>CM046879.1:11410774-12680080 GCA_025667525.1 Glebionis coronaria | reverse complement strand
TCCAAAAAGGCCCTAACAAGGCATGAGGAGCTCTATTTTTGCTAAAGATCCAAAGATGATGTGAAGTATCATTGTTCTAAAATCAATATGAAGGATCGAGACACACGACGAGAAGCTATTACTCCCCTAAAGAATGGAGAAAGTCTATCCAAAAAGACCCTAACAAGGTATGAGGATAAATATATCCAAGTCCGAAAAGGAGGCGGATCGTTGTATATCAAAATCCAAAGTAAAGATTGAAGAAAAATGATGAAGTCGTGGTCCTATATGAAGAATCTCTCAAAAACGTCAAGTGAAGAAATTCCAAATATATGAAGAGAAGACCATAATTTCGAGAACGTCTTCCCAAGATTTGAAGTATGAAGTACATGCCAAATATCGGTCCGAGAAAGGTCTCAAATCGTGAAACGAGTTATGCCAAGATATGAACTTAAGGAGATACACGAGAAGCCGTTTTAAAAGATTTTGTCCTTCGGCTAACTATTGATCAAATCGTGCTACTTTGCTTTCGGACTAATAACTACTCAAATAAGTCAATATGAATCACTTGTGATCCATGACAATTAGATAAAAAATGCTAGTAACCCATTTCCTTTTATAAATAACTAGGATTGCGGGGAGAAAAAGTATTACACAATTTGGACGTATGAGTAGTGTTAGCATTGTGACTTGTACCAACAATGATCTTGTTTTTGCACTTAGCATGGTATGTATGACAATCAAGGATGACGAAATTTACTCTAAGGGACATTAACTTGTTTCTATTCTTAGACCCTAAAAGTCACCTTTTGGTGATGAAAATCATACATTATGTCTTTACACATTCTCGTAGTATGTTGCAAGTTTTCTTTTACTCTTCAATAAAGGTTAATAAAATTGAACTTTGGTGATGCTTAGATACTTTATTCTTAGCATTGCGTGAGGGCACGGCAATGGCTTAGTATGGGGGAGTGATGAGATGGCATTTATACATGATCTCATCGTTCTTTTCGGGCTTTAAATGCACTAAAATGTCATAAAATACCATATATATGCTTGTGTTTGTTTACTTGTGTGTTTTAGGTATGGATATCGTGAAAAAGACAAAAGATCACAAGAATCAAGGAAAAACGAACACGAGAAACGAAGCCGTACAAAGAACCGGGCCCTAATCATGGAATTTTCATCAAATACCCTTGAAGACTTGAAGACAAAACAAGATTGATCCTCAATGAATGAAGAAATGACACTTAAAACCCTTGTATATTAATAATTACAAGTTTGGTCCCTTAAGTTTGTCAAAATTGCAAAAAGGTCCTTCAACTTTGAAGAAATGGCAAGATTAGTCCCTCAACAATTTCAAATTGCCAATAATGGTCCCTCAACAAGTGAAAGACTCATTGAAGACCTTTGAAGATCAACATTGTCCAAGATTAGTCCTTGAAAAATCACCAAATGACAAAAATCGCCTTTGAAACATCTTTATGGAAAGTTTGTGCCAAAATTGTCAAGTGATGAAACTTAAATAACAAAGGAAAGGAGATTTTAGGCTGAAAATCCTTAAAAGCCAAAAATTCCAAAAGACAAGGACCAAAAGTGCCAAACCTGAAACATTTAAAAAATAGTGCGCCTAACACTTACTGTTCCCTTAAATTCGGATCAAAGGGAGCACTATTCACCTTCTTACCACCCCAGATTTTACCCTCACTTTTCCTTGGGTAAAACTCAATTAAACTTGCACACACTTAATTCACACATGCCAAAACCCTTCCCACTCCTAAAAACCTGCATCCCACTCATGTGCACCAAACCCCCAATTCCCCAATCCACCAATCACATCATTCCTTAGCCCCAAAGCACATGACGTGGCTTAAATCAATGGCCAAGATTATTTGCTTCCTCCCAAAGCAAAATAAACGTTCAAGATCAAGAGAGGACAAAATGCACTCAAAACCACTCAAGGGCACATTTGGGATTTTCTTATGATTAGGGTTTTATGTTTTTATGCTTCTAGGATGTTCTATAGGCTCTATAAAAGGAGACCCAAGTTGTGGTGATCCCTTTGTTCCAGTTTCTAGTCTCTCACATGTAATTCCTTTTTAAAGAAATAAAAAGTTTGGTTTTTGAAATATTCAAGTGTAATTCCTTTTTTATTGTTTTTAAAAGTTTGTGTGTTGTGAGGAGATTGATTCTGAGTTCCACTTTGTTTTATGGTTAAGCAACTTTGATTTTCAAAGTTGTTTAAGGTTTTGAGATTTTGAGAGATTTTGGTAAAATCTTCTCAAAGGTATTTTGGTGTTTATGGTTCATGTTTGTTGATGATTTAAGTGTTATAAAAACATTTTAAGAAGATTAAAAAGGTTTTGGAAGAGTTATAAAAAAAAGAGAATAAGAACAAAATATTGATATATCTTGTTTTATCCATTTTGTTTGTTTGTTTTGTGTTCAAATAGGTTGAAGGCTTGTTGATTTAGTTCAGCTCCAACCCGAGTTGGATTGGAGGAGGATTTTCATCCTCTAGGTTCTTGGATGTAAGAACCTAAGGTATCTTCCTTTTACCTTGAAAAAGTTCAAAAATAGCAAGTTGTATGATCTTAAGTGATTTGGTGATTAAGTGTGTTTATATTGCATGATTTGTGTTCTAGTGTGTATGTTTACATGTTAGATGCACTTGGAATCAATTTGGTAGCTTTTGTAAGCATGTTGGTATGTTAAAAGTTGGTTTTTAGATTTTAAAAGGGTGTTTGGCAACAGGTTTAAGCAGGGTACAATCATTGATTTGTGTTGCTAAAAGATGTTAGGTTACTAGATTAAGGCTAAGTTAGGTGTTAGTAAGTTGGTAAATCAATTTTGATCAAGTTAGAAGTTAATTGGAGTGGTAAAAAAAAAGGATAAAGGGTGTTAAAAAAATCTGCATAAGAGTGTTATCTTGCTTGTTTTTATGATCTTTGGTGCATTTGATTTTTTGAATTTGAGTGCTAAGTGATTTGTGCTTGTTTGTCTTGACTTCTTGTGATCAAAGGATCACAAGAGTGCCCTTTTGTCCAAAATAATCACCAAACAAAGCACATTGCCAAGTCCTCTTGGTCAAGAACTTAGCATAACCTGCTAGTGTTCAGAATTCAACTGGCACGTCACACAAGTTGCGGCGCAAGACCAAAGTGTTGCGGCGCAACACAAGGAGCTGCAGATTTTGGATTTCCCGTTTCACTTGTTGCGGCGCAAGGAATAAACGTTGCGGCGCAACTGAAGGTGCTGCTGATCTGGTGATCTCGTAACACTAGTTGCGGCGCAAGACCCCACTTGCTGCGGCGCAACTAAGTGACTTTTATTTTTTTGTATTATTTTATTATTATTTAATTTTCAAAATTTTCTTTTTCTGTATTTTTCATTTTTCTTAAGTTCTATAGCATTAAATAGGACTATTTCCATTTTTAGATTATTTTTATCACTTTTAGATTTATTTTTATAATTATTTTAAGTTTAATTAAGTTTTAATCATTTTTAATCATATTTAGAGTTTTAAAAATAGTTTTAATAAGTTTTAATTTTTAGAAAATTACTTTTTAGTCTTATAATAATATAAGTTGAGTAATTGTTCAATAAAATCATATTTTAGACTTTTGAATTAGTTAAATTTAATTTTAGGGCTTTAATTAGCATTTAAAATTAATTATTTAATTAATAAAAGGTTTTAAAATATCTTTATTGGATTTTTGTCTTTATTTATATTATTTTAGACTTGTTTTAGTCTTTTTAATCTTTTTCTTGATTTTGTTTTTGGTTTTAATAATTTTTAATTTTAGTGATTTTTCTACGGTTTTACGTTTTCGTTTTTTACGTCATAGTATAATTTCCAAGAAACCGTCATTCCATCTCATCAATATTAATCTCAAAGAAATACAAGTTAATTCACAACACCATACCTCCTTGGGAAACGAATCTTTCATCTCTTTTAAGTGATTGAGGGTCATTACTTGTGGTTTTCCTAAATCACTCGTCGATACTTACCGCTATTTACGCTCTTTTCCTAAAGGGTAGTAAAACCTCTACAATCAGGGTTCAAATCTCCTAAAGAGATGAGTGTTATTTCATGGCAGCCCATTAATCTCAACCCTAAGTCAAGCCACTGAATACTTTTTTAGACTTGCATTTTCTACAAGGGGAGTTGGGTTTTATTTATGATCCTATTTACTGCAGTTTTTAATCTTTTATTGTCTTTCCCAAAGCAAGGTTTAAATGTTTGCTTTATTTACTTATTCCAGCCTATAAATAGGCTTTCAAGTTTTATTAAAAGACATCACCTTCAGTATTTGAAAAGATAACAACTTATGAAGTTTTTCTAAGTTTTTTTAGGAGTCGATTGTTGATTGTTCTTAGTGTGGTGTTGTTTGCTTTATCACTAATAACATCATCTTTTCGCCAATCTGGTTAGTCTTTGGTGGTGTTTATTTACTTTATCCAAGGTTTAATCAGGTTGTTAGGCTTGGTGGTGGAAACTTTATCCAAGTCATATTCATTAGTTCTAAAACTAAATTCCTCACCATCTTGTTAACCTATTTTTCACGTATCACTAAGAACCGACACTCGAGCAAAAATAAGAGAAGCGAAAGGGATAGAGATGGGAAGGGAGAAATTTAACCGTCACATGTTCAAGTGACTTTACAGTTAGTAATATAGGCTTTGATTCTTTTTTAAGACCCTTGGAAAGGTTAAGAAATTTGAATGTTTCAAATTTTTCCATAAATTTTTAGGTTTATCTTGTTCGAATGGATCTTGGATCTTGGTTTTATTTTTGTAAAAGTGTTTATGTGTGTATGTGATGGTGTGGGATGAAAATGGTTGGTGTTTGTATTTAATAAAGCCAAAACAAGGAAAGGACCATAATGCCCCCTCTTCCCACACAACTTAACAGAAAAAATTAACCCACATATAAAATAGGGACCAAATTCGATCATAGTTTCAAAAACAGGAATGATTCTTGACCTTTTTTTGAGATAGAGACGAAACTTGATATTTTTGGTAAACCTTAAGGACGAATCTTGAATAAAAATTTTCGGGTAATTTTATTCTCGAGTGCGTTTTTAACATAACACTTTTAACATAGCAATTTTAGGTAATTTTATTCTCGAGTGCATTTTTAACAGCTCACACCCTGGAGCCCCTTGGACCCTATTACCAGGAGCGCTGCTCCCGGACCCCATCGTACGGGGGCTTCGCCCCCGTATGATAATCTCAAGAACATCATATAAGTGTGCACTCCGCACAACCTGACTTGATGAACATTTATCACGATTACATATTGGTCAACCAAGTCAATCAATTACACTTAAATCATTTTAGTAACATAAAATCAACAACAATATACTTGAAGATGAGATAGATTTAAACAAAACCATTTTTAGTAAACGGTGAACATATAACAGACTTTAGAGCTCGTTTGGTGTATGGGTGTGGGAATAAAGTAATACAATGATTCTTCATTATTAATGTTTGATACCATTTTTTTAAAAGCCTTTAAAATTAACAGTATGAAATAATGTTGAAAACCTATATAAGGCAACAATTGCTGGTTTTAAGTTGATTCATGATGGCCCACCATTAATAAGTTACAACATAATGTTTTATGCATATTCAAAGGTAATGTTGAAGAGAATGACAAATTAATTGGACCACAAAAATCAAGCATAAAAGATTTAAACGAAAAACCAAACAAATTTTTTTTTATCATAACTTTCTTCTCAATTTGATTCCATTCTACCTTATAATCAAACCGATATTTATAGTAAATCCTACTAGCAAACCAAACAGGCCCTTAGGTTACTTACAAATGATTATCTCTCATTTTAAAAGATATAGTTGTCAAAAGAAGGAGTGGAACTTGTCAGCGTAATTTGAGCAATATGTGGTGGTATATTTTACAAAGGGGTAAAACGGATAATGTAGCAGATATTTCTTTTTTCTTTTTTAATCTTCTTTGGCCTTAGTGTCACAGACTTGTCTCTACAAGGGTCTTCCGTGCGACACGTAATCTCTACTAAGTCAGCCTTGCTCCCAACACTCAACGATTTAGACAACAAAGAAAGCTACTAAGAAAGAACACAAGAGAACTATGAGAAAATGCTTGTATTATTAGAGAACTTTACAAGTAGAGAATACAAGTGAATTATGAGATGATTTCCCCAAATGAGGATGACATATTTATACTACATATCTAGGGTTACATTAGGGATTCTATTTACAACTCCAAGGCAAGCCCATATTCCACAAGCTTCCGTTAGGGTTTCCATGAGCTTTCATTAATCTTCCAAAGTCTTCCATAATGTTCCACCAAGTCTTCTAAAGGCTTCCATAATATTCCACCAAGTCTTCTAGCCTTGTGTAGAACAATCCGGATTCCCGTTAACCTTGTGAAACTAAGCGGGACGTGACATCCTCCCCCACCTAAGCTCGCGACTTCCTCGGCGTGCCATCCTCGTGGAAAGCTATGTCTTAGAAATCTTGAAAGTATTTTAAAGAGACATTTATAGCTAAATCTATGATGAAATACGAATTTATTATTTGAGATAAATTTATAGAATATGTAGGAAAATTTACGCTAATTCGTAAAGGACATACCAAGATGGCGTATACCAGTAACGACCATGTTTATAAAGTGTGATAGTCAATAGAATTTGACAGAGCTCAGGTCATAAATGTAAAACGGTAAGTCGAGACATATCCATCATAGATTGTGATTATTGTGACAACTATTCTCAACTAGAGTTATCACGATTGACTACGTAACGTCAAAGGATAACATCGCGGATCCGCTTACGAAAGGCTTAAACAGAGAGTTAGTTAGTGAGTCGTCTAAAGGAATGAGACTAAAGCCCTTGAGGAATGAGTTTCTATGAAGGAAAACCTAACCCAGTTGACTGGAGATCCCAAGATCTGGGTTCAACAGGACAATCTAATCATAGAAATGTGGGGGAAGTTACGTCAATGTGAGGGAGTTACTTAATACAGTAACTTTCCTAGTCCATTTCCTAAAACAATGTGACTTGTTGAGAGGTTAAACATATGTTTTTAATGATTCAAGATGAAATCACCTATGTAAGAGAGAAGTGGGGTCGCTTTGAAGGAAATTGTGGGGGCGTAATTTCTAAGAGCTCTTGTAGAACCAGGCGGGTGTTCATGACCATAACGAACACGACTATGAGGACTTAACAAAGTCAGAGAGAGTCTTGTGTGAGTGTGTATTGTCGTCTACGTAAACATATATCGAGTTCAAGGACATCGCGTCTACTTAGATCTAGGAGACTAAGTGCATCTCACAAGGGAAGGTTCAAAGGGTAACACCTACCTATCCTATGCAGGACTTAACCGTAGAAATTTCGCAGAAAATTTCGTGTGTTTTCGACCGATCTCCATTCATGTGGGGGATTGTTGGAATATTGTATAAGTGAATGAGATATCGTGGCATTTTGTATAAATTTATTTTAATAGCTGATTCAAACTTTGAGAATAAGTTTACTGAATCGGTTTTAAATAAACAGAATATATCATTAGTTTGTAAACATTGACACAATATGTTTAAACAAATAAGATATATCGAAATCAGTTTAGTTCTTATGTGATACTCTGTCTTGGTGACCAAGACAAGTTTTCACTATAAATTAAACTCATTCTCATTCAGTTTTCAACACAGAAAATACAAACAATTCCAGTAGTCTCTTCGATCAGAGACATACAAGTTTCCGTGATCTTTCAGGCAGTTTTGTTAAGTCCGACAGTACAACTTACTGTTTCGGCTGTTGTACCTTGGGAAACAGATGGCGAATCTGTTTTAAGGGAAGTGTGTTAAACACATGCCTCGGCTCTTTATTGTTTATCATGGTTAACACGTGGTTACGCTCGCGTGAGCATTCTTTCTGGCGATCTAGTAAGTCTTTTATCATTTTATTGGTTTCTTTAATTATCTTTTATAATTATGTCTGTATGTTATTTATTTTCTGTTAGTTTAATTATATTGTTTTGATTTTATAAATAAAAGTGTACATGTTTCTCTACAATTGAAACGTTAGCTTGAGCTTGGGCTTGAAGTCGTTTAGACTCGACTCATTTAAGCTTTTTATCGATTTTAGCTCGAGTTTTTCACGAACGACTCAACTCGTTTTCACCTGTGCTTATTAGATATTAGTTAACGAAACTCATAATACAATACGTAATACAATCTCTATACTACTGCGATTTTTTTTGGAACTAATACTACTGCGGATTTACCAAAAGAAAGGCGATATCTCATTTGAGCGTCAATAGCTAATTATAGAAGTAGAAATATAAAAAGTAAAATATTAAATCATTTCAAAAGTAATTTTTAATTTTCATGTAAAAGCTCTAAATAATAATATATTTATACTTCTTATTTAGCGATCATTTATTATTATTTCAAAATTAATTTATATAGTTTTTTTATTCAAATTTATCGATTTATGGTCTATTATTAGTAAGGAGACCGGCTTTAATTTGAAGATTAGCTCCGGACAGTTTTGTTTTTGGGTAGTTTAAGAAAGAATTTGGAAACTGGTTATTGACTTATTGTTAGTTTGGGAAATTTGGGATTTTTTTCGTTGCGCGTTTAAAGTTGATTGCTCGAACGTGATTGTTTTTAATTTGAAAATTATTGATGATTTTGGATTCGGAATAATCGATTACGGTGGAGTAATTGTTTGGAATTGTTTTGGTCGATCGTTTTTAGGTTCAATTTTTTTTTTGGTTGATTGTTTCAGGCTTAATCGTTTGTTTGGTTGATCGTTTTCAGGTTCAACAATTTGTTTGTTTGATTTGAGATTATTTTCAGATTTAATCGTTTGTTTGTTTGTTTAAATTAGGCTAGTTTATTTAGCTTTTCGAATTTTGAATTTGAAGACGAAATGTTAATCTGGTTTGGAGCTTCGAATAAAGTTGAAGTTACGATAGAGATTTTTAAAAAAGTGACTTCAACTCTAGTGCGTTTAAAATTCGGCTTGAAAGATATAAAGAATTTAACTCATGTCTCATAGTGAAAATTATGTGTTCCTTATGAGTTAAAGTTCATAATTCGTTTCATAAATTTGAACTTACACGCACACCTGTATTTACATATATATCCCCAAAAAAACTCTGAGGTTCACAAATTTCCTCAAAACATGCTTGAGTAGCATTGTACATTATGTATTAAAAACTTGTATTTTAGGATTATATGTAATTTATGAAATTCATATGGGTATATTTGTCCTTTTAGTGTTACGTGGAAAAGAAAAAGGGATAGGCCCCAGATAACACTTCAGCCTTCTAAAAATGGCTATAAAACATCTCCATCCCCATGAGATTGTGGAGAATCACCATTAACATTTTACTGCATGATGTTTAACTTTAACTCATCACAAATCCCCCCTACTCCTCAGCTCCCTAACAAATGGGCTGCGGAGTTTCCAAATAATAAGAAGGTACTGTTAGTTGGAGAAGGCGATATGGGTTTCGCTAAAGGCTTAGCTACGTCACGTCCAGATGCATTAAAAATCATAGCAACCTCGTTCCAGAGCTATGGTACGTTACGTTTATAGTTTTTTGATGTTTTCATTAAGTGTTAATGAAGAGGATGTTCATTTTGTTCGTGACAATGTCTAGACCATTTTGTTAGTGACAATGTCTAGACCTTTGTAGACTTGCATCTTGTCTGATACCGTTTTTAAAACTTCAAATTAATGCATGATTATAATTGTTGTCTTTGTAGTGTCCATGCAAGAATTGTTACTAACTTTGTTTTCACAAGATGAAGAGGATATGTTGATTTTGTTGGTGTAGTAAAATTACATTTTCTTGAATGTAATTGTTAATGTTTTCAACAGATGATGTCGTAACTAAGTACCACAATGGAGCAGAAAACGTTGGCTACCTATTGACGCGCAAAGCTAAAGTTGTCTTTCAAGTCGATGCAACCGTAATGATGACGCATCCAAAACTGATTGATAGACGTTTCGATGTGATTGTTTTCAACTTTCCACACGCAGGCTTTACGGGATCAGAGACGAACATGGTCGTTGTCGAGTAAGAAAATAAATGAACTTATTATTATGTACCTAAGTTTTCGATATGTTTTATTGTTAATAGAATTTAAACTATTTTTATCGTTGATACTGTATATTTAGGGCGCACAAAACTTTGATGCGACTCTTTTTCAAGAATGCTGCAACAATGTTGACGAGACAGGGCGAGGTGCATGTGACTCACCAAACAAACCACCCTTACGATAAATGGGAGCTCCCAGAGTTAGCAACTGACGCGGGCTTAATGCATATTGATACTTGTCCTTTCGATATTAAGGATTATGCGGGGTATGAGAATAAGAGGGGATCGGGCCGACACGCTGATAAGTCATTCAAGTTAGGAGAAGCCGCAAAGTTCAAGTTCAAGATGCTCATTTAGAAGATAATTTCATACCATCTTGTTACCATAATTTGCTCAAGAAAACGGTGTTTTTAAAAGCTTTTTATTTTATTTTTAATTTTAAGTTGTGTTTATTTTAAATGAAGTGATTCTCATTTGTTTTGTTTTTTTTTAATCTGCGTGTGAAAAAAAAAAACAATATATTATTCAGTTATTTCTTGTTTGGGTTCGATTTTATATTTATTGAATTAGCTTATTGTAATACTTACTAATTTAAATTATTTATATATACTGTTTTAGGAAGCCGAGTCGATTATTTTAATAATATTGGTTTTTTTTGGCGGGAAAACATTCTCCCCACGTGCCATACCTATTAATTGTTTTTGCTTAAGTGTCCTAAATGCATGTTTATTTGTTATACACCTGTCCTTTTTTTAGATCTCATGTTATATATTGGGTATTTCACTTCTCCTTTTTTTACTTTCACTATTTGGATTCTTGATCAGGTATTCTCCTTATTCCTCTTCTTTTTTCGTTGTAATACTGACTTCCTGAATGTGGTTTATGTAGTGTTTCGATTTACTCTCGGTTCAACATATCTCTTCTGCTTCGAGGTGATTTTGATTCTTTTTTCCGTACTTCTTCTATTTTTTCAGTCCTATCGCCAGTCGGATTTATAGTTTACTACCTTTGTTGATAGGGATAAGGATGATTGTGTGAAAAAGTTTTGATTTTCGATGCTATATACTTATGCATACCAACTGTTTGATTTTATGCTATTGATAGATGGAGATAGTTACTAGACTTTGTATGAAAAAACACAACTAATCTAAAGGGTGCTTCAATGACCATCATGTAGTACCCATCATTAGAAGGTTAAACTTTAAAAGTAACTAATGTTGAGCAACGTCTTTATGCCTCTCAAGATATTTTTGGCTTTAACTTGGTAAAATTTACATAATTTCGTTTAATTCCGAACAGAAAGTTTTAACACTTTTGTATTCAGAATTAAGATTATAGGTTGCAAAATTATTCACTACAACAAATATACACCGTTTTGCTTTAAAGTAACATGCATTAAAGAACTTTGTCATGGGTTGAAATGTTTAATGACCCTCATGGGTCCTTCCTAAACCAAACCCGAAACATTTGTTCACAGTCCTATGTCAATAATTTTGGTCGTCTTTATAGATATGATGGGCCTCTGTCATTATATTATGATTGACTTTAGATACTCTCAAATGAAAGATTTTGTTTTTGACGATGGATTAAGCAATACACTTTTGGTAATAAACTAAATGTGTTGATCATGATAACAATGAAAAACAACTCAACAGCCCTTATTCGAGGAAAATAACCTACAACTCGGTTTTCAGTGTAAACATAGAACATGACATAAGCTTCGCATGGATTGGGGCGACTCAGCTCCAACAACATCATACCAATTGTGCATAATATAATACGTACTAGACTGAGAGGACTTAGTAGCGTATTAATTTTAGTGACTGAAACCCACTAAATATCTGCGCAAATTAAGCCTGTTACGATGACCCATGAATCAGCACTTGATAACGGCGGCCCGGCTAAATGACTTAATAGACACAGAGGACCTCAACATAGCAAGGGACCACTACTCGCTCACTAACCATGCTCTATCACTGTCACTAACAGTTAAGATGTACAAAAGCAAATGCACTCACGATGCATATCATGAACTTTAATAGTACTTCGGTTACTACTCTATGCGTCTCAATTTGAAATTGATATGATATTGCTTTATTATGGAGTATGAAGTAGTATAACATAAATAAGAGTAGTTACGCATTTCGTTAGCAGAAAGAGGAGGTACATTTCTTAAAATGCAAGTACTTTATATATGCATTGCTATCTTTTCTTTACTTATCAGTCGTTTAAAAGAATATAAAAAACAAAAAAACACACCCTAATTACTTTTCTTTTTTCATACAGGTTTCAATTGGATTAACAACTGTGGAGGTTTGTACTTTCAACAAATGTTTTTTATCCATTTACTCGCTTATTTTTCTCCCATAATTAGTTTTCCTTTTTCATATAGGTTTTAATTTCATTAGCAGCTGTGGAGGTTTGTATTTCTTTTAATGGTTTTTTTTATATGCTTCGATTTTATTTTCCGGATTTCTATTGATATGTTTTTTTTATTTTTATGCATTTATGTCATTAGAATACTTGCATCCTTTCTTTGCAAAATGGTTTTCTTATTTTCGTTTTAGTGCGCTTATGAATCATAGAATGTTTGGCACATTAGATTCTGAAAATGAGAATACCAACATATGCTCAAATTTAGGAGATCATAGTCTGCCCCTTTTGATAGATACGCCTCCTTTTCTTTCTTCGTTAGAATGTGACCATGCCTCTCCCATTTTGCAATCTCATTCCCTTTCTGTTTTAGAACACCAAATCCAGCCCCAAGTTCTACCACATGGGTTGTCAACGTCGCATCCGGATTTTTTGTTGTGCGATGAAAACCTTCGTCATTTAGATGTCCCTGTGAATAGTGAAACTTTGTTCGGTGGTGGTGGGAGTAATCGGCCTGGTCTTGATGTTGTTGGTTCTAATAGTCGTACGCATTCACTGTTTCCGGGGGGGGGGGGGGGGGGGGGGGGGTGAGTAACGCCACTTATGGCACGGGTATTTGTCCTAATGATGTTGCGCACTCGGTTGACGTTGGAGGTTCTACCAGTCGCCATTTTCCAGTCGAACTACATGCTCTTTCGTCGGTTTCTACAGACATCGGAAATGCTCCTGTCATCTTAGATTTCCAGAATTCGGTTGTGCGTACTGAACCTTTTCTTCATCCATCTGACGCCCCTTCGCCTTTGCCACCCAGCCCTTTTGAGTTATGGTTTCGACAGTCGGGAAGTGTAGCTGCGATAGGTAAGTCAGTATTATTGTCTTATTACTTTCTTCCAATCTGCAGCAACGGTGGGTTTTCTAACTTTTTATCCTTTACTGCAGGTTCCACATCCTCCTCCTCCTCATTCGTTGCAAACAATGCCCCTTCCAACTGTTTACCGCCTGTTACTTGCACAGCTTCACACTACAACGCACCGGCCTCTTCTGTTCAAGGTTTGTATTGCACATTCCCTCAATTTTCTTACCAACATATTCACCTTTTATACAAAATTTTTCCAAAACATGGAAGTTGTTATTTCACTTCTTAAGTCTCTAAACATTAACTAATAGCAACTGAAATTGATACAGTATAAATACTTAGTCATGCGAAGTGTATTTCTTTTGTTTATTTATACATTTTGTTTTAAATGAAATTCAAATCGACCAAAAACCTCATTCTGCCACTGTCGATTTTAGAAGCATAGGGGTGTCACTGTTTGTAAAAAAAGGGAAACCACTTACTGTTCATAACTCAGAGGCGTTTGTACAACCAAATAAACAGCCACGCAAAACGATAGAAACCGAAAGAGGCCTGCTGTTTTTAGGCGTAAGTTGTGTGCTCACGTTTTTGTTGATGACTTTTTCTTTTGTTTGTGTAGTTTGTGTGTGCCTTAGACGCTGTTCGCTGTCCATTTAACTTCATATCTCGCACCTTTATTTTCTGCTTTGTGTGTTCTCATTATTTACAAAAGCTGAAAAAAAAAGGCTGCCCAAAATATAATCTGTAAAAAAAAAACGTCATCCACCTAAGTTTAAAGTGCTTAACAATGGATTGTATTAGGATTGACATTGTGGTTTGTATCCGTGTATTTGTTGACCACCCTACTGTCCATAACACCAAACAGCAACATAAAAGTAACCATAAAAAAAAAGTTAATACGTGTGCCTACCGTCTCTTTTTGGATGCTGAATTGTGGTGTGATTAGTTTCCTTTTGTTTGTGTATGGCAAAAAAATGTCATCCACCTAAGTTTAAAGTGCTTAACAAACGATGCGTTGTAAAAAAAGAATGGTGTTTAGATAATAACATCCTCATACCAATCCTATTTCCGTTACAACTCTATGCTATCGACCCGGGTTTGAAAACATTATGAGAGACGCATAATTGACATACAGCTTTTTAAAAAGAACAGATAATTATATTATACTTGAACATGTACAAGTAGATAAGTATTCAGCATCTGATTGTCCTGTGTTGATGGACTTTCTAAATTCATTTCAGTTTAAAACAGTATGTTCAGCTTTGGTGGTGCGAAAAGCTTTTACTGCTACGTTCAGTTCTCCCTTTTATTGTAACTTTATTTACCGATTCTTTTTTCTATAATGCAGGCCACCGTCGTCGCTCTGAAGGTCCCCTTCCTGTGGCCAGAAGACGACGTTTGTCATATCGACGATCCACTTTTCCCAGTGCTTCAAGTCTTTCGGGCAGCAACTTGGTCCAGCCTCAGAATGGTACCAAATTATCTCGCTTTAGCTTTTCCATATTTGTTGCTTCACGACTTACACTGACAGAGTTTCTCTTTTTTCCAAACTCCAGCTGTTACTGCAACATACATGGATCTGGGTGACTGTAACTGTGTGTGTCGTCACTGTGGGGCTACCTTTTGGTACGGGAACATGTTTGTTCCTATGTATGAAGTAAAAAGTATTTGTATCTATGAAAAAAACCATTCTGTCAGACAACGAACATCACCGCAGCGAAGCGCGGGTGTTACCAACTTGTTATAACTGTAGTATTATTACTATATTATATTATATTATATTTATAAACTGGTCTTTGTCGGATCCAACCCGGTTTCACATTACATGTCATAAAGTGATACTAAAACTACTAAAACAAAAAGCCCTAAACCCGCAGATTCAATTATTCACGATCTTCATATTTGAGGTTAGTAAAATATAAAAACGATTGAATAAGACATTTTGATATTAGTAAATGAATTTTCTATCTTTTTTTTTTTTTTTTTTTTTCTTTTTTTTTCTTTTGTATTGCAAAAGAAACTATCATTATTTAGGGCTTTTGATAATTTTGCTTCTTGCCATAAATATTATGGTAAAGATTGGTTTAGGATTTTTGAGGTTTTGCATTCGCCTGTCTTATTGCACTGCTCTTAAATTGTCCTCGAGTATTTTCTTTGCATAGGAATTAAATTTGGGCAAGATTAGGTTTGCCTCTTGCTTAGGATTTAGATTGGGCAAGATTAGGTTTTGCCTAGGAATTCTGTATTCAATTAGGTTTATCTACGGAAAAGTTAAGCTAAGTAGTACTTTGGAAAAGACATTGTAATACGAGAAAGTCGGCTCAGGTTCGTCTACTGCTTAACCAAAGGGAAGAGCTTGCTAACGATAGGATAGAGTATTTAAATAGAAACTTGATCTTGAAGAAGCACACAAGCGGATAGATACGGGTAATGCGGAGTTGAAAAGTAAAGAAGATGATATTAATTAACATCAGGATCGAAAACCTAGAGAAGGTAGGTCTTTAGGATTTTGGCTGATTCACATCTTAAAGTTACGTCATCAAATCAACTATATGACTAATCTTTGTTTTTTGCAGTTGTTATTAGCAAGAACTTAGAGGTTAGAGAGACAGAATTACTAGAACTAGAGGAAAAGCTTTACGCAAGAGAACAAGATGATATCATCACTGGAAAGTCTTATACATTTGAGTTGGAGATGGAACAAAAGACGAGATGAGTTTTTTAAAATAAAGGTTGCTGAAGCGGAGAAAAGGGAAAATTGAAGTCACTCACTTGGAAGGAAAAATTGCTAAGAGAGAACAAGCACTGGAAAAGAAACTCGAGAAAATCAAGGAAAAAGAGAGACATCGATTCGAAGTCGAAGACTTTAATGGAGAAAGAAAAGTCCCTTAAAGTCGAGGAGAAGAACATAGACAAAGTAAGGAAAGAAGCTCTGCAACAAAGAATCTGCCGAGTCTCAAGGCTGAGCTCGAGAAAATATATATCGAAACTGAAGAAGAAAGGTCCGATTTTGTCCTTCTGCAGTCTTGAATTAAAACAGGAGATGCAAAAAAACAGACGAGAATGGGAATACGTTCTGGTGGAACGAGAAAATCTGAAGCTGTTAAAGGAGAAATTCGAAAAAGAGTGGGAAGATCTTGGTGAGAAAAGAGCTGAATATACAGAAGGATTAGGCGACCTGCTCCAACTTATTTGGGTGCACCCGTATTTCTTTTTAATGTTGCATTAAATGCTTTTGGGTGTGTCTTTAGATCTTATACCATGTTTACCATATCTATCTATACTTTTTTAGCATACTTTCCAGATTATTCTTATTGTTATATCATACACACACAAATCTTCCCACACCACCCACCTGAATTCATCAAAGCCATCACATGTTGTAACAAGATCAGAAAAAGAGGAATTTAATCTCCAAAATCAGTTGTTATGACGATTCAAGGAAGCCTTATGCAAGAACAACGGCCATTGATAATTAAGGTGTCCATGACTTCTCAATTTTAGGCCTTTTTTTTAATTAGGGATTTCATATTCATATAAATAAGTTAAGGTTTTGATTTTGTATTTTTTTATTACATGAAATTTAAGTGTATTTGTATGATGGGTGATTTATTGATTTGCTTCATACAGATTTAGTATAAACCAGCTTAAATCATTTGTTTAATTTTTTCTATTGTTTTTTGGTGTTAAAAGTTTTGATCTTTGGGCAGAAAATATGGTCAATAAAGTAATTAAGGAGGCGTTGTAGTCGGCATGTTGTTACTCAAATAAGATGTCAAAGATTGGCATGTGTGACCAAATTTTATATCTGATCTTTTTGCTAGAACTATAGTTTTGCGTAATTATGTGCAACTAGACGAGTACCCGCGGATAGCGGCGGAAATTGTCTAGCAACAGATAATTAACACGATGCGATATTATGGTAAGTGTTTCGGTGACGTTCAAAATATAACGTCAAAAGATTAAACTTTTATTGCAAAGCGTTGTAACATGTTATAATTCAAAATATCTTATAAGTATGTTTCAATTAGATGAAAGGGTGTCATTTGTTTAGTTAACCCAAGTTTATATCTTTTTTAATGAATAAGATTTGCATGTAGTAGTTTTTAGTGTGACCCACATTTTTCAAGTATTCAACATTTTCAACTTTCAACCAAAGGGATACACCCTTTATAACGTAGTATAGATATAGATTAGTGGGACCCACATTTTTCAACCATTCAACATTTTCAACTTTCAACCAAAGGGATACACCCTTTATAATGTAGTATAGATAGGGGTGTGCACGGTTCGGTTTGGGTCGGTTTTTGGATAAAACCGAAACCGAACCGACATATTCGGTTTTTAAAAAATCAAAAACAGAAACCGTTCGGTTTTAGGCGGTTCGGTTTTTTCGGTTTGTAATCGGTTTCGGTTCGGTTTTTCGGTTTTTTCGGTTTTGAAACCATTTATATTTAGGTACATCGGATTTAGATTAAAAAACTTGTTTTGCGTAAAAAATAGTTTTTTTCTTTATTTTCAATCTAAGCCTAATAATGTTTATCTCAAATTTCTAATCTATAATTACACACATATTAATAAGATAAACACACATGCATGTAAACATGTATACAAATGATTATTGTCACATATGTTATGATATATTGTTAAGTAAGCACAAATATATATCAAACACACGTATATTATAAACAATAAGATAAATATATTACTCTTATTTCTCTAAAAAAGGAATATTAATTTATAATTTTGATATATTACTTATTTATATTATATTATATTTTTTATTTCTATATAATATAATGGTTCGGTTCGGTTCGGTTTTTACGGTTCGGTTTTTGGATGAAAACCGAAACCGAACCGAAACTTTTCGGTTTTTGAAAACGTAAAATCCGAACCATCGGTTTTTGTATTCGGTCGGTTTTTTCGGTTCGGTTTTTTCGGTTTTTCGGTTCGGTTTCGGTTTTTCGGTTTCTTTTGCTCACCCCTGCAATAAATTATTCTTGATCCGTTGGTGTGTTTGGGAGTATTGCTTATTTGGGTGCTTTATGTTCTTTGTTCAGCTGCTTCCTAGATCTGCAGTCGTAACAGGTTTAGGTCAGCCGCCAGTTGCTCTGCTAGGTAGAAGACGTGTTCTGGATGAACGTGATTGGTGCACACAATTTGATGGAATGTGAAGCCGGGTGGGGTGGTTGAGGTTTGTGAGAAACAGGTGGCGAAAAGTGTGCGGTTGCATATGCGGTGTCCGCCTGCCGGCGGTTTTATAGGCTGCAATACCATTCTCAGGTATAAAAGAAGAAAATGGACATGTCATTAGGTGCACCTTTGTTTCAGTTGGTTTTACGTTTTTTACATGTTCTTACGTTATTCATTTGAGCTAAGAAACGACCCTCCATTTATGCCGTTTTTCATATGTGTATTGTTAGAAACATAATTATAAGATTAGTTGGAACTTAGTAAGCGACTGGCAATATGCAAAGTTGAATAATTAGGTTCTGTACTAGCGGAAATGTAAAGTGAAAAGGAATATCTATCCTCAACATAAGGTATTTTCGTGGCGATAAGATGTATAAAATGAAGATGTAATAAAAAGATATAAGGTTGAACTTATGAAATCTAATACAATAATTGGTCAACAGAATCATAGACATATGTTAACATAGTTAGTAGGTTAGGACTATATGAAAGATAAACATATGAAATTTGACGAGTGACCTTTCCATAAAGCTTTACAATAACATGTATTCCTAATATTGATATGGGAGTTCTTGAAAGTGATGTTAAGGTAAAGTATGCGCAAAGTGTTGCGATTTGGTTTAAATACAACTTTCTGATTCCTTCCTTTTTTGGTAATCTGTTTGTGCAGGATGAGCTGTAAGAGGAGCCAATCAGCTACGCGACAACGTTCAAGTGCAAAAATTTTATGTTTACTACGCCGGACGATTCAAGCAGTAGAATGCACATAATGCCCCTCCAATGAATTCTGAATGAAGTTATTGGGATTTATCTGGGTGCTAAAAATTCATACATTGCAGTTATGGAAGGAAAAGTGAGGTTTATACGTACTCTGTTGGAAGGTTATAATGTAACAGTTATTTGCACATAACACAAATTTTCTTTATGTTCTGTTTGCAGAGTACATGACAGATAACGTTGCATGAGGCAGATCATGATAACTATATGTAAGTTTTTCTCTACAGTGACAGATTTGACGATTTATCATATCTATAGCTATATAATTACTCCGGTACTTCTATTTTTTTGTAGTGCCATTGTAGTGGATGAAGCCCACGTGATATTCCTACTGAAACAAAAAGTTGTTTTACGTTAAATAGGGTTGTTAGAAATTGGTGTTGAGGAACTTGGGAAGGTAATTCTGCTATAATCTAACGTGGTTCAGTTGTTCTAATGCCTATTTGTAATAACTGAAAGCAAATGGAACCTTGAGAAAATTCGACGATAAAATCAAAGACCTTACTTGATTTCTTGAAAATGGAACCTTAAGAAAACACAGATAGTGGACATATTTACTAATAACAGATGGATAACGTGATTCTATATATGTAAAGCAAAGCTAACATATTTCTGTTTTTTGTTTTTTAAGATAAAAGGAGCCACATAACATCTTTAAAATGAAAGTAGTCACCGACCTCACTTGATGTTGAAGCTGATTATGCTCCCTTACCATCAAGCTTTCATTTGCAGCGGGGCAAAAGTGGGCTTTCATTAGACGCAAATGAGGTACAACTTTTGCTTTAATTGGAAATCTAATAAGTCATTTACTGTGTTAATGCAGTGACCATTGTCAATATCTTTTCTCTAAACAACGTTGGTTTTGTGACAAATTAGGCTTAATATATATATCCTTAAGTACGAGTCCATTTCAAGGTATACTCGGTAAGAATAAAAATGGCTTACGTTTTCAGAAAAATTATACAACCTACAATAATCTTGACTCTAGAGCCCTATAAACAATTTTGGTTATAGTTTTTTTTCCTATAAAAAGGCAATATGATAGATCAAGGTGGATCAGTTTAGAGTAGGAGGAAAACTTAAAAGAATTAGTAGTACAAGTATGTGATGATTTTACTATGCAACGACTTCCGAGTTACAATAAAAACTATTTTCTACACTATGCTAAAGTCGTTTGCTTTTTTTTATTGAATAGTTAGTTAAAGGAAGAGATAAGGTTTAAAGGTTCTTTTACCTAATATGAAAAAAATTTACTCCCACCATTCTTACTTTCATGTTCCTAATATTTTTCACATCACATACACTGGCACGCTACTACTTTTGAACAGAATAAATGCATATACAAATCTCAAGTCGATAACATTTCTCATAACAATAAGTTACTAAACACCTGAATAATCTTTTCCGAACACCCCTGTTATGATTATGCTTGGAAGTGAGTGCTTACAAGCTACATAAAAATGGTGACAGGAACATTGGTACCGGGATCCCTAAATTATATAACAATATCCAGAATTTGAAGTGGATATGAAACAGATACTATGCGCCTACAAGTGCATATTGGATGTTTTCAAGTTGTGACAATGAATGCAGATCAAGGAGCACTAGACCTGGACAAACCACCATCTTTTGGCAGCAACCTTGCGTTGCAACTAATGTAATATAACCTTAGCATAACGTATGTACAACAACTTATTTCCCAACAACTTATAATCTTTTAATGACCTATGTTTGATTTCATGACTTTTAATGACTGATTTTTGATTTCAGGAAGCCGCACATGATAAGTTACAAATGTACAAGGAAGGGATATCAGTTCTTGAGCGGTTGAAGACATTACAAAGGGGGCATTAGGGAGTGGAAGATCAAGTGGTCGTAGAAGAGCGGCTAAGAAAGGAAGTGGACGCCATGCTCGGCTTATGAAGTGGGGCTGGGTTTAAAGAAAATTTATTTTGATCTTCTTTAGACATTTTTTTATGTTCTACAAATGGTCTGATTAATCGACTAAACTAGAACGTCAAAACGTATGATAAATGACTTAATTTTTCCAACTTATTATGCTGCGTGCGAGCAACCCATGTTCGGCTCTCATAAGGACACCATTGTTTCATCTCATACGAGGACTTTAGAAACATATTTTCGTGTGTTGGTCCTGACGATACATGTCACACATGGGGACGTTGTCTCTCATCTTGCGCATAGAGTATGTTGCAAACATCAAAGGAAACCGATTAGAAAGGCGATGTATCATGTGAACCTCGGAATGGTGGCTAATCGCGTCATAGTTTAGCATGTATACTCCGGTTATTATAGGTCGAGTCCACTGAAAATTGAAAGGTCCTTTGTCGAAATCTCCACTCTGTACTCTTCTTTAGAGGAGAGTGTCTATTTCTCCGTTGCGAAATAACAAAAAATAAAAAATTGTTGTTCCTGCCCGGGATCGAACCGGAGACCTTTTGCGTGTAAAGCAAATGTGATAACCACTACACCACAGAAACCCAGATGTTGTACGTGTGTTATGTACTTTTGTTAAACATTTTATTTTTCTATAAAAATCGAATATAACTAGGGGTGTTCAGTGTTTGGTTTAAGACCGAACAAACCGAAAAAGAAACCAGATCGAAACTGAATAAAACCGGACCGAAATTTTTAAATGGTGTATGGTTTGGTTTTGGTTTTAATAAATAGAAAATCAAACCAAACCGGAAAAACCGAAAAAACCGAATAACTTTATCTATGTCCAAAAAAATTTTAAATTATATATATATGTATAATCTTTTCTTTATCCTTAACAAACTCTCCAGTTTTTTTCAAAATATTTTTAAACTGATACTAAAATCAAGTATCTAATGTATATCTTAATTCACTCCTATATATACACACATGTCGTACCATTTGGTTTTCTTTTAGAATTTTTTTGAATTTGGTTTTCTTGCTTTTAACCGAAACCAAACCGAATTTTAATTTGGTGTATGGTTTGGTTTTACGTGCTTTATGATTGGCTTGGTTTGGTTTTGGTTTTGATTTTAAAAATCTCAAAACCGAGGAACCCGAACCAAACAACCCACAAATCTGAAAACCGAACCGATGAACACCCCTAAATATAACTAAGATTATAGAAAGAGCGGTGATTTACACACTCTACTAATTTATTTGCACACTTAAATTGTGTGTCTTGATGTTTATACCCATAAATAATTTAGTGATGCATGTATATATTAAGGGATATAATATCACATGCATATTTTGAAGTGTGCCAATAAAATTTTGGAGTGTATAAATCCTCATCTAGAAAGAAAAGAAGATACTGTTATGGAAATATTGGAATAATAAGTAGTAGAAAAGTGAAGAAAATTTTAATGAGTTATGTTTGAGCGAGACATCGGTTTATGATGTTCAAGAGTTGTGTTTTAGCAAGTGCACCAAGATAAAAAGTAATATAAAATGTACGATTCATTAAAACTCATAAACAAAAAAAAGCATGAATTTTTTGAACATAATGATGGGACTAAAATGTATTTATGTGACATAAAATTTCCAATAGCTAAATCGTTTAACAGAAATTGAGATTTTCACTCATATTTTAAACTAATCAGATTCCAATGAACCCTGCAAACCCTTAGTAACTGCCCTGTTTCTAGATTGGTTCTGGTTTTCCGAACGTTTGATGCGACTTGATGTCTACCTCAGCCCTATACAAAACACAACTGGTATTCAAAGTGATGCATATTAAAACAAAACATTCTCCTCTATGACTTGATTTATGGTAAAATGAAGGTAATGTGAATGAGATATCGTGTCTCAAAGTTAGGCATTTGAGTTTTTAATAGGTTAGAAAAGAAGTCTAACTCGAGTACATGACATGTGCTTAAGTTTTTACGAGATGTGTTGTCGGATCATGAGAAAAGCAGTGGAACGATTGAAGAAAGAAAGAGGATGGTTTCTCGTAGCTCATGTCGCAAAGACATCAGACACCACTGTGTATAGCCAATCGATTCTGGGTGCAAGAAAAAAAAATTCACAAAAAGGTGTAAATGTCGCTGCCCGGGTTCGAACCGGAGACCTTTTGCGTGTAAAGCAAACGTGATAACCACTACACTACAGCGACTTCTTTGTCTAATTTCCGTATTGTTTTACTTTAAAAGGTAAATAAGTCAAATCTCGTTAGGTTTATGCATTTGAGATGATGGTCAGAGAATGCTCGAAAACGTTTTCGACATTCTAGTTTTTAATTTGGGCGTAAGGCTGGGAACGACACTTGGGGTCGACCAGCATGCTCTGGTCTTGCCGATGCTTCCCCTTTGTTGTAGTATTTTTGTGAGTTTTCTTTTTTGTTGGTCTATTTATTGAACTAAATATGCAGTTTATAAGAGAGAAAAAACTGATATAACAAGAAAAAACGTATTTGAATTGATATTGTTGATGCACCAAAACCTTGCATTTTTTACTACAGTACTATTTTTTTTAGTTTTTTTTTTTTTAGCAAATGAGTACTATTTATCTCTAGGATTCTTAGTGGTTTTGACTTTTATTTGCTCTAAACCACATTTTAGGGGCTCCATTGCACATTTTAATTTCTTTCTTTTTTTACCATGTCAAGTTGAAATTAGAAAAGCATTAATGTTGGATCCAAGATTTGCTCGAGATTGTTGGGATTTGGGTATAATTTATATACATATTTTGGGTAACAAAGTCATATGACAGAATCATGTACATTAATTCACATTCACAAATCACAACTACCAAGTCAAGAACACATGAAGTGTTGTGAACAGGGGCGGATGTATTGCTTAGGTAGGGGGTGGCAGCGCCCCCCATAGCTAGCCCAAAAATACGAGATTTTAGTGTAATTTTTTTATAATTTTGATCTTTTTTCGAAAGTGTCCCCCACATAAAAGTCGGATTGCCCCCCACTCACATATTAAAACCCAAAATTCAACTCTTTTAAACTTTATAAACTCTTGACATATAAGTAAATATACTCGATTTATCATTACTAGCATAGTTTTTTTCCTCCACATTTTATTGTGATTGTAAAAAAAAATTTTGCCCCCCACATCCTACTTTCCTGGTTCCGCCACTGGTTGTGAATCTTAAAAAGTTAACTCCAAGGTAAAGGTAACATATGTACAAAGTGAATCTTGGTAGTTTAAACTTCAATGGTTTTGTTAAACGGTTATGATAGTGGTGGTTCAAAGAATGTTTTAGTACAATTGATTGTTACGAGAGAAAAACTATTTTAAAACCAGTTAAATAAGATTATCATTTCGTCCTGAAACCGAATCGGAACTGTACTAAACCGGTATTGATTTTCGATATCTGAATTTCGTTCGGTACGATACGGATACTACGAAGTAAGGTGGAAAAAAATTCGGTACCACTAATTAGGTACGGGACCGGTACCAAATCGAGAAATTCCCGAAGAAAACAGGAAAAGTCGGATTTTCCGGTACCGATACTGATCCCGATACCGGTACCGATATCTGAATCTCATTCGATACGATACTGATATCATTAATTTATGTTCCGAAAAAATCAGTACCACTAATTCGGTACGAAATCAGTACAATACCAATACCGTGCTCATCCTACGGTTAAAGAAGATATCATGCCACAGAGGTACATGACTGTCACTTAAATATATAAGTCATGTTTTAAGTTTAATTTCTAAATAATTTTGAAATGATCTTACTAATTTTTATAAATAAAATATTTAATTAGTTTGAGTCTGTGTAACGATAGATTCTTAACTTATAAATTAGTCGATCAGTGTGTTCGAAATCATAGTTAAAAAAGGAAAAAAAAAACTTATTTAATCGCGATCAAGTTTTAATATTGTGTTCATTTTTTCTTATTAAGATTGTCTCAATTTTTTTTATTTAAGGCCGAGCACAATAGGTCATGGACCGGACCAAATTGACAAACCAGTTCAAACTGAACCGAATATATTCTAGTTCGGTTCTTGGCTCTCACCTTTTCAACTTTTAGGCTATTTTCGATCGAGTTTTACACAAATCTTTCAATGCTTTCTAGACCGGAACGAACTGATAGAGACACACCGGACACATTTAGTGCTAAATCGGTTTTTGATCCGGTCTGGTTTTTGATTACTTGGTTCGTTTATAAACCGTGCTTAACTCTAGTGTCTAATCAAGACTTAAATTGTATATTTTCGTTTTTCAAGATTGTAGGACTTTTTATACTCTTTTAGTTAGCGTCAAACATAATAAAACAGGACTCGTCGAACCGATAAACCGGCCAAACGTATTTGGTCCGGTCCAAAATCCACCTTTTCATCAATTTCGGTAACGAGTCCGGTTCAATTTGGTTTACACAAAACCTCACAATGTGAGGTTTTGTTAGACCGGACAGCACTGCACCGACCGAGACAAACGGAACACGTTTGGGACCTCGATTTATAGACCAAATTAGTTTCGATCCCATCGGATTTTTAGTTGTATATTCAGTTTTGGAAACCAACTGGCTTAGCTCAGTTAGACAGCAAAGTTCTATTAAATGGTTTCTTTGGAGAGATACCAAAGGCCTCTCACGCAAAAGGGATAAAAATTTTAACTTAACTAGGCGAGGGTTCGAAGAAGACATTCATCTGCTTGAATATCATTGCACGACTCGACCCAGTAACCCTGTTCTAAAAAAATACATAAATTTGGAAAATTAAAAATTAAAATATGATTAAAAACACACAAACACAACATAATATTTCCTTAATCATCAAAAGCTTTTGTATATATGTAACATCAAATCCAACTTCTGCTTATTTCTATAAAACCATATTCATCCTTAAAATCATGGTTTCTTTTCTATAGTTTATAACGACGAACGAAAAAAAAATCGTAAAAATCCCACCTATAATCGTCGTGTAATTACATTGGTCGTCCCATGTTTGCCTTACGGCTCCCATGGTGTCATATTCGTTTTGGTCCTTTCTGCAGTTTACAGCCGAACCTGCTCTCTCTTTGTGTTGTCGTAAAACTTGCAATTCTTCTAAGTGTGTCCCGAGATCATATCAAAATTTGACTTTTTGTTCAAGACATGTTTGTACGTCTCTTAATGAAAGGTTTTTGACAGACGAGTAGCTTTTCATCACTGTTGCTCTCGATGTCTACAACTCGTGCTTCCCATTTTAGCCTTGCGGTGATTGATCTTGCTGTTTCGATCAGAGATGATGTGTCACGTAGTATCACCCAACCCTGCAAGTGAAAAAATATATACTAATTTGTATAACTTCAAAAATAAAACGCTCGTATCAGATAAACTAAGCATATAATGTAGATACCTCTGGGCGGAGTAACCGGTCTATCTCAAAGAATACATCCAGCATGCTGCAACGACGCTGTTTTGCAGTTTCGAGTGACAGAAGGCCTTCGGCATGAACTAAATCATATGTTCTGGGATACGTTGGAAATGGCTCACACCTATATGTTTCAGTGTCACACTATTTATAAGCTTTATGAAACGTAATAATTAGATAGGCAAGATGGGCAGGTTTGATAGCCGGGCAAATGGATACTATTAGAAATGGGTCATTTTTGTGTGGGTCAAAACAGGTCGGGTTATTTATAACTAGAAAGATGGAAAAACAGAATATACCAATCATGCAACACGCCAAGAAACCCACGGTCTAAGATGAGCGGAAGGTGGTTAGGCCCACTGGTAGGAACCACGTTCATGACCCATACAGATTTTCCAGCTTCCAGCAAAGCAGAATTAAAACCACCAAAATGAGCATTCATGTCCAAGACGTTTCTCACCATATTATAAGGTGGCACAGGATCCTCGATACCAGGTCTCTTTGGATGATCCGAGAATATAAGTGGGGACAATAGAGACCAATAATTTCGAACTGCCGACTTCCAGTTGAGATTGTCATCATTAAGGTCGTCAGAAAGTACACCTGATAAAACCCGCAGGAAATTAAGCAACGCCAATACTTTTGCGCAACAGGAATTTATAGAACTAATATACCATGAATCGCTAATTCCTTGGAGCCCAATGTGGCTCTAGAAGGCCAGGTTGGTCTTTTATTGATTGGAATCCATCGGCGACTGTGAGTTCCTCCAATGCATGCCTCGAGTGGAAGATAATATGGAGACTCTACGTCATGACCCACTTTGCAGACCGAGGGACCAGATCCTTGGTTCCTGTTAGCCAAAGTAGTTTCCGACAAGATTTAGATCCCTTGCATATTCATTTAGTTGAAAAGATAGAATAGTTGAGTGTTAGCTGCGTGTAGTCTTTACCTAGAAGCATAACAGTCTTTATTACTAGGCTTCCTCCATACAACCGTTTTATCTTGTTGCGACACCAAATCCCAGCAAAGATCTTTCGCGAAATTTCGGACAAAATCCCATTTTTTCAAGCTATCTTTGTTGCGAGAGGAAACTGGCGTGTTAGCAATTGGTGAGGTCCAAACAAAGTATCCTCCAGGTTTAAGAACTCGATCAACCTCAATCAGATGTACACCATCTGACAATTGACAAACGAAAGATGCGTTAGTCGTTTTGTCTGCAAAAACCAAAAGAAGCAAAAAAAACAGCTAGTTGAGAAGTTAACGAGAATTTCACCTTTGTGATTCCAGTCGATCCCGTCCCAAGCACTGTGTACCATGTCATAGGAAAGAGACGGAAATGGCAATTTTTTTGACGTAAAAGAGGCGACCATTGCAGGAAGACCTCTTTCAAGAGTTATCTCGACTTGACTCCCTGAAGACTCATAGTTGGCTACACACATTGTCAAAAGTTGCTGCGGAAAAAGATGTGCTCCTAAGCTACCAAAACCACAACCTATATCCAATACGGTTCTCACCTGACAAACAAAAACCAAAGAACCGTAAACATCAAACAATGCTTTTAAATTACCAAATACTATATCCTAAATTATTGAGCACGTTAAACCGTAAAAGGTGTATGATTTTACGAAAGATACATCACTTACTCCTGCTTGTACAAGGTAAGATACATTTCGTAAACCAATCATTTCTGCAATCTGATGGGAATAGTCTTCGATATTATCATCAACCATAGAAGATGCAAAACTAAATGAAATCTGATCGTCGTCTAACAACATCATCCTGCAGCCATATCAATAATATAACACGTAATAAAAAATTTAATTCGGATCATTTTCATTTTTTTACTTTAAGTATCACTTTGACTCGTACCTTTTTGTCAAACTACCGGATGAAAGTACTTGTTGTGCGTTAATTTTAACATTGTCAATCCAAATTACATCTCTTCCGGTAGGCCATCTATGAGGAATCTTGTACGCGGGAGGAGCAGGAACTAAACAATTCTGTTTTGAAGTCGGCCCACAATAACGGTCTTGTTCTTGACCTTCGGTCAAACCCAACTCAAGACTTTCAGTAACGTTGTAACAAGGCACGTAATTTTCAGAATCCGGAGAACAAAACTCAGATTCTTTCACCTTAGCACCACTAACTGACAGCTCACCAATATCCCATAAATCTGACACAAGCTGTTCTTGAAGCCGTCTATATCCACGAAACGTATGATGACCTCTAGGACTAGTAGTAAGTGATAACGTCCACCAAAAGGACCCGGTAAGGGCAAGGATTACAATCACAAATAAACTAAACTTAAGCAATGATAAAGTCAAGTTATAGCGATTCCGTGAAGATACAGGACTAAATGGATCATGAAACCCATTCCCGTTTTCTGTTTGTTTGGATGGCGGACTAGTTGAAAAACGTAACTGAAACGGATTCCATGAAGATAACTTATCAGGGGATAATCTGTTCTTATCAAGATCATCTTTTTCCGCTTTAACTTTCATCTGAGAGTCTTCCAAGAAATCTTGAATATTCCCTGAAAGCCTCCCTCCACCCGAAAATCCTCGGTGGAGTGGCCTAGACATTTTCCTACAATCACAAACACAAAAAAATTCACATAAACACCACAAACAAAACAATTTTCGATAAAAACATCCGAAAAAATGTCCATAAAAACAAAAGAAGATCGGTACAAGGAGGTGTCCGGGATTACTTTTAAGTGCTTATTGAGAAGTTTTCTGCCACACACGTAAAACTGCTTATCTACTTATAATAAGCAAATAGCACTTATATAAGCAACTCAAACACCCCTCTAAGATCTGTTCGCATAATTAGTCAACTAGATCCATAAAACCAAGAGCATATTAACATATTATAATACTAAGTTACTGCTAACTAACGTACCATTAAACATACGTATTTAACTTCAAGTAAAAATCTGAACTTTACTTAAAATGATCACTACGACCCCAAATTTAACCCAACATAACATATGTAACCAGCCAAAACATTACCATCATAGACAAAACATACCCATTAACGACAACTACTTAACTTTGAGTAAATATCCAAACTTTTCTTAAAAAGGCATAAAGAACCTAAATTTGATGATAAACAAAAAAACTAAAACACAGCCATATTTAAGCCAACATAAGCAGCGAAAACCATTGAAGATATACACCAACAACATAAAGCTGATAAATTTGATAATTAATATAAAGAAAAAACTTAAAGTTACCCATTAAACGTAAGTACTTAAAGATCAACACCAAAATTTAACCCAATATCACTAAAAACATAACCAGAAACACATAAACTAGTTAAATTTGATGATGATAAGTAAAAATCCAAACTTCGCTTAAAAGGATACTAAAACATACCCAATAAGCATAATTAGTTAAATTCAAGTAAAAATCCAAACTTTACTTAAAAAGATCACCAAAACCCCAAATTTAACCCACAATCACAAACATAACCAGTAAATTCATTAGAAATATGATAATAATTATAAAAAAAGAAAAAAAAAACTAAAACATACCCATTAAGGATAAGTACTTAAATTCAAGTAAAAATCAAAACTTTGAACCAAAATGATCACTAAAACCCCACAGCAAATCTAGTAAAAAAACAGCATAAAGCAGTTAAATTTGATACTAAATTCAAGTAAAAATCCGAACTTTATTTAAAAAGATCACTAAAAAAACACCAAATTTAACAAGTAAATTCACTAGAAATTTAGTTTTAAAAAAAAACTAAAACATACCCATTTAGCATAAGCACTTAAATTCAGGTAAAAAATCCAAATATCCCTAGCAGAACCAGCTAAAACATCATATTCACAAACAAAAACATAAAACAGCTAAATATAATACCAACAATAGCAACAACAAAAAATAAAAAATATTAAAATATATATATACCTTGTTAAAAAAAACTAGTAAATTCACTAGAAATTTAAAACAGCTATAGATATTACCAAAAATAGCAACAAAAAATAAAATTACATATACCTTTTTTAGAAAAAACTTCACTAGGAGTAAATATAATACCAAAAATAGCAAACAACACCAAATTTAACAAGTAAATTCACTAGGAAGATAGTAGTAATAAAAAAATAAAAATAAAAAAAATTTATACATACCTTTGAATAAATTCAACAAAAAATCCTGAAATTTAGCAAAATAGCAAAATAAATATATATATATATACCTTGTTAAAAAAAACTTGTAAATTCACTAGAAATTTAAAACAACTATAGATATTACCAAAAATAGCAAACAACACCAAATTTAACAAGTAAATTCACTAGAAATATAGTAGTAATAAAAAATAAAAAATATAAAAAAATATAAATACCTCTTGAATAAATTCAACAAAAAATCCTGAAATTTAGCAAAATAGCAAAATAAATATATATATACCTTGTTAAAAGAAACTAGTAAATTCACTAGAAATTTAAAACAGCTAAATATAATACCAAAAATAGCAAACAAAACCAAATTTAACAAGTAAATTCACTAGAAATATAGTAGTAATAAAAAAATAAAAAATATAAAAAAATATAAATACCTTTTGAATAAATTCAACAAAAAATCCTGAAATTTAGCAAGATATCCTGCAATCTTCCATCACTAACAACAACTTCACTTAATGATATTTGTCTTGTTCTTCTTCTTTTTTATAAAAAAAAAACAACCTATGCAAATATATTTATATAAAAATATAAAAATGTTTGTGTTGTGTTGATGATCTTGAAATATGGCCCAATCACGAGAAAGGTTACTCGTGAATGCTACACTGTAGTATAACTTAACATATGTGAGATGAGAGATGTGTTATATATATATAAGTTTATAAAAATGTTTTTTATAAAAATAATTTTATAAAATTTGTTTGTATTTATGTGTAAGTAAGACTGTAACACGCAAGAGAGTGTGACAGATAATTGAATTTATGTGTAAATGTGATGATGGATAAATACCATACCAAATTATTGAATCAGGATATAGACTATAGTATAGAGTCTCTCTCTCACCTAGTTGGATGGATACTTGAACACACACTAGGTTGTGTCATGTAGGGGCTGAGCATGGGTCCGGGACCGGATCGGACCGAAGACCGAATTGGTCCGAAACCCTGGATCAAGACCGGACTGAAATGGTCTGGTCCAGTTCGGGTTAGTCCGGTCTTATTAGGCATAATCGACGAGATTTTGGTAAGACTAAATCGGACGATCGGACCGAAGACCGAATTGGTCCAAAACCCTGAACCAAGAACCGGTTCGATTCGGTTCGGTCCGGTCTGGTTTTCCTGTCCGGGTCGGTTTTAGATCTACCGTGCTCAGCCTTAGGCTAGGGGGAGTGGTAACATAAAATCCCACCGCCACGTCAGCTATACCTCAGCTTTCTCTTTCCTCTCACTAACCCACTCAAAACTCACCTTTCAAAGTTCTTAAGGAAAAAAAAAACCCACCACCACATCATCTTTCCACTATCATTTTTACCTTATTTATTTATAAATTAAAACTTTTATATCATAAAATAAAATACGATACACGGGTAAATAAAAACGTAAAATACCAAAAATAAAAACATACAAAGTAAAAAAAAACTACCACTTCAAACCTCATATGGGAGAAGAAGTTGATTTTTTGTGAGTGGGAAAGAAAAAAGATGAAGATGAAAAAAAAAGTGAAAACGAGGATTATATAGAATTAAATGGTGATGAAAAAGAAAGATTTGGGGTATTGTGAATGATGAGAAACTCACCTGTAGCGACTTTTTTTTGCACTGGGACCCTCAACCCACGCGTGGGTTTTTGAGATGGGATGGTGGGGTTCTTAGCAACCCATGCGTGGCTTTTTACCACATGTAACTCACGGGTGGGTTTTTTCTACCACTTCCCCCAGCCTTACTGTCATGTGTTGAACACTTTAACTTGTTGCAAGTCATTGTACTTTGTAAGTTGGTCATTTGAGGTTTGTACATTTGTTAAGTATACTTAAACACACACTAGGTTGTGGCATGTATTTAACTTGTTGCAACTCATTTGTACTTTGTACATTTGTTGAGGAACTTAACTTTGTCTTGAGGTTTAACTTGTTTTAGATAAGTTGAAATATGAAAATGAGCAGAGTTGTTTGTGAAAAACTTGAGATTAATTGTTAAAAATGTAAACAAGTCAAGTTTAAATGAGTTTGAGCTTAAGTTGTAGCTCATCTATTAATCAAGCACGAATTAAAGCTTTATATACAAAACTCGATCGTATTCGTGAGTTTAAATGACATTGAGAAATTTTAAGTTTTAAACATGTATATACTAGCTTACTAACTAATTCAATTCAGATATATAAAGACTCGAGCTCAGATTAACTTTTAATTTTTTATTATTAATTTGTATAAACGAGTCAAATCCAAACCTTTAATATATACATATCATAAGTTAAATTCAAGCTTAAAAAATAAAGCTTGAACAAAATCGAGCTCGAGCTCCGAAAACTTCGAGCTCCACTCGGCTTATTTTCACTCTTAAAATGACATGGAAAACATATTAATATGTGTTCTTAAATTAAAATTTTCCTTTTAGTAATTTAAGATAATACATTTTGTTTTAAAATTATTGTCTATTATTTTATTAATTGTTTATTTAAAAAATAGATAAATAATATAATTTGAGTTTATTCTATTATTTTTACTTCAACTTATTATTATCAATTTTAAATAACTACTAGCATGGTACCCGCGCAATGCAACGACGAGTATTAGTATTATTTTCAATTCAATTAATGTTAAAGTGTAAAAAAATTATATCAAAATAAATCATAACTCATTACAAAATTAATAAACACAAAAATTATTAAAATATATATCAAAATGAATGTTGAATTAAAAAGCACGAAATTTTAAAAAATATAGTAAAATTATGTTAAAAAATAAATAGATTAAGAGATATTTTAATTTAAAATTAAATGTGTTTTTTGAATAGGTTGTTAAAAAATTTTGTTACAAAAAGTTGTTACGAAAAAAGTAGATGGTCAAGATTACACCTCTTTATCTTAATTAAAAATGATCTAATGGTTGAGATTTAGTTTTCTTATCTTAACTTTTGGTTTGAAGTTTTGGAGATTTAATTTTTTTGTTTGGAGTTAGGTTGTGGATATATAATTTTTTACTTGAAATTAGGATCAACATACACACTTTTTATATATAATATTATATTTGATTAATTAATAAAAAGAAAATTAACTTTTTAAAAAAATTAAAAAAAAAGTTATAAAATTATATTTTTCCTTTTTTATATTGTGTATTTTTTGTTTTAAACAATAATTGACAAAGCAGCGCACAAATAAGTAGGGGTGAGCATAAAACCGAAAAACCGAGAAAAATCGCACCAAGAAAACCGCCCTATTTCAAAAACCGAAGGGATGGTTTTCATATTTTTTAAAACCGAATGTTTGGGGCGGTTTTTGGTTGGATGTATATAACAAAACCGAAAAAATCACCCCGCTCCACTTAGGTCTTCAAAATTAATATACTTTTATATCTTTAGATAGTTATACTTGTGATATTTTTAATATATTTAGTTGTTTTCTTTTTGTTTAAATATACACATTTGTAAAACATATTAAAGTAATAGATCATGATTTTTTTCACTTAAACTTTGTTAGATTTATGATTCTTATATACGAGTTTTCATTATGATTTTTAGTTTTTTAATTTGATGGTAGCTAAAGTTGTTATTATCGTAGTGTATAAAATTGATTGAAACTATTATTATTGGTTGCAACTTGCAATTATGATGAGTTTAATTTGTGTCGAAAATGATCGACTATTAATATGGTTTTTGTAAATAGAAAACGACTAATGTGTAAAATGAAAAGAGAAAAAAAAAACCGAAATAAAAACCGAACCGAACCACTACAATGAAAAAAACCGAAAAACCGAAATCAAAAAAACCGTATTCAAATGGTTTGCAATATGCAAAAACCAAAATTCGCGGTTTGGTTTTTAATTTTAGCATAAAACCGCCACAAACCGTCTCATACTCACCCCTACAAATAAGAATTTCGCTTTAGTCAGTACACCCCCGCTCAAGCTTATATTAGGGGGTGTTTGTTTTAGCTTATGTAATGGGCTTATATAAGCCATTTATGGCTTATATAAGCCTATGTTTAATAAGCTTATAAGCCCATGGCTTATATAAGCTTAAGTTAACATGAGGGTAAAATGGTAAATATGTTATATAAGCCAAAACCTTCATAAAAAAGCCACATTTTTGTGGCTTATCAAAACACCCATATATAAACTTATAAGCCCACTTATATAAGCTTAACCAAACATTTGATTTGAGCTTATAAGCTTATATAAACTAATAAGCTTATAAACCCATTATATAAGCTAAAACAAACACCCCTTAGTCGATAAGTTCGAGCTCGATCTGACTCGTTCACCTAGCCATTGTACTAGTTTTTTTTTTCTTAACTATAGGTAACTAGTTTAACCCAATAAGTCTTGCAGCTTGCTGGAAGTTAATTTAAGCAAAAGAGTAACCAACACATTTGACTCCAAACTAATTACACACTTAGCACGAAGTAATAATTACGAACAGAAGGCTAGCTAGGTTAATCAACACGACTCACATTAAATTATTTACTAGTAGTACATGACTTTATTAATAGGAAATCACAAAATACTCATTTTTTCAAATTTGTTTTACAAACGGTGCTATTTGGGTGGTAATATATGTACCCCTCCTGACTCACTTGAAAGGATAAAAAGTACATTGTTTGTATATTTTTTGCCCTCTTATTATTTTTTGGACAATATTTTTACCAGTTTTTTTTCCATATTTTTGTTACTTTATCAGTTTTGATTTATTAAACTTTATTTTTTTGATTCCGTATTTTTTGTTTCACATTTTATAACAAAACCAAAATTATAAAAAAAATGAAAAATAATATTCAAAATCAGGGGTATAAATAGGGTTTTAGAGGGTATTAACAATCTTACTCAGTTTTTTTGACAAAAAAAACCAAAATACCCCTAAAATCGAAAATTTCGACACTTTTGCGAAATAGAAAAAAATAATTTAATTTTCGAAATTACTTATTTTCGAATATTTTTAGAAATTTCTCAAATATTTTCGAATTTTTAAAAAAATTCGAAAATTTTAGATCTTTATTTAATAAATAGGGTGTTTGGCAACACGTTTAACAACAAAGAAATATGTTGTATTAAGTTTGTTTTGACCAAAAAGCTTGAATCTTTACGTTTCAAAACCTCTATAATTTTGAATTTATCATTTATTTCAGCTTATTTTGGCTTTTAACAGCTTAGATCAGTTTATTTGAGTTTTATTGGTTTTATAAAAGGTGTTTGGTAACGCTTTTAACAACAAGTGTTTTGCAGTTAAACATGCTGCCAAACACCTCCGGATAAATATTTTTAAATACTTTGTGAAATTTTTATATATCGCAAGAAAGTCGAACTTTTCGAAATTTTTTGGTGTTTTAGCTTTATGATGAAAAATTTGAGGCTATGTTTGGCAAAACTACCTGTAAGTTGTTAACTGTAAGGTGTTAGTTGTAAGTTGTTTATTAAAAAGTTGTATTTTTAATAAAAATGTTTGGTATATTAGTTGTTGATTGTAAAATTAAAATGTAAATTTACTTAAAATGACATATTTAAATAAATTATAATATGATTGGAGGGTATATCAGTAATATACAGCTTTAACAGCTATTGACAGACAGTTTTTTAGGCAATGTTTGGTAAAACTAGCTGTAAGCTGTTAACTGTAAGCTGTTAGCTGTAAGCTGTTTATTAAAAAGTTGTATTTTTAATAAAAGTGTTTGGTATATTAGCTATTGACTGCAAAATTAAGATGTAAGATAATTTAAAAAGACATATTTAAATAAATTATAATATGGTTGGAGGGTATATCATTAATCTACAGCTTTAACAGCTCTTCACAATTTAAAAAGCTGTATGTGACAGCTTTTTATTTGAGAGCTACTTGTTTAAAATAAAAAGCTAACAGCTCTACAAAATTGGTGTGCCAAACAAAGCTAATAAATTATTTTTTTAACAAAAAAGTTAACAACCCTAAAAAGCTTTCAAACAGCTCTTACCAAACATAGCCAAGATCTACTTGTTTAAAATAAAATGCTAACTGCTCTAATAATGTTGTGGCAAACATATTTATTAGATTATTTGCTTAGAAAAAACAAAAAACTATTAAAAAAAAAAAAAAAACTTTCAAACAGTTTTTTAAAAAACAAGTATTTTTATAATTTTTCCTTTATTAATAACCCACTAAAATAGAGTTGAATAAAATAATTGATATAGGATCAGGTGCATTAAATCTAGTATGTGCCTATCTCGAACCACCGTATGCCGTCGTCATTATGTCGATCTGCCACCGTAATTACCGGATAATATTTACTCATCATCATCATTAATTTATGGTGTCTGTGTTTTATTTAATTTTTACAGCTGTAATTATATTATGTTTGGTAAAATCCGTACCATGTTTTTAATGATAGTAGTGAGTATTTGGAAACCCTTTCTACAGCTGTAATTATATTATGTTTGGTAAAATCCGTACCATGTTCTAGTGTTTCTTAGAGCATGTGTAATGGTAAAAGTCATTGTTAGCTTTTTACTATTTCAAATAGTTATTTTTAAAACTTTTTAGCATTGTAGAAAATGGTTTTTGAATGACTTTTTGTGAATGACTTGGTAAACACCAAGTTATTTTACAAAGTCTTTAGCTATAATGTGAGTATGCATTTAAAGAATTTATGGCATCATGTCTTTATAACTTATTACCCTTGTAGATGCTCTTACGTCTATTTATATGCAAACGAATTAAGACTAGGAGAGTGGTGTCAAAATCACTTATTTTTATGTCAGCGTTAAATCAACTTTTTAACAAACTCATCATAACTCACTAAAATTTATAAAGAATGTTACAACCACATAAATTTTACATAAAAATATTTACATATTGATGTATAACTAAACGATTTGTCAACAAATAAAAAGTTAGTGGAAAAAGAAAGTAACCATTGGTCCAAGTCACATGCCACGTCATTATGTGGAAGTTTTTATGTGAAATTTATGTGGTTCTAGTATTTCTCAAAATTTATTCTTGGAGGTAATGATAATGATGTAGCGAAAAAACAAGGATAAATAGTTGAACCTGTTTATTCCAAAGAATACCATAAACAACTTTTCAAACTATCGTTGATTCAAAATAATACCGATAATAAGACAAACTTCAACAATCATTGATTCAACGAATATCCGATTATTAAGAGAATCTTAGCAAACTGCCAAGAACTAAGTAAAAGTTTTCATTATAAAAATACCCAAAGATATCTCATAAAAAAAAGAATTATACTTATAGGAAGAGTAGAATAACATAAATAAAGATTAGACACTAGTTTCATATTTTCTTAATCAAAAATAAGAAACAAAATAAGTAAATGATATTTTTTATTTGTGAATCCCTGCATCAGATACTCACTACACATCACTCTGACTTTTTTATCAAATATTTTTTATTCATAAAATAAAAACTTTTATTCATACATTTTTTCAAACACGATACACGCAGGTAAATAAAAACGATACACGAGTAAATAAAAACATTACAAGGATATTAAAAATAACACATGGATAAATAAAAACGATACACGAATAATTTAAAAAGGAAATAACTGCGGATAATTTTTCAAAACCTCTCAACAATGAAGATACTTAAACCGGCACATATAGTGAGCTTCATAGTCACGAATGGCGTTATTCATTACATCCTCGTCAGTTGATCCAATTAACCGTGTACGATTTGCGTTGTGGTAACATCCAACAAACCTACGCACGACCGACATTAGGGACTTCCATTTCCAGTTCATGTTATCGTGTGTTTGTTTCCTTGGATTATCTAAACGACCATCATGTGCGAAATCTCGGCCCAAAAATTACGAGAATCTCTTGCGTTAGACACGGAGTTTTTAGCAACAAAGTTCCAAGCGCGACACAACGCTATTTCTTCCTCGGGTGTCCATAGTAGCGGCGCCATTAGAGATGTTACAAAGAAGATAATGTTTTGGTGTTTGAGGAAGAAGATGATGTTTTGGTGTTTGAGGAAAAAGATGATGTTTTGATGTTTGAGGAAGAAGATGTGAAAAAATGGTAAGTAAAAATAGGATTTTATAGGAAAAAATGGGAACAAAAATTAAGTAAAAATAAGAATAAAATTTAAAAAAATTAAGTAAAAGGGAGAATAGAAAGTGGCACTGGTGAGTTTGCCTATGGTTTTTTGTCATAACAACCAAGTCACGCGTGAATGAGTTCTTGGGGGTGGCAAGTCGCACGCGATTTGGCTCGTGGGTTTATTGTCCCTCCCTTCAGCCTAAATGTTTGTTCGATAAAAAGTTTGTTTATGCATGTCATTATTTTATGTTCGTTTAGTTAATGAACGAACATCAATAAAAGTCGCGTTTGTTCGTCTATGTTCGCGACGTCTAATTATTGACGTTCATTTATGTCCGTTTATCTTTTTATGTTTGTATCATATTTTTTAATTGTATATTTTTAAAACTAGTAGTGTTATCGAACAAAATTGCCTCCGAAAGATTAATACTCTCAAATAGCAACTTATTGCGAAAACCCAAAGGAACCACCACATGACGTTTAAGGCGTGTTTAGTTTTTTAATGAACAAATATGAACCACTTACTTTTCTAATATATGAACATGAACCAGAAAATTCGTTCGTTTAAATGTTCGTATTCGTTTGTTTGTTTGTATGGTTAATGTTAAACAAACAAACGTGAACAAAACTGTGTTCGTATTCGTCCGATTTATTTACATCTTTGATAGATATTTTTTGAAGAGTTTATATGAGTGTAAGATTAACACTATTGACTAATACGTGCGTGTGAATTTGGAAATAAGGATCAAGACATGTTTGAGAGATATGTTAGGCTAGGCACAATGCATGGGGGTCGCGACCTAATTTTTTCGGTCGGCGACCTAGTGCGACCTATTTGCCACAACCCGGCGACCTAGTAAAAATTTTTTTTTTTTTTTAAATCAATATTTTTTCTTTATAAATACCATATTTTCACACACAGTTATTTCACACACAACTCAACACACAACTCTGTTTTTTCACACACACATTCAGAAATCAAAAATAACATGCTCATTCCCACATACCGAATCCGAGATTAAGGCTATAGTTAACAGACAAATACTTCAACAACAACGCCGTTACGAGCAGCTTACGAAGTTAGGTGATGATTTCGATGTTGCGCCCGAAGAGAATAGGGAATTGAGCTCGGCATGTAAGAAATGCCGTGATCTCTCCCCACAGGAGCGTCAGTTTATCGACACGTATCTTAGTAAGCAAGCTGAATTGGATTTCAGCCTCCGGAGATCTTTGTGTAGAAAGGCGACAAAATTTGAGGCTAGAATTGAAGAAAATACTAAATGGTTGAATAACTTTGGTTCTTCGTCCCGATATCAAACAACTCATATCGGTCCTTCGTCGCAACAACACCGAATAAGAAATGAGTCGCCCGATCTACCCTTTCCAATTCCAAACCTCACAGATGGCAGAATGACTGACAATGAGGTGTATCAAGAATACCTAGATCAAAAAGTGTTGAGACAAACTCAGGAAGAAGAAGAAAGGGAAAGAAGGGAGCTGGAGGCACAAATTATGGCCGAAGAAGATGAAGAAGAAACATTGCGTTGGGAGTTTCCTGGTGGTCTGTTATCGGATTCGGATCCGGGAACTGACTAATCGTATTATGTAATTTTATTTTTAGTATCGTATTGCATTTCCTATTGTATTTCAGTATTTTTAAGTTTTATTAGTATTAAATAAATTTTTAATTTTCGAATACAAGATTTTTACATTTCTTTTTACAGTATACATTTCTTTTTACAGTATATAGTATAAATTATAAATTTTTTTTTTTTTAAACAGAATCAATCGATTTTTTTTTACACAAACACAAACACACAAATGAATAGATCGCGACTAGGGTCGGTTTGGCCTCGATTTTCACCGGCGACCGAATCGCCGCAATGCGACGACTCAGTCGCGACCTACCGAGGACCGAATAAATCACGGTGCGTTGTGCCCAACCTTAATTAAGAGAGACAATTTTTTTTTGGTTAAATTGATGGTTTAGTTGATTTTAAGCCATTACTTGCCATATTTGAGTTTTTGTCATTTTTCATGACATAAATATATTTTGTGCAATGTAAACTCATTTAATCCTAGATGAATTAATTGTATCTATTTTTTTTTTAAGTACTCCGATTTTTGTTTTAAAACGATAACATATTTGAAAATATGAAACTCGATTTAACATAATGTTGAAAATATAGTTCAATGTTCAGTTCATATTAGTGAATGGGTAAGAAGGTACATAGTGTATACTCATAAGTCTCTGAACACCTAGATTCTTATAGTGGGTAACATGTTGTTCAGTATTGTTGATCATATTCAGTGAGTTAACTATTCAGGGAGTTGAATTCTGGACTGAAGGTATTCATCAGGGAGTAACTTCACTGAAGACTTGTCTTCAGTGTTTACTCATCAGTGAGTCTTATTCAGTACTGAAGGCTTCAGCGGAAACATCCTTAGGATGGCTGATGCTTCAGTGGGACTGAAGGATAGGCAATGCTGAAACTGAACAAAATATACTTGTAACGGTCTTTGACCTATTCAAGTGTCAGTTTAACTGCATTGATGACCATGGTCAAGTAACCACTATCCTAGTATTATGGAGCACATTAAGAGGAGATTAATTGGCCGTTAATTCCTCTTAATATCATTGACTAGGGCTTGAGTATTACACCTATAAATAGGTGTTCATATCATTGTATGAAGATACACAGAAACAAAAACACATAACAGTGAAAGGGTTAGGGATTTGTGCCTAAATCACTAACTGCATTGGTCTTATCTCAAGTAGGTATTCGTGATACCCAGGCATTAGGGTCGAATAACTTACTTTGAAAAGTGATTACACGATTTCAAATAATATCCGGTAACCATTGTTTTGATACGTAGTTAGGTTTGATTATCTTACCATGATTGGGACGAATAAAATCCAACACATAACTCGTTTTTTTGGAATGAAACAGGATTAACTAGTTGATCCAACTACATCAAATCAAATTTCAAAACATTGATTTTTTTGCAAATTGATCGATGCAAGCTTAAAACCAAAAGTTACTCATCTAAAACAAGAAATTGTCACCTTTTTACTTCTTGTAGGATAGCTTAATGTAATAAGTTATATAAGTTATAATTTGAAAAACTTCTTAGATTTATGCTATAGTGTCGAACAATTCAAACTAAATTTTACGTCGACGTTATTTCCTTATGACTTGCATTGCGTAATGTGAATCCATTTAATGATAAATTTAACCTTATTACGTAGTACTATATTAGTTTGGTTATCATAGGGCCATATGTTTCGATGGTATCATTTTCTCATCGTAAACATTTAGTCGACTGATAAATCAGCTTTTGAATAAATAGATATTCGATTAAGTTTTAGCTCAAAGCTGAATATCATTTTTATGACCGGAGCTAGTTTAAACGTCAGTTAACATCCAAGAAAAGATACATCAGATCAATACTTTTTGTTAACTATGGGACGGAAGTAGTAAGTTATAAGTTATAAGTCGACATCTTGGACTTATGCTAGTATCGAACAATTCAAATTAAATTTTATATCGACGTTACAAACAATGACTTTTCACTATTTCAATAAGTGGTTTGAAGGTGTTTTCCTCATTCCAACAAAAGCTTTTTACTTAGCTTTTTAAGATGACTTGTGAAACAACAAGTCTTTGACAAAAGCTTTTGTTATAAATCTTGATTTGCAATAATGACATTAAATGCAAAAAACATTTGAAAGCTTTTTGCATTGTAAATGCTCTTAGAACATATACAATGGTAAAGTCATTCATGACTTTTTGTAATAATTTTATTTAATACATGCCATGTAAATGGGTAAAGACTTTGTAGAATGGCTTGGGCTATGTTTGCTAAAATTAGCTGTAAGTTGTAAGTTGTCAACTGTAAGCTGTTAACTGTAAGTTGTTTATTAAAAAACTCTATTTTTAATAGAAGTGTTTGATATATTAGCTGTTAACTGTAAAAATTATAATGTAAAATGACTTAAAAGGACATATTTAAATAAATTATAATATGGTTGGAGGGTATATCAGTAATTTACAGCTTTAACAGCTCTTGACAATTTAAAAAGCTGTATCCGACAGTTTTTTATTTAAGAGCTACTTGGTGAAAATAAAAAACTAACAGCTCTTAAAAATTGTTGTACCAAACAGAGTTATTAGAATATTTTTTTAACAAAAAAACTAACAGCTTTGAAAAAGTTTTAAAAAAGCTCTTACCAAACATAGCATTGGTATTTACCAAGTCATATCAAAAAACTTTTTACAAAATGGGTTATGCAATGTAAAAAATTACTTTTAAAAGCTTTTTATTTTGTGAAAAGCTATCTCCAACCTGAGCCATTGAAGATGCTCTTATGCCTTGCATTTCGTAATGTGAATCCATTTAATGATAATTTAACCTTATTACGTAGTACCATGTTAGTTTGGTTACCATTGGGCCATATGTTTCGATTCGGTAATACCATTCTCTCATCGTAAACATTTAGTCGACTGATTAATCAGCTTTTAAATAAATAAGTATTCGTTTAAGTTAGTTTAAAGGTCATTTAGCACCCAAAAAAGATGCACTAGATCAATATTTTTCGTTAATTAGAACCTTTTGAAAATTTGTGTAAATCAAGATTATGTTGTAATAAAAATTAACTAATTGTTGGAATGTGTGTTAGTCGAGGACCGAACAAGGAGGAACGAGTGATGTTTCGAGACACTCGTGATCTTTTTATAAGTTGTCGTTGCGTACAAAGTAAAAGATAAAGTCGAAATAATAATATTTTTATTAAACTATATGTTTTTTACCAGTTAGTCTAATCATGAGACGAATAGACTAGTTTTTTTAATACATCTAATTCATCATAATTATACTTGGATCATTGTTTTCTTAAATACGTTTTAATACGCTTTTTGCCTGTACTAGTGGTATATATGTGCATAAGTAGGAAAATTTTCTAAACGGAAAATAGTTAACGATACGCTAGTTAACCCAGTGACTCGATTGAGTATCTAGTGATCCTGTGTCTCAACTGTGATAACTCGATAATCGATCTCGTGATCTAATGACTCGACTAGGGTTTAGTTAAAATGGTCCACCATATATATAACGTGGCTTAGTATCATCATGATCGAGTAGTGATGAAAAGATGTAACTGAATTTGATCGACATGAGTGGGATGCATATAGTGGTCAATGTAGTCCAAACAACATTTATAGCAGATTCACCAACTCCTTAATACATCACGATCTATTCTGTGGAAAATGACGATCACACTCACATTATTTAGGTCATTTTCCATTTTCTAACAAAATCTCTATTATTTTTTAAAGGATTTTTTAATATGTGTCATTATGATATATATTTATATGTATTTATTGAACATGTAAATTTTCAAATTATGTTAATTTTCATATATGACAATATTAAACATGGTATATGAAAACAAATTAAAAAAGGGAAAATTACCAAAAAGGTCTGTTACCCATTATTCTGTTCTTAAAAGAGGCTAAAAAAATTTCCCGAAACGGACTATTTTTTTGGGAATATAGGGTAACTGGGTGCAGAATGCGTTACGTGTCCTCTGTTGCCCTATCTCTTGGGCCAATCTGTCATAAGTGCCCTATTGTTTGGACACTTGTCAAAATCTGAACGGTTGCTGCCTATATTCTTTGCTGCCCTGGATCGTATCGGGAAAAACATGTTTTTTGGATCCTTTGAAGAATTGCCCAAAAATGGACTCTTTTGATAATTTTCTCATTAAAAAATAATTATGTTAGTATCGCCTCATGATCCCATTATTTCCGGCTGATACAATGTGCCCTGTTTGCCGCAAGGCATGTTTGGATTCTTTTGGAGAGCACGGGGTTCATTGTAAAGAGCTCCCGGGCTTCAAGTATCGACACGATATGGTTAGAGACGTTGTTTTTTACATATGTAGACGTGCTGGTATTTTCGCCAATAAAGAAGCACTTGTGAACTTCTTGACTGACCCGGTAGATGGAAGATCCACACTTAGACCGGCGGACATTCTGGTTTTTGGATGGGTTGGAGGAAAACATGCGTGTATGGATCTGACTGGGGTTTCTCCTCTTGTGGGGATGAGTAGCCGGGGTTTTACAGCGGGTCAGGCTGCTTTGATAGCCGCCTCATGCAAAGTGACAAAAACACGAAAAAGCATGCATTGAAAATCAACACGTGTTTATTCCTTTTGCATTTGATACCTTCGGTTTTCTTGCACCTGAAGAGGTGGAGCTTCTGAATAGAGTTCAGCGCGTTATGAATAGCAACGTTATGACACATAAATCCACAAATGTGATTTTACTATAATTAGCTTTGCAATTTAAAAAGGGCTTGTGGCGCAGCTTATTACTCGTTTGCCAAACAAATATCAAATGATATTTAAAGATAGTAATTTATGTTCATTTAATAGCTACTAGATGATTACCCGCGCATAGCGGCGGAATTTCTAGCGACATATAATTAACGAAATGTGATATTTTTTAAGTTTTTTATGTACGAATGTGATATACATAGAGATGATCATATAGGCAGGTACCCGCGCCTAACACCAGCGGTATATAGTTTCGACGCATATCAATGGCGAATCATTTTTGTTCGATATTTGTATTTCTGGCGCTAATTTTTTTTCTTTTCAAAGACATATTGTTGCATAGAAAATGGTCTGTTTTTCGATCCGATAATTCTAAAGTTTTCGATCTGTCGCTCAACACTACAAATAACTAAACTCGTCTGCTTGATCTTCTTATGTTGGTAATTTGTGCTAAGGTCATAAATCCACATAGTTTTCTATTTGGTTGGCTGTTTGTGCGAAGGTCACAATCCACAATTAAAGTTTATGAACAAAATCGGATGTTGTGCAGAGCTTTGTGCGTGTTGTGTCCGTATGGTTGGAGTTTAGGAAGAGGAATAAGATGTTTTGGAGTGCTTTATGTTGATGTTCTATTTTATTCATTTTATTTTGGTTTAATGTTTTATTTCCTATTTAGTTTTACCCTTTAGTTCGAGCTTTAGTGATTTTATCGCTCGAACTACGGAGAGTGTTAGACAAATAATAGGCCCAAGCCCGTTTGTGTGTTTAGGTCTCTAGGGTTATATACCTAAATATATATATGAATATTGAATGAACGAATGATGAAGGGCATCGAGTTTTCAATGTAGTCCTACACATGTTTTATCGTTTTACAGTTAACTCTGAGATTTTTAAGTATGTAAAATTTCAATTCAACTGCTTATTATATTTATATTTGCTTGTTTAACTTTTTTGGACTCATGCATGTCAGGGTCCAATTTAGTCATAACTATGTATTGTCCAATGACGTAACATATATTGTGCTTTATTAGTTTTTGTTTCTAGTCTTTGAATTATCCTTTATTTCGCAACAAAGTGCTTTATTCAAAGAATTCAAATTTGAAACTTGTTAGAAACTTAATAGACTTTTTCTTATATAGTGTCATATGCTAATATTAAAACACATTTAGCAAAAAGAAAAAATCCCATAATACTTCTGATCGCAAAATGCTTAGAAATACAATTACACAAAGATAAACACGTATCTTGTTTAGTTAAATCTTCCATGTAACTGTATATTTTTGTGTAGCGATTTGCGGTCTATAATAAAACTCGTTGTCGTTTTTAAAAAATAATGAATACCACATTTAACAGGAGGTTGTCTTTTTATTCGTAATATTATCTTAGTTCGGTTGAATTTTTATTCATAAGTGGCGAGTAAACTTTACCATATGCAAATATTCTTACATATTTTCGGTATGTATATAATGTCTTTTACATTGCATAGTTACAAAAGATTTGCGACTTTAAGCACTACTGCAATGTCGCAAAATTCAATAGTTATGCTCTATTTAAATTGCTTTATTTTGAGATTACGTTACAATAAAAACCTCCAATACTATATCAGTGATCCACCTTTGCTCTTATCACATACACATTGACTCAAAAAAATTTCACCAAATGGCTAAGTACATGTTACATGTATTGCTAACGAATTGAGTCCAAATCAAGGACAACCTTATTCTTTGTGCATGATACACTCACTTTGATAACTACAGATTCATATCAATGAGTGATACATTCATTTTTGCATTGTTAAAATTCATTTTTAAAGGTAATTAAGGAATTCTATAACAAATGTACAAACATATAAAGTTAATATGTACTTACTTTGATTTAAAACTTATTACAATAGAAAACGTAATTCAACAATTAGCAGCAAGAGTAAATCTTTTACATTTTTTAATGGACTACTAAGAATGAGCTATACAAACACCCCTAAGCTAACAAACAAATAATCATCTTTACCCTTTTTCATGTTTTCTTGTTTCATATGTTCAATAGGTAAAGATTCCAATATTTATGTGCAAAACATTAATAATACAAATGAAAAACAAAACAAAAATGACTTGATTCTTGCGCTCGTGGGATAAGGTTACAGCACTGTGGATTCTAGTTCTTGTCACGTAACCCTCTTCTGGGTGATCAACTAAGTGATGGCGATCCTTGTTGTACAGTGTGGCTTTAGGTTTTAACGGTTTTGTATGTGGCTCAAGATTTTGACCAAGGAATGTGGTATAGAGACACGAGGAGTCGTTAGCTTCTGTTAAGTATTACTGTAACTAACTTCTTCATTCTTAGTGTTGTATTCTCCTTTTGCATTGGAAGATTCAGTAGGTGCTAACAGACAGCTGATAGTATAGATCGAACAGCATATGATATTATAAAAACAAAAAACAAAGAGAAGTAGCATGAAAAATGTAAATGTACCCTCTAAAAAACATAAAAAGACTATTTTTTGAAAGGTTGCTAGTGACAGCTGATGGAATATTTAAGGATTCAATAATTTAATTCCATACAAACACAAGGTACGTAGCCAAATATACCTCTCAATTCAGAATAGATCTCGTCAACGTTACGAGCAGGGCTAACATAACATGTACCTTGTATTGCACCCATTGGCATAAGCCCACCATATTATCTACTCGAGTCTTAGAGGCAACTTCAGCTAATAGATTTTTTAGCGTGCTGTGTCATTTTTTGTCACTGCATCACATAAAAATTTACAAAAGATGTTCATAAAACATGATCCCAAATAATTAACCTTTCTGCATCCTGCAATATTATTCTAAAAGTAAGAACTCGAATGTACCTGATGAGTACAGAGAAGTCAAAGACGAGTTGAATGTTTCCACTTGAGACACATCCTCATGGCTTGCGCTCAACTGTAACAAAAAAGCCAATCATCAATACAATTATTAGGTGAATATTCTGGATTTGCGAGTTTTACTATGTGCATTTTGGGTCAAGTGGTAGACGCAAGCACAAAGCACACAATCCTCAACAAAAAAACCTTAGAAGGAAAAGAAATAAGACCTGTGAAAGAGCTGCATTAGCCTTCTCGAGCCAGTCTGCATCAGTGGTGTGACCAAGGACTGAACCAGCTGATGAAGATCATTGTTTTCTATGGCTTTTCCTACTTTGCTAAGCTTGTATATAACATCTTGCAGATATTCGCCACCATCAACACCATCACATCGTCGGGTAACCATCTAACAGCCAGAAACACAAACCCAATAAGCCATAGTCAATGCGAACTGCCAAATCTCATTTTAGCAAATAAGACATAATCAAGACTGTGAAGAATAAACTAAAAATACCATACCGTCTCCAACACCACTAACCATGAAAGCCACTCACATCGGTTTCAAAGATTGTGGCGACGGCTACACATAGAGGCAGTGGCAATTGATGGGTTCGATTTAGGGTTTTCTTAAGAAATGGGTGAGTATCAAAATTCACATAATAAAGAATAGTGACACAAAAACATATCTTACTTTTTTCGATCAACATCTCAACAAAAAAAGCTAACAATTAAATTAACAATGAAATCAGAATAAAAAACACATATAAATGTATTTACCTTATAAACCGACATGGATTATAACAATTGCAAAAATCCATGTTTTTCTAATGAATCAAATGAATGGTGGTGGCGGTTGCTAGGTTAATGGTGGAGGCAGAAAGGATTTAATGGTGTGTGTGACGATACACTTTTTCCAAACCAACAAAGAATACCTTCAACCGAAACTACCTGAAACCACCTAAACCACCAAAAAAAGATGATGGCGGATTCAACAGATCAAAGAGGTAATAAAATTGTGGCCGGTGTATTTTATTTTAGGGTTTTGAGAGAAAAATAAAACGTTTATGTAGTTTAATGAAACTTATAGGAGAAGCTGAAACTTGGCGTTACATGTGTATACAAGAAGTCAACATTACAATTTCAATACTTTCCATAAATGTGTTTAATGAAACTTACAGGAGAAGCTGTGTTGAAAAATTTCAACTTTCAACAATCAACATCCCTCCTTTATAATTAGTATAGATAATCATGTAACATCATGACACAAATTAAAAAAAAAAACTTTTCTTTCTTCAACATAGTTATTAAACATTAACTTTTGTTATCCAAAAATACATTTAGTTTACATTAAATATACTTAAAATTTATCATAAATAAATAACAATTTGCATTTAATAAGTTCATATTTTACTTTTATATAAAATCAAACATGTATACTCGGGGCACATGTTAGAAATTCTCTTTTACGAAAAGAGAACCGAAAATCATATTAGAGACCAAGTTTATTAGAAATCGATATATTTGAGATAACTCGGTTAAAATACAAAAATGTTATTAAACTTTCTAAAAACGTTCGCGTAAGTTATTGAATTTTTATTTTTTTTTAGGTTATTGAACTTATAGAACATAACATTTGAGATAATTGAAAATATAGAAAATATTACTTAATTTATTCAAAAATATACAATTAAAACATTAAAGTTAAAATTTAAAATAATTTTTAATAATTTAATAATTTAAATGAATAAAATAAAAGTTTAATTATTTATGCAAAGTTTTTTGAAAATTTAAATAACATCTTTGTATATAAATTTTAAATTTCAAATACGCAAGAAAATTTTGTATTGTTCACCTACACCTCCGGGTGGTGTTTGAATGGAGGACTTGATGTATCGTTCATTTCTTTTGACGAAAACTGCGATGATTGATTTTACATCAGGACGTGCACTGGTTGATGCTGCATAACGTAAATGCGTTAAGTATGAAGCTAAATGTGCATTTATTGGATACGATTTTTTCCCCTTCTTATTTTTTCTCTTGGGGAACTTGAGACGGATGCATTGAACTTGTTGAAACAGATCCAAAGATACTCTGTGATTCAAAAGGTTGGGGCACGTGTTGGTGCTTACATTTTTAATAAGATAGGATTGGCTATCGCTAAAGGAGTGGAGCCTCAGATATTATCTCGGCTTCCCACTAATTTCTTGTAAATCCTATTAATATATAATGAAGTGATGTTATAATAAATAATAATAATAATAATAATAATGATAATAATAATAAGATGGTGTCTTACGTCCGGCAGATATTTTGTTTTATTCTTGGGAGGGAGGTAAAGATGTGTGCGTTGATCCTCTCTCTGTTGTGGTGTCGATCCTCTCTCTGTCACCACTAGCTCTCCTGTCCCCCAGTTTATGAAGTCTTTGGCAAAGAGTTACTTTGGTTTCATTGATGGTTGTTTGACGTCGCGTTTCGGGTTGAGTCGTCGTCAGGAGGCACTTCTCAGCTGTGTGCGTGCTCCTCATGCACAAGATTACCTCTTCACTATTCCGATTGATGGGCTGGGTCAGCGGATGAACCCGAGACAGTTTCGTGCGGTATTGTGTTATCGTTTGTCGATTCCTTTATTTCCTGATGGTTCTTTGTGCTCGGGTTGCCATGTACATCGGATGGATCTGTGGGGTGATCATGTTGTTCATTGCGCTAGTGATTTGGGGGTTAAGTTTCGGCACAATCTTGTTCGTGATGTGTTGTTTGATATTTGTTCTAAGGTTGGTGTGTCGGTGAGGAAAGAAGCTGATATGGGTTTTGTTTCTGATGGTGGGCGTGATCTTCGGCCAGCAGATTTATTACTACACAATTGGTCCCAGGGCAAAGATGCGTGTTTAGATGTTACAGGGGTTTCTCCGTTTGCAGGGACGGGGTTGGATTCGTGGGTTCCTGGGAGTGCTTTGCAGTCGGCTGTTCAGAAGAAGAGGAAGTATTCTTCTATTTGTGCTGAGCATGGTTACTCGTTTATTCCATTCGCCTTCTCGACTTTTGGGGAGTTTGAGGAGGAGGCGATGGGTACTCTCTCGCGTCTTAAGCGGTTAGCTGGTTGTCATTCTAATGACGCGAGGAGTGGCGGTTTTTTGATGTCTAGGCTTAGTTTTTGTATTCAAAAAGGGGTGGGCGCGCAGCTTGTTTCGCGGCTCCCTTCCAATTTTGTGTGATTAATAAAATTGGAATTTCGATAAAAAAAAAATTTTAAAAAATATAATAATAATAATAATAATAATAATAATAATAATAATAATAATAATAATAATGCCTTACGTCCGGCAGATATTTTGTTTTATTCTTGGGATGGAGGTAAAGATGTGTGTGTTGATCTGACTGGTTCTTCTCCTTTGACTCGTACGGAGATGAATGACTTTGTACCTGGCCGAGCTATGATTGATGCTGCACAAGTAAACGATGCAAGTATTTGGCTAAGTGTGCAGCTCTCGGATATGGGTTTCTTCCTTTCTCATTTTCTTCTCTAGGTGAGTTACAGGAAGATGCAGTTGCGTTGCTGAAGCGGATCCAGAGATTTTCTAAGGCTCAAGACATTGGAGCGCGCGCTGCTGTATATATTTTCTATAGAATAGGTTTTGCCATTACTAAAGGGGTGAGAGCGCATATAGTATCTCGACTCCCATCCAATTTGTTGTAAATCCATTTTTCTTTTTAATAAAATGATGGTTTGATAAAAAAAATAAAAAATAAATAATAATAATAATAATAAGATTAATTTTGCTATACATAAAGAAGTAGAGGCTCAGATTGTATCTCAGATCTCCATTATCCTTTTATAAATCTTATTATTTTAATAAACTTATTACTGATATTAAAAAAATAAAAATAAATAATAATAATAATAATAATAATAATAGAGACGAAACTAAAACCTAATTAGATTCGGTACATATACAATAAGCTATGAGTTGGTTTATTATACAAACTAGTATTTTCATGGAAAACAAGGGACTAATCCTAGTTATCCCCATTAGTTGAGACCAGATCTTATGAAAAAAAAGATGGAGGACTGAATTGCAAATAATCAAAACTATTCAAGGACTAAACTGCAAATATTATATTTTCTTATTTATATCGAGATATATATATATAAAGTATATCTAGATATATATTAAGTATATCTAGATATACCTTTTTAACTTTTTTAATGTCTCTTTATATCCAGATATAAGGGTCAATTTAATAATTATGATCAGATATATATAAAGTATATCTATATATATACAAAGTATATTTGAATATAAAAAGTATATCAAGTATATCTAGATATAACCTTTTTAATGTTACTTTATATTCAGATATAAGAGTCAATTTAATAATTATGATCAGATATATATAAAGTATATCTAGATATATACAAAGTATATCTGGATATATAAAAAGTATATCTAGATATATAAAAAGTATATCTGGATATATATAAAGTATATCTAGATATAAGAGTCAATTTAATAATTATGATTAGATAATATTTCGGTGGTAACTGTGTATTTTTTTATTTTTATTTTTGCCGCTTGAAAAAAAGATATATTTTTCTTTCCGCTCAAAAAAAAAATTTTTTTTTTGCCATTCATAAAAAAGAAACTGTGTGTATTTTTTAAAAGGACTAAACTACAAATACCCTAAAAGTCTATATAATAAGGTTTTCTTGATTAAATCTTAGGTTAATCCTAATCATCGGATAAAAGGTCAATGGAGAGTTAAAATGAATCATTTGGTTTCTTAGAAAAACAAGTTTGTAAAATAACTTTTGCCATAAAACCATACAAAATAAGAGACATAACTTTTCGAAATCAAATGCATTTGAAAAATTATTTTTTTTTACATAAATTAACTTTATGCTGCAAAATTTTATAAGTGTCTTAAGATCTTCGAAACCCTATAGTAATGTAAATTTGTATATTATTCTCTTACAAAAATCGTAGGCGTAAACGAAAATACAAAAACGGTATGCGCAAAGAGGGACAAATGGAAGTATTCTTTACCTCAATTTTATTATATTTCCAGTAAATATTTTTTATTAAAAAGAATATTTTTTTATTAATTTTTATTTATTTATTAAAAGAAGCGAGTAGATAATTATAGTATGAGCTGTATTGTGCATGCAATATACGTCATGGAATTCTATTTTTGAAATTTGGGACACTAGGGACCATTTTAGCCGCGTTATTCACTTACCCATTCTTTTTTAATTACTACATTATATGTGTTTTAAAAAGTATATATCAATAAAAATTTATGCTCATTTTTGAACATCTTTTCCCCGATAGTTGTTGTGTTAAAACTCTAAAAGTAAGTTTTCTCAAGTAAATAAATTAGGATGAATTTTTACCAAAATTTGAATTGTTGACATTTGACATTGGAAATTTGATCTTTGAGTTAAATCATTCAAACATGCAAGATTTAGAATCTGAATCACTAAAAAAGATATGTCACATAAATTTCTATAACTCACGGTATTGGAAATACGTTTTACGTATTAGAAGTGATCGGTCACTCCAACAATAGTATAAGTAATAGCTCGTAGTTTAGTTTTACTAATATTAAACAACTAAGGCCTTGCCAAGCCTACAACTTGTGTAGGTCGGCCCAACTTGTAAGCCCAAGCCCATCTCATGGGCTTGGGTATATAAATTTTTTCTTTAGATGGAGAGGGTGGTGGTTTCATTCATTTTTACACATAGTTATTCACTTTCTCTCTCTAGAAGTGTGTGTGAAAACATCTATCTTTTTATCTATTTCTCTCTCTAAACATAAGCAAGATTTACAATATCTTATAAATGGTATCAAGAGCCATGGGATGATTATATTGTTTATGTGTTTGTGTTCTTGATTTTAGTAGCTGTTGATCTATTAAACCCACGTCCAATTTTTTTAATTTTTTTTTGTGTTTTTATGGTTTTTTCTTGATACAAATCTTCTACATAGTTGTGGTAGAGATTTGGTATATTTACTTTGGCTAAAAACACAAAATTTTTGGGTGTTTGGATCATTTTTGACTTAAAATCTCGAATTTGGTGTGTTTTGTCCGAGAAAAGTGGGAATATTGTACACTGTTGTACTATTGCGACAGAAGGGCCTGACTTTCCATCGCAAAGCTTAAGGGTTTTCACATTGTGATTCATATTGCGATCCACATTGCGATTGGAGTTCTTTTGTGATATTGCGATCCATATTGCGATCCACATTGCGATTGGAGTTCTTTTGTGATATTGCGATCCATATTGCGATCCACATTGCGATTGGAGTTCATTTGTGATATTGCGATCCATATTGCGATTCACATTGCGACAGAATTGTTTTTTGTGATATTGCGACAGGGTATTGTGACAGGTTATTGCGATTGGAATTATTGCGATAGGATTTATTACGATAGGACTTATTCCGATACGTGATATTGCGACAGATTTTGCAACATTACGATAGAAAGTCTATGCAACATTGCGATAGAACTTATTTGAGGCGTTGCGACAGAACTCATTTTAGGCATTGCGATAGAGTGATAAGTATTCCAAGATTTTTCAAAAACGTGTTTTTGAAAATTTTTAACCGTGTGATATTTTGTCTTGGAATTTTTGGTTTATCGAGAACATACTTTAGGGGATTTTAACATTATTTCTCGACTTCAACACGCAACAACAAACACATTTACTTTCTCTCATTGTTCGATCAACATTTGTAAATCTTAACTTATCGAAATGGAGTACACATCTCTTACGGATAAGTCCATCCTCTCGGGTACGGATAATCGTCCACCAATGTTGGTGAAGATTATGTACGAGGATCGGGCTTCCCGAATGGAACTTTATATGTTGAACAAAGAAAATGGACATCTCATTTGGGCATCGGTGCTCAATGGACCATTGGTATATGGTACATTGACGGAAGGTGTTGTTACTCGTCCTCGCACAACGGGTGAATTGGCCGGAGATATGAAGATTCAAGACAAATGTGATAAGTATGCTACAAACATCATTCTCCAAGCCCTTCCTCCAGATGTCTACAAACTCGTCAGCAAACTTAAAGTTGCCAAAGAGTTATGGGATAGAATTCGTGTTCTAATGCAAGGCACCTCGTTAACTAAACAAGAACGAGAGTGTAAGCTTTATGATACTTTTGATAAGTTTGCCTATGTTCCCGGGGAGACTCTCAATGATTACTATTTGAGATTCACTCTTTTAATGAATGAGCTCAACATCTATGGTCTGGCAATCCCTACGATTCAATTAAACACCAAGTATTTGAACACTCTCCCTTCTGAATAGAGCAAGTACGTGACAGCTGTTAAATTGGCTAAGGATTTGCATCAAACAAACGTGGATCAACTTCAAGCTTTTCTTCAACAACATGAATGCCACGTGATCGAGGCCCGGCTGTCTACACCACAAGTTCGTGATCCACTAGCCATGTATGCTTCTCAACAAATGACCCTCCAACAAAAAATGGCTTATACTTATCAACAACCATCATACTTGCAGCAGCCACAACAACACACCTATCAGCAACCACATCAACCATCTTATCAACCACTAATGATACCACAGCAAGTATTTCCACAAAGTGTTCATCAACAGTCTTTTCCACAGCAACCAACACATCAGGCATCTCCATCACAAGCTATCATTTCTCCAATTGGCTATACTCCTCAGCAAGGATATTTTTTAATTGAAGCACCACAAGCACAAGCCCTCTACTCCAATTAACTTCCACCAATTGAAGCACTGGTCTTTACTCCAAATGATACGCCAACTGTTGTTCTAAACCATCTCACTGCCTACTTGTCAAAACTTGTTGCAACTAGAGGATTTTCACCAACAAACAATCAGCTCCGCACCTCTTCAAATCCTCGACAACAAGCCACTATTCAAGATGGTCAAGTGACGGTGAAATCCATTCAGGGTAGGAAAAATTCATATGGACCTCCTACAAGGACCGTGAATGCTCAAGCCGTGACTTCTCGTGCTACTGGTAATGGAAGCCCTATTGGTCCACAAAAGGTTGTGACTTGCTACAATTGTAGAGGACAAGGTCATATGGCTAGGGAATGCCCTCAGCCAAAAAGGAGAAGGGATGCAACGTGGTTTCGTGAGAAGATGTATTTGGTCGATGCTCAGTCTAAGGGAAAGAATTTGGATTCAGAAGAGTTAGCATTTCTTGCAGACCCAGGGGCAGCAGACAATGAAGGCATTGCAGTCGTTTCCACTTCTAATGCAGCATATCAAGCAGATGATCCTGATGCATATGATTCGGATTGAGATGACATTCACTCAGCCCAAGCTACACTCATTGCTAATCTCTCTCACTACGATTCTGATATCGTCAGTGAGGTACCAACCACATCTAATAATGTTCATGATAATCCACATCATATTGAGCATGAAAATGACAACCTTGAACAGCATTCGGGAACTAGTAACTCAAATGATGTGGTATCCAATCAACACATTTGAGTGAACCTCAACCAAATGCTACGACGGGTATGGAATCTTATGATCAACGTGATTTGGTAATGGTGCCTAAACATATTATTGATAACATGAATATTGTTTTCGACTAACCATAGATATGAATGCCAACCTAACCGCTGAGCTTGCGCTGTATAAGGAAAAGGTCAAAACTTTTGAAATGGTCCCTCAAGCAGAGAAAATAACGTGTTCTGAATTTAACCAATTTCGTTTTGAAAAGATTGAACACTTAAAATAAATAGAATCATTAAAAGCTAATCTTTCCAATGAATTAAAAACAAAAGAGTCGGTTGTCAATGTTTTTCAGAAACTTAAAATGGATTTCGAAACTCTCGAGTCTAAAAAGTTTGAATCAGAAATTAATGCTACCAAACTTCTTAAATTCAAAGAACAACAGCTTTTAAAACAATACGCTTCCACAGAAAAGGTTCATCTTTTAACTAAATCGTTTAAAGAACTCGAACTTAAGCGTTTTCAAGATTTACCACCTAATCCCGGTTATGCAAAAGAAGCTCAGAAATATATTTCTTGTCTTTATGATGTGACCCTAATTGACAAATCGAAAGAAGCACTTTATGTTCGTAGTAATGAGGAGACACGGTCACTTTTTTTGGGTATACCTAGGTTTTCGACTCGACATTGCGAGCCGACTAATCCCAGGGCGACTACCCTTTTGGATAGCCCGGAGTCGTCGCAGGTGAACCTCCGTGGCCACCCCCAAGTGTACACACCTAATGAGGTTTGAACCCTTGACCTCTCCTTTGAGAGTCAAGGACCTTACCACTAGGCCACTTGATGGTGGTTGACACAGTCACTTGCGGAAGAAACTCAATCTAAAATGCTTTCAAAATTCCATAAACTTGATTATGATAAGCATAATAAAGATCAATTTTCTAAAAAGACCCGCATTCGCTTACAAAAGGAATTAGCTCAATTATCAGCCTTTGTGCCCCAAAGTTTGTCAACGGAAAACCTTCCTAGTACGTCTCCTACACTTGTCAAAATGGATTTAACTAAGTTAATTCCACCGGTAAGTAAGGTGTCCGTTAGCTTAAATACGGTGCACCAACACTTAGCCGATTTTGACAAGGTCATTGTGGAACGTACGACGGCTTCGGCCATAACGGAAGGTGAATGGAATTTTGAGCACACAAGAGCTGCATTTCGAGACGAAATTGTTCCATTTGTAAACAATGTTAAAGCTTGTCTTAGTAATATTGATCAAGATTTGCTTTTGGAAATAGAAGAAGTTAGACGTGTTTTCAATAAAATGGATGATGCTTATGAAAACAGTTTACTTGAAATAGAACGTGTTGCACGCCAAAATGATCAGCTTCTGAAGCAAGTGATGTCTCATGATATAGTTTCCGTCTGTGTGAATAAAAGTGCTGATAATGATTCTATTGTGCATAATATTGAATCTGTGGATAATGTGGTAGATAGTACTTGTCACGAATCTGACGCTGAATTGTTTAAGCTTCAAGATTCATATTCTTCGCTTTCAAAACGTTTTGATGAGATTCAAACACATTGTATTTCGCTTGAATGCAAGCAACAATTTATTCAAGAAATATTTGAAACGTCATTTGAAGGTGTTAATATCAATGATGCAAATTTTCAAAAGAATTTTCAATTGAATTTACAATCAAAACAGCGTCAGCCAAGTGACAAGGTTGCTAAATCATTGCCGATAGACATAGAGAAATCTAAGGAGCTTAACTGTGTGAACGTACTTGAGGCCGCTGAGAATTTTAAACTTGATCTAGATAATTGAGTTTCTAAGATTTGTCCAAAGTTGATAACTTAAAACAGTAAAATACACAACTCTTCGATTCAGTAAAGCCCGCATGTGCTAATACCACTGCACAGAATCAATCATTGATTGAACGATTGAATCAAAAGTCGGTGGAAATATCTGATTTGAGGGAACAAATTTGTGATAAAAATTTGGCTTTGACTGAGTTAAAGGAAACACTTCGTACCCTAAAAGGTAAGAATGTTGTGGATAACGCAGCCACTGTCTCAACATCGTCCTCTAGTGCAATAAAAAAGAACCTTATCGTCGTCACACTACTTAACAAGGGCTCTAGGACTAAACCATCTCAAACTTTAGTCACTAAAGATAAGGCAAAATCAAAACCAGCTTCTAATATTCTCGTGTTGCCTTCTACAGGAGTAAGCACCACTACTAAGGCTCAAAGATCTAAGCTTAAAAGAAACAAGAAGAATGATAGGATCTTGCCCCCATCTAGTAGTCAAGTGAAGAAGAAAGTAGAAGCCCACCCTAGGAATGTTATTTCTATTTTGAATAAAAAAAATCATGTAGCTGAACCTAAAGGCTCTACGGTTGTGCAGCATTCTAAGCCTACTGTGAATTCTAATTTGAAATGTTGGAATTACAATGAATGCATGTTTTCTAGTCGTCATGATTCTTGCCTTATTGACCATGTGAATGAGATGAATGCCCAGAAAATTGGTTCAGAATGGAAACCGACTGGGAAAGTGTTAACCCAAGTTGGTTGGATGTGGCGCCTCACTGGTAGAACTTTCACTATAGTAGGAAATGCGTGCCCTTTAACTAGGATCACTCCCACTAAAGCGAAGAAAACGTGCCCTTTAATTAGGAGTACCAATGCTACCAAAACACAAGTGTGTCCTTTAACTAGGAACACCGACACTATTGTAGGAACAAATTGCCCTTTAAATAGGTCTACTTCCACTGTAGTGCCCGCTAATACTCTAAAACCTCAGAAAGTTGGAACAATAAAACCTGTTAGTGGTAAACTCAAGATAGAAAACGCAGGAAATCTAAGGGCAACACAAATGTTAGCAATTATGATAATATTATATCTGTATCTGCTAACACTCCAGAACCAATAGTTTCCAATGCATTGCCTACTATTGTTCTTGAAAACAGGTGGTCCAAATTGTTCTCTGGTATTTGGACTCTGGTTGCTCTAAACATATGACCGGAGATCGCTCTCAGCTCAGAAATTTCGTCAGCAAGTTTCTTGGTACGGTTCAATTTGGAAATGATCATATTGCAAAGATAATAGGTTACGGTGAATATCACATTGGGAATGTTATTATTTCAAGAGTGTATTATGTGGAAGGTCTCAGTCACAACTTTTTTTCTATGGGACAATTTTGTGATGCAAACCTAGAAGTTGCTTTTCGAGAGCATACCTGCTTCATTCGTAATTTAGAAGGGGTTGATTTATTGAAAGGTGCTCGAGGGAATAATTTGTACACTTTGTCTCTACAAGACATGATAGCCGCTTCTCCCGTATGTCTTCTCTCCAAAGCATCAAAGACTAAGTCATGGTTATGGCATCGACGGTTATCTCATCTTAACTTTGACGCTATTAATCATTTGGCAAAAAACGAACTTGTTCGTGGTCTTCCTAAACTTACATTTCACAAGGATCATTTGTGTTCCGCGTGTACAATGGGGAAAAGCACTAAGAAGTCATACAAACCCAAGACTTAAGACACCAACCAAGAGAAACTTTATTTGTTGCATATGGATCTTTGTGGGCCAATGCGTGTTGAAAGTCTTAGTGGTAAAAAGTACATCCTCGTCATTGTCGATGATTACTCTCGGTTTACATGGGTGAAAATTCTTACAACAAAAAATGAGGCACCTAAATTCATCATCGGATTTCTCAAGATGATTAAAGTGCGTCTCAACACTACTGTCCGACGCATTCGTACAGATAATGGAACCGAATTTGTGAATCAAATTTTGCGTGATTATTATGAAGAAGTTGGCATTTCTCATGAAACATCCGTTGCTCGCACTCCACAACAAAACGGTGTCGTTGAAAGGAGAAATCGCACACTTATGGAAGCTTCTCGAACGATGTTAATTTACGCAAAGGCTCCATTGTTTTTATGGACAGAAGCAGTATCTACAGCAGTTTTTACCCAAAACCGATCACTAATTCGAAAATGCCATGGTAAAACACCTTATGAGCTTCTACATGGAAAAGTACCAGATTTATCATATCTTCATGTATTTGGTTCTCTTTGCTATCCAAATAATGATGGTGATAATTTGGGAAAACTTCAACCAAAGGCTGATATTAGTATTTTCATTGGTTATGCACCCACAAAGAAGTCATATCGAATCTACAATCGTAATTCTCGTAAGATCCTCGAAACTATGAATGTTGATTTTGATGATCTGACAACAATGGCTTCTGAGCAAAGCAGCTCTGAACCCGCACTTCATGAAATGGGACCCAGTAACATTATTTCTGGTCTTGTCCCAAACAACCCCACTTCATCATCATTTACACCACCTTCTAGGACTGAATGGAATACGTTGTTTCAACCGTTCTTTGATGAATTCTTTACTCCTCCAAGTATTGTTGCTCCAGAACCTGAAGTAATAGCTCCGGTTACCGAAGTTGTCCCTCCAGCAACCGAAGCACAATTGGATACGAAAGCAGAATATATAGCTATGTCCGGTTGCTGTGCTCAAATTCTTTGGATGAGATCGCAATTAACCGACTATGGTCTAGGTTTCAACAAAATTCCGATGTACTGCGACAACAAGAGTGGAATTGCCTTATGCTGCAACAATGTCCAATTCTCCCGGTCGAAGCATATTGACATTCGCTACCACTTTATCAAGGAGCAAGTGGAAAATGGAGTGATAGAGCTTTACTTTGTCCGATCTGAGTATCAATTGGCGGATATTTTCACGAAAGCTTTAGATCGCGCTCGAATGGAATTTTTGGCCGACAAGCTAGGTTTGAGAACTTTCTCGCCTGAGACTCTAAAGGAATTGGCAGATGAAGCGAAAGAATAGTGGTGGTAAACTATTCTCCGTATCCTTGGTGATCATCTGTATATATTGTTTATATTTTTATCCACAAAAGCAAAATACAAAAATATAAAACCATATAAAAACCATAAAAATTGAAAAATTCAGAAAAATACAAAAATATTTTTACTTTATTTTTCAAAGGCATGTCTTTTGGTACGATAATATTTACGGCCTTAGAAATGTTGATTAATATCGACACGGCGCCATAAATAGAGTTCGTACAAAAGTTATAAATATTTCATAAAACATGTCTAAATGGCTTGTAGTTATTTTAGACTGCAACCCGTTTTTCACATTAAAGTCAAGTATTTCTTATGAAAGCTTTGGCTCTCAACGGGAATTAATTTTCTCGGGCAAGATTTACTTTAAAACCTTGTAAGGGATCAAGTTTACTTTATAACTGGGTCTAACACAAATCTATGTACGCATCAGTGCATTTATTTGTTACAACAAAAGAAATCTTGTTTTTATGAAGTTATCATCTCTACAAACATAGCAATCTACAATTGGTATCTACATACTCGACGATGCGACTACTCAAACGACGACTACATCTCTTTCAATAGAACACGGGTCAACAATTGAGGGGGAGCAATTGTCAAGCATTCAGAATCCTCGATGCCGAAAGTGCCAAGTTCACAAACTGGTGTCAAGACAAAAATACCAATCGTACATGTGGTGTCAAGAGATGACTTCAGACGTGACGAGGCGACCAACATTTGCCGACAAGAACCATTTGATCTTATCATATGATTCTCATCAATCAGGTCCAACCTTGTCAATTTATTCTAATATGGTGAATATGTGATTATGTTATAAATCGGTATCATTTCTCACAAATTGGTCTCATGAAGATTAAAAGGACTTGCATTTTTCTTCCCAAAACCTTTGTTAAAACTTCATTATATCAGTTGATATTAAAAACATCGATTGGGTTAATATTTTTAATATGGGGGAGAAAATGTGATTTAATATGGGAAATTATCACAAATGGTTTGACTTAACGTGATGGCTCATCCCGACATATGCGAAATGTTTTCAAATATCATGGCATATGTAGAATATTGATAACCTATGAATCTATGAAGTGGGTTGATGTTTTCTAGTGAGAGAAACTAGAGAGAGAAAGTGAGAGAGAATGTGTATGATTTTATTACTATGAAAATGCAAATGGAACAACAACCAACCCCTTTCCATAGTGGAAAGGGGTATTTATACTCCAAGCCTAACATTGGGCTTGGGCCGGTCCATGACAAGCCCATGGACCGGTTCTTACTTAAGTTAATAAGCAACTAATGACTATTTTCTAACTACGAGCTATTACAACATAAATCATATTGTGGAGTGACCGATACTTCTAATATACGTAAAAACGTATTTCTAACAATCTCCCCCTAAGGGAGGTCACTCCACGTTACAAAGTTCTAAACCTAGCATACTATACTAAGTCTTCGTTCTTTAGCTCGTAGTCTTTTCTTCTTTTCTTTCTTTTGTTGTGAATATGTTGATTTGATCTTTTTGGCTTTGACTTGAGAGCATTGTTCTTTGGCCTTTCACGTGCGATCTTTGCCTTTCTTGTGAACTTTGCCTCCTCGTGACTTCATGTTCCACACACTTACGTCTTTTTGTTGAATTCTCGAAAGCTTCAGAGTTTGGTACAGCGGAAGACTTCATCTTGTACTTTCTTGAATTTTTGCTGAACTTTGTTGCAAAAGACATAAGCATGTGGGAACGACTTTTACAGGTACACCGCAACACCACCGTCTTCACTGGTACACAGCAACGCCACCGTCTTCAACAGGTACACAGCAACGCCACCGTCTTTAACAGGTACACAGCAACGACACGAATAAAATGGCTTTGAACATTTTATTCTAATTCGGTAGCATTTTACCTCCGGTCGGTGAAGACCGTTGGACGATATTAGATATCGTACCCGTGACGGATAGTTTCAATTAAGTAACTTCCTGACAGGATTTCGCGGGTAAACCCGTTCTCTTTATTCGACCGCCCAAAGCTGACTGCGAACATAAAGAGTGAATCACTTGGATAAATTATCCTTGTGATTAAAAGCCGTCAATTCATGAAACCTGGAACAAGTGAATTTCAATTAAGATTTTCACCATCGTTGCTTTCCAGTTGTCACGAGCTCAATTCATAAAGAATCTTGCACGTCACCTACCAAGTGCTGTTTGATGTTGACACTAGAAGGATTTCCACTCGTCACTGTGGTCAATAAAGAGTAACTCTGAGTGTTCTGGCAAGATCATATGATAATGCGAAGAGGCCTGGAACGAGTTTAAGTTTAATTAAGAATTAAACCATTGTTACCTTCCAGTTTTTCACAAGATTGGTTCTAAAAGAACCGCACGTGTAACCTACCATGAGCTTGTTTGATGTTGGCTCAAGCAGGATTTCCATCTTCATTGTAATACTTGCGTATTACTCGGATGTTCTGGCAATATTACAGGAATACTGCGTAGGACTCATGAAAATCTCTTACTTTTCACAGTGTGTGAGAAAGCAAGGAATAAATGGAAAGTGTCCTAATGAGACTTTTGATGATCTCTTGGCTCTAGACTCGATTGTGCGTTTTGATTTAGTGAGCGATGGCTGGAGAGGAGTGCCACCTTTTCAATACCAGTCTATTCGGAGTGAATAAACCAATAGATAACGTGTTGATCTCCGTGTGATTAAAACAAATACCTTTTGAGAGATATTTGAGTTAGCTGGGGAAGGGTTGTGCATTGCATCACTGGGTCCATGATGTCTTTCTTCAATACCGAGAATCATTAGCAAAAATGACCTCAATAGCATATGTATTGACCCGGTTTCTGCCTAAAGTTGTAAGGAGGGCTTCTTTCTTTACACCCTTTATCTTTACATTTCTTTTTCATTCTTCAACCCCTTCAACGCTTACCAATACGTCATCACTAGCACCTTGTTGTGATTGTTCCAGTGCTAGCTTAAGTACTTGGTCGGCATTCAGCTACGTTCACATTCTTTCTCCATCTTTCCTAGGACTTCTAATTCTATCTAGGGAATTGTCCTTGGGAAGATTCCATCGGCTCTGATGAATCATTGGACTAAACCTATTCCTACCACCCTTTTGTCACCACATTCGTCATGAGTTAAGTGTGTTTTGGGAAGGAATTGCCACCATGAAAAATCATTGAAAATCACTTAAGGTACTTGTGATATTAAAATCAAAAGTTTTGTACCTTAGGTGTTTTGTTCATCAAAAAACGCTCCCCCTTAACACGTGCTTTACACATATTAAGTTGGATAATCGTTAAGTCTTTTTCATCTTTTAGCCAAGTATCACTTACGTCTCCTTAATCCCATTTTCTCCCCTTATCCAAAATGTTAACCATTAATATTTGGGATATTGAATGGATTAACCGGTCTTTGGGTAAAAATGAAATCGATGTTTGGCCATAGAACAAGTTATTGCTCCTCCTTAAATTAATAAGGGATAGTTGTAGTGCTTTAGTATGATATATTTTGAAAGATTTAGAATCTCGTGAGAAATTCTTGAAAAGTTATCATACCTTAACACTACAACAAGCCATTACAGCACAATATTCACAAATATACATATTCACAAATAATACCAATATAGAGTGACCTGAAATGTACGACCCATTAGATGGATCGTTGCAGTGTCCTGTAGTGCACTCCATATGGTCTACCACCCACGAATCTTTCCAAGCTCCTCATCAATCTACGTTCACGGAGCTTCTGATCGATCTTCTTGATGACATACTTCGCCATCTGCCGGTAACCTGGATGCCAATCTTCCGTCATTTCTGGCAACGTCCCACCCGAGTTCAGATGCTCCAACTTTCCTCTGACTTGTAGAAGAGTCCCATCACTGTACTTATGGAGCTCACCCACCCTCATAAACTTCATTAAACCTCGACTGTTCAAGTAGAAGATGCCGTAATTCGGGACAGAAATAACGGTATAGGGACATCTTTCTACATGTTGAGGTAGCACTTTATTCACTGGGCGAGTTAGGTTGAGCTTCCTTTGATAGCTTTCGATTCCCAACTGAAGATCTTCAACTCGTGTCTTGATCACAACGCTTCGTGTGAACATACGAAGTGCTGTATTCAAAGCAATGAGGTCTTCACGAGGAATATGTGTGAGTTGATCTCTGGTCATCAGAAGCAGCATATCTTCGATATCCTCAAGGCGAATGATGGAAAAATCTCCCTGCTGGATTTTGTATTCCCTGTCATCCTCCCTTTTCAAACGAATCTCCGTCACATGATAATAGCCATTCTTGGCTTCAGTTTTCATTCCTAAGATGCTGGAGATGCGGATGTCGGATCTAACGTTGCTTCCAGAATTGACCAAGCAGCAACCCCTGTACGCCCTTCGGACTCGTTCGTCCCAATGAGATGCACCTATGACAGCATACATATCATAATTACGATTTATCTTAGGGACCCAGAGTCGGTTTACCTTTTCCTCGATAAAGGGTATTGTCCCCCAGTTGGCAGCTTTCAGCAAGGTCAGGGAGGTTGCGTACTTTGATGACCCCTTCAGTAGATACACAAGATCATTGGTGACGAAGAAGTCAAGAGCAATCTGATTATCTTGAGCAGGATCCATTGGAGGTGGAGCTCTTTCTGATTCATGAAGTCCTGGCCGTTGAACGGTATTCAGAGCCTTCAGGATCTCATCGGCATAATATTCGAACTCCATTTGGGTCAACCGGGTTTTGGCGCGAAGTCTTGTATCCTTCAGTACTTTCTTCACCAAAGATGGAGTAACCGAAGTCTTATACTCATGAGCAAGAAATGCACATAAGTCAATCGGACTTCGGATACGAAGATACAAGACATCTTTGTCGGTGTCGGTGATCGGATCAAACTGCGCCGCTGCCGTGATCCAAGCCTGTGGTGGAGCAGTCTCGTCGATTTCCAACGTGTCCGCCCAGTCCCTTGTGCTTGGTTCAGGAATAGTAGATTGTGGGTTTTGTTGCAGAGGAGTAGAGACGTGAACATCTGCTTGTTCTGATTCAGGCATTTCAGCAGTGTCATGGATGGGTGAGTGTTGTGCAGCTTCAGGTTCGGTTACCGATTCTGCAATCACAGGAGCAACAACAATAGAACTAACAGGGTTAGTGGTAACAGGTATTGATGCATGGATAAATGTACCAGGAATAGATGACCCTGTAGTGGCGTTCACATCATGGCGCCACTTCGATCGTCTGGATTCCGTGGATGTAGATTTTTCCTTTGGTGCTGCATCTTTCTTGGATTTGGTGCCAGACTTAACAGGTTTCTTTGAGCTGGCACCCTTATCCCCTTTCTCAGGCTGTTCACCTTTATCCGCATTGCTCCCCTTAACACTCTCCTGGTGACCATCACCACCATCATTACCATCATTATCATCATCATCCTCATCCTCATCATCATCATCCTCATCCTCATCATGATCATCATCTTCATCATCATTATCATCATCCTTATCATTATCATCCTCATCATCATCATTCTGATCCTCATCATCATCATCATTCTTATCTTCTTCTTCTTCCTCTTCTCCACCAGTACCCTCTTCTTCGTCACTCTCTTCTCTTTCTTCCTCAGGGAGAATGTGGTAGGGTACCACACTTCCAAATGTCTTGAACAACCTATCATCCTCCATGATAGCGTCATTCAGGGATTTGAAGAGAGCCCGTTGAATCCTCGATTTATCAAACGATCCAAGTTCCTTCATTCGAGCTTTGAGGATCTTCTTAAGTTCAAAATCCGTCAAGTCATAAGCAATCTTGTAGGCGGCTTCTGAAGGATTGGATGATTTGATCATTAAGTTGTCAGCAGCAAGCGTCTTCAACTCATCACGCAGTTTAGGCATTAGGGATTCAATGGAGTCTTTCACTCTCTGCTCAATAGTAGCTTCAAGAGCTTCTTTTTGCTCTTTAAGGTCATCCTTAATAGCTTTAAGTCTCGTAATTCGTGCTTGATGCCTATCAGCTTCAGCCTTTTTAACCCGAGCAAGTTCTTCTGCATGAGCTTTACGTGTAAATTCCATATCAGCAGCGAACTTAGCAATCAAATCTTCTTGAGCTTTCTTAGATGCTTCTTCACTTTGAGCTCGTCTACGTAACTCTTGGCGAAGTTCATCCATTTCTCTCTTGTGATTATCCACGTGTTTATCCAACATCTTGGCCATCACTATTGCTGCCATTGCAGATGTTGCAGAGCTGCTCTGGGTTGATGGAATAGGCTCGGTTGTAACTGCGGTACTAAGGATGGGCTTTATTGGTGGTGGAGGAAATGGTGTTGAAACCGGTTTGGTTGGTAAGGGTTGAGTTGGTTGAAGTTGAGTTACCAAAGGTTGAGTCGACTCTTTGTCAATACCAGCTGAAACAGGGATTGATGGCTCCTTCGAAGTGGAATAATGTTCAGGTGACCCAAACTCATCAACATCATCTGGTTCCACGTACTCATCCTCAATATCTACCCTTGCACCTAAACCACTACCGCCAGTATCTTTCCTACTCCTTTGAATAGCTATCTTCATCATTTGTTTCTCAGTTTTATCAAGAGTAGGATCAACAATGTTTTCTTCGTCACGTAGACGCATCTCATCAGCCTTACCCTTTCCCTTCTTACCCTCTGTCTTCTTCTTCTTGGTTTTGGGTTCAGGTAAATCTGCTTGCTTCCGTTTACCTTTGCTCTTAACCGTGGTGGAAGAGTCTTCACCTGCTAGAATACTTGCTCGTTGATTCTCAATTTCGGTTAGAAAGTTCTTGTAATCAGCAGATGCAATAATCTCATCGGTCAGAAGATGACTGGGAATGGGACCAGGAATAACCGTATTTGAATGAGTCTCCTGCCTTAAGTCTACCAAATCATCATCATCCATCGTGTGGTGACGACTACCTGCACGCTTGTTAATGGATGCATCGTTTTCCATAAAATAATGTATGATCAACTTAATAAACCTAGGGTACTGGTAACTTTTAACTTTACCCTTTGTGTTAGTGAAGAGTTGAAAAGTGAACTCCTCCCACAGCAGTGATGCATAATCAATACCCATACCTTTAAACATACCATAAAACATCTTGATGATTGGTGGACGAACAGCATCAAACCCAGTTGTTTTGGGTGTTAAACATCGGCTTAGAATCCCAAAAATAGCTTTCCATGGTTGACCAACTTTGGCAGTAGTAAACTCAGACGGGGTTCGTATATCAAGACATCCAATGGCGGTGAACATCTTCATGATCTGGTCCTTGGTTGGGTTGGGTGAGTATGATCGTAGACCTTTGAGTATCGGTCGAAAGCCAAAGATCTTCCTGAAGTCTGACACAGTAAGCGTCTGCTGCTTGTTGTCCAAGGAAAAAGTGATCTTGTTCGACGTCCTCTCTTTGGTAGCCCAGAACTCGTAAAGATATTCATAGGGCACTGAAGCACTTCTCCTTAGCGCATGCTTGAAATGAGATTTATCAAGCATGGCTGTACCTACCTTAAAGCCATTATGGGTAGAGTGAGATACCTCCTTCAAACGGAAGTTGTTTGGAATAAACTTTAGAGTCTTGGCTTCAGCAATGGCGGCGGCTCTGTTGTCTTGTAGTTGTTGTACGGTAGGGTTAGTCATCGTCTCTGCTTAAGATAAAACACAAAGGTTGATACATACAAGTATGAATATCATTATGACTTTAAACCTAAGCATTGTACATATGACATAATCCCTTAAGCTTGTAAACCATTCAAACATCTTCTATACGGAATAATCACTCAATTCGGAATAATAGGTCTATGCTGAATATTAATCCCATAAGTCTATTCGGAACATATAGCCTATGCGGAAAAAATCCCTATTCGGAACCTTGGGCCTATGCGGAATAAATCTCTATTCGGAACAATGGATCTATGCGGAATAAATCACTATTCGGAACATTGGGCCTATGCGGAATATATTCCCTATTCGGAACATTTGACCTATGCGGAATAAAGTCCTTATTCGGAACATTTGGCCTATGCGGAATAAAATCTTTATTCGGAACATTTGGCCTATGCGGAATAAAATCTTTATTCGGAACATTTGGCCTATGCGGAATAAAAATCCTTATTCGGAACATTTAGCTTATGCGGAATAAAAATCCTTATTCGGAACATTTGCCTATGCGGAATAAATTCTTATTCGGAACATTTGCCTATGCGGAATAAAATCCTATGCGGAATAAAAGTTCTCTATGCGGAAAGATTTGGCCTATGCGGAAAACTTTTGTCTATGCGGAAAAACTTTTCTATTTGGAAAAACTGCTTCTATGCGGAAAGTTCTTTCTATTCGGAATGAAACCGTTATTCGGAAAGTCCTTCTTACGCGGAAAGTTTTCAACACTTATATTTTCTAATTAAGCATGCAATCGTGTGATTCAAGTGTTCTAAAGGACAAATCTGGGCAAATAGATCAATTCCGAATATAACCCAAGCAAAACCCCCAAATTAATTAACCCTAATTAAGCAGTAATTTGATTTCGATTGTTTTCAATTTAAACAGTTAATTAACTTGTTGTGCATGAAAGATTAATCCGATTGAATACCTTTTGAAGATCTTGAACAAGAAAATGATGGATTGAATTCGTGTTTGTTTGATTTCCGTAAGTGTTTGTGTGTTTGTTTATCAATGGCGGCAAAGGATAGAGTAAACAGTGAAAGAATAGACGAAACGGGGGGGGGGGGGGGGGGGGGGGGGGTTTGACTAGGTCAAATTTTCCACAAGTTAGACATATTGTCAACTTTGCCCCCTCAATTTTTCTTTTTGCTTCATTCAACATTCTTTTGTTTACCAAGTTTTAATTCGTGTCATTTTGACCCTATCTTATGTTAACTACCCGAGCCTTAGTGATTAACTTATCTTAACACAAGCACAAAACTATTCATGACAAGCTTATAAGCAACAACAAGACAAATGCCAAAGCAATCCAACCATTAACCATTAAGCTTTGTGAGTTTCCTTGAAAACTTTTGAAGATCTTTTGATGTGAGAGTTGATGAAACATTTTCTCCCCCTTAAACGATGACCCGTTTTCTATTTAAAGAGCTGTAGTCATTGTTTAACGAGGCACATGATGATGAAAAACATTTCCCAATTGATATCTTGAAAAAGTTTGATTCGTGGTGTCAATAAGATTTCTCTTATTTTAACAAATTAATGCACTGAGACGTACACAAATTCGTGTGTTAGACCAAGTTGTAAAGTAAACTTGATCCCTTTGCATGATTTGGCTTGTAAATCACGCCCGAGAAAATTAATTCCCGTTGTGAGCCAACGTTTTCTAAGGAAATACGTGACTTTAATATGAAAACCGGGTTGCAGTCAGAAATAACTACAAGCCATAATGGGCATGTTTTAAAATATTACAACTTTTATACGGACTCTATTTATGGCACCGTGTCAATATTAATCGACATTTCTAAGGCCGTAAATATTACCGTACTAAAAGACATGCCCGTTTTAAACGAAAAATATTTTTGGTTTTTCTTGATTTTATAATTTTTATGGTTTTTCTAGGTTTTATATTTTTTATGGTTTTTCTTGGTTTTATATTTTTGTATTTTCTTTTTGTGTTTTATATATTTACGATAATATACATGATCACGAACAAAGGATACTCTGAATAGTTTACCACGACTATTCAGCTGATTCTTCTGCCAACTCTTTGAGAGTCGCTGGAGTGAATGATTTCATGCCAAGCTTGTCGATCAAAAACTCGATTCGTCCTCGATCTAAGGCTTTGGTGAACATATCCGCCAGCTGGTACTCAGTAGTGACAAAATACAGCTCGATCACTCCGTTCTCCACCTGCTCCTTAATGAAATGGTAGCGAATGTCTATGTGCTTGGCCCGGGAGTGTTGAACATAGTTGCAGCAAAGGGCAATGGCGCTCTTGTTGTCACAATACATCGGGATTTTGTTGAATCCCAAACCGTAGTCAGTTAATTGTGATCTCATCCAAAGGACTTGAGCACAACAACCGGACATGGCGATGTATTCAGCCTCCGTGCTTGATATTGCAGCGCTTTTCTGCCTTTTTGAAGACCAACTGATCAATCTATCTCCTAGGAGTTGCACAGATCCAGAAGTGCTACGCCTCGTATCTTGACATCCAGCATGATCGGCATCTGCGTATGATATTAAAGAAATCAAGGAATCTTTCGGATACCATAGACCACGATGAAGTGTTCCTTTTAGATACCGAAAGATCCTTTTCACAACATGTAAGTGCTTTTCGGTAGGCCGAGCCTGATACCGGGCACACATGCATACAGCAAATTGCAAATCAGGCCTGCTAGCAGTCAGATATAGAAGGGTGCCGATCATCCCACGGTAAAGTTTTGGATCGACAATAGTCCCCATTCCTATCTTCATCTAACTTGGATTTCTCCACCATTGGAGTGTCTACGGGGTCACAATTTTCAAAGTTATATTTCTTAAGAGATTCTAGAGCATATTTGGATTGATTAATAAAGATGCCTCTGGGATTCTGAGAAATCTGTAATCCTAAGAAAAATGAAATTTTTCCCATCATCGACATCTGAAAGCGTGTGGACATTATCTTCTCAAATCGATTAGACAATTCTATGTTAGTGGCAGCAAATATTATATCATCAACATAAACATAAATTTGTACCAGAAGCATGTCGTTGCCTTCCTTGAGAGTGAATAGAGTGGGGTCCACTTTGCCTTTGGAGAAGCCTTCCGACATGAGATATGTTGACAGGAGATCATACCACGCGCGTGGAGCTTGTTTCAACCCATAGAGAGCCTTCTTAAGCTTGTACACATGATTAGGAGACTCCGTACTGACGAACCCATCCGGTTGACTAACATAAACCTCTTCCCTTAGTTCACCGTTCAAAAATGCCGTCTTCACATCCATTTGATAGACGATCATGTTCATATGAGCAGCAAACGCAAGGAATAGTCTAATCGCCTCCAATCTAGCCACAGGAGCAAAAGATTCCTCAAAGTCTATACCCAAGGCTTGTTTATATCCTCTAGCGACCAATCTAGCTTTATTCTTCAATACCGCACCTATCTCATCAAGTTTAACCTTATAAACCCATAACAAAGTAAGGATGTTAACCTTGTCAGGGCGAGGAACCAATTCCCATACTTCAAGTCGTTGGAATTCGTTTAGTTCCTCCTGCATAGCTTCAATCCAAGATGATTGGGTCATAGCCTGCTGCCAATTTTTGGGTTCAACTTCAGAGAGAAATGCATCAAAGTAACAATATAGTGCACTCTCTTGTAATTGATGGCGTGTAGAGACTGGTCGATCTAGATCTCCAATAACATTCCTAATTGGGTGATCTTTTGTCCATTTAGTGCTATGGTTTTCAATCCTAGGTGGTCTGGAGTGAACAATAGAAGGTGCTTCTTCTGAGGTAGACGCGGCTGAAGGGTTTTCAGGGATCGCTACACCAAAGAAAGGAAGCTCTTGCAAGTGAGCATATTCCAAGTCGTGATCGGTAGAATCCTCTTCCACATCATTAGGCACAAGTAGGGGTGATGATTCAGGTGTAGTTTGAGAATCACTTGGTGAAGGTGCATCCGGTTCAATGTGAATTGTAGATGCATTAGATAAAGGTTCATTAGCTTGAGCAACCACTTCAGGTATTGGAGCAATTACTACAGGTGCTGGAACTTCATCAGTCGGGGGGATCGAAGAATTCATCAAACAACGGTTGAAACAGTTTATCCCACTCGGGCCTTGATGGTGGTAAAAATGATGTAGAAGTAGGATTATTGGGAACTAATCCGGAACTAATAGCACCGGTTCCCATCTCATGAAGCGCGGGTTCAGAGCTGTGTTGCTCAGAAGCCATCGCTGTCAGCTCGTCGAAATCTGCGTCCATAGTTTCTACAATCTTGCCAAGACGACGGTTATAGATTCGGTATGCTCTTTTGGACGGTGAGTAACCAATGAAAATACCTATATCGGCTTTTGGTTGAAGCTTACCCAAGTTCTCACTATTGATGTTTGGATAACAAAGAGCACCAAACACATGGAAAAATGAAACATCGGGTTTACGGTCATGTAAAAGCTCATAAGGTGTTTTTCCATGGCGTTTCCGAAGGATAGAACGATTTTGGGTGAAACATGCAGTAGAAATAGCCTCTGCCCACAAGAACAATGGAGCGTTCGCATAAATAAGCATGGTCCTAGCAGCTTCCATAAGTGTACGATTCCGTCTTTCAACGACACCGTTTTGTTGTGGAGTGCGTGCAGCGGATGTTTCATGTGATATACCAACTCCTTCATAATAATCACGAAGAGTCTGGTTGACGAACTCTGTACCATTGTCTGTACGAATACGGCGGACAGTGGTATTCAAACGTACCTGAATGAACTTCAGAAAAGTGATGATAGCCTTCGGTGCTTCATCCTTTGTACGTAGAAATCTAACCCATGTAAACCTTGAGAAATCATCCACAATTACCAGAATGAATTTCTTACCGCTCACACTTTCAGTTCTCATCGGTCCACAAAGATCCATATGCAAAAGATGAAGTTTTTCTTGATTAGTGTCTTCAGCTTTGGGTTTGTAAGATTTCTTGGTGCTTTTCCCCCTTGAACACGCGGAACATAAATGGTCCTTGTGAAATTTAAGCTTTGGAAGACCACGAACTAACTCGTTTTTAGCCAGATGATTAATAGCATCAAAATTAAGATGAGATAATCTGCGATGCCATAACCATGACTTGGTCTTAGATGCTTTAGAGAGAAGACATACTGGAGAGGCGGCCATCATATCTTGTAGAGACAACGTATAAAGATTTGCACCACGAGATCCCTTCAACAAATCTTTTCCTTCCAAGTTGCGGATGAAACAAGTGTGTTGTCGAAAAGCAACCTCAAGGTTGGAATCACAAAACTGTCCTACTGAGAATAAGTTATGACCAAGACCTTCTACATAGTATACCCTAGAAATCGTCACGTTTCCAATCTGATATTCACCATACCCCATAATCTTTGCTATATGATCATTCCCAAATTTAACCGTACCAAGAAACTTGCTGACGAAATTTCGGAGCATCGAGCGATTTCCGGTCATATGTTTTGAACAACCGGAGTCCAAATACCACAGGATGATTTGGACCACCTGAAAATATCACCACACAAAGACAATGTAGAGGTATCGGAATCTGAGTGTTCCTTGTTATTAGCAGGTACAGATTTAATAATCTTAGATTTGCTAACTCTAGGTTTCTTAGATTTCCTAGCCTTCTTTTTCTTAATAGGTGGTGTAGATTCTAATTGGCTCAAATCCTGAGGTATTTCTTCACTGATAGGCACTATAGTGGGGGCTGACCTAATTAAAGGGCGCTGTTTCCATACTTGAGTGCGAGTGTTCCTAACTAAAGGACGCTCAGACCTAACCTCAATGGATGCATTCCTAGTTAAAGGGCACATTGTTCCATCTAATGTAAAGGTCCTACCAGTGGGACGCCATTGCCAGCCAACTTGGGCACGAGTTCTACCCGTTGGCTTCCATTCAAGACCATTCTTAATAGCATTCATTTCATTAACGTGATCAATCAGACACAAATCATGGCGCTGGGAAAACATACATTCATTACAATTCCAACAATTTAAATCAGAATTCACGAATGGTTTAGGCTGCTGCACAGGCGCAGAGCTTTTAGTCTTAACATGATTCTTTTTATTTAAAACTGAACTAGCATTCCTATTGTGAACTTCTACTTTCTTCTTTGTGGCACTACTAGTGGAGGGCTTGATCTTAGCTTTCTTGAGTGGCGATCCTTTAGCCTTAGTAGTCTCTTTTAATCCTGTAGAAGGCAAAGTGGGAACATTAGCAACAGATTTTAAAGGTGTCTTACTTGATTGTGCCAATGACGGTTTCGCTCCTGGAGTCTTATTAAATGGAGTGACAGCAATGGGCCTATTATTAAGTAGTGCAGAACCTGGTGTACCTATGTATTGCAAATATGCTAGGCAATATTGAACTCGCTTAACATATTCATGAGCCGAATAATAGTCGCTACTTGAGGGATCTAAGGCATAAAGATCGTCTAAAATATCCCTAAGAAGATCGACATGCTTAATGGCATTCTTCATATAATCATCGTAGGTAACCGGGTTTCTCTTATGAAGCGGATTCTTATAAAGCACTACTGATTTGGTTGTTGGAGCACTAGAGGACGGTGCAGAGTCGGTAGCTAAGTTATCAACAACTTCTTGTCGGGTGAGAAGAAGTGTCTCCTTTAACTCAGCCAAAACCATATTTTTGTCTATGAGCAGGATGTTCAAATCAGAGATTTCCTCGCACTTTTGGTTCAGTTGTTCAACAAAAGATTGTTGCTGTGCCGCATTAAAAGCGAAGCGTTCTTCTAGTGAACCATAAAGCGCGGATAATCCCTGTCTTGTCCGATCCATCTCCCCTAGAACAGATGAAAGTCTAATTTCTAAGACTTGGTTTTTAGACTCTGCGGCCTCTAGTTCCATTTTGAGTGTTGCATTTGATGACACATCTCTCTTCAATCTCATTATCTCTTCCTCTAATGTCTTAACAATTGCAATCATCTTGTCACTATTCTCAACACCGTTTTCACAAACATTTGATATCAAAAGATTCTCATTTTGAGTTTGTTGTTTTGATTCTAAAGATATACAATGTTGTTCTAGTTGATTAAAGCGTTTTGAAAGTAAATTGTAAGAATCTTGTAGCTTTAAAAACTCAGCGTTTGATTCGTGACAAGAATGATTATCTACCTCATTTACAGTAGCAGCAACATTTACAGAGAGATCACAAACATCATCACAAATATCATTACAAATATTCACAGCATCACAATTAATCATAGCGGATGTAAGCTCATTCGAATAATTAACATTTACAGTAATAAGCACATCACACGAGATTACTGCAGACAAGAATCGGTCATATTCGGTTAAAATCTTTTCTTTTTCAACTAGTTGCAGTTCGTAAGCGGTGTCCATTTCGTAAAACACTTTTTGAACTTCACCAATTTCAAAAACAAGATTTTCCTTAAGAGATGCAAAAATTCCTTTTAGACTTTCGACAAACGGATTGATCTCAGTTTTAAACACCTCGTTCATATGTTCGAAAGCCCATTCTCCGGCGTTTAAGCCATTTGAAGTCGTACGTTCCAAAATGACCTTGTCAAAATTAGTAAAGTATTGATTAATCTCTTGCAAGTTTAACCATACAGTGTTAACAGGTGGAAGATCCTTTGGAATTTCCTTAGGACCTTCCATATTGACAAGTGTAGGAAAAGTACTAGGGTTTTCTTCAGCTAATATGTAGGTTGGTGCTGTTATGAGATCTTTGTCCATATGGAATCGAATTCTAAAATCGGTTTTTGCAAGCTCCTTATTCAATTTAAAATAATCACACTCGGGATATTTTGCAGAATTGTATGACCGATCCTCATCAACTAGATCCTTACTTGTTTGATCATTGGGAAAAACAATCGGGTCTAAAGCCAATCCTAATTGAGTTGCATTATAAAGTCTAGGACTATGTCTTAAAGCTTGTTTTGCATACCGTGGATTAGGGGGAAGGCCTTTTAGACGTGATAAGTTAAATTCTCTAAATGAAGCATCAAATAAGTGAACTAGTTGAGAAGCAGCGTATTGTCTTAACAGCAAGTAATCTAGACTTCTAATCTTATTAGTGGCATTAATCTCCATTTCATTCTTCTTAGACTCTAGTGATTCAAAATCTGTTTGAAGTTTTTGAAAATTTGTGACCACTAACTCCTTTTCTTTAAGTTCATTAGACAAATTTGCTCTTAAGTTTTCGATTTCTTGCAAGTGACCCATTTGTTTGTTTCTAAAATGATCATATTCGAGATTAGTTAGAACACTAGACGAGGGCACTAATTCCAAGGTTTGAACTTTCTCATTGCTTAAGGTAAGCTCATCAGACAAATTCTTATTCTTAGCTAAGGTTTCTAAGAGTGCAGCATTCATTTGGCTAAGTAATGTAGCAGGAACCATGACCAAATCTTGTTGAGCAGGAGTAGGCGTATGCGAACTGGGTCCCGGTTGTGATTCACTCAAAGTCTGGGGACTCACATTGATATTGCTATCATTGTTTGTCTCCTCGTTTGAAGGACTCACCACCGAAGATTCATTCGAGTCAGCACTCTCTTGCACAACTTGATGTGGTTGAATACTAGCATCAGTGGTATTATCGGTGGTATTAATAAATACCTCAGATCTCTTTTCTGGCCCTAAGCTGGAGATAGTTGCCATGAGAGCAGCCTTTGCAGATTGAAAGTCATCACAGTCGGAGTCATACGCATCAAGATCATCGGCTTGGTAAGCTGCATTCTGCGTAGTGACAACGTCTTGTTCAGCAATCCCGGGATCAGCAAGAAATGCAAGCTCCTCTTCATCAAGTTCCCTTCCCTGTGCCTGAGCATTTACCAGATATATCTTTTCTGCAAACCACTGTCCATCCCTTCTCCTCTTGGGTTTCTTACAATCCCTGGACATATGACCCTCTTCCTTGCAGTTGTAGTATGTAATCATTCTCAACTTGCCTGTATTAGCCCGTGGAGGATTGTTGACCATTGGAGCAGGAGCAGGATTGACCGTGCGAGCATTGGTTGAAGTGGAAGGTCTCCCCTGATATGGTTGAATAGGCTGAACCATGACCCTGCCATTCTCAATAGTAGCTTGTTGACGAGAATTGGATGAATTCCTCAACTGATTGTTGGTAGGAGCTGATCCTCTGTATCCTCGTTTGCTTAAAGTTCGTGTGAGATAAGCAGACATAGTAGTTAGCACTTCAACTGGGTCAGCTCCTTGTTGGAATACAGGAACGGGGACTTCCTCATCATCACAATACAGTGCTTGATCTGGATGAGCTGCATAATCAGTAGAAGGAATACTCTGCATTCTCTTGATAAGAAGAATATGAAGGCTGAGCATAAGGTGCAACATTTGCTGGATGAAGTTGTGAAGCATACTGTGGTGAAGGTGCATTGAACCGATATTGTTGCTGATGTGAGGTGGGTGGTTGCGGTAGAATCGAGTATTGTGGGAAGGTTGGTGTCATATAAGGTGATGGATGATAGGCTTGATGTCCCAAGATATAAGGTGTGTTGTTGTGTGACAAGCTTGGTTGATTCGCCATCAAAGCTAAGGAATCTGGGTACATACCGCGAGGAGAACGGTGCATAATCACATGCTTCTCATGCTGCTGAAGGAAAGCATAGATTTGATCTAAGTTGCACTTATGCAAATCCCGGGTTAACTTCACATCGGTAATATACTCACCCCATTCAGCTTGAGGTAAAGTATTCAAGAACTTGGTGTTAACCTGGAATGGAGCAATTACAAGATTGTATACATTCAGATCATTCATTAGAGTAGTGAATCTGAAGTAATAATCGTGTAGTGTTTCCCCTGGGCTGTACGTGAATCTATCAAACAAATCATACAGCTGACACTCCCTTTCCTGTTTGGTGAGAGACGTTCCTTGTAACAACACCTTTGACGTTCCCACAAATCTTTGGCAACCGTATATTGACTAACCATACGATAAATATCATGCGGAAGAGCTTGGAGAAGTGTCTGTAGAGCCTTTTCATCAGCATCAGCAATGAGTTGTTGTGCCGGTGTGAGTTCTTCATATTCTCTTGGTCGAGACACGTTATTTGCCACAATGGTACCATAGTCGAGTGGACCATTCAAAATCGATTTGACCATAAGCCTTCCGTATGTTGGTTTGCCCTTCAAGTATTGCATCATACGGCCCTGCCATGCTTCAAACACCTCTTTAATAAGCATCGGTGGACGACTATCAGTCCCCGTTATGATCGAGATATCCGTAAGAGATGTCATCTGAGGCATTAATGAACTTGGATTCATTGTGATCACTTAACAGACTCAAAGATTATCGGTTGATCGAGCAGTGAAGAAAGGTTGAGAATTTGTGTTGTGTTGGTTGAACTCAATATTAAATCCACTAAAGATCGTCGAAAAAACTCAAATACCCCTTGAACTTGCTTATACGGAATAACCCAAACTCAGAATAAACCCTATTCGGAATAACACCTATTCGGAATAATCCTATGCTGAAAATACCCTATTCGGAATAAACTCTATGCTGAATAACCTTTATGCGGAAAAACCTCCTATTCGGAATATTTCTTCAATGCGGAATATCTGGCAATTTGGCTTATTCGGAAAAAAACCTCCTATTCGGAATGATGGGCAATTCGGAAAGATATTCGGAATATTTCTCCTATGCGGAAAAATTTTGGCTATTCGGAAAAAATCTGGCTATTCGGAAAATTATAGGCTATTCGGAAAGTTTTTTGCTATTCGGAAAGATTTCTGCTATTCGGAAAGATTTCTGCTATTCGGAAAGATTTCTGCTATTCGGAAAGATTACTTCTATTCGGAAAGTCTATGCGGAAACTTCTTCTATTCTGAATGTTTCTCCTATTCGGAATTCCTATTCGGAATAAACCTTCTATACTGAAAATACTTCTATTCGGAATCCCTATTCGGAAAATTCTGGAAAAAATGTTTCCGAGACTTAAAAAGCAGCTTTTAACCCCGATTTTTGATCCAAAACCACAAAAAGTTTTATGATTTTTACCAAAATAAGCTAAACCCAATCCTTATCAATCAATCCCAATAACAAAAACACCAAAAACAACAAGATTCAAGATTGATTTTTTCTAAAGATCACTAATTGATTCAAAACTAAAAAAAAAGCAACACAATCCTTACCTTAAATCACCCCATAGCTCTTGATACCAAATGTAGAATATTGATAACCTATGAATCTATGAAGTGGGTTGATGTTTTCTAGTGAGAGAAACTAGAGAGAGAAAGTGAGAGAGAATGTGTATGATTTTATTACTATGAAAATGCAAATGGAACAACAACCAACCCCTTTCCATAGTGGAAAGGGGTATTTATACTCCAAGCCTAACATTGGGCTTGGGCCGGTCCATGACAAGCCCATGGACCGGTTCTTACTTAAGTTAATAAGCAACTAATGACTATTTTCTAACTACGAGCTATTACAACATAAATCATATTGTGGAGTGACCGATACTTCTAATATACGTAAAAACGTATTTCTAACATATTTCACGACGATAAAGATTGTGGTGTCATAAGGATGGTAGGATAGGTTAAATCCAATGATTCTTCCAAAACCGGAGAAATCTTCCCAAGGACATTCCATAGCTACAAATAGTAGTCCTTAGGAAAGATGGAGAAAGGATGTGAACGTAGCTGAATGTCGACCAAGTACTTAAGTTAGCACTGAAACAATCATAACAAGGTGCTAGTTATGACGTATTGGTAAGCATTGAAGGGGTTGAAGAATGAAAAAGAATTGTAAAGATAAAGGGTCTAAAGAAAGAAGCCCTCCTTACAACCTTAGACAGAAACCGAGTCAATACATATGCTATTGAGATCATTTTAATGATGCTCAATATTGAAAATAGTCATCATGGACCCAGTGATGCAATGCATAACCCATCCCAGCTAACTCAGATATCTCTCAAAAGGTATTTGTTTTATTCACACGAAGACAACACATTACCTTTCGATTTATTCACTCCGAATATATTGATATTGAAAAGGTGGCACTCTTCTCCAGCCTCCAATCACTAAAATCCAATATGCACGATCGAGTCTAGAGCCATTTGAGATCATCAAATATCTCATTAGGACACATTTCCATAATTCCTTGCTTTTTCACACTCTGTGAAAAGTAAGAAAGATCTTAAGAGTCCTACGCAAAATCTTTATGATCTTGCATGAACATCCGAGTAATACGAAAGTATTTACAATGAAGATGGAAATCCTTCTTGAGTGAATATCAAAAAGCTCATGGTAGGTGACTTGTGAGATTCTTTATGAATCAAACTTGTGATAACTGGAAAGCAACAATGGGTTAATTCTTAACTGAACTTAGACACGTTTCATGCCTCTACGCAATATCTTAATGATCTTGCCAGAACACTTAGAGTGACACTCTATAGTGTTCACAGTGATGAGTGGAAATCCTTCTAGTGTTAACCTCAAACAACACTTGGTAGGTAACTTGCAAGACTCAACATGAATCAAGCTCGTGACAACTAGAAAGCAACGATGGTGCGATTCTTTAATGAATCAAACTTATTCCAGGAATCGGAATTGACGGCTTCAATCGTACGGATAATTTTATCCAAATTATTCACTGTTTACGTTCGCAGTCAGCTTTGGACGGTCGAGTAAAGAGAATGGGTTTACCCGCGAAATCTTGTCAAGGAGATTTTTAATTAAATCTACCTGCCACAAGTACGATATCTAATATCATCCAACGGTCTTCACCGACCGGAGGTAAAATGCTACCGAAATAGAATGAAATGTTCAAATCCATTTCGTTCGTGTCTACTTATGTTGCGGCATTTGAAGACGGTGGCGTTGCGAAATCCGAGAAGAAGTCGCCCCCGCATGCTTATACTTTATACACTTAATACTTCATCTAATTCTAGGAAGCCTAAAAGTCAAGTCTTCCGTTGTATCGAACTCTGAAGCTTTCAAGAATTACGAAGGTATAAGTATGTGGGACATGAAGTCACGAGGAGGTGGATATCACAAGTGATGGATGCACAAAATCAAGGCAAGATATTAATGCTAAAGATTGATATCAAAGATCACATCAGCATGTTCACCACAAAAGAAAGACGAAGACTACGAGCTCAAGACAAGCATAGTATGCTAGGTTTATTTTATTATTGTAACTTGGGTAACGCCCTTGTTTGGGGTGACCTCCCTTAGGGGGAGATTGTTGGAAATACGTTTTACGTATTAGAAAGGATCGGTCACTCCAAATAGCTCGTAGTTTAGTTTTACTAATATTAAACAACTAAGGCCTTGCAAAGCCTACAACTTGTGTAGGCCGGCCCAACTTGTAAGCCCAAGCCCATCTCATTAGCTTGGGTATATAAACCCTCTCCTTAGATGGAGAGAGTGGTGGTTTCATTCATTTTTACACATAGTTATTCACTTTCTCTCTCTAGAATTGTGTGTGAAAGCATCTATCTTTCTATCTCTTTCTCTCTCTAAACATAAGCAAGATTTACAATATCTTACACACGATTTCGCACGAGAAAAAAATTCAGAAGTATAAAGCAAAATCTCTTTCAAACTTTAGAAGAAACTCACATGACCAATTGGATTAAGTAAGTTGGTTACATTATGTAAACTACTATGGTACATCATTAAAAATTTATTGTGCTTATTTTTGAACATCTTTTTCATGATAGTTGTTGGGCTAAAACTCTAAAAGTAAGTTTTTTCAAGTAAGTAAATAAAGACGAACTCTTACCATAAATTGATATGTTGAATTATTGACACTGACATTAGATTAGACATACAACAATTGTGGAATGTGATTATTGTAGTAACTTATACCAAAATATTCAGACAACATGAGAGTTTAGGAAAGTCTCCAAAACCACAATGACACGTCTAATAAAGCTATAAGATTTTAATGCTAGTATGGTAGTAAAACTTTTAAGAGCATTGTTGAGGTAAAAAAATTTTTTTCTTGTCAATTCAATGAAAACATATGTAGACTCGGACTTTTTCAAACCTATGTATTCAGGGACGAAATCAAGATCAGAACATCCATGTATTTTTGTTGCGTAATGTTAAATTTATTAAAAAACTTTAATTTTTGTTAGATTTATGCTAAATGCATCTGGTCTCTAAAAAACGTTGTTTATAACATTACACAATTTATTATAAGTGCATCTGATCGTTTTGTCTCCTGATTCTGTCCATACATATATCTAGATTACCGATGTAGCTCTGACCCGTCGTGACCTAAATTTAGACCTGTGATCCGACCCCGCACATGTACTTTGCCACCTCTTGGTAAAGGCATACATTTTCAAAAGATTAACATTGTCGCTATTTTAGAGTTGTTTGCACTTGACGTAAACTAAACTGACATACAATACTCTTTGGGTGATAAACATGAGTTTTGTATCTAAATTGTTTGAAGTAAGGATGGTGATTTGTACACTTCAAACTACGTTTCAAACAGTTATACATTTATCTTATACTGTTTGATTATATTGTATATGTGTGTGTCAATAAAAAACCAAAATGCCCCAATTTTTTTTTAACCGTGATTTCTGACTCATTGGCCGACTAATCCACGGGGTTTTAGCTCACCGCTACACAGACTCAAACCAGATAAAGCCCTCCCTAACGATGTTAAACTAGTTAATGCTAGTTTAGATCAATAATTAACATGAATCGGATTCTTTAGCTGAAAGTTTAAACATATATGCACAAAGCGGACCTATGATTTATAATAAGACGTTGCACAAATATTTTTATGATTATTAGTACTAAATATGTCTCACATTAGGTAAAAATAAGTGTTGTATGTGTCGCAAAAACATTTATTTTATAAAAATTTTACTTTTCGTTACTTAAAATAAAATATATCCCGTATCACACCCAACTCTCATATGAGTCCGCCTTACATATATAACAAATGCATTTACCAAGCTTCTAAATAACACTTACATATAATAAACTCTAGTTACCAAGATCAAATTGTATTTGAAGACATATGTTTCAAATATTCTAAAGTTATAGTAGTACATGTTTTAAAAACATAGTTAGGCTGGTGGGAGTGGCACTATAGCCACTCGTGACTTCACTCAACTCACTCGCAGTCCTCACCCCCACCCCCAAACCCGCACGCGAGTAAGTCCCCCAGAAAAAAAAACAGGGGCTAACTCACCCAGCGTGAGTTTATTCTTGTGGGCCCAAATGTTTTTTATTTTTTTGTTTAGGTTTATTATTGGGTGTTTTTTGTGAGTGGGGTGTTTTTAAATAATAAAAAAATAAGTATGAAAGGTGATGTGGAGTGAGTTTGGGTGAATGTCATTACCTCCTGTGATAAGTTTGAGTGAGTTTTAGTGAATTTGATAAAAAGCTGACGTGGCACTGAAGTGGAGGTGAGTGAGTTTCACCCCACTCCCACACTAGTCTTATGAGATGTTTCTTTGTTTTTGTCTTACTTAGAATCATTAAATAATGTGATAAGTCAGTAGAAATATTCCACCGGTACAACAATTGAATGTTGTCAGATTTATTTATATTTTCTTCATAAACAAATTATACAATCAATTAAACAACTATAGAAGATCCAAAAATATATATGATAATCTAATTTAAAGTTTTGATTTATAGTTATTAAACATATGAACACGAGCTAACCATTTTGGTTTCTAAATTTCAGGTCAAAAACATGATTTTTGAAAAGTCCAAGATAGTCGGCCCCTAATCGTAATGGTGGAGCTACATACATGTCGAGTATGACACGGGTTACAACTGTTTTGAGGTCACGAAGTATAATTTTTTTTTCAAAACTGTTGTTTTTATAGTTTGTGCAGCACTCAAAAAAATTTGTATTACTTTAGTTTCTTAAGATTTAAATTTAGTTAGCTTAAATTTTTTGTGCAACACCTCATTGAGAATCATAGGTCTGTCATTCATATGTATGATTGATGTGCTTAATGTTTAAATTGGTTTTTAGATGCATGAATGAGGTGTTGATTTGATGTGTGCTTGTTCATTGGTTATGGTCTAAAAATCGTTAGGCTGGTCGCAACAAACAAATAGGTCGATTATTGTTTTATCTTGTCATTAAAGTTTTTTTATTTCCGATAACCTTAAAACGACTTTTTTTTCATTATAAGACGACCATTAAAAAGACATGCATCACAAGATACATTTTATATTAATGTAATTAACACTCACACAGTCCCTTGACGTACATGATCATGTGCTCGACCATCTAAGCCCTCCAACGATCGATTACCATCAGACGATCAGATCGTCGCTACGAGACGACCATGACCTGATCATGGTCGAGTAAGCAGTTAAAGGCCTCCACTGCGGTTAGTCTTATAGTTGATCTTAGAGGTGGCAAATCTTGCCTATTTGGTTACATATGGGCATTTTTTGCCCATTTTTAAAAAAGGATGGGACACTTTTTGCCCATTCTTTATAATAGATGGGCTAAACGGGCGCATATGTAAGAAACTAAATGGGCTTAACGGACGCACTTGTAAGATACAAATTAGTATACTCGACGAATATTTTTTTATTAAATTTTTTATCCCAGGCTTTCAAACAAGTATTTTTATTTTTTAATTGGAAGTTTTTATTTGTTTTTTCCCTTTTTTAGCTTGCGCCCGTTTAGCCCGCCCATTTTGCCCGCCCGTTTCGCCCGTGCCCATTTAGTCCGCGCCCGTTTAGCCCGCCGCCCGTTTAGCCCGTTGCCCGTTTAGCCCGCCCGCCCGCCCGTTTTGCCACCTCTAGTTGATCTTTAGCGTGTATCATATTAGAATGTAAGAGGTGACTTGTTGTGACCACAAGTTTTGTTAAAGAAAATGTTTTATATTTACAAGTTAAAAAATAGTTTTTTTTTTAGTTTTGGGCTGTGTTTGGTAACAGATTTTTTAAGAATGTTTTTACTAATTAGCATTTGCATTTAGCATAATTGTTAAAAAAAGTTTGTTTGTTAAGAGCAATAAGCATTAGCATTTCTCATAAAAATACTCTTTTTTCATATGATCTTTCAAAGAGCATTTTTAGATGAGCATTATTAATAAAGAATTTTAAACTTAATAAATTACTTAAATACATTCATTAATATAACATATTTAATTTTAAAGAGTATCTTATTTCTATAATTATGTCTTTTTATGTCTTTTCACACATTTAAATTACAACTACTGCTAATCTACCAAACACTTTTATAAATTATATACTATTGTTAACTGCTACTGTTAACTATTACTGTTTATTACTACTGCTAACTATTACTGCTCCTGCTAACCGTTATGCTAACTGCTAGTGTAACCAAGCACGCCTTTAGTATTTGTGTTTGTTTATATAGGTGGCTTATGATTCATTTAGTTTTGGTCATATGTTTCATAAGCTTTCTTTCTGTTTAACTAAATATATTTTATTATAATAACCCTAATAAACCTAAAATTAAAAAAAAAAGTTATTAAAAATGAGCGTTAAGTTCAAAACAAAATAAGCTATAACTCGACTACACAAGCCGAAACATATCTTCTTATGGATCGCATCTTATAAAAAAAAGAAAAAATAAAAAAAAAATGACAAATTGATTATACATTATCATTCAAACAAATATCAGTAAAATTTTCAAAACTTAATAAAAATAAAAATTATTTTTGTAAAAAACTTTCGCGAAAATTGTCTTGATCATCGGATATCATTTTTCAACCTAAACAAGCCGAAATTGGCTTTGCATCTAACTTGATCCACTCATCATATGTATCTAAAAACGTAGTTACCGACTATATTGGCTTTTCTTTTTCATTTTGACCTGCCTAACTCGATAATTGTCACATTAATGGACTACCTTACAATTTTGTTTAATATTTTCTTTTTTTCACATGACTACCATCCAAAGAGATACAATATCTTCTTGAACTTTCAAAATTGTTTTCCATGGAAAATAACCATTGAAAATGACAAAAAAAAACAAGAGGAAAATGTGGCTATTAATAAGTATACACTTCTATATCCTTATTGTTTCACACACAATTAAAAAATTGTTGGGTGGCCACGGTATTAGTATCATATTAATAGTATCAATTTTTCCGAGTATAAATTAATAGTATCAGTATCGTACTGTACGAGATTCAGATACCGGTACCGGTACCGGTGTCGTTACCTGTATCGAGAAATCAGGATTTTCCCGTTTTTTTATCGAAAAATTTCCCGATTTAATACCAGTCCCAAACTGAATTAGTGGTACCGAATTTTTTCTTCTTATTTCGTAGTACCGGTACCGTACCGAACGGGATTCGGGTACCGGGAATATGTACGGTTCCGGTACGAATCCGATTCATTTTCCGGATTCGGGACGCAATGCTCTTCCTTAAAAAATTGTATAACTTCAATATTTTTAGCAGTGTTGCAAAATTCGGTCTCGATGACCGATTAATCGACGCCTTGATGTTAAGCGAGAATTAACCATTTTGATTTTCTTTAGTCGACTTGGTCAGAATTGGTGAATATACAAATTAATCGACTAAAAATCAGTCAAATCAAACATAAATCGATCAAATCGTACAAAAATCAGTTAAACCGACCAATTCGGCTATGAGTATAAATCTATCAAATTGGGAATAAATCAGACAAAACTCGACCAAGTACACAAATCGAACATATATTTTTAAACTTTTACTTTAAATGATACCTGACGGTCTAACGATTTTTGCAACATTAATTTTTGATTTTTGGTAACTAACCTTAAAACATTGCTTTAATAATATCACTTCCTTAGGAATAAATTCCATTCATAACTAATCATGCAAATTCTCTTATAATTTGCAGAATCTTCAATTCAAGCATATGATTCTGGATTGTAAATCGATTCTTTTGAACTAAACATTTTTAATTCTCATCATTCATCAGCTTATGTATAAAACCTTAATCAAACGCCCCTTAAGCAATAAGTAGAGCCAAAGTCATTATTATCGAACAAAAAGATGATAAGAAACTTTTTTATATTTGGTTCTAGCTTTTTACCAAGCTTTTGATTGAAAGTCCTAGCAAAATTTTATTCTTTATATTTTACACTTGTTATTAGAGGCGAACATTTTGAATCATCGATCAGGCCGGACCGAACTGGACTGATCGAACCGAACTGAACGTATTTCGGTTCGGTTTTCGATCCATGGTTTTCGGTCTTCGATCTGATTTTTTCGGTCCGATCTGGTTTAATTTTACCAAAACCCGTCAATTAGACTTAGCAGGATTTAATTGGACTGAAAACCGAACTAGACCCAACCGACTCGAATCAAACCATAATATCTCAGTCCGAAGATTTAGACCATTTCAATCTCGATCCGATCCGATTTTAAAACGATACTCACCTCTACTTGTTACAACGCCGCTTTAGGTTTATATTCTAAACTTGATTCGTTAGTGGTTTACATTTTGGTTTATCAGCAAATCACACTTTGTGTCGTTAGTGGATCACACGAACGAACTCACATGAAAGTCGGATATAGCACGAGGTACATTCTTTTTAGGTTACGAAGAATAATTTTTATATAATAGATATTTTTTTCGATATGTACAACACTTATATTTATCTTATGTAAGACAAGTTTAATACTAATAATCATAAAAAAAATTATGCAACACCCTATTTTAAATTATTAGTCCGTCTCTACCAAATCAGACTTTAATTCATTAGTAAACCACAAAGTGTGCATCACATCTTGTAAAACGTCGGGTCTCCAAGGACCCGATACAGGTCAAAACATGTTAGTTTTTGTTATGAGAGACAATTTTTGTTAAAATTGATAAATCAAAAAAACAAATTATACCATGGATTATACATTTTTATAGTAGGTATGAGCACGATACCGGTACCATAACGATCTCGTATCGAATTAGTGAACATAAATTAACTGGTACCGTACCGAACAAGATTTGGATACCGGACCGAGAAATTAAGAATTTCTCGTTTTTTTCGAAAATTTATAGATTTGGTATCGGTCCTGTACCGCATTTTTTCACCTTATTTTGTAGTACCGGTACCTTATCGAACGAAATACAAGTACCGAAAATAGTACAATTTCGATACAGTTTGGTTTCGAGATTCGGGACAAAATGCTTATCCCTATTTTATAAACTAGACGATTACCTGCGCATAGCGGCGGAATTGCCTATCGACATATAATTAACGATATGCTAATTGATCCGGTGGTCGAAGCGGTAATCCGGTGACTCGGTCGAGTTGAACCGCTGGTCGAACCCTTGCCCGGTGACTCGTCCGGGTTGACCCGTTGGTCGAACCCGTAACCCGGTGACTTGACCCGATTTATCTGGTGGTCGAATCGTGACTTAGTGATTCGACCGGGTTAACCCGGTGGTTGAACTTCTAACCCGATAACTCAACTGGATTGACCCGGTAGATCAACCCGTGATTATATATTAAATGATGAACTTTATAATTATTGCATTCTACTCTATACAAGGAATTTAAAATTTTCACTATTTTCTTATTTATCGCATTTTTCACTTTCAAAAATCTAAACGTCTTATATATACTCTTTATATATTAGTATAGAGTATAGATAAGCATTATATGGGATCTACACTTTTATTATCTATTAATCTACAATTTTTATACATCAACTCTTATTGTCTGTATATCAGAAACTTCTATCTTCTTTTTTAGTTAATCTTCCAATAACAATTTTATATACTTGTTAAAGCCATCACATTTCGTCCTAGTTTGACCTAAATATGTAACATCAACAATAAAATTTGTTAGGTTTAAATTCTTTAATTAACATGGGACTCCATAGCTAATTCCCTATCAACTAATCAAATTAATAATCTTATATTTTGTAGGACCCTATGAGCCAAATATTCGAGACTTTTCATTACATTACAAACTTTTTTCAACCACATTTGAGTGTATTAAAAATTTTAAAATAGTCAATTTCCTTCATAGTTTGACCTTATTTGGTTGAATGCTCAAATGAATTAGTTTATTTTAATCTAAAAATCCATTGGCCATGAGAGTTTAGGCTTAGATACTGAGAGCTAGCGGTGTTTCGTGAGTGTTCGAGACACATATAAATATTTTCGATTTAATATTAATTTTCAGAAAAGATATTTTGTTTTGTATATTTATTTTAAATGCATTCGGTTTATCAAAATGTATTTTAATCATCGCTTTAATTCATTTTTTTTAACTATGTTGTATTATAGCCAAAAAATTATAAACCCGATTATATTTAGTAGTCACTTCGTCCTTAAATACAACTCACTAGTGAAAATAAATTTAAGGGAGATGATTTGTACACTCCCAAATTTGATTCGGACACTTCAAAACATGCATTAAACTGTTGTACTGTAAACACAGACTGCTTTAACAATTTGTACATTTAAGTGTCCCAGTCACTTTTAAGAGTGTCCCAATCACTTCCCTAAATTTAAAGTTTAGTTTAAATAAACGAAATTTACTTGCAAATATATGTTAAAAAAACTCTTTAAAACATATAACCCTAACATTTTATTTTTACTAAAAAACATTCAAATGTACTGTATAATTGCCTCCTTTATCGAACTAGTTATAACTGTCACGTATGTATGAAACTTACATATAAATTCATTTTATTATTTTACTTTAATATACATATACAAGAAAATTTTATCGTGTTTAATGTTTTGTAATTGTGATAATATTATAATTAATAATTGTGTTTATTGTTTGTATAAAATTTAAAATGAATATTATATATTTTGTATGATTAAGGTTCAAATTTTAAAAAGTATAAAGTGTGAGGTGTATAATTTGTTTATTTTTTAATGTTATTAAAAAAATAAAAACATGTAGTAAGTTTTAACTCTATTAATTCGTTTAAAATTTAACCATTAACGTTTTATTAGTTATTAGTATTATTTTTTGTTTTTGGGTTTACCAATATTTTGTTGGGTAAAAATTTATCATTTTGTCTTTTTTTTTCTTCATAAATTTGACATCATATATTATATCAAATATATGGTAATAGTCATTTATTACTTTATTCGTCTCATTTTTATTGTCTATGTTTCTATTTTAATATGTCACAATTTAATTGTCCATTATTAAAAATGGGTAAAAATATTTGGTTAAGTTTATTATATTACCCTTCTTTGAAATTATTATTATAAAATTTAAAAAAGACTTTAATTAACTAGTAAATGGTATAATTGTCATTATGTCAAAAAGTAGTTTTCTACACTATGTGGTGGTGCTTATGGATATTTCAGAATCAATTTATCTTCAACGATACGAAGCCCCGTAAAGACATGTTTTTTGATGATATTGTTCTTCGTTCTTAGAGGGAACGGTGTGGCGGCGAGGGTGGCTCGCCGTGCCTAGGTGGCAGGCTCGCCGCCCTTCACCGTTACACCTACCCCTCGCCGGTTCTTAAATGTCACAAAGTGACATTGCTCGCCGTGCAAAAGAAGTGGGGCCCATTTTTTTTATTACCGTTTGAAAACGGCTATATCCATTAAAAAAAAAAAATTTTTTTTAAAAACTTTTTATTCTTATAAATACCACCCAAACTTCTTTAAAAACCACACACAACAAAAACATTCAATTAAACTTTCACAAAAAACTTCAATATGAGCACCTCGTCGGATTCGTACCAGTCAGATATCGAAGAAATGGAAGAAGTAGAAATGGTGTGGAAGATTAACGAAGAGGAAGAAGATGAAGAAGCTGAAGTTCATTCACATCGCAGATACATTTGGCGTGAACGTGACGTCGCCGAACAACGTTTAATGGAAGATTATTTTGGTCCACATCCAAAATACCCGGCAGAAAAATTCAGATTACGATATCGGATGAGACGGGAGCTGTTTCTGGAAATTTTTGAAGGTATTGAAACTTATTGTGCAACAAATAATCCTTTACCCAAGCATTTTCATTTTTTTACTATTCGATATGATGCTACGGGTATGAAAAGTATGAGTGTCATCATGAAATGCACATCCGCTCTTCGCCAATTGGCAAACGCCACGGTGGCGGATGGGGTAGATGAATACTTGCAAATGGGTGAACATTGTGCCCGTGATTGTCTAGACTATTTTTGTATGTGCGTTATAGATTTGTATATGCCCGAATTTTTAAGAAAGCCTACACCAAATGACGTTCAAAACATATATAACGCACATAATACGATTCACGGGTTACCGGGTATGCTAGGTAGCCTTGATTGTATGCATTGGGAATGGATTAATTGTCCTAAAGCGTGGCACGGGCAATTTGGGAGAGGTGATAAACAACACCCAACCCTCATTCTAGAAGCCGTTGCATCATACGATTTGTGGATTTGGCATGCATTTTTCGGGGTTGCAGGTTCGAATAATGATATTACTGTGCTGCATCATTCACCATTGTTCGACGACCTTTTGGCTGACAACGAACCAGTGGCACCATATCTTGTAAACGGGCAGCTATTCGAAAGAGGGTACTACCTTACAGATGGTATTTACCCTCGATGGTCATGTTTTGTTAAGTCGTTCAGCCAAGCACGTGATGACAAAATCGCTGCGTTTAAACGGCGTCAGGAAAGTGCCCGGAAAGATATTGAAAGGGCATTTGGTGTCCTACAAGGACGATGGCGTATAATTGCTCAACCGGCGCGTGCTTGGACTGTGAAGAAGCTACGCAGGGTCATGTACACGTGCATCATTTTGCATAATATGATTTTAAAGAATCAAGGGTATGCGATTTCCGAAGCAGTTGAAATGTACATCACTCCTGGGAACCATTTGTTAAGGACATGGGTCGAGCGATGTGAAATACGTCGCAGGAGACAAAGAGAACTCCGAGATAGAGACGTACATGCAAGGCTTCAACGGAACCTCATTGAGCATGTTTGGGCACAAGAGCAACCATGAATAATCGACCGTATTGTATTTTTTTTTGTATTGTTTTTTTTTCGTATTGTCTTTTTTTTTCCGTATTTTTATATTCGTAGCGTAATTTTATTTCTCGTATTTGTATTTTATTTTTTAGTATTTTGTAATTTTTAATTTTATGAAATGAATTTTTATTTTGTGTGAAAATTGAAAAATTAAATAAAATGGTGAGTGGTGGGACCCAAGTGAAGAGGAGAGAGACTAGTTGTGATAAAGGGGGTGTTTTTGGAGAAGAGGAGAGAGATTAGTTGGTATGACGTGGCGCTGATGTGGCGCAGTGAAGAGGTGTTTACCTCTTTGTGATACCTGATGCTCTTATATTTGGTGTATAGCTAGGAATAAATGTTCTGTGAATTGGGATGATTGGCTTCAACATCCGTATTTACTTTCTTTGTAATTTCTAGCTCCTTGCTAGTTTTTTCTAATAAAGTCGCCGTTAAGAAAAAAAAACTGTAATAAATGCACTTTTCTTAATTTATGTATTTTTTGTTGAGGACAATAATTTTAGAACGAAAGAAGTAGTATTATATATTTATTTTTCTCCCTAAACATCTAAAGATGCATAAAAAACTCATTTTATTTGGACTGACAATGAATAATATGAAAATATATAAGCAAACATCATACAAATAAACAAAAATACTAACATTATCGATAAAATCTAAAAAGAGGTCTGTGCCACTTAGAAAGTGAAATTGTCGTGGTCCATTATCAACTTTATCATTCGGTAATTGTTACAATCATAAAAAGTCATTTTCATAGAATATAAGTTACACATTTGTCACTTATTTCTTCATTTGTGTTAGTAGGATCTTGGCAGAGCATTTAGTCTTGAATCTTGAAACTGAATCGAAACCGTATCAAAATCGTATCGATTATCAATATACAAATCTCGTTCGATACAGTACTGGTATTACGAAATAAGGTGAAAAAAATTCGGACGTTAAAAAAATAACACTAAAAACAGTACGATCTTAAGATCTCAATTTTATTTTAGGCAAAATGATCAGAAGTAAAATCTCGATTTTAAATTTTTGATCATATGCATAAAACCATTTATTATCTACTAAGTTATAATAATTAAAATAGCATTAGTGCAAAACATGCCACATAATATTGTCTTCTAGAAATCATTTCATAGCATCTTAAAATGATTATTGATCAATTAAATTTAGATTTGTATTTTTCAAATGTTACATTAAGAAAGGACCACCACAACCAACAATTATAAGATGCCTTTGCCTTCATGTCCAACATTAGAGCATGTGATATGTTTAATTGAAAAAAGCATACTTTCCTTCAATCCTACATCAACCATGATACACTTGACTAGTTTCATACAAGATTGTTGTTAAATAAATTATAAATTTTTTTTTAATTTTTGACTGGACATTTTAATCCGATTAATTTTAAAAAGACTGTTTTTTTAATAGCTCAGAATCAGCGCATGTGAACCTCTGTATGACCACAAAGGCTAAATTCTACTTCGGTGTCAATCATGTTTTGTAATCTTTGTAAGTAGGGTGAAAATCGGATTGGGTCAACCGGTTTGGGTCAACTCGGGTCAAAATTTAAAAAAATCATACCCGAATCTGAGTCTAATTAGAACTCGGGCCACTCGGGTTCGGGTCAACTCGGGTTCGGGTCGGTTCGGGTTCGGGTCAACCCAATATAAGAAAAAAGTATGAAAATTGGTTTATTTAAGTAATAATACAATATAAAATGTGTTATTCGAGTCAGATTGGTCGGGTTCGGGTTAAGTCGGGTCAAAACTAAAAAATATAAACCCGAACCCGAGCCTAATTAGAACTCGGGTCAATCGGGTCAACCCAAATTGACCCAAATACGTTTTTGAATCCGAGTAACCTGACTCGAATATGTTTATTTGAGTTTGGGTTCAAGTCGAATCGACTTTTTCGACACCCTGTTTGTAAGTATGCAATTGTGACAACATGCACTCAACACACATGTGAATGTGAATGTTAATTAACTTCATATAGTAAATTACTTTTAATGTGAGATTTAATATTTCACAGCTAATTAATATACACGCGTAGCTTAGCATATGAGCATTAAAAGGATAATCAAAGTTAACTAATGAGGCCAAATGCATGCTACTAGTGTACTTTGTTCATATATCAATAGAAATGTTTCTTCTATTACTAAAGTTTGTCACATGTTGCCCATTCAATTGTTTTCTTGTCTCTCTTAGATCTATTTCTAAATAAAGTTCAAAGAAGTAAAGTTTGATCCAAAAACTTTTACCTTTTAATGGAATTTTGGGTCATTTTTGACAGCTTACTTATTTGATATTATAGGTAGAATCAGAGACGAAGGCAGGGGTGTCTCGTGGATGATCAGGACATTTATAGGTTTTTCGATCTAGTGTAATCTTTGGAAAAACATCGATTTTCTCAAATTTATATTGAATGCACTCAGTCTATCGAGATATGTTCTTAGCCTTTGTTTTAATTTACTTTTTTTTAACTATGTTGTATTACGGTTAACAATTTATGCATCCGGTCATATCAGATCTTAACTTCGTCCCTGAATAGAATTGTCCCCGAGTAGAATGTATATAATAGAAGTGTCACTGCTTTGACAGTAGAGGTATAAACGTGCCGAGTCGAGCCGAGTACTGTCAAGCTTGAGCTCGACTCGAATACAAAAACTCGAGCTCGAAACTCGGCTCGAGCTCGGCTCGTCATATAAAACTCGAGCTCGAAACTCGACTCGAGCTCGATTATTTTCACATGTCATGCTCGAACTCGATAAATACTCGTCATATCAAGCTCGACTCGACTCGATTAATCTGTATAAAAGGGTAACAAAATAAGCTCGATAAGGCTCGCGAGCTTCTCCAGCCGAGTATATTAGAGCTCGAGCTCGAATCGAATATATACTCGAGTAGCTCGAACTCGAGCTCGACTCGTTTAGATCGAGTCGATTTCGAGTAGTTTACGAGTCGATCTCGAGTAACTCACGAGCTGTCTCGGCTCGTTTACACCCCTATTTGACGGGTTAGATGTATCACCCGTCTACACTTTATCATGTTTCATACCTCAATTAGACACGATTGAGTATTGTTGTTGTTGTTATAAACATTGTGTTTTCACAATAAAAAGGAGTGTATTATTGAATTATGTTGTGAAGCACCTAGAAAATAACTAAAGTCTTGTAGTATTAACTATACAAAACGTTATTGGAACATGACCATACTTGTTAACTAATCATGGGCTAACACATTATACATGTTTGTGTGAAAAGATATCAATTATGGTGATAAGTCACAATCTATATGTGATGGCAAGAAAAGATAGTTGCCATATTGGCCTCCTAGTCTTAAATGTGAATGGTTATACAATAATGTTCAATGAATCACTTTCATGTTGTTAAACTTTTAATCATATGCTTATGGAATTATGTTTTGAAAGAGACATTGGTGGTGCTTAATTACTAGTTGAACTTGTCATAAGCTATGTCCGGTTCTAATAAGTTGCAACTTGATTGGCTATTATGACATTTTGGTGCTATTTAAGCTTGCATCTATCTTCTAGCTTTTTCAATGACATTTTTATATATTAGGAGATGAATAAAGCTCAAACCCGGTTTGTGAGTTCAAGGTATTAGGGTTTCTGATAAATTGTTACGCGTGATACCATGTAGGTTGTTACATTATGAGCTTTGATTCAAGCTGTAAAGATATATTTCGAGCTGAAATTGTTACTCTAGCTTGAACCCATGCTTAAGCTAGGTTAGCTTGAGTTATAGGCGATGCGATAATTAGAAACTATAAAAGGAGCACGAACCTTGACCTTTCTGAAAATACGAGCTCACACGCCTTGTCGAATACACATATGGAAACATTATTAATGATCGTTTCATTGATATCAATGTTGTAAAAATAGTTAATTAGTACGTTTTAAGATATCATTGTTAGCCTGTATAACATTATTATGTGTTTGCATTGGGCTCAAGCCGGTTTTAGAATGCTTTTTGTATTAAAAAAGAGCATTTTAGCACATGGCTTGAGCCCGATACAAACACGTAATAATGATATACAGGCTAACACTCATTTTGGGATTGTCACTCACATGTGATATGTCATGCATGAGATATACAAGGGATGGTTAGGAATAAAGTGACATGAGAAATGAAATCATGTAAATCAAATGAGATCACTTTGATCACACCACATGCACGTACTCTATTGATATGGAAAGTAAGTTAGTAACTTTTTCAAAAGGGGTAAAAAGTGATTACATTTGTGTTTTATAACATTAATGGAGATTTAATTTCTTGTTAGGCAAATAAAGTTGTCTTTAAAGATTCATAAGGTACTAGGAATATGCAGCTTCATTCGGATCTATGTCAGCTTTATATAGCTTGACCTTTTGGCACTCCAAATAAATATCATATGTATTTTCTAGGTCCAATTTCGAATTTAGTTGTATTTACCGAAAATATGGTTTAATTACATTGTACGTTATGTATTAAAAACTATTATGCCGGATAGCGGTATGATCACTTGTAACATTGTAAAATATGGCAGCAATATAAGGATTAGAACATTTCAGATTTTCATTTTAGAGGTTCCATTGGTTTAACATGAGTCCCATCTATGTAATGCACTCAAAGTATCGACTCATGGGTAGACATGAACAAGACCCGATCGATCTCTAAAACAACCAGCTCGGAAAATGTTTAAGCCTAGCCATACATAACCAAGGCCGACCTTCAATCCCGAATGGTAAAAACTTTTAAGCCTAAACTGTTTTTCTATCTAAAAAGTATACACATTAACATTTACTTGTACTTATACATCTTGAATCTTGATTGAAACCAAGCAAATTAAAGTGTTGGGCCAAAGGATCTAACAGGCTTAAGACTAAGCTTTGAATGAAGCTTTCCAAGGTCTAAAAAATGAAGTATATCCAACATGCTTAACAAGGCCTAGGATTGGGCCAAAATAAACTTGAAATAATCCAATTTTGTAAGTTTATTTCCTTGAGGTGGTTTAGGAAACTTTAGCAAACGGGTGACATTGAAAAGTCATGAAATGGTCACCTGATTTTTTTTGTGTTTGAAGCTTTTGTAAGATAATTTTGGTTCCCCCTCCATTTAATTTGTAAGTTTATGTTTCTATTTTGTGTTGTTTTAAATAACTTGCCTATTTTCATATTCTAATTAATAAAAAAAAAGACATTTTAACCAGTTTTAATTAATGTAAAAACAACTCGGCAACACCACAATCTGCACATAACCAACCACCTCTTCATGCAATATTTACTCAAAATTCAGTATAATACAAGCTAGTCCTCAACTGAGGGATAACAATATAAAAGAAAGATCGTCCCAACTATGTTGATCCAATCGCATCACAACAAATCACTCAAGCTCTCAATCAAGATCGATACTAATTGATCTACGACTACATACAAGTTATCGGAGATGATAAGTGGTGGAATACAAGATAAGACACGATAAATAGTAACTAAGCGATTCAGAAAACACATAAATGATACAAACCTCAAAGATGAATATTGAAAGAATGAATAAGAAATCCTAGTTATCTCCCAGGTTATATAGCTAGGATAATTACATCTTCAGCCTTCGAACTTCTTATTTTTATCAAACTTAACCTATGACTTGGAAGTATTAAGGTTTGTCACTTTTGATCCAACATATTTTGTTTGACTAAAATTTGACTTAGTATTTTTAATACCCTCCTTCAAAGTTAATGTGAGTCTTTATTCTAATCACTTTTTCAGAATACGTACCTACAAACATGTCACACAAACCCAACTTTCCACGAAACAAACTATGTTGAGAAATCCCTAAACACTTGGTAAACACATCTACAAAATATGTATGAATCTTAACCGTTTTAATCACACTTGCTGAAACTTTTTCTCTATCAAAATGAACATGAATTTAAACATGTTTAGACTTCTCATGAAACATAGGATTAGCTGCCATTTGTATAGTAGATGAATTTTCACGAAACAATTCAACTCGATACATACAAGGTAACTTAATACTGTCTAAAAGATTAGCCATCCATATAATCTCACATGTAGCAGAAGTCGTACATCTATAATCTATCTCAACAGAGCTTTTAGAAATAATGGTTTGCTTTTTACCTTTTTATGAAATAAGAGATTTTCTCAAGAACATACAATAACGCAGATCTTCTAGTCTTTTGACATTTTTCCCAATCAACATTAGAGTAAACTCTGAGCTTAAGATAATAAGACTTATGAAACTGAATACCTAAACTTGGAGACCTTTTTAAGTACCTAAATGCCATAAGAGCAGCATTCATATGAGTTTGTAAAGAATTATGCATATGATGACTTAAACGGTGAACAACATCACTAATATTAGATCTATTGTTAGTTAGATAGATTAACTTAGCACCCAGTTTTTGATAACCGGTGAAGTTAGTAAGATACTTATCATCACTAAATTCAATATGATTTAAAACAGAGTTCTCAAGTAAGGGTAGCTTAACAAGTTTAACAGCCAATAAACCGTATTCATGAACTAATTCTATACAATACTTTCTTTAAGTTAAGCACAATTCATGATAATTTTTTAAAACTTCAATTCCCACAAAGTTTTCAAGCTCACCTAACTTTATAATGAGAAACTTAGTTTTTTAAAACTTTTTAAAACTATTAATTTCTTTCTTAGTATTACTAATAGTCACAATATCATCAACATAAATAAGTATTGCAACAAACACATCACCTCTATGCCTGATATACAAAGAGTAATCAAATTTACTCTGTTCAAATTCATGCTCAACCCATGTAATAGTAAGCTTAACATGCCACTGCCTTAGTGCTTGCATTCAACCATATAAAATTTATTCAACTTACAAACCTTATATTCACTTTTGAAAATCTCAGCAAAGTCATGTAAACATATTCAACAACATCACCATATACGAAAGCATTATTAATATCTAACTTATATATAGACCAGTTATACACAGCATCAATATGTATTAGACATTTAACGGTGACCATTATATTCACATGACTAAATATTTCTTCATAATCAAAACCCTTATGACTAAATCCCTTAGATATAAGCCTATCCTTATACCTTTCAATATCACCAATAGCTTTATAATCATATACAACCAATAGCCTATCTACCACGAGGAAACACATATTAAGTACAAGTATTAATTTTATTTACAACTTCAATCTCATTATTCATAACATCAACCTAGTTAGAATCAAAAAAGCCTAAAGTAACACAAGTAGGTTCAAGAGAGTTCAATGTAGCATAAGAACAAAATTGATATCTTTCATATTGGAATAATCAAGATGATTTTCAATACCATATTTCACATAAGAATTTAGTACATAATCATCGAGCTTAACAAACAATTTGGACTCTCAACTAGATCTTCTTATAACAAGTATCTACACATCTCTATCAACAGAAATAGGTTCATTTGGACTAGGTATACTACGTGAATTGCCTTCAAACCAGTTTTGGTCATGATCATCAATATGAGTTACAAAATGCCTTTTATTCTAACTCAAACCTTGAGGAGTAAAAGGTTGAGGTATTTCAGAATGTGGCAAACTACCATCCTTAGTTGATGGATCTTTCCCATCATCATTAGGACATAGAGGCATCTAACTAACAAAAAATTGCAAGTGATCAGCCTCACTTGTACTATCTATATTAGCTGAATCACAAGTTTTTAGTTTAAATGAAAAAATGTTTTTATAACATTACACGTCTCTAGAATAAAACATATATTAGTATCTATACTCAACAACTTATAAGTTTGTTTAGTAGAATAATATCTAATAAAAACACACTTTTCAAGCTTAAAAGATAATTTATCATGATTGTTTAAAATAGTAGAAAAACAAAGACATCCAAATGACTTTAGATGGGAAAGATTAGGTTTTTTGTTATGAACCAACTCAAAAGAATATTTGGCTTATAAGACAGAATATGGCAACCGGTTTATAAGATAGATAACATATACAATACAATCATACAAGAATCTTAAATTAACCCCCCTTTAAACATAAGACTCTTTGCAACTTTCAGCAAGTATCCGTGTTTTCTTTTAGCAATATCATTTTATTGAGGTGTACGAGCACAAGAGGTTTGATCTAATATGCCCAAGTTAGAAAATATACCATGAATTATTTAAAAAAACCAGTTTCATTATCTGACCTTATAGTTTTGATTATAGTATTAAATTTTAGTTTATATCATTTTAATATGAGAGACAAAAACATCATCCTTAGTATTTACTAAGTACATCAATAAACCTTGGAAAAATCATCAACCACATTCAAAAAATATCTAACCGTTCCCATCTATGAACTTTGCAAGCCCCCCCCCCCCCCCCCCCCCAAATCTAGGTGAAAAAGTTCACCAATACTTTTAGACTTACGATTAGACAAGCGAAAAGGATCCCTTGTTTGGTTAGCCCTTTGATAAACCTCAAAAGCAGGCACATAAATGTTCTAAGAGATACTCGGGTCATTGAGCACAAACCCAACTTGATCAACATGATGACCAAGTCTATTATGCCAGAATAATTTAGAAGCATGAAGAGACAAAACCGTATTAGACATACCTAAACTCTTATTTTATTCAATATCAAATAATTATGGGCCACCTGATTCACTACCAGTCCTCAAGATTGTCTCCCTATTTAGAACCTGAATGTAACACTTATTTTCATCAAAAACAACAAATAACTTTTATCTCTAATAAGTTTATTAACAGACAACAAACTAATACAATATCAATGAACAACAAGGACATGATAAAGAATCACATTATTAGTTAATTTCAAGTTTCTAACATGACTCATAGTAGCAACAATCCTGTTAGGATGCCAACAATAATTTTAAGTTTAGAAATATCAACAAAACTATTCCTACACTAGAAACATTTAAGTGCTAGTTTGCCTCTAAGTCAATATCCATCCTATTGTGTTGGTCCTTTTTAACTCGATAATACTTATCAACCTTAAGTATTACCTCGTATCATTGATTCAATTAAGTTCTTTTAACAAAGTATTAACAATGCGAATAATTAAAACAACAACACCAAAATACTTTTCAACGTATAGATATATATTAAAAACTTAATAAAGAATCTATGACACACCTTGCTTGCAGAATAGCAAAGTGGTTGAATAACAATATTTGGATGATCTCATATACCTAAACTATAAACCTAAGTTATGAGTTTAAGTCTCAATCTTAACGTTCATCAGCATGATGGCTAGGTTGATGTTAGGAAGTGAAGCAGATCTTGGAAGTGTTCAAACTTTCTAATACAAGAGATGAGTTCTTGACTCCCAAATGTGTTCCTTTTATAGGCAACACATTAGGGATTATAATTTGCACAATTTCTTACGTGTTGTTTATCCAGTGGGTGATTGAATGTCTCACGTAATATACAGTACATAGTTGTATCTATAAAGTAGCACAAAGAATAAAGGTTGTACTTATATATAACTTTTCAAGCAACCTTATTCCTAATGGTATCTGCTTTCTCGTTTGTCTTAAAGCAGATATTTTCTCGTCGTTGTAAACCTTCAGGATGACTGAAGTGTCTTCAGTATCCAAGAGAAGATCGACATCGTCTAGTATGACATTCTCAAACCGTATTAAACTGAATTTCTTCTTCAAGATTTGTCTTTCAGCAACTAGACTGCCTTGTTAATGCAAAATAATGCCTAAAAACATTATTAGTGTTAACTAATCTTTCTTAGTTTTGATCACGAAAAGTTAAAAAGACATTTATCGTCAAATACAATCATAAGACGAATTATCTAACAAACACTATCATCAAGGTAATAATCATTTAAGTATTGCACTAACATAACTTAATCATGATTAGTGATCATAAAAGTGATTAGACCTAAACTTACATTTTGTCAAGTGTGACAAAAGATTTTTTAATAAACTTTCTTTTTAAGAAAATGTTTTATTAAAATGGAAAATGTAAATTTGAAAATAGCATATTCTAAATTCCATAGGAATATCCTTTGAAGGTAAAAACTTATCTCATATATTACTTCCCCACTAAAAGACAAAAAGGAGTGATAACGACCTAAATATACATATTCAACCCATTATTATAATGCCACTTTGTATTATAAATAAGAGATTCGATACTTAATATGTTGCGTTTTATATGCAGGTATGAAGTATGAAGAAGCAAAGTGAAGAAAATACAAATAAGGGTCCTTATTGTGCAAATAAGCTAAACTATTGGAAGAAGATTCTGGAACGCACAAAAGTGCGGCGCACATTGTTAGAAGTGCGGCGCACATTCCCGTCTCCAAAGTGCGACGCACTTTTGGAGAAATGTGGCGCACATTTTCTCTCAGCCAGCACTATAAATAGGAGCCACTTCTACACATACAACATATCTCATCTTTCAACCACTACTCTATAATCCGAGTATTCTTAGCTTTTTAGTAATATTTTTAGTATTATCCACTTTTGGGAAATACTTGTAACGAGAGTATTCCACTCTTCAATTCTTTGAGAAACGATACAATCGTGACACTTGTGTACTCGTTCATTCGATCAAATCTAAGTATGATGTTCTCTTACTCCTTTCCATTTGTTACTTTGATTACTATGTTAGGATAAGCTATTTGTGACTATATGGGTATGTGACTATGAGTAGTGATGATGTTATGATATGATCCTTTATAATTGATTTCAAGCTATGTTGTAGAACCACTTTACCACCTAGTTCTATAAACCATATTTTATCTAAGTTGATTTGTTACGATAGTTTGGCGTTGAGAAACACAAATTGTTACAATAAGTTTTTAAAGAATTGTCTATGGTTTTGAATCTTTGGTTGGAGAGATCCGCTTAGAAACTTTGATAAAATATTGAACACGTTGGAAACTTTTTTTGAGCTTAGTCGCTTGAATAAACATAAGTCTTGAATCACACCAAAGTAAATTGTGCAAACGCCATTTTGACGAAATAGGATTTCACTCTTTACCTACATAAACATATCTCGGTCATTATTATCATCATCAAGAACTCATACGAACTATCCCATATAAGTCATACTTGTTACTATTGTTACTATTTCAATCATTTCTATCTTCAATTATTATACTGATTACCAAAACGAAACTAAGTCTCAGCGAACGATCATGGCTTACCACTACAAGCTATATTACGAACGAAAGGGTATACTTGCCCGTGTTTGTATTTTAGTTCCTTGTTTTGTCTTAACCTTGTAATATAAATTTAAGACTTGCGAAACGAACATCATGTTTTTGGCGCCGTTTCCGGGGACTTGTAATATTGTTTTGTAACCAAAATTTTCGTAATCCATTTCTCACACAAATGGAGAAGGACAAGCCGAAGCCGTTCAACTCATGATTTTCCCATCATCCCTCACTAGAGAAGCCAAGTCATGGCTCGACGAACTTAATGAAGTAACCATTCGAACATGGGAATGTCTTAGAACCTCTTTCATTAGCCGATTCTTTCCTCCTGCCCTATTTGAAAAACTCCTCGGAGAAATCCGAAGCTTTTTTCAACAAGATCGAGAAACTCTCACTGACACATGGTTAAGAATGAAAGAATTACTCAGAAACTGCCATGGTCATGGACTTAAAAAAGAAGGAATAATCAAGATTTTCTATCATGGTCTTGACGATGCTACCCAAGATGCATTGAACGCCGAAACGGGCGGTATTTTCCTTTACAAAACCCCTAAACAAGCCTATCAATTATTAGATGACAAAGTCTTACTAAAGCTTGATTGGTCCAAAAATCACAAAAATAAAAACCCACGAAAAACCGTAGCTTTTGCTGAAGAAAGCAACAACCCAATCGACATCGAAAAAATTATGGCTCGCATGGACGCCGTGTCTCTCAAAATCGACACTCAATATAAATAAATGAAAAACAAAAGTCGTGAAACTTGCAACCACTTTGGAGGAAACCATCCTTCTAGTGAATGTGATGACGATGACACACCTATGACAAAGGAAGAAGAAGCCAATTTCATGAACACCTTTCGTCGAACTCGATTTTATAACGATTATCGTAATCATGACTGCGATAATTGGAGATCGAATGATAAACCAAGTTACGATCGAGAAGAAAAGAAATCCAACCAAACCGAAGACAAACCCAACTTTGAAACCAAGCTCGATAATTTTATTGAATCTCAAAGAAAAACCAACCTTTTTGTGCGAGATACATTCACTAACCTCAAAACAAAGTTTGAGACTTCAAACAAAAACCACCAAGCTTCCATTCAAAACGTTGAAGCTAAATTTGATCGTTTTGACGACAAGCAATTGAATCGCGCTTCTGGTTCTTTACCAAGCAACACCAACCAAACCCCAAAACAACAACAAATATCAACCACCGCAAGCTCGTAATGAACATGTGAATGCCGTATTCACGCGGAGTGGTTTATCATACAAATCACCTACCAAACCTACCCAAGACATAACAATCGAAAACCACTCGATAGTGACGATGAGGATGAAGCTCAACCAACCAAAACCAAACCCACTGAAAACTCAAACCCAACACCTAAACCATATAAACCAAAAGTACCATACCCCAACGCTTACGCAAGAAAAAGATGCAAGCTAAGTATCGAAAATTCCTCGACTTAATCCACGAAGTTCGAATCAACATGCCTTTAGTCGATGTTCTGTCTGGAATGCCAAACTATGGAAAATTTATCAAAGAACTTATCAAAAGAAAACACAAGTTTGAAGATGTATCTTCAACTTTTCTAAATGATGAATGTTCTGCCATTATCCAAAACAAAGTACTACCAAAACTGGGAGATCCTGGAAGTTTCCTAATCCATGTACTTTCCATCACTCATACTCTTGTAACGCCTTGGCCGATCTTGGTGCTAGTATCAACCTCATGCCATACTCCTTGTATGCTAAACTCTCAAAAAATGTTCTCAAACCCACAAAAATGAGCGTTCGCCTTGCGGACCGTTCTTTTCAATACCCAATGGGAATAGCCGAAAACATGCTCGTTGGAGTTGGAAAATTCATTTTTCCTGTCGACTTTGTAATCCTAGAGATGGAAGAAGATAGCAAGGTACCACTTATCCTTGGTAAACCTTTCTTGCATACAGCTGACACTGTGATTCGTGTAAAACAAAAACAACTCAACCTTGGAGTTGGAGAAGATATAATTTCCTATTCTATCAACGAAGCAATGAAACACTCGTATTTTAATGACGATAATTGCTTTAGTATTGCTGTCATTGATGAAATAGTTGAAGCCGATTTCGAGGCTCTTCTTGATGAAGGAAGCAAAATTTTATATTCTATCGAAGGAACCATCCTCGAAGAAGAACTTTTTGCTGAATTTGACGCATTCATAGCCGTTAATACCGATGAACCTATAGAAACACCTAAAGAAGAAAAAGAAACACCGTTTGAAACCATAACTTTTGAAACCGATTTCAAAGTTAAGAAGTCTGTGGAAGAGCCTCCTAAAGATTTAGAAGTTAAACCTCTTCCTGAACATCTGGAATATGCGTTTCTTCACGAAGAAAAATTATTGCTTTTAATTATTTCATCCCAACTTTCGGAAGAACACAAAAACGATCTAATTGAAGTTCTCAAGAAGCATAAACAAGCTTTTGCTTGGAAAACTTCTGACATTCCTGGCATATGTCCATCATTCTGTAAATACAAAATCTAACTTTTGGATAACAAGAAACCGATTGTTGAAAAACAACGAAGATTAAATCCTAACATGAAGGATGTTGTTAAAAAAGAGATCCTTAAACTCCTCGATTATGGAATAATCTACCCAATCGCAGATAGCCCCTGGGTTAGTCCTATTCACTGTGTACCTAAAAAGGGAGGTATCACTGTAATAACTAACAAAAACAAAGAGTTAGTACCAACAACCATCACCGGATGGAGAGTTTGTATTGACTATCGAAAATTAAATGACGCAACCGCGAAAGATCATTTTCCTTCGCCCTTTATGGATCAAATGTTAGAAAGACTCATTGGGAATGAATACTTTTGTCTCCTTGATGGTTTTTCTGGATATTTTTAAATACCAATCAACCCTATGGATCAAGAGAAAACCACATTTGCATGTCCATTTGGAACTTACGCGTATAGGGGCATGCCTTTTGGCCTATGTAATGCACCTGCTACTTTTCAGAGGTGTATGATTGTAATTTTTCACGATATGATTGATGAATCAGTTGAAGTCTTCATGGAAGATTTTACCGTCTTTGGAAATTCTTTCGACACATGTCTTAGCAATCTTGATAAACTGTTAGCATGATGTAAAGAAGCAAATCTTGTGCTAAACTGGGAAAAATGTCACTTTATGGTTAAAGAAGGAATAGTGCTTGGACATAAAGTGTCTGCCGCATGCTTAGAAGTTGAAAAAAATAAACGTAATCTCAAAACTCCCACCACTAATGTGAAAGGCATAAGAAGTTTTTAGGTCATGTCGGTTTTTACCGACGATTTATCAAAGACTTTGCGAAGATCGCGAGACCTTTAACTCAACTTCTAGAAAAAGAAAGAACATTCGATTTTAATGATGAATGCGTTTTAGCATTTGAAACTCTCAAAGCAAAACTTACATGCACACCGCTTATTGCAATCCCCAATTGGAATCTTCCATTTGTGCTTATGTGCGATGCAAGTGAACATGCCCTTGGAGCCGTCCTTGGACAAAAAGTTGGAAAACAATTTCACCCCATCTACTTTGCTAGTAGAACTCTAAACGAAGCCCAACAAAATTACACCATCACAGAAAAAGAACTCATGGTTGTAGTTTATGCGTTTGAAAATTTTCGATCATACCTCGTATTGTCAAAAACAATAATTTACACCGATCACTCAGCCTTAAAATACTTGTTTAAAAAGCAAGATGCCAAACCTCGTCTCATACGATGGATATCGCTTTTACAAGAATTTGATTTAGAAATTAAAGATAAAAAAGGAGTTGAGAATGTTACTGCTGATCATTTATCTCGCATAGTGAATGATGACTCTAACAATGATGAAATCGACGATTTTCCCGATGATCACATAATGCAAATAAATACTAACAATACACCATGGTTCGCAGACTTCGCAAATTATTTGGCTGTAGGTATTTTACGAAAGGGAATGACATATCAACAAAAGAAAAGATTCTTTTCTGAACTCAAAAAATACTTTTGGGACGATCCTCACCTATTTGGAATCTGTTCGGATGGAATGATCTAACGTTGTATTTCCGGATCCGAATCTCGAAAAATTCTTGATGAATGTCACTACGTACCGACCAGAGGACATTATGCAGCGAACACCACTGCTAAAAAAATGTTCGACGCTGGCTCTACTGGCCAACGATTATTCGTGAAGCTCATACCTTAGTACGATTATGTGAAGCATGTCAAAGGACTAGAAATATTACAAAAAGAGACTAAATGCCTCTAAATAATATCCAAGTCTGCAAAATCTTTAACATGTGGGGTATCGACTTCATGGGACCATTTCCCAAATCTTATAAATGTGAATACATTTTAGTCGCCGTCGACTATGTATCCAAATGGGCCGAAGCTCAATCCTTGCAAACTAACGATGCAAGAGTTGTTATAGCATTCTTAAAAAAATTATTCTGTCGTTTTGGAATTCCAAATGCACTAATAAGCGACGGAAGAACTCATTTCTGTAACAAACTCATGGAAAAAATCATGAAAAGATATGGAGTCAACCACCGATTTTACACATCTTACCATCCTCAAACGAGTGGCCAAGTTGAAAACACTAGAGCTCTTAAGCGAATCCTTGAAAAGACCGTACAAAACAACCCTGCTTGTTGGTATAAGAAATTAGAAGATGCTCTATGGGCCTTTCATACCGCATTCAAAACACAAACTAGAACTACACCGTACAAGCTATTGTATGGAGAAACATGCCACTTACCAATAAAAATTGAACACCGTGCATATTGGGCACTTAAGAACTGCAACCTTATTGCAGCTGGAGAAAAACGTATCTTCCAACTTTATGAGTTAGATGAATTTCGACATCAAGCTTATGAAAGTTCACGTTTATATAAAGAACGAACCAAAGTGTGGCATGATCGCAAACTGCGACAAAGAAAAGAATTCAAACATGGAGAGAAAGTACTTATCTTTATCTCGAAATGTAAGCTCAAGCAACCTAAGCTTACATCGAGATGGACTGGACCTTATACAGTGAAACACCAATATCCATATGGATATGTTGAACTCTATGGTAGAGACAATACAACATTTATTGTCAACGGACGTAGACTCAAGCTCTACCATGAATAAGAACACCTTAACGAATTTGATGAAGAAGAAATCCCCTTCTTTTTTAAATAAAACCGAGTACCCGAGTCTAGCTGAAGACTCTAAACTTAGCGCTTCTCGGAAGGCAATCCATATTTTATCCCCCACTTTTTACCTTAAGTGTGTAGGAGGACCTGTAAATAAATAAAACCGTCCTTGTATAAATTTTGCATGTGTTTTTTTGTTTTATAATATCATGCAGGAAAATAGGAAATTTGGATCTCTAAGCCGGATTCACCTCTTGAATTACCGCAAGTTTCTATTTAGCCCCGGGAAGTTCTCATTTCCCTTTGCATTTTTCCTATTTTTAGTTTTTATCAGTTATCCCTCAAGGACGATTTTCACCTTAAGTGTGGAGGAGGAGACAAATAGGAAAATTAATAATAAATTTTCCACATGAAAATCTTTTTGAAATATAAAATAAAAATAGATATATTTTGAAATAAATAAAGTTTTAGCAAAGCAAAAATCTCATTGATTGACACTATAACTAAGCACAAAAACCATCCACCAAATATGTGAGGAAACCTAGCCTTATATTTCTCTATTTTGTGTGAAAGCCGATAATCTAGTATGCTTCAGAATTTGTGCTTGGTCATCATTTGCTAAACTGCAGTGAGGTTAATTTATAGATATTTTTGAAAATAGGCAAAATAAATCACCATTTTATCATTTTAGTTAAGCTACATTGGCTTGCTAAAATATGTTGCACTCGTACCTATGTGCTATATTATCCTTTGTGCTATTATCCTTATGTTGATGCTTACCCATTTGTCAAATCGAAAAAGTATATATGATGTTCTCTTAAAAAAGAAAAGAAAAATAAACAGTATAAGTTGTTCTACGACTTTGACAAGGAATATTTTGTTCTTACACCCCTCATCATTATCACGTTTTGTCTCTTTGAAAATTTATCTGGTGCTCACGCTGCAACGGTTATGTTTATGTGTCATGTACAAACCTATGGTAGCTATCTATTTTATGACCGAAGAGCTATTTGAGTGTTATCTTACATTTACCCTTTTTGAGTGACATTTGTGTGAACATAAAATCCAAACACTATCCATGTGAGGTGATGAAGTTATCTTGTCACTTGCTTTTGCTACTTATAAAAATTTAATCATTTTTACTATCATACTTCATAACACTTAAAAGCATTTTGAAAATCTAATTTGTTTTCTCGCTTTGATTGCTTGAGGGCAAACAATAGCTAAGTGTGGAGGAATTTGATAACGACCTAAAACATACATATTCAACACGTTATTATAATGCCCACTTTGTATTATAAATAAGAGCTTTCGATACTTAATATGTTGCATTTTATATGTGAGGTATGAAGTATGAAGAAGCAAAGTGAAGAAAATACAAAGAAGGGCCCTTATTGTGGCAAATAATAAAAACTATTGGAAGAAGATTCTGGAACGCACAAAAGTGCGGCGCACATTGTTAGAAGTGCGGCGCACATTCCCGTCTCCAAAGTGCGGCACACTTTCGAGAAGTGCGGCGCACATTTTCCCTCAGCCAGCACTATAAATAGGAGCCACTTCTACACATACAACATATCTCATCTTTCAACTACTACTCTATAATCCGAGTATTCTTAGCTTTTTAGTAATATTTTCAGTATTATCCACTTTTGGGAAATACTTGTAACGAGAGTATTCCACTCTTCGATTCTTGAAGGAACGATACAATCGTGACCTCTGTGTACTCGTTCATTCGATCGAATCTAAGTATAATGTTCTCTTACTCCTTTCCATTTGTAACTTTGATTACTATGTTAGCATAAGCTATTTGTGACTATATGGGTATGTGACTATGATTAGTGATGATGCTATGATATGATCCTTTATAATTGATTTCAAGCTATGTTGTAGAACCGCTTTACCACCTAGTTCTATAAACCATATTTTATCTAAGTTGATTTGTTACGATAGTTGACGTTGAGAAACGCAAATTGTTACAATGTTTTTAAAGACTTGTCTATGGTTTTGAATCTTTGGTTGGAGAGATCCGCTTAGAAACTTTGATAAAATATTGAACACGTTGGAAACTTGTTTTGAGCTTAGTCGCTTGAATAAATATAAGTCTTGAATCACACCAAAGTAAATTGTGCAAACGCCATTTTTACGAAAAAGGATTATCATTCTTTACCTATATAAACATATCTCGGTCATTATTATCATCATCACGAACTCATACGAACTATCCCATATTAGTCATACTTGTTACTATGTTACTATTTCAATCATTTCTTTCTTCAATTATTATACTGATTACCAAAATGAAACTAAGTCTCAGCAAACGATTCTGGCTTACCACTACAAACTATATTACGAACGAAAGGGTATACTTGCCCGTGTTTGTATTCTAGTCCCTTGTTTTGTCTAAACCTTGTAATTTAAATTTAAGACTTGCGAAACGAACATCAGGGAGCGGAGTCTATGACCACGGTTTTTTAAATACCATGCGGTTCCTTAGTGATAAGGCACCATAGGTATAATTAAGGAACCGCGCTCAGGGAGCCGTTGGATGTTTTCTCCTATAAATGGTGGATCAAATCTGCATTTTCCATAACCCTTTTTGGACACTCTTTCTACCATCTTTCTCCTTTCTAATTCCTAATCATTTGTAAATGATCACTTAATGTGTTAAGTATGTTTACTTATGATTATCCCCTAGATCTCCTTCTTTACATTGTCCAAAGAAAAGATGACTTACACACTTGTGATATGATGAAAGATGAAGCCTTGATGAAGATCAACCTCTCCTAAAGATCTAGTCATGTTCATATTTATTTTATTTGAGTCTTATGTAGATCCAATGTATTTGTGAATACTTAGATTAGTTGTGTTGATCCATTGTATTTGTGAATACTTGGGTTAAATCTTGTGTAAATCCGTTGTATATGTGTATGCTTGGATTTGTGTTATGTAGATCCATGTTACATGTGTATACTTGGATATGTGTTTTATTGAGTTGTAATAGGTAAGAGTTGTGAGTTCTCACTAAACAATAAAGTGATGTGGTTGTGTCTTGTGAGTTCTCACTAAACTGTAAAGTGAGGTGGTTGTGTATTGTGAGTTCTCACTCTTTAAAGTGACTGGTTGTGTCTTGTGAGTTCTCACTTAGCTTCAAAGTGAAGAGTCGTGAAGATTGGTTCTACCTTTCGATTAGAACTCGACATCTAGCCTTGTGTCAGAAAATGGTGAAGTAGGCAACGTTGTGAAGATTGGTTCTACCTTTCGATTAGAACTCGACATCTAGACTTGTGTCGTTAAACGGTGAAGTAGGCAACGTTGTGAAGATTGGTTCTATCTTTCGATTAGAACTCAACATCTAGCCTTGTGTCGTAAAATAGTGAAATGGGCGACGTTGTGTAGATTAGTCCTAGCTAAGATTAGGTCTCGACATTTATCTTAGTGTCGAAAGATAATGTAAGCGACGTTGTAAGGTTTTCTCCGCCAAGAAGGGATCTTGTGGTGATAGTGGAAATATCGAGTAAGGTGTACTTGAGGAGTGGAGTAGGAACGAAGATAGAGCTTTGTTGCCGAACCACTATAAATCTTGGCGTCTTTGTATTAGGTTGTTTCTTTCCTTACTCTTTACTTACTTTCATTATTACTTCACTCACCATTATCATTTGTCACTGTTAATGCATTAGAAATGAATCTAATCATTATGCAAATAGCTTTCAAGTAAAAGATAGTTTTAAGACAAACATAATTAAAAGAAATTTTAATTAAGATATAAACCAAAGAGAAACTATTCAACCCCCCCCCCCCCCCCCCCCCTATAGTTTCTATAATTGATATCAGAGCGATGGCCACTCAAGATCTTTGAAGTATATTGTACTTTAAAACTTGGATCGATCCATTTTCTCCCTAAATTAGAACGTTTCGTTGTACTAATTCTCTTTGGTCAGAACTATTTTTCCATTGAAAATAGGCCTTTTAATTGGTAATATTGCATCTCATCTAGATTAGTAGTTTTTATACATTTTACAATTACCTTTGAATTGTATCTACTAGTTTGTATCTTGCTTGGTGTAGGTACTCATGAGGATGAATCACTTTAGTGATTGTGGATTGAGTTACTTACACTTGTAGAAGACTCATCTTATTTGATTCTCAACATCATTGAATGATGATACCTAGATGGATGAGAATGATGCTAGTCCTTGAAGACTTAGTAGTCACTTTAGTCAAGATTGGGCTTCGCATTAGCCTCTTGAAATCTTGGAATACTCTTTGCGGCTAAGGTACGCTTTCATCCTTTCACACGCCCTATTGATCATGCTTTTGATCATTACTTGACTATATACTCGCTCTTGGCATCCTTTCCTTGACAATTTTTTGTGGTATGTGATTCTTTTCTTATACTATCTCAAACCTTCATTGCTTGGATACTTGACTCACTTAGGAGATGTAGTGTGAGTTAGTAGTAGCGTAAAGTATCAAGCATGATCTTCATGGTTTGCACCTATACGGTTAGCAGGCCCTTTATCATGTGTAATATGTGTAATTGAGCTCATCTTTAGGATGATTGATTAATCTCTTGAGATACCAAACCACTCCATAAGTTGTAGTTAGGATATTACACATTTGGAATTTAAATATTCCAAGGATGTTGTTATTGTAAATCCTAGCAATAATAATTGTCCGATCATGTGGGAGAGAAAGTGAATCTATGTTTTGCTCATTGTTTTAAATAGCATTAAGAGTACTATTGAAAATGATCTTAATCTATTTTGTAAAAAATTGCTTGATATAGTTCATTACCAAATCCATTTAAGCTTTTGCCGGAAAGGCACGTCTTAAACCACTATAAATGACACAAACTCTTCGTTTCCGCTACTTGTAGTTTGTCACTTGGTTCTTGAGCATTAACCTTGGTCTTGATTCACTCCCCTTGGTTCCTTTCTTCTTTGCTTCTTTTCTACGAGTAGTCGTTCTCTTGTTTCGATCACATTCGGTCTTTTTCGGTCTCGATTTAACTCGTAATTCTTCATTAAGGCATTATTACTTAGTATTGAAGAGGTACAATGATTTCCAAAAGGCTTAAGATATATTTTAAGTAATTTAGAAAAACTTGGTTTTAAATAATTCTTTGTGTTTCTTTGTTAAAAACCCGCCACTGTGCGTGGATCCTTAATTGTCACGGTGCTAACCCACGATGCCATACCGATAAAGCACCGTAGTCCCACCAGGTGACTAAAGTAATCAATTTTTAATTAAAAATAATATTTCAAACAAACCCACTTCTTCTTCTCCATAGAAGGCGACAAATTCTCTCTTTCCACCATTGTTAAACCTTCAAAAACACCAACTCACTCAAGATTAATTGATTCCAAGTTGTGGGTTTCACTCATCCCTCATCTAACATCAATTATCTGTAAGTAATTTCATTCAATTTCAGTTAATTTGTTCCAGGGTTCTTATTTTCATTATTGGGGATTTTTAATATTAATATTGAGTTAGAACCTTGCTAGGAATGTGGGTTGACATAATTATTCTACTATGATTCCTTAGTTCGAATTCATTGAGATTTCACTCAAACCCATTTGTAAAACAATCCGAATTTTAACTAAATATTTTTCGTTGAATGATGGAATTGATAGGAGCCCATGAACAAATTGATAATTTCATTGTTAATACTTACCCTAAAATGTATTTGAAAAACCTTTGTTCAAAATTCATGGTTGATTTTACATTGTTCATATGTTATAGTCAATGATGAATTTGGTTCATTGTGAACATGGAAATGTTAAGGATTAATCCTTCGTTTGACAAATCATTTGATCAAACACATTTTCATGATTTTAGTTTTTGGTAATTATGCCACATATGAGTGATTGGAATAATATTTGCTTTGTGTTTAGGTACTTAATCATGCACTTGGAAAATCATAAAGATCATGAGAAAACTAAAGGAGACATGCTCTTTCTTCCTCTTTTCAATGTCGTTCACTTCAAAATACTTTTCGATCTCTAGAATCTCGTTGTTTCCATGAAGGACGTATTGTTCCTTCTAACCTTCTTGGACTTGACTTCATTCGATTCATGTTCAAATCCATTGGATTTGATTGCTTACTTGATATTGATGAGCCAATCTTTCCTTCCTTTCTTCTGGAATTCTTTAGCTCATACACATTAATGTGCATCAATAATGGTTTATCGATAAGATTTTCCATCAAGGGGAAAACCTTTGTATACACTCTTGAATAATTTGGTGAAATTCTCAATGTTCCATACAAAGGTCAATGTAGGTTCACCGATGCTTGGAGTATCAACTCTTTAGAATCGGCCCCTATTGATGTGCATTACGTGACCGAGTTACCCTCGCCTTCGGCTCTCTCTTATGCCATTGCCAAACCTCGCGAACACCCTATTCTTGGTAAGCTTCAAAGAGAAGTTCGCGCTCTCACTCCTTGGGAATTACTCACTAGTGATCTTAATGATTTTATGATCCCTTGGGCCGAAATCATTAGGGAAAATGCAATGTGTCCTGGTGGTGATCGCAACCATGTGCCTTCTTGTCTTGCACATATGTTGTATTGTGTTGCAACTTCCACCCCATACAACCTTTCATTTTTCATAGCTAGAAGAATTAAATTTGTTCTCGTCGGGTCTCGTTCTTGTCTCCCTTTTGCTATGATTCTCTCGCGCGTTCTTAGAAGAATTCTTCTTGACTTTCCACCTTTAAATGAAGCATAATTTTGTTTTGTTGACCATGTTATGCTTCCCATGGAAGGGAATCTCTCACTTGAACCTAAACATGATTCAAATGAAGATGAATATGTCCGTCAACAAAACTCTCTCAACTTCGATGTCTCCATTTCTTCTACCATTTCTCAATTGTCATCTCTAGAAATTGATTCCGATTATGATTTCTATCTTAAGCATCGCCTTCTAAAAGGTCTAAGGAATGGGTCAAGACATTAGAGAAATGCTCATGAAAGAAAGTGTGTTGAAGCACCACTCATGGTTGTTACTACGTGTGTATCTTGAACTTATTTATGTTTCTTATTCTTAGGATTTGTTATTGATCTTATTTTGACTTGTTTAGACATTTAATCCTAAGTGTTTATGTGATTGTCATCTCAATTCACATATCTTTGTGCATTTTATATGTTAGTTAGCTTTCTAGATTTTGACTTATAGTCCACTTTGGCTTGATATATTCTTGTGAAAAATCTGGGGGCTTGAAAATTGCTGGAACATCACTTTTCAGAGACCACTGTCCATGGTACCTTAAATACCGCCGGTTCCTTAGCGATAAGGAACCGCAATCCTATTTAAGGAACCGCACGCACATGTCACGACAAAATATTTTCTTTACACTGTTTTCTCTAAAATTCTGTAAGCATTGATAAAATTCTTGCTATAAACCAGCTTTTTCCTAAACTAGCCTATCTATTTTCATTATTCACCAAAATGAATTTTAACCCATTACTAGTTTGGATCACCTCCTTGCCTTCTTAAACCTTCATTGTTTGTTCTTGTTCTTCATCCTTCAAACCTTTTTCTAAACCAAAACACACGACCATGGTGTCCTCTAGATCACCAATTTCATCCGAATAATCCTCATTCAAAAGAAACCTTAAGATCAAAATTAAGTTTTCTAAACTTGATTCTTCATCTTTTCTCACACCCAAAAATAAGATTTCTCCAACTCTTATTTCTTCATCACCTTCACCACCTCTTGCACCTTGCAAGACTAGTTCAACTCATGGAACTAACCATTCACATGGTTTTACCTCACCTTCATTCCAATCTAGAATGAATGATTTGTCCTCACTCTTCACTCCTAGTCCTCTCCTGGATGTGAACCCGCAACCTTTTCAAAGCATTCCTCTTGTGAATGACTTTATTGAGTCTTTTGTTTCCTCACCTCTCACACCACCAAACTCACCAATCTCACCTTTGGACGCCATGCCTCCCTCAAATACCTCAACTTTGGGTATTCCTTTTTCCCACCCCTTGGATGATCCATACTTGATTGATCTTTTCATGCATAATGGAACTAACTGTCTTTGTTGCTCAACCAAATTTTACCTCATTGATATCCTTAGGTTGGAGATGATTAGGACTCACATTAAGTTGCAAAGCTTTTTGTTGAACTTATTTTCTAATCCTCCACCTCCTAGGAGATGAATGATAATTTTCTTAACAAATTCTTTTAAAGAAAAATCAAGCCAAAGATGATTATCTATCAAGATCTAGTTTAGCTAACTTTATAATAGTTAGTTGTTGTTTTTATTTCTTGTATTTCATTTCCTTCATGAGTTTTCATGAAGATGTGTTATGGATTTAGCTTTTGTGTGCTTCATATCTATGTGCTCACACTAATCAACCTCAATTTATTTAAAATTGAACCTAAATCTATTACAACCTCTAAAACTTGACTAAATTTGAATCAAAATGTTATTTAAATATTTTGTCACCTTTTGTCAAGACATTCTTTGTGAGTGTGTTACCTTTTATGCAACCAAAACATAATTCTAGTGCTAAAAGAGGCAAAAATCCAAGATTTGCAACTTTTTGAAAAAGTCTTAGTTTTTCTCAAAACCTTGTAAAGTAACCTTTTCACGTCTACTGTATGCGGATCCTCAAAGATCGCACGGTCCCTTATATTTAAGGAACCACAGACAGCAGGCCACTTTCTGGCTCGTTTTTGGTCTTGCTATTTTGACCACAGTCTTTTCAAAGATTCCTTGGTTGCCATTTTTGGATAAACATTACTTGAAACATTTTGTTTTCATTTCAAATCTTTGCCTTGTCTATTTTCTTTAAATTCTCTTCTTTTGGGAGCTCTTCTTCTCATCCCTCACAATGTCTAACTCTTCTAACCTTAACCTTGACATGTCTTTGTCACAAACTTCTAAACCGAAAGCTTCTTCTTCTAAGCTTTCCAAGAAACCAAAAATATCGGTTCGACCCGTTTGGATCAAGAAAAACAAGGATCATCTTGACTCCCCTTCTTCCAAACCTTGCAAGACTTCTTTCTCTCCTATTGCTTATTGGAATGAGAATTTCTCAATCGATCTAATTACCAGAGAAAGAGAAGTTTTTTCACCACCACTTAAACCTTGCAACATTCTACCTCTCAATGACCTTTCTTGTTTCCCAAATCTTACTAGGCATTGTGAAAACATTTCTTATCCGTTATCTCCCTCTCCACCACCACCTTCTCATTTTGATGGCCCTCCCCCATCTAACGACTTGGTTTTGCATCATGGAAGATCGTGTGCTTGTTGTCGATTTCAACAAATTGAACCTACTCATGTTTATGACAAGTTAAATTTTCTTGAATTTCTTCTCACTCGACCTCCTCTCAAAGTATTTGTTCCTATGAACAAATCTTCAAATGATACATCGTCGTCTTATTTTTCCAATTAAATCACACTTTGTGTTTTAGTTTTTTGATTCAAATAAAAACTTAAGCAAATATTGGAAGATTATCACTACTATAGTAGTTTATGTTTATGTTGTTTATGTGTTTTTCTTTAATATTCATATTGTGTGTATGAATAAATTTTTTTATTGTTTATTTCTTCATATTTTTGTAATATGAATGTTATGTGTGTTACTCCATTTCCGATTAATTCATTTTAACATATTGTTTAGAGTAGATCATGGTTAAAACCTACAACTGTTGTTGGGTGGTTCCACCAATTATAAGTTTCTAACCCTTTGACATATTATCACTTCAATTGGTATGAATGTTTCTTTTCTACCTTTATTCTATCAATTGAACTTTAATTTTGTCAAAACACCCTCTTTGGACATGCTTAGCAAATACTCACTTCTAATTTGAGATTTTTTTCTTTCTCCCTCTCAAGTTACTTAGTAGTTAGTGACTATATATACATTGGTGTTTCTTTTCTTTCTACTAACCTTTCTGTAGCATGTCACCTTAGCTCACTCACTTGGTGCCCCAAGCAAGGGGGAGTAAACACCAAGGGGAAGCCTTTAGCAAAGTCACTTATACTCTTCCTCAACGACTTGTGCTAACCTTTTTGCTACGAAAAAAGGGGAGAAATGATAGTAATAAACTCGTTAATAATTCAAACAACTTTGGATTTTACATATATGAGTTTATAATTTGTCGTAATAAAAAAAAGGGAGATTGTTTATGCAAAGTAATGCCTAAAAACATTATTAGTGTTAACTAATATTTCTTAATTAGTTTTGATCACGACAAATTAAAAAGACATTTATCATCAAATACAATCATAAGACGAATTATCTAACAAACATTATCATCAAATTAATGATCATTTAAGTATTGCACTAACATATCTTAATCATGATTAGTGATCTTAAAAGTGACTAGAACTAAACTTACATTTTGTCAAGTGTGACAAACGATTTTTTTAATAAACTTTCTTTTTAAGAAAATGTTTTATTAAAATGGAAAATGTGATTTTGAAAATGGCATATTCCAAATGCCATAGGAATATCATTTGAAGGTAAAAACTTACCTCATATATTACTTCCCCACTAAAAGACAAAAGGGAGAGGAGTCTATGACCATGGTTCTTTCAATGCCTATGCGGTTCCTTAGTGATAAGGCACCTCAGGTACAATTAAGGAACCACACTCAGGGAGCCGTTGGCTTTTGTCTCCTATAAATAGTGGATCAAATCTGCATTCTCCATAACCCTTTATGGACACTCTTTCTGCCATATTTCTCCTTTCTAATTCCCAATTATTTGTAAATGATCACTTAATGTGTTAAGTATGTTTACTTATGATTATCCCCATGATCTCCTTCTTTACCTTGTCAAAAGAGAAGACCACTCAGACACTTGTGATGTGATGAAAGATGAAGCCTTAATGAAGATCAACCTCTCCTAAAGATCTAGTCATGTTCATCATTTATTTTATTTGAGTCTTGTGTAGATCCAATGTATTTGTGAATACTTGGTGTTGGGTCCACTAGATGTGGATCTTGCAGCCTGTCAGGAATGGTGAACGACTTCTGTAATCACAAGTCTATTTACAGAGAGACTCTATACAAATCACACAACATAAGTGCGGAATACAAATACTATGAATAAGAAGAACAGAATAACTATAATTACTTGATCCTTTTCCAAGGATTTCTAATATTAATAAGAACTAGAATTATATTTGATGAAGGTCTGCCAAACCCTTCTGCCTAAGGTTCCTTTTATACAATAAGGAAACCCTAATATATCATTAACCAAAACGTGTAAAACTGATATGCATATCCTTTCCTAACATATCTCATGCATATCCTAACGGAATAATAACTAAATAATAAAGTTTTACTTTCTATAAGACCAGGAGCACGACTTGCTCCTACTACTACTATGACCAGGAGGAACTACATACCTCCTAGTCTACCTATTACAAAGAACTATTCCAATGGTCCTAACAATCCTCCCCTAAACTTGAATTTGACCTGTTGAGTTCAAGTTTCCTGGTAAATCGTGCAACAAAGCTTGAGGATTAGAACAACAAAAGAAATAGCAGCATTATAACCAGCAATATAAAGAACATAAGAACCGCTGTAACAATGAACACCAGAAGCTTCTTTAAAGCATGAAACAAATCTGCATCGTGTTGAATCTTCACAGCAACATGAGCAGATTTTATGAGCCTTTACCAAGTAGCTGCTCGCTCTTGGGCTAGCCAGTCTGTATGGTGGAATAAGCATCACCCTGGGAGACCAGAACCCAGCCCAACTCTTAGAACGTGAATCAATGGTGAGTGGGGGTACCCCGATGATTTTAGGCAAACCATCACAACCGTCAACAGATTTGATATGTCTTTACCAGAAGGCATACCCTTCTGGACTCGCCAACTCTTAGCAATGAAGCATCGGTGAGTTGAAAACCCTATAGCTTTGAGCAAGCTATTATAGCTATCAACGGATTTGATAAAATCTTTACCAAGAGCCGTACCCCCTTGGATTAGCCACTTTTCAGTCTAGGACCATGGCAAGTGAAAACCATCCAGTTTTGGGTAACCTGGCAACCATCAACGGATTTGAGAATCACACCAGAGTCGTACCCTCATGATGAATCAACTCTTTCTTGTCTGTGAGACATGGTGAGTTGAGCACCATTTGTTGTGTGGACAATGTCCAACACCAGATGAAACTCCAAACCAACACAAGTGTGAATGAGTCAAAAGGAACCCAATGTTTTGAAAAAGTATAAGCATATATTATATTATTCACAAGTGTAAAATCCATCATTTGTTTAAAGTATAAGCAGATATTATATAAAAAGTATATATATATATATATATATATATATATATATATATATATATATATATATATATATATATATATATATATATATATATATATATATATATATATATATATATATATATATATATATATATATATATATATATATATTTTGTTTAACTATCTAGAATGTAAGTCACCAATCACTGTACATATTGGTGAAAAGAATTGCAGTGTAAACATATTAACATAAAACACAAAACATATAAAACTTACAAACATACCCATCAAATACCAGACGCAGCCACCTTCTCAGCTTACAACCGAGCTTGTATCCCTTCCACCAGAGTAGTATCCATAGAAGTCTCATTCCCTGAAGGGGCATTGGAGATCTGCAAGTGACAAGCGAGCATGGCCTCCATAGTAGCAATAGTTAACGAATAGTCCAGATCCGTAAGCATGAATACCATGACACCAGACTCCAACTCCAAGACATGCACTCCACAGCCAGCATACAGCTTCCATCTCTTGATTACCCAGCGTGGCTGGTCCTTCCAGACACCAGAATGTGGAGCATGTGGAGGAGAATCAAGCATCATCTTTAAGTCAGCCCACATTGTCAGACCAGGCCAGGAGGGCACCTCACTAGGATGAGTAGGCATACCAGCATCCACAAACCCATACAACGACATAAGATCCCTACGATCTACCCAAGTCAAAATACCTTGCAAACCCAAAGCATAACGAACATAACCATCACTGATGGAAATCCTATGGGTGAAAGTACCAGGAATAGTCGTGGATGGCTTAACCGTCCAAGCAGTAATAAACCCCGTACCCATTGGCAACTCTGAGTCACTGTCGGAAGCTGCATCAATAAGGTTCTCTGGAGCACGCTTCTCATAAGGAACAAACTTGCCACGTCTAGCCATCTTCTTGCGAATGGAACGACGAGGAGTTGGAACACCAGACGAGGTTTCAACCTTTACCTTTGCAGCAGGAATAGAATCAGCAGGAGTAGAATCAACACCTTGACCAACCAAAGGATCAACGGTGGCTGCACCAGGAGAAGGAGTAGGTTGAGGGTCAGTCACGGGTGATGAGGTTTGTGCCATAACAGGAGTAGCAGTGGTGGTGGTAGTGGTAGCATAGGTGGTGGTAGTAGGACCCGAAGATGAAATAGGATGAGCAACCGAAGGTGTGGGTGTGATACCAGCAACAGAAACATCAACAACAGATGGGATACCAGTAGAACCAAGAGGAACATCAGATGAAGAACCAGGAGCAACAGCAGGTTGAGAAGTAGGAACCACTCGGGGAGGAGGACGATAGATGAAACGCTCCGGAACCGGTGTGTTCTGACGCTTGATCATTCTTTGGTATAGATCCTTAAGCTCGTCAAAAGACAATGCCCTAACCCGATCCCATGTCCAACCAACAGTAAAGTGAGCACCCGACTGATATTTGACATACCTCTGCATTAACTTTCTCTCCTTGGTTCTAGTCAAAGGCCTGTTCTGACGCTTTTCACGCAGTTGAGCAGCAAGAGATAATTGTTGCTTACGCATTAACGCCATTGCTCGGGGGATACAATTCTGCTCATTCACATCAGCACCCAAGAGATCAGTAAACTGCGAATAATCAGATGTAAGAATAGTGAGCACCCACATCCAATCATTATCATCCCAATGCATAGCATCATGCTGCAACTGTTCACGCCTTTGCTTTTGAAGAGCTTCTTCCTCAGCCCTAGCAGCTTGATCAATCTCCGCCTGCATTCGTTGTGCAGCCTCCTCCTCCAACCTGTCCTCCTCAAGTTGTCTGCGAGTACGCTTGCGAAGGGGTGAGGGTGCATCAGTCATAGGGGCTTTCCCCTTAGGATCATGAGACGATCCAGCAGTAGGACCAGCAGTAGTACCAGCAGAAGAACCAGCAATATCCTCCTTCGTTCTAGGGGTAGCAACAATAGGAGGGATGCTTGATGAAGTAGGAGGAATAGGCAAATCAGCATATGGCTTATCAGCAAATGCAGCCTTCGCTAGCAAACTCAAGCCATCCACCACAAAATCCTCAACATCCTCATCAGAATCTGACTGAAAAACATGCTTCTTCCTCTTCCTCTGCTGTGCCTCCAAGGCTTTAATCTGGTCAGCCATTGGAAGAACAAATTCCCTTGTAAGCTTACGACGTTGATTCAAATCTGCCTCCAAAGAAAGAATCCGTTCATGGTACCTGTGCATGAGATCAAGCAAAGAAGTCAGTGTAGCAGGTTCCTCCGCTTTCCCTCCAAGTGGACTTGGATCTGGGAAGGCTTTATTGGAACCAGAAGCAATAAAGGGGTCATCATCATGAGCACGAGAACCAGAGGGCTTCTCAACAGAGTGAGGTGCTGGACTAGGAGGGGGAGTATCCACAAATGGAGACGAATGTGGCATAGAAGAGGGGGCAGCCTTGGAAGTGGATGACATTTCAACCACCACTTCCTCAACTGGCTCTTCCACCACCACATTAGGTGCACCACCAGCAGGATGCTCCTCCTCCATAGGATCAACTCCTAATGTAAGTTCCTCCTCGACTTCGGCAGCCGGAGGAACAACAACAGGAGGACCTTGGGCAAGACCTCATTGCATCAGGAAGGGGCCTCCGTGCCCCCGTAAACCCAAGAGCCATATTGTAGTAAACTCTAGCAGTAAGCTTGGGGGTCTCATACTCCTCCCTATCACGAGGTAAACACACAAGTATCTGTTGCAAAAACCTAGGATACATTAAAAATTTCTTCCTAGATCCAGTACTAGTCAAATTGCTAACCATCCCATCAAACAAATAGCGAGAAAAATTAAACACCCTACCCTGTGCTATGCAGATCAAACCAGTAGCCAAAGGAATGGGAAAGGCATCACAACTCCCAGACTTGGGGCTTAAGCAGTGAATCAAAAAGTGCACTAGAAGCTTCCACTGGGGGGAAAACCTATTCTTTTGGAAGTTAAACTTCCCCCCATGGTTATAACCAATATCAGCCATCCCCTCCAAAACCTCAGCTTTGGGGATGGAAACAACACCACTTTCATCTTGAAGATGAAGTGAACTCCTAATAGAAGCTTCAGTAACCACATAAGAACGTCCATAAATGGTAGCATGGAGTTCAAGTGGGCGACCCAAAACAGCCACAAGTTTGGCAGTATCCCAAAACTGGCGAATCACACTATCATAGACAATTGGGCAAACAGTAAAAGCATACCTGAGGTTAGAAGCCTCAATAAACTCTAGGATGTCTGTGAATTCATCACATTTAGGACCATCTCCCAGATACATTACCTTATTGTGAGCGAGTTGGTAGAACAAAGCAGCCATTGATGTTGATTGGAAGGGATGAAAGGTGATTGATCAGAGATTGAGAGAGTAGGAGCGTGTGTGTGTGTTATGGTTGTGATGAATGAGTCAAGGGGGTAATTGACCATAAATAATGGTCTTGTAACTGTTCATTGACCCCTAATAATGTGGGTTGCCCTTTCAAATTAGGCAGTTAATGCAAAAGTAACCACTTGCCCCTTTTAACTTTATTTGCAAATCCCAGTTACCAAAGTTAAATTAGATGATATATACCAGAATTAGCTCGCGTTGACTAGAAGTCAAAACGCATAAGGGTCAACACTAGAAGCACATGGTGGTCAACAGAAGTCAACGAAGTGAACAGTGACCCAAACCAAGACTAGAAGCCAACCATAAATGATAAGGAAGGATTTTTATCCACTAGAAGTTGAAGATTTCCACCAGAAGTGAGCAAAATCCTCCACTAGAAGTAGCGCACACCGCAAAAACCCATACAATCTGTTGTTAAAAACTACCAATATGTTAATCTGTGCAAGTAAATATGTACACTAAGCCTCCCCTTAGGCTTAGCCTCCCCTCAATCCTAGGTCTCAAGGATTGACCATTCCAATATGACCCACCAAGTGGTTGAACCGAGGACCATCAAAGGCTTTAGTCAACAGATCAGCAACATTATCATCCGTATGAACCTTAAGAACCTGTATCAACTTCTTCTCATTGGCATCCCGGATAAAGTGGTGCCTAATTTCAATATGTTTTGTACGTTGATGAAAAACAAGATTCTTCACAATGCAGATAGTGCTTTGGTTGTCAATGAAAATTTTGGTGTTCATAAAGTTGAACCCATAATCAAGCATCTGATTTTGTATCCACAAAACTTGTCCACAACAACTAGCAGCCGCTACGTATTCAGCTTCTGTTGAAGAAGTAGCTACTATCGTATGTTTCTTGCATTGCCATGTGATAAGTTTGCGACCCAAAAACTGACAACCACCAGTAGTAGATTTTCTGTCATTATTAGCACCTGTATAGTCACTATCACTATATGCTTCAAGAACAAAAGGTGATTCTCTAGGATACCACAAGCCTAGCTTGGGTTGAGCCTTGATGTACTTGAAAATCTTCGTGACTGCATTCAAGTTAGAAACCGTTGGAGCCACCTGATGTCTAGAACAAGCACTTACTGCAAACATAATATCCAGACGTGATGCAGTCAAATACATGAGTGAGCCAATCATGGACCTGTACATGTAAACATTTACCGGAGGATCTGGCTCATTCTTGAGTTTGACTTTAGCAACTTCATAAGTTGTTGCTGCTGGTCTAAGAGGATCCATATCAAACTTCTGAAGGATCTTATGAACATATTTATCTTGACTTATAAAGATTCCATCCGACTGTTGCTGGACTTGAAGACCAAGGAAAAATGTAAGTTCTCCCATAGCACTCATCTGAAATTCACCTTTCATCAGTTGTTCAAACTCATCACACCATTCCTTTTTGGTAGAACCAAAGATAATGGCGTCCACATAAACCTGAACAAGGATAATGTCCTTGGTATTCCTCTTAAGAAATAGTGTTTTGTCAATTGTGCCTCTTCTATAGCCATGTTTCAACAAGAAAGTATAAAGACGCTCATACCAAGCTCTAGGAGCCTGATGAAGTCCATAGAGAGCTTTGACCACTTTGTAAACTTTCTTGGGATGAAGGGGATCTACAAAGCCCTTAGGTTGAGTGACATAAACTTCCTCATCAATTTTACCATAGAGAAAAGTACTCTTGACATCCATCTGAAAACTGTAAAGCCCACATAAGAAGCAAAAGCCAAAAACAGACGAATGGCCTCAATCCTAGCAACAGGAGCAAAAACTTCAGTGTAGTCAATGCCTTCAAGTTGTGTATGACCTTGTTCAAGCAATCTCGCCTTATTTCTCACCACAATACCCCTTGCATCTTTCTTGTTTTTGAGAATCCATTTGGTACCAATTGCTGTCTTTCCATTCGGCAAATCAACTAGAATCCAAACATTCTGAAACAAGAACTGCTGCATCTCCTCCGGCATAGCCTCCACCCAACTTTGATCCTCAAGAGCATGAGAGACTGATCTAGGTTCAACCTGTGAAAGAAAACAAGCAAACAAACAATGTTGAAAGTCTGTATGATTATTACGCTTTTAGTCCTCAATATAGCTCACAAGAGCATGATGATCAGACGTTGCTTTCTTATGCATTCTGCGAGTCTTGACAGTAGAACCAGGATCTCCAATGATTTGAGTAGTAGGATGGTCTTTGTGTAACTGCAACACTGGATTGGAAGCTACTTCCACTTCTGGTGCCAAGTTATTAAGATCCCCAACAAAGTCATCATCATATGAAGCAGAGTCGAAAATGCCATCTATTGGTTTCTTATGAATATCATCCAGCTTGGTAGAAGACTTCTTTTGATAGTTTCCCAGGTCAGAAGGACTCGAGAATCTAGTAGGGGAAGTGGAATCACTAGCCGGACTACCAATAGGTGTTAAACTAGCACTAGGAGTAACAGTTGGAGTACTAGGAGCAGCTTTGTCAGCAGAAGTATTCAAAGGAAACTCAAAGCCACCTTGAGCAGCTGCTGTAGTAGCTTCTAGTTGTTGCTTGATTAATGTGTCAAGAGCTCCTTGTGAGTCCAATATATCTGATGGAGTTGCATCACTAGGAGTAGTAGGAGAGACTGTGGTGGAATAGGATGGAACAACAAAAATATCATCCTCGTCATCTGAGTCTGAAAGACTAGAATGAGCACCTGCACTAGAGGTTGCAAACACTTGTGGACCTACATCATGGTTAGTTTTGAAACGAAAATATCCTAATGAATCACTAAGATAATCAAGATCAAAATACCATTCAGGACCCTTGCCTTGTATGTTTGACTTCTCCTCAAAATACCTGAGATTTATAGTTTCAATTACTCACTTGGCTTGGAGATTGTAGACACGATAAGCCCGAGAGTGAGCTGAATATCCCACAATGTATCCTTTATCTGCCCTGCCATCAAATTTCCCCAAATAGTCACTAGTATTCAGAATGGTAACAGGACACCCAAATGGCTTCAAATGAGCAATGTTTGGTACTTTAGCTGTTAGTAGCTCATAGGGAGTCTTCTTGTGAGGATTTGTAATAGAAACTCTATTCAAAACATAACTTGCAGTATTGACAGCTTCTGTCCAGAACATGGTTGGAAGCTTGGAATCGGCAAGCATTGTTCTCGCAGCTTCTATTAGAGTCCTGTTCTTTCTTTCTGCCACGCCATTCTGTTAAGGAGTTCTTTCTGCACTATAATCTCTTTTGATGCCTTTAGAATTACAAAGTGCTATGAGGTCTGCATTTTTGAATTCCGTTCCATTATCACATCGAATACCTTTAACCTTCTTGGACAACTGATTCTCTATAAGTGTAATAAAGTCCTTGAGAATTGAGTAGGTCTCACTCTTGGCAGCTATGAAGAAAACCCACGTGAACTTGCTATACCCATCAGTTACCACAAGGCAGAATTGTTTGTGGTCAATGCTCCTAATAGAGGTAGGACCAAATCAATCCATGTGTAGTAGCTGCAATTAGGGGTGTCGAAAAAGTTGACCCGACCCGAACCCGACCCGAACCCGAACCCGATATAGCCTATTCGGGTCGGGTCACTCGGGTTCAAAAACATATTCGGGTCAATTCGGGTTGACCCGAATTGACCCGAGTTCTAATTAGCCTCGGGTTCAGGTTTATATTTTTTAGCCTTGACCCGATTTGACCCGACCCGACTTGACCCGAACTCGGCTAACCCGACTTGACCCGAGTTTTTTTACCACATTTTACCTTGTAAATATACTTAAATAAGTCAAATTTTAATTTTTTTACTTATACTCGGGTTGACCCGAACCCGAGTTGACCCGACCCGAATTAACCCGACCCGAATTGACCCGAACCGGACTGACCCGAGTTCTAATTAGACTCAGGTTCGGGTTTGATTTATTGAGTTCTGACCCGACCCGACTTGACCCGAACCCGGTTGACCCGACCCGATTCCCACCCCTAGCTGCAATGGTTCAGTTATAAGGCTGAGAGCAGTAATGGCCTTGAAGGATGCTTTATGTTGTTTGCCTTTGCTACATGCAAGACAATTGATATCATTTCTGAATGACTTGGGAGGTAAACCAGAGACTAGATTCAGATTCGCTAGTTTGTGAATGGTCTTGAAGTTCACATGTCCCATCCTTCGGTGCCATTTAGTGGCTTCATCTTCTGAGGCTTTAGCAACCAAGCATGCTAGTTGACCAGTAGGATTGACTTCATTCAGCTTGATACTATAGAGGTTGTGTCTTCTAAGGATTTTTAGCAGAACCTGTGAGTCATCCGGGAGTTTAAAGTCTTTGGATAACACTAGTGCATCAGTATCTGTAAAGAGGACAAACTGCTTCTTGTCACAAATCTGAGAGACAGATATCAATTTGAAGTGTTGAAGTGCTTCCACATAGTAGACCTGCTCAAAATTAAGATTAGGCGTCTGAATCGTTCTTTTGCGAGTGATCCTTCCTTCACCTCCTCCAAAATAGACCTTTCCTCCTTGAAATGGTACAAAGTTAGATAGAAGACTTTTATTTTCTATCATGCTCCTAGAGCATCCACTATCAACAATTCCTAGAGAAGGATCTTGGTATGGAGTAACCTACAACAACAAAAGAAGAGATATACAAAAGTTAGTGTCTTAAGGGGACCCAAACCTTTTCAGGTTTGAGCCTGCCTTGTGGATCTGTAGTAGATAGCCAAGAAGATTGATGAGATCCACTGTTGTTCTTAGGTTGCCTATTCATCATATGGGTGTTATTGTTTGACCAAGAACAACCTGCTGAGGGCTTAACAGCAGTTCCTAGATTTCCCAACCCAAAATACATGTGGTCAAAATTAAATGCATAATTTGGATTAAAGTTCTGAAAATAGTTACTGGTTGGTCTATTTGGTATAAATCCAGTGTTTCTCCAATGATCAGAAGCTAATGGAGAGGTCCTTCTAGAAGAAGAAAAAGATTGAGCACATGGGTTTAGTCTTCTAGAAGAATATGGAACAACTCCTAGTGGACCAGGAGCAGGAAATGCTTGATGTACAGAAGAATGTTTGTCATAAAAATCACAATCTTTAATCAAATGAAATTCACTCCCACAAACAAAACATGTTTTAAACGACCTTTTATTAGAATGACATTGTTTCATACTGCTAACTTTATTACACACAATTCTAGGAGAAACATTCTTCCTAGGACTTAATAAACCAGGACTAGAAACTATTGAAGTAAAAACAACTCTCTCTTCACTCTTCCTAGCACTAGTAGCAGCATGGTCATTTGACTTGGAACTTGCAGGTCTCAACTCTTCACTTGAACCACATGATGCAGAGTCACTAGCTTTGTCACTAAAAAAACACGAGACAAAGTCATTAGTATTAGTAGAACTTTTTGGGGACTCATGCATCTGTGATCCATCCAAGTCATTATGCCTAGTAATGGGCATGAAAGTTCCTGAAAGAGGTGGAGGGACAACATGCATTTTTGCTGCTAGTTTAAACCTATTGTAGCTAGGTGTTCCCTCTTCCTCCTTGTCAGGATCAAAGACACTTGAAAAAGATAAATCAAACACATCTTCTGAATCAATATATTTATCAAATCCTAACCCTCTTTTAGTCCTACCAGACATACGAATATCAATTAATTTTGAAAGATTCTTAGGTGCCTTTTGCCATTTTTCAAATCTTAGAAGTGTAGCATCTAATTTTTCCTTCATGTCTTGTTTATCTTTGATACTGTCATCTTTTACCTTTTTAGTATATTTAAGCATATTGGTTGTGTTTTCTAAATCAATGTTCAGTATCCTAATTTTATCCTCGTACTCACGTTAAGTATCTTGAAGCCACCTCTTTTGTTGTTCCAATGTTTTTAAATAAGCCTTATATGCTTGAACTTCTAAAAAATACTTATCATTCTGATCATTTAAGTCATTATATTGAGACAACAATTCTGAATATTTATCATGACAACCAAGAGGGAAATGTTGTACCTGAGGTGAGATGCCCATAAGAGCAAACTCTTTTGCTTCCTCGGCATCATACAAATTCCCAGCAATCATTGCAAACACGTCAGTAGAAGGCTCAACTGTTTCCAGGGTAGCATTCTGATGATCATTCCAGTTGACCATAGAGTCAACAGACACCAATGCCTTCTTGTCATCCTTCACCTCCTGAATCTTAAAAGCTGAATATCTGCTCTTCTCCTGGTCATGCTTGTTAGGGCATTCCCTTGCAAAGTGACCTTGCTGCTCACAGTTATTGCATCGAACCTTGCTTCTGTCAAACCTTGCTGGCTCTCTTGGGTTATAATTAAATTTTCGACCGGCTTTCTTCTCAAGCTTGTGAACCCTAAGAGTGAGCATGGCCATCTGCCATTTGAGATCCATTTCATCCAGGTCAAGTTTATCAACCTGTTTGAAGTCATCAAAAGCAAGTTGCTGTTGAGCATCAACGTCAGCAACAAAAGAGTGAAGAACAGCTTCTACCATGCTACCAGACTTGGCTTTTGGTTCAGGAGTAGAAGTATGCTAAAAAGTATGTTGAGAAGACACGGTATTGCTTGGGCTACTAGCATAGGACATGGGACTAGATCCTATAGAACTCACAAAGGCAGAGTTAGCAGGAGTAGGAAAAGAATCACTTGAGTATCCCCTCACATGAGGCTCAAAGGTTTTGAGCTTATGAAACAAATCATCAAAATTAAGATAGTCAAGCCCACCTTTTGCTTTGAGAGAGATTACCACCTGATTCCATGAGTAGGGTAAGGCTCTGAGAAACCTTGCATTGATATCACCATCGTCAGGTTTTGACCAAATTTGATTCAACTGGCTCAATATCCTTTGGAACCTGTCATACCCTTGACGGATACCTTCAGCATCTGAGATCTTGAAGTCTGTGAATTCATCTCTCAGCATGGATCTTCACATTTTCTTTGACTCCTCATTCCCACCAAACATTGCTTTTAATCCATTCCAGATTTCTCTAGCATCATCCAGATGATAGAAGTCACCCATGTGATCATCAGGAAGAGACTGAAGCAAAATAATTTTTTCTTTGATCTCATTCTGAACAACTGTGATTTCTTCATGAGTTTTAGGGTCAAGAAGAGTAATATTACCATTCTTGTCTCTTCCAGTCATCTTCCTGCTGTTTCCAATCAGAATGATCTTCCAAAGGTCTTGATCAGTGTTGGTGATCCAACATTCCATCTTCATTGCCCAGCTATCATACTCGTCCTTTTTCAGAAGAGGAAACTTACCATTTGTGTTGGAAACCGTAGCAATGATCTGCTGAGGTTGCTGTGTTTTAAAGGTACTATCTTCTCCTGTTTGTGTAGAACTTGAGGTAGACATGATTAAACAAAAATGTTAGTAATGAGAAAAATTGATTCTTCTTGTACAGAGACTCTCCCAGGCTCTGATACCACTTGGGTCCACTAGATGTGGATCTTGTAGCCTGTCAGGAACGGTGAACGACTTCTGTAATCACAAGTCTATTCACAGAGAGACTCTATACAATCACATAGTATAAGTGCGGAATAAAAATACTATGAATAAGAAGAACATAATAACTATAACGACTTGATCCTTTTCTAAGGATTTCTAATATTAATAAGAACTAGAATTATATTTGATGAAGGTCTGCCAAACCCTTCTGCCTAAGGTTCCTTTTATACTACAAGGAAACCCTAATACATCATTAACCAAAACGTGTAAAACTGATATGTATATCCTTTCCTAACATATCTCATGCATATCCTAACAGAATAATAACTAAATAATAAAGTTTTACTTTCTATAAGACCAGGAGCACGACTTGCTCCTACTACTACTATGACCAGGAGGAACTACATACCTCCTAGTCTACCTATTACAAAGAACTATTCCAATGGTCCTAACACTTGGATTAGTTGTGTTGATCCATTGTATTTGTGAATACTTAGATTAAATCTTGTGTAAATCCATTGTATATGTATGTATGCTTGGATTTGTGTTGTGTAGATCCAAGTTACATGTGTATACTTGGATATGTGTTTTATTGAGTTGTAATAGGTAAGAGTTGTGAGTTCTCACTAAATTATAAAGTGATGTGGTTGTGTCTTGTGAGTTCTCACTAAACTATAAAGTGATGTGGTTGTGTCTTGTGAGTTCTCACTAAACTCTAAATTGATGTGGTTGTGTCTTGTGAGTTCTCACTAAGCTTCAAAGTGAAGAGTTGTGAAGATTGGTTCTACCTTTCGATTAGAACTCGACATCTAGCCTTGTGTCAGAAAATGGTGAAGTAGGCAATGTTGTGAAGATTGGTTCTACCTTTCGATTAGAACTCAACATCTAGCCTTGTGTCGTTAAATGGTGAAGTAGACATCGTTGTGAAGATTGGTTCTATCTTTCGATTAGAACTCGACATCTAGCCTTGTGTCGTAAATAGTGAAGTGGGTGACGTTGTGTAGATTGGTCTTAGCTAAGATTAGGTCTCGACATTTAGCTTAGTGTCGGAAAATAATGTAAGCGACGTTGTAAGGTTTTCTCCGCCAAGAAGGGAGCTTGTGGATATAGTGGAAATCTCGAGTAAGATGTACTCGAGGAGTGGAGTAGCAACCAAGATAGAGCTTCATTTCCGAACCACTATAAATCTTGGCGTATTCGTATTAGGTTTTTCCTTTCCTTACTCTTTACTTACTTTCATTATTACTTCACACACCATTATCATTTGTCATTGTTAATGCATTAGAAATGAACCTAATCATTATGTAACTAGCTTTCAAGTAAAAGATAGTTTTAAGACACACATAATTAAAATAAATTTTAATTAGGACATAAACCGAAGAGAAACTATTCAACCCCCCTTTTCTAGTTTCTACATGCCTAGTTGCTGAAGTGAAGACTTCTTGTCTTCAAAGTTCCCTGAAAGATTTAATGTTGAACTGTCTTCAACTAGACTTTCTTTAGTAGGAATCTTTGTTCCTCTAGGATTGCCTCATCAGAACCACCTTTCTGCTAAGCATCAAACACTTAGGGGATTTTATGTTCAAATTCTAGAGTTGCTTCTGGATCAGCAAATACTGACCCAACACATAACAAAAGTTTGAATACACATACTAGCATTAGCAAAAAAATAGTTTGAGAAATTTATACTAAACCATACATTGCTATTACCTGCTACATTGGCATGCTTGCTTTCAAAAGGTTTATTATTGATCATACTTAAGAATTTTTGCATATGTTAAAGAGTAAAACCAGAAGACATACTTAGAATAAAACGACTTATCATTAGATTTCACATCAACATTAGCATTGTAACTTTGTTTATTAAAGTTATTACTGAGTACTATTTTTCTTAAAACTAGATGGAGATCCAACAATCACATAATAACTATCAATTCGAAGTTCTTGGTAATTAGCAAGGGGGAACTTTACCATAGTTTTTACAATTCAAATTAGGGCCTTTGGTGATTTATTAGAACTAGAAGAGCCTTTGGTGATTTATTACTATTGTTAATAACCTTTTAATTGATAAAACTAGTAGTATTTAAATAATTCGAAGTTCACATAGTTTGAAGTTGCAAAATAGACAAATAAACATAACAATTTAAGTGCTTAAAATTTCAAACGTGAACATATAATTTAATTGGTTCCAATTTCAAACGAAAAACCCATTACTTTATGTTTATAATCCTCAGTTTATATTTTATTATAAGATGTTATGCTAAAATAAATATTAGCACTATATAGTAGAAAGAAAACCCTTCGATTTTTGTAAAAAATATTGACTTTTTTTTTACTTTCTTGACTTTTTTTACCGCCTAGCTCCTAGGCGCCGCCTAGGTGGAGTATGACCGCCTAACGCCTAGCCCGTTTTTTTACAACATTAGTCACGATGAAATACAACAAAAACAATCACAAAAGACATACAAATAACAAAATACAACGAAATAACAAACAAATAAAAGAACAAGAGAAACAAGTATACTGAATGTCCCAACTTAGCACCTATTAGTGAGAAGAGTAGGTATCTATACTTCCCAAGGAAGAGAGTCAAGATATTACCCACCAAGTTTGCAACACCCTCACCAGAAAGATAAACTAATTTAAAAGAATGAAAGAAAATTTACAAAGAAATATAATCAACAAAAATACCAAAATAGCCACTTGTACTCATGATTCACTTAGTCAAGAGCTACAAGAAGTCAAGATAAGAGCCCATAAAACACCAAAAAACAAAACCACTAAAAAACAAAACTACCAAAAATACTAAATTAGGGTTTCAAAACCATAATCAATCAAGAACCACAAATCACCAAAAACAACATAATACCAATTATTCTTAACAAAACCATAAGAATCAACACTTAATCGATAAAAAAAACCAACAAATCAAGAAACCACCAAATCTTGTCAGACCCTAATCTAAAATTCCACAATTTAAAGCAACCTGTCTTTGATACTATGTACAATATAAAAAAACAACTCACAACACCATAATCTGCACACAACCAAACACCCATTCGTGCAATATTACTCAAAATTCATTACAATACAAGATTGTCCTCAACTAAAGGATAACAATATAGAAGAAAGATCATCCCAACTATGTTGATCCGATGACTTCTGTATAAACCTCTCAAACTCTCAATCAAGATCAACACTAATTGATCTAAAGCTATATACAAGTTATCAGAGATGATAAATTGTAGAATACTAGACACAACAAGATGAATCATAACTGAATGATTCAAGAAACACACAAATGATACAAAAATCGAAGATGAATATAATGATAGAGTGAATGAGGGGTAGCTAGGAGAATTCCATCTTCAACCCTTGAACTTTTTGCTTTTATCAAACTTAGTCTCTGACTTGGAAGTATTAGTATTTGTCAATTTTGTTCCACCACGTTTCGTTTGACTAAAAGTTGACTTAATACTTCTAATACAAGTAAACATTGGTAAAAAATGTTAATGATAATTTTTTGCCTTGCGTGCAGGGGTGGACCTAGGGGGTTTCCCACGGGTTCATAGGAACCCGATGGATGTTTTCTCTCGTAATATATATTTTTGTAGAAGTTTACGATTGTTCCAAATAAACTTGGTCTTAAATTATGTGTTATATATATATATATAATTTTTTAATCTTTGGATACACGTATACACAAAACTTCTATTCAAAATTTCAGATATCTGAAATGTAAAAACTTAGCTAATATAATGGGTATAACATATAAGCATCATCCCAAATTTTGGATATCCAAATTCATGATATATCTTGTTATTGACAAGTCTCTTAAATGATTTAAATAAACAACAAAAAATTATCGTCGAAAATTTCTCATTTCATATTTACATTTAGCCCACAAAAATTCCCGAGATGACTCTTATAAAAAATGTCTAAATTCACGCGATAATTGTCTGTGAATGAGATTTCAAACTTGCACAAAATATGACCTTCAATGAAAAATATAATAAATAGCAGCAAATAACCAAGAACCTAAAAAAGCAAGCAAAACTTTTGGTTCGAGGTTTGGTTTTAAAAAACTTATAGTCGAACATTTGGTTCTATACAAAAACTGACAGAGACTGCCTAATGTTCACCTATATTCAAAACCCTCTATACTTGTAAAAATTTTATGTGCACCTAATGACTTAGTGTTCCGGGTCCGCTCGGGCTTACATACCACGACCTCTACGTGGTATTCAACATACTTGAGCGACCTTTATCTTTTATAGTTTTTGTATTAGACATCTTTGTTTCAGTGACAAAATAAAGTTTACAAAACTAGGCGGTAAAGGCTATTTCATTGTTAGGCTTGAAATAAGCAAACAACCAGAGGATGGGATGTTAACTTACTGGAAGAGATATGATTAGGGTCGTAAACCACGACCTTTTCTATATGGGTCACAAAGTCATCATTCCAAAGACCGAATTTTTAGGTGGTTGTTTTTATGATGATATGGGATCCGATTTCCGCTTGGGTGTAGAATCCTTTAAAGATAGTGTGTTACGGTTACTCCAGGCGATAGTTAATAATGAGCATCGTGGTGGTTGGGGGTATACATAGGAAGACTTGTTGCCTTCCTACCCGAATCTGTTCGGAATGGGCTGTTTTTTATCAAAGTAAGTCAACCTCGAGATTTGGACAATGATCTCTACCCGGCACGGCCATTTGGAACTCTGGCACAACGCTGGCGCCAGTTTATGAGATTGCACATGATTATGACCCCGAATATGGGGTGGTGATAGACGAACAAGATCACTTACTCATCGAAAGGTACCGTCATTATAATCCTCTTCGCAATGAGTCCAAAGATCGAAATCAGTTTAACACCCGACTGATAAAAGAAGATGCAGAACTCGAGGTAAAGATGCGGAGTCACCCAAGAGCCTGCAAATGGATGCTTAAAGTGCCCTGCAATTACCTACCTAGCGTAATTTACGTGGTAATTTCATTTTCTTTATCTTTTGGTTTGATAAATCCCTTAAAGCATTTTAATTATTAGTATTTGGTGCTACTTGCATAACTCATTTATGTATTACGAAGTACTTTTAATGAATTTTCTTTTGCTTAAAGTGGTTCTGTGGCACTACCTAGCACATACATAGTCCGTCTCTAAATGTATCATAGTAATCATAATTTGCTTTTGTATCTAACAAAAGGTGTTAATTGATCTTCTTTATTGCAAGAAGGTAGTGAGTGGTTTAGAGTGCATTTTATTTAAATTATTTGTAGTAAATAAAATTAGGCAATAGATTTTTGGGAAATGAGTACGAAGCTTTGATATTGTTTAGTAGTAGTATATCTTAACATGATAAATGTAGGTTGGCAACACATATACAAATGTTAAAAAAAAAGATGTGATTTTTTTAAAAGGTTAGTAAGGGTGAACTACTCGTCATAAATGTTTGACAAGAAAGAGAAAAAAAAGAAAGAGAAGCAGTGGATGTATGCACTTTTGAAAATCTAACGGATGAAAGAGTGTATGGTGTTCCCGAAGCTTGTGCAGAACTAAGCATATACTTTACTACAAAGGTCCACTTAATTTCTCATTCCTTAATTACTGTCTGATCCTATATTAATTTTGATTGACCAAACAAAACAACAATACTCTTTCTCTCTCTCTCTCTCTCTCTCTCTCTCTCTCTCTCTCTCTCTCTCTCTCTCTCTCTCTCTCTCTCTCTCCCTCTCTCTCTCTTTACACACTCATTTCTTGCTAGAAAAAAACACTTTGGCCGGGAAAAATGGCACCCAAATAACAGCAACCAAAAAATGCTGCTAACCCAAGAAACCCCACCATGTCCAAAGAGGAAAAAAAGCAGCTAAACATGAAAAAGCAGTTGCACGATGGCTAAAGTCACTTACACACAAGGGTGGACCTAGGGGGTTCTCGGGGTTCACATAAACCCGATGGATGTTTTCTCTCGTAATATACATTTTTGTAAAAGTTTACGATTGTTCCAAATAAACCTGGTCTAAAAGTCCGTGTTACATATATACTTTTTAATCCAAAATTTCGGATATCTAAAATGTAAAAACTTAGCTAAAATAATGGGTATAACATTTAAGCATCATCGCAAATTTCGGATATCCAAATTCATGATAAATATTTATATTGATAAGTCTCTTAAATGATTTAAAAAACAACATAAAATTATCGTCGAAATTTTTTTATTTCATATTTACATTTAGCCCACAAAAATTCCTGAGATGACTCTTATAATAAATGTCTAAATTCACGCGATAATTGTTTGTGAAAGAGATTTTAAACTTGTAGAAGATATGACATTTAACGAAAAAATAGAAAACATAGCAAAAAATAACCAAGAACATAAAAAACCAGCAAAACTTTTGGTTCGAGATTTGGTTTTAAAAAATTTATAGTCGAACGTTTGGTTCTATACAAAAACTGACTGAGACCGCCTAATGTTCACTCATATTCAAAAACCTCTATACTTGTAAAAAAGTTTATGTGCACCTGATGACTTAGTATTCTGGATCCGCCCTTGTTTGCGTGGTTTGACAATGAACTTATATATGAGGCGAAGTACCTATTTATATAATCACAAACTTGTATCAATTTTCCAAAAGCTTCTTACCTTCTTACCACTCAAATCTGAAGAAATATTGAATAAAAGCAAGATATGGAAGATATGAACTCAGAATCAAAACCTTTAATTCACGAAAACAAGTTTGAAGAAAAAGATTAAACAAGTCACCATAGCTACACTGGTGTGACTCTATTATCTAAATGATAATAGTCTTACAAGAACAAAAACAAATAAGAATGATCTGGGTTACATTTTGAAAGAGAGAAACAAGATGAAATACACACAAATGAAAACTCCCAGATAAGTCAACAAATGGGAGCGTCTTCTCTTTATCCCAAAAGCCACAAAGAGACGTTGCGTCCTTTGGACGCTTGGTAATTTAGCAAGTAGTGCCTCAAGAATCCAAGTAGCCACAATTGGTTCTCCACCTCACCAAGTATCCATCAACTCATGTCCAAGCTATAACTGAGATAAACAAAAGATACATAATTAGTCCCTCATGTTGGATAATGGTATTTGATTAGGTCCTAAGATTTAACATCCCCCCTTAATCAGATACCTCTACAGATTAATCATGCCAAGTTTTTCAACAAGAGCATTGTGTTGCAATGTATCCAGTCCCTTTGTGAGGATATCTGCTATTTGATTAGCAGAATCCACCTTACAAGTTTTAACAACACCACTTAAATTTTTTTCCCTTACAAAGTGTAAGTCAATTTCTAAGTGTTTGGTTCTTTCATGAAAAACTGGATTAGCAGCTATCTTAATAGCTGAGTTACTATCACAGTACAAGGTTACAGGCAAAAGGTTTTCAACCTTCAAATCTTTTAAGACCTTAAGAATCCAAATAACCTCACTGGTTACTGAAGCAAGAGCTCTATACTCTGCTTCAGTAGAGGATTTGGAGAGAGTGTTTCGTTTTTTACTCTTCCAAGAAACAAGATTATTGTTAACAAACACACAATAACCAGTAACAGATCTCCTAGTGACAACACACTTAGCCCAATTAGCATCAGAATAAGCATTTAAAAACATACCAGAGGTCTTCTTAATGTGAATGCCCAAACCTGGAGAGCCTTTAAGATATCTTAATATCTTGAAGGCTGTTTTAAGATGAGATCTCAAAGGGGAGTGCATGAATTGACTTAAGCAGTGAACTGCATAAGATATGTCAGGCCTGGTATTGGTTAAGTAAATAAGCTTACCCATCAACTTCTGATAATCAACAATATTATCAAGTAAGGGGTCATCAATAGTGGGCTCATTAGATATAGCAAGTTTGGTAACCAAGGGAGTGCTAGCAGGTTTGCAAGCCAACATACCATATTCAGAAAGAAGGTCCAAAACATACTTTCTTTGATTTAAGCAAATGCCCAAGTTAGTATCAACAACCTCAATACCCAAAAAATATTTCAACTTTCCTAAGTCTTTAATCATAAACTTAGTTTTCAGAAATATTTTAAAATTTTCAATCTCAGCAATATTGTTCCCAGTAATGATGATATCATCAACATATACAAGTAAGGCAAGAAAAATATTACCAAGAGACTTGGTGTACAAAGAATAGTCAGATTTACTTTGAACAAAACCATTTTCACTCAACACAGCTGTAAGCTTAGCATTCTATTGCCTAGGAGCTTGTTTAAGCCCATACAATGACTTTTTAAGTCTACAGACCATGTTGTCACCACCACAAAGATATCCTTGTGGTGGTTTCATGTAAACAGTTTCATCAGGATCACCATAAAGAAAAGCATTATTAATGTCAAGTTGGAACACAGGCCAAGAATTCACAATAGCAATATTAAGCAAACATCTAATAGTAACCATCTTAACAACAGGGGAAAAAGTTTCATCAAAGTCAATCCCTTCTTTTTGACCAAAACCTTGGGCAACAACCCTAGCCTTGTACCTTTCAATTTCACCACTAGACAACCCACTTACTACCTAAGGCCTTCCTACCCATTGGTAATTCAACAATATCCCAAGTATCATTCTCAAGAAGGGTTGCAAGTTCAGAGTTCATAGCATCAACCCAATAAGGGTTTTGAGAGGCTTCAAAAAAATTCTTTGGTTCACTATTTTTGTTAAGTTGGGTGACAAAACAGAAGTTTTCATGATTAAGTCTGGAACACCCCACAAATTTTTGAAGACCATATTTAACCTTGGAATTAACCACAAAATCATTATAGTTTTTAGGAAAAACAGAAGGTCTGGTAGACCTTCTAACACCCTGAGCAGGAGCACTTGGATTTTGATCCAAGTGACCTTCAGACTCATTATTTTCATCAAGTGTTGCTGCCTCCTCTCCCAACCCAGCTTCAATATCCTCACTATTATGAGCATCATCTCCAATATTTGGAGAATCAACAGTGTCCATATTGTTCCCATGGTTGGAAGAGTGGCTACCCTCACTTTGTGACTCATGGTCACTATTATGACTACCTGTTACTCTCTTCATCATCATTAGGTAGCTCAGGGTTATCTGAATCAAAAAAGTTTAACAGATTTTTATCTTGACCAAGACTAGTGACACTAGACTCATCATGCTTGTCTTTTGAGACAGAATCCTTAAAAGGAAATATAGACTCAAAAAAACTCACATCTCTAGAGACAAAAAAACTGATTTCTATCAAGACTAAAAAGCCTGTAACCCTTCTGAGAATTAGAATAACCCATCATAACACATTTTTCAAACCTATTAGACAATTTATCATGACTATTCAAAATAGTAGCAAAGCACAAACAGCCAAACATTCTGATAGAGAGATTAGGACAAGTATTGTAAATCATTTCATAAGGGGAATTTCCATTTAACACAGAAGAGGGTAATCTGTTAATGAGAAAAGTAGCAGTTAGAATGCATTCAGACCAAAATTTCAAAGGAATTCCCCCCTGAAACATAAGACACATAGCCACATTTAAGAGATGTCTATGTTTCCTTTCAGCCACCCCATTTTGCTGTGGGGTATAAGCACATGAAGTCTGATGAAGGATGCCATTGTTGTTACAAAACTTGTTGAAAGTTTGGTTAACAAATTCAGTACCATTATCACTTATAAAGACTTTAATATTTCTTTTAAACTGATTTTTAATCATTTTATGAAAAACATCTAAAAAAGTAACAACTTCATCCTTGGACTTAATGAGATATACCCAAACAGCTCTGGTAAAATCATCCATAATGGTTAAAAAATATCTATGACCAGTGTGACATGTCACCTTATAAGGACCCCATAAATCAAGATGAACAATGTCCCCCAAACACTTAGTCTTATGGTCACTTAAAGGAAAGGGCTTTCTAGTTTGTTTAGTCCTTTGACAAACTTCACAATAGTCATATTTATCATGTTTATCAAGTTTCAAGGCGTCTTTTAAGGTGTCTAAAACAGGGTCAGCAGGGTGGCCAAGTCTGCAATGCCAATCATAGTAAGATAGAGAACAAACAGGGACAGATTGACTAGCATTACACTTAATACCTTTATTATCTAAGTAGTATAAACCACCACATTGATTACCAATCCCTAGAATGTTTTTTAGATTCAAATCCTGATTCAGAAAAAGGCATTTATTTTCATCAAAAACCACAAAAATCTTGTTTTTGGCTAATTTATGCACAGATATCAAAGTAACACAGTACTCAGGTATAACCAACACATCAAACAAGACAAGACCATTTCCCAATTTTAAATTTCCAATCTTAGATATGAAAGCTTCAGTACCATTAGGATGACTGACTTTAATTTTGAGATGAGAAATGTCAAACACATTGTCCAATTCCTTTTCATTATTAGTCATGTGTTGGTTTGCCCCAGAGTCAACCACTTTCCCATGTTGAGTCACTTTAGAATGAATATTAGAACAAAAAAACTTTCCAAAGTTATCATGAAAAACCTTACTAGAATTAAAGTAGGTACCTGCCATATTGGCCTGCACTCCTTTTTCAGAACCAGTATTCTCTTTGATAAGAGAGAGTAAAGCAGAAAGTTGTTCATCAGAAAACACAGAGTTGGAATTAGAGCCAACAGAGTTGTTTGAAAAAATTTTCCCTTTAGAATTTTGACCAGATTTATTTTTTCTAAAATCAGCAGGAAAGCCAATGAGTTTAAAACATCTATCAATAGTATGCCCATTGTACCCACAATTTTCACAGACCACTTCAGAGTTCCCATTGGGTCTATAGGTATTAGGTCTATTGGCCATGTTAGGTCTAGGACTGCTACCATTATAGTTGGGTCTAAAACCACCATTAGGACTGCTGCTATTATAATTAGGTTTAAAGCCACCATTGGGGTTAGGGTTAACATTTTGGTGGCCTTGAAACACATTTCTGGTGGGCCTATTTGAGAGAAAAGCAGAAGTCTGATTCCTCTGAGAGGTACCCGATAGGCTACCAGAAGCAACTCTGTGAGACTCCTCACTAGAGATGATGGCATAAGCACCCTTTATATCTGGAAGAGCCTCTCTAGAGAGAATGGAGCTTCTAATGGTCATATAGGTATCATCAAGACCCATTAAGAATTGCATCAATTTCAACAACTTGTTATGATTCTTAAAATCATTAGTAGCAGCACAAACACAATTAGGAAGCTCAACCATAGCATCATATTGTTTTCACAAAGCATTCAAGGTATGATAATAATCAGACAAGTTGGAGCCATTTTGCTTCAAAGTATTAATCTTATGATGCAGATTAAATATCACAGACCCATCAACCTTATGATAGGTTTCTTTCAAATCATTCCAAACATGCTCAGCTTTCTTAGAAAAAATTTGACCAAGAAATAATTCATCAGAAACAGAATTAAGAATCCATCCTAACACAACAGCATTGACTCTGTCCCATTGTCTTCCTAACACATCATTAGTTTGGGATCTTTTACAAGATCCATTTATGAAACCGGTTTTATTTTTTCCCTCCAATGTCAAAAGCATAGCATTAGACCATATTTGATAATTCTCAGTCCCTTTAAGTTTAATAGAAATCACAGTCAATGTGGCAGAGTCATTAGGGTGAAGATGCAAAGGGTCACTAATATCAAGTTTACTGATCAAGGTGACAACAGATTCTTCCCCAATCTGGTCATCTTGATATTCAGTGTCTGTGTCACCATGAACACTAGTCATAGTGAAGAGTCACAGAAACCAAACCCCCCAAAAAAGAACTTAATCAAGTCAACAAAGTTCCCAGGCTTCCAAACCACTCAAGGGTGACAGGTCAAGGGCAAGACAGTGATTAAGGGTCCAAATAAACAAAATACCCCAACAATCAATAGCAAGATCAGCAAAAAAGAGAGTATCAATATACGAGAGAGTATAGTCACAGATATCACCCAAAAAACAAGTATGAAAAAACAAATAAGCCAGTAACCAAATAATCAAAAAAGAAGAGAGAGTAGAGGTGTTACAGTGCATACACAAAAGCTCAATCGATCTGTTTCTTCTAGATTCACTTAGTCTAGAAGAAAACAGAACCTCCTCACCAAACCCTAATTTAAAAAAAATTAGGGAAAAGTGCAATCACCAATAGATCTATGCAATAGATCAAATATATAACTTCCCTGCACCACAAACAAGGTTAAAACATATATAATTTAAAAAACCCTCAAAATTTTTGAAACCCTAAAATTAAAAAATCGATTTTAGGATGAATAAAAAACAATGAGAACAAAATCTTTTTAAATCTGACTATCTCAATAGCAGATCTATCCAAAAAACATTTCAATTTTAAAAAACCCCAAAAAAAATTTGAAACCCTAAAAATATTTTTCCAACGATTTTAGAGAACCTCTCTCTAATACCATGAAGAAATATTGAATAAAAGCAAGATATGGAAGATATGAACTCAGAATCAAAACCTTTAATTAACGAAAACAAGTTTGAAGAAAAAGATTAAACAAGTCACCATAGCTACACTGGTGTGACTCTATTATCTAAATGATAATAGTCTTACAAGAACAAAAACAAATAAGAATGATCTGGGTTACATTTTGAAAGAGAGAAACAAGATGAAAAACACACAGATAAAAACTCCCAGATAAGTCAACAAATGGGAGCGTCTTCTCTTTATCCCAAAAGCCACAAAGAGACGTTGCGTCCTTTGGACGCTTGGTAATTTAGCAAGTAGTGCCTCAAGAATCCAAGTAGCCACAATTGGTCCTCCACCTCACCAAGTATCCATCAACTCATGTCCAAACTATAACTGAGATAAACAAAAGATACATAATTAGTCCCTCATGTTGGATAATGGTATCTGATTAGGTCCTAAGATTTAACAAAATCACATCAGACTACCTTCAAAACAAACCAAGTATATAGAAATTATATTATTTAACATATGATCTTAGTCCTTAACTTTATAAATGATCTTTTTATTGTATATGCGTGTGTACAGTAGGAATGATGCAATAGTTGATCATTTCAAAACATAGACAAAAATATCGATGTGATTAAAGTATGAAAGTTGGCATTTTTATTGGAAGGGGTGTCATGTGGGAATGTTATGATTAGGTCTTTAATTTCTTTTAATCATTGAGACTTACTTAATTATTCCATCAAATAATCTATCCAAGGCTTGTTCTGGTTGTATGTACTAATACAATGACTTGTAATTTTAAAGCACAATATAAAATAGAGCAATACATCTGTCTATGAGAACTAAATTAGCTGTTATAATTTAAATTTCACTTTTTTAAAATATACATTTGGAATAATATTGTATTGGCAAGACTGGCATGTTATAACATTAATCTTGGTAGGTTGAAGTAATCAATCGACCTTCAATTATGAACAATGGTTGATGAGGAGTAGAGAATTCATAACTAACAATCATATATAGTTGTTGTATATGTGATTGCAACATATAATATGTTTGGCAACAAGCATTTGTGAGCGTTTTAGTCCATAAAAAGGTGTGAATTGACAGGAACATTCTGACCTCGGGTGCTTTTAGTGAAACAGATACTCACGTTATAAGTTTATGAGGTCGTGTTATATTGCCGTTTAGGGTTATTTGTGAGCGTTTTAATGAAACAGATACTCGCGTTAGTTTTGAAAGTTAAAGAAATTCCAAACAACCATATTTATTTTTCTTTTCCAAAGATTAGGAATAGGAATGCTCAACTCGACCCTATAACCCTAATCAGGCAATAATGTAACAACTTGTGTGTACAACGAACACAAATAACCCTAATCGGAAACAATGTAACACGACGGGACAAACTAATAGCTGATAATATGAAGTTGAGCACTGTTTTCTTTGTTTCGCGGTCGTGATCAGATGTTGTCCGTGAGACCGGTCGATATGTTAAAGATAGGGTTTACCCTATATGTATATGTGTTTTATGTGTATGTTTATGTATATTGTCCCTTACCCCTACCCTACTCACAACTCCTCTCATTTAGTCACGCAGCTGTCAAATACTTAAAACAAAGCCATAAAACCAACCCTCTCTATCTAATACAGCAAATTCTAGTTTGCAACTGTCAAAGATTCCATCTTTCCCAACCACATTCTTTAGATATATAGTAAACACTTTGATATCACTTATATAGTATTAAAACTAGCAACAACTATAAACCGAAACACCCACCACAACTAACTACATTTCATAGTTTTTTTGTGCATTACATCTTATATTATGACCTTTCATAAAACTATCTATGGAGGTTAATGGACTAGTACATTAGAACAACATTTAAGGTTATATAAATATCGTTGTTGTTGTTAGAAATGGCGTACGGGCAACATTATCGATCACCATTTGGTGACACGACTTTTACTAAGGTGTTCGTTGGAGGGCTTGCTTGGGAGACGCCGGTTGAAGAAATGCGTACGTATTTTGAGCAGTTTGGTCACATTCTTGAAGCTGTTATCATCACGGATAAGATCACGGGCAAGTCTAAGGGTTACGGATTTGTAAGTTCCATAAATTCATATATGTATATTAACGATTTTCGATTTTATTGGATGCATTTGTATTTATGGAACTTTTTTTGTATTTGTAATAAAAAAGGTGACATATGAAGATGCTGAATCTGCCAAAAGAGCTTGTAATGAACCAAATCCTGTGATAGACGGAAGAAGAGCTAATTGCAATATTGCATCACTAGGCCAGCCAAGATCTTCGCCCTCTCGAGGTTCTATTTTCTAGACGATTCAAAATAAAAAGTATCGCCGTTTTATGAAATGATAAATTTACATGTTGTGCTTTCTAATCTAATGTAGGAGGACATCAAGGGGAAGGTGCATTTCAAGGTAGTACATTCGTACAAGGTGCATCACCGTCGTATAGCGGAGCACCACCACAGCTAGCTCCGCCTTCTTCGGTTTTCTATCCTCCTTATGGGTGAGTTTTTGAACCATATTTACTACTAGTATAAATCATGATACATCTTGTTGAAAATAGGGTTTCAAGTTCAATATATATTGTAAGACACATATAAATAGTATAGTTCCTAAACATGTATGCCAAATTGCTAGTTTTGTAGGCATATATACATATAAAGATTACATGCTAAACCATATATAATTATCCTTGTCTATTGGCTGTAAATTTTGGTAATTTTTTTTTTGGTAAGTGATTTCCGACTCATTGGCCGACTAATCCACGGGGTTTGAGCCCACCGCCACACAGACTCAAACCAGGTAATACAATGAATATAGTGGTGCTAGAGCATAATACATATGTAAAATACAATGTTTGTAACTATATGTTGATCCAATATTGGTACTTATAGTGAGCTCCTAATGATAGAATTGGAATGAATTTGTACATTGATACGAATGTAAAACAAATTTATACTATAGTTTTGTTACTTAGAATCAACTCAATATAACTCATGATCGTTTCCGGCTCATTTCTTATCGCAGATATGCAGCTTACTCACCGGAATACGCTTATCATCAAGTAAGTACTCGACTAGGTTTATAGTTTTGGGATGATCACTACAACTCATTATTTGATGATTGATAGTTACTTTGTGTGTATCCAACAGGCCATGTACAATTCAGTAATGCAATATCCATACTATGGACCAACACCTAACGCCGTGTCCGCACCATATTACTATGGCTATTCGCCCACACAAGTACCTACACCTAGGGGTCCAATATCACCACAAGCGCAACGAGTTCACCAGCCACCGTACATGTATTATCCTACGCAGCAAACGGGTCCATCCGACTATCCTACACCACCACCTCGACTAGTATTCGTTCCTCCAAGGCAACCTGGTAAGATACTCTCTCATTGTCCAAATGTATCATATTTATAATTTTTGTATGTAAGATGATAGAAAATTAACCCCGTGAAGTATATATGTTTATTGATAGAGTATTTATAAGACAAGTACATAAAACCCTAATGAACCAATAACTCACAAACCGGACTTAGGCCTAACTATATCGTCCAATATATTGTATCATTTAGCCAAAGGTATGCTTGCAAAATGTGACATATATATGACATATGCACCTTAGAAACATATGTAGATGGTGGGTATATGATTATGATGATGTTGTGGTAATGCATGTGCATAAAGAGAGACATGGGTGTGGACATGTGAGATGATCTGTAACTAGGGACCATATGGTATAATAATGGGTCAATGGGTAAAAGATATATCACTTGTGATGAGATGATGCCATTAGTATGTATAGACCAAAACCTTGAGTCAAACAGTTTTCAGTCATCCATGTGAATTCCAGATTCCATTGTCTCTTGTAGTGTCGTGTATCAAGTAACCAGATTATGCTTAGTTTAACTTCTTTAAGATTCACTAGTATCATGCACTATGTCTTTTTCTATCAAAGTATAAGGTAAGGCAAGGCAAGGTTACATCTAATACCGTCTTTTACGGGTTATGGGTCTTAATGTCGTCTAAGACGATGTATGGGGAGGTTGAGACGTATACAAGGTTAAGACGTAGACACCTCTACTTAAGATAGAGAAGTTAGTTCTGATTCTACCAAAAGTAAAAAAAGCCCTCCGGTTTCTATCAAAATATGATATTAGTTAAATCCCATTATGAATATAAAAACCAATAGCTTGACTGTGTTTTAAACCTTGTCAAGGTGTTGTTGGAGTATTTTAGGATAAGGGTACTTATTTTTGTAACGATTTTCAGGTTTACAGATACCACAAGATACTGCTAAAGAAACTGATGATGCTACCGTATCTTCAAGGCCTCCAAACACTTAAAATCAATTGGTTAAATTTATTGAGTCGTCGAAGTTTTGAACCATTGTATTTGTTTTTTCTTTTTTTATCGCAAATTAACCATTTTTTTTTATCTCCGGGTACAAATAACGCTATATGTCGCTCGCATGAGTGACTATTAACAAACTTCAACCACGAAAGTATAAAAATTCCATCTATTTTACATTCTCTATATGTATAAAATCACTCATTCTTGCAACATTTGCTCTTATTATTGCACTTTGTAAATCAGTAATCATGGGCTACTTCGTATGTAAATATGTAATCACAAGATCACTTATATAAAAAAGATCCAGTCCACATTATTGGGCCTAATAACGAAGGCCAATACTATCTAAATGATTCAGCCTGTTGGTTCACGAGATTGAACCAAAAGCACGAATTTTCCGCTACATGCAAAGAACTCTGAACTGCCACATCAATCTTTTGAAAAAAGAAGTTTTATCTGGTTTAAGCAAGGTTATAAATAGCGAAAAACGTGACGTGACAGTATGTTCAAGCCACACGCCTTATCGGTTAAAACGAAGCTTTAACGTTTGTAAGACGTGTATTAAGGCGGCATAACATATAAAAATATTTATGTGTTTTTATCATATTTTAGTATTTAATATATATTGAATCACAATTAACGTTATACATAATAATCAAAGGTTTGAAACTGTTTTTTACATGTAATAGTATTCATTTTTCGGAGTTGAATTCAAAAAAATCGCCACACTTCGTGCCTTAGCGTGCTTTTTCACGTCTTAACTCACGCTATGCCTTAATCTATGCCTTAGCGCGCCTTTTAGAACCACGGGGTTAAGTATGTGTAGTGGTATATGTTGGAATTTATATAAAACCCTTAACCATATTAACACGTTAATAATCACGAGTACGCAATGGAATAATAAGATAACGGATAGACAAGTAATTAACATAAACGATAAAGAAAAAAATGTACCTTTTAGCAATGGATTAATTCACTTTTATAGAACAATCAAATAACCGAAAACCCAATAAAGATCAAACAACGCTCTCTCTAAGTATACGCACACAATACGTTTATACAAGCAATAAGTATGCTAGTATGTAAGTGTTAAAAAACCAATAAACCACTACTCTTGAATCAATTAACTAATAATAAACCTTGTGGTTTCTTCCCTTTCGTCGACCACAAAAACCAAACAACCATTTGGGGTTTTTCGACCGGTCGCACCAAAAAAAGGAGAAGAGAGAAAGTGATTTTAGTGATTACAAGTGAATTATGAGGTATGCAAGACCTTCTTATATACTTGTAATAACTTGGTGATCAATCATCATTTCTTGGTTTATTTGTTTAATTAAAATTAATATTTAATACAATATTAATTATATATTTGCGTCTCCTTAGGCTGGAGACGACTTCCGGACATTATTAGCCGTATTCAAAGTGATGGTCATATAATATACCGTTGCGAAGCTCGTGAAAAATGCTATTTAATGGTGTCGAGAGTTCCAAGCTAATATTTTCTATGTAACGGTAATTAGTCCCGAACACACAAATGAGGAAAACCTTGTACACGAGATCCTTATACTATATAAGGACTCCACCTCCTCATTGGTGTGTATGTTTTTCCCTTTGTTAGTTTTAAAGAGAGAAAGTTTTATGTTTTCTCTTACTAGGAATTCACACACTCCTTTGTTTTCTTCTTTTCTCTTCTTAATCTAATTCTTCTTTTTTATTTAATCCTTTGTTCTTCATCTACATCTTTTATTTTCGTATCATATCATATCATCATCATCTTAATCTCATCATCATCTCTCGTTACATATATATACATCTATATATCGTGTGTAAGGTCTTACAAGTGGTATCAAAGCCAAGTTATTCGTGGTTACCTTGTTTTTCATGGTGTTATGATTCATAAAATCATTGAAAAACATATAGTTTTTTCTTGGATTGAAGGTTGTTCTTCGCGTTTGGATTGAAAAAATTTTCGGCTCAAAAATAAAAAAGTTTGCACTTTTATGGTCCTTATGAAGCTATAAACCTTGGAAGCACAAATCGTTTTGTCGGAAAACCTTGAAATCATTGCCTTTTCGAAGATTGTTGCCTTTTGAGAATTTTGGGATTTTTTTGCAAAACTACCGAGATAACTAAAAACTTTATTATACCGAGATGGTTTACCGGATTGACCACAATTTTTTACCGAGATAGGGTTTTTGCCACTTTTACCGAGATAGCAACTTTAGAAAATACCGAGATACTAAGTTGCCTAAAATACCGAGTTGCTTATTTTACCGAGTTGAGGTTTTGGGAATTTTACCGAGATCGCCATTTTTGTAAAATACCGAGATAAGTATTTACAAAATACCGAGTTGGCTAATTTAAATAATACCGAGATCGCGACTAGTTATTTTACAGAGATCGGCACTTTTCCGATTTTACTGAGATCAACACTTTTCCAATTTACCGAGTTGACGTTTTTGCTAAAATACCGAGATGGTGTTTAGCTAATTTTACCGAGTTGGTGTTTCTCAAAACTACCAAGATAGTGCATTTTTAGTAGTATACATTTCTAGCCGTTCTCACCCTCACCACTAAGTCCAGATCACCGTTTCCAAAAAAAAAAACGTTTAATATTTTTTAGGTCACCCATATCAAAAAAATTTCTATACTATTTTTACGGCATTTTTAATTCAATTTCAAATTTTGATGATACGTTTTTCCGGCGAAATTCGATTATCCGAGAATCCGAAACGCGCTTTTTACGAATTGTGATCCTATTTTACACACTCCTTCTACAATGACTTCTCAACAAGACATCTATGTTGCGGGTACTGAGAATCACCCTCCCATGCTTAACAAGGATAACTACACTATATGGGCTAGTCGTCTTCTTCGTTACGTAAAATGCGAACCGTTGGGAATGATGATCGTAAAATCTATCCAAGTGGGTCCTTATATGAGACGAACAATTACGATGCTCGGTGATCCAACGAGTACTACCCCAGTGGCCGACCCTAGTGCAAACGGATGAAAAGTTAACTAAGAATGAATCTAAACAACTCGACGCTGATGATCAAGCAATTCAAATCGTTATGGGACTTCCCGAAGTTGTTTATGCTGCGGTCGATAGTTGTGACACCGCACACGAGATGTGGCTCAGAATTCAGAAAATGATGAAGGGGAGTGAAATTGGTTTACAAGAAAAAGAGACTAAGTTGCTTCATGAATGGGAGAAGTTTACTTCTATTGAGGGGGAACAAATTGAACTTTACTATCATCGGTTTTCAATACTTATGAATCATCTTAGAAGAAATAAACACGAACCTGCACAAATTGCTGCCAACATCAAATTTCTTGATAATCTTCCATTTGAATGGTCACGATATGTCACACTCGTCCATCAAACCAAGGATCTTCATGTTGTGGACTACACTCAAAGTCTGGTTCAATTTTTTTGGACAAGGTAGGAAACATACTGCTTTTCTGATAGGTGGGGGCCTTTCTGTTGTAGAAAATAGAGACAGAGAAGATGACTATGCTTTTTGTGTACATCCCCTGCTAACCCTTGGACTGAGTATCTGTTTGGATGATCCACTCGCCTTGCCTGAAGTCTGACAGGATGAGCCAATAGCTTTGCCTTTCTTCTTGGACGGTGAATTAGTCTCTCCCCAAGTATCGTCCGAAATACAATCATCTACGGAGGTGTTGGAATACTTGGAAGGTTCCTCCTGGTCATCATGAAATGGGTGCTGGAAGTATTTAGTGTTTACATGTTCAAAGCTTTCTTCTAATGACAACAGATCTTCCTTAGAGCTTTCAAAGCTTTCATCTGATGATAGCGTATCTTCTTTAGAGATTTCAGAGGAATCAATGATGATAACATCTGTAAATTACAAGACAAATTTTAATAAATTCAGATACTAACAGCCACCCAGATACTCAAAACAATAAAACATTCATATACAAACTTATTATAGATTAAAAGTTAATATACTAACCTCCCTGCAACAGTCTGTGTTTGAAATGTTGGAATTCCCTTTCAAGCTTTTCCACCCTATTATGTAGGTTAGAAAGAGCAGCTGTGGTATCAGTTTCCATTGAACCGTTTCATTTTCCTTTGTTTTTCAAGTCAGCTCCTGTATCTACATACCATAATACCGCATAAGTTAACTACAAATACATAATCACATGTCTGCTATAAAGTTTAACAGCTACACATAAACGAAATCTTAAGCCCGTTTGCTCTTCGAGGTAGATATCTCCGCGATCCCTCTATCTCGTGAAAATGTTCATCTTCGTGCCCAATATATGAATCCAATATGGACCTACTTCTTTTTCGTTTATCCTTTTTTTATGTAAGTAGCTCAAAATTTGACATTCACATTCGGTCTTTGATTGATATCAATATCATCAATACCCATGAAAAAGCTAATATAAGTTCCAAAGTAAGAGGTCCTTTACTAAAAAGTCTAAACAAAAAGATGTTAATGCATACTGAATTCACATATTGGGCACGAAGATGATGATTTTCACGAGAAAGAGGAATCATGGCGATATTTACCTCGAAGAGGAAACGGGCTTGAGATGTCGTCTATGTGGAGCTGTAATACTTTATAGCATACATGTGATACCGAAGCTAATGAATAACTATATTTCTCTAAAGTTTAAATCTTAGTTTACTTACCTCCCTGCAACTGTGTCTGTTTAAGAAGTTTGAATTCCCTTTCAAGTTTTTCCACTCTATTATCTAGATTAAAAGGATCAAATGCTTTATCAGCTTCTGTTGATCCATTGCCTTTTTCTTTTTTCTTTAAGTTAGCTCTTGTATTTGCATCAGCATATAACCAACATATAAACAACATAGTAAATGAATCAATGCAGCTGTGAAAACTTATAGACTTCCTGGCCAACATTTTTGAATCTAAGATGGCATCGACAGAAGAACCTACATATTTTCGTTTACCCTTTTTTATGTAAGCCCCTCTTACTATCGCCGTCACATTATCTTTTTCATGGGCATCACTACCATCAACTAAGGTCTTTACTGAATGACCCGTTTCCTTTTTGTTGATTGGTCGAAGGATTTCCTTCCCATTTGTAAATTTTGGCGCTTATTTCGGCATCAATTTATCTGAGTCGTCACTCTGAACACGCTCACTCTCACTTTGAGTTTCAGTATCGAAATATAATCCACACATGGATCAATCCAAATACTAAATGCATGATATAAACCACACAAGTCTGTATCTAGATACTCAATTGGAAAGAGTATTCGAATACTAAAACTAAAACTGAAAAGAGAGTATTCATAGTGGTGACTCGGATAACTTGCTACCCCATGAAGCCCCAAAAATGGGAACTGGGAATGAAAACATTCGACCAATCAACCGAAAAGAAAAGGGTCATTTATTAAAGACCGTAGTTGATGTTAAGAAGGACCATGAAAAAGGGAAATGACACGGCCATAGTAAGAGGTACTTACATAAAAAAGGGTAAACGAAAAGATGTAGGTTGTTCTATCGATGCCATCTTAGATTCAAAAAAGTTGGCCAGGAAGTCTATACGTTTTCACATCAAGATAATCAAACCTAATCTCCACTCAAATGTCTGTTCTCGAGTCTTATTTTAAAGGAATGGAAGGGGGTGGAATGGGAAGGGCAAAGTAGGGGAGGACATTGTGAAGAAAGTGATTAGTGCAGTTTGTGTTCTTAAGTTCTATTTTTTAGTAGAAAGGAAAGGGTATAGAAAATAACAAATTTACCAAGATATTCTCAAAACTATATGATATTGATCTAAAAGGGTACCAACATGATTGAACCCACATTAATAATAATTAGATGAGATTTCGAGCATGTCTGGTTAGTTTTGAAGTTAAGATTGCTGAGAAAAATTAAGCCATTTTTGCTCATATTGCTATGTTTGAACCTTTTAGGTGTGTTTGTGCATTTGATATTTTAGTAAAACCAACCATTAGCTAACAACAGAACAAGGAAGATGCAAATACATAATGTTATTCTTTATGACCAAGATAAATGAAACTCATAATCTAACTCAGAAAGATGCAAATACATGATCTGACTCCTTTTTTACTATACCTAATAACTTGATCAAAATGTATTTTTGCATGATCAAAAAATTAGCATGTAATAGACATCGATTAATGAACCACTAAAAAATGTAATGCAATTAAAATGGCCATGATAGATTTACGTGATGACTAATAATTGCTGTAAAGGAGATGCCAGTTACGAATAACTTCTGTAAAAGATAGAAACCCTAGTAGAAATATATAAAATGTGGATGAATAATAAGGATATAAATGTAATTTTATACAAGCCTAACCCATTTTTCTTCCCAATCCCTCCAAAATTGGGCGGAATAGATATACATAAAAATGCCTGCACCTTTCCTTCCTTCCTCTTTCCCGTTCCCTACCCTTCCTTCTTCAAAAAAACTTAAGAACAACATTTTTTTAATTTTCCTTTCCATACTCTTCCATTCCTTTAAAAAAAATACTTGAGAACTTAAGGTTTCTAGTATGACCAACAAATTTTTTAAAAATTTATGGTGTGTTTTTTTAGCTTATATAATGGGCTTATATAAGCCATTTTTTGCTTATATAATCCTATGTTTAATAAACTTATAAGCCCATGGCTTATATAAAAATAAGTTAACATGAGGGTAAAATGGTAAATATGTTATATAAGCCTAAACCTTCCTAAAAAAGCCACATTTTTATGGCTTATCATAACACCCATATATAAGTTTATAAGCCCACTAATATAAGCTTAGCCAAACACTTGGTTTGAGCTTATAAGCTTATATAAGCTAATAAGCTTATAAGCCCATTATATAAGCTAAACCAAACACCCCTTATCTCCTGTATCTACATCATCATATAACCAACAGAATACTTGAACCATTTATTATTTTCACTACTCCTAAAACTTTACATAGTAAACACTAACTAATGATCCATCTAACGCCTTTCTGACAAACATATAAACATAAAATATCACAAATTTGACCTTTAATATGTGCCTTCGTAGCTTCATCGACCTTCATAGCTTCATCAACCTTCATAGCTTCATCAACCTTCGTAGCCTCATCTGCCTTGTCATCTATATAACAAGTATTAAAACAGAATCAATTGTTGGTATTTTCATAACATGCAACATCATCAAAACAAAGACAAATCATCAAAACTTCAATAATACTGTTTCGAAGTAAAAACCCTAACCTTGTTTTGATTTTCTTTTAGTCCGGTTTTTTAAATCTAACTGCATCAAGTCTTCAATAATAGTGTCAGCAAGAGGATCATCATATCTCCAGTTGGTTCCATACTTATCCATCACATAATCAATCATCTCAGCAGTGATCTTAAAATCAATATCCATCTGGTCATTTAGGTTTGATTTATCAGTGTTTGAAGATTTGTTACTGTTTGTGTCTGGGTGGGTGAGTGGTTGATTCATTATTTGACCTTCGGATATTAAATATATGTGTGTGTGTATGTGTGTGAGTGAGTTTTAGTAGTATAATCTTTTTAATTTTTTATAATTTTATTAATTGAACTTTACCTTACATGATTATTGGATAATTAAATTAAAGCATGTGATACACGGCTTTTGCCCGTATAAAAATCAAAGTTTGTTGTGTTGGTCTAATCGAATTGATCTAAGTTCTCTTTGTGACTCTATTGTTTTTGGTGAAACAAATATTTTTGGTTGGTTTTAAATTTAAATGTGCAAAGACGATTAAAGTAAATGTCGTTAAAGTAAAGTGGCGTGAAATTAAATCTAAGTCTATTTAAAACTAAATGTGCAATATTTAAAAGCTTTTGAAAAGTAAAATAATTAAATGACTAAAAATAAAATCGTGACGGAAATTAAAATTAGACAAGTATTAAAAACTTAAACTAAAAATTAAACAAGACAAAGTATAAAGAGTATACCCACCATCGGAATATATTCCGATTGGTGCAATCGGAATGTACCTACCTTTCAGATCGGAATGGATCCAGATCGGAATAACTGTCACTTACCTCCTGATCACAATACCAATCGAACCCAGATCGGAATGTACACAACACCCCAGATCGCAATGATGCTATCGGAATGTGTCCTATCGGAATATCACCAATCGGAATGTGGCTAAGGAAAATTGGGCAGCACTTCGTCTAAGTAATCCTCAAGAGCCGTCGGAAAGAGCGATCGCAATATGCGATCGCAATCCCCAGATCGGAATGAGGAAAAGATACACCAATCGCAATCCCGGATCGGAAAGCAAAACCCTTAAGCCCAATACTGTCACTATCGGAATGAGGAGAAGTAGGCTGTCACAATGTGGTGTTAACCCTTCTTTTCCGATGGAGTCTAAATTCGTAATAAGCACAAGTACTAAATAAGCTACTTCTAATAAGCCGTGACCAAAAACTCTAATGAAATGAAATCTAAACGAAGCAATAAGCTAAAAAGTTAAAATCTTTCAAACTTTAAAAGACGAAACTTAAATGAAATCAAAACTTAAAAATCAAAACTTTTAAGAAAACTTTCAAAACACTTAAGCAAAACACCAAATAAGCACACAAGGTTGTCAACCTCGTGGCTTATTCCGTATGAGAACTTAAAAGGACGAGACTTTTGGTTAAATAAGCAATTGGATTAAGCAAAACTTGCTTAATCCGAAATGTAAACCGAAACAAAAATGAAAAGAGAAGAGTAGAATGAGATTGATAAAAAGACTTGATCAAATGATAAAGAAAGATTAAAGACAAGAATTTAAAGAACACAAATTAAAAACTTACTTGGAATTAAAAGGTAATTAAGGTGCAAAACATGTATTAAAAATGACAAGTAATTAAAGGAGCATAAAATAAAAGTGGAAGAGCTAATTTGTCAAGTTAGCCAACAAAATGAAAAGAGTACAACTAATGACTATTTATAGGGGAGGATTAAGGAAGCTTCCTCCCCTCTTTCCTTTTCTCTTAATTGCATCATTAAGTCCCTCCTTCTTTTAATCTTCATTAATTGCATACTTAGTCCTTTTCTTCTAATCTTCTTTAATCTTGGACTTAAGGGACTTTTGGCTTCGGGATTTCTTTGAACTCGTCTTTAATTTCTTCAATAAAATAGACTTGAATTCTTCGGCTTTTGATAAACTTCCGTCTTTTGACTGTTTCTTCGATAAATCTTCAGAATTGGTCTTGGACTTCCGTTCTTTATGCACTCTTGACTTCTTGACTTCGTCTCTCATCTTTTTCTTCAATAAAAGTCTGTAAATGCCCGTGAATTTCCGTGTTTTCTCCACTTTTCACCTTTTCGTCTTAAATCACAACAAAAACACAAACCACGCATAATTCCGACATAAAAGACATAAAATACACGTTTTAGTCCTGTTATTATTGTAATTAAGTGGTAGAAAAGATGGGTGTTTACACACATATCAAATCCCCTACACTTGACCATTGCAATGTCCTCATGCAATGCATTAGTTACAAAGCAAGATTACACTTTTCATCATAATCAATCCACGTTGGCCTTTATTAAAGAGATAGAAAATTAAAGACATACAAAATAAAGAAATCAAAAGCATACCTTGGGTTTTGGAAATGTTATGAATAATCATCATCCTCAAGTTTTCACTTTCTCCAAACCAAGCTTAAAAACGAGATCATTGTTATTATAAGTTAGTAAACTATCACGAACTCATGTGGGCCAATTATTCACTTAGACTCCCTTATTCCTAGGTGTATCTCTTATATTTTATTATTGTCTTGAATGATCACGAGGATACATTTTTGACTTATTTCGATAGTTATTAAGTTTGAAAATAAAGTGAACGATTTAATCAATAGTTAGCTAAAGGACAAAATCTTTTAAAACTGCTTCTCGGGACCTCATAAAGTTCATATCTTGGCATAACTCGTTTCACGATTTGAGACCTCTCTCGGACCGATATTTGGCAGCGACTTCATACTTCAAACCTTGAGAGACGTTCATGAAATTATGGTCTTCTCTTCATATATGAATTTCTTCACTTGAAGTTTTGAGAGATTCATACTTGGACCACGACTTCTTCATTTTTCTCCAATCTTTATTTTGGGACTTTGATATACAACGATCCGCCTCCTTTCATGACTTGGATCTATTTATCCTCATACCTTGTTAGGGTCTTTTCGGATACACTTCTCCATGAATTTTGGGGAGTTTTGCTTTACGTCGTGTGTCTCGATCCTTCATATTGATTTTCGATAAATGATTCTTCACATCACTTTGGATCTTTAGCAACAAAATATAGCCCTCATGCCTTGTTAGGGCCTTTTCGGACTCGCCAATCTTCGCATCCCGCTTCAATAAGTTATGCCTTGGCTATGAACTCTAATCCATACCGAGCAACTTTTAAACGATCTTGGGCTAGAAGCTAAGTAACTTTTCAAATCGTACAACCTTATTTATTAGCAGATAAATTTATTAGCAAGCGATGGGAGAATAGGCTTATAATTTACTCACATAAATTCACGAAAGAATACCGAACTTATAATTGGCTCTATCATCTCTCGTTCTCCACAGTTTAAAATCTCAAGTAATGAGACTCGTGGATACTTAGCCTATTAAATCAAAGTTTTGGGTTTTCGAGTCGCCTATAGGATCTTGCAAATTCTTAGACTCTTTCAAGTTTAGAAATCGCATCTTAAAGTTCCCTTGATAAACGACTCTCTAGGGTCAATTATAGGAACTTGCGAAAAGTTCTAGTTCTTAACCCGTGAGAGTTAAGACTTTCGCGTTTTATAGCTCCCTAAATAAAAGCCTAGCAAAACTTGACTTAAACACGTTAAGGGTACTAGCTAGAGTAAACTTAGATAAGTAAACTCGGGTTGAGTCAAAAGATTCACAACGTTTGAAATTAAAACCACTTATTTAAACATTTATTCTAATAAGGAAAGAAAATAACTTTACAAAAGTAAAAAACTAATAGGCCAAAATAGATCAAAAATTTTGAAAAATGTCGAAAAATTGATTTTCCGGTTAAAATAAGGACAAATACAAGGAAAAGACCACTTAACTTCGATAGAAGTCCCCCTACACTTAAGATAAACATTGTCCTTAATGTTTAAGCATGTGGGAGTAAACTCCCCTACACTTAGGACATTGTGTACTTTGTTTAAATCTCGCTAAGGAAAAGACAACTAAAGAGATTCCTATTTTAATATTGAGAAAATATAAAATAGTGAATCGAAAAGAGTTTAGGATAGAACCGGGATAAAGTAGAACACGGAATCACGGGTCGTCAAGAATCATCAAGAGTGGATCATTGAAGCTCGAATCCCTGATTAAGAAGTGAGGAGAGGAAATAGCAAACCAACGGGTCTCCCCTACACTTATGCTAAAGAAAGCGAAAAGATAGATACATGGGTTGCCTCCCATGAAGCGCTTGATTTTTTTTAAACGAGTCGTGAGCCTGACTCGACCTTGATCATCAACGGAAGAAGCATGAAACATATCCACCAGGATCAAAGACATAGTTTTCATCGAGCAAATAACACAAGCTTAAGGCGAACAAGGCAAGCCAAAGAAGAGTAGGCAAGGTTCCCTTAGGCATAGATGGAGCATGGTGGAAGCAAGTATGAAGTGGTGCAAGCATGTCTTCAAAATTTCCAAAGATTTTTCCTTTTATTTCATCAGGTGGATACTGAGATGGCTTAAAGACTTCAATACCGGGGTCGAACACCTTTTCCTTTAAGGGAAAATAGCACTCAGGCTCAGTAGAGTGTGAAGAAGATCCGCAAAGAAGCACAACCTCGTCCTCAGAAGGGGGACAAAGAGGTGTCAAATCATATGTGCAACGGATTTCGGTGTCGACCGGTTTCTTCTCCTTTGACAGAATGTGCTTCAAATCCAAAGTAGGATCAAGACGATAATCTTCAAAGTCATAAGGAGGAGCATCACTCTCATGAGGGAAGTAAGTGTTGAGAAATTCAGAGAAATCTTCCTCAAATGAGTAATCGTCCAAAGCAGGATCGAGTGATGGCGGAGGATCTTCATCATGTGAAGAATCGCTCGAGAGAGTATCAGCCTCATCAAAATCATCGAAAGTGGGCATCTCGGGATACTCAGAAGTACAATCAAAATCATCCGAGTCTGAGCTAGAATCATCATCATCATAAGCATCAAAGACCGGTGGAGAATCATAAATGGGAGAAGCGTCCAAAGTAGGGAGACAATCATCCACATTATCTTCAAAGAGTGGATTATCAGTGGAGGAATCGAATAGAGGATTGTCGTAGACGACAAAGTCATCGAGAACATTGATCATATTCACTGATTCTCGTCCAAAAGATTTGCTTGTAAGCTTCCCCATTTTAAAAACTTTCGAATCATCCCCGACTCGTAAGATTAACTCACCTTCGACCACATCTACTAAAGCTCGCCCGGTTCTCAAGAATGGCCGACCAAGTATTAAAGGAATACGAGGGTCCATTTCATAATCAACTACGACAAAATCGATCGGGAAAGTAAATGTGCCAACTTTGATGAACACGTCTTCGGCTATACCAACGGGGTAAGCGAGAGTGCGATTTGCAAGTTCGAGAGTCATCTTTGTTGGAATGAGATCGGGTAATGATAGTGTTTTCCAAACACTTAGTGGCATCAAATTAATACTGGCCCCGAGATCAGCAAGGGCAGTAAATTCTTCAGTTTTGTTGAACACGCAAGGCAACACAAAACGACCTGGATCTCCAAGCTTTTCCGGAAGTTCTTTAAGAATAACTGCAGAGCAGTTTTCATTTAAGCGTGTGTTGGCTTGTTCAATCAGCTTCTCCTTCTTGCTAAGCAATTCCTTGAATGCTTTGACAAATTTCGGCATGTGGCAAAGTGCTTCAACAAGGCTAATGTTGATGGTCATTTTAGATAGCATATCCACATATTTCGATACTTGACAGTCATTCTTGGTTAGCTCGTTGGTCTTGCCTATGCGAGAAGGGTATGGGATTCTGGGTTGATAGGGGGACGGTGAAGGTGTAGTTGGTGAAGGTTGTGATGTTGAAGGGTCCTTCCGAGATACATCGTCATGACGAGGCGGAGACGGTAATGGTGTACTAATACTAGGTGTAGGAGGAGTAGGGACACATGGTGGTGAAGGAGGTGTAGATGATGGGGGTGGGATTGGTGGTCCTACGATGGTGACTCCACTACGAGTAGTAATAGCACTCACATTGGCTCGCGGATTAGGGACGGTGTTTGAAGGTAGAGAACTTGAAGTAGAAGGTTGAGTGGTGGGCAAGAAACTAGCCAACAGATTCTTTAGTTCAGTCGTTTGAGTGCTGAAGGAGGATTGAATATTATCACGAACCTCGGTTCTAATGTCGTTTCCTTGCTTCAGGATATCTCCTTTCAAATTGATTATTTGGCTCTGTAGATTCTTGATTTGCTCACCTTGAGTTCTCATTGTGGCTTCAACATCGGGATTAATGGGTGGGGTTTGTTGGGCGGGTGGTTGATAAGGGTTAGAAGCTCTTGGTGGGATTTGGTTGCTTCTATTGTAGTTGTTGGCGGGGTTTTGGTTTTGAAGAGAAAAACCGGGTGAAAGGTAGTTGTTGGATCGGTAACTTAGCAGATTTCTATCCCCTCGTTGTCTAGCTTGGTAATTTTCCGGTGAATAATTGCCATAAGCAGCATACACGTTTTCCAGATTTCCTTGTGTCGAAGGACAATCGATGTATGAGTGAGGACCGCCACATGTTTCACAAGGATTAGCAACTGCTTTAACTTGTTGTTGTTGTTGGTTTGAAGCTAGAAGCGTAATACTTTTGCTCATTTCGGCCATCATGCGGGTAAGTTCGGTCATCTCAGGGTTTGCTGAGGTAGAGGAAACACTGACTCTCGGGTTGTTCCTAGAAGAAGCAGAGGAATCCCAGTTCTTGTGGTGAGTAGTCATGTTCTCAATTAACTCTCTACACTCCTCGGGTCTCCTTTTCATGAATGTGACACCGGCGGCTGCATTTATCGTATCACGATCTCGAAAAGTCAATCCGTTGTAGAAAGTATCGATTAAGGTCACAGGGATCATGTTGTGGTTTGGACATCTATCGATCAAGACATTATATCTCTCCCAAGCATCAAAAAGAGATTCATCAGGGTCTTGCATGAAACCGCTGATCTGATTGCGAAGGCTTGTGACCATGGATGGTGGAAAGTAGCGCGATAGAAAGCGTTGAGTCATATCATCCCAAGTGTGAATAGAATTCTTCGGGAGACGATCAAACCATTTCTCGGCATGATGCGATAAAGTATGTGGAAAGAGTTGTAGGCGAAGAACATCCATTGTGGCCCCAGGCAACTTCATGCTTTGGGTGATTGTAATGAACTTGTCGAGGTGTTTGTTGGCATCATCATCAGGCAATCCTCTAAATGGGTTTGTTTGTACTTGCTGAATCATGTGGTGCTTCAACGAAAACTCAGGAGCGTTGATTTGCATCGGCGCAATCGGTCCTCCTCGTCCAAACATTGTTGGTTGACAAAGTTCCTCCATGGTCCGAAGATCGGGCTGTGGAAGAGCATTGTTGTTATTATTATTATTATTATTATTGAGGTGCGGTGGTATGTTGTTGTTGTTAACACCTGCCATACTTAAATCTTCTTGAGGCTCGGGCTCTTGATAATTGGAAGATCTAGTACACATACACCTGAAAATGCAAAAGAAAAAGAAACCAAACACAAAGACAATATATATACACAATAAAAATAAAATCTTTTTGGATTTTTGAGATTTTTAATTTTTATGGATTTTTATCAATTTAAAAATTTTTATGATATTTTTGAATTTTTATGCAAGAAAAATAACGCTCACAAGTGATCGGATCCCAAAAAGCAACGTGTCTCTCACAGAAAACCGTCAATCTTAACGAAAAGAGCCGGCAGCGGCGCCATTTGATACACGGCTTTTGCCCGTATAAAAATTAACGTTCGTTGTGTTGGTCTAATCGAACTGATCTAAGTTCTCTTTGTGACTCTATTGTTTTTGGTGAAACAAATATTTTTGGTTGGTTTTAAATTTAAATGTGCAAAGACGATTAAAGTAAATGTCGTTAAAGTAAAGTGGCGTGAAATTAAATCTAAGTCTATTTAAAACTAAATGTGCAATATTTAAAAGCTTTTGAAAAGTAAAATAATTAAATGACTAAAAATAAAATCGTGACGGAAATTAAAATTAGACAAGTATTAAAAACTTAAACTAAAAATTAAACAAGACAAAGTATAAAGAGTATACCCACCATCGGAATATATTCCGATTGGTGCAATCGGAATGTACCTACCTTTCAGATCGGAATGGATCCAGATCGGAATAACTGTCACTTACCTCCTGATCACAATACCAATCGAACCCAGATCGGAATGTACACAACACCCCAGATCGCAATGATGCTATCGGAATGTGTCCTATCGGAATATCACCAATCGGAATGTGGCTAAGGAAAATTGGGCAGCACTTCGTCTAAGTAAGCCTCAAGAGCCGTCGGAAAGAGCGATCGCAATATGCGATCGCAATCCCCAGATCGGAATGAGGAAAAGATACACCAATCGCAATCCCGGATCGGAAAGCAAAACCCAATACTGTCACTATCGGAATGAGGAGAAGCAGGCTGTCGCAATGTGGTGTTAACCCTTCTTTTCCGATGGAGTCCAAATTCGTAATAAGCACAAGTACTAAATAAGCTACTTCTAATAAGCCGTGACCAAAAACTCTAATGAAATGAAATCTAAACGAAGCAATAAGCTAAAAAGTTAAAATCTTTCAAACTTTAAAAGACGAAACTTAAATGAAATCAAAACTTAAAAATCAAAACTTTTAAGAAAACTTTCAAAACACTTAAGCAAAACACCAAATAAGCACACAAGGTTGTCAACCTCGTGGCTTATTCCGTATGAGAACTTAAAAGGACGAGACTTTTGGTTAAATAAGCAATTGGATTAAGCAAAACTTGCTTAATCCGAAATGTAAACCGAAACAAAAATGAAAAGAGAAGAGTAGAATGAGATTGATAAAAAGACTTGATCAAATGATAAAGAAAGATTAAAGACAAGAATTTAAAGAACACAAAATAAAAACTTACTTGGAATTAAAAGGTAATTAAGGTGCAAAACATGTATTAAAAATGACAAGTAATTAAAGGAGCATAAAATAAAAGTGGAAGAGCTAATTTGTCAAGTTAGCCAACAAAATGAAAAGAGTACAACTAATGACTATTTATAGGGGAGGATTAAGGAAGCTTCCTCCCCTCTTTCCTTTTCTCTTAATTGCATCATTAAGTCCCTCCTTCTTTTAATCTTCATTAATTGCATACTTAGTCCTTTTCTTCTAATCTTCTTTAATCTTGGACTTAAGGGACTTTTGGCTTCGGGATTTCTTTGAACTCGTCTTTAATTTCTTCAATAAAATAGACTTGAATTCTTCGGCTTTTGATAAACTTCCGTCTTTTGACTGTTTCTTCGATAAATCTTCAGAATTGGTCTTGGACTTCCGTTCTTTATGCACTCTTGACTTCTTGACTTCGTCTCTCATCTTTTTCTTCAATAAAAGTCCGTAAATGCCCGTGAATTTCCGTGTTTTCTCCACTTTTCACCTTTTCGTCCTAAATCACAACAAAAACACAAACCACGTATAATTCCGACATAAAAGACATAAAATACACGTTTTAGTCCTGTTATTATTGTAATTAAGTGGTAGAAAAGATGTGTGTTTACACACCTATCACCTTGGTTAAAAATTAATATAACATAATTAAGCTATGTTTCTTAATTAATTAAATGTAACATGAATAATTATATTAATAATTATTTTAACCTAAAGTTTATTTAAATAAAATGGCCATGTTTAATTATCATGATAATTATATTAATAATTATAACATAAATCTTGTTTATTAATTATATAATATAAGTCGGGTGATTAAACGGTTTTATGACTTATTTCAACAAGCTCACGTATGAATGTAACATAAACGATGATTAATTTGTTATCTGGTAGATTTTAAAACATTAAAGTTTTTAAAAAATATGAAATGTCAAACCCATCTATCTCGAATGATGGTAACCATAAATCATAAACCTTAACCAATTAAACCATAAACACAAATTAAACCATAAACCAATAGTAAAACCTAAATCATAAACCTTAAACCATTTAACCGTAAACCATAAACCAGTAAACCATATACCTTAATTAAACCATAAATCATAATCATGCATACCATAAACCATAAACCCTAAACCATAAACCATAAACCCTAAACCATAAACCCTAAACCCTGAACCTTAAACCAATGAACACTAAATACTAAATCATAAATCTTAAACCATTTAAACTTATACTATAAACATTAAATCATTAATTAATAATTAAACCACAAACGCTAGATAATTAAACCATTAATCCTAAACCTTAAACCCTAACCCTAGACCACAAACCCTAAGCCCTAAACCTTAACCCCAAAAAACCCTAAACACTAAATCATAAACCATAAACCATTTAACCTTAAATTATAAACATTAAACCATTAATTAACCCTTAAACCATAAACCATAAACCCTAAACCCTGAACCTTGAACCAATGAACACTAAACACTAAATCATAAATCTTAAACCATTTAACCTTATACTATAAACATTAAATCATTAATTAAATAATAAACCACAAGCCCTAGCTAATTAAACCATTAATCCTAAACCTTAAACCCTAACCCTAAACCGCAAACCCTAAGCCCTAAACCTTCACCCAAAAAAAACTCTAAACACTAAATCATAAACCTTAAACCATTTAACCTTAAATTATAAACATTAAACCTTTAATTAACCCTTAAACCACAAACCATAAACCTTAAACCCTAAACCCTAATCCCTGAACCTTAAACTAATGAACCCTAAACACTAGATCATAAATCTTAAACCATTTAACCTTATACTATAAACATTAAATCATTAATTAATAATTAAACCACAAACCCTAGCTAATTAAACCATTAATCCTAAACCTTAACCCTAACCCTAAACCGTAAACCCTAAGCCCTAAACCTTAACACCAAAAAACCCTAAACACTAAATCATAAACCTTTAACCATTTAACCTTAAATTATAAACATTAAACGATTAATGAACCCTTAAACCACAAACCCTAAACCATAAACCATAAACCCTTAACCCTGAACCTTAAACCGATGAACACTAAACACTAAATCATAAATCTTAAACCATTTAACCTTATACTATAAACATTAAATCATTAATTAATTAATAAACCACAAACCCTAGCTAAGTAAACCATTAATCCTAAACCTTAAACCCTAAATCCTAAACCGCAAACCCTAAGCCCTAACCTTAACCCTAAAAAACCCTAAATACTAAATCATAAACCTTAAACCATTTAACATTAAACTATAAACATTAAACCATTAATTAACCCTTCATAATATATTTAAGTTATTTAACTATAATTTTATGTTTAAAATTAAAGTAATATTTTAATTTTTTGTTTTTCATAAAAATAAAACGTATATGCTTTTTTATTTACTTATTAACTTTTAAAAATTAAATTTTTTATTAACTTTTAAAAATATTTAAGTTATTTAATTATTAATATATTTAAGTTATTTAATTATTTATTTATTATTAACTTTTAAAAATTAAATGTTAATTATACTTTTATTATTAAGTAAATTCAATATTTACATTTTCATTAAACACAATATCCGGTAACCACCTTGTAACCACCACCATTTTCACCACCATTTTCACAATGACACAGGAAGAACGAGCCCTAAATTAACCACCCAATAACCGATCAAAAAAATCAAACCTCATAATCAATAGTCTCCAATCTACATAATCATTAACAACAAGAAACATCAGGAAATAGGTAATGCAAAAATCAGTATTGTTTAATTTTATATTAGGGTTCATACGAATAGTGTAACTTTGTTACTGATATTAGAGTTTACACTTACTTTTAATGCATGTATGTGGACCTATGTAATATTTAATTAACGTGATTCAATTTAAAGGATTAGCCCTTCTTAATGCGTTTATATGGTCTATGTTTCAATCTAAGATATGGGTTTTGTTAATGTGTCTGGATATGGTCTCATGGTATGTTATAGTTTAAGGATATGGTCCCCTATACAAACATATGTATAACCAAATACAAATGTTATCAGGGCATCCACAACCATGATACACATTATGCCAAACACTCCCTTCGTTGACATATAACTAACATTAATATGTACATGTTTGTAGAAGTAATTCATATAGAATCCGACACTTCATCATCTAGTTCTGAAAGTGCTAAATTTCGCCCACCCCTAGCAATAGAAGTCCTATTCGTAGTTTGCCAAGATGTTCTTCAAGTACTCCTTGTTTTCGTCCTCCACTGTTTCAAACTCCTATTGTAGGCATACATAATGTCACAAGTTCTTCATCTGTTCGTCCTTCTTTGTTTCAAACTCCTAATGCCACAAGTTCGTCCGCTCGAGTTTGTCCTCCCTTTGTTCGTCCTGCTTTGCTTCAAACTCAAATTTTAGGTGTACCTAATGCCACAACATCTTCCAAAAAAGTTCGTCCTCCCTCTATTCTTCCTCCCCGTTTAGAAACTCCTATTCTATTCAAACCTACTGCTGAGGATGAAGACACTAATGATGTCGAGGTAGATTCTAGTGATGAGGAGGAAGATACAAGTGATGAGGAGAAAGACACGAGTGATGAGGATTATGAGTTAGAACTCAAGAAGAATAGCAATTCTAAAGGTAAATCTGTTTAATCTAAAAGTTTATGGTTTAATGTACAGCATTGTGAAGTTTTAATTTATTCAACTTAATGCTATGTCAGGTTCAAAGTCAAAGCCGACTGCTTACTCGAAAGGATATAAGAAAATTTCAGACAAGGTATAGGTAAGTTGTTATGTGTTTATGCATAAAGCTGTATACGTTTATACCATCGATTAATTGTTTTAAACACATGATGTGGTCAAATATCAGGAGGAATGGGAAAACATATATTGGATTAGAAAGAGCCCTTTCTTTGACTCTAGTGATGAAGAATTAGTTGCTTAAGCTGATTCTCCAAGACGAAAGCACACTCCCAGATCAAAGCACACTCACAAAGCTCCATCTTCTCAAGCTAAAGCTCCAAGACCAAATGTCGTTGTTGGCCTAGCCAATAAAAACTTGGAAAGAAATTGCTGAGAAGGGTCGGTCAAGGAATTCTGTAGAGGGGAGCAACAACAAAGGCAAAAGGAAGGTTAGATGATGTCAGTTCTCCCTATTTAATATGAATAATTTTTTTGAGTTTTGTTGGTCTGGTATTGCTAGGCACCTGTTGTATTATCAAACTACAGGTTGCAACAATTTAATAGATTTGTATGCATTACTAGCATTATGAAACAATTATCAATTATCTGTATGTGACAACCTTGTTTATCAATTTAATAGATTTGTATGCATTACTAGCATTATGAATCAAATTCTGGTTCAAGTAGTAGTCACATTATACGTATACATATGTGGCAAATATTTGTCATATACACATTGAATGTGACCAAAAATCATATATGGTCACATAGACTTATTTTACAAGTGACAAATTGATAAACAAGGTTGTCACATACATTATTTTAATGTGACTAGTATATTTTGTTAAATGTTAACCACACATAAATTTTGTGTGTGTGGCAAATTGAAAGTAGGTATTGAAACATACGCCACTATATTTATTTAAATGTGACAAATATTTTACAATTACTTGAAGACTATGATCAAATATAATACATGATCATATTAAATTCTTAAACAATTATGTGACTATATGATTGCCAATAGTCACAACATTTGAGAAATGTGTATCTAAATTATACTTATGGTCACATTATAATGAGATTAACTATGAACAACACAATGAAAAGTCACACAGTAAAATATTCATGTGACAAATGTTTATAACCAAATGTAGTCTCTATTTTCACTAATGTTAATATTAGTCACATATTTAGAACCAAATATGTTCATGTGGCAAACTGGTTAAGTGTGTTAGTGTTTGAATGGAAGGTCTAGGGTTCGAGTCCTAGACCTTGTTTTTTGCTATTTTTTTAAAACACAATAAACCCTAAAAACACAGAAAACACACACTTTCTACACGCCTAATGAGAATGCTCATTCTTGGAACTTCACAAAAATTAATTACATGCATGAATATGCATTAGATGTTTATGTAAGCTGCTGACCCTTTGTATTCCATCCTTGGTTATATAAACAAGGATTAAGTAATGAAATTAATCATAACAAAAACACAACAAACACTTAATTATCAACATTTTAAGAATCAAAAAATGGCTTCTTCATCAAAAAGAACATTTTCTGCTGCTTTTGAAGATACCAGTGCAGTTCCTAACAAATATGTATCATTATTTATTTTATTAACGTTGTATCTTTGTTATCATTTAGTACTAATAATCTTTTATGTTCTTTTCAGGAAACCTTGTGTGGTGCCCAAAGTAAAAGCTAATGCAGATGGAGAGTTCCCTGTTGATTGTCCTTACGATGATAAATATGATGAGTACGATTGCTATGTTGAGGAAGCTTACGAACAGCGACAATGGAAGCTGGAAGACGAAGAGAATGCACGACTTGAACAACAATGCCGGAGGGAGAAAGATGCTTCCTTAAGAAGGAGGCAACAGGAGCAAGAACAAAGCGAGAGGGAGGAAGCTGCTTCCTTTAGAAGGAGGCAAGAGGAACAGCGACAGAGGGAGGCAGCGTATTGGAGGCAACTGGAGGAAGAAGGTCAAATAATTGATGATGATGCTTATTCTTCTGAGCATGAAATTGAAGAAGACGAAGACGAGTTTAAAGAGGCTTTAGATTACGGTGAACTTCATTTGGTTTTTGATCCTGAGAAATCTCCAAAGTTTGATTAGTTAGAGAAACAAAATGTTTGTTTTATTAAAAACCTGTAATCCTTTAGTATTATTGAATTGAATTTATGTTTGATTAGTTTTCACCTTGTCTTATTTTTATTTTACTTCAGTCATTTCAAACTTTTCATTTTCAGTTTGATTAATAGTTAAGCACATTGTTTGAACAAATTAGTTGTTTATGTGAAATTAGACACGAATTAGAATAAATACTTAGGAGGACTAGTGAAAATATATTAAAAAGATAAAAAAATCTTAACTTGTGCTTGACTAGATAATGATTAAAAACAAAATAAGCTAAAACAAGCAGCTTTTCAAGGAAATACTCAATATTAGCTTAGTTTTGAGTGAAGAATGGCCTAACAGTATTGTTACAAACATATGCTCAGAACTTTAGAAGAATAAGGCAAGAGCCTAACAACTTTATATCCAATTGGAAAATAATTGCATATGTAATAGCAAAAACTTAAAAGCACCTTAGAGTTAAGTTAAGTCGAAAACATAAACTGCTAAAAGCTCAATCAGTTTTGGCGGGAGAATTAGGGAAAAAAATTGGGTTATAAGATCCACCGAAGTGGAAAGCCTTAACCGGATGTGTAACAGGTAACTTTGACACAAAAATCTTGGTTATATGTGTTATGTATCTAGAATTATACAACTCACAACATGAATAAATAAAATACAAGATGAACCATGTTTACATCAGTGAAATACAAGTCTAATTTCATAATATTGATGATAATATTGCAGGTTCATACAAAATGTGAATGACTGTTGGGAATAAAATTAGCTAAGTCACTTGAACGCTGACAAGAGGAAATTGGACGCTGACAAGAGTAAACAAGGCGCTGACAAATGAGACGCTGATAAGAATTATCAAGACGTTGACAAGAAGATTCTTAAAGACAAAGACAATGACTAAATCTGCCAATGATGAATTCTTCAAGCTGGTGGACAAAATATGAAGATAAGAATTCAGAATATATTCTTAATGTTTAAAAAGATTTAGTCAATAAGTTATGTTTATCTTATGTCTTTTCCTAAAATAGTTGATCTTATCTTTTTGTACAAGGCTCCTTAAACCTATAAAAGGAGGCCTTAGGGTTAGACATAAGACACATCTTTTTCACACACCTCTTCCACATATCTCATAATACTTTCATTGTAATCATTCATTGATATTATTAATCAAAGTGAAAGTTTTGTTTACTTTCTTTTGTTCTTTGTTCTAAGTGTTAAATTCCGCATAACACTTAGTTTGTTCAATACAACAAAGTTTCTCTACGTGTTAAACTTGATTTAATCTCGTTAACACAAAGCTAAATCGATCTAAAGTTTGGGATCAACAAGTGGTATCAGAGCTTGTTGAGAAACTTTGATTTGAAGAACGAGATCCAATATCGTGAGGTGAACCAGGCTAAGGAAGAAGGTGAAGAAGAATCTGATGATGTTTTCAGTTAAGTCCACGTCTACTTCAAATTCCACAAGTTCCAGTTCATCTTCATGTTCTGATAGTGAGGTATGTGATAACTCTTCTTGTAGGTTAAATACTGAAAGACTTAATAAAGAGGTTTTAAGATTGTTAGGAGATGTGAGTACTAAGAGATGCAAGTTGTCTAACTATCAACTTGCTCTTACTCAAACTGAAAAGACTGTAGCTGAGTATAAGAAAATGGAGTTTGACCTAAAAGATAAAATTAATATCTTAAAACATGATTTAAATGCTAGTAATGATATTAGAAACATCATGAATAGGGTCAATGTTGAACTACAGGCTATGTTAGATGAGGCTATCAAGAACAAAGATAATGTTGGCCTTAAAATCCAGAGATTTGATAAGGCAACACAAACCCTAGGAGAATGTGTTAATAAACAAAGGGATCCTAAGGACATGACTGGGATTAGGATGAAAGACTATACTGTTGTTCCACCACCAACTGGGGACTTCTATGGTGTCCATAGAAAGGATCTCTCTTGGACTGGTATTCCAGAACTCCAAGAAGAGGAATTTATTCCTCCACCTAGAGTTCTTTCCCCAGTTGAGGAATATCGACAAAAGGTTATTGACCTAGAAGAGTGGAAAAAGGCCAACCCCACTTTATTTGTTAAAGGTGGGATACTTAGTGAGATTCCATTTGTGCCTACACTCATTGAGAGTCCAGTTGTATCTACACCTATAACTGTGACAAATCCCATCACTGGAAAAGATGTTAATCTTGGCTCCCCAATTAAGAAACAACCTAGTGTTAAATACGCTGAAATGTATAGGAAACCTAGGTCATTCAAAAGCCAAGAAAGTGTTAATGGGACAGGGTTTTATCAGTCTAAGCCTAAGTTTGTGTCCAAAAAGGCTTGTTACTCATGTGGGAGCTTCTCACATTTGGCAAATAATTGTGTGAGTGAATACAATTCATTCGCTGACAATAGGTCATCCAATGTCAACCATATACCTTTTTTCCACACTAGACCACAGGCTACTAGACCAGCTCCTTTCTTCTCTAAGGCAGCTAATACACATGGACAAAGGCCCTTTCAAAAGACCAACACTTGGTCAAACAGACAGTATGTTCCTGTAGCAAACCCTAATTTGGGCGCTGACAAGAACAAATTCAGCGCTGACAAGAAAAAATTCAGCGCTGACAGGAACAAGTTCAACGCTGACAGGCACAAATGCAGCGCTGACAGCTCCAAGTTTGATATGAGACCTTATTTTAGACCATATAAACAAAGATACTTGGTTAGTAAGGGTCAAGAGTCTAGGGCATCATCCCACATAACTTGGAAACCTAAACAAGAGCAAAACTCTAATTTTAATGGTATTTCAATGACTTGCAATAGATTTAAATATCTTGAGAAGGTCATTAATAGTCTCATTGGAACAAATTGGGTGTTTAGGTCACAAAGGGATGAACAGGGATTTATGGTAAAGAATAAGACCACTCTAGTTGAACAACTAGATAGAAGGTGAAGAAGAATCTGATGATGTTTTCAGTTAAGTCCACGTCTACTTCAAATTCCACAAGTTCCAGTTCATCTTCATGTTCTGATAGTGAGGTATGTGATAACTCTTCTTGTAGGTTAAATACTGAAAGACTTAATAAAGAGGTTTTAAGATTGTTAGGAGATGTGAGTACTAAGAGATGCAAGTTGTCTAACTATCAACTTGCTCTTACTCAAACTGAAAAGACTGTAGCTGAGTATAAGAAAATGGAGTTTGACCTAAAAGATAAAATTAATATCTTAAAACATGATTTAAATGCTAGTAATGATATTAGAAACATCATGAATAGGGTCAATGTTGAACTACAGGCTAAGTTAGATGAGGCTATCAAGAACAAAGATAATGTTGGCCTTAAAATCCAGAGATTTGATAAGGCAACACAAACCCTAGGAGAATGTGTTAATAAACAAAGGGATCCTAAGGACATGACTGGGATTAGGATGAAAGACTATACTGTTGTTCCACCACCAACTGGGGACTTCTATGGTGTCCATAGAAAGGATCTCTCTTGGACTGGTATTCCAGAACTCCAAGAAGAGGAATTTATTCCTCCACCTAGAGTTCTTTCCCCAGTTGAGGAATATCGACAAAAGGTTATTGACCTAGAAGAGTGGAAAAAGGCCAACCCCACTTTATTTGTTAAAGGTGGGATACTTAGTGAGAGTCCATTTGTGCCTACACTCATTGAGAGTCCAGTTGTATCTACACCTATAACTGTGACAAATCCCATCACTGGAAAAGATGTTAATCTTGGCTCCCCAATTAAGAAACAACCTAGTGTTAAATACGCTGAAATGTATAGGAAACCTAGGTCATTCAAAAGCCAAGAAAGTGTTAATGGGACAGGGTTTTATCAGTCTAAGCCTAAGTTTGTGTCCAAAAAGGCTTGTTACTCATGTGGGAGCTTCTCACATTTGGCAAATAATTGTGTGAGTGAATACAATTCATTCGCTGACAATAGGTCATCCAATGTCAACCATATACCTTTTTTCCACACTAGACCACAGGCTACTAGACCAGCTCCTTTCTTCTCTAAGGCAGCTAATACACATGGACAAAGGCCCTTTCAAAAGACCAACACTTGGTCAAACAGACAGTATGTTCCTGTAGCAAACCCTAATTTGGGCGCTGACAAGAACAAATTCAGCGCTGACAAGAAAAAATTCAGCGCTGACAGGAACAAGTTCAACGCTGACAGGCACAAATGCAGCGCTGACAGCTCCAAGTTTGATATGAGACCTTATTTTAGACCATATAAACAAAGATACTTGGTTAGTAAGGGTCAAGAGTCTAGGGCATCATCCCACATAACTTGGAAACCTAAACAAGAGCAAAACTCTAATTTTAATGGTATTTCAATGACTTGCAATAGATTTAAATATCTTGAGAAGGTCATTAATAGTCTCATTGGAACAAATTGGGTGTTTAGGTCACAAAGGGATGAACATGGATTTATGGTAAAGAATAAGACCACTCTAGTTGAACAACTAGATAGATCCAAGTCTGACAAGGCTCGGATCTCCAAAGAAAACTAATTTGTTTTCTTTTTGAGCAGCCTATCCAAAAGCAGGTTAATGATCAAGGATATTGGGATAGTGGATGCTCAAGGAACATGCATTGTTGGTCTTTCCACTGATATTATTTTTATCTACTGACATGTTATCTCTACCCATTGTTGTTGGAAAGGGTAGCCTCTGTTGGTGTGTTTTTGTGGTTTTTGTCTAACTATGCAGGAAAATGGAGCTACATTAGGATGGATACAGAATTGCAAACTTTTATTTATGATGGTTGGAATGTTTACATTTCTATCTTGAGATAAAATTTTGCTTCTTCACATATAATGATTTGTATGCTTCTGTTAAGGGGAGGTAAACCTCTAGGTTTTTGGGTACTCTTAGAGCACTCTTGCACAATTCTATATTGTGTCCACTGGTGAGTGGGGGTTAGAAATAATGAAGGCTCTTTCCTTATGAAATTATTGGAATTTCTAAACCTCGAGGCACTGTAGCATGCACGTAGTTTATTTTGCATGCATGTTGCCAAGACTTTTGACCTAGAATTGGATGTGGTCGTATGGGTGACTTGGGGTAGATATATTTTTGGGTTACTTGGGGAGTTGCAAAGGTTTTATATGAGTTAACTTTATCTTTGGGGCATTTGTGAACAAAGGACTCTAGAGTTCATGTGTGTCTATCATGCTTTTGCATGAGTGTATGCATGAACAGTGTTTGTCATTCTTGCTTATTAGAGACTAGTTAATTTCCTTAGGATTATTACCTTTGTTTGTGTTTTAACTAAGGTTTTATGCATTCTCAAGTACATTTTATGCTATGCCATCTTAGCTCATGTCATTTTTAAACTTCTTTATAGACCCAAAACGTTTCATCACCCTTTCATTTTTCAAATTTTTGGATATCTGGAAGCCTAATGATCATTGAGATGTTCTTCCTAGTGATTGACATCTAGTAGCAGCAGAGATCACTTTCACAAGGGTGTATAGTGTTATGGAGATGGCTGAGACTATTGGCACTAGCTTTAATGCAAGTCAAGTCAGTTTTATCATCAGTAAGTCCATCCCCATGTCCTATGAATCAACATTGAGGATTCATTTCTCGAATGTGGATGAGGACAGTATGAAACCTTTGACATTAATGGATTTGACGAAAATCTGTATTAGCTTGTAAAAGCATAATACAGAAATGGTACAAATTGTCAAGGATCACAGTTTTGAATTGATAGACTTGTTGTTTTGGAAGCTGATGCAAGGAGGATGTTCTTGGTTCCGTCCTTGTATATTGATCTTTGAGAGGAGTCTTAAAAAGGGGAGGAGAAATCGAATTTGAGTGACAAAAGTAATAAAGAAAGCTCCAAAGACTCTACATGTGCTGAAGATGATTAAGACTAAGTGAAGGCTGACTATACAAGTGATTTGATTGATTGACTTTTCGAGATTTATTAATACTCAAATTCAGGGATAAGTATATTTGTAAGAATCCTCTCTGTATGTTTTATTTTATTCAGAAACTTGATTACTAGAGTAGATATCAAGTTTAGGGGAGGATTGTTGGGAATAAAATTAGCTAAGTCACTTGAACGCTGACAAGAGGAAATTGGACGCTGACAAGAGTAAACAAGGCGCTGACAAATGAGACACTGATAAGAATTATCAAGACGTTGACAAGAAGATTCTTAAAGACAAAGACAAGGACTAAATCTGCCAATGATGAATTCTTCAAGCTGGTGGACAAAATATGAAGATAAGAATTCAGAATATATTCTTAATGTTTAAAAAGATTTTGTCAATAAGTTATGTTTATCTTATGTCTTTTCCTAAAATAGTTGATCTTATCTTTTTGTACAAGGCTCCTTAAACTTATAAAAGGAGGCCTTAGGGTTAGACATAAGACACATCTTTTTCACACACCTCTTCCACATATCTCATAACACTTTCATTGTAATCATTCATTGATATTATTAATCAAAGTGAAAGTTTTGTTTACTTTCTTTTGTTCTTTGTTCTAAGTGTTAAATTCCGCATAACACTTAGTTTGTTCAATACAACAAAGTTTCTCTACGTGTTAAACTTGATTTAATCTCGTTAACACAAAGCTAAATCGATCTAAGTTTGGGATCAACAATGACAACATATTTGCATTCCAAAAAATAATGGATACACCCATCCATGCAGATTAGTGTTTAAAATTGTTTACATAAACTATACCTACACTTAACCTAAATAGTCTAAAGAAGATTCATAAGAAACATCCATAAAACAGAGATAACAAGTTCTTCCATATCCTACCCCCTACAGGTTCCTCCATAGCCTACCCCCTCTTCCTTTTTCCTAGCTTTGTTTCAAATTCTTTCAATTTTTTTGGACAAGGCAGGAAACATACTGCATTTCTGATAGGTGGGGGCCTTTCTGTTGTAGAAAATGGAGACCGAGAAGATGACTATGCTTTTAGTGTACATCCCCTACTAACCCTTGGACTGAGTATCTGTTTGGATGATCCACTCGCCTTGCCTGAAGTCTGACTGGATGAGCCAATAGCTTTGCTTTCTTCTTGGACGGTGAATTAGTCTCTCCCCAAGTATCGTCCGAACTACAATCATCTACGGAGGTGCTGGAATACTTGGAAGGTTCCTCCTGGTCATCATGAAATGGGTGCTGGAAGTATTTAGTGTTTACATGTTCAAAGCTTTCATCTAATGACAACAGATCTTCCTCAGAGCTTTCAAAGCTTTCATCTGATGATAGCGTATCTTCTTTAGAGATTTCAGAGGAATCAATGATGATAACATCTGTAAATTACAAGACAAATTTTAATAAATTCAGATACTAACAGCCACCCAGATACTCAAAACAATAAAACATTCATATACAAACTTATTATAGGTTAAAAGTTAATATACTAACCTCCCTGCAACAGTCTCTGTTTGAAATGTTGGAATTCCCTTTCAAGCTTTTCCACCCTATTATGTAGGTTAGAAAGAGCAGTTGTGGTATCAGTTTCCATTGAACCATTTCCTTTTCCTTTGTTTTTCAAGTCAGCTCCTGTATCTACATACCATAATACCGCATAAGTTAACTACAAATACATAATCACATGTCTGCTATAAAGTTTAACAGCTACACATAAACAACATCTTAAGCCCGTTTGCTCTTCGAGGTAAATATCTCTACGATCCCTCTATCTCGTGAACATGTTCATCTTCGTGCCCAATATATGAATCCAATATGGACCTACTTCTTTTTCGTTTATCCTTTTTTTATGTAAGTAGCTCAAAATTTGACATTCGCATTCGGTCTTTGATTGATATCAATATCATCAATACCCATGAAAAAGTGAATATAAGTGCCAAAGTAAGAGGTCCTTTACTAAAAAGGCTAAATAAAAAGATGTTAATGCATACTGAATTCACATATTAAGCACGAAGATGATGATTTTCACGAAAAAGAGGAATCATAGCGATATTTACCTCGAAGAGGAAACGGGCTTGAGATGTCGTCTATGTGGAGCTGTAATACTTTATAGCATACATGTGATACCGAAGCTAGTGAATAACTATATTTCTCTAAAGGTTAAATCTTAGTTTACTTACCTCCCTGCAACTGTGTCTGTTTAAGAAGTTTGAATTCCCTTTCAAGCTTTTCCACTCTATTATCTAGATTAAAAGGATCAAATGCTTTATCAGCTTCTGTTGATCCCTTGCCTTTTTCTTTTTTCTTTAAGTTAGCTCTTGTATTTGCATCAGCATATAACCAACATATAAACAACATAGTAAATGAAGCAATGTAGCTGTGAAAACGTATAAACTTCCTGGCCAACATTTTTGAATCTAAGATGGCATCGACAGAAGAACCTACATATTTTCGTTTACCCTTTTTTATGTAAGCCCCTCTTACTATCGCCGTCGCATTATCTTTTTCATGGGCATCACTACCATCAACTAAGGTCTTTACTGAATGACCTGTTTCCTTTTTGTTGATTGGTCGAAGGATTTCCTTCCCATTTGTAAATTTTGGCACTTATTTCGGCATCAAATTACCCGAGTCATCACTCTGAACACGCTCACTCTCACTTTGAGTTTCAGTATCGAAATATAATCCACACATGGATCACTCTAAATACTAAATGCATGATATAAACCACACAAGTCTGTATCTAGATACTCAACTGGAAAGAGTATTCGAATACTGAAACTGAAAATGAAAAGAGAGTATTCATAGTGGTGACTCGGATAACTTGCTACCCCATGAAGCCCCAAAAATGGGAACTGGGAATGAAAACATTCGACCAATCAACAGAAAAGAAAAGGGTCGTTTCTTAAAGACCGTAGTTGAGGTTAACAAGGACCATGAAAAAGGTAAATGACACGGCCATAGTAAGAGGTACTTACATAAAAAAGGGTAAACGAAAAGATGTAGGTTGTTCTATCGATGCCATCTTAGATTCAAAAAAGTTGGCCAGGAAGTCTATACGTTTTCACATCAAGATAATCAAACCTAATCTCAACTCAAATGTTACGCTCTGTTCTCGAGTCTTATTTTAAAGGAATGAAAGGGGGTGGAATGGGATGGGCAAAGTAGGGGAGGACATTGTGAAGAAAGTGATTAGTGCAGTTTGTGTTCTTAAGTTCTATTTTTTAGTAGAAAGGAAAGGGTATAGAAAATAACAAATTTACCAAGATATTCTCGAAACTATATGATATTGATCTAAAAGGGTACCAACATGATTGAACCCACATTAATAATAATTAGATGAGATTTCGAACATATCTGGTTAGTTTTGAAGTTAAGGTTGCTGAGAAAATTTAAGCCATTTTTGCTCATATTGCTATGTTTGAACCTTTTAGGTGTGTTTTTGCATTTGATATTTTAGTAAAAACAACCATTAGCTAACAACACAACAAGGAAGATGCAAATACATGATGTTATTCCTTTATGACCAGGATAAACGAAACTCATAATCTAACTCAGAAAGATGCAAATACATGATCTGACTCCTTTTTTTACTATACCTAATAACTTGATCAGAATGTATTTTTGCATGATCAAAAAATTAGCATGTAATGGACATCGATTAATGAACCACTAAAAATGTAATGCAATTAAAATGGCCATGATAGATTTACGTGATGACTAATAATTTCTGTAAAGGAGATGCCAGTTACGAATAACTTCTATAAAAGGTAGAAACCCTAGTAGAAATATATAAAATGTGGATGAATAATAAGGATATAAATGTAATTTTATACAAGCCTAACCCATTTTTCTTCCCAATCCCCCCCAAAATTGGGCGGAACAGATATACATAAAAATGCCTGCACCTTTCCTTCATTCCTCCTTCCCGTTCCCTACCCTTCATTCTTCAAAAAAACTTAAGAATAACATTTTTTTTAATTTCCCTTTCCATACTCTTCCATTCCTTTAAAAAAAACTTGAGAACTTAAGATTTATAGTATGACCAACCCATTTTTTAAAAATTTATGGTGTGTTTTTTTTAGCTTATATAATGGGCTTATATATGCCATTTTTTGCTTATATAAGCCTATGTTTAATAAACTTATAAGCCCAGGGATTATATAAACTTAAGTTAACATGAGGATAAAATGGTAAATATGTTATATAAGCCCAAACCTTCCTAAAAAAGCCACATTTTTATGGCTTATCATAACACCCATATATAAGTTTATAAGCCCACTAATATAAGCTTAGCCAAACACTTGGTTTGAGCTTATAAGCTTATATAAGCTAATAAGCTTATAAGCCCATTATATAAGCTAAACCAAACACCCCCTTATCTCCTGTATGTACATCATCATATAACCAATAGAATACTTGAACCATTTATCATTTTCACTACTCCTAAAACTTTACATAGTAAACACTAACTAACGATCCATCTAACGCCTTTCTAACAAACATATAAACATAAAATTTCACAAATTTGACCTTTAATATGTGTCTTCGTAGCTTCATCAACCTTCATAGCTTCATCACCTTCATAGCTTCATCAACCTTCGTAGCCTCATTTGCCTTGTCATCTATATAACAAGTATTAAAACAGAATCAATTATTGGTATTTTCATAACATGCAACATCATCAAAACAAAGACAAATCATCAAAACTTCAATAATACTGTTGCGAATTAAAAACCCTAACCTTGTTTTGATTTTCCTTTAGTCCGGTTTTTTAAATCTAACTGCATCAAGTCTTCAATAATAGTGTCAGCAAGAGGATCATCATATCTCCAGTTGGTTCCATACTTATCCATCACATAATCAATCATCTCAGCAGTGATCTTAAAATCAATATCCATCTGGTCATTTAGGTTTGATTTATCAGGGTTTGAAGATTTGTTACTATTTGTGTCTGGGTGGGTGAGTGGTTGATTCATTATTTGACCTCCGGATATTAAATATATATATGTGTGTGTGTGTGTGAGTGAGTTATTAGTGGACGGGGTACTGGTGCAATATATCAAGTTGCATGCAAATTAAACGATTCATTTTTTAGACACGTTAGTATAAGTCGAGTTTAGTAGTATAATCTTATTAATTTTTCATGATTTTATTAATTGAACTTTACCTTACATGAATATTGGATAATTAAATTAAAGCATGTTATTAATTTAATTAAACATTGGTTAAAAATTAATATAACATAATTAAGCTATGTTTCTTAATTAATTAAATGTAACATGAATAATTATATTAATAATTATTTTAAGCTAAAGTTTATTTAAATAAAATGGCCATGTTTAATTATCATGATAATTATATTAATAATTATAACATAAATCTTGTTTATTAATTATATAATATAAGTCGGGTGATTAAACGGTTTTATGACTTATTTCAACAAGCTCACGTATGAATGTAACATAAACTATGATTAATTTGTTATCTGATAGATTTTAAAACATTAAAGTTTTTAAAAAATATTAAATGTCAAACCCATCTATCTCGAATGATGCTAACCCTAAATCATAAACCTTAACCAATTAAACCATAAACACAAATTAAACCATAAACCAATAATAAAACCTAAATCATAAACCTTAAACCATTTAACCGTAAACCATAAACCAGTAAACCATATACCTTAATTAAACCATAAATCATAATCATGCATACTATAAACCATAAACCCTAAACCATAAACCCTAAAACCTGAACCTTAAACCAATGAACACTAAACACTAACGCATAAATCTTAAACCATTTAAACTTATATTATAAACATTAAATCATTAATTAATAATTAAACCACAAACGCTAGATAATTAAACCATTAATCCTAAACCTTAAACCCTAACCCTAAACCGCAAACCCTAAGCCCTAAACCTTAACCCCAAAAAACCCTAAACACTAAATCATAAACCATAAACCATTTAACCTTAAATTATAAACACTAAACCATTAATTAATCCTTAAACCACAAACCCTAAACCATAAACCCTAAACCCTGAACCTTAAATCGATGAACACTAAACACTAAATCATAAATCTTAAACCATTTAACCTTATACTATAAACATTAAATCATTAATTAATTAATAAACCACAAACCCTAGATAATTAAACCATTAATCTTAAACCTTAAACCCTAACCCTAAACCGCAAACCCTAAGCCCTAAACCTTCACCCCAAAAAACCCTAAACACTAAATCATAAACCTTAAACCATTTAACCTTAAATTATAAACATTAGACCATTAATTAACCCTTAAACCACAAACCATAAACCTTAAACCCTAAACCCTAATCCCTGAACCTTAAACCAATGAACCCTAAACACTAGATCATAAATCTTAAACCATTTAACCTTATACTATAAAAATTAAATCATTAATTAATAATTAAACCACAAACCATAGATAATTAAACCATTAATCCTAAACCTTAACCCTAACCCTAAACCAAAAACCCTAAGCCCTAAACCTTAACACCAAAAACCCTAAACACTAAATCATAAACCTTAAACCATTTAACCTTAAATTATAAACATTAAACCATTAATGATTCCTTAAACCACAAACCCTAAACCATAAACCATAAACCCTTAACCCTGAACCTTAAACCGATGAACACTAAACACTAAATCATAAATCTTAAACCATTTAACCTTATACTATAAACATTAAATCATTAATTAATTAATAAACCACAAACCCTAGCTAAGTAAACCATTAATCCTAAACCTTAATCCCTAAATCCTAAACCGCAAACCCTAAGCCCTAACCTTAACCCTAAAAACCCTAAATACTAAATCATAAACCTTAAACTATTTAACATTAAACTATAAACATTAAACCATTAATTAACCCTTAAACCACAAACCATAAACCTTAAACCCGAAACCCTAACCTTATTAAACCGTCCATTAAAAATCGACCTTATTCATAATAAATTGCTTGAGATGATTATTCAAGGTGATTGATATAAAGCTCAACTAAATCCCACATACTGTTAAAAACCCAAAAGATATTTATCTCGCGATTGTCAAGCTTTATTATAACCTAATATATTTAAGTTATTTAACTATAATTTTATGTTTAAAATTAAATTAATATTTTAATTTTTTGGTTTTCATAAAAATAAAACATATATGCTTTTTTATTTACTTATTAACTTTTAAAAATTAAATTTATTATTAACTTTTAAAAATATTTAAGTTATTTAATTATTAATATATTTAAGTTATTTAATTATTTATTTATTATTAACTTTTAAAAATTAAATGTTAATTATACTTTTATTATTAATTAAATTTAATATTTACATTTTAATTAAACACAATATCCGGTAAACATCTTGTAACCACCACCATTTTCACAATGACACAGGAAGAACGAGCCCTAAATTAACCACCCAATAACCGATCAAAAAATCAAACCTCATAATCAATAGTCTCCAATCTACCTAATCATTAACAACATGAAACATTAGGAAAGAGGTAATGCAAAAATTAATATTGTTTAATTTAATATTAGGGTTCATACGAATAGTGTAAGTTTGTTACTGATATTAGAGTTTACACTTACTTTTAATGCATGTATGTGAACCTATGTCATATTTAATTAACGTGATTCAATTTATAGGATTAACCCTTCTTAATGTGTTTATATGGTCTATGTTTCAATCTAGGATATGGGTTTTGTTAATGTGTCTGGATATGGTCTCATGGTATGTTATAGTTTAAGGATATGGTCCCCTATACAAACATATGTATAACCAAATCTAAATGTTATTAGGGCATCCACAACCATGATACACATTATGCCAAACACTCCCTTCATTGACATATAACTAACATTAATATGTACATGTTTGTAGAAGTAATTCATATAGAATCCGACACTTCATCATCGAGTTCTGAAAGTGCTAAATTTCGCCCACCCCTAGCAATAGAAGTCCTATTCGTAGTTTGCCAAGATGTTCTTCAAGTACTCCCTGTTTTCGTCATCCACTGTTTCAAACTCCTATTGTAGGCATACATAATGTCACAAGTTCTTCATCTGTTCGTCCTTCTTTGTTTCAAACTCCTAATGCCACAAGTTCATCCTCTCGAGTTCATCCTCCCTCTGTTCGTCCTGCCTTGCTTCAAACTCAAATTTTAGGTGTACCTAATGCCACAACATCTTCCAAAAAAGTTCGTCCTCCCTCTATTCTTCCTCCCTGTTTAGAAACTCCTATTCTATTCAAACCTACTGCAGAGGATGAATCAGATTCATCTGATGAGGATGAAGACACTAATGATGCCGAGGTAGATTCTATTGATGGGGAGGAAGATATAAGTGACGAGGAGAAAGACACGAGTGATGAGGATTATGAGTTAGATCTAAAGAAGAATAGCAATTCTAAAGGTAAATCTGTTTAAACTAAAAGTTTATGATTTAATGTACGGCATTGTGAAGTTTTAATTTATTCAACTTAATGCTATGTCAGGTTCAAAGTCAAAGCCGACTGCTTACTCGAAAGGATATATGAAAATTTCAGACAAGGTATAGGTAAGTTGTTATGTGTTTATGCATAAAGCTGTATACGTTTATACCATCGATTAATTGTTTTAAACACATGATGTGGTCAAATATCAGGAGGAATGGGAAAACATAGATTGGATTAGAAAGAGCCCTTTCTTTGACTCTAGTGATGAAGAATTAGTTGCTCAAGCTGATGCTCCAAGACGAAAGCACACTCCCAGATCAAAGCACACTCACAAAGCTCCATCTTCTCAAGCTAAAGCTCCAAGACCAAATGTCGTTGTTGGCCTAGCCAATAAAAAACTTGGAAAGAAATTGCTTAGAAGGGTCGGTCAAGGAATGCTGTAGAGGGGAGCAACAACAAAGGCAAAAGGAAGGTTGGATGATGTCAGTTCTCCCTGTTTAATATGAACAATTTTTTTGAGTTTTGTTGGTCTGGTATTGCTAGACACCTGTTGTATTATCAAACTACAGGTTGTAACAATTTAATAGATTTGTATGCATTACTAGCATTATGAAACAATTATCAATTATCTGTAATCAACAATATGGTTTGTTAACTAGTTAATATAAGTATTTTAAGTTCATGTACAATTCAATATCTGTACTCAAGCAATTATCAGTTATCTATCAAAGGTTTTTGGTTGAATGTTAAAATATTAAAAATAGTATAAAATCCTGTTCAAAATTTATTTTTACCAGGAAACTCAAAGGGAAAGTTTACATAGTTTGATTGTTTAATTTGGAGGCAAATTGGAGTTCAAAATATTTGGTTGTTTAATTTTTGTATTTGGAGCCAAATTTTTCATGAAAATTTTGAATGTCCATGCTAAGTTAATGCATATGCAGTTACCATAATATTCTAATTCCATCTCCATCTCAAATCCTGATTTTTCTCCAAAATCACAAAATATACCATAATTTTCTAACTCCATCTCCATCTCAATTACTTTTTCACTAGTTTCATACCATTTCCACTTATTGTTCTTGTACACATGTCAATAATCATGAACACTGAAAACAATGATCAAGATTATATTGTTAATGATGATGATTATTTGGTTAATAATGATGATGTAAATCACGATAATGAAGGAGGTTATGAATCAGAGGATTATGGTGATCAATCAGATGAGGATGAAGACATCAGTAAACAGAAGGTTGTTAATAAGAGGGGTATAACTAGGTTAGCCAAGTTTCGGATAAAATATGGAAAACCAGATGTCATGAAGATAAATGTGAACTTTGATGCACTGAATAGAATATCAGGGCCAAAAAGATCATTGTTTATAAGTTTTTTAGGAGACACGGTTCGGGAGCAGATAGGATTGATGATTCTATCGTGGAAAGATGTGAAGGAGGAAGCAAGAGAAAAACATTGGACTGAGACCACGGTACAAATACAATTTTTTTACCCAACTATTAGTCGTATTCCTACATTTACTTTAACATTATGTTAATATGTGCAGCAATACTTTGAATTTGATGTGTCCTACAAAAAGTTGGTTATGAATAAGCTAGGTGAACTGCTAAGAAATTTCAAAATAAAATTGACAGCAAAGCACATAGTTCCCAACCTAGATAATCCTGAAAAACTAAATGTAGTTCTAATGAATTACAAAGCAATCGTCAATGCCGAACACTGTGTTGCTTTTGTAAACCACACGGCGACCAGAAGAATTTAAGGTTGTTAATTTCTATTTCGTTTTAAATTTATAAACACCGTATGTATTCATTGTTTGGAAACTCCGTATGACAAACAAAATCTGTTACGTACTAGCAACTTCTCATCTAGTAATCTTTTTTGTTAGGTGAAATCAGCTGCTAATAAATTGGCGCGTTTCAAGTCTCTTTATCAGCATACAATGGGACGTGGTGGTTATGTATATATAAAAGAGCAAATGGTAAGGTTATATTGGTGTAATATCCTAACACTGTTGTCCATGTTGGTTTAACTTTTCATCTGTATGTATTTGATGTTTGGAAGATCATAAAAAAAGAAATTACACCAGATCAAGACCCCCCATGGTGTATTGTAGTTTAATGGAAGGGTTAGAAAAGAAGGAAAAGAGACAGATGATAAAACAATCAAAGTTGGCACTAAGATTGTAAGTGTTATTGCATATTTTTTTATATAATGTTTATATTCGTATAATAAATTATTTACCATTTTTTGTGTGCAGTTGGAAGCAGAGGAACAGATCAGAGATGGAACCTTGACGGTTGATAGTGGCTCAGATTCATTATCACATGTATTAGGAAAGGAAAAGGGAGGGTATGCACGAGGAGTGGGAGGCAGAGTTACGTGCAGGAAGTTCTTTGATCTACCTAGAAGGAAACAAGGAACTGATGTAAGGATTGCGTTGCTTGAAAATGAACTTGAGAAGGAGAGACAAGCGCGTAAAGAAAAAGAGAATACATTCGCTGAATTAAACACCAAGATGTCACAAACACAGGAAACTATTGAAAAAATGTTGAAAGTTATGTCTTCACAAGGGGTTAATATAGCCGAGTTAATGCCAAGTCAGTCAAATGTAAGACTAGTTTTCTAATTTTGATTTGATGATTATCAGTCTGTAGTACCATTAACAATTAACATACTTATATATTGCAGGTATAACAACTAGAACATAATACATTAAACAAAATATCTAGTGAAGAGCAAAGGACGTCGATCAGTGGTGGTGGACTTCAGAAGGGTGTGTTATTTTCAATGTCTAAGACAACTGCAACTTCGAACAATGATTTGGACACTGCAACTGCAACTGCAACTGCAACTGCGAAGAAGGTAAGTTATAAAAAAAACCATGTTTGGTTTCTAAATTGTACTATACATGACTTATTTACTGTGTTATGTATATATGTAGGTACCTACTAGAACTAGGTTAGCAAAAAATAAGACTAGATCGTTGGAAAAGAAGTCTTCACTTTAAAATTCCCAATCTTAAGAAGATATTTATCCAGCTTCCGGATCACAACAAAATCTGTCTCCCTCGACATAACAAGACGTACCTATTGCATCATTACGAAAGAAGCGTACACCTTCTAAATCAAAAGTAAATCAGTCTCCACCATCACTACCAGATGTAAGTATTTCATCATTTTTCATATAATTACTTGTTTAATTTATTTCTCATTAACTCATGTAAATATTATTTCTTCAGACATTTAAGTGCAAACTGTGGAACATATCTAGGACAATTATCATTGGTAACGGTAGGGTATACAAGTCTAAGGATGGAGAAAATGTAATGATTTATAACCAACCACTACCAAAAAATTGCTACAAAGTTTCAGTTGATGAATCCATAGTGGATGCAACATTCATACCTGATGACGGAAATAATGGTTTAAAAACTGTTAAGGATGTAAAAGGTAGTTTCGTGGCATGGCCAAAGGAAAAGGTTATTTTTTTGGAAGAGGTACATACACTTGATTTATCATCCTACATATACATAGCTTTTCATATTTAGTTCAATGTTTAATACACGACTTTTGTTTCCATACAGGAAACAACACCACCAAATACCATGAAAGCTGTTGTTGAAAGTGCACCAAAGATAGGATCTAAGCGCTCGATGAATGTTTCAGCAGGCAGTACATTTACGACTATTACTCATATGCAGAAACAAGCTAGGAATAATAAGGCTCAAAAGACTTTACAATACGGTGATTCAAAGTCTTTACAAATGTGATTCTATGTGAAAAGTATGTTACTTGAGAATAATACGACATTACAATTGTTGATTTGATTATGTACATTCAATTTTATATATTAATGCATTGAAATTTGATTTCCAGAATTTTGTTATTTGTTTTTACTGAATTCTAAAAGGTTACTAGAAGATGAAACATAGTCACACTTATTCACATTCCAATGTGTGACCACATATCATAAAAAGTCACACAAACATACAATTCTATGTGACTATTGGATGCATATAGTCACACAAAATACAATTTGCTTGACTTGACAAAGCATACAGTCACACTTATTACTACTATTGGTAACTCTTTGGTTAATTGTATGTGACAAACTTAGTGCCATTAGCATGATTTGTGTGAATACATGTCATAAAAGGTCACGCAAACATACAATTCATGTGACTATTGGATGAATATAGTCACACAAAATACAATTTGCTTGACTTGACAAAGCATACAGTCACACTTATTACTACTATTGGTAACTCTTTGGTTAATTGTATGTGACAAACTCAGTACCATTAGCATGATTTGTGTGACTACATGTCATAAAAGGTAACACAAACATACAATTCATGTGACTATTAGATGCATATAGTCACACAAAATACAATTGGCTTGACTTAGCAAAGCTTACAGTCACACTTATTACTACTATTGGTAACTCTTTGGTTAATTGTATGTGACAAACTCAGAGCCATTATCATAATTTGTGTGAATACATGTCATAAAAGGTCACACAAACATACCCTTCATGTGACTATTTGATGCATATAGTCGCACAAAATACAATTTGATTGACTTGACAAAGCATACAGTCACACTTATTTCTACTATTGGTAAATCTTTGGTTAATTGTATGTGACAAACTCAGTACCATTAGCATGATTTGTGTGACTACATGTCATAAAAGGTAACACAAACATAAAATTCATGTGACTATTGAATGCATATAGTCACACAAAATACAATTGGCTTAACTTGAAAAGCATACAGTCACACTTATTACTACTATTGGTAACTCTTTAGTTAATTGTATGTGACAAACTCAGTACCATTAGCATGTTTTGTGTGGCTACATGTCATAAAAGGTAACACAAACATACAATTCATGTGACTATTAGATGCATATAGTCATACTTATTACTACTATCCTTACTTGATGTGTAATGTAACATAGTAAGTATCTTTTTCAATTGGGAGAGATGGCTGAGTGGACGAAAACGGCGGATTGCTAATCCGTTGTACGAGTTATTCGTACCGAGGGTTTGAATCCCTCTCTTTCCGTTTCCGTTGATGAGTTTCCATTTTTTATTTCAAATTTTGCAAACCCCTTTTTTCCTTGTCAAATGTGTGGAATAGCTAAAATAAAATCTTAAGAAAATTATAAAATAGAAAATAAAGTAATAAAAAAAATAGAAAATAAAGTAATAAAAACAAAAAAATTATTCTTCACGTCCAGGATTACGTCCTGGATCATTAGATAGGAATCCAAAGATGAAGAGAGAAACAAAGAATATTACTACTGTATAAACGAAAAGTTTGAGAGTAAGCATTACACAACCTCCAAGATCATTTTTTGAAAAAGAAAAACTCTTTGGTTAATTGTATGTGACAAACTCAGAGCCATTAGCATAATTTGTGTGACTACATGTCATAAAAGGTCACACAAACATACCCTTCATGTGACTATTTGATGCATATAGTCACACAAAATACACTAATCACATAGTAAATGTCACACATATTGTATATTCATGTGACAAATTTATAAACAATAGTCACTCTTAAACAAAACTCGTGTAACTGTAGAGTGTTTACCGTCACACATATTCACTAAAACACCAAATATTATACCTAGTTCGTCACACATTTTCGAGTATTGGTCACATTTGTTTCTGGTTATCGTCACAAAGATCAGATCGTGACCGTAGTGTACCTACGGTCGCGAGACCTTTGGTCACAAAGACAAAAAAAAACCGCGTGTGACTGTATGCCTACGGTCACTCTTTTTTAGTGTGACGGATACCATTTTTTGTACTAGTGTTTCTAATGCGCTCAGTGTGGACCTTAGTGGAGACCAAGTCGCCCAGCTTCCAACTCTTCCTGATGAGACGCATGCGTTTTAAATCATTATTCGAAAAGCTTTCTGAGGACATTGATCATGCCAAGGTGGTCCATAATAGATATAGAGAACCTAATGCCTAATTGACCACTGAGCTTGTAAAATATAAGGAAAAGGAGAAAAGTTTTGAAATTCATCATGCTAAAATTAAGGAACTTGAAAATGCTCATGCAACATCGGTTTATCAAGAAAAATGTGTTACAAATAAATTAAATGCTTTACATTTAAGTAATGTTAAAAAGATAAGAGATTTGAATGATGAAATCACCTCACTTAATAAACAGCTTTCTAACGAAAAATCAATATTTCTGATCTTAAAGAAGAAAGAAAAAATGTGAAACCTGATTTCAAAATTCGAGAAGATGGTCTTCTTGAAGATATCTGCAATGCTGAGGATATAATTAGGGAACTATACAACCTTTTGATAAAACAAGGTCAAACCATGTAGACTATTAACATGCTTGCACCAAAAGTGAACGAAATGTACCACACCCGTCATAAACTGGCTTTAGGTTGTCCTCTTCCCCCTAATCCTGAATATATTAAGCAATATTAGGCGACTCAACAAAGTTTATATAATGGTCATATGTTGCTAGATAAGCATGATTCTCCTATTTGTTATTATTCGGAGGAAACTGTTGAACTTGCTGCAGAGAGTCGTTTAAGAATGCAAAAGCTTAATAAAGAAACTACACCTGTTTATTGGCTGGAAATTAATCATCCTGTAGGAAAATTTGTTCGGTCTAAGATGAGTACTGAAATGATTTTGATACCAAGTGAGGAATTGACGGATGATCCTCCTAAACCGAGCGTCGCACGACGATTTCTCAACGAGGTAAAAGATAACTTTGTCATTCTAAAACGTGTTGTCAATTCCAAAATCAATGGAGGAAATTTTACATCACCCGTTCATGTTGAGTTACAAAAAGTGCTTCAAAACGACATTAATCCGATTATTAATCAAGTTGATGCTAGTTTCCAATTTTGAAATTGAATTTTTGGAAGAAGCAGCCAACTTTGTTCAATACTTTAAATCTTTGGCAAAGGAGGCTGATGAATCTCCTGATAAAATTAAAGTTTTGGAAAACGACTCTCTAAAGGAAGTGACAGTTTTGGTTGTAGTCCCGTTGCATTAAATAGCTTTGTGTATGATATTGAAACCCTCCAAACCAAGCTTGAACGTACGAAATAGAAAATGGAATCTTATGTCATTAAAAAAGATAACGAATTCACCGATATTTGGAATAAATTTATCAAAAATGTGATGAATGTAAATAACAAAATTTCGTATGATAAAGCTTACAATGAAATGCAAAAAAGAGTCGAACGCTTTCAAGCTCAGTTAGAAGGTGTTAAGGGAACGAATCTGGTTTCTCCTGGGTTAGAGAAAGCCAGTGATGGGAATGTTCATAAGCTTAAGGCTAAGAATGTAGATTTAGAAAGTGAGGTTGTTTCATATAAGCGAGCTATAGAACACGTCAAGTCTGTGTATAAGAAACTCAATGATAAAATCTGTGAAAACTATAAGCTTAAGGCTTTGTTGAAAGACAATATTTCTAAACCTAGTTCCAGTGGCCAAAACGAAAAGGTTGTGAATAAAGCTAGTGTGATTGCCCCAGGAATGTTTAGAGTAAGTCCTTCTTCTCAAATAGGGTAGATATCATTGTGACTAACAAACAACATAAAACAAGCGTTAGGAAAAAACTGACCACTATGTCACAACCACAAGTCACTGATTTGAAAAGTGCTAATTCTAACAGACGTGTGTATACTTCTACAAGAATAAAAAACTACACTAAGAGCAAAAGGCCATATCCTACGAGTAATACAAGGAATGATAGCTTCCCTTTTGCATCTAGAAGTAGTCACCCCAAGACCAATAACGTGGAAGTATAAGCACACCCTAGGAATTTACTGTTTTTAATAATAATCAGAAACTCAATTCATCTGAATGTAATAACTTTAATCTTGCTATTCAGAATAAAAAAATCTGAAGTTATTTGTGCTAAATGTAAGAAATGTTTCTTTACTATTAGTCATGATGATTGTGGGTTGAATATGAATGGTTTTACTTATGGTGGATACACCCAAATTGACAAACTTTCCATTAGTGAAGAACCTAGCATGCCAAAGGCTAAAGTTTATGTCTAAAAAAGTAAGCATGTAGGGTCCACAGAAAGTCTTGCTAAGTCTAGTAGCCCTAGATTTACCTCTAAGTGGTTGCCTACTGGTAGAAATTTTTACTGTAGTGGCAAAGTTATCAATACTAGTAGATCTCATATTGACAGTAAAGTGTCGGTATGTAATAATGCTTAATTATCATCTAACCCTACAGGAACCTGTTTCATCGGTTTCCAATATCTTTTTTCTCTTATCATTGGCAGGTTGTTGAAATTTGTCTCTAGTGCGTTGACTCGAGCTGTTCCAAACACATGACTGGGAATCGAAGCCTTCTCAAGAACTTTGTTTGGCGATGCATGGGAACTGTTCGATTGGGAAATGATCATGTTGCGGAAATTATAGGCTATGGTGATCTTCAATAGGGAAATATCGTAATCACCAGAGTCTCTTATGTTGATGGTTTGGGACACAGTCTATTCTCTGTTGAGAAATTTGGTTATTTAGACTTAGAGGTAGCCTTTAAAAGTCATACATGTTTTGTAAGGGATTTTGAAGGACTTGTTTTGTTGAAAGGAACTCGTTCTACCAATCTTTACACAATTGATCTCTTCCAAATGTCGGTTGCTTCTCCAATTTGTCTCATGGCCCGATCCACATCAACAAAGTTATGGTTACGGCATCAAAGGTTATCTCATCTCAATTTCGATGCCATCATCCAACTAGCAAAAGATGATCTCGTTACCGGTCTTAAAAAGTTCAAATATACAAAGGACCATCTTTTTCCTTCATGTGAGCAAGGCAAAAGTAAGAAGTAGCATCACAAACCAAAACCTGTTTCTTACTCCAAGAATAGGTTACATCTTCTTCATATGGATTTGCGTGGCCCAATGAGAATCAGAAGCATAAATGGAAAGCGGTATGTTCTTGGGACAATGGATGATGATTCTCGTTACACATGGGTTCACTTTCTTGCTTCAAAAGATGAAATCTGTGGTGTAATTATCACTTTCTTGAAGAAAACAAGTGCTACTGCAAGCCCCTGTCATCATTGGAAGAATGGATAACGACACAAAATTCACCAATCAGCAACTGAAAGCTTACTTTGATGAACTTGGTATTTCTCATCAAACCTCGTATGTAAGAACTCTAGAGCAGAATGGAGTTGTGGAACGGAGTAATCGTATTCTAGTTGAAGCTGCTCGGACTATGCTTTTCTCCTCCAGTGTACCGTTATTCTTTTGGGCCGATGTTATTGCAACTGCATGTTATACTCAAAACCTCTCCATTATTCACACCCGATTCAACAAAACACATTATAAGATCATTAATGGAAGAAAACCGGATATCTCGTTTCTACATGTCTTCGGAGCACTGTGTTCTCCAAAGAATGATCGTGAAGATATTGGAAAACATGAACCAAAAGTGATATTGGATTTGTTAGCCTTAAAATGTGTGCGACTAACGGAATTACATTAGTTTCATAGCCGGGACTTGCAGGGACTAATATAGTCATATGTAAAGTCCAAGTCCCGGGCTATATAAACCCCTCCATACTTCCATGGAGGGGTGAGGCTTATCATTTCCTTCTTGTCTTTCTCTCACTAGAATAAACATACTTTTCTAGTTTCTTGTTTCTCTCTCTAAAATGGCTAAACACCACTTCTATCCTCCCTGACCTCCGGATCTTTTACCCGTGTTCTTAGTGAATCCAACTTAACAATTGGTATCAGAGCTAACCGGGGGTGTTTCGTGTTTTTGATTCGTGATCATGTTCGTGTTTATGCTTGATTCGATCTCGGTTTGAATTCTTTATCATTATCTAAAATCTGTCCATTTTCTTTTGTTGTGTCATTTGTCTTATCCGATTTCTCATATATCAGTTATCATTCTTATGTCGTTTACTGTTTCCTTCAGTAACGCTTTTTAAGTGTTACCTGTCATTATTTTGATCTTGAAATATGTTACGTTATTATTTATGTTGGGAATATGACATGGAAACAGCAACAGATTTTTTTTGGGAAAAGGACATATATAACAAAAATGGACCAGATCCATTTTTTGGGCTGTAATACCCCATTACGATGGGGTGATACTGGATTCGTCCCGATGACTACTCTGATCGCATTGGCTGCGATGACTACTTTGATCGCATTGACTGCGATGGCCTGTTTAATCCATTGCGATGGCTCGCACTTTACGATGGCTATGTTGCGATCGCATCATGCGGTGGCCACTACGATCGTATCTTGCGATGGCTTGTCGCGATGGGTTGTTACAATGGACTCTCGCTGCGATGGACTCATTTTTAGTTGCGATGGAACATAGTTGACTGCGATGGCTGCATTTACAAAGACTGCGATGGACTCATTCTTTTAGACTTACTTGCGATGACTGGTTCTTTTGGTTAGACAGACAATGAGACTCGTTGACATAAGTTTTATTTCTGAATATGTTTTGACCAAACCAGGAGTTCATCTCATCACCGAGTCAACTCGGTAATTACCGAGCTGACCAGGTCAACTCAGTGAGTCGAGATAATCGACAAAACCAATATTTTTTACACCATCCTTTTAACTCCCATCAACACCAAGTATCTATCCTAGCCCATCGTCACCTAAACCCAATCATCTAGACTCGATAACTTAAACTGACAATAAAATGGATCTCAGTTTATTAAACGTTTTCTTCTAAATCTTTTGAAGATTTTGGTTCGTTTAAAATAACTACATCATAGATCCATTTTAAAAACCGACATGCAACTATCAAATCTCTTTTATCAATCCCTCTAAACTCAAACATTAATGATATCACGATCTCAGAATAATGTTTTAACCACACTCTCATCTTCGATCAATGTAAGGATTAAACCCTCATTTGATATACGAAATTAAAGATTGACTAGTAACAAGTTTGTTATAGTCTCTCCTTGTTTCGATGGACACACTAATCAAATTACTATTAAATCGACACCTACCCGAGACCCTTTGTCAAAGGATCTTGAAGACCATCCTTCTTAGTTCCATGATATTGAGCTGTTCAGGAAATAAATGGGGCCTCGATGTATTCGATGTATGTATGATGATGAGTTGTTCTGTTTGAGGAGAATTGGTATTGAGTTTTGTGATTTGGATGATGACTGTTAATGGAGTTTACCAGAGATGGGAGTTGATAAGGTTTTGATGAGATAGAGGCGGAGAGTACGATGGGAGGGGATGGGGCGGACAATTCTATGTGTGTGATTAGGATACCTAATCTTTAGGATTGAGTAATATATATCCCAAGTGAGAACCCGGTTATTAGGGAACTTAGCAAGCCCAGTTTTGATACCATTAAAGTTGATCAGATTGGGCTGTAGTTGTTTTGGCATGGGCCAAAATGTTTTGTGATAACAATTATCTGCTATCCGAATTTTCTATTGAACTGGGCCGTATAGTAAGAACTGTGTCACAGTTATAGTGGTTAATATAGTTATCATATTTTCAAGAGTTTGGCCGGGTATGATGGATGTGCGGATTATGGGGATATGGTGATTATGGGTTCATTCTGATTAAAGAAAACCTTCGTTTTGAACCTATATTTTTCCGAAATTTTTTCGACGACCTCACCGCGGAGGTCGATCCGCGCTTCAGTTGGGTATATGATTGATTTGGGCTTTAAAAATCAAATTAGCTAGACGACATTGACGACTTCTCATTCTCTAGTCATTGTTGGTTCCCTAGTTAACGACACTCAATCAAACTCAACAAACACAAACAAACACGACAAAAACAAATAAACACCAAAACGATCCTTTAAGATTCACTTAATTGTCACAACGGCTAGTATTTGGGCAAAGTAATGTCAAGTGATTACGAAGTGGATTTGATATTTATTATTTGAAGTTGAAGTGGAATATAAGGAAGGCGTCTACTCAATTCATCATCGAGCCTTTTCACCCCCTCTATCGATTGATCATTCGCTTCAGCATTAATGATTAAGACTTGATTTATTTAGTTTCCACTGTCAAGGGGTGGATGGTCGACGACATGGACAACTATCACTTAAGGAGTTTCGTTGTAGTGCTCAGTGTCACACTCACCGGGAGTTGTGGATATTCAAGAGGTGTTCTACATCTTATACCTCTCTCTTTATGTATAAGATTCTAAGAGACGTTTCTCTGCACCGTTCTTCAATCAACACAGTGCTAAGCGTAAGTAACAAATTTGGGAGATTGTACTTCAGTTTCAAGTTTGGAATATCAGGTTTACTTCACCAGTGGTCACTACAAATAGCCGAAAGAATACGAGGTTGGTAAGTTTAGCCAGAGAGTACAAGAGTAGAGATGTGATCAGCAAACAATTCTCATGAGCAACTTGAGCTACAAAATGTCAACAAAGATTACTGCTTCAGACACGGACTTCTCACAATTCTGATTGTACTCGTCAGGTGATGCTATCGAGTGTTCTTAACCACCATACTTTTGACAAGAATGCAACCAAGTGTTCTTAACCACCATACTTTTGACAAGAATGCTACCGAGTGTTCTTAACCACCATACATTTGACAAGAACACTACCGAGTGTTCGTAACCATCATACTTTCAACAAGAACATCTCGCGATTTTGATCGTACACGTCAGATGATGCTTCCGAGAGTTCGTCACCATCATGGGGGAAGAACGTGTACTTTGGAGACTTAGTTCCCACTCTGGAGTACTTAGTTCAACTTCCAGGGCGAAGCATTCTACAAGCGTGAGAAGATTTGTTGCTGATTTCTTACATGTTCCCCCAAACACATAATCATGAAGACCAAAAATGTCAAGGTAGCAGTTACTTGGTGGGGTTTACTTCTTCTTCTACAAAATTCCGCTGTGCTCTTTAAATGTCAAAGATAGAAGATTGATCAAGCTACAGATTCTGCTCAAGACAGGGATTTTGGTTTGGGGGGAAGCTGATTCAGAAGCTTCGTCAAAAAGAAGTCTATGAAGAAAGCTTTTCAAGACATGTGGTATGAATTGGGGGGAAGTTAATCCAGTTCATACATGATACAATGGTTCCTCAACAAGCAAAGACAAAGAGGATTCAAACTGGGGTATAAGTTTTTCTAGAAGACTCGAAGACAACGGTGTCATCCTCAGCATTGGAAGCAAACTTAATACTGTCATATTTTTGTTGTATTTGCATTTGTTAGGAACATTGTAAGTAATTCCGTATGTCACCACATTGGGGGAAGATTGTTAGCCTTAAAATGTGTGCGACTAACGGAATTACATTAGTTTCATAGCCGGGACTTGCAGGGACTAATATAGTCATATGTAAAGTCCAAGTCCCGGGATATATAAACCCCTCCATACTTCCATGGAGGGGTGAGGCTTATCATTTCCTTCTTTTCTTTCTCTCACTAGAATAAACACATTTTTCTAGTTTCTTGTTTCTCTCTCTAAAATGGCTAAACACCACTTTTATCCTCCCCGACCTCCGGATCTTTTACCCGTGTTCTTAGTGAATCCAACTTAACAGGATTCTTCACTGGTTAATCTTCAACGGCTTGTGTTACCTTTGATGAACTCTCTGGAATGGCCTCTCAACATCAAAGCTTACATCTAGAGCTTCAAGGTCAGACTTCTAGACACATAAGTTCAGGACTCGAGCTTCTGTATGCATTGTCAGCAATATCGACTCTTAAGCCTTCAGAACGTGATTTGGAAATTTTATTTGGGCCAATCTATGATGAAAATATGGTAGGTCCTTCATCGTTAGATGTCACTAGAAGTGCCCCGGTTGCACCCGCTAATGTGGTTCATCAGACTCCAACTGCATCTACACCAACGGCGTCTTCTTCTGCACCATCTACATCAACCTCAACCATATTGACTCCAAATATTCCAAACACTTCTCAGAATGCTGACACGACTCAACAACATTCTCAGCAACCACCTAATCATGTTCATCTTCATAATGAAATAGTTGCTGAGAATGTAAACAATGTGATGCTCAACGAACATGAGTTTGTTAACCCATTTGCGGCTTCCAAAAGTACAATTCAGCCTTCATTACCATACGTGGATCCGTCGAGCTCGCATCAAGTTTCTCATACACTTCCACATGAATACAAATGGACTAAGGATCATCCTTTAGTTCAAGTGATTGGCGACCTCTCCAATCTCGAAAAGAAATCTGTAGAAACTAGAAGGGGGGTTGAATAGTTTCTTAAATTTACTTGTTAAATGTTGGTTTAAAAAAATCCTTTTTCAAAAACTTAAGCTTGAGTATTTATGTGAAACCTTCTTATACACAATATGAAAAAGGTATACTGCAACTAAACTAATAATCACAAGTATGAAGAATAATGAATGTAAAGAGATAAGGGAAGGAAAGATCAAACCAAACACCAAGGATTTATAGTGGTTCGGCAACGAAGCTCACTCCTCGTTCCTACTCCACTCCTCGAGTACTCCTTACTCGAGAGTTTACTAATCAACAAGCTCCTTAAGGTGGAGAAACCGTACACAACGTCGCTTAACCAATTTCTGACTCTAAGCTAAAAGTCGAGCCCTAATCTTAGCTAGGACCAATCTACACCAATATACTTTGAGGACTTAGTATTAACCCTAATACATACACAACTTCCAAATAAACACAACTACTTAGATCTTCACAACAATGACACAACAATGAATAAATATGTTTGGATCTTCAATGGATTTTTGAGGTAGACACAACACTTCAAGAATGATAGTGTTCTTCTCTTTGCACTTTGAGAGGAAAAGATGGGAGGAGAAAGATTCACTTCTAAATAAGTAGTAATCAAACAAATGATCAAGGATTTGAGTGATTTAAGAAGTATGAAAGAATCTGGAAATGTATCTGCAAAAGAGGTGGATTGAAAGTCTAAGAATGGTCCACTATTTATAAGACAAACATCCAACGGCTATATCTGCCCGCGGTTCTTAATCGATAAGGAACCACCGTAGGCGCTAAGGAACCGCTAGCGTAGAGTCAAGGATATTCCAAACCAAGATAGAATATGTCTTTTTCAAATTTCAAATTTTCAAATAATTAATTTAATAAAACATTTTCTTAAAAAGAAAGTTTAATAATAAAACTTTGTCACACTTAATAAAAAGTGAGTTTTAAGAAAAGGTTAAATCTTTGATCACTTAATTAGGATAATTACTTGTTTGTTCATACCTTAAGTGATAATGGTTGAAATGAAAAATACTTGAACTCAAGAATTCATTTTTTATTGTTTTCGTAAATGCTTGTTTTTACATATTGTCGTAATCAAAACAAAGCGAGACCGAAAAATGCAAGTAACGTTTTTAGGCGTCATTGCATTAACAATCTCCCCCTTTTTGATTCCGACAATCCATAAACTTAATCATCTAATAAAACAAGATTTTCGGGGATGAGTTTATCACTTCTCCCCTTTGTCGAAGCAAAAAGGTTGCAAAAGTCTTTGAAGAAGAAAAGAACCAGACTTTGCAAATGCTCCCCCTTGGTGCTTACTCCCCCTTGCTTGGGGCACCAAGGAATCGATATATGGTGAAAAGCTACATAGAAGCGTTAGTAGTAGAGAAGAGACACCCAACAAGATATAGCAAAGATCACAAAAAAAAGAAACAAAAGATCCAAGATAAGTCATGTTAAAAGAAAACATGATAAAAGATACAAGAAAATAAATCATACAAAGATGTATGAGACACAAACTCAAGCCAAAATAAAAAGTATAAATCTAATCATAGTTAAGCTAGAACCCTAAGATTTGTTTGAACTATATGTCTTGAAGATAAGCAACCAATGCTTAGATAAAAGACAAGGTAGTGGCGGAAGGAGGTGGTGGTGGCTTGGTAGATATCTCATAGTTATAGTAAAGAGGAGGTTTAACTAAGAGACTCTTGATGTAATTCAATTCTTCATAGATGTGAGCCATAGCAAGATGTTGATATTGACAACATTGACAATATGTTCCATGATGCATGACATTATCATGTGAAGGAGGTAGAACACTAAAGGCTAGTGGTGGAAGATAAGAGGTTCCACAATCAACATTCTTAGAAGGAGAAGAGATGTGATTTTGAGTGTTCTTGGGTGAATTGGGGTTGAAAGCAATTGGAGAGAATGGAAGAGAATCAAAGCTTTCATTTAGGGAATAAGACATTTTGATTTGAGAAAGAATGCAAAATGCTTAAGGTTAAATAGAGAAAGTCCAAGATAATTTGGGGGTGGTCAAATGGTTGAAACAAAGATTCCAAAAAGTGTTGGAACAAATTTGGAGTTTCAGGAATACCCGAAAAGTAGGGTACTGGCACGGTTCCTTACCTTAGATGGCGGTTCCTTATCACTGGGGAACCGCGATATCAATAAAGAACCGCCCACAGTGGGTTGAGTTTGGTGATGAGGGAGGATTTTCCAATTCAGCAAATCCTATTTTTCTAGTCTAACTAATCATGGGGATATGGTAAGCAACAAAGATAGACAAAGAAAACACACAAGAGCTCACCAAACAAGGTTTAGACCAAAATACATAGATTTTTTAATAAAATCAATGTAGGAGGTGTGTAGAACTAGACACAAGGTCATGACACAATGATCCTCCATAGTTCTCTTTTGTTATTGCTATATTTGAGAGACCCATACATAGGAATTATGTAAGCTCATTATGAATAGCAAGAAGCTATGAAAAACGTTTTTAGATTGAATTAACAATGCAAAAACATTTCTCGACCATTTTTGAAAGAATTTTGAGAATTTTGAAAAAGGGAAGAGAAGTTTTCCAAAAAGAGTTTGTTATACTCAAAAGCTCAAAAGACTCAAAAGATAAAAGATAATAGATAAATAAGAATGCATAATTAAGGAATATGTTCCATCAAACCTAGACCTAGACGCAAGTAATTAAAAGGTTCCCTCTTAAGTGGCTTAGTGAAGATATCGGCTAAGTTTTCTACCGAGGGTACCTTCTCTATCGAAATGTTCCCCTTTTGAACATTATCCCTAAAAAATGGTGGCGAATCTCTATGTGCTTAGTTCACGAATGTTGCACGGGATTCTTGCTAAGGTCTATAGCACCCTTGTTGTCGCACATGATGGGAACATCATCAATAGAAATCCCGTAATCAACAAGTGTTTGCTCATCCATAGAGCTTGTTGACAAGCTTTACTGGCACTCACATACTCGGCTTCCGTGGTGGATATAGCAAGAGCGGTTTGTTTCTTGGAGAACCAAGAAGTTAAACAATAACCCATGAAGGTACAAACTCCACTAGTGCTTTTCCGGTCCACATAGTCTCCCGCATGATCCAAGTCCGCGTAGACAATGGTTTCTACGCCGGTCCCTTTAGGATACCATAATCCTAAATGTATAGTGCCCTTAATATATCAGAAGATACCTTACCGCTTCAAGGTGAGAGGTTTTGGGAGCCTCTTGGAAGCGAGCACAAAGGCAAACACTAAACATGACATCCGGTCGACTTACAGTTAGGTACAACAAAGTACCAATCATACCTCTATATTTGGTTTTGTCTACCGACTCACAATCATCATCTACGGTGAGTTTAGTATCCGAGGCCATAGGGGTCTTCATTGGTCTAGAGTCTTCTAATCCAAATTTCTTTAGCATTTCTTTAACATACTTTGATTGATTAAAGAAAATACCATCGTACATTTGTTTAATTTGGAGTCCTAAAAAGAAGTTAAGTTCTCCCATCATACTCATTTCAAACTCGTCATGCATGATTTTGGCAAAGTCATCACACAATGATTGACAAGTTGAACCAAATATAATGTCATCAACATATATTTGTACGATAATGAGGTGAGACGTTTCTTCTTTGTAAAGAGTGTATTGTCTACCATCCCCATGGTATACTCATGTTTTACAAGAAACACTTTAAGTCTATCATACCAAGATTTGGGTGCTTGTTTGAGACCATAAAGAGATTTCTTAAGCTTGTAAACATGGTCTGGTTTCTCAAAATCAATGAAGTCGGGAGGTTGAGCCACATTTACCTCGTCATTGATCAAACCGTTAAGAAATGCACTCTTTACATCCATTTGTTGAAGCTTAAAGTCTAAAGCACAAGCGTAAGCTAAGAGGATTCTAATGGATTCTAATCTAGCTATGGGTGCGTATGTATCGTCATAATCAATACCTTCTTGTTGATTATAGCCTTGAGCTACAAGTCTAGCCTTGTTACGAGACACAAAACCATTCTCATCTAAATTATTCCTATATACCCATTTGGTTCCTATGATGGTTGAACTTCTAGGCGGAGGAACAAGTTACCATACGTCATTAGCAATGAATTGATTCAATTCTTCTTGCATAGCGATGACCCAACTCTCATCCATCAAAGCTTCTTTAACATTCTTTGGTTCAATCAAGGAGACGAAACAAAAGAAGTTACTTTGATTTTGGACTTGAGATCTTAGGGTCCTTTGATTTAATTCGCCTATGACGTTATCAAGAGCATGATCCTTAGAATCCTTAATGTTTACTCCATTTTCAACACTGAGGTCTTCAGCTCCTATCTTTCTAACATCTTTGGCATTAACTATGTCTATTTCATCTAAGTCATCATCTACCAAAGGTGGTGTCTTAGATGAAGGCGGGGTTTCATCGAATGTCACGTTAAGTGATTCTTCAGTTACACCTGAGGTTCTATTGAGCACTATGTAGGCTTTGCTAGTTTGAGAATAACCTAAAAAGATACCTTCGTAAGACTTTGGGTCAAACTCTGTAAGGTAATCTTTGGTGTTGAGAATGAAGCACTTGCTTCCAAACACCCTAAAGTATTCCAATGAGGGCTTCTTACCTTTAAGAATCTCATAGGGGGTCCTACAAAAGGTCGAATAAGAATTCGGTTAAGAATGTAAGTCGATGTGTCCACGGCATTGCACCAAATTTTTTGAGGCAAAGATTGCTCATTTAACATCGTCCTACTCATCTCTTGGATGGTCCTGTTCTTCCTTTCAACTACCCCATTTGATTGTGGAGTGCGAGGAGCCGATAAGTTATGGGTAATACCATGAGCTTCACAAAAGGCACCAAATTGCACTTCATTATCAAATTACCTACCATGATCCGTCCTGATAGAGACAATTGAACATCCTAGTTGATTTTGAATTCTTCGACTAATGGTTTCGAAGTGATCGAAAGCTTCAATCTTAGATGCCAAAAATCTAGTCCAAGTGAATCTAGAGTAGTCGTCAACTATAACTAGGGTATAAAGGTTACCTCCAAAACTCCGTATGGCGGAAGGTCCAAAGAGATCCATATGTAGGAGCTCTAAGCACCGAGCGGTCGAAACCAAATTCCTAGCTTTGTGACTTGAGTGAACTTGCTTCCCAATTTTGCAAGCATCACAAAAGTGACTATCAAACTTCATCTTGGGGAGATGTCTTACCAACTCCTTAGAGACTAAAGATTGAATTAAACGCATATTAGCGTGACATAATCTCCTATGCCAAAGAGTAGAACTATCATCTAAATTCGCTAGACATAAGTTGTCCTTTGACTTCCTATTAACCTTCATGACATAAAGCCCATGCTTTCTAACACCTTTTCCAATGACTTTTCCATCTTTTACGATTTCACTATCATATTCCGAAAAGATGACCTTACACTTATTGTCACAAATTTAACCTATACTTAGAAGGTTAAAACTTAAGTTATCTACGTGCTCTACGTTTTCTATAGTCATAGAGTCAAGAGAGACCGTACCTTTGACAATGATAATACCACGTTTATTACTTTTGAATGTAACGTTACCTCCATCATATGCTTTGTAGTGTGAGAACAAACTTCGATTACTCGTCATGTGTTTAGAACAACCACTATCCTTAATCCACTCGTCAGGCTCTAGATCGATTCCCAAGCATACCTAGGTAACAACACACAAGATCAAACATTTGGTCCCCAATATCTCATGGGTCCAAAATTGTTAGTTCCAAACATCCCTTGCATTTGGTTGGGATGCATGAATGAAGGAGACATTCCCTATGGGGAAAAGAATTGTTGTTGAAAATTATTCCAATTCATATGGCCATTTTATTGTCCATAGTTTCTCCTAGGTGTCTTTGATCTTGGTCTAGTGTTATTATTATTCCTCCTAGGTGTTGGAGTTTTACTTCTAGGTCTTGGTTTAGCTTGATCATCTCTTTTTGGCGTAGGTGTTCTACTTCTAGGTTTAGATTCATTTCGTACTCTTGGAGGAGTAGATGTTTGTCTAGATAAGTTTCTAGTTCCCATTAGAGGTTTACTCAAGGGCTTGTAGAATTTATCTAGATTAGAGTTTTCAATTATAGGTACTTTGACCTTGTTAATAAGAATATGTTTTGGTCCTTCACCTAAAATTGACTTTTTAGAAAGTTAAGGATTTTCACAAAAATCTTCTTCTGGATGCGGTTCCTTATCTCCATCGGCGGTTCCATAGCGATAAGGAACCGCCCCATATATTGGAGCACCGCGTACAGGGGACTGTTTTTCTGAAAACCTAACTTGTTTTGGTTCACTAGTTGATGCTTCATTAATGTTATATCCTAACCCAAGTCTTTCCTTAGAATGAATTTGTTTGTTTAACATATCATCAAGAGCATTAGTACCTCTCATGAACTTTTCAAGTCTAATGGAGGTGCTCTTAAGGTTTTCATTTTCTTGTCTAAGGATTTCACATTTTAAGCATCCTAGATCTATTTCTTTATTTTTCTCAATCTTAGCTAATTTCTCTTTTAGCTCACTAATCTCGTTTTCAAGCTTAGTTCTAGTTGAATTTAGCACTTTGTTCTTTTCAATAAATTTTAGACTAAGCTTATGCAAGTTATTGTATTGACCTTCTAATTCACTATCATCTTGAGAGGAACTATTATTGCTATAATACTCGATTTTGAAAAGTACCTCTTTAGAAGTGTGAGCCATGATACACTTCTCATCTTTGAGGTTGTCATCAACATCTTCACCGTTATCGCTCCATGAACCTCCAAAAAACGCCGCATGGTTCTTGTCGCGTGAAGGCATAGGACAATCACCGATGAAATGATTTGGATCACCACATCTAAAGCATTTCCTTTCACCTTTATCTTCTTTGGCAAATAGGTTTTTGGAGAAGGGTTTCTTGTCGTAGTTTGGTTGCCTCACGTATTGACCTCGTCTTTTGAAGAACTTCTTAAAGTCTCTAACCGCCAAGGCATATTCCTCATCATCACTATCCGAGGAGCTTTCATGGTCACTTTGTGCCTTCTTGGGTTTGAGTGCAAGAGACTTTCTTTCACTCTTAGTTTTCACCATTTCCGAGTCCTTCAAAATTATCATCTCATGAACCTTCAAGTTACCAATGAGTTCATCGAGTGATAATTTGGAGAGATCCTTTGATTCTTTAATCGCCGTGACTTTAGCTCTCCATTTGGGATGCAACGCCCTAAGAAACTTCCTAACATTGTTCTTGCTAGAAAAACCTTCATCAAGTGCTTTTAGACTAGTAATAATAGTGTTAAATCTAGCAAATGCACTATCTATGGTTTCATCTTCTAAGATGACAAATCGTTCATATTGTTGAACAAGAAGATCGATTTTACTTTCTTTGACTTGGCTATTACCTTGGTGGGTTACTAAAAGAGTATTCCAAATATCTTTAGCGGTTTCACACATAAAAATCCGTTCGTACTCTTTCTTTGGTAAAGCATTATAAATCACCATTTTAGCCTCATTATTTTTAGCAAGTTTCCTTTTAGTATCATCATTAGCTTTGTCAAAAGTAACTATCTCCTTACTTTTAGAAACTTCATTATATTGAAATGGCAAAAAATCACCATTGGTAATAACATGCCAAAGATCTAAATCTTTTGATTTCACATAAGTCTCAAACCTATGTTTCCAATAAGTAAAACTATTGGTTTCAAAAAGAGGTGGTCTTTTCATGGATTGACCTTCTAGATACTTGTTGGAATCCATATATAGATCGATTCAAGTTTTAAAATACAATATATTTTAAAAAGTCTTGAGCAACCATGCTCTAATACCAATTGTAGAAACTAGAAGGGGGGGGGGGGGGTTGAATAGTTTCTTAAATTTACTTGTTAAATGTTGGTTTTAAAAAATCCTTTTTCAAAAACTTAAGCTTGAGTATTTATGTGAAACCTTCTTATATACAATATGAACAAGGTATAGTGCAACTAAACTAATATCCACAAGTATAAAGAATAATGAATGTATAATGCAACTAAACTAATAATCAAAGTATAAAGAATAATGAATGTAAAGAGATAAGGGAAGGAAAGATCAAACCAAACACCAAGGATTTATAGTGGGTTGGCAACAAAACTCACTCCTCGTTCCTACTCCACTCCTCTAGTACTACTTACTCGAGAGTTCACTAATCAACAAGCTTCTTAAGGTGGAGAAGCCGTACACAACGTCGCTTAACCAATTTCCAACTCTAAGCTAAAAGTCGAGCCCTAATCTTAGCTAGGACCAATCTACACCAATATACTTTGAGGACTAAGTATTAACCCTAATACATACACAACTTCCAAATAGACACAACTACTTGGATCTTCACAACAATGACACAACAATGAATAAATAAGTTTGGATCTTCAATGGATCTTTGAGGTAGACACAACACTTCAAGAATGATAGTGTTCTTCTCTTTGCACTTTGAGAGGAATAGATGGGAGGAGAAAGATTCACTTCTAAACAAGTAGTAATCTAACAAATGTTCAAGGATTTGAGTGATTTAAGAAGTATAAAAAAATCTGTAAATATATGTGCAAAAGAGGTGGATTGAAAGTCTGACAATGGTCCACTATTTATAAGACAAACATCCAACGGCTATATCTGTCCGCGGTTCCTTATCGATAAGGAACCGCCGGCGTAGAGTCCGCTCCCTTTTGTCTTTTAGTGGGTTGGTTTGCATCTGGGGATTAAAATATCCTGAAAGGATATTCCAAACCAATATAGAATATGCCATTTTCAAATTTTAAATTTTCAAATAATTAATTTAATAAAACATTTTCTTAAAAAGAAAGTGTAATAATAAAACTTTGTCACACTTAATAAAAAGTGAGTTTTAAGAAAAGATTAAATCCTTGATAACTTAATTAGGATAATTACTTGTTTGTTCATACCTTAATTGATAATGGTTGAAATGAAAAATACTTGAACTCAAGAATTCGTTTTTCATTGTTTTCGTAAATGCTTGTTCTTACATATTGTCGTTATCAAAACAAAGTGAGACCGAAAAATGCAAGTAACGGTTTTAGGCATCATTGCATTAACAAAATCAGTTGCGCACCGATGGCGATATGTGTATCTATGCACTATCGATCAGCACAATGGAACCAACAAGTGTTAAAGAAGCAATGACCGACCCAACATGGATTGAGTCTATGTAAGAGGAGCTCAATCAATTCATCCGGCTTGATCTATGGGAGTTAGTACCACGTCCAAATAATGTGGACCCCTTTACTCTAAAAGGGGTATTCAAAAACCAGCTGGATGAAGAGAAAATAGTCATAAGAAACAAGATTCGTTTGGTTGTGAGAGAGGTTATAAATAGTAGGAGAGAATTGATTTTGTAGAATCCTTCGCCCCGTTTACTAGAATAGAAGCGATTAGGATCTTCTTGGCATACGCTGCACACAAATTACTCACAGTGTACCAAATGGACGTGAAGACTGACTTCATACATGGTCCATCAAAAGAAGATGTGTATGTATGTCAACCTGAAGGTTTCATCAACACCGAGAATCCAAGCCATGTCTACAAGTTGAAAAAGGCATTGTATGGATTGAAGCAAACACCAAGGACATGGTACGGCGAATTATCATCGTTTCTACTCCGAAATCACTTTAGTAGAGGAACCATTGATCCAACGTTGTTTATCAAGCACTATGGCAACGACATCTTGGTGGCTCAGGTCTACGTAGATGATATAATATTTGGTTCTACTAACCCAAAATATTCCATATTATTTGCCAACCTTATGAAAAGCCTCTTCGAAATGTCGATGATGGGGGAGATGAAGTTTTTCCTTGGTATCCAAGTTAACGAATACCCCCGTGGTATATTCATAAACCAATCCATATATGTGCTCGAAATTCAAAAAAAATTGGAATGGAAATCTGTGATCCTAGTGGTACTCCAATGGACACTAAACACAAGCTTGATTTATATAAGAATGGGACATTTGTATATGCTAAAAATACCAAAGTATGATCGGGTCCCTTATGTACTTAACCTCAAGCAGATCGGACATTATGCATGTTACTTGTTTATGTGCTCGATACCAGGCTAAGCCAACCGAGAAGCACCTCAAAGAGGTAAAAAGGATCTTTCATTATCTATGGGGAAACATACACATGGGTCTCTGGTATACGAGGGATTCTCGTTTTAATCTAACCAGTTTTTCAGATACCGACCATGCATGGTGTCATGATACATACAAGAGCACCTATGGTGGAGTACAATTCTTAGGCGAGAAGCTAGTGAGCTGGTCTTCAAAGAAACAAGATTGTACGACGTTGTCCATCGCGGAAGCATAATATGTGTCTCTATCCGTGTGTATTGCTCAAGTCCTTTGGATGAGAACACAACTCACGGATTATGGCTTTCACTTTAACAAAGTTCCTATTTATTGTGATTCACAATCAGCCATAGCCATATCTTGCAACCCGATCCAACACTCCAGTGCCAAGCACATAGCTGTCTGATATGAGTGTAATTACTCATATCATTTGTATCAAATAACAATGAAATTATGCATGATTTATATCAAAAATGCCTTGTATATGCTTGTTTCTTGTTTGAATGTGTGTAGGTACCAAGTTCGCGAAAACCGGTAAATATCGACACGAGTTTGAAGGAAAAGATCAAAGAAGCCAAAATCGAGCTCGACTTTAGAGGATTTAATCAATTGTCAAGTTTATGGGCCAAGTGGGTCCCACATGAGCTTATTGGGCCTGAAAAGCCCAAGTTTGGATACAAATGGTATTGCTTTTGGATAAAGCCCAAACTCTTAGCCCAAAAATGAATAAAAGATCGGATGGAGTATCTTTACTGGGCCAAAAGCCCAAAGACCTCAAATATTAAAATGAAGAAGTAAATAAAATTGGGCTTTAGGGTTTTGATTTGTTTATTTAGACGATTTATTCAAACGTTTATTAAAACTTTCCATTTACTTTGAGTAAATAAATAATCGTTCTTTCCACCACACACCTACTTCACACGTGTCCCACAAACTTTCCACCACAATAAATAAACAAAACTGATTCTCCTATCCATAACTTCACCATTCGTTTTTCATCTCACACACATTAAAAAAATATATTCGTTACTTCCTATGTAACACCATCTTCTTCACTCCATCTCACCCCAAAACCTGTAAAATTTACCACTGTTCACATAAACCCTAACCAGTAAAAAGTTAATTAATATTGGGGGTTTTGATCTCACGTGCTAATCACGTGTAGGGGAATAAAAACCCCCAATTTTAAGGAAGAGAGTATGAGGAAGAGAAGAGATACGTGGTAGCGGATCATTGGCTTCAACACATCATTCCTCCTATTCAACCAATCAAAGGGCAGAAAAGAAACACAACTAGCACACGGATGCCACGTTGGCAATCCGTGTGCTAGATTGTGTCATCTCAACCATTCGATTAATCAAAGAGAGAGGAAGAGAAGATCAAAGGCTAAAATTGAAGAAGAATATTCCAAGATAGATCCGAATATCCTCCTCAGCAAAGCCCTGGGAAGGCTATAAAAAGCCCCCATTTTTACTTGTAAATCATCCTTTCTTTTCTTTTAAAGTTATTATGTAGAAATAGTGTTAGGGTTAATTTGTATTTCCTTTTTATTAAATCTTGTATTATTTCAGAAATTAATGAAAGATCATTTGTGTTAATTTTAAATCGCGTCTATTTTCTTTTACTGCTTACTGCTTAAAATTATATACGATTCAAATCTATTACTGTTTTAACATAATAATATTTGAGATGTTAAAAATAAGCTAATCAATAGCTTAGTTTTGATATTATAAAGAAGAGATTTGGATTAACATTTATCCCCACTGGATAAGTGAAAAACAAACTATAAGGTGATGATCTATGGTTCGAATGGTGGATCGGTTGATAAAAAATGGTGGATGATGGTGGTTTCGTGTCCAGTTTATAGGTTGCTCAGCGCAAACCTACGTCTCAAAGGAAATCTTCAATAGGTGCTCATTCTCTTTTAATTTTATTGTTTATGTTTTTAATTTGATAAGTTTGCTAGTTGTGTTAATTTGATTAATCTGCTTAAATTTACAGTGAGTATTAATAAGTCTGCTTAATTTGTTGATTTGAGATTTACAAACTTGAGTGTTTACTTACTGATTTTGGTTGACTGATAATAGACGTTTAGTTTTAAGGATTAACATTCAAGAGTCTGCTGAATGTTCATCAGTGTTTGATGATTTAGGCGCATCTACTACACTTATGTGTTATGATCAGCTAAAATAAACTTGAATTAATTTGATTCAGCTTGCTATGTATTTGACTTTAGTTGATTAAATCTTGTTTGGATTTCTTATTGAATGTATAATTTGATCTAAGCAGTGTGTTTGCCTTTTAGTTTGGATTGAATTGAGTCTTAACGAGTTTGAGTAATATACTAGTTTGGATAAACGTATAGGCTGGTTTTGGTACTTGCTTGCTTCAGATTTATCCGTTTTACGTTAACCTTTAACTGAGTTTTTTTAACAGCTTCCCTTTAGTTTCATTTTAATGATGCATTCTTATAAATTTGTCATTGTTGATGTGTTATAGGCTGATAGATCTTCTAAATTGGTAGATTTAAATTTTTTTTGTTCATGATTCTTCTGCTTGAAAACAGTCAGCTGTTTATATAAAAGTCTGAAACCTTCCATATTAATAAGTGCAGTATGTTAGTAGGAATTTACTGATTATTTAACTGATATTTTCTTTAATACTGAATGTTAGTATTTGCTTGTTTACTTGAATGATATATTATATGATTTGAGTCGATTTATTATTCGAGATTTTAGCTGCTGTATGTAAATTCGGTATTACAGATCCTTTTGATCTGTTGATACTCAATAACTGATATCCTTATCAGTTTCTTTCTAAATAAGTTGTCCACAAAGTCTCTCCTGAGACTCCTTTTTTTTATCTGTCAAAAGGAATTAAATCAAAAAAAATTGTCACTAACGGGCTTCGAACTCGAGACCTTTTGTTTGAATGCACTGCGTGATATCCATCTGGGCTAACTGGCCTTTTGATTTCTCTACCTGTTTATTAATTAATATAGTGTAATTGTAGCTTGGCAGTTTTTATTTAAGTAAGCTTTCAACTACTTTAATCCCGTTTTTTTATAAATCTTTGATTTTTTTTTCATTAAAGTAAATTTTAGTTAGATAATAAATAAAATCAAATATATATAAATAAATAAAAAATGTCTTTATTAAACTTAAGTAGCTTAATTAGTTTATTTTTTATTAATTAAATTTTTATAAGATTAGATTTAAACAAAAGTTAGTTTTAAAATAGATTAGTTTTTAAAGTAATTTTAATAAAGTTTTATAAAGTCTAAAAAGTTTAATTAGATTTCTATAGTAGTTTAAAAGTTATTTTATTAAATAGACTAATTTTTTTATAGAATATTAAAATAGTTTATTTTTTAAATAGTTTTATATTCTAAACAATTAATTGTTTGTAGAGTTAAAAATATAGCGGGGTTTACGATTCATGCACTTTAGGCTAAAACTAAAATTGGTAGATTTTTATTGTAGTTTAAAAAACCGAAAACCATTCAAATCGATTGTCCAAATCAAAGCTAAACGTCTCAAATTCATAAGATCTTCGTGTACAACGAACTTGACTCACTCACGTGTTTAATTGAATTCGTCATTGGTATTATTAGTCTATTACTTTTTCCTAAAGGTAATTTTCTAATTTACCCTATAACGTATCTCAAATTATCACTATACACATTCACGATCACATCAAAAATCTTGGCGCCGCTGCCGGGGATCTTGTGTACGATTCGCTTTTGTGGAGATTTGTTGATCGTTGATTTGAAGACCCTTTCCGTCCTCGGAAAGTTTTGTTATTTTTCTATTATATAGTACGTATGTTTTTTCTCGTTTTTTGTGAATAATATATTGTATTACGTAGAACAATAATTTTACATATCTTTCAAATAAGGCCTTAGTTGGGATTTCATCACCTAGCTATTGTAGTCGAATCCAAAACAAAAATAAAAGGCAAAATAGATAAATACTAATAAGAAGTTTGAACTCGATTTATACAAACTATAAGGTGGGTATAAGACGACGTGCTATAAAAGGCCGTCTAAGGAAAAAGGTTTTTAAGTGCTTTGTGCCACCTCGTTTCCCCGCTTGCTTGTGCGTATATTGAGAGGGACAACCTATTATTGGTTTGCCGACTCAAGTAGTAATAAATCTTATTTTTGTTGTTTACTTATTGAACCTCGAGACGTTTAGGTTTTCACCTATCCTTTCAAAGTCGACCGAGGGCAATTTACTTCCATAGTAGTTATCCTTATTCCTTGTTTTTTATCGATCATTATTGATTGAGCAATACCAAAATAAATACCAAAAATAATCTTCTTCTTGTCTAATTTCTTTTCTTCAATCCTCTAAATTCTCGTCTTTGTAGTGTATGCAATTACGTTCTTCTCGTCTTGTGATTAATTTTAATAGGCTTGAAAATATTCCTCGTAGAAATAGAAATCGTGAACAACGAATAGTGGAACCCGAGCTTCCACCTATTGTTGTAGAGATGGCCGATAACCGAACAATGGAGGAATTGCTCTGTGCACCCACCGAAGGGTATGGGGAAGCAATCGTTGTGCCGGCTATTTTGGCGGATCATTTTGAGATTAAGACGGGTCTTTTATCGCTCATTCGTGTCGACCAATTTCGTGGCAATGAGACCGATAGCCCGCATTCTCACATTCAGAATTTTAATCGAATTACCTCGACTCTCAAGTTTAGAGATGTGCCAAATGAAGTGATTAAGCTCATGCTTTTTCCGTACTCGCTCGAGGGTAATGCTAAGCTTTGGTATGAAAAAGAACCACCGGGTTCGATCTTAACATGGGATGATTTAGTGTCTAAGTTTATGAATTATTTCTTTCCACCGTCCAAAACAACACACTTTAAGAACGAGATCACTAGATTTGAACAAAAAGTGCATGAATCGTTTGGGGTTGCATGGGAAAGATTTAAAGATTTGTTGAGACAATGTCCACACCACTGTTTCTCGGAATTGCATCAAATTAATACTTTTTATAATGGGCTTAATATGATTGAACAAGATTCTTTAAATGCCGCCGCGGGTGGTAATCTTTTAAGAAAAACTCCGAGAGACGCGTGGAGAATAATTGAGGATAAGTCTAGAGCACAATATTCACGAAACGCACCGGTTGTTTCCAATGTGAATTCATCTAATCCCGAGATTGCTAGATTGGACTCTAAGATTGATAGTGGATTTGCGACTTTGTTGAGTGAGATTAGGAAGAATCCTCATGGATCGATTAATATGGTTGAGAATGTTTGTGTATCATGTGGTGGAGCACATCCTAATTATGCTTGTTTAAACACGGGTTTTGATCAAGCTAATGCTCTTGCCGCGACGGGAACTTATGGCTCCAACGGTCAAGTTCCTCGTCAAAATCATGTTGCTCCACCGGGTTTTCCACCGGTTCAAAATAGGTACAACAATGGAAACAATGGGAATAATTTTAACCATGGTAACCAAGGGAATTATAATCAAGGAAATGGATTTAATGCTAATCAAAACATACAAGGTTTTCAAGGGAATAACCAAAATGATTTGTCAAGCTACATGAAAACGAATGAGGTAAATTTAAAAGCTTTTCAAAATAACATTCAAGGACAAATGGCAACTTTGAAAAATGAGTTTCAAAATACGATTAAAGGGCAAAACAATAAGATTGAGCTTAATCAACAAAGAATTGAACAAAGATTTGAGCAAATGTTTGAACAAAGTCAAAATCGTATGCAACAAAGTATGGAACAAGGTCAAAATAAATTGCTTTCGATGTTTGAATCATTTATGACCAAACCTTCCTCGTCTTCGGGTGGTTTACCTAGTAACACCATTCCAAACCCGAAGGGTGAGATGAAAGCCATAACCACACGTAGTGGGAAAGCTTTAGACGGACCTTTGCTTCCACGTGTGAGTACCTCTCCGGTGAGGGAAGTGGAGCAAGAACCCGAGGTGGTTAAAGAAAAGGAAATTCCTATTCCACCAAAGGTAGACCAATTGCCTATTCCGGAACCCGAGCTTCTGAAGACTAAACCCACACTACCCTACCCTTCAAGACTTACCAAAGAGAAGCTCCGTGAAAAGACCAATGCTCAAGTTTCTACGTTTCTTGATGTGTTTAAGAAAATGTATATTAATCTTAGTTTCGCGGATGCATTGCTTAGCATGCCTAAGTTTGCTTCGACAATTAAAAGGTTGATGAACGATAAGGAGAAGTTAGTTGAAGTATCCACATCCTTAAATGAAAGTTGTTCCGCGGTTCTCTCTAAAAAGTTTCCCAAAAAGCTTGGAGACCCCGGTCAATTTTTGATACCATGTGATTTCCCTAATATGGAAGAATGCTTAGCATTAGCCGATCTTGGCGCTAGCATTAACTTGATGCCTCTTTCCGTGTGGAAAAGGTTATCACTTCCCGAGCTTTCACCTACTAAGATGACTATCGAGCTAGCGGATCGATCGATCGCCTTTCCAAAAGGTATAGCCGAGGACGTATTAGTCAAAGTAGGAAAGCTCATTTTTCCGGCGGATTTTGTAATTTGTGATTATCCAGAAAATTCTCGTGTGCCTCTTATTTTGGGAAGACCGTTTTTAAATACGGCTAGTTCTTTAGTTGACATGAGAGAGGGAAAGTTGACTTTACGTTTTGATGATGAAATTATCACTCTTAATGTTGGTAACATCTCGAAGTTTTCTTCCGAAGACGACGAGGAATCAATCAATCAAGTCGACGTGATTGATGTTGCTAGCGAAGAGGTTTCGCAAGATATGCTTGGTTTTTCGGATACCTCTAAAAGTGGCAATCCCACTTCATCGAATCCTATTATCTCTTCGGCTAAGCCTCCACTCACTCAATTTGAGGGAGGTGACTTCGTTCTTGAAGGGCTTGAGAATAATGGTTATTCAAAAATCAAAAAGGAAATTGATGATTAACTTAGCACACCGTTTGATCCTAGTGAGTTTGATAGTGAGAATTTTGATCCCGAGGGATATATTGCGTTGATTGAAAAATTGTTGAATATGGATCCTTTTGAATCACCACCTATGGAACTAAAAGTTGTGAACGAAAATGAGACTAAAGTGAAAATATCTATTGAGGAAGCTCCCGAATTAGAACTTAAGGAATTACCCACTCATTTGGAGTATGCTTTTCTTGAGGGAACGGATGAATTACCGGTGATTATTGCTAAGGGATTAAAGGAAAATGAAAAGGATGAACTTATCAAAGTGCTTAAGAAACATAAACGGGCCATTGCATGGAAAATCTCCGACATTAAGGGTATAGATCCCAAATTTTGTACTCATAAAATTCTAATAGAGGATGATTATAAACCCGCTATCCAAAATCAAAGAAGGGTCAATCCAAAGATTCATGAGGTGATCAAAAAGGAAGTCACTAAACTTCTAGACGCCGGAATGATCTACCCTATCTCGGATAGTCCATGGGTTAGCCCCGTGCATTGTGTTCCAAAGAAAGGAGGAATGACGGTTGTTACTAATGAGGATAATGAATTGATTCCTACTAGACTTGTGACTGGTTGGCGTGTTTTTATTGACTATAGGAAACTTAATGATTCCACTAGGAAGGATCATTTTCCATTACCTTTTATGGATCAAATGTTAGAGAGACTAGCGGGGAATGAATTCTATTGCTTTTTGGATGGATTTTCTGGCTATTTCCAAATCCCCATTGACCCTCGTGATCAAGAAAAGACCACATTCACTTGTCCTTATGGAACATTTGCTTATCGTCGCATGCCTTTTGGACTATGCAATGCTCCGGGGACGTTCCACAGGTGCATGATGGCCATTTTCCATGATATGATCAAGAAAACCATGGAAGTCTTCATGGATGACTTTTTGGTTTTTGGGGAATCTTTCACTTCATGTCTCTCTAACCTTGAAAGAATGTTGCAACGTTGTGAGGAAACTAATCTTGTGCTTAATTATGAGAAATGTCACTTCATGTGCAAAGAGGGAATTGTTTTAGGACATAAGATCTCTAAGGCCGGTATTGAGGTTGATAGGGTTAAAATCGACGTGATTGCCAAATTGCCTCTATCCACCACCGTTAAGGGAGTAATGAGTTTTCTCGGCCATGTCGGCTTCTATCCTCATTTTATACAAGACTTCTCTAAGATAGCTCGGCCTATGACCCATCTTTTGGAAAAAGAGACTCCTTTCATCTTTTCGGATGAGTGTATTCAAGCCTTTGAGATGCTTAAAAAGAAGTTAACCGAATCTCCAATCTTAGTTGCCCCGGATTGGGATCTACCTTTTGAAATTATGTGTGATGCTAGTGATTATGCGGTAGGTGCGGTTTTGGGGCAACGTAAGTTAAAACACTTCCTGCCTATACACTATGCAAGTAAGACTATGACGGATGCTCAAACAAAGTACACTACAACGGAAAAAGAGTTACTTGCCGTTGTGTATGCTTTTGAAAAGTTTAGACCATATCTCGTCTTGTCTCAAACCATAGTGTATACAGACCACTCGGCTATCAAATATCTTCTTAATAAACAAGATGCTAAGCCGAGGTTGCTCCGGTGGATTCTCCTCTTTCAAGAATTTAATGTCAAAATTCTAGACAAAAAAGGAGCCGAGAATCTCGCGGCCGATCATTTATCTCGACTTGAGAATCCTCACCAAAGCGATCGAGAGAACAAGGAAATCAATGAAACATTTCCTCTCGAGACGCTTGGTATGATTGCTTTTCGTGGTGATGATAGTACCCCATGGTTTGCGGACATCGCATATTACCATGCGGGGAAGTTTGTGATCAAGGGTATGTCGTCCCAACAAAAACGAAAGTTTTTCAAGGATATTTCCTACTATTTTTGGGACGACCCCTATTTGTTTCGTGTGTGCGCGGATCAAGTGATTCGTAGGTGCGTGTTTGGCAAAGAAGCTCAAGATATCCTTAAATCTTGTCATGAAGGACCCACCGGGGGACATCATGGTGCTAACGCCACCGCGAAGAAAGTCTTTGATGCCGGTTTCTTTTGGCCTTCCATATATCGTGATGCCCAAGACTTGATCAAGACTTGTGATGCTTGTCAACGTCAAGGAAAGAACTCACAAAGGGATGAAATGCCTCAAAACATTATCCAAGTTTGTGAAATCTTTGACATGTGGGGGATCGATTTTATGGGGTCGTTTCCATCATCGAAAGGAAATAAATACATTCTCGTAGCCGTGGACTCTTTGTCTAAATGGGTCGAAGCTAAGGCTTTGCCCACGAATGATGCTCGAGTAGTGGTGAAATTTTTGAAACAACTCTTTGCTAGGTTTGGAACTCCGCGGGCTATTATAAGTGATCGTGGGACCCATTTTTGTAATGAACAATTTGAAAAAGTTCTAAAGAAATATGGTGTCACTCATCGACTTTCTACGGCTTATCACCCTCAAACGAGTGGTCAAGTGGAGGTTTCAAACCGAGCTCTTAAAAGGATTTTGGAGCGTTCTATTGGAGAGAATCGCACTTCATGGTCGGATAAATTGGACGATGCATTGTGGGCTTTCCGTACGGCTTACAAGACACCAATTGGTTGTACACCATTTAGGTTGGTCAACGGAAAAGCATGTCACTTACCAATTGAACTCGAACATAAGGCGTATTGGGCTCTTAAGCATTGTAACTTTGATTTGAGGACCGCGGGTGATCATCGCAAGGTTCAATTAAATGAACTAAGTGAATTAAGGGATCAACCTTATGAAAATTCTTTGATCTACAAAGAGAAGACTAAGAGGATTCATGACTCTAAGATCAAAAACCGCATTTTCAATGTTGGTGATCAAGTCCTCTTATTCAACTCTAGACTTAAGATTTTCTCGGGCAAGCTTAAATCTCGTTGGTCCGGACCATTCACCATTGCACAAGTTTTCCCTTATGGCACCGTTGAGCTAGCTCAAAAAAAGGGGCCTAACTTTAAGGTGAATGGTCATCGTCTGAAACACTACTTTGGAGGGGACATACCTACGGAGGTTGTCCCGGATCTTCAAACTTTCCCTAAGGACCAATGAATGCGGGGATCGAGTCGAGCTCATGACTCGGTTAACAAAAACGAGGTGCCTTGTGGGGGAGTCCCATACATTCTATCTTCTTTCTATTTTCTAACACTAATAAGGCTTGATCTTTCAAGTTCATTCTCGTGTTTTGTTGTGTTGTGATCTTAGGTTTGACCCTTATATTTGAAGACTCTCGTGTTCGGTTTTTGCCGGTCCACTTGATCTTCCATTCTTTGATTTCCATAAAGGGGCACACTCTTTATCCCTTGATTTTTATCGACTAACGTTTTATCTTGAGGCATAATTATTAAACGGCTTATAGATTTGCGTGCACTTTCCATGCTAGGAATTTGCATTTGACTCTTCGTATTTTAGCAAGGGGGTGTCACTCTTGAGCTAAGAAACATTAAGGACAATGTTTGGTTTTAGCATGGGGGAGTCAATCGATATAATCGCTTGCAATTGCTTTTGTCGTGTCCAAACGTATAGTTTTTCTCATTTTTCAATAAAAGTTTTAAAATTTTTAGTGTTATTTTTAAGTTTTAATAAATAAAATAAGTGTTTTTGACATGAATGTAGGCTTTCCGTTGGTGAAAATAAGAATAATTTTTGACTCGACTCGGTTTTTAACCTTAGCTTTTCCTTAACGTATTTGAATTAAGTTTTGCTAGGCTATTATATAGGGAGTTTTAAAACGCGAAGGTCTTAATTCATACGAGTTAAGAACAAGAACTTTTCACAAGCTCCTATAATTGATCCTAGAAAGTCGTCTATCAAGGGAACTTTAAAACGCAAATTCTAAAACTTGAAAAAGTATAAGAAGATGCAAGATCCTATAGATGACTTGAAAACCCAAAACTTTGATTTAATAGGCTAAGTATCCATTGATTTCACATTCTTGAAATTTTACAATATGGAGAACAAGAGATGATAGAGCCCATTATAAGTTTGGTATTCTTTCGGGAATTTATGTGAGTTAATTATAAGCCTATTCTCCCATCGCTTGTTAATAAATTTAATTGCAATAAATAAGGTTGAACGATTTGAAAAGTTACTTAGCTTCTAGCCCAAGATAGTTTAAAAGTCGCTCGGTATGGATTAGAGTTCATAGCCAAGGCATAACTTATTGAAGCGGGATGCGAAGATTGGCAAGTCCAAAAAGGTCCTAACAAGACATGAGGGCTATGTTTTATTGCTAAAGATCTCAAGTGATGTGAAGAATCATTTATCAAAAATCAATATGAAGGATCGAGACACACGACGAAAAGCAAATACTCCCCAAAAGTCATGGAGAAGTCTATCCAAAAAGACCATAACAAGGTATGAGGATAAATGAAGCCAAGTCCAAAAAGGAGGCGGATCGTTGTATATCAAAATCCCAAATAAAGATTGGAGAATAATGAAGAAGTCGTGGTCCAAGTATGAATCTCTCAAAACTTCAAGTGAAGAAATTCCTATATGAAGAGAAGACCATTATTTCATGAACCTCTCTCAAGGTTTGAAGTATAAAGTCACTGCCAAATATCGGTCCGAGAAAGGTCTCAAATCGCGAAGCAAGTTATGCCAAGATATGAACTTTATGAAGTCCCTAGAAGCAGTTTTAAAAGATTTTGCCCTTTAGCTAACTATTGATTAAATCGTTCACTTTATTTCCGGCCTAATAAATTATCGAAATAAGTCAACAATGCATCCTCGTGATCATTCAAGACAACAATAAAATATAAGAGATACACCTAGGAATAAGGGAGTCTAAGTGAGTAATTGGCCCACATGAGTTCGTGTTAGTTTGCTAACTTATAATAACAATGATCTTGTTTTTGAACTTGGCATGGAAAAGTGAAAAGTCGAGGACGATGAATCTATTTGAGCTTTTATGATCCTTAAAGTTATTTTTCAATAATGAAAGTAATACATTATGTCTTTACAAAATAAATTGTCATAAGTTGAATAATGGTGTAGTTAGTGTTTAATTTTATCATTGCGTGAGGACACGGAAATTGCTTAGCATGGGGGAATTTGATATGAGTGTAATTACTCATATCATTTGTATCTAATAACAATGAAATTATGCTTGATTTATATCAAAAATGCCTTGTATATGCTTGTTTCTTGTTTGAATGTGTGTAGGTACCAATTTCGCGAAAACCGGCAAATATCGACACGAGTTTGAAGGAAAAGATCAAAGAAGCCAAAATCGAGCTCGACTTTAGAGGATTTAATCAATTGTCAAGTTTATGGGCCAAGTGGGTCCCACATGAGCTTATTGGGCCTGAAAAGCCCAAGTTTGGATACAAATGGTATTGCTTTTGGATAAAGCCCAAACTCTTAGCCCAAAAATGAATAAAAGATCGGATGGAGTATCTTTACTGGGCCAAAAGCCCAAAGACCTCAAATATTAAAATGAAGAAGTAAAAAAATTGGGCTTTTAGGGTTTTGATTTGTTTATTTAGACGATTTATTCAAACGTTTATTAAAACGTTCCATTTACTTTGAGTAAATAAATAATCGTTCTTTCCACCACACACCTACTTCACACGTGTCCCACAAACTTTCCACCACAATAAATAAACAAAACCGATTCTCCTATCCATAACTTCACCATTCGTTTTTCATCTCACACACATTAAAAAAATATATTCGTTACTTCCTATGTAACACCATCTTCTTCACTCCATCTCACCCCAAAACCTGTAAAATTTACCACTGTTCACATAAACCCTAACCAGTAAAAAGTTAATTAATATTGGGGGTTATGATCTCACATGCTAATCACGTGTAGGGGAATAAAAACCCCCAATTTTAAGGAAGAGAGTATGAGGAAGAGAAAAGATACGTGGCAGCGGATCATTGGCTTCAACACATCATTCCTCCTATTCAACCAATCAAAGGGCAGAAAATAAACACAACTAGCACACGGATGCCACGTTGGCAATCCGTGTGCTAGATTGTGTCATCTCAACCATTCGATTAATCAAAGAGAGAGGAAGAGAAGATCAAGGGCTAAAATTGAAGAAGAATATTCCAAGATAGATCCGAATATCCTCCTCAGCAAAGCCCTGGGAAGGCTATAAAAACCCCCCATTTTTACTTGTAAATCATCCTTTCTTTTCTTTTAAATTTATTATGTAGAAATAGTGTTAGGGTTAATTTGTATTTCCTTTTTATTAAATCTTGTATTATTTCAGAAATTAATGAAAGATCATTTGTGTTAATTTTAAATCGCGTCTATTTTCTTTTACTGCTTACTGCTTAAATTTATATATGATTCAAATCTATTACTGTTTCAACATAATAATATTTGAGATGTTAAAAATAAGCTAATCAATAGCTTAGTTTTGATATTATAAAGAAGAGATTTGGATTAACATTTATCCCCACTGGATAAGTGAAAAACAAACTATAAGGTGATGATCTATGGTTCGAATGGTGGATCGGTTGATAAAAAATGGTGGATGGTGGTGGTTTCGTGTCCAGTTTATAGGTTGCTCAACGCAAACCTACCTCTCAAAGGAAATCTTCAGTAGGTGCTCATTCTCTTTTAATTTTATTGTTTATGTTTTTAATTTGATAAGTTTGCTAGTTGTGTTAATTTGATTAATCTGCTTAAATTTACAGTGAGTATTAATAAGTCTGCTTAATTTGTTGATTTGAGATTTACAAACTTGAGTGTTTACTTACTGATTTTGGTTGACTGATAATAGACGTTTAGTTTTAAGGATTAACATTCAAGAGTCTGCTGAATGTTCATCAGTGTTTGATGATTTAGGCGCATCTGCTACACTTATGTGTTATGATCAGCTAAAATAAACTTGAATTAATTTGATTCAGCTTGCTATGTATTTGACTTTAGTTGATTAAATCTTGTTTGGATTTCTTATTGAATGTATAATTTGATCTAAGCAGTGTGTTTGGCTTTTAGTTTGGATTGAATTGAGTCTTAACGAGTTTGAGTAATATGCTAGTTTGGATAAACGTATAGGCTGGTTTTGGTACTTGCTTGCTTCAGATTTGATCCGTTTTACGTTAACCTTTAACTGAGTTTCTTTTAACAGCTTTCCTTTAGTTTCATTTTAATGATGCATTCTTATAAATTTGTCATTGTTGATGTGTTATAGGCTGATAGATCTTCTTAATTGGTAGATTTAAATTATCTATTTGTTCATGATTCTTCTGCTTGAAAACAGTCAGCTGTTTATATAAAAATCTGAAACCTTCCATATTAATAAGTGCATTCTGTTAGTAGGAATTTACTGATTATTTAACTGATATTTTCTTTAATACTGAATGTTAGTATTTGCTTGTTTACTTGAATGATATATTATATGATTTGAGGCGATTTATTATTCGAGATTTTAGCTGTTGTATGTAAATTCGGTATTACAGATCCTTTTGATCTGTTGATACTCAATAACTGATATCCTTATCAGTTTCTTTCTAAATAAGCTGTCCACAAAGTCTCTCGTGAGACTCCTTTTTTTTATCTGTCAAAAGGAATTAAATCAAAAAAAAATTGTCACTAACGGGTTTCGACCTCGATACCTTTTGTTTGAATGCACTGCGTGATATCCATCTGGGCTAACTGGCCTTTTGATTTCTCTACCTGTTTATTAATTAATATAGTGTAATTGTAGCTTGGCAGTTTTTATTTAAGTAAGCTTTCAACTACTTTAATCCCGTTTTTTTTATAAATCTTTGATTTTTTTTTCATTAAAGTAAATTTTAGTTAGATAATAAATAAAATCAAATATATATAAATAAATAAAAAATGTCTTTATTTAACTTAAGTAGCTTAATTAGTTTATTTTTGATTAATTAAATTTTTATAAGATTAGATTTAAACAAAAGTTAGTTTTAAAATAGATTAGTTTTTAAAGTAATTTTAATAAAGTTTTATAAAGTCTAAAAAGTTTAATTAGATTTCTATAGTAGTTTAAAAGTTATTTTATTAAATAGACTAATTTTTTATAGAATATTAAAATAGTTTATTTTTTTAAATAGTTTTATATTCTAAACAATTAATTGTTTGTAGAGTTAAAATATAGCGAGGTTTACGATTCATGCACTTTAGGCTAAAACTAAAATTGGTAGATTTTTATTGTAGTTTAAAAAACCGAAAACCATTCAAATCGATTGTCCAAATCAAAGCTAAACGTCTCAAATTCATAAGATCTTCGTGTACAACGAACTTGACTCACTCACGTGTTTAATTGAATTCGTCATTGGTATTATTAGTCTATTACTTTTTCCTAAAGGTAATTTTCTAATTTACCCTATAACGTATCTCAAATTATCACTATACACATTCACGATCACATCAAAAATCTTGGCGCCGCTGCCGGGGATCTTGTGTACGATTCGCTTTTGTGGAGATTTGTTGATCGTTGATTTGAAGACCCTTTCCGTCCTCGGAAAGTTTTGTTATTTTTCTATTATATAGTATGTATCGTTTTTCTCGTTTTTTGTGAATAATATATTGTATTACGTAGAACAATAATTTTACATATCTTTCAAATAAGGCCTTAGTTGGGATTTTATCACCTAGCTATTGTAGTCGAATCCAAAACAAAAATAAAAGGCAAAATAGATAAATACTAATAAGAAGTTTGAACTCGATTTATACAAACTATAAGGTGGGTATAAGGCGACGTGCTATAAAAGGCCGTCTAAGGAAAAAGGTTTTTAAGTGCTTTGTGCCACCTCGTTTCCCCGCTTGCTTGTGCGTATATTGAGAGGGACAACCTATTATTGGTTTGCCGACTCAAGTAGTAATAAATCTTATTTTTGTTGTTTACTTATTGAACCTCGAGACGTTTAGGTTTTTACCTATCCTTTCAAAGTCGACCGAGGGTAATTCACTTCCATAGTAGTTATCCTTATTCCTTGTTTTTTATCGATCATTATTGATTGGGCAATACCAAAATAAATACCAAAAATAATCTGCTTCTTGTCTAATTTCTTTTCTTCAATCCTCTAAATTCTCGTCTTTGTAGTGTATGCAATTACGTTCTTCTCGTCTTGTGATTAATTTTAATAGGCTTGAAAATATTCCTCGTAGAAATAGAAATCGTCAACAACGAATAGTGGAACCCGAGCTTCCACCTATTGTTGTAGAGATGGCCGATAACCGAACAATGGAGGAATTTCTCTGTGCACCCACCGAAGGGTATGGGGAAGCAATCGTTGTGCCGGCTATTTTGGCGGATCATTTTGAGATTAAGACGGGTCTTTTAACGCTCATTCGTGCCGACCAATTTCGTGGCAATGAGACCGATAGCCCGCATTCTCACATTCAGAATTTTAATCGAATTACCTCGACTCTCAAGTTTAGAGATGTGCCGAATGACGTGATTAAGCTCATGCTTTTTCCGTACTCGCTCGAGGGTAATGCTAAGCTTTGGTATGAAAAAGAACCACCGGGTTCGATCTTAACATGGGATGATTTAGTGTCTAAGTTTATGAATTATTTCTTTCCACCGTCCAAAACAACACACTTTAAGAACGAGATCACTAGATTTGAACAAAAAGTGCATGAATCGTTTGGGGTTGCATGGGAAAGATTTAAAGATTTGTTGAGACAATGTCCACACCACGGTTTCTCAGAATTGCATCAAATTAATACTTTTTATAATGGGCTTAATATGATTGAACAAGATTCTTTAAATGCCGCCGCGGGTGGTAATCTTTTAAGAAAAACTCCGAGAGACGCGTGGAGAATAATTGAGGATAAGTCTAGAGCACAATATTCACGAAACGCACCGGTTGTTTCCAATGTGAATTCATCTAATCCCGAGATTGCTAGATTGGACTCTAAGATTGGTAGTGGATTTGCGACTTTGTTGAGTGAGATTAGGAAGAATCCTCATGGATCGATTAATATGGTTGAGAATTTTTGTGTATCATGTGGTGGAGCACATCCTAATTATGCTTGTTTAAACACGGGTTTTGATCAAGCTAATGCTTTTGCCGTGACGGGAACTTATGGCTCCAACGGTCAAGTTCCTCGTCAAAATCATGTTGCTCCACCAGGTTTTCCACCGGTTCAAAATAGGTACAACAATGGAAACAATGGGAATAATTTTAACCGTGGTAACCAAGGGAATTATAATCAAGGAAATGGATTTAATGCTAATCAAAACAATCAAGGTTTTCAAGGGAATAACCAAAATGATTTGTCAAGCTACATGAAAACGAATGAGGCAAATTTAAAAGCTTTTCAAAATAACATTCAAGGACAAATGGCAACTTTGAAAAATGAGTTTCAAAATACGATTAAAGGGCAAAACAATAAGATTGAGCTTAATCAACAAAGAATTGAACAAAGATTTGAGCAAATGTTTGAACAAAGTCAAAATCGTATGCAACAAAGTATGGAACAAGGTCAAAATAAATTGCTTTCGATGTTTGAATCATTTATGACCAAACCTTCCTCGTCTTCGGGTGGTTTACCTAGTAACACCATTCCAAACCCGAAGGGTGAGATGAAAGCCATAACCACACGTAGTGGGAAAGCTTTAGACGGACCTTTGCTTCCACGTGTGAGTACCTCTCCGGTGAGGGAAGTGGAGCAAGAACCCGAGGTGGTTAAAGAAAAGGAAATTCCTATTCCACCAAAGGTAGACCAATTGCCTATTCCGGAACCCGAGCTTCCGAAGACTAAACCCACACTACCCTACCCTTCAAGACTTACTAAAGAGAAGCTCCGTGAAAAGACCAATGCTCAAGTTTCTACGTTACTTGATGTGTTTAAGAAAATGTATATTAATCTTAGTTTCGCGTATGCATTTCTTAGCATGCCTAAGTTTGCTTCGACAATTAAAAGGTTGATGAACGATAAGGAGAAGTTAGTTGAAGTATCTACATCCTTAAATGAAAGTTGTTCCGCGGTTCTCTCTAAAAAGTTTCCCAAAAAGCTTGGAGACCCCGGTCAATTTTTGATACCATGTGATTTCCCTAATATGGAAGAATGCTTAGCATTAGCCGATCTTGGCGCTAGCATTAACTTGATGCCTCTTTCCGTGTGGAAAAGGTTATCACTTCCTGAGGTTTCACCTACTAAGATGACTATCGAGCTAGCGGATCGATCGATCGCCTTTCCAAAAGGTATAGCCGAGGACGTATTAGTCAAAGTAGGAAAGCTCATTTTTCCGGCGGATTTTGTAATTTGTGATTATCCGGAAAATTCTCGTGTGCCTCTTATTTTGGGAAGAACGTTTTTAAATACGGCTAGTTCTTTAGTTGACATGAGAGAGGGAAAGTTGACTTTACGTTTTGATGATGAAAGTATCACTCTTAATGTTGGTAACATCTCGAAGTTTTCTTCCGAAGACGACGAGGAATCAATCAATCAAGTCGATGTGATTGATGTTGCTAGCGAAGAGGTTTCGCAAGATATGCTTGGTTTTTAGGATACCTCTAAAAGTAGCAATCCCACTTCATCGAATCCTATTATCTCTTCGGCTAAGCCTCCACTCACTCCATTTGAGGGAGGTGACTTCGTTCTTGAAGAGCTTGAGAATAATGGTTATTCAAAAATCGAAAAGGAAATTGATGATTAACTTAGCACACCGTTTGATCCTAGTGAGTTTGATAGTGAGAATTTGATCCCGAGGGAGATATTGCGTTGATTGAAAAATTGTTGAATATGGATCCTTTTAAATCACCACCTATGGAACTAAAAGTTGTGAACGAAAATGAGACTAAAGTGAAAACATCTATTGAGGAAGCTCCCGAATTAGAACTTAAGGAATTACCCACTCATTTGGAGTATGCTTTTCTTGAGGGAACGGATAAATTATCGATGATTATTGCTAAGGGATTAAAGGAAAATGAAAAGGATGAACTTATCAAAGTGCTTAAGAAACATAAACGGGCCATTGCATGGAAAATCTCCGACATTAAGGGTATAGATCCCAAATTTTGTACTCATAAAATTCTAATGGAGGATGATTATAAACCCGCTATCCAAAATCAAAGAAGGGTCAATCCAAAGATTCATAAGGTAAAAGGAAGTCACTAAACTTCTAGACGCCGGAATGATCTACCCTATCTCGGATAGTCCATGGGTTAGCCCCGTGCATTGTGTTCCAAAAAAAGGAGGAATGGCGGTTGTTACTAATGAGGATAATGAATTGATTCCTACTAGACTTGTGACTGGTTGGCGTGTTTTTATTGACTATAGGAAACTTAATGATGCCACTAGGAAGGATCATTTTCCATTACCTTTTATGGATCAAATGTTAGAGAGACTAGCGGGGAATGAATTCTATTGCTTTTTGGATGGATTTTTTGGCTATTTCCAAATCCCCATTGACCCTCGTGATCAAGAAAAGACCACATTCACTTGTCCTTATGGAACATTTGCTTATCGTCGCATGCCTTTTGGACTATGCAATGCTCCGAAGACGTTCCAAAGGTGCATGATGGCCATTTTCCATGATATGATCTAGAAAACCATGGAAGTCTTCATGGATGACTTTTCGGTTTTTGGGGAATCTTTCACTTCATGTCTCTCTAACCTTGAAAGAATGTTGCAACGTTGTGAGGAAACTAATCTTGTGCTTAATTATGAGAAATGTCACTTCATGTGCAAAGAGGGAATTGTTTTAGGACATAAGATCTCTAAGGCCGGTATTGAGGTTGATAGGGTTAAAATCGACGTGATTGCCAAATTGCCTCCATCCACCACCGTTAAGGGAGTAAGGAGTTTTCTCGGCCATGCCGGCTTCTATCGTCATTTTATACAAGACTTCTCTAAGATAGCTCGGCCTATGACCCATCTTTTGGAAAAAGAGACTCCTTTCATCTTTTCGGATGAGTGTATTCAAGCCTTTGAGATGCTTAAAAAGAAGTTAACCGAATCTCCAATCTTAGTTGCCCCGGATTGGGATCTACCTTTTGAAATTATGTGTGATGCTAGTGATTATGCGGTAGGTGCGGTTTTGGGGCAACGTAAGTTAAAACACTTCCTGCCTATACACTATGCAAGTAAGACTATGACGGATGCTCAAACAAAGTACACTACAACGGAAAAGGAGTTACTTGCCGTTGTGTATGCTTTTGAAAAGTTTAGACCATATCTCGTCTTGTCTCAAACCATAGTGTATACAGACCACTCGGCTATCAAATATCTTCTTAATAAACAAGATGCTAAGCCGAGGTTGCTCCGGTGGATTCTCCTCTTTCAAGAATTTAATGTCAAAATTCTAGACAAAAAAGGAGCCGAGAATCTCGCGGCCGATCATTTATCTCGACTTGAGAATACTCACCAAAGCGATCGAGAGAACAAGGAAATCAATGAAACATTTCCTCTCGAGACGCTTGGTATGATTGCTTTTCATGGTGATGATAGTACCCCATGGTTTGCGGACATCGCATATTACCATGCGGGGAAGTTTGTGATCAAGGGTATGTCGTCCCAACAAAAACGAAAGTTTTTCAAGGATATTTCCTACTATTTTTGGGACGACCCCTATTTGTTTCGTGTGTGCGCGGATCAAGTGATTCGTAGGTGCGTGTTTGGCAAAGAAGCTCAAGATATCCTTAAATCTTGTCATGAAGGACCCACCGGGGGACATCATGGTGCTAACGCCACCGCGAAGAAAGTCTTTGATGCCGGTTTCTTTTGGCCTTCCATATATCGTGATGCCCAAGACTTGATCAAGACTTGTGATGCTTGTCAACGTCAAGGAAAGAACTCACAAAGGGATGAAATGCCTCAAAACATTATCCAAGTTTGTGAAATCTTTGACATGTGGGGGATCGATTTTATGGGGCCATTTCCATCATCGAAAGGAAATAAATACATTCTCGTAGCCGTGGACTCTTTGTCTAAATGGGTCGAAGCTAAGGCTTTGCCCACGAATGATGCTCGAGTAGTGGTGAAATTTTTGAAACAACTCTTTGCTAGGTTTGGAACTCCGCGGGCTATTATAAGTGATCGTGGGACCCATTTTTGTAATGAACAATTTGAAAAAGTTCTAAATAAATATGGTGTCACTCATCGACTTTCTACGGCTTATCACCCTCAAACGAGTGGTCAAGTGGAGGTTTCAAACCGAGCTCTTAAAAGGATTTTGGAGCGTTCTATTGGAGAGAATCGCACTTCATGGTCGGATAAATTGGATGATGCATTGTGGGCTTTCCGTACGGCTTACAAGACACCAATTGGTTGTACACCATTTAGGTTGGTCTACGGAAAAGCATGCCACTTGCCAATTGAACTCGAACATAAGGCGTATTGGGCTCTTAAGCATTGTAACTTTGATTTGAGGACCGCGGGTGATCATCGCAAGGTTCAATTAAATGAACTAAGTGAATTAAGGGATCAAGCTTATGAAAATTCTTTGATCTACAAAGAGAAGACTAAGAGGATTCATGACTCTAAGATCAAAAACCGCATTTTCAATGTAGGTGATCAAGTCCTCTTATTCAACTCTAGACTTAAGATTTTCTCGGGCAAGCTTAAATCTTGTTGGTCCGGACCATTCACCATTGCACAAGTTTTCCCTTATGGCACCGTTGAGCTAGCTCAAAAAAAGGGGCCTAACTTTAAGGTGAATGGTCATCGTGTGAAACACTACTTTGGAGGGGACATACCTACGGAGGTTGTCCCGGATCTTCAAACTTTCCCTAAGGACTAATGAATGCGGGGATCGAGTCAATCGATATAATCGCTTGCAATTGCTTTTGTCGTGTCCAAACGTATAGTTTTTCTCATTTTTCAATAAAAATTTTAAATTTTTTAGTGTTATTTTTAAGTTTTAATAAATAAAATAAGTGTTTTTGACACGAATGTAGGCTTTCCGTTGGTGAAAATAAGAATAGTTTTTGACTCGACTCGGTTTTTAACCTTAGCTTTTCCTTAACGTATTTGAATTAAGTTTTGCTAGGCTATTATATAGGGAGTTTTAAAACGCGAAGGTCTTAATTCATACGAGCTAAGAACAAGAACTTTTCACAAGCTCCTATAATTGATCCTAGAAAGTCGTCTATCAAGGGAACTTTAAAACGCGAATTCTAAAACTTGAAAAAGTATAAGAAGATGCAAGATCCTATAGATGACTTGAAAACCCAAAACTTTGATTTAATAGGCTAAGTATCCATTGATTTCACATTCTTGAAATTTTATAATATGGAGAACAAGAGATGATAGAGCCAATTATAAGTTTGGTATTCTTTCGGGAATTTATGTGAGTTAATTATAAGCCTATTCTCCCATCTCTTGTTAATAAATTTAATTGCAATAAATAAGGTTGAACGATTTGAAAAGTTACTTAGCTTCTACCCCAAGATCGTTTAAAAGTCGCTCGGTATGGATTAGAGTTCATAGCCAAGGCATAACTTATTGAAGCGGGATGCGAAGATTGGCAAGTCCAAAAAGGTCCTAACAAGACATGAGGGCTATGTTTTATTGCTAAAGATCTCAAGTGATGTGAAGAATCATTTATCAAAAATCAATATGAAGGATCGAGACACACGACGAAAAGCAAATACTCCCCAAAAGTCATGGAGAAGTCTATCCAAAAAGACCATAACAAGGTATGAGGATAAATGAAGCCAAGTCCAAAAAGGAGGCGGATCGTTGTATATCAAAATCCCAAATAAAGATTGGAGAATAATGAAGAAGTCGTGGTCCAAGTATGAATCTCTCAAAACTTCAAGTGAAGAAATTCCTATATGAAGAGAAGACCATTATTTCATGAACGTCTCTCAAGGTTTGAAGTATAAAGTCACTGCCAAATATCGGTCCGAGAAAGGTCTCAAATCGCGAAGCAATTTATGCCAAGATATGAACTTTATGAAGTCCCTAGAAGCAGTTTTAAAAGATTTTGCCCTTTAGCTAACTATTGATTAAATCGTTCACTTTATTTCGGCCTAATAAATTATCGAAATAAGTCAATAATGCATCCTCGTGATCATTCAAGACAACAATAAAATATAAGAGATACACCTAGGAATAAGGGAGTCTAAGTGAGTAATTGGTCCACATGAGTTCGTGTTAGTTTGCTAACTTATAATAACAATGATCTTGTTTTTGAACTTGGCATGGAAAAGTGAAAAGTCGAGGACGATGAATCTATTTGAGCTTTTATGATCCTTAAAGTTATTTTTCAATAATGAAAGTAATACATTATGTCTTTACAAAATAAATTGTCATAAGTTGAATAATGGTGTAGTTAGTGTTTAATTTTATCATTGCGTGAGGACACGGAAATTGCTTAGCATGGGGGAATTTGATATGAGTGTAATTACTCATATCATTTGTATCTAATAACAATGAAATTATGCATGATTTATATCAAAAATGCCTTGTATATGCTTGTTTCATGTTTGAATGTGTGTAGGTACCAAGTTCGCGAAAACCGGCAAATATCGACACGAGTTTGAAGGAAAAGATCAAAGAAGCCAAAATCGAGCTCAACTTTAGAGGATTTAATCAATTGTCAAGTTTATGGGCCAAGTGGGTCCCACATGAGCTTATTGGGCCTGAAAAGCCCAAGTTTGGATACAAATGGTATTGCTTTTGGATAAAGCCCAAACTCTTAGCCCAAAAATGAATAAAAGATCGGATGGAGTATCTTTACTGGGCCAAAAGCCCAAAGACCTCAAATATTAAAATGAAGAAGTAAAAAAATTGGGCTTTTAGGGTTTTGATTTGTTTATTTAGACGATTTATTCAAACGTTTATTAAAACGTTCCATTTACTTTGAGTAAATAAATAATCGTTCTTTCCACCACACACCTACTTCACACGTGTCCCACAAACTTTCCACCACAATAAATAAACAAAACCGATTCTCCTATCCATAACTTCACCATTCGTTTTTCATCTCACACACATTAAAAAAATATATTCGTTACTTCCTATGTAACACCATCTTCTTCACTCCATCTCACCCCAAAACCTGTAAAATTTACCACTGTTCACATAAACCCTAACCAGTAAAAAGTTAATTAATATTGGGGGTTATGATCTCACGTGCTAATCACGTGTAGGGGAATAAAAACCCCCAATTTTAAGGAAGAGAGTATGAGGAAGAGAAGAGATACGTGGCAGCGGATCATTGGCTTCAACACATCATTCTTCCTATTCAACCAATCAAAGGGCAGAAAAGAAACACAACTAGCACACGGATGCCACGTTGGCAATCCGTGTGCTAGATTGTGTCATCTCAACCATTCGATTAATCAAAGAGAGAGGAAGAGAAGATCAAGGGCTAAAATTGAAGAAGAATATTCCAAGATAGATCCGAATATCCTCCTCAGCAAAGCCCTGGGAAGGCTATAAAAACCCCCCATTTTTACTTGTAAATCATCCTTTCTTTTCTTTTAAAGTTATTATGTAGAAATAGTGTTAGGGTTAATTTGTATTTCCTTTTTATTAAATCTTGTATTATTTCAGAAATTAATGAAAGATCATTTGTGTTAATTTTAAATCGCGTCTATTTTCTTTTACTGCTTACTGCTTAAATTTATATACGATTCAAATCTATTACTGTTTCAACATAATAATATTTGAGATGTTAAAAATAAGCTAATCAATAGCTTAGTTTTGATATTATAAAGAAGTGATTTGGATTAACATTTATCCCCACTGGATAAGTGAAAAACAAACTATAAGGTGATGATCTATGGTTCGAATGGTGGATCGGTTGATAAAAAATGGTGGATGATGGTGGTTTCGTGTCCAGCTTATAGGTTGCTCAACGCAAACCTACGTCTCAAAGGAAATCTTCAATAGGTGCTCATTCTCTTTTAATTTTATTGTTTATGTTTTTAATTTGATAAGTTTGCTAGTTGTGTTAATTTGATTAATCTGCTTAAATTTACAGTGAGTATTAATAAGTCTGCTTAATTTGTTGATTTGAGATTTACAAACTTGAGTGTTTACTTACTGATTTTGGTTGACTGATAATAGACGTTTAGTTTTAAGGATTAACATTCAAGAGTCTGCTGAATGTTCATCAGTGTTTGATGATTTAGGCGCATCTGCTACACTTATGTGTTATGATCAGCTAAAATAAACTTGAATTAATTTGATTCAGCTTGCTATGTATTTGACTTTAGTTGATTAAATCTTGTTTGGATTTCTTATTGAATGTATAATTTGATCTAAGCAGTGTGTTTGGCTTTTAGTTTGGATTGAATTGAGTCTTAACGAGTTTGAGTAATATGCTAGTTTGGATAAACGTATAGGCTGGTTTTGGTACTTGCTTGCTTCAGATTTGATCCGTTTTACGTTAACCTTTAACTGAGTTTTTTTAACAGCTTTCCTTTAGTTTCATTTTAATGATGCATTCTTATAAATTTGTCATTGCTGATGTGTTATAGGCTGATAGATCTTCTTAATTGGTAGATTTAAATTATCTATTTGTTCATGATTCTTCTGCTTGAAAACAGTCAGCTGTTTATATAAAAATATGAAACCATCCATATTAATAAGTGCAGTCTGTTAGTAGGAATTTACTGATTATTTAACTGATATTTTCTTTAATACTGAATGTTAGTATTTGCTTGTTTACTTGAATGATATATTATATGATTTGAGGCGATTTATTATTCGAGATTTTAGCTGTTGTATGTAAATTCGGTATTACAGATCCTTTTGATCTGTTGATACTCAATAACTGATATCCTTATCAGTTTCTTTCTAAATAAGCTGTCCACAAAGTCTCTCCTGAGACTCCTTTTTTTTATTTGTCAAAAGGAATTAAATCAAAAAAAAAATTGTCACTAACGGGTTTCGACCTCGAGACCTTTTGTTTGAATGCACTGCGTGATATCCATCTGGGCTAACTGGCCTTTTGATTTCTCTACCTGTTTATTAATTAATATAGTGTAATTGTAGCTTGGCAGTTTTTATTTAAGTAAGCTTTCAACTACTTTAATCTTGTTTTTTTATAAATCTTTGATTTTTTTTTCATTAAAGTAAATTTTAGTTAGATACTAAATAAAATCAAATATATATAAATAAATAAAAAATGTCTTTATTAAACTTAAGTAGCTTAATTAGTTTATTTTTGATTAATTAAATTTTTATAAGATTAGATTTAAACAAAAGTTAGTTTTAAAATAGATTAGTTTTTAAAGTAATTTTAATAAAGTTTTATAAAGTCTAAAAAGTTTAATTAGATTTCTATAGTAGTTTAAAAGTTATTTTATTAAATAGACTAATTTTTTTATAGAATATTAAAATAGTTTATTTTTTTAAATAGTTTTATATTCTAAACAATTAATTGTTTGTAGAGTTAAAATATAGCGGAGTTTACGATTCATGCACTTTAGGCTAAAACTAAAATTGGTAGATTTTTATTGTAGTTTAAAAAACCGAAAACCATTCAAATCGATTGTCCAAATCAAAGCTAAACGTCTCAAATTCATAAGATCTTCGTGTACAACGAACTTGACTCACTCACGTGTTTAATTGAATTCGTCATTGGTATTATTAGTCTATTACTTTTTGCTAAAGGTAATTTTCTAATTTACCCTATAACGTATCTCAAATTATCACTATACACATTCACGATCACATCACTGTCCGATTCCATTTCATGAGCACGTGGAAAGAGGAACGATTGAACTGTATTTTGTCAAGACGGACTACCAACTGGCCGAAATCTTCACCAAAGCACTTCATCAAGACAGATTTGACTTCTTGGTTCGTCGACTTGGCATGCGTAGTTTCACTCTCGATGAGCTTGAACGTCTTGCACATTTGTAGTAACCTTGTATATATCTATCAGAAAATCAAAATACAAAAATATAAAACCTATAAAAACAAAATAAAAAATGAGAAAACCTTTCAAAAATACAAAAAATATTATTTTTCGACGTGTCTCTCAGAATCGATAATATGGACGTACTTAGAAATGTCGCTCAATAACGACACGGGTATGTACATAAAGTTCGAGTGAGAGTTTCAAATATTTTCAAAACATGGCTTTTCTATTTTTCTCACAATGGCTCATAGTCATATTTCAGACTGTGACCCGGACTTCAAATAAAGGAAAGTTTATCATGGATGATAATTTCTCCTCAACAACGAGAAATTGATTTTTCTCGGTCGTGAGCTTCCATAAAATATTCAAAAAACTTAAGCTCATTTACAATGGCTTATAGTCACATGTCAGATTATAACCCGGTCCCCAAAGAAAGGAATGTCTCTGACCTATCCTTAACAACGGGAAATTAACTTTTCGAGGTTGTGGGCTTATATCAAAACATTCAAAGTTTTAAGTTCATGAACACAAGGAAAAATGTTCATTTATGTACACTATTCCTCAACAACGGGAAATTAAGTTTTCTCGGTTTTGAGCCTAATTTTTCAAGATATTTTCAAACAAATATTCAAATTCTTTCAAAATTGTGTGCTCACATACTCCTCTATTTTTCAATAGATTTATTTTCGAGGGGAGTGTAAAAATCTCATAACATATAGTTCTAAATTTTCATAAAATATTATTCTATCCATGTTACATCACTAGTTTATAAATTTTTTTCACAAACACATGTAATTTTTGAGAGGGATAATAGTTATTAAAATGTGATCAAAATGTTTCATTTTGGATAAGATCTTTGATATCAGTGATTTCTCGTCCTAATATGTGTAAATATCTTTCATTTTATGATACACATATGTAGGGCGAGCGTTTTATGGTAATATAGAAAACCATCAAAGTGTAAACATTGATTTCATTAACATCGTGATTGCTTTTCAATCGGTTTTTCTTGTAACGATATCTATACCGTTCAACACATTTATTCACGACGGTATTGGTGTCAAAATGTGGTTAGGTATTCGTCCTATGATCCAACCAGAACCGTAGGGATCTTCCTAGGGACAATCCATTAGAATTTAGAAATCCTTAGGAAAGATGGAGTAGTTGAGTGTATGGGAATAATGTCGACTAAAGACTTAAGCTAACACTAGAACAATCACAACAAGGTGCTAGTAATGACATCCTGGTAAGCATTGAAGGGGTTGATGAATGAAAAAGAAATGTAAGGATAAAGGGTGTAAAGAAAGAAGCCCTATATACAACTTAGGCAAAAACCGGGTCAATATATCTACTATCAGAATCACTTGATGATTTCTGGTATTGAAGACAAGACATCATGGACCTAGTGATGCAATGCACAACCCTTCCCAGCCTACTCAAGCTTCTCTCAAAAGAAGTTTGTTTTATTGTCACAAAGTTCAACTTATTTCTATCGACTTTATCTCTTCGAGATAGTAGTTATTGAAAAGGTGGCAATCTACTCCAGCCTCCGATTACCAAACAAATGTGCACTTATAGAGTCTAGAGCCAACAAGATTCCTCAAAAATCTCATTAGGACATTAATTTCATATATCAATTGTTGTTCCTCTTTATAACACAAGCAATAATTTATAGATTCCTACGCTCTATCCTTGTAATATTTCCAGAACATTCAGAGTGGTACTCTCTAGTATTCATAGTGATGAATGAAAATCCTTCCAGTGTCAACATCAAACAACACTGCGATAGGTCATATGTAAGATTCATTTTGAATTGAACATATGTTAACTGGAAAGAAAAAGTAGTTTGATTTTTAATTGATTCAAACTCGTTCCAGGTCTCGACTAAATATCTTTATGATCTTGCCAGAACATTAACAGGAATACTCTTTAGTATTTACAATGACGAATGGAAATCCTTCCAGTGTCTTCATCAAACAGCACCGCGGTAGGTAACTTGTGAGATTCTATACGAATCAAACTTGTGTCAACTGGAAAGCAACAATGCTTTGATTCTTAATTGATTCAAACTTGTTCCATGAAATGAATTGACGACTTAATCAGGAGAATGGAACTACTTGATTCACTCTTAACTCTGAATTATCTTTCGAGATGTTCAAGTATTGAGAACGGCTACCACAGCCGGAAATCCTGTCAAGGAAGTTCTTTGAACTTACCTAATCACAGGTACGGTATTCGTACGGTATAACGGGAAACCGGAGGAATGCTAACGGTGGCGTAACCTCAAGAGTCGCGATTCAAGACCACGTACGCAAGGCATCTATCAAGTAAACAAAGAAAGCTCAAGAACAACTAAAGACAAAGACTTCCGCTACTCAGATCAAGGGAGATTGTTAGCAAGTTTTCAACACGATGCAAATATGAGTATGTGGGGAAAGACACAAGATCACAAGATGGCGAGTTTAAAGATCAAGTTAAGGCAAAGATCAAAGATCCAAGATCACAGTCATGAAAGGAACTATGAAGGAACTATCAAGACAACGAGCTTCAAAAGTCTGCAATAACAAAGAAGTGAAGTCACATATTACATGACCATCCCTTAGGGGGAGATTGTTAGCCGTATTTAAAGTGATGATCATATGATATACCGTTGCGAAGCTCGTGGAATATGCTATTTAATGGTGTCGAGAGTTCCAAGCTAATATTGTCTATGTAAAGGGAATTAGTCTCGAACACACTGATGATGAAAGCCTTGTACAGGAGATTCTTATACTATATAAGGACTCCACCTCCTCATTTGTGTGTGTGTGTGTTTCCATTTTTTAGTTTTAGAGAGAGAAAGTTTTATGTTTTTCTCTCACATGGAAATTCACACACTCCTTTGTTTTCTTCTTTTTCTCTCCTTAATCTAATTTTTCTTTTTTGTTAATCCTTTGTTCTTCATCTACATCTTTTATTTTCGTATCATATCATCATCATCATTATTATCATCATCTTAATCTTGTCATCATCTCTCGTGACATATATACATCTATATTTCGTGTGTAAAGTCTTACACACATATATTATTTCATGTACATATTTTTTCAGCTCTCACTTGGACATGCACAATAATATAATATAATAACATTGGTTTGCGTCTAGCAACATGCTAATGCTCCTAGAAATGCTCGAGTATAATTTTTCATAAATACATTAAAATGATTTTAAACATTTATAATCCCTTTGTTTCTCAAATTCCATGTTAACTATTCTGTTTCTCGTATTACATAATTGAGTCAAGATTACCAATCTAATCGAGATAAATCTAGATTATCATTTGGTACAGTCGTATACACATCTGATTAATTAAACGAGGGGCCCAATATCATTATTCTCCGAGCCTTGTTGAATGAACAAATTATATCTTGACTACACGTGCCTCTTACATGCTTCAAGATACAAATGATTATAGCCTTTACTACAACTTTATTCAGGATAACATTAGAACTATATCAAAAAGTACCATCCACATATATAAGACCTGCTTGCATCTTACGTCAAAGGATTTAGTAATGTAAATCATTTACAAGTTTCACTTAATGATGCTAATCCATAATGTGATTGACTTGTTAGTAGGAGATGTCCAATATGCAACCTTTGAATATTGTGTGAGTTGGTGTACCGTCCTTACATATTCTACGAATATTACCGTCACTCAAATATGTCTTAATTCAATTATATTCCTATATAATTGATCGACATATACTATTTAGAATAACATATTATATAAGAATTTAAACATGCAAAAATAAAAATCGAACATATCAAATACTTTCACTCATAACAAAAATTATTTTAGAATATCCTTTATCCAAATACTAAAAGATCAATGCATGATAACCTTAGTTGAAAAATCATGCCTCAAGATATGACGATCATACATGTTGCCAAGGCATATATTTCATGAAACTCTACTACGTTTGATGTTTAGAATTTTGAGAATACTTGTTTCAAATTCACAATTGTGAAGATCTCTGAACATATATAATGATTATTTTTATGTATGTTTCTACACATGAACACACAACCAAATGAGAGTATTGTTGTACTACATCCTATAAGGTATGTGAGTCCACCAAAAAAACCTTATTGAAAACAATGATCTTTAATAGCTTCTTAAACTATAAAGTATTCTTTATTCTTTTAATATGTATTGCAACATTATGCTCAATTGAACATAGTTAGAGCATTAAGTATGCCAACGAGGTTGGGTTGCCAGTCCATGTGGCACTCACCATTGGCTCGCCAAACCTCTTCACCACACCAGACTTGCTCGCCAAATGACCCACTCGCCACTTAACTGGCGAAGATACAACAATAAAAAACGGGCCCCACTTGTTTTCAACGTTGAAACCAAACGGTAATATTACCGTTTAATTTGATTTTTTTTACTTTTATTTTGTAGAAATACCCCCGTATCTCCTTTTATTAATCTAAAAAATTCAACACAATTTATAAAATTCAATCTACAAACATGAGTGATTCATCTTAACAAGGTGGGTTTTCCAATCTTGATGATGTTAATGATTTTAATATGTTTATACACCTACGCAATTCTGAACAAGAGGCCAGAAGTTTGTTTTCGCGTAAGTATGTTGAGCGGGATCGTCTTGGAGCTGAAGAACGTTTACGTTACGATTATTTTGGTGATGACCCTAGATACTCGGAATACTATTTCAAACGTCGTTTTCGCATGAGCCAGCAACTATTTTCGAAAATAGTCAAAGGTAATGCAACTAAAATTGCCACTACTTTTTCTCCTTTACCTGCACATTTTAATTTTTTAGAGAACGTGTTGATGCTACGAGTCTGCCTAGTTTTATTTTTTTTATGAAATGCACATCTGTCATACGCCAATTGGCATACGGTACATCACCTGATGCATTAGATGAGTATTTACAAATGGGGGAGTATTGTGCCCGAGATTATTTAGACATTTTTGCTATGTGTGTTGTTGAGTTGTTTATGCCCAATTATTTAAGAAGTCCTACTATTTCCGACATTCAAAATCTATAGACAAAACATAACGCATATCATGGGTTCCTAAGAATGCTTGGAAGCATTGATTTTATGCAGTGGGAACGGAAAAATTGTCTGAAAGAATGGCACACATAATTTCATAGAGGTGATAAGAAATACCCGACTATAGTGCTTGAAACGGTTGTATCACATGATTTATGGATTTGGCATGCATATTTTGGGGTAGCAAGTGCAAATAATAATCTAACGGTTTTGAATAACTCTCCGTTGTTTGATGATCTACTTGAAGGCAACGCCCCAATGGTGTCGTTTTAAGTAAATGGGGTTACATTCGAACAAGGGTATTACCTAGCTGACGGTATTTACCCTCAATGGTCATCCTTTGTGAAGTCTTTTTCTATTGCAAATTCAGAAAAATGTCGTATTTAAACGTAGACAAGAAAGTGCTCGAAAAGACATCGAACGAGCTTTTGGCGTGCTCCAAGGCCGATGGCATATTATAGCTCAACCTGCTCGTGCTTTTACGGTGAACAAGTTACGGCGTATCATATACACGTGCATTATAATGCATAACATGATATTGAAAGATAAAAAATATGCAATACCTAAGGAGTCGGAAATTTCAATTTGTCAACGTAATAATTTGATACGGACTTAGGAGGAGCGATGTGAAACCCATTGGAGACTAGATAAAGAACTTCGTGATAAACAGACGTACGCAAAACTTCAACGAAATATCATTGAGTATACTTGGCAACGACATCTACTTCAAGCGGCATAACATGAATAAATTTATTTTGTTTTGTAATTTTAATTTTTATTTTGTAATTTTAATTTTTATGAAATGAATAAATTTATTAAAAAATGATGAAAAAGAAATAAAATGGGTGGTGGTGGGGCCCAAATGAAGAGGGGTTTAGTTATAATAACATGTGTTTTTTGAAATGGGAGTGTTAAGTGATGTAACACCCCGTGGAGCCGAAATGAAGAGGGTTTTGAGTGTCACGACACCTAATGCTCTTAGCCCACATGATCATCATCAAATATGAAACCGTATCATGATTAGTACTGAGTGTTATCTCAATCAAACTATCATAAATGTGTAAAAACGTCACTATGATTTATTATAATCCATAAATATAAATAATTACTATGATGATATTTGAGTTGCGTCATGCAAAATGACTATAACACGATAATACATGCACTGAAAATCAACATGTGTTTATTCCTTTCGTATTTGATAAATTTGGTTTCATTCGACCTGAGACAGTCAAGCTGCTCAATAGAATTTAACCAAGTATAAATAGTAATGTTATGACCCCTCTATCGACGATGTGATATATTATAATACTAAATTTGCAATCCAAAAAAGGTTAAGGACGCAACTTGTTACTCGTTTACTATCATTCTATATAAATTATTCATAGAGTAAAGTGCAAAAATCATCCTTGTGGTTTGTCAAAAGTTTGAATTACATCCCTCGTTAATACTTCGCGCAACATACATCATTGTGGTTGTAAAATAGTACACCATACATCCCTGAGGACGGATGGTGCAAATATTTTTCCGTTAAGGGTTAAAAGTGTTTGTTATCTTAGGGGTATTTTAGTCCTTTTACAACCTAGGGATGATTTTTGCACCAAACTTTTAAAAAAAAAATTTCCAAAAAAAATTTCAAAAAAAATTCAAATTTTTTTTAAAAAAGTTTCGAAAAATGTTTTCTTTTTTCGAAAAATGTTTTTTTTAATGTTTTTTTAAGTTTCGAAAATATATTTGAAAAAAGTTTTTTTCAAAAAAATTCAATTTTTTTTTAAAAAGTTTTGAAAAATGTTTTTTTTAATGTTTCGAAAAATGTTTTATTTTTTAAATGTTTTCTTTTTTAAAACAAGTTTCAAAAAAAATTTGAAATTTTTTTTTTCAAAAAGTTTCAATTTTTTTTTTAAATTTTCGAAAAAAGTTTTTTTTTCAAAAGGTTTTTTTAAAAAAAGTTTTTTTTTCGAAAAACATTTTAAAAATAACTTTTATAAAAAAAACTTTTGAAAATTTTTTTTTTCGAAGATTAAAAAAAAATTTGAGTTTTTTAGAAAAGCTTTTTTTTTAAAAAGTTTTTTTTTTCGAAAAACATTTAAAAAAAACTTTTGAAAAAAAAACTTTTTTCGAAAATTTAAAAAAAAAAATTGTATTTTTTCGAAAAAAAAAAATTTTCAAATTTTTTTTTAAACTTATTTTAAAAAAGAAAACATTTTAAAAATAAAACATTTTTCGAAACATTAAAAAAAACATTTTTTGAAACTTTTATAAAAAAAAGTTAATTTTTTTTGAAAAAAAGTTTTTTCAAATATTTTTTCGAAACTTAAAAAAAACATTTAAAAAAACATTTTTCGAAAAAAGAAAACATTTTTCGAAACTTTTTTTAAAAAAATTTGGAATTTTTTTGAAATCTTTTTTTGGAAATTTTTTTTTTTTGAAAAGTTAGGTGCAAAAATCATCCCTAGGTTGTAAAAAGACTAAAACACCCCTAAGATAACAAACACTTTTAACCCTTAACGGAAAAATATTTGCACCATCCGTCCTCAGGGATGTATGGTGTACTATTTTACAACCATAATGATGTATATTGCGCGAAGTATTAACGAGGGACGTAATTCAAACTTTTGACAAACCACATGGATGATTTTTGCACTTTACTCTTATTCATAATACAAATCATATAGCCTTTTGAGATAAACAACCATTTAACAGGAAAAGAAAACATCACCTAATGAATATGATAATAATGTATAGATAATAAAGAGCCGTGCCCGGTTTGAACTTACATCTATTCAACTCATTTTTATTCAATTAGTCAAAAGTGTTTTCGACTTGAAATGACACATTTTGTTATTTAATGTTTACCCATATAAACAATTGATGCTCATCTTCTTCATGGTCAAATTTCGTCGAAACTTTACAATAAGAATGTCATGTACTCATGTTACACTATTCTGAGCTCATTTCTCAAAGAAAAAGAGTGTGTTTGTGTGTGTTTTCGAGTTCTCAATGAGTTCGAAACAAGAAAATAAGCCGCATGCCTTGTGCATACCAGTCCCGGCACAAGGACACATCACCCCGATGCTAAAACTCGCGAAAATCCTCCATTCCAAAGGCTTTCTCATCACCTTTGTCAACACCGAATTCAACCACCAACGTCTCCTTAAATCTAGAGGCTTAAACGCCCTCGACGGCTTCTCTTCCTTTCGTTTCGAGTCCATTCCTGATGGTCTACCAACGCCCGAAAACTTGGACTCGACACAAAATGTTTATGATATATGCAAGTCTTTGCAAGAAAACTGTTTAGCTCCATTTAAGAAGCTTATTGCTAGGTTGAGTGACTCTTTTTCACCCGTGACTTGTATCGTTGCTGATTTACTTATGGGGTTTACTCTCGATGCTGCGAAAGAACTTGGTATACCCGAGTGTATGTTTTCGACTGGTGGAGCTGGTGCTCTTTTGTGTTCTGAGAAGTTTCCAACTATTGTTGAGAAGGGTTTGATGCCTCTCAAAGGTAATCTTAATAAGTTTGTTTTGCTATTGCCATGTTTAAGTTTTATTACACTACTATAAGACCATTTAGAGACAAGAACATGTAAACAATGAAAGATTTTTAGTATGCCGATGTTTTCAACATGATGTAATAAACATCAGTTCTTTGCTCCAATTTGTAAGACTTGGTAATATGATCTTACTGTTGTGTGCTTGACGTATATAAAGGAAAACATGTCCGTGAGTCATATATAAGAAAACAAAGCGTTGTCAAAGAAAAAGAAGTGTTCTATAATATAGATAAAAGAACTATTGTATACCATATAAAAGAATAAAGAGCCGTGTTTGCTTCTAAAGAACCACATTTTATAAATTCAAGATTTGTAAATTGGTTACTATATATCTTATCAGGGTTATCGTGTTCCCGATAACCCGATAAGGAATTAATTAAGATCTTAACCCGACCCTATAAGGTGATCGGCTCTATCGGGTTGACCCGATAAACTCGATAAGCTATGTTGGACCCAAATCAACCCGATCTTATAAGATTTTATCGGGTTTGAGTCGGATTCGAGTCAATCGGGTCAACCCATTTGACACCTCCTACTTCTTATATATGATTTTAATTATGTTTAATACAAAAATTTCAAGGTAGTGTGAATCGGCCTCCTAAAATAACTATTTTTCGAGTGGGCCTTCCAGTAATAACGTTTAAGTTCTGTCCCGCATCTGATGAAGTATAATCTAAGTACTTAGAGCATCTTCAATGAGAAAAAGCTATACATAACTTTTCACTATTCTAAAAAGCTCTTGGATGTGGTTTATATCATTACACCAAAAGCTTTTTGGAAAGGTTTTCATAAAGTTTGTAGAATGACTTTGCTTATACAAAGTATTTCATACAAATTTGTTTGTTATATGTATTTTGCATTCAATGTATTAAATGCAAAAACCTTAAAAGAGTTTACTCCATTGGAGATGCTCTCAGTGTCCATTTACAAAACCTCACCGACAAACAATGCATGACAAGTGGACATGACTATCAACTATGGCAAGACACACATATTGGCTTAAAGGACATGACTAATTGCACGGACTCATTGGACCAGCATATATACCATGGGTTAGAAGTTAAAAAGGAAAAAAAGTAAATGGCTGAATATGATTTTGATGCCATAAAATGTGTCAAACATGATGATAAGAAAATGAGAATTTGAGATACTCACTGTCTAACTAATAGTGTATGGTCGGACTAGGTAACCAATGTGTCTAGCTTGTAGGTCGTCAGAAAGAGAAAGCTGACGTGTTGTGGTCAGCCTAGCCTAAGTCATAGTTATATCACTGTTGATTATAGATCATTTGTTATTGCTGTTTGAGATATTTTTCAATCATTTGCAGATCCGAGTTGTCTAGTAAACGGGTACTTGGATACGGTTGTAGATTGTATACCTAGCATGACGGGCATTCGTCTAAAACATATTCCTCCTTTCATAAGAATTATCAACCCCGGCGATGACTTTATGGTGGACTATACAAATGCGCAAATTGAAAAGGCCAAAACATCATCGGGTATAATTTTGAACACTTTCGATGAGCTAGAACATGACATTTTGGCAAGCCTTTCGTCATTATTTCCACCATGTTATGCACTTGGTCCTTTGCATTTACTCGAAAACAACATTGTTGATAAGTCTTTCGCTTCTATCGGGTCAAACCTTTGGAAAGAAGAGCCTGAATGCTTAAAATGGCTAGATACGAAAGGGTCATCGTCAGTTGTTTATGTTAACTTTGGTAGCATCGTGGTCATGACACCTCAACAAATAGTCGAGTTTTGTTGGGGACTTGCTAATAGTGATCATTCGTTCTTGTGGATAATACGACCTGGGATGGTTAGTGGCGAGTCAGCGCTCCCACAAGAGTTTTATGATGAGATAAGTGGACGAGGGATGTTGGCCGGGTGGTGTCCTCAGGAACAAGTCATAAACCATCCGTCAATCGGAGGGTTTTTGACGCATAGCGGATGGAATTCAACTATTGAAAGTTTATCAAGTGGAGTACCAATGCTTAGTTGGCCATTTTTCTCAGACCAATTCCCGACTAGTTGGTTAAGTTGCACTAAATGGGGAGTCGCTATGGAGATTGACAATGATGTGAAAAGGGACGATGTCACGAAGCTAGTAATCGAATTGATGTCTAAAGACAAGGGAAAGGAGATGAAGAAGAATGCAATGAGCTGGAAAAACAAGGCTCACGAGGCAAGCAACGCTCCATCCGGCTCTTCCACGATTAATTTGGAGAAACTGATCCATCGGCTAAAGACGTCGCCAAAATGATCATTATGCTTTGTATCTTTAAAGGCATCTCTTGATGTCATGTTTACCATAAAAATTAATGTTAGTTGCACTCTTCAACCTTTTGTTTCTTATTTCTTCACCACAAAAACATACTAATATGAAATCTACTTTGCCTATTTCAAAAAGGCGTCATGAAGTGCAGGTTGCTAATATCAACTTTGGGTCAAAGAAAAACAAGTCCATAGCCCAGTCTAAATCAACATAGAACCTATTAGCATAACTTAGCTTCTAAATGAAATTTGGGCCCAAAGTTACATAACAATTCGATAGCTTATTTAAGTACATGAAGTAATGTATTTTAGAACGATAAATCGTATTAATTACCCGGCACGAAATACTCCTTTAGAAAGTAATTAATACCACCTTTTTAAACTGGTTTCAAAAGGTGCATCACCAAATATTGTTAATGTAGTTTTAACAGCTAGTGATGTGACAATTTTAGATTTTTTTGCTTTGGTAGATGCATGACACACACCTCTTGAGTAGCAAATTCCGTAACTACTTATGGTAAAGGAAATATTTTTGGTTGGAAACTCGGCGACACAATGTTCCGGTCAATGTGCACGACCATTCACCAACCTATATACGGACCACAGGATGCACCATTGATCGCACATAATAATGATGTGCATCTAGATTATATGGTGATTAATTTGGTTAGCTTATTGGCTGGTAAATTCATTTGGGAATGGATATTATCAAGGTAAGATGAGTGTACCATATGTTTCATTGCAGCCGGTATTATTTATTAAAAATAGTTTAATCTTTATATCTAATAAAAGAAAATCATTTTGAATCCACTTCTGACGTCATAATGTACGTCATATTTCCTAACACTCTATTTTCCTGATATTGTTCTATTTTATCTCCGTTATTCCAGAGGCTTCTATTTTCTTCATCTAACTGCTTTTTATCTTCTATAGAAATCAATCACTGGCAACTCACCTATGAAAATTGAAAGTAAATTTTTGTTAATTTCATTCAAATTACTATTATCCTCTACTTTTAGATAATCTTCATTTACGACCCATTAAAGGTGATATAATTTGTTGAATTTAAATTCGTTGTAACCCTACTTTTATTTGAATTGGGATTTTTGTTTGCTAAGCATTTCATGTATGAACTGATTTATCTTTTATGTTTCGTTGGAATGTAGCAGACAAATGAATTGGGTATGTTCAACTTACATGTTTAGGAACGTTTGTATCTAATGTGGTTAATCTGTTAGTTTGGTGTGTGTTTTTTGAGACTTGATTTTAGGGGAACATTAAGTGTTCGATAGAATTACCCAATAGATCTGGAAAACACCCTAGTGTTTTTTTTGCATGGACTGCATTGAAACTGGTTCGTTGGGAATTCTTGACATTCTTTATATCTCGAGCACCACAGTTTTGTTTTCGTGGGTGTTTGACATTCTTGATATACGGAGCACCGGTGGCCTTTTGTGTCTTTGTAGTTAATTAATCTAATTGGTTAAGGGCGTATTTTAGACATTTACATGTCAAGGACTAGCATCCTAAAGTGTTTACCTAGCATAAAACTATCATTGATGTAAACGAGTATGTACAAGAGAAATGATGCTTTTTTTCAGGTTATATTATAACTCAACAAACCACAATAAGGTATGACAAACAATCTTCCTCGCCTACATATGTTTTCTTTGTTAATGACATAACTTACTTTTGTAGACCAGCGATTGATCCCATCGCTTCAATATTTGATTGAATGCTTTGTGGAGTTCTGAAGCATCGAGTCATCAATTCATGGTATAAGAATCTTTATAAACGCTTTACATGATTGGTTGACTGCAATGGAACCATGACTAGACGTCAGAGCAGACAAAGGCTGCAGAGGCAATGATAATCATATTGAAGACCTCCAAGCAAAGGTCATGCTAATGTTAGATCGACTCTTTTTTAAGTTTTAGATTTCAAAATTTCACTATCCAAGGCTAAAGTAGTAATTATGTTTGTGTCTAAAGTAGTACTAATTCACTATCCAATGCTAAAGTAGTAACTCTGTTTGTGCAGCCTTGAAATACAATTTGCTGACATCGAGGCTGGATATGAAATTCTTCTTTGCCTATAAATTCCAAGGTAAACCGGATGTAAGTTTTAATAGGCTCGATAACAGCTCGAGAGAACAACAGAATGTATGTTTTTGAAACATTGTATAGTTAATAGTTTGTTTCTTGCACGCTTTATAATTTACTTTTTGCTACCTGCTTTCTCTTTTATTGTTTAACATATCTTTTTAAAAAGGAACGATAACTTGCTTACTGTACATGAGAATTTGGAAGCTATTCTAGGCAGCGGCTGTTTGATAAGAGCTTGGTTTCAGTACACGAAAGCCAGTTGCTGCATCTATATATACAATAAAAGAAAATCTTTTTGAATTCTATTCTTCTTATGTGACGTCATAAATACACATCTGACTTGTACCGTTTCTTTGCTACCCCCAAATTTACGGTTCCATTTGTTATTTTTAGTTAACTCCTTTTGTTTAGGAAGGACTGGTGAAACCGCTTCTGAGATTTCAGCGACTATTAATTTCATTCTTTAATTATTTATTCTAATCTTCTTCTCTATCTCATTATCTCAACTTCAATAATAGAACTGTTCTAATATATGTAAATTATATGTTCTTCATCATCTTGTGTCTCTTTGGTGATCATATACTGTATATAATAAGTAGGCTATGTCTTTTCTTATAACAAATATTTAATTTACGGGTGTTCTCACCACATGAATATGATCTAGATCTTTAAGTTCCACTGATTTTAATTTAGAAATTTGTTTTTTGTGTTTGTTTTTATCAGACTCTTGAAGGTTCATCATGGAATAGATCTGTATATGAATCTTGAATGATTCCTACATTAACTCATATATCACAAGCTCTCAAAGTGTTTTTCCTTTTCTGTTACACAATCTATAGGTATGTGATTTATAATGCTACAAGTGTACATCTCCCCCTTTCCATATTCTTTTATGTTTATACAAGTATCCAAGTATGCAAATAAAATATGATTTGCTGAAGTTTTCATACATTAGTAGGGACGCATTTAAATTGGCATATTTGAATCTTAGTTAAAATACTTTGTTATCGATACTTTGTTTACTATCCTGTCTTATAGTAATCTGCGTGACTTTTCCTTCTTATTAGTAACTTGGCACATTCTATTCATTCAGAGCCGAATGAAATGTGTTCAAAATTATTATTATATATTTTTTTAGTCTACGACGAGGAGTTCCCACCGCCATTAAGACGAGTGGACTAATCTCCTACGGGAGTTTGCTCGGTACCTCGAAAGCTATCTGCATTAATTCATCAGAACTTCACCAAATTTTGGCATCACGACGTAGCTTCCAGATGTTGACAATCAGACGAGTCCCTTTAATTTGGAGAACTGATATCCTCTGATATCACAATCCTTAATGTCCTCACGAAGTTCTTTTGACGGGCCTGGTGGATACATTCAAAGTGTTTGTTTCATCATCTCAATTGTCGAAGTACTATTCCAGCGACATCTAATTTATTAGTTTATATTACAAGGGTCCTTAACTTAATGTCTCAAGTTGGCTAATATTTTCTCCTCCAAGTTTATATTGATGACTTTCTGATAAAGATGTGATGTATAATAAATGTTACACTTTATATGCACGCTTAATCGTGATTCAATATATAAGGAGTGGTACAAACTTGCTGAGACGCGTTACTTCTATCCTTGCACATTTTATTTAGTTAACTAACAATTTCTTTTGCCACCCGCGAAACCCGCGGGTCTATAGTCTAGTTCATAATGAATTAACTTATGATTGTGGAAGATCTATCTTTGTGTATTCAATAGAATACGATCAATCCTCGTATTTTTTTAGTTCAACAATACTCTCATACAGATGATTGCTAATCGATATTTAGAATGTATATAATACATATAATAAATATACATATACTACATCCATGAATTAAACATGTAAATATGCAGATACCTTGTATGTCACTTCATTATTTAATACAACTACTTAACCGTCCTTTATCCACATACCAATTAAGATCGCTGCATGATAATTTTATTTTGAATACTATTGTCTTAACCACAACAATCTAATTGTTGATAAGGCATAAATTTTTATAAACTAGATTATTGATCTTGTATAACTTTGATAATACTTATTCATAATCACAACTTGAGATATTCTTTGAATAATATTATGACTGGTCAATATGTATGTCTGCACCAATATACAATAATATCACATTAATTAGTTACACTACTTCCCAAATAGTATATAACTGTTACTTGAAATATTAATCATAACAATTTCCGAAATTATAAAGAATTTTAATTATTTATTGTATAATGCAACTATTCTTTTAAACTAAGTATGTCAGGTAGCAATGATGCCATTCTTAACAAAGACTAGGTAAAACTGGAATTGAGTATCAACTCAATTAAATTTAGCACTAGTGTATACCATACAACTATGTTAATATTTCGTAAATATTGAACACTCCCTTAACAATAATTTGGATATTTAATCAAACTCCAAGTTTGTGAACCATAATGATTTTACTATGATTATCACAAAGTATATCAATTGTATTTCCATTATAGGGTCTAGGAACAAATTCCTAATCCAACACTCGTTTATATGTTTATACTAATGTCTTTCAGTTATAGTTTCCAACATTCTTTATAATGTCTTTCTATTAGACTTTAATGTTGCTAACATTATTTCTAATATCTTCCAATTAGATTTTAATGTTGTCAATTCAACTTGTACTAATGCAAATGACACAACTTACCCCATGTACAATATAATACCTTAATGAATCCTTCAGTGGGTTTTCCGATATTCATTCACGCATTCAGTATTACCATATAAGATACATCATTCGAGATTCACTCAATGATTGTTTATATTGTATTAAGACATAATTCACCAAATATGTTTCCAAGATTTAAAGTTTCGTTTTCTAAAATACTTATAAGAGTGTTTATTCACTTTTAGAAACTTCTAAGATAAAATATTGTTTCGAACATATTCAATTTTAGAGAATTAAAACAAAGTACTCCCATTGTCTTTGAGATTTATTCATGAGCCATCTTATTTACAATTATAAATTAAATCACACAAGTAATTGATTTAACAATTAAAGATAAGACTTTGCTCATTTAGATGCATGCTTTAAATCCATATGTGGATTCTTGCATTTAATATATCTTCTGAAGATTATTTATGGGTTCATAAACCTTCTTATGATTACATATCGGTCTCGCAAGGTAATCATTCATCAAATTGATTTGTAATCCAATTTTTTATAACCCTACCTCTTAAATAAAGTATGAGAATATATACATCTTTATACATTTATTCTTTGCAAATATAAATTTTTTAATAATAATCAATTTCTTAATATAAATTAAACATTTATCATTTCCCTTGCAATAAATATATATACATGATTTTCCTAATAAATCTTCATGACAAGGAAAGTCATTTAAAATTTCTATCAAATAATTTATAGGAGAATATCGATCAAAATTCCAAATTATGATTATCTTTCTAAAGACAACATCTTTTCATTCATAATGTTGATTTATTCCTCAGCTCCAACATCTGCTAAGACATTACTTATGGTCAGGAATTTTAATGATCTTCTAACTCATAAACCTCAATATTGATATCATTAACATATCATGAGGAATCTTTTTGGATATACGAATGTGAGTAACATCATTCTATGGTTTTACATTTTCATGTTTAGCCTTAGTTGACTTCACTAAGTGTGTTTTGAAGGCTTCTGTAGTATGTCACTAAAATAATTCAAGACTCCCACTTGCTTCGTGCAAGCGTGAGACTCCCACTCGCTTCGAGAAACAAAACCTTTTAGTTCTCATGTGGGTTTTGTATAAGCGTTTTCCCATCATTTCTATTGGGCATCCTACAAAATACACTAAGTAGAACTAGACTTTTGTGAATATAATCTCCAATATTTCTAACAAAATCCAAACTCTAATTAAAACTCTATAAGATTCATCTCATCTTAACATTCTACAAATAATGTCTTAACCGACCTTCTATTAGAGCGTCATATTGAGTATATCCAAGACATAATCAATTTCCTAACCTTGATATCTTTTAGGAGTAACAAGTTAGATTCATCAATAGCCAAATATAAAACATATCAATGTATATATCTTGATTTCTATTATTGTACATACCATATACTAGTATTTCAATAAGATTAAATTCATGAGATACTCTCATAATTTACTTGAGGAACTTATATTTCATGACTTTGTCTATTATGTCAACTTAAGTTAAAAACATAAAGCATTAATAGTATCATTAAGCTAATTTCATGCTTTTTATTATAAGTCTCGATCCAATCAAAACTTAATGTGTATATCTCAACCGGTAGACATGAACATCCTTCTTACTATTTTTTTGAACGGCGGATATATTAAAGCTAGCAAAAGCTAGTAAAACATCCTTTATGTAAAACATCCTTCTTACTATTTGTTATAATCTGTGAACAAATCAATTACTTTATGTACATATCTTAATTAATACGACATTACAAGCTAACAATATTACTTCATGTTCCAAGTCTTTTCACATGTAGAAGAATCAATGTTCATGTCTTAAAATCAGACATAACAATTATTAAACTAAAGTAAAACCGAACATCATTCATGGTCTCAATAGTAAGGTTAATCATAAACTTACCATGTTAATAATTTTCTAAGAAAACATAATCATGTAGTTTATCTTTTTATTTGGCGTTCAATATCTAATAAGAAAACCTACCACAAATATGTAGTAGTCCTAGTAGAGTAATATTTCCCTTACTTATCAAGTTAAGAAAACCCTTTTTCATATTGTCAAAGTTGTTCCTTGGCCACAATTAAGATTTCTCACACTTGGGTATGGAACTACTTATTGCATAAACAACACTACACTGGTTAGTTTGTTTGTATCAATAATATGATAGTGTCACATATAAAATTAAATCTAGCTTAAAACATAACTAATATAAGTAAAACTCTATCTATTAATAACAAATCGTGCCTAACTATCTTGTAAATAACTTCAACATCGGAAGCGACAACTTAAAAGACAACAAGTTATCAAAGATAATACACGGTAATTCTTATTAAATAAAGATGCTTCACACTTGGAAAGTAATTTATTATTTTAATTCCAACAAAAATAAAGTGAGCAGCTTATAGATCCTATTGAAATTGACAACATTTCAAGTATGTAATTTGTATAAAATGTATTACTCCCGCTAGTTTTGACAACACTAAGAGTGTTTCATTACTAGTGAAAGTAAGTGACATTTTATCTTTCCACACACATTATTGCTTGTGCGAGTCACCTTGACTAGTAACCATTACTTAGATATTAAAAGAAGTGTGTTAAGTCCTATATATGTATATCTATGATGGAATTTCCATATATACATATATGATTTATTAACTTAAAATTTTGGCAAGCAATTTGTCTTTTACACGCCTACTTTTCCCTACGATTGTGTAGCGTCTTTTACTTCGTCAAAACGAACAATTATAGGCAATCGGTTCTTTAGTTATTGTTTTTCCACTTGTGTGGTGATATTTCTGTTTTTATGATCAAACCCTGGAATATGTATTAATCGTATCAAGATACTTATCTGTGATAGCTAAAGACTCAAGTTCTCTAGTTGCCTAACAAGGCATGAAATTTAACATACTATTAAAGTATTTAATATGTTTGATTTGAATATGGGATAACACAATCATTCCTTTTATATAATTTTTATTGTAAAAAGTATAGGAACTAACCTTTAAATTTTCCTATAAAAAATGAACACGGTTTGCTTTTCTTAGGTGAAGACCAAACCCATGCTTTCAATTTACGTTGCATTAATACATTAAATGAACTTGCAAAGTTCAGTGTTAGTATTTTCTCTCTTATAAAATTAGCTACCCATGTTTATAGACTTAGACAATTAATTTTATCAAGAGAATAAGATCCAACTTGAACTTATTATCAATAATGTAATTGATCTAATTGAAATGATAATAACTCAAAAGGTAATCATCAAATGATAGTTTCCGCCAGTGTAACTCTTAGCCTTTATGAGGCCATGACTATAATATCTAGTGTAATCATAGTCATGTCATGTTTTACCTCCTCTAGTACCACGTGCAAAAGGTCTGACCAATCATACTTGGTGTATGTCGTCAAATACTTAATCAGCAATTATATAGTCTTAGGTATTACCATATGATTATTGTATTGTCTTGTCTTGACATGACTTAAGAATATATTTGATGAAATGATCAACCTCAAGTAATCATAGTACATCGGCTGGTACTTGACTTACATTAGTGAGTATTTAAAATTTTGAAAATCAAATGATAAAATTTGTATAAAAGGAAGCAAGCAAATGTTCTTTTAATATTTGGGTTTTAAATCAATATTGATAAAGAGCCTAAGATCCAACTTGAACTAACTCTCATTAATATATTTGATTTACTAAAAATGATAGTAATTCAAAAGGAAATCATTGGTCGTTATACTATATTTATCACATAAAAACGTGTGCTTCGGAACTTAGATCCACCGTGATCAAAATTGAGGTTACCCATTGTTTTTAAAAAGTCATATGAGTCTTATAACGTGCCATAAGTTTTGTCCATCAGGTTTTGCTCCCACCTCTTTCGAGGACCATTGGAAAACTCACATTTAACCTTGCTATGGTCACATTTGATTCTATGTATGTCTTGGAAGACACACAAAAAGAAGCAGAGCAGTTGGTCAACACGAAGCTAGTTAAGCAACTTCTTATTTTGAAAGTAAAGTGATCCGCCTATTTCTTGTTTGTGTAGTATAACTAAAACTTTTATAGACATCAAATAAAGACCTCATTTTTATATAGAGTTCTAAGTTTAGTAAATATCAACTTAAAAGACAAGAATGTTTACTTAACCTAGTTAGTCATTTTATATTTGGCAAATATTTTTGTACTTATTTAAAACTAAACAATCTGGAAGTAAATAAAACAAAACACAAGAAAAGAATATGACTAATAGGGGTATAAACGAGCCGAATTGAGCCAAGTACTGCCAAGCTCGAGCTCGCCTCGAATACTAAAACTGGAGCTCGAAACTCGGCTCGAGCTTCACTGAGCTTTATATTTCGAGCTCGTGCTCGATTCGTCAAATAATAATCGAGCTCAAAACTCGACTCGAGCTCGATTATTTCCACACTTCATGCTCGAACTCGATAAATACTCAGTATATGAAGCTCGACTCGACTCAATTTATGTATATATAGGGTAAAAGTATAATTTAATTGATGATGGAACTTGACTCGAAAATGTGCTCGAGTAGCTCGAGCTCGAGCTCGAGCTCGATTCATTTAAATCAAGTCGATTTCGAATAGCTTACGAGTCGATCTCGAGTAACTCGCGAGTTGTCTCGGCTCGTTTACACCCCTAATGACTAACATAATAAAAGATACACTATATAATAAGAAAGACATTTATTAACCATAAACAACAAAATCATGCACTAACAATAGCAAATCTTGTAAATCACATTTTATCATTTTAGTTGTTCATGTTTTGTAGCCCTAAAATCGAAAAGAAGATGATTTCCCCAGGTTTTGGCTAAAACTGAAAGTTGTCCAGAAACGAGTTTTTTGTGTCGCAAATGAGTCTGAGGATGAATCCATGCAGATTATTTTATAAAAATTATTGTTTATTAGGTGTCTTAAATTCAGCCCTTATACATTTTTATAATAACAATCTTATACATGCAAACACTAATTCAATTGATGATTTCTAGTTCAAATATCATTCCTATTATGTTAGGCATTAAATTCATGAATCATAACATTTAGCAAACATCATTTAATAATTTAAACAATTTAAACAAGTATAACATATTAGAAAACACGTAAAATTAACATATAGTTGAAATTAACATTTTACTATCCTCTAAAAAACATGTAAAATCATTTTTTTTCAGATTATTGTGAATCTAATCATCTCTAAATATATGTATATTAGAACATTAATTAAATCATAATCATTCATCAAGAAAAAAAATTGTTTTAACACCATTTTATGTAATTACAAAGCATATTAATTGGCTCGTGATGCAAGTGTTGGAGTTTAACAATATATATCACATATAAATTGAGACATCAAGACTAATAGAAGCAGAAGTAAAGTATCACATTTTCAATTATAATTAACATAAACATGAACTAGAAAACATATTTTTCTTGATCAACAATGGTAGAAACTATGAACACGAAATCAAGAACCCTCTCTCCAATGTATACCAGACAAAATTCCTCTCTATTCCAAAAGACAAGGTTAAAACCCTTTATACTTCTAAGTGTATCCACATAACATTTCAATCAAACATCCTTGATTGCCAGGTCTTACCACCTTTAGATTACTTGAATTAAGAACGAAACCACGATGTTTTTCCTTACAATAGTAGACAACCAGTATGGATAGAAAGAGAATTTCTAGGTTTTTCTTAGTGCAAGAAATGAGGTCTATGGGTACCTCTATTTAAATCCTAACCATATGAGACCAATTCTAAAACAAGGAACACAATTTCTATCCAAAATGGTTATTTATCTTCTAGTAATTTTATGTAATTACATTAATTACCTAGAAGTATTTAACATGTCATAGTTAGTCATTTGTTATACCTTTTAAGTTTTAACTGACCATCATTAAGTATTCGTAATGGCAAATTAAGTATACACAATAAATGTACACATATATTATTCATATCTTAATAAAAAGTGGTCTAAATATTTAAGTGGGTGACCCTTTAGGTTCACGTATTTTTAGTCATATAAAGGATCAACTATGACTTACACACATTCCAACATGGTCTTGAACAAGTCATTTTGTAATTTGTGAAATCACTTACAAAAAACTTCTTATTTGAAGCATCTTCAGCCATATATTAGGATTTAACGAAATCCTGTAGTTGTTTTTCAGATTCAAAATTTTGGTAAATATCAAACAAGAAATCAGACAGACAATTGAGAATGGTGTCACGACACACAAAGTCACCATTCTCCCATGTGTTCCTCCTCCTCATGCCCCCTAAAGTAGCAGTATCCCCACCATCAGGAATTGGAGTATTCGGAATATATACTAAATTCATGGTAGAAAGAAGAAAGTGCATCTTTTTCTACCATCTCCTGAAATCAACCCCTTCAAAATTATCCGATTTGAAGTTATCTACCATAGGCTTCATTGTGGCCGCAATTGATTATCACAAAATAGTTTACTTTGATTGTTGGTGGCCAGTTATAGTGTGAAGATAATGAATAACCTAGTTAATTACCATTGAACACTTATTGGATATCCCTTAGAATCGTGTTATCACTTTCGAAGTAAACTATTCGACCTTTAACGCCCAGGCATCACGGATATCCCTTAGAATCGTGTTACTGGATATCCCTTAGAATCGTGGTATCACGATAATATATTTGGGATAAGACCAAATGTATATTAATAATTTAGTCACAAATCAATAACCCTTTCACGTTCAAGTGTTTATGTTCCTGCGTGTTCATGCAGTTGTAATCTCTTATTTGAAGGAGATCACTCAAAACCCTAGTTAATGGAAATATGAGAGATTAACGGCCAATTAATATTTCCATAATTATCTTCCATGACAATAGGAATCACTACAACAAAATCAATGTTTAGGGTCGGACCTAATTTAGGGTCGAAATTTTCGACCCTAAATTAAGGTGGGGCCCCACACTTTTTCAACCCAAAAGGGCCCAAAAGGGCTGGTTAAAAAGCAGGTGGGACCCAGGAAATTTAGGGTCGAAATTTCGACCCTAAATTAAAATTTTTAAATAATTTTAATTTATTTATTATATAATATATTTTTAATAATTAAATAATTATTTTAAAAGAATTTATTTTTAAATTTAATATTTTAGGGTCGAAATTTCGACCCTAAATTTAAAATTTTAAATAATTTTAATTCATGTATTATATAATATATTTTTAATAATTAAAAATAATTTAAAAAAAATAATTTTTAATATTTAATATTTTAGGGTCGAAATTTCGACCCTAAATTTAAAATTTTAAAAATTTTTCACGAAAAAATTTAAAATTTCACACGAAAATTTTTCACGGAAAATTTAAAAAATTCGCGGTTTATATTTAGGGTCGAAATTTCGACCCTAAATTATTAAATATATTTTTAAAATTTTCTTTTAGTGTGAATGCTTTTAAAATATTAATATATGTATATATTTAGATAATGCAGTAATAGCTAAAAATAATTAAGTCTAAGCAGAACTAAAGATGTGCAAACAACTTAGCAACTACAAGAACATAACAAGTTCATCAATTACACCACAAATCCAGAAAAATCAAGCTGGTTACCACTATGAAAAACCAACTAGACTACAAATGACTGTACCCATTGTTTTAGTGCTTTCATTAGTCCCACTATTGATGGTACTAGTTTTAGTGCTTTCATTATGTACCCATTGTGAACAGGAAGATGATAATAGATGTATGTGTGCCATCCATATTGGGTAGTTGTTTTGCTATTTAATGGTTTGTAGTTTGCCTCCAATTATCACTCATCTCAGTTTTCCAATACTAAAAAAAACAACAATAATGGCCTGGTTAGGAAGGTTAGAAGAATTAAAAGAAGTTGCTGGTTCAGATAATTGGACTGATCGAATGGTAGCATATTTTGAACAATCTGCCGAAGCGGACAAACGTTTTGGTCTGAAACTTGAACGTTTACATGAGGTTTTAGATGAAGCTGTTGAAGAAAGACAACAGTTTATCCAGGAATTAGAACGTGCTGGAGATATATATATCTTAAATAAATGCGCTAAAGTACTGAAAGATACTCAAAAGAAGGATAAGAAAACCTCAAGTCGGTTGGAAGGTTTAATTAAAGATACAGCAGCAAGAATGACTGAGAAGGAGGAATTCGTTAAGAAAATGAAGGATCAATAAATAAGCATTCGTAAATGCTTAGAAGGAGCCTTTATTTATGAGTTTGAGCAAAGTTTAATGAAGGAATTCGTTAAGACTGTGTCTCTTTTAATCTAATTAATAATTGTTGTTCATATAGAATAAGAACCATACTAACACATGTTGTTGTGTATAATGATGCTTCTACATCTTTTATGGTTTTTGTGTTTGAAATGTACTTGTATGTTTGTATGAATAAAAAAGGCTCCTTTATTTATGAGTTTGAGCAAAATTTGATTGAAGTAAAATACTTTTGACTGAACTTTTGACTGCAAAACCTAACACAACAGACTTAAACTAAATTTTGTGACTCAAACAAACTAAATTCTCACAATGATTCAAGCTAGAATACTAATTAATCACATAACCAAACACTCCTAAACATAATTTTATTCGTCACGGACACTTAAACACGCGCTTAATTAAACATTGATATTACAACGATATTAGACTCGTAAACACGGAAAAAAACACATCACAAACTAGTTCAAACTAAGGTTCCCCATGTCATCGTAAAGGTCGTGAAGTAGTGCAGCTGAATCCAATGTGTGCCTATCGGAGTTGCGGAACAACTCTATCGTACGCTCAAGTACCATTATCATTCCATTCAAGCGCACACAGTTTGCACACGCTGAAGAGCTTGGAGAAGAAACTAGAATCGTTGAAGGTCTGGGAGAAGAGCTTGGAGTCGAAAAGGTCGTTGAAGGTCTTGAAGAAGAACTTGGAGGAGAAAAGCTCATTGAACCTCCAAGAGAATTGATTAGTAGTTGGACGCGTTCGTCTTTCCACAAAAAAAATTTGCATCCATATGAAACTGGAGGTTGAACCCGTGAACGTGGACAAGCATAGTACAGTCTACCAAAGTTTTCAGTTGTCCACGATTCTCGAAGAACTACATATCCATGTCCACATGATAGGTGTGAAAACACCCATCCTTTTACCACTTATTTCTTGCTAAAACAAGACCAAAACACGTATTTAATGTCATTTGTTTGGAATTATGCGTGGTTTGTGTGTTTGTTGTGTTTTCAGAGCCAACCGGATAAATATTGGAGAAAACATGGGATTGCACGGGTTTTATCAAGGAAAAAGACTGAAGACGAAGTCTATTGTCCAAGAGATGCAAAAGATTTGAAGTCAATGGGCCTATTTGAAGATTTATCGAAGAAAAGGACCAAAGACGGAAGATTTACATGTGTCGAAGAAACTCAAGACTATTAAATGAAGAAATTAAAAGACGAGTTGAATTTATTCGTCGACAAATCCCGAATCGAAATCGAAAACGTCAACTTTTCTGAAAAGACGAGGAGACAAAAAGAAAGGAAGAAAGCCCACTCACCAACCAAGGGAGAAGCCTATAAATACTCTTCCCATTCACACATCCGGCTTCTCTTTTTTTTTCAGTTTTAGTTTTCCTAGTTTTTGGGAACCACCTCCCTTAAGGAGTGGTTTTCTATCTTGTTCAATTTCTTAAAAATCTTGTAAGTGTAATCTTTTCTTTTTGTTACTGAATCTAAATCATTAATACAAGTGTTCCTTTAATCTTCTCATTCATCTTGATCTTCATCATCTTTTTATTTCAAGTTCTTAAGTTTTTATTTGGTTCAAGTTTGATTTTAAAAAGTTGTTGAATTTATGTTTTTATTGTTGGGATTGTTGGAGTATGCTCGTGTCATAATAAATAATTATACGGCTAGACACATGTGAGCCTATGGGGTCACACACATATACACAGAGGTACCAACTAAATATATCGGATATATTGTATTTTCGATATTCATATAACCTACGTACGATGGTTTATTAGTATTAAAATCAATGCATTTGTAAAGCCCAATTTGTATGCTTATTTTAAGCCGGCCTTTTAATGAGATATAAAAACATACGTTTTGGTTTTAAATAGAAATGATGATATGTATTGATTTGGTATAATGAATGTCATAACAACATATATTCGTTTCACATTTTCATTGGTAAATGATAATTGAAAAGCGACGCAATATGAAAGAACTGTAAATGGTTTTTAGTTCTAAAATTGATCTCAACCTTTTTTTTTACATATTAAGAAACTAATTTACGTAGTACGGGTTATATAGACTAGCATCTATTTGGTATACAAGGAAGTGTAGTGTGGATACATCATAGAGGTGATCTCCTTTTTATCACTTGGAGTTTCTTGGTTTGATCTTGTGTTGGTGATTGTCTCCGGTTGATTCTACCGAATCACGCTACAAAGGTATACTTTTATCCTCTTTATTATTTGATTAATCATATGACTCTATGGATCCGTTCATAGGTGCTTGTTCCGCTGCGTTTGATTATATTTAACATGTTATTAATTATATTAAGCACCTATAGTGGTATCACGAGCCATCATATGATGTTATATGATTATCGGGTATGCGTAAAATGGCTAAATATGAGTGTTTTTAAGGGTTTTGTTAAACCAATATTAAAACAGCCCCTATGGCATTATTTTCGTGGCATTATAGACTTTTAGGAGGTCTTATAATCTGTTTTTTAATGATCTCATAGTCACGGTTTACGCATACTTAAATGGGTTTATTACGGGTACGTGTAAAATGACCAAAAACGCGTTTTTTGGAACGATCCTTGAATCGGGTTTTAAACAGCCCTAATGACCATGTTTTCTGTAAATATATGATAATTACAAGGTTTATAAAATGTGGTTTTAAGGTCCTAAGGTCATTGGTTACACGCACCAATCGGGGGTTTAATTAATTGTTGATTATTCTTTCGATTTCGTTGGCTAACAAGTGTTTGTTGTTGTTTAATTTTATTTCCATGGAAAATACATGCATGTTTGGCCATGGACTTAGCCAACACATTGTTATATTCATAATCTTATGGTATTATTATGTTTCTTATGCAAAGCCGATGAAAACCTAGACCAAATGTGACATGTTGTGTGTTGATTTGCCTTTAATTTCAGTTTTTGGGATTTGCCATTGTTTCGGCTTCATTAATATGTTTTTGATGTTGGTTATAGCCATTGTTTGGGCATTTTACAGTAGGTTAGTGATAGCTTAAATTTTTTTAGTCATAAATCATTTGTAACCGATGCTTGGATGGGAATGGCTAAAGAAATAAAGACATATTGTGAAATTCGGAGCTGCTGAGTGACCTGCACTAAAATATGATTTCCCGGAGTTCTATAAGGAGATAGAAGCCCAAATTTGGTGTGCTAATTCACAACTCATAGGCCTTCAAAAGTCTCAACTGGAGCTCAGGCTAGGGAAGACTCCTTCTATGGGTTTTGGGCCCTAGAAGTCGACTGAAATATTTAGGCAGATTTGGGCCTCATGTTCATTTTGGGTTCTACTTGCTCTTGATGGTCTTGGAGCAAGTGGGAGTCCACTTTGTGGTTATGTTGACTTACCCTTAGTTGACTTCTTGGTCCTCGTGATGGCTCACGAGATCAAGCATAGGTTTTTCATCGGTTTGAGGCTTTGCATACTTGTGGTTGTATGGTTGCTTGTTTGCTTGATATCTTGATATTACTTGCAAATGTTTTTATAAAAACATGAAACCAATCACAAACCATTTATAAAACTAAATCCTTGATTTAGTTTAAAGTTTAAATATGATTTAAAACTAAAATCTTGTTTTTCATAATAACTCTTAATGTGTTATGAATGTTATGACTTATGTATTGTCTTATCTAATATTAAATCCATTTAGGTTTTATATTAGTATTTAAACACGGACAACTTGACACGCATAAATTAACACAAGATTAGACTTAAGTTAAGAAATGTTTTTAACTTGTGCTACGATGGATGAATGCATGCTTCCTCGTACACACTTTTTGATTTGTAAATCAAACTTTTATACCCGCCTAAAATTTAAGTCATGCCGTCCAATCGTTTGAGATCACTTGCAATTACTTTTTGCATCTTGTGAGACGGATGCGAATTGTAACCCAAGGTGATTATTATCTATGCGTGAGACCTAGACTTATTCTCGCATGTTCTCAAATTGGATGACTTAATCGGTTAAGTGGTAAGACCTTGACCGAGGCAAGGATGGGACTAAACATGCCAGTTTAACATTTTGTGAATTGTTCACTTATGTTATGAGTCCCATAAGGATCTAAGAATTGCACATGGTTTGCAATTGATGAACGTCATCTACCTATTGAATCTATCATTGCTAGCAGATCAACTGATGTGATGGTAGAACCTCAATGAGGATCTTAGCCTTTTCGTAAAATTAATTGATTTTATATAAACTTGGGTAGTTAATTTTTAAAGGATTAATTATTGAAAGTACTAAAATGTTCAACTTTGTTTATTTTGTAGATGGCAACGAATCAATCCATTAACAATCAAATCAGATCAATTCTCGATAAGGAGAAATTGAGTGGTACAAACTTCCTTGACTGGTTTCGAAATCTGAGGATTGTCCTCAGATCAGAAGGAAAGTTGCACCACTTGGAAGAGGCCTTACCTGAAGCACCTCCTGCTACTGCCACCGCTGCTGTTCGCAATGCCCATACTAAAAGGGTTGCTGAACAACAAGAAGTGGCTGGCTTAATGTTATGTAGTATGGTCCCTGAAATCCAAAAACATTTGGAAGACTTTACTGCATATGACATGATTGAGGAACTCAAGACGATGTTCCAACAACAAGCAGAACAAGAACTCTTTGAAACTGTCAAAGCGTTCCATAACTGCAAGCAGGAGGAGGGCCAATCTGTCAGCACTTATGTGTTGAGAATGAAAGGCTACCTTGATCAGATGGACCGACTTGGCTACCCTATGCCACAAGTCTTAGGAGTGAACTTGATACTCACTTCACTTTCCAAAGACTATGATCAGTTTGTTCAGAACTATCATATGCATGACATGGGGAAGACTATACCTGAACTGCATGCCATGCTGAAGCTTGCAGAGAAGGGTATGCCCAAGAAATCTCCCTCTGTTCTTGCAATCAAGAAAGGTCATATCCAAATACCGAAGCCACAAGCTAAAGGAGGCAAGGGTAAGAAGTTTAAGGGAAAAGCCACTATGGTTCATGACCCTAAACGCAAGTTTCCCCCACCTGGCAAAAAGGAGCATCCTGCTAAGGTTGTAGAGTGTCATCACTGTCATGAGATTGGACACTGGAGAAGGAATTGTCCTTACTACCTGGCAGAAGTGGACAAAAAGAAGAACAAAGCCGGCACGTCCGGCACATCAGGTATCTTCATGATAGAACTCTACTCATTCCCTAAAACTAATACCTGGATATATGACACTGGTTGTGGTACTCACATTTGTAATACTATTCAGGGGCTTAGAGGGATCAGAAAGTTAAATAAAGGCGCTTTGGACTTGCACGTGGGCAATGGCAACCGTGCAGCTGTCGAAGCCATAGGGAGCTATGATCTTATCCTCCCTAGTGGAATGATTCTTGTACTAGACAATTGTCATTTTTCACTCTCTATTACTAGAGTAATTATTTCTCTTTCGCGTTTATGGGATAATGGTTTTTCACAGAAATTTACTGATTATGGTACTATTCAAGTTTCCAAGGATAATGTATTTTATTTTAATGCTATTCCTCGTGATGGAATTTTTGAAATTGATATGCATAATCATGTATCAAATGAGGGTTCTATTTATACTTGTAGCAAAAAGAAGTCCAAGCACAACTTGGATTCTACTTTTCTATGGCATTGCCGACTTGGCCATATAAACAAGAAACGCATTGCGAAGCTGCAACATGATGGGCTTTTAAAGTCAACTGATGATGAATCATTTGATATATGTGTATCTTGTATATCTGGCAAGATGGCAAGAAAGCCTTTTACTCATGCAAGTGAAAGAGCTGATGATCTTCTTGGACTCATACATAGTGATGTATGTGGTCCATTTAGAACCACGTCTAGAGAACGAGCTAACTACTACGTTACATTTACTGACGACTTCAGTAGATATGGTTATGTTTACTTGATTAAACATAAACATGAAGTTTTTGGAACGTTCAAAATCTTCCAAAACGAGGTAGAAAATCAACTCGGGAAGACAATCAAAGCACTTCGATCTGATCGAGGAGGTGAGTATTTAAGCCTTGAGTTTTTAGATCATCTTAAGATTCGTGGGATTGTCTCACAACTTACTCCTCCCTATACACCACAATATAATGGGGTGTCAGAGAGGAGAAATCGAACCTTGCTTGACATGGTTCGATCAATGATGAGTCCAACCACTTTGCAAATGTCCTTTTGGGGCTACGCTCTAGAGTCTGCTGCACGCATACTCAATATGGTTCCAACTAAGAAGGTTGATAAGACTCCATATGAAATATGGCACGGGAAAGTCCCGAACTTGTCTTATTTGAAAGTCTAGGGTTGTGAGGCTCTCGTTAAACGAGAAACACCAAACAAACTTGAGCCCAGATCTATCAAGTGTATCTTTGTAGGATACCCAAAGGAAACAATGGGTTACTACTTCTACTACCCACCCGAGAACAAAATATTTGTTGCTCGGTATGCTGAGTTTCTTGAGAGTAGTCTCATATCACAAGAAGCAAGTGGGAGCACCATAGACTTTGATGAAATTCAAAGTCAAGATGCACAACCTTCTGAGAACACTAGTGAACATCACCAAGAGGTTGAACATGAAAATGTCGAATCTCAAAATGATGTTATTCCCATTCGTAGATCCGAAAGGATATCTCACGCACCTGACCGATATGGTTTCTATATCGATGCTGAGGAACATGAGTTAGGGGATCATGATGAACCCGTTAACTATAAAGCTGCATTGTCGGATCCTGAATCTGATAAGTGGCTTGAAGCTATGAATGCGGAAATGCAATCCATGAGGGATAACGAAGTTTGGATCTTAGTTGACCTCCCTCCCAACTGTAAGACTGTTGCGAGTAAATGGCTCTTCAAGAAGAAGACCGATATGGATGGCATTGTACTCACCTTTAAAGCTCGTCTTGTAGCAAAAGGTTTTACTCAAACCTACGGGGTTGACTATGAAGAAACCTTCTCGCCTGTTGCAGATATTAAAGCTATTAGGATTCTTATAGCCATAGCAGCGTTCTATGACTACGAGATTTGGCAAATGGATGTCAAGACCGCCTTCTTGAATGACCATCTGAACGAAGACGTTTATATGGTGCAACCTGAAGGGTTCGTGAATCCTAAACATCCCAGACGTGTATGTAAGCTTCAAAGATCCATTTATGGGTTAAAGCAAGCATCTAGGACCTGGAACAAGAGATTTGATGAGGAGATCAAAAAGTTTGGTTTCACTCAAAATCCTGATGAGCCATGTGTATATAAAAGAGCTAGTGGAAGTATCGTCGTTTTCCTAGTCTTATATGTCGATGACATATTACTCATGGGAAACAATATTCCAATGCTACAAGATGTAAAATCCTGGCTTGGAAAGTGTTTTGCCATGAAAGACTTGGGTGAGGCGGCGTTCATTCTAGGAATCAAGATCTATAGAGATAGATCAAGGCGATTAATCGGTTTGAGTCAAAGTGCTTACATTGACAAAATCTTAAAGCGGTTTAGGATGGATGCCTCCAAACGTGGGAGTCTTCCAATGCAATCCAATGTAGAATTGAGTAAGACTCAAGGTCCCTCCACACCTAATGAGGTGAAGCGAATGAATGGAGTACCTTATGCTTCGGCTGTAGGATCCATCATGTATGCTGTGAGGTGCACTAGACCTGATGTAGCGTTCTCTCAGAACCTTACAAGTAGATACCAACAGAATCCAGGTGAATGTCACTGGACTGCTGTAAAGAACATATTAAAGTATCTTCGAAATACTAAAGATATGTTTCTTGTTTATGGAGGTGATTCAACAACTGAGCTTGGTGTTACTTGCTACATTGATGCTAGTTGGGAGACAGATCGGGATGATCTTCGATCTCAAACCGGATATGTCTTCGTGATGAACGGAGGCGCTGTTGATTGGAAGAGTTCTAAACAAAGCACTACTGCGATGTCTTCTACAGAAGCTGAATACATAGCTGCTTCTGAAGCTGCAATGGAAGCAATTTGGATACGTAAATTCATTTCTGGGCTTGGCGTTGTTCCCAATAATGATAGACCTATGGAAATGTACTGCGATAATACGGGTGCAATTACTATAGCCGATGAACCTGGAGTTCAAAAGGGTGCCAAACATTTTCGAAGAAAATATCACTACATTCGAGAAGTAATTCAAGAAGGTGATATTCGTATTCTTAAAGTTCACACAGATAACAACTTAGCTGATCCGTTTACTAAACCAATGTCTTGTACCAAACATGTTGAGCATGCTAGGAGCATTGGACTTAGACCAGCTGGTAGTTTCATGTAGATTTGTGTATGTTAGTATTTGAATAATTGGGATGTAAAACAGTTTTTATTATATAATGAATTGATATATGAGGTATGATCGTTTTCACTTTATATCAACTGTGTCCTATATTTGCATGTTTAAATCCAAGAGTAATCTTATTATTCTAAATTATCCATTGTCAGTTGATGATACGGGAGTATTGTCAAATTAAGACAAATGTGAGTTGGTCATATTCATTTTTGAATGAATATTAATTGATGATGCCGCCAATCTCATATGTGTTCATTGGATGAACATTGGATTGACCTAACCAACGAGAATTCACTACATGGATCGGTGTCAATAGTGAATCTCGCAAGTGGTTGAATCTCTCATCCTTAGACTTGAGATGCAAGTAGGCTTTGTATGTGTGGAATGTCAATCCTTGATATGGTTCAACGTTGTCCTGAACAAGGCTGCCATAAAGACCATTTTCAGGTGCGATGTGAAATACATGAACGACACGTGTAGTCAAAATAGAATTTGTTCCTCCACCTGTATTGGAGTTAGATACTACTGGGCCCCTCGATGAATTGTATAGATGTATGTGTGGCCACACCCAAATGTAATTAAGATGATACTTGATTAATTTGGAAATCTAGTTCAATATCAATATTGAGAAACAGAATAGTTAAACTTAAGAATGACTTATGATCCATGTCTAAAGTTTAACAGAGTATCTGAAACAAAAGGATGAGTGATATCTAAACCATTTAAAATGAGATGTTTTAGAAACTATCCTCATATGTTTCTGGGGGCAGTGGCGTGTTGCTAGACGCTAACCATTGCTTGCATAATTACTTGCTTATTATGACGTGCGCAAGTGGGAGCTGTTGGAGTATGCTCGTGTCATAATAAATAATTATACGGCTAGACACATGTGAGCCTATGAGGTCACACACATATACACAGAGGTACCAACTAAATATATCGGATATATTGTATTTTCGATATTCATATAACCTACGTAAGATGGTTTATTAGTATTAAAATCAATGCATTTGTAAAGCCCAATTTGTATGCTTATTTTAAGCCGGCCTTTTAATGAGATATAAAAACATACGTTTTGGTTTTAAATAGAAATGATGATATGTATTGATTTGGTATAATGAATGTCATAACAACATATATTCGTTTCACATTTTCATTGGTAAATGATAATTGAAAAGCGACGCAATATGAAAGAACTGTAAATGGTTTTTAGTTCTAAAATTGATCTCAACCTTTTTTTTACATATTAAGAAACTAATTTACGTAGTACGGGTTATATAGACTAGCATCTATTTGGTATACAAGGAAGTGTAGTGTGGATACATCATAGAGGTGATCTCCTTTTTATCACTTGGAGTTTCTTGGTTTGATCTTGTGTTGGTGATTGTCTCTGGTTGATTCTACCGAATCACGCTACAAAGGTATACTTTTATCCTCTTTATTATTTGATTAATCATATGACTCTATGGATCCGTTCATAGGTGCTTGTTCCGCTGCGTTTGATTATATTTAACATGTTATTAATTATATTAAGCACCTATAGGGATCTGTTACTTATGATATTTAAATGATTTGTGGTTAATTTGGTAAAACCTTTTTGCTTATTGAGTTTGATTTTGGATTAAAACCGAGTCCCCTGTTCTTCGCTTTCTACAGTACTGAGTTTCCCAGATTCCGAACAGGGAATCTGGGGTTGTGTTTATTCGGAATATTTCACTTATTCCGAGTGGAGGTTATTTTACTTGTTTATTCGGAATATCAATTATTCCGAGTAAGGTTTCCTTTCAAGATTTTCCGAATAGGGTTTCTCAATAATATATTCCGAATAGCCCAAACTTTCCGAATAGAACAAATAATCCGAGTAAGATTTTTTATTCCGGATAGGGCACACTTTCCGCATAAGGGTTTTTCTTTAGATATTCCGCATAGTCATAATATTCCGAATAGAGCATTCATTCCGCATAAGAGATACTTTCCGAATAGGGCATTTTCCATTTATTCCGCATAGGGCATTTTCCATTTATTCCGCATAAGGAAGATTATTCCGAGTAAGGCACTTTTTCTGAGTAGAGTACTTTTTCCGCATAGCAGTATTATTCCGAGTAGAGCTTCTTTCAAATTATTCCGCATAGGTGAAACATTCCGCATAAGACATTTGTTCCGCATGGCCTTAATTATTCCGAGTAAGGGAAACATTCCGAGTAGAGCAGTATATTCCGCATAGCAAGAAACATTCCGAATAAGAGACTTCCAGTTTTATTCTTCATAAAGGTATTTTCTTACTGTTTCATTTAAATTCTGGATTTATTTTCATTTCTAGTTTCTAGTTTAATTTTATTATTACTTGCCTTTATCATTTTAGTAGATTTAGACCAAAGCTCCCCCTTTTTAGTCACCAAGTACAACTATTCCACTTTTGACCGTGATCGATTCGAGAAGATACCGAGAACGAAACAACGATATACATCAATTGGGTACGAGCAACGCAAAGAGAGATCTTGCAAGCAAAAAACCTTTTTATTAACCAACACCAAAAGTGAGTTATTAAAATGGCGCCGCTGCCGGCTCTTTTCGTAAGGATCAACGGTTTCTTGTGAGAAAAATTGGATTCTGGGATCCGTTCTTTCGGGAACGTTATTTTCAAGCACAAAGAAATTTTCAAAAAACCCATAAAAATATAAAATTTTCAAAAATACAAAAACATTAAAAAACCTATAAAAACCAAAAATATTTTCTCTTGCATTTTATTTTTAGTGTATGCGTACTCGATCCACGTCTTATTCAGAGCCCGAGACTCTCGAACAATTAGACATGACCGGTGTACACAACAACAACAATATTCCACCCCCCCCCCCCCAACATAACAACAACAATAATAACCCACCCCACCAAAACATGAATAATCTACCTTTACCCGACTTACGCACCATGGAGGAGCTATGTCAACCCACGATGAACGGACGTGAAGGCCCGATTGCACCGATGCATGTCACGGCTCAGGAGTTTTCATTGAAGCATCACATGATCCAGCAAGTACAAACGAATCCATTTCGCGGAATTCCGGATGATGATGCCAACAAACACCTTGACAAATTCATAACCATTACCCAAAGCATGAAATCCCCCGGTGTTTCTATGGATGACCTTCGCCTCCAACTCTTTCCTCACTCGCTTTCTCACCATGCCGAAAAATGGTTTGACCGTCTTCCTAAGAATTCTATTCATACGTGGAACGACATGACTCAACGCTTTTTATCGCGCTACTTCCCACCATCCATGGTCACTAACCTCCGTAACCAAATCAGTGGATTTATGCAAGAGAATGATGAATCGCTTTTTGATGCTTGGGAACGATACAATGATTTGATCGACCGCTGTCCTAATCACAATATGCTCCCTGTCACTCTCATTGATACCTTCTACAATGGTCTCACCTTTCGCGATCGTGACACGATCAATGCCGCCGCCGGTGGTACTTTTATGAAAAGGAGACCAGAGGAGTGTCGAGAGTTGATTGAAAACATGACTACTCACCACAAGAATTGGGATTCATCCGCATCCTCAAGATCTAACTCGAGAGTCAATGTTTCTTCTACTACTTCCAATCCTGAGATGACTGAAATTTCTCGACAACTCGCTGAAATGAACAAGAATTTCATGACCATAGCCACAAACCACTTTCAACAAGCTAAAGCCGTTGCTATTTCTTGTGACACATGTGGTGGTCCTCATTCTTATAATGATTGTCCTTCTACTCAAGGCAATTATTCTGAAAACGTTCACGCGGCATACGGTACATATCCCACGGGAGGCTATCAAGCTCGTCCTCAAGGAGACCGTAGCTTGCTAAGTTATCGTTCCAACAATTATCTTGCTCCTCCCGGTTTCCCTCCTGCAAACCAAAACCAACAACAAAGCTATAACCGAAACAACCAATCCCAACCTCGTGCTCAAAATCAATATCCATCCCAAAGAAACACCTACCCAACTCAAGGAAATTCTCAAGCTTACCAAGCTCCACCTCTCAATCAACCGATGACAGTGAATCCCGACGTCGAGTCGTTCATGAAGACTAATCGTGAGATGGTAACGAATCTTCAGAGTCAATTTGTCAATTTGAAGAATGACATGGTGAAACAAGGGAGCGATATTCGAGCCGAGCTACGGAATGATATGGCAAAACACAGCGATGCTATTAATGCCAACATGCAAAACTCTTTTAATAATCAAGTTGTTCACCTTCGTGATATGATTGGTTCGCTCATCCAAAGTAATCAACCCTCTTCTTCGGGCACTCTTCCGAGTAATACCGTTGCGAATCCAAGGGGGGAGATGAAAGCAATCACCACTCGTAGTGGAAAAGGTTATATGGAACCCGAGCTTCCTACACCTCCACCCGTGATTGTGAACAAGGAAACCGAGCAATTTGCCCCACCTCCTTCACCTTCTATCCCCATTTCCCCACCACCCGTGGTTGTGAGTGATCCTATTCCATTAATGCCTTCTTCTTCATCCAATATACCTTATCCTTCAAGGTTGAGGAAAGAGAAGCAAAAGAGCAAGGATGATATTCAGGTTTCAAACTTCCTAAAAATGTTTAAACAATTGAATTTTAACATCTCCTTTGCCGAGGCTCTCGCTCACATGCCCAAATACGCTAAGATGTTTAAAGATCTTCTAAGTGATAAGGAAAAGCTTCTTGACATCGCTCAGACCCAACTTAATGAGAACTGCTCCGCAGTGCTCTTAAGGAAATTGCCCACCAAACTTGGTGATCCGGGTCGCTTCTTGATTCCTTGCAACTTCCCGGGAGTAGAGAATTGCATGGCCCTAGCCGATCTAGGTGCCAGTATAAACTTAATGCCTTTAAGTGTTTGGAAGCAATTATCTCTCCCCGAGCTAGTCCCCACTAAAATGACTTTGGAATTAGCCAACCGTACGATTGCTTATCCAGTGGGGATAGCCGAAGATGTCTTTGTTGGCGTTGATAAATTCACCTTCCCGGCGGATTTTGTCGTCGTTGACTACGAGATGGACCCTCGTGTTCCATTAATCGTTGGACGTCCATTCCTGAGGACCGGTCGCACTCTCATTGATGTAGCCGCGGGCGAATTAATCATGAGAGTTGGTGACGATCAAATTGTCTTCAACATGGGTAAGATTTCTCAGCAACCTTATTCATATGAGAGTGTTAATGCTATTGATGTTCTCGATGAGGCTTGTGAAGAACATTTTCATGATGCTTGCAAAAGTACTCTCTCTTCTCTACCCAATGTTGAGACCGTTGCCTCAATTGCTCCGGCATTGACTCCTTTTGGAGAAAGTGACTTGGATGAGTTCGAAGCTAGCTTGGGTCCTCTCGACATTAAGTATGATAATTCGTCCACCAATTGGGATGAAGATATTCGTACTATTGAGAGACTTCTCAATGAGGACCCATTGTCTCCTCCGACTCCTAAAGAGGTGACTAATGATGATCCATCGTTAGTTTCACCATCTACTGAGGATCCTCCTACTCTCGAGCTTAAGGACCTACCACCTCATCTTGAGTACGTTTTCCTAGAAGACGACGAGAAGTTACCGGTCATCATCGCAAAGGATCTGAAAGAAGACGAAAAAGCCCGACTTGTCGCTGTGTTGAAGAAGCATAAAAGAGCTATCGCTTGGAAAATCTCCGACATCCGTGGAATTGATCCTCATTTCTGCACACATAAAATTCTCATGGAGGACGACTTTAAGCCCACAATTCAAAGCCAAAGAAGGGTGAATCCTAAAATCCATGACGTCATCAAAAAAGAGGTTATCAAACTTCTTGATGCGGGTATGATTTACCCTATTTCGGATTCACCATGGGTTAGTCCAGTCCATTGTGTGCCTAAGAAAGGCGGAATTACCGTTGTGCCCAATGCAAACAACGAGTTAATTCCTACCCGTCTCGTTACTGGGTGGAGAGTTTGTATAGACTACCGCAAACTCAATGATGCCACGAGAAAGGATCATTTCCCTCTACCTTTTATGGACCAAATGCTTGAACGTCTAGCGGGTAATGAATATTACTGCTTTCTGGATGGTTTCTCGGGTTATTTTCAAATACCCATCGATCCCCAAGATCAAGAGAAGACAACATTCACTTGTCCCTATGGCACATTTGCTTACAAAAGGATGCCTTTTGGCTTATGCAATGCCCCCGGGACTTTCCAAAGGTGCATGTTGGCTATCTTCCATGACATGGTTGAGCAAACCATGGAAGTCTTCATGGATGATTTCTCGGTCTTCGGGGATTCTTTCTCTTCTTGCCTTGCCAATTTGGAACGTATGCTTAAGCGGTGCGAAGACACTCGCCTTGTTCTGAATTGGGAAAAATGCCACTTTATGGTAAAAGAAGGCATTGTGCTAGGACACAAAATCTCTAAGGCCGGTCTTGAAGTCGACCGTGCTAAAGTTGATGTCATAGCCAAATTACCTCCACCTTCAACCGTGAAGGGTGTGAGAAGTTTTCTGGGTCATGCGGGCTTCTATCGTCGATTCATTCAGGATTTCTCTAAAATCGCTCGCCCGATGACCCACCTCTTGGAAAAAGATACTCCTTTTATCTTTTCTAAAGAGTGTCTCGAAGCCTTCAATCTTCTCAAGGATAAGCTAACTAAGGCACCGGTCTTGGTCACCCCTAATTGGGAGCTGCCTTTTGAATTGATGTGTGATGCTAGCGACTTTGCTATTGGTGCGGTTTTGGGCCATAGAGTGAATAAACACTTCCAACCAATCCACTATGCTAGCAAAACAATGACGGGGGCTCAATTGCATTATACAACGACCGAAAAAGAGCTTTTAGCTGTTGTCTATGCTTTTGAAAAATTCCACCCCTATCTTGTTTTATCCACCACCATCGTATACACGGACCATTCCGCGTTGAAGTACTTGATGACTAAGAATGATTCTAAGCCAAGACTTCTCCGCTGGGTTTTACTCCTTCAAGAATTCAACATTGAAATTCGTGACAAGAAGGGTGCTGAAAACCTGGCCGCGGATCATCTGAGCAGACTTGAGGATCCATATCAAGGGGATCATCCGAACAAAGAGATCAATGACTCTTTCCCCCTTGAGACCTTAATGTCTATAAATCTCAATCTTGATGGCACCCCGTGGTTTGCCGATATTGCAAACTACTTAGCGGGTGGTGTTCTCATCCAAGGGTTAACATCCCAACAAAAGAAGAAGTTCTTGAACGATGCTAAAACTTACTTTTGGGATGACCCTTTTCTATTCAAACAATGCGCTGACTTGATTATTCGCCGATGTGTTGACGGACCGGCCGCTTTGGACATTCTCCAAGCTTGCCACAAAGGACCCACCGGTGGTCACTTTGGTCCCAACTACACCGCTAAGAAAGTGTTTGATTCTGGATTCTATTGGCCCACCATTTATCGTGATGCTCACGAGATGGTTAAACATTGTGATGCTTGCCAAAAACAAGGCAAGATCACACATAAAGATGAGATGCCTCAAAATTTCATACAAGAATGTGAAATCTTTGATGTATGGGGCATCGACTTTATGGGGCCATTCCCGTCTTCTAAAGGCAACAAATACATCCTTGTCGCTGTCGACTACGTTTCTAAATGGGTTGAAGCCAAAGCTCTACCCACTAACGACGCGAGGGTGGTTTGTAATTTCTTGAAACAACTGTTTGCTCGTTTCGGTGTTCCTCGTGCTATTATCAGTGACCGCGGGACTCATTTTTGCAACGATCAATTTGCAAGAGTCATGGCTAAGTATGGTGTCAATCACCGTCTTTCCACCGCTTATCATCCTCAAACCAACGGTCAAGCCGAGATATCCAACCGTGGATTGAAGAGAATTTTGGAACGTACTGTGGGAGAGCATCGTGCCTCGTGGGCCGATAAACTTGATGATGCTATGTGGGCTTTCCGTACCGCCTATAAGACGCCGATTGGTTGTACACCTTATCGTCTTGTGTACGGGAAAGCCTGCCACCTCCCCATCGAGCTGGAACATAAGGCATACTGGGCCTTGAAGTGGGCTAACTTCGACATCAACAAAGCCGGTGATTTTCGAAAGATTCAACTCAACGAGCTACAAGAATTGAGGAAACAAGCTTACGAGAACTCATTGATTTACAAGGAGAAGACCAAGATTATCCACGATGCTAAAATCAAGAACCGAGAGTTCAACGTTGGTGATCAAGTCTTACTCTTTAACTCTCGGTTGAAGATCTTCTCAGGCAAGTTGAAGAGCCGCTGGTCTGGTCCATTCACCATCGCCAATGTCTTTCCCTATGGTACCATTGAGCTTTCTCAGCCAAATGGGCCCAACTTCAAGGTGAATGGCCAGCGTTTGAAATTGTACTTTGGTGAGGACATCTCTCAGGAGATGATTCCATCCCTCACCACGTTTCCCTTGAATTAGTTCGGGACCGAGTCAGGCTCGTGACTCGGTAAACAAAAACAAGCGCTCCTCGGGAGGCAGCCCGAGTATCTATCCCCCTTTCCCGTTTTTCATCATAAGTGTAGGGGGAGCTATATAGGTTGCTTGTTTTGGATGGTGATGTGATTACAGGGATTATTGCACTCTTGGAATCTTTGAAGAACCGTGCTCCCATGTTATCCACAATACTGGTTCTATCTCTCCACTATCGTGATTCAATTATCTTCATATTCACATTTGAAATTGATCACTTTAGTCGTCTCTTAGCTTGAGTTAACCAACGTGCACAATGTCATAAGTGTAGGGGAGATTTTTCCCACATGCTTAAACATTGAGGACAATGTTTATCTTAAGTGTAGGGGGGACTTCTATCGAAGTTTTAAGTGGACTTTTCCATGAAAATGCCTTCATTTAACCAGAAAATCCTGTTTTTCAACATTTTTCAATTTTTTTATTAACTTTGGCCGTTTAGTCGTATTTTTTTAAAATTTTTATTTTGCTTTCATATGTATATATTCCGCAATAAATTCAAAAAAAAAATAAAAAAATAAAAAAATTTAGTAAAACGATTTTAGCAAGTTTAGATATCTTAGATATATTAGGCCCGTTGTGAATATTTTGACTCAACCCGAATAGACTTATCCAAGTTTATTCTAGCTAGTATCCTTAACCAGGTAGACCTTAATTGGTTTATTAGGTTAAGTGTCCACGAGTCTCATTATTTGAGATTTTAAACTGTGGAGGACGAGAAATGATAGAGTCAATTATAAGTCGGTATTCTTGCGCAAGCTCACTTGGTGTAATTATTTGCCTATTCTCCCATCACTTGCTAATAACTTATCTGCAATAAGTAAGGTCGTACGATTTGAAAAGTTACTTAGCTTCTAGCCCAAGATCGTTTAAAAGTTGCTCGGTAATGACGAGAGTTCATAGCCAAGGCATAACTTATGAAGCGGGGCGCGAAGATTGGCGAGTCCGAAAAGGCCCTAACAAGGCATGAGGATTCAATTTTATTGCTGAAGATCCAAAAGTGATGTGAAAAGCATTATTCCCAAAGTCAATATGAAGGATCAAGACTCACGACGAAAAGCAATCAACTCCCACAAAGATGATGGAGAAGTCTATCCGAAAAGACCCTAACAAGGTATGAGGATAAATAGATCCAAGTCCGAAAGGAGGCGGATCGTTGTATCTCAAAATCCCAAATAGAGATTGAAGAAATAATCATGAAGTCGTGGTCAACAAAGTTGGAGTACTCCTCAAAAGTCTCCAAAGTGAAGAAACGCTATTATGATGAGAAGACCATTATCTCAAGAACGTCTCTCAAGATATGAAGTATGAAGTACATGCCAAATATCGGCCTGAGAAAGGTCTCAAATCGTGAACCAAGTTATGCCAAGATATGAACTTTTTGATATCCCGAGAAGCAGTTTTAAGAGATTTTGTCCTTTAGCTAACTATTGATCAAATCGTCCTACTTTGCTTTCAGCCTAAATAAACTATCGAAATAAGTCCAAAAATGCATCTTCATGATCATTCTAAGACAAAAATAAAATATAAGAGATACACCTAGGAATAAGGGAGTTTAAGCAGTTAATTAAGCCATGTGTGTAAGTGTTTGAATTGCTAACTTATAATAACAATGATCTCGTTTTTAAACTTAGTTTGGGGAACGTGAAACTTGAGGGTAATAAATATTCGCAGCACCAAAGCCCTAATGTAAGTCCTCGATCTCTTTACAAGTTATTTCCACATAGCTATGTTCTATCCTTTTGTTTACTTTAAAAGTTTTAATTTCTCTTAGTGCTTTAATTTTTGTTTAGTAGTATTTGAATAAGGCCAAGGTTAATTAATTATGAGAAAAGTGTAAAGTTGCTTTATCACTAAGCATTGCATGAGGGCATGGCAATGGTTAAGTGTAGGGGATTTGATAGGTGTGAAAACACCCATCCTTTTACCACTTATTTCTTGCTAAAACAAGACCAAAACACGTATTTAATGTCATTTGTTTGGAATTATGCGTGGTTTGTGTGTTTGTTGTGTTTTCAGAGCCAACCGGATAAATATTGGAGAAAACATGGGATTGCACGGGTTTTATCAAGGAAAAAGACTGAAGACGAAGTCTATTGTCCAAGAGATGCAAAAGATTTGAAGTCAATGGGCCTATTTGAAGATTTATCGAAGAAAAGGACCAAAGACGGAAGATTTACATGTGTCGAAGAAACTCAAGTCTATTAATCGAAGAAATTAAAAGACGAGTTGAATTTAATCGTCGACAAATCCCGAATCGAAATCGAAAACGTCAACTTTTCTGAAAAGACGAGGAGACAAAAATAAAGGAAGAAAGCCCACTCACCAACCAAGGGAGAAGCCTATAAATACTCCTCCCATTCACACATCCGGATCTATCATCTTCTATTCTGTTAATTTTATTTCCGAGTTTTTAGGAACCATCTCCCTTAAGGAGTGGTTTTCATCTTTGTTTAATTTTCTTCCAATCTTGTAAGTTTGATCTTTCCATTTGTTTTGTTGAATCTTAAATCATTAATACAAGTCTTCTTTTAACCTTTCCATCATCTTGTTCTTAATCTCTTTTTGATTCTTAGTTCTTAAGTTTTATTCTTTCGGTTTGATTGCCAAAAGTAAGTGGGTTTTGCGATTTAGTTGTTTTGGATTCAAGCTTTCTATGAGTAAAAGATTAGTGGTAAAATTGGTTTAAGTTTTGATTAAAAAACTTGGTGATTTTTGGTGTTGAATTCGTTCTTTGATTTCCCCTGTTCCTCGCTTCCTGTTTCTGATCTTGCCAAGATTCCGAATAGGGAATCTGGGGTTGTGTCTATTCGGAATATTTCAGTTATTCCGAGTAGAGATAGATTTTCTTGGATATTCGGAATATCAATTATTCCGAGTAGAGGTTATTTTTCTTGTTTATTCGGAATATCAATTATTCCGAGTAAGGTTTCCTTTCAAGATTTTCCGAATAGGGTTTCTCAAAAATATATTCCGAATAGCCCAAATTTTCCGAATAGAACAAATATTCCGAGTAAGATTTTTTTTTTATTATTCCGGATAGGGCATACTTTCCGCATAAGGGTTTTTCTTTAGATATTCCGCATAGTCATAATATTCCGAATAGAGCACTCATTCCGCATAAGAGATACTTTCCGAATAGGGCTTCTTCCAAATTATTCCGCATAGGGCATTTTCCATTTATTCCGCATAAGGCAGATTATTCCGAGTAAGGCACTTTTTCCGCATAGCAGCACTTTTTCCGAGTAGAGTTCTTTTTTTCCGCATAGCAGTAATATTCCGAGTAAGAGCAGATATTTCCAGTTTTTATTCTTCATAAAGGTATCTTCTTACTGTTTCATTTAAATTCTGGATTTATTTTCATTTCTAGTTTCTAGCTTAATTTTATTATTACTAGTCTTTATCATTTTAGTAGATTTAGACCAAAGCTCCCCCTTTTTAGTCACCAATTACAACTATTCCACTTTTGACCGTGATCGATTCGAGAAGATACCGAGAACGAAACAACGATATATATCAATTGGGTACGAGCAACGCAAAGAGAGATCTTGCAAGCAAAAACCTTTTTATTAACCAACACAAAAAGTGAGTTATTACCACACCTGCACGGAAAAGCTTCATGCTTCAACATGTACGTAATAACAATTTGTTTATGATGATAAGTGTGTGTGATCTGCTGGTGGTTGTGATGATAAGGAGTGTGTGTGGTTCTCTTTGTATGCTAAAAAAGTGAGGGAAATTGTTAACATTTTCCCTCCAATGTTTTCCCTCCAATGCTGGTGGTTGTGATACCATATTGACTCATATCATGTAATACGATATCGTATTGGCTCATATCATGTAATACGATACCCTATTGACTCATATCATGTAATACGATCCCCTATTGACTCATATCATGTAATACGATCCCCTATTGACTCGTATCATGTAATACTATACCATATTGACTCATATCATGTAATACGATACCGTATTGGCTCATCTCATGTAATACGATCCCCTATTGACTCATATCATGTAATACGATACCCTATTGACTCATATCATGTAATACGATACCCTATTGACTCATATCATGTAATACGATACCCTATTGACTCATATCATGTAATACGATACCACATTGACTCATATCATGTAATACGATACCATATTGGCTCATATCATGTAATATGATCCCCTATTGACTCGTATCATGTAATACGATACCCTATTGACTCATATCATGCAATACGATACCATATTGACTCATATCATGTAATACGATACCCAATTGACTCATATCATGTAATACGATACCCTATTGACTCATATCATGCAATACGATACCATATTGACTCATATCATGTAATACGATACCGTATTGGCTCATATCATGTAATACGATCCCCTATTGACTCATATCATGTAATACGATACCCTATTGACTCATATCATGTAATACGATCCCCTATTGACTCGTATCATGTAATACGATCCCCTATTGACTCGTATCATGTAATACGATACCATATTGACTCATATCATGTAATACGATACCGTATTGGCTCATATCATGTAATACGATACCCTATTGACTCATATCATGCAATACGATACCATATTGACTCATATCATGTAATACGATACCCTATTGACTCATATCATGTAATACGATACCCTATTGACTCATATCATGCAATACGATACCATATTGACTCATATCATGTAATACGATACCCTATTGGCTCATATCATGTAATACGATACCCTATTGACTCATATCATGTAATACGATCCCCTATTGACTCGTATCATGTAATACGATCCCCTATTGACTCGTATCATGTAATACGATACCATATTGACTCATATCATGTAATACGATACCGTATTGGCTCATATCATGTAATACGATACCCTATTGACTCATATCATGTAATATGATCCCCTGTTGACTCGTATCATGTAATACGATACCCTATTGACTCATATCATGCAATACGATACCATATTGACTCGTTTCGAAATTTACTATTTTAAAACGTAATTATTGTAATTTATAAAATAAATTTACATAAATAAAATATATTAGTGATACTTATTAATTTTTTATATAAACAAAATAACTTGATAATATTTTGTATAAATAATTTAGTAACTATAAACTCTATTTATTAATGTTTAAAACATTTTAAAATTAAAATTATTCTCGTTTCAAAATTTACTATTTTAAAACGTAATTATTGTAATTTATAAAAAACATTTACATAAATAAAATATATTAGTGATACTTATTAATTTTTTATATAAACAAAATAACTTGATAATATTTTGTATAAATAATTTAGTAATTATAAACTCTATTTATTAATGTTTTAAAACATTTTAAAATTAAAATTATTCTCGTTTCGAAATTTACTATTTTAAAACGTAATTATTGTAATTTATTAAATAAATTTACATAAATAAAATATATTGGTGATACTTATTAATTTTTTATATAAACAAAATAACTTGATAATATTTTATATAAATAATTTAGTAATTAAAAACTCTATTTATTAATGTTTTAAAACATTTTAAAATTAAAAATTCTCGTTTCGAAATTTACTATTTTAAAACGTAATTATTGTAATTTATTAAATAAATTTACATAAATAAAATATATTGGTGATACTTATTAATTTTTTATATAAACAAAATAACTTGATAATATTTTATATAAATAATTTAGTAATTATAAACTCTATTTATTAATGTTTTAAAACATTTTAAAATTAAAATTATTCTCCGTTCGAAATTTACTATTTTAAAACGTAAGTATTGTAATGTATAAAATAAATTTACATAAATAAAATGTATTAGTGACACTTATTAATTTTTTATATAAACAAAAGACTTGTTAATATTTTATATTAATAATTTAGTAATTTAAAAACTCTATTTATTGATTTTTTTAAAACATTTTAAATTTAATACTATTATAGTTTCGAAATTTAGGGTCGAAATTTCGACCCTAATTTTGGCACTAAAACATTTTATTTTCAAAAAATTTCACGAAAATTTTAAAATTCCATACCAAAATTAAAAAATTCGCGGTTTATATTTAGGGTCGAACATTAGGGTCGAAATTTTCGACCCTAATATTTAGGGTCGCAAATTTCGACCCTAATATTCGACCCTAAATTCTATCCACAACTTCACCCATAACACTTCATTCATTCTATGTTCATCTTCCACCAAAAAAAAAACGGGAGCATCATTCTATCTTCATCACCAATCCGCATTCGCATCACCAATCCGCCACAACCATTCGCATTACCACCACCTTCGCATCACCACCACCTTCGCATCACCACCACCATTCGCATCACCACCACCATTCACATCACCACCACCTTCGCATCACCACCACCTTCGCATCACCACCACCACCTTCGCACCACACTCCTTCGCATCCATCACCACCACCACACTCCGTCCCATCCATCACCACCACCACACTCCGACCCACCACCACACTCCATCCCGTCACCCCAGTCAGTCCCACCACCACCACACTCGCACACGAGCACTTTTGTGATTGGTTTTTTAATAATTATAAAGGTAATTGATTTTTTGTTTAATCTATTAATTTTGTTTAATTATGTTTACTTTTCTGCTAAATGTGATTATTAACGTTTAATTATTGTTAGTTTTTTTGCTAGAACCACCCACCACCACCGCCGGTGCGACAGCAGTGGCAACCACAGTCCCACCAATTTGTTTTTTTAATAAATATAAAGGTATTGATTTTTTGTTTAATATATTAATTTTGTTTAATTTTTTTCTAAATGTGATTGTTAATGTTTAATTATTATTATATTATTGTTAATTTTTTTGCTAGCAACCACCCACCACCACCGTCGGTGCGGCATCAGTAGCAACCACCACTGCCGGCAGCGGTAGCAGTAGCAACCACCACCATCGGCAGCAGCAGTAGCCTCCACCACCACCACAGGTGCTTATGATTTCGGCTTAATTGATTTAGGCTTATTTAGGCTTAGTTGAAAGGTGTTTGAAAAGTGTATTTGTTTTGATAAGCTTATCACGATATGCGCTTATTAGTTGATTTCGGATTATATTTAAGCTTATGATTTCAGATTATATTTAAGGATTAACTGATTTAGGATTAACTGATTTAGGCTTAATAGATTTTAGTTGTAATTTGAATGAAACAATGATTTAATCTTTAGATGTGTAATTTTTAATGAAATTGTTCTTATATGTTTAAATGTGTAAATTTTTATGAATTTGTGTATTAGCATTAACCGGTCCACGAAATTGTGTGTTCATGTACTTGTTATATTACAGATGGCGTGTGTAGGTGGTAGATCACACGGTGGGGATGGTGGTGGTACTCCACCTAGACGACCTACAAAGTTCGTACCTGGCAATTGCGAAAGTAAGAAATTGTGATTTATTTTTATTTTATGTCAACTCTTATTGTTAATTAAGTGTGTTTGAATTTTCATGAATCAATAACTTCAATAACTAATATTTGCAGGTGACCCGATACCACATATGGTTACGGTTAATACGAGCCTAAGGAGGAAGCATAGGGCGCATGGAGGACCTTTGCCAGTTACATTTGATGTTTATGATCTTAATAGCTTCCATCCGTTAGGCGATAATGCTGCGATATTGAGCTCTCTGATGGGGGAAACAGTCCGACCACTTCCACTTGCTTGCGAGTGGGAACAGATACCATTGCACCTCAAAACCCATATCTTTCCTACACTTGAGGTATTAATTGTTTGCGTTACATCTAGTCTTATTAACTGTTTTGGTTGAAAATTGTTTGTTTATTTAAATGCATATGTTTACATGTAGACCTATTTCAACCTGACGGGTTGGTTGGATAGTCGTGATAGTGTGACTTATGGCGGGATAACATATGTAGTGGGAGAAAGGATAAAAACTGGAATTAACTGTATGTTGAGGCTACTTTGGCGCAAAAATAGGAACAAGTTAAAGCGTGACTATTATTCTATCCATGATTCGGCCGAGGAAGCGGCGCTTGTACTGCCCCCATCGAGTTCTACATGGGGCAACAGATCAGCAAGGGAGTGGCTTGATTTGTGCCGGTATTGGTCCGACCCGAAACAGGTGAGGAGAAGTGAAGTTAATGCAGTTAACCGCTCGAAAAACAAAGTTTCTACACATCAAGGGAAAAAATCATTCGCTCAAGGAAGGAACGAATATGTAAGAATCGTTATAGTTTTTGTGATCATTTAAAAGTTTTATATTGTTTATTTGTATCTTGTTATTAATTTTTTTGGTAAAGATCTTGTTATTAATTTATTTGATATTGGACAGAAAGTCAAGCATGGGTCCCACGAGGACCTTATACAAACTTGGAAGAGGGCACGCACAAACAAGAATGGCACTATGTCCGAGGAAAATGCAAACATATATGTAAGTAATTTAATTTATACATGCTTTAATAACATATTTTTATTTGTTTTTAACTTCTTTTTTTCTCTTTCTTTTTCACAGTCGAGAATGATGGCCATAAAAGAAGCGATTTCTTGCGGTGCTGAGCAGTACAAAAGTGATCAAGAAATAATTGATCTAGTAAATCCGAGCCGCAACACTCAAAATATCGTCGGCAGGGGCAGGAAGTTGCCGGGTGGTGGTACCTCATATGGACGCGGGAGTAGTTCTTATAGTGAGGGAGTGACTCGAGAACAACTCTCGGAGGTACTTAGAATTCATGAGCAAGAAAAAGAGCTGTTGAGGAAGCAAACCGAGGAGGCGCAGCAACGGGCTAATTTGGCCCATATGTATGCTAGTTTGGCGCAACAAAATGCTGAGGTAAACAACGCCCGTCTAAGTCATTTGATTTCTCATTATACTTCACATGTGGGTCGAGGGTATACCAGACCTAATAACCCTTTTGTACCGCCACCCCAATTCGCTTCTATGTCTGGCATGTCTCAGTTCCCTGGTATGCCTCAGTTCCCTGGTATGTCTCAGGTCCCTGTTATGCCCCAGTTCCGTGGTATTCCTCCCCCTCCCGGATTTTCATATAATGCTCCACTCAACCCACTCCAACCTCCAATTACCCAAAATAACAGTTTCAACAACTGTAATCGACCCGTTGTCAACACCACTGGCCCCTCGAGTTCTAACTCTCGGGAAAGTGCCAACTATACCGTCAGCCTAAATCCTCATCAAAATGATACTCGGACCGTCGACGAGTTGGCTCAAGATCTTGAGAATGCCAACAACATGTCCGATAATGAGCTAATTAACTCGGATGCTGATGAGGGGGATGATGAGGGGGATGATGATCAGGCCGGGGACTATTCAGATTAGGAGTTGTTGTTGGTTTTAGACTTTTTATTTTGTGTAATAACTTAAGACTTGTTAAATTGTGAAACATGGATTTATTGTGATGTGTAATAATTTTAGACTTGTTACATTTGTGAAATAAGGATTTGGTGAAATGTATTCTAACGTTTTGGCTATTTAACGTATTGTAAATTATTAGTATTGTACTGTTTAGTGATTTGTAATATTGTGGATTTGTTGAAATATAGATTTTTTTCCGGAAAAAATGCCGGAAAAAAATCTGGAAACAAGCTGCAAAATGCAGTTTTTTTTTGCCCAGAAACCATTTAGGGTCGAAATTTCGACCCTAACCATATAGTTAGGGTTGAAATTTCGACCCTAATTTATAGTTAGGGTCGAAATTTTCGACCCTAAGTCCAACCTGCACACATATTTCTGCAAAAAAACTAATATAAAATGTTTAGGGTCGAAATTTTTCGACCCTAAACTTGAAAACTATTTCGACCCTAATTTATTAAATTAAAAAAAAACGTTTTCACAATGTTTTTTTAATTTACACGTGGATAATATTTAGGGTCGAAATTTTCAACCCTAAATTTGAAATATTATTTCGACCCTAATTTAATAAATTAAAAAAAAACGTTTTCACAATGTTTTTTAAATTACACGTGGATATTATTTAGGGTCGAAAATTTCGACCCTAAATTTTGGTCAAAATTTCTGCTGAAAAGTGGTGGGCCCTATTTTTTCGACCCTAAATTACATAGGGTATTTCGACCCTAGTTTTTTAGGGTCAAATAGTTAGGGTCGAATATTTCGACCCTAAAAATTAGGGTCGAAAACCCTTTGTATTTAGGGTCGAAATTTTCGACCCTAACCCTTGATTTTGTTGTAGTGAATAGTGGCTACACGATCAATTAAACGTGGTTATTAATGTATTGTTACCTACCACTTGAATATGTCAAAACCGTTACAAGTTTACCAGTTCAGCTCCAGCATTGCCAAAAAGCACTAGCTAACCCATGAAGGATGTTCCTGCAGAAGCATTCAGTCTTGAAAAACACTCAGTTGATTAGTCAACCCACTGAGTATGTCCTCATATGTATCACTCCCTAATGGTATCCTTTAGCTTATACAAAGCTAAAGTCATCACTCTTTAATGAATAACTTCAGTTAACTCTTTAAAAATCATCAACGATACTGAACAACACTTTATCACTATTAAAATCAGTATATTTATAGACTTATGGGTGTACACACTATATGATTTCAATCCTATTTATCAGGTATGAACAAAACGCACAATTAAATAAGATTTTCAAGAGTATATGTCCCGATATACACAGCCTGTTTCTTGAAAGGGACGAAATGTGTGGAATATCAGCCATCATTGCGTACGCCACCAATGTTTATGACCATTCATTTTACGTGGTTAATGACTTTTAATGTCACATAATTGCACTTCAAGACAATTCGTTGATGACAAACACCAGATACAGTCACCCATTCGTGTACGTTTTTTGCAAGGTCATACACACGTTTTAACAATTATCACCCTAACAGTTGGTAATTAGTAGACTAAGGATATGTTTGGCATTTTTAAGAGCTAGAGCGGATCGTTAGAGCAAGGTGTTGGAGTTGGATGTTAGAGCATGTAGCTTGAGTTTATTTTTACATACTATTTTAACTAGTATGTTATTTAATAGCTTATCTTTTAACAAGCTCATTCAAGCTATGTCATTCAAATGAGACTTATTTTTAACAGTAGCTTATTTTTTAAAAAACCAATAAGCTCATGCTACGATAAGCTCTGATAAGCTCACGCGCCAAACATAGCCTAAGTGTATGTTTGACATTTTAAAGAATTGGAGTGGATCGTTGGAACGGGTCATTGGAGCTGGATGCTAGAACATCTAGCTTGAGTTTATTTTTACATTCTACTTTAATTTGCATGTCATTTAGGGACTTATTTTTTAAACAAGCTTTTTCAAACTCTGTTCATCAAACGAGATTTATTTTTAATAATAACTTATTTTTTTTTAAACAATAAATTAATTTTACGATAAACTCTGATAAGTCTACGTATCAAACATAAGCTTGAGAAGGAAGGTTCCTTTGTACTTTGGTAGTAATCCAATTCATGTTTAATTTTTTAGAGAGAAAACAAATATATAAAAGAGCAACATGTTGCATTGTTCTGACTGAACTAAATTTTTAGTCAGGAAAGAAACTCTACCCGTGTGCATGCATTGAATGAAGAAGCTGTTGTTAATTAACTGCATTATTAACGAATGGTAGGCTTAATATATCCGTTTTTCAAATTATATGTGCCATGCATTTAATTTATTTATTCACGATAATATTATGAATCGCACAGTACCTTTCTAGACAGGTTTATTCCATCATCCTTTAGGACAAAACGAGTAGTATTTCATTCGAATAAACAGCTGTAACATGCATGCATTGTTTGATAACCACAATTTTAAAGGTATAAATACTACACTCTTCACAATTATAAGTATCACCATAACTCATCAACTATTTCTTCAATCACTAATTCTTCTTCACACAAAATGACTCCAATTCGGTTCTTGCTACTTTTGGTCTTTGTATTATCCATCTTACATGTTTCTTTTGCGAGGAGACGGCTTACTGAGCTGGTTCGCGACTCGTCTAGCTTACTAAAGTACCACAAAGGTCCTCTCCTGAGTGGAAATATCTCTATTAACCTCGTTTGGTATGGCAACTTTAATCCGTCTCAAAAGGCCATTATCTCTGATTTCATTACCTCGTTATCGTTCAAATCACATCAGCAACCCTCGGTTGCCACATGGTGGAAAACAATCGAAAAATACCATAGCAAATTGTCCAAACCCGTGTCGTTGTCGACCAAGCTTGGTAAACAAATGTCTGACCCGAAATACTCCTTTGGAAAGTCATTAACTGATAACCACCTTGTTCAACTTGCTTCAAAAGTTGCATCGCCAAATGCTGTTAATGTAGTTTTAACAGCAAATGATGTGGCAGTTACACGTTTTTGCTCTGGCAGATGCGGAACACACAGCTCCGCATTAGCAAATTATGTAACTGCCCATGGTAAAGTAAAGAAATATAAATTTCCATATATTTGGGTTGGAAACTCGGAGACACAATCACTACAACAAAACAAGTGTTTAGGGTCGCCCTTTTTCTAGGGTCGACTTAGTCGTCCCTAGATTAAGGGGGGACCCACCACTTTATCAACAAATTCTTGGTCAAAAGGGCTGTGGGGAAAAGTGGGGACCACAAAACCTAGGGACGACTTAGTCGTCCCTAGGTTAAATAAACTTATTTTTCCCTTTTTAAATCTTTTTTATATATTTAAAATTAATATAAATATTATTTATTTAAAAAGTTTAAAATGAAAGTGGGGACCAGAAAACCTAGGGACGACTAGGTTAAATAAACTTATTTTTTCCGTTTTAAATCTTTTTTATATATTTAAAATTAATATAAATATTTTTTATTTAAAAAGTTTAAAATGAAAGTGGGGACCAGAAAACCTAGGGACGACTTAGTCGTCCCTAGGTTAAATAAACTTATTTTTTTATCTTTTTTATTTATTTAAAATTATTTAAAATTAATATAAATATTATTTAAAAAAACGTTTAAAAAACGTATAAATATAAATAATTTTAAAATTAAATTATTTAAAATTACTTTATACTAGGGATGAGCATTTGGACCCGAATCCCGAATTGAACCCGAACCGTTCCCGGAACCGTACCGATTCCCGATACCCGAATCCCGTTCGGTACGGTACCGGGACTACGAAATAAGGTGAAAAAAAATTCGGGACCACTAATTCGGGACGGGACCGGTACCAAATCGGGAAATTCCCGAAAAAGAACGGGAAAATCCCGATTTCCCGGTACCGGTACCGATTCCCGTACCGGTACCGATACCCGAATCCCGTTCGGTACGGTACCGGTACCATAATTTTATGCTCGGGAAATAATCGGTACCACTAATTCGGGACGGGTTCGGGACGGGACCAGTACCGTGCTCATCCCTACTTTATACATATTTAAAAAAAAATATATATTTAGTTAAAAATAACTTTATACCTATTTAAAAAAAAACTTTATATATATTTAAAAAAAATTTATATATTTAGAAAAAAAAATTATACATATTTAAAAATAACTTTATACATATTAAAAAAACTTTATACATATTTAAAAAAAAATTATACATATTTAGAAAAAAAAGTATACATATTTAAAAAGAACTTTATACATATTTAAAAAAAAACTTTATACATATTTAAAAAAAACTTTATACATATTTAAAAAAAACTTTATACATATTTAAAAAAAACTTTATATTTATTTAAAAAAAACTTTATACATATTTAAAAAAACTTTATATTTATTTAAAAAAAACTTTAGATATATATTTAACACTTAAACACGCGCTTAATTAAAAATATATATTACAACGATAATAGATTCATAAATAAGAAAAAAAACATCACAAACTAGTTAAAACTAAACGTACAGATTAACACATAATAATAAAATACAAATTAACACATTAAAATAACAAATAGATTACTACTCAAAGCTAAGATTTTCCATATCATTTAAAAACTCATGAAGTATTGCAGCCGATTGACATGCGTGGTCTTCAGGATGCCTTTCCATTTCTAGTCTTGTCTCTAGCATCTTTATCTTTAGATCTTTGATCTTGCAATTAGAGCACTCAGTTGGTGCAGATTGAGAAGGACCTGTATAAGAACTTGGATGTGAACCTTGAGGTGTTGAAGATCCAGGGAAAGATCTTATACGGAGTTCGAGATCAAAATCATCCTTCCATTTAAAATATTTACATCCATAATCATTTGTTTTTGGCTGTTACAAAGTAAACAAATAACATGACATGTCATTTTAATAATCACACGTATTACATAACTAAAACATTTGATTGTTTACCTTCGAAAGAGGACACGCATAGTAAAGTTTACCAAAGCTATGAGGTTGATGTGACTGTCTCAACACAATATATCCCTTTCTACATGTACACTTATAAGCTTCAAGCGGATCCATATTATGCAAAATCGGGTGGTGGTGGTGGTGAGTTTGGTATGAGAGGATAAGAGTTTGTGAGGATAAGAGCTACCATAAATAAAGATAAAAATTTAGGGTCGACACATTTAGGGACGACTTAGTCGACCCTAGCTTTCCCGCCAACATTTTCCCGCCAGCATTTACCGCCAACATTTCCCGCCAATATTTGGAATCACTGGTTGAACCTATAACGTATAACCGTAACATATGGACTCGTCGGTTGAACCTATAACGTATAACCGTAACATATGGACTCGTCGGTTGAACCTATAACGTATAACCGTAACATATGGACTCGTCGGTTGAACCTATAACGTATAACCCTAACATATGGACTCATCGGTTGAACCTATAACGTATAACCGTAACATATGGACTCGTCGGTTGAACCTATAACGTATAACCGTAACATATGGACTCATCGGTTGAACCTATAACGTATAACCCTAACATATGGACTCGTCGGTTGAACCTATAACGTATAACCGTAACATATGGACTCCTCGGTTGAACCTATAACGTATAACCCTAACATATGGACTCACCGGTTGAACCTATAACGTATAACCGTAACATATGGACTCATCGGTTGAACCTATAACGTATAACCCTAACATATGGACTCGTCGGTTGAACCTATAACGTATAACCGTAACATATGGACTCGTCGGTTGAACCTATAACGTATAACCGTAACATATGGACTCGTCGGTTGAACCTATAACGTATAACCGTAACATATGGACTCATCGGTTGAACCTATAACGTATAACCCTAACATATGGACTCGTCGGTTGAACCTATAACGTATAACCCTAACATATGGACTCGTCGGTTGAACCTATAACGTATAACCGTAACATATGGACTCGTCGGTTGAACCTATAACGTATAACCGTAACATATGGACTCATCGGTTGAACCTATAACGTATAACCCTAACATATGGACTCATCGGTTGAACCTATAACGTATAACCGTAACATATGGACTCGTCGGTTGAACCTATAACGTATAACCGTAACATATGGACTCGTCGGTTGAACCTATAACGTATAACCGTAACATATGGACTCATCGGTTGAACCTATAACGTATAACCGTAACATATGGACTCGTCGGTTGAACCTATAACGTATAACCGTAACATATGGACTCATCGGTTGAACCTATAACGTATAACCCTAACATATGGACTCGTCGGTTGAACCTATAACGTATAACCGTAACATATGGACTCCTCGGTTGAACCTATAACGTATAACCCTAACATATGGACTCACCGGTTGAACCTATAACGTATAACCGTAACATATGGACTCATCGGTTGAACCTATAACGTATAACCCTAACATATGGACTCGTCGGTTGAACCTATAACGTATAACCGTAACATATGGACTCGTCGGTTGAACCTATAACGTATAACCGTAACATATGGACTCGTCGGTTGAACCTATAACGTATAACCGTAACATATGGACTCATCGGTTGAACCTATAACGTATAACCGTAACATATGGACTCGTCGGTTGAACCTATAACGTATAACCGTAACATATGGACTCATCGGTTGAACCTATAACGTATAACCCTAACATATGGACTCGTCGGTTGAACCTATAACGTATAACCGTAACATATGGACTCCTCGGTTGAACCTATAACGTATAACCCTAACATATGGACTCACCGGTTGAACCTATAACGTATAACCGTAACATATGGACTCATCGGTTGAACCTATAACGTATAACCCTAACATATGGACTCGTCGGTTGAACCTATAACGTATAACCGTAACATATGGACTCGTCGGTTGAACCTATAACGTATAACCGTAACATATGGACTCGTCGGTTGAACCTATAACGTATAACCGTAACATATGGACTCATCGGTTGAACCTATAACGTATAACCCTAACATATGGACTCGTCGGTTGAACCTATAACGTATAACCCTAACATATGGACTCGTCGGTTGAACCTATAACGTATAACCGTAACATATGGACTCGTCGGTTGAACCTATAACGTATAACCGTAACATATGGACTCATCGGTTGAACCTATAACGTATAACCCTAACATATGGACTCATCGGTTGAACCTATAACGTATAACCGTAACATATGGACTCGTCGGTTGAACCTATAACGTATAACCGTAACATATGGACTCGTCGGTTGAACCTATAACGTATAACCGTAACATATGGACTCATCGGTTGAACCTATAACGTATAACCCTAACATATGGACTCGTCGGTTGAACCTATAACGTATAACCGTAACATATGGACTCCTCGGTTGAACCTATAACGTATAACCCTAACATATGGACTCACCGGTTGAACCTATAACGTATAACCGTAACATATGGACTCATCGGTTGAACCTATAACGTATAACCCTAACATATGGACTCGTCGGTTGAACCTATAACGTATAACCGTAACATATGGACTCGTCGGTTGAACCTATAACGTATAACCGTAACATATGGACTCGTCGGTTGAACCTATAACGTATAACCGTAACATATGGACTCATCGGTTGAACCTATAACGTATAACCCTAACATATGGACTCGTCGGTTGAACCTATAACGTATAACCCTAACATATGGACTCGTCGGTTGAACCTATAACGTATAACCGTAACATATGGACTCGTCGGTTGAACCTATAACGTATAACCCTAACATATGGACTCGTCGGTTGAACCTATAACGTATAACCGTAACATATGGACTCCTCGGTTGAACCTATAACGTATAACCCTAACATATGGTTTTGGATTATATTTAAGCTTAATTGATTTAGGCTTAGTTGATTTCGACTTAATATATATATATAATTGATTTCGGCTTAATTGATTTAGCATTAGTTGATTTCCGTTGTATATAGTGCTTAATATATATATAGATGATTTCGGCTTAATTGATTTAGGCTTAATAGAATTCGGGTTATATTCGGGTTAGAAATTTTTTTGGAAACCAACTAATTTAGGTTTTCTTTATTTTATGTTTGTGTTTGGTTAGCACCAGGACAGTCGGGACAACTTCCTCATCCGGACCTCTTTTTCTATCTTTATATCTTTGCTTATTCCAGTCGTGACCGAGGTGTGTAATTAATATTATGCATATGTTTATTATATTATATATATATGATATATGATTGTTAGTCTTTGTAGTAAATAATTTTAGGAATATTTTAGGATTTTATCGATTAATTTCGGAAAATTCCCGTCCGAAGTTAATCAACCTATAGAAAACCCGTCCGAAATTAATTTATTAGGAATTAATTTCGGAAAGTCCCCTGTTTGGGACTGCTTTTTGATGTTTCGTCTCATTTAGGATATGAATGCGTATAACTGGTTTATTATTTGAGATGATTTCGACAGTGTTTCTCCTTTACTCCTACGAATATGTCTTTAAACACATATTTGGGGAGTAGAGGGGAAATGCTGCCGAAATTTACTCAAATAGTAAACCGGTTATACGCATTCATATATGGGACGAAACATTCAAAAGGTGGGTTAGGATTGCCTTCCATAGTTGCACTAGGAAGATAAAAAAGAGTTCATATTCATTTTGTTAGTATGACATTTTACGTATAAAAAAAATAATTTATCTGAGTATGTTTATTTGCAACGCAGTTATGACAATTGATAAGAGTTGGACCACTGTAAACAATCGTAATTCCAATGAGTTTTTAGATGGTCTTTTTGGATTCATCCAGGATTGTGAGAAATTTTTGCACCCCATCTCACAAAAGCTCCGTTGCCCATGTAGTCATTGTTGTAACCGTGAAAAGTTGGTTACCCTCGGCCAACTTGAGGCACACATATCCAGATTCGGGTTTGACAAACATTACACCACTTGGATATATCACGGTGAACCAATTCTTCCGTTACCTCCACTATTACCACATTCACCTGATCGAATTCACATGGATGCGTTCTTCGAAGATATTTCTGCAAATAATATTCCAAATCCACCATCTGAAACTCCACCCTCTCAAACTCCACCAACTCAAACAACCGGTCCTCAACCAACCCAAACATCGGGTCCTAGTAACGAGTTTGAAGAGTTACTCGCTAGGTCTGCCCAAAAGTTGTACCCGGGTTGTGATATGACCACATTGGAATTTACATCAGAGATTTCGCACATCAAGGTTTTACACAAAATAACTGATGCCGGGTTTAACAAAATTCTTGCTCTTCTCCAAAAGGCATGTTCCCCTAGTAAAGGATACAATTTCCCGTCTTCATACTATGAAATAAAAAAGACATACAAAAAGATCGGGTTAGGATACGAATCGATCCATGCTTGTATAAATGTGTATATTGATAAAATGTGTATACTGATATGAACTTGTTATTTTACAGATGGCATGTGTAGCTCCTAGGTCACACGGTGGGGATGCTGGTGGTAGTCCACCCAGACGGCCCACACGTCCTGTACCGGCCGAGTGTCAGCGTAAGAAATCATTATATTTTTTTATAACACTGATATTTATAATTTATGTCACTTGAATTTTTACGAGTAAATAACATATCTTTTGTAGGTTCAAATCAACGCTTTGTGACCAACCTAGATAAATTAAGGAAGGCGTACAGAAATAATAACGAAAAACCTTTGACAATTGGCTTTGAATTTAAAGATCTGCAAACCTTCCATTTTCTGGGCAATTATGCATCATTGTTGACTCATCTTTTGGGGGAATTAATCCGGTCACTTCCCCTAAACTGCGAATGGGACGAAATTCCAGAGTCTGATAAAGCTCATATTTATCCTACAATTGAGGTGAAAATTGTTTATTTTACTTATATTGTTATGTTATCGACATTTAGATATGTGTGTTATGTTTAATTTGTTTGTTTATTTAAATTCATATGTTTTTATGCAGACATATTTCGACCTCGAGCCATGGTACAATGATCGTACTCAGGTGGTGTGTGGCAATGGTGTGTATGAGGTGTGTACTCGGGTTAGGCTTGCGTTGGAATATCAGCTGAGGTTGCTGTATAGAAAATACAAGAACAGGATCAAGAAACATTATTATTCGAAATATGAGACGCCCGCACTGGCACAAGAACATGTACCGCCTGAGAGTGTGTGGGACGGTAGAACCGAAGGTGATTGGGGTGAATTGGTTCAGTGGTGGTCAGACCCAAAGAGGGTGGCAAGAAGTGAGGTTAATACTGTTAATCGTTCCAAAAACACGGTACCGACCACTCAAGGCAAAAAACCATTCGCCCGAGGAAGGAATGAATACGTAAGACTCTTTATAATTTTTGTGATTTATTTAAAAGCGTTTATATTGTTTATTTATTATAGCTCGTTACTAATTTATTTGAGATTTTACAGAAAGTCAAGGAAGGGGTTTACGAGGACCTGGTTGAAACATGGAGGAAGGGGCACTCAAGTGGTGGCACGTTTAAAAGTAAAGAAAACGAGGAAAGATATGTAAGTAATATATAACTCTTTACATGCCTTAGTAACTAATTTCATTTCTTTTAAATCGTTTTTTTTTTCCCAGGAAAAGATGAAAGCCCTCAGGGACCAAGTGAGAGCCGGTATAGTCCCGCACATGTCTGATAAAGAAATAGTGGCTCAAATCATGCCAAGTCAAAATAAGCAAAATGTGTCGGGACAAGGCAGAAAGTTACCGGGTGGTGCCAATAACACAACTCGCAGGTTATATATCCTCAATAAAACAAAATATAAATCAATTGTTCATATTTATGTCTTGTTGTATATAATGAAACATTGTTGTTGTAACTTATCGCAGGCGGGGTGCTCCACGTCGACCAGATGTTCCCTCTCGTAGTGAATTTCAAGAATTGATAGAACGAAATGAGCGAGAGATGGAGCTGCTGAGGAGAGAGAATCAGGCGGCGCAGCAACGGGCTTACTTGGCAGCGTTAAAGGCAGATGCGGCGCAACAATATAGTCAGACGTCGTACGAGCATATGGCGCAATATCAGAGTCAATTGGGTGAGTTTTTCCAGAACTACAACTCAAATACTGATCACCCAATTAGACCTCCTACTTTTGTACCCCCGCCCCGACCCTTTGTTATGCCCACCCTAGCTCCTGATTGGGCTCATTTAGTCCAACCCCCTATCCTTGGGCACAACCAGTGCAACCTCCTTCCATCGACGCATACCGACCATCTTTGCCCGACAATCTCCAACCACTCCAACCTCCCTATACCGGCACTTATCCTATTACTCCCGTCACCAACAATAACACATTTAACTATTGTTATCGTCCCACCACACACTCGGCTTATGAGATCGGCTCTACTTCACAATCCATACCCGGAGGTTCTCGTGTAATCTCAAATCCCCATGAGCACGATTACCGGTCCGTTGACGAGTTGGGTCGAGATAGGAATGTACAAAACAGTGGTGACGACTTATCAGGCGATGACGAGGTGAATGACGAGGGGAGTGACGAGGAGGGTGACGATAGGGAAGGTGACTTTTCACCTAACGAGGATGCGGAGTAGAGGTTGTGGTAGTATTTTTCTTATTATGCATGTTTAATAAAGTTTGAGACTTGTAGCGTTTGAAACATTTGATTTAGGATTGAATAAGTGTATTTGATGAATATTGTATCGTGACGTTGGATAATTTATCGTAATATGGTATTGTAACGTTTATTGATTTGTTATTATTCTGTATTTGTCGAATTCTGCCATTTTGAATTGTGGATTTTGTCCGGAAAAAGTTCCGGAAAAAATCTGGAAACTGCAAAATAGCCCAGTTTTTTTTTACACCCCAGGTACACCTAGGGACGACTTAGTCGTCCCTAGGATATTACCAGAAAATAAAAAAAAAACATATTTATTACCCTAGGGACGACTTAGTCGTCCCTAGGATTAAAAATGCCCAGGTATTCAATACCTAGTCGTCCCCAGGTATTGAACACCTGGGCATTTTTAATCCTAGGGACGACTAAGTCGTCCCTAGGGTAATAAATATGTTTTTTTTTTATTTTCTAAAAATGTTTTTTTTAATATTTATAAAAAAGATTTTATTAAAAATAATAAAAAAAAGAATTTTTAAGAAAATTTTGAAAAAAACATTTTATTTATTTATAACCTAGGGACGACTTTGTCGACCCTAGGTTACAAAGAAGGTCGTCCCTAGGATTAGTCAATTTTTTCAACGTAGTGGGTTGCGGGACCCACTAAGTCGTCCCTAGGATACAAAGAGGGGTTCGTCCCTAGGATCCTAGAAACGAATTTTTAGGCACAACCTCCTAGGGTCGACTTAGTCGTCCCTAGGAGTTTAGGGTCGAAAAAGTGCTTCCCTAGGGACGAATAAGTCGTCCCTAGGGTTCACAATTGTTGTAGTGAATGTCCCGGTCAATATGCATGGCCATTCCACCAACCTATATACGGACCACAGGGTGCACCATTGATCGCACCTAATAACGACATGGGCCTAGACGGTATGGTGATTAATTTGGCTAGCTTATTGGCTGGTACAGCTACAAACCCTTTTGGGAATGGATATTATCAAGGGGACGCGAGTGCTCCGTTAGAGGCTGCATCCGCGTGTCTTGGAATATATGGAAAAGGGGCGTATCCCGGGTACCCAGGGGATTTGCTGGTGGACTCGACTACGGGTGCTAGTTATAATGCACATGGCGTGAATGGAAGAAAGTATTTGGTTCCTGCGATTTATGACCCATCGACTTCAACTTGTTCCACTTTAGTCTAATAAGAAGTCTAATCAAATATATATGTTCAAATTAATGAAAATATGAAAAACGGTAATGATTTGTTAGTAGTTATATGTATTTATTCATTCATTCCCTGTTTGTAGGATCTTAAGGAGTATATATCAAATAAAATGATGTAGTATCTATTTCATTTCAATAATCGATTCATGACTACCAGGACGTAGCTAGGGATTTCCGGGATACACGAAAATCCGATAAAATTTTGTCGTATCGTATATAAATTTGCGAAAAATCTTTTTTTTTCTAAATGACCCGGATCCCAAAATTATATGTTACATAAATATTTACAAAATATTTTATGCACCTGATAACTTAATCTTCTGGTTCCGCCCCTGATGCCTGTATTTGGCTTTGACATTAGCTCTTCTTTTATGTTCTAGCTGGTTTTAATCTACAACACCAGTATTACGTCCATTTCGTGTTCTCGAGTTCTAGCTAAAAAAAGTTTACTAGGAAAAACTTGCACTACGTACATATCAGTACATGGAAAGCATTGTTTACCGTTCAAACCGAATTGAAATAATGCATACTTATCTTTAGGGTGACTAGATTGCTCTCAAATTTCCAACTATAATAGAATTGAAATATATACACTTGTTTCTTGAAAACTACAGAGACAAATTATAAGGGAAAGTGATCCGACAGCTCCACGATATAGCTTTTAGAGAGCAAACGGGCTCGGAATCCATGTCTTCAAAATTTGTTGAATGAACGTGAAGATAGATGAACTTAGATATTCGCGGGGCTTACAGGCATTCCATTAAGCCTTTCGCAACCTGTCCCTTGCCTATTCTTATGGAAATAGATGAGCGTGAACTATATGTCTACATTCTAAGTTAATTAAGGTGTGTATTGCAATTCAAATCGACTAGAATTTAGACAATGGTTGTCTAATTACAAACCGCGACATATTGGCAGAAACAGGTTGGATATGTCTACTTATAACCCAACATTTTGTTGTTCATCTATTTATTTTTTTCCAATGTGTTACTGTAATACTTTTAGTCAACTTACAAAAAGTCAAACTACAAACAGACTCCCCGTGCATGAATTAAAATAATTTCTAAGTTTGTAATGCATTTCTAGGCAGCTTCATTCCATGATACAGCACAAAATGAGTTTTTGATTTAAAACTAGCTGTTATCATATCTAAAATCAAGTTAATTAGTACGTAGTATCAACTTCACACTTTCAAACTTATATCAGAATACTAGCCGAGTAATCGTGCAATGCGGCGATGGGTACTCGTAGACTAATTTTATGACGAACATATATTATAAAATCGAAACATCAACCACCATAAAACCAATGATTTTTGCTTCTGTTATAATCCAAACACTAAACTTTATTTCTTTAACAAAAACCACCAAATCACATCAAACCTTTAATGTTTGCGGTTGATGGTGGTGGCGGCTGAATTAGTGGCATCGACAAAAGTGGTGAAGGTTGTGGCGGTTGAGAAGGTGCTAAAGAAGTTGTGTGTTGTCTTTTGTATTGTATTTTTTTAACAAAGAAAAAGAGAAAGAAACGTAAATATGTGTATGAGTTGGTGGTTTATGATAATTTATATATGAAATTATAACTTATTTTACATATTTAAAAAACTGTTATTTTTTGTTCATGAAATTATGAATCTAATAATGAATGAGCTGTTACTATAATAAATTGTAGCATACGTTTTGCTAGAGTAATAAAATTCTAGGTTGATTAATATGGACTCAATTGTTAATATTTCCTTTTTTGGTAATGTTGAAGGCTTAATATTTTAATACTTCTAATAATAGAAAATGGTATAAACCTTTTATAAAGTAGTAAGATAAGATAGAATTAACTGTATTTTTTTGTCGTCGTGGTTTGTTCTGGCCTTCACTTTTGATTTAAAAATTAAATAGTTTTGATATAAGCCATAAGAGTAAACTTTCTTTTTACTTTTGGTCCATTTTAAGTTGACTGTTACTAGTTTGACCCTAACTAAAAAGATGTATAATGACTAAAATACCGTCACTTTAACACTAAAAATGACTAAAATACCATTTTTTCCTTTATTATTATTATTATTATACTATTGTATCTGATATAATTTTTTTTCTTTCCATTTTATTAACAAAAAACTACACATTCTTCGTTTAATATTATACTAAGTCACAGAACACACACTTTGTGAACAACCATTACTAGAAAACAGTTGGCACTCTTATCGATGAACCGGAGATGCCCAAAGAATAATACACCGAAATAACTTTCTGTAAACGGTGTTCATGATAGAGTGAGTGTATGGGACCCAAAACAATAATCAGTTGTTGCGGTAGCTTCAAAAAGTGTCGCTGACATTCTTAGTGTGTCACTAGATGACTCTTCAGTGACAATTTTTATGCAAATGACACTTTTCTGTGACATATTGGTGACAAAGTTTAGTGTGTCACATACGTGTTTGCATAGTCTAATACTCTAATATCTTACATATTCAACTCTTTTTTGTTATAAACCGCAATAAGATAGAATTCAATCATTAGAGGCTAAACTAAACATGTACAAAATAAAGAAATCAAAAAGATAAGCATAACTTTTCATAGAATCTATAAGAACTCTAACCAATAAATTTATAAGTACTTTTTTCTTATTACATTTTGTACAACATTCTTGTGATTACGACTTGTTTATAACCTTAAACCAAAGTAGAACATGTCGAGGTAGATGGATCATACATAGCAGGAACCAGATACTTTCTTCCATTCGTGCCATGTGCATTATAACTTGCACCTGTAGTCGAATCGACAAGCAAATCGCCAGGGTACCCCGGATACGCCCCTTTCCCATAAACCCCGGGACACGCGGATGCAGCTTCTAGAGGCGCACCCGCGTCCCCTTGATAATACCCATTCCCAAATGGGTTCGTAACCGTACCAGCCAATAAGCTAGCTAAGTTAATCACCATACCATCTAAACCTACATCGTTATTGGGCGCGATCAATGGTGCACCTTGTGGTCCGTAAATAGGCTGGTGAAACGGCAACGCGCATTGACCGGGACATTGTGTCTCGGAATTTCCAACCCAAATGTATGCAAATTTATATTTCTTTATTTCTCCATTGGCCTTTACAGATTTTGCTCCTGCAGAGCGGTGGGTTCCGCATCTACCGGAGCAAAATCCTGTAACGGCCACGTCATTTGCTGTTAATACGATATTAACAGCATTTGGTGATGCACCTTTTGAAGCAAGTTTAGCTAGATGGGAGTCACTTAATGACTTTCCTAATGAGTATTTTATGTCAAATACTTGTTTAGCAAGTCTAGTGGACAATGAAGCTGGTTTGGATAACTTGTTATGATACTTTTCGATGGTTTTCCACCATGTGGCAACCGAGGGTTTGTGATCAGACGTGGATGATAACGAGGTAATGAAATCCGAGATAATGGCCTTTTGGGAAGGCTTAAAGTTGCCATACCATATTAGATTGATGGAGATATTGCCTGTGAGGAGTTGACCATTGTGGTATCTGAGTTGGTTCGGGGAATCTCGAACCAACTCAGTGAGTCGCCTTGTTGCGAAAGCAACATGTAAGATGGATAGTACGAAGGAAAAGTGTAACAAAAAACGAGTCGAAGCCATTTTTGTTGGTTAAGAAGTTAGAAAGTGGAATGAGTTGATGGTGAAGTGGTTGCGAATGATGTAGTAGTATTTATACTTGTGAATTTGGTTGTAGTTTTTATTTAAAAGGAATGTAGTGGGGCATAGGAAGCCGCTTAGAAATACAAAAAGAGAATAAATTTCCGTGAACGCACTCACGGATGCAACTTTTATAGTAGTAAAACTCTCAAGCGAAATGGACAAAGAGTTTAACATAATAGACGAAAATTCAAAAAAAATATTTTATTGCTCGAATGTTATTGCACAACTCGACTCACTAACTACTAAAATTTACCGTTTTGAAAAAACCTAAAACTTTACGTAGGTTAGCAAGAATCCTTTTTTCAAAAATATAAATTGATGAAAACATTTTATTATTATGGATCTTTTGGTGTTAATCAAATCGTTCTCTCAAGATTAGGTCTCGGATAATGATCACATGTCTCGGTAACTTAATTCGTCAAAAGTTAGAATTAAACTCAAGTCACTTTTTAAAGAGACTTTTTTAACTGGTCAACTAAACGTTTAAGATAAATAACTGGTACTAACTGCACCAGTGCCTGATCGATTTAGCAAGAATCATTCTACTCTACCTGTAAACAGGGGCGGAGCGATGTGTAAGGTAGTGGGGGGCGCTGCCCCCAACGAAAATTTTACAGATCCTCAAAACATATAGAAAAAAACTCATATTTGTAACAATTTAGACTAGTGCCCTCATACAAATTATGAAATTGCCCTCCACAATCTCACAGGCTATAAAAAAACAAAGCTCTTTAATAAAGTTGTTTTTCCGGCTGCTTGCCGGAAGAAATGGAAGTGAAAGGATTAAGCTTACCGAGAAAAGAGAAAGGTAAGATATGGGGATTAGATTGTGGGGCCTAGTATCACGTGATAATATAAAGTTAATCTTTTTGCTTTATAGTCATGCATTTTACAAAGTAAATTTAATATAATATTTTATTTAGTAGTTTGTATTTATTTATAGAGTAAATTACACCGTTCGTCCCTGTGGTTTGCGTTGACCGACAAGGATCGTCCATTGACCAAAAAACTTGCATCAGATATCCCTAAGTGGGAAACGTTATATACCATTCGTCCCTCCCCTTTTTTAATCCCATTAACCAGCGTTATCCATCTAACCTAGAGGGGTAATGTTGTCTTTTCATTCCCACTACATTTCCCGCCCAAAAAAATAAACCTCTCCCGCCTCTTCTTTTATCTTCTTATAAATACCCCCATCTACCTCTCTTTTCACCTACCTGTTTTAATTATTTCTTCTCTCTATCACAAAAATGGTTAGATGTCATTGTGGATCACAAGCTGTTATGATCACATCATGGACCAACGAAAATCCAGGGCGCAGGTTTTGGAGGTGTTGTGGGTTTATTGATTGGGTTGACCCTCCTATGTGTCGTCGATCTACATTAATCATTCCAGGGCTTTTGAGATCATTGAACAACCATCAAGCTCAATTGCAAGAGGTGGTGGAAGGAAGAGCAAGGATGAAGAAGTATCTCCTGGTGTCTTGGTGTTTTTTATCTTGTTTGTGGTTTTCAAGATAATGTAATCTGGGTTTAGTAATGTTATGTCTTAGTACTAATGTAATCTACTTGTTTGAATGTCTCTTTTGTTCTGATGTTATGTTCTATGAATAAAAGTTGTTTGACAATCACATTTTCCATTACTAAATGTATACAATTGTGCTTGATGGCTTCCATTACTAACTGTATGCAAACAACAATCACTCTTGATTATGAATAAAAAGTTGTTTGACAATCACATTATACATAAGTCATTAACAATAACATTACAAAACAAGGTATGACAATGAAGTCAAACTGACCCATTACATAACATAACTTAGAAGATAATGTAATCTGACCCATTACATAACATAAGTTTAGAAAGACACTGACCCATTACATAGTCTAATTTAGGAAACAGAAAACTAACATAACATGATCCAAAGTCACATAACACAAAACACAAAATATAGATCCAATTGTTTAAAACAGACAATCATATTAACCAAGCTTAATAATCTTCTTCTTTGGATGAGTTTGCTTCTTCTTTGAGCCATCATTTGCTGCAACACCCTTTCCTTTATCCTTTGCTGCAACACCCTTTCCTTTATTAGTAGCAGAAGCTGGAGTTGTTCTCTGAGATGTTGTAGGTGCTGTTGAGCTATAATCCTCACCAGGAGTCCTTGTTTTTCTCTTGTTAGTACCAGGTGGTATTCTTTGACCAGTGCAAGTCCTTGAATTGTGACCTTTGCTGCCACATTTATCACATGTCACTGTCTTGTATTCCCTAGTCAGCTTTCCATTCTTTGACATCCTTATCATTTCTCTCTCATTCCTAGACTTCTTCCTTGCTTTGGGTGGTCTACCAGGTTGTGTTTGATGCTTAGGTGGTAACAAAATAGTTGGTACATTACACTTTGGCCAAAACAGTCTACCTCTAATAGGATTAATTTTGAATGAGTAGACTTTCTTCCATGTTTCCAACCTATAACAAGGATGTACCCACTCCTCAATTAAACCCCCTGTTGATTGTTAAGGGCCATGTTCCAGTATACAGCTATTGCATGTTTGTAGGGTATCCCAGTCAACTCCCACTTCCTACAATTACAACTCATGGTTTGAACATTGACTACACACTGATCATGATGAGGACCATTTACCTCGTATAAGATACCTCCTCCCCATTTGACTGTGTACTTGGTTGCCTCATCAGAGTTGTGTCTTAATAACCTTGTAGCAGTTGGGGTGAGTGGACCATCGGCTCTAGCAATCATGCTATTCACATTCACAATCCTCTTCATGAGATACTCTCTAGCAAACTCTAATGTGGATATGATGGCTTTGTCTCTACCACCAACCAGCTTCCCATTAAATACTTCACACATATTGTTGACTAACACATCTGATTTACACCTACCTATTTACATAAAACAAGATTGAATCAATACTAGTAATTGTGAATAAAATGTTGTCATGTAAGTGTTAAACCAATATACCTGAGAAATGTGCTCTTGACCAGTGTTGAGGTGGAATCTTCAATAACCACTCATAAGCAGGTTTGCTAAATTCTCTGAATTCCTTCATCGCTTCCTGAAACTCCTCCACTATTGTTTGTATTGCACATTTCCATAGTAAGTTCTTGTATGCTTCACCTTTCCATTTCTGCTTCATGTTCTCATGAATGTGTTTCACACAAAACCTGTGCTCAGCACAAGGAAACAACTTGGCAAGTGCTGGAATAATACCCTATGACAAATTAACAGAGTGTTTTGTTAGCAAACATATAAAATGCAATAGATAAGAAACAAGAGTTGTCCAGGGAAAAGAATACCTTTTGCCTATCACTTATGAAAGTGAAATTAGAGTTGCTGTGCAAGTCTAGATCATCTCTCAAATTTGTTAGAAACCAGATCCAAGAATCTGTGTTTTCAGTCTCTACAATCCCATATGCTAATGGATATATTCCATTATTTGGGTCAACACTTACAGCAGTTAAGAGTTGTCCAGGGAATGGACCTTTCATGAATGCCCCATCAAGACCAAGTACATCTCTTTGGCCAGCCTTAAATCCATCCTTCAAAGCTCCTAAACACACATATATTCTTCTAAAAACTCTTGTTGTAACTGTATGATCTGCTTCAGATTGGACTTGTATTTTGACAGTTGTGTTTGGATTGGCTAGCTGCAACTCTAAGACATAATCCCTCAGCATCTTATATTGTGTAGTATAATCACCTCTCAACTTTCTTTCAGCCTCTGCCTTTGCTCTAAATGCCTTTGCCTCTGAAACACTCAACTCATGATTCCTTTATAATTGCTCTTGCACAGCTCTAACTGGTATGGTAGGATTTGTTTCAAGTTGTTGAACTAGCTCATTAGAATACCATTTAGATGTGGCATACAAGTTCTTTCTAGACTGCAAACATTTATGGATGGATTTATAAGTTTTCACCTCCCAAGTTTCCTTATCTTTGACTTTAGATACCAACAACACCCAAGGACACTTATTGTCTTCATCTACTTTTGCCTTTTTTGGTTTTCCCCCATTTAATATTCTCTCTTTTGTCATATTCCTTGTGTGGCCAGGGTTTTCTTTTTTCTGATTCTTTTTTATTGTTGGCCCACTAACATCAGGCCCATTAACATCAGACCCACTAACATCAGGCCCATTGGGTTCATTTGGTGGCAAAGTAGGAATAACACCTTTACATACTGTCCTTAATCTTACCTTGTCATTTTTCACCATTCTCAATTCTCTCCTAGTTTCAATAGAATGCTCCTTTACCAGGTTCTTAACTTTTTCCCTGTTTGGGAATTCTTGACCCACATAGAAGTAAGTCTTGTACACTTGGGGAGTAGCATGTGCTTGTTTTCTAATTTGTTTCATCTTTCTCCTTCTTAACCTATCGAGCTCATTCTCATCATCTGAAGCACTCTCAAAGTATTCATTATTAACAACTTCTATGTCCTATTCTATTTCTTCTTCATCAGCCTCCTCGATCCTATCCTCACAACCAACGAACTCAACAGTTTCATCTATATTTAATTGGAAGTCTGCCATGTCAACCTCTACATCATCAACATGGTTTTCTTCATCAACTATGTAATCACTATCCTCACTGTCATCACTACTGGAATCACCTCCACTCCCACCATCTTCACCCCCAAACCAACCAGCTTCATCACCTCCACATTCAACATCTTCACCCCCAAACCAACCAGCTTGATCACCTCCACATTTACCATGTTCATCACCTCCACAATCAGTTTCTTCAATAACTGCATCAACCTCATCTACCAAATTGTTTTCAGCTGGCTGGTTGTCATTTGTAGGTAAAACATCATCTAAACCAGCAAAAGGATCAAAGTTTGCCTCATGGGAGTCTACATAAGGGTCATATGAAGAGTAAAACTCATCCACAAAGGCACTACTAGGTAAATCCTTAGCAGGGACCCTACTTTGACCTTCATCTAACCTAACAACATATGGCTCTACTACCTTGTTAACACTACTACCCTGTCCTTCATTTTTATCAGCAACACTACACTCCCCTGCATTGTTACCAACACCACTACATTCACCTGCATTCTTATCATAGACTAACTTCCTTAATATTGGTGTTATTCCTGCTCTAGATATTGTAGGTTCAGAATCTTCTAACTCTTCTATAACAATCCTTTTGTGTTTTGGGGGTGATGTAAAATAGAGGTCAGGGTTGGGTTTTTCATGCTCTACATATATATCAATCAGTTTATGACCTTGTTCAACATACTTAGCCATGTTAATAACATCCTTATCACTTGCTAAAGGTTCTAGGCCATAATCCAAATCACTATCCGGTTTCAAGTAGTGGTAAAACATTACCTTATGGCCATCATTGCCTAATTCCTCAACAATTAAGTCTACCTCGTGAATTGAAAACTCATCACTGTCTAACTCATCAACTATGTTGCAATCGCCACCAGTGTACAATCTACCAGGTGATGAGCTAAAAACACCTCCATGATGCAACTTGATTGAAAACATAGTAGAAACACCAGCTGAACAAAAAAAGGGGAACAAAGTTAGGGTTTTTACAATTGGTCTTCTAAACATTACACGGCCAAAATCAAAAGGTTCACAACCAAAAATCAATAACAATCATCTAAACTTTACATGCAAAAGAAGTAATCAATAAAATAAATAGGGCTTACCATAAACCACATTCGGATCAAAATCAACCCCATGCCGGTCTCGTATTCTATACAATGGTCCAACCATTAGATCCTCTTTATTCAATCAGATTGATGAGGGTTTTATTTGGGATTGATTAAGATTGATTAAGATTGAATATGAATAGTCAGGGAGAGATGAAAAAATACGGGGGTGTGTGTTTTGATTAGACTAGGAGTAAATGGAAGTTTAAATGATGTGTGTGTGTGCAGTGGGAATGAAAAGACAACATTATCCCTAATCATCTATAGGTTAATGGAATTAAAAAAGGGGAGGGACGAATGGTATATAACGTTTCCCACTTAGGGATATCTGATGCAAGGTTTTTGGTCAAGGGACGATCAACGCAAACCACAGGGACGAACGGTGTAATTTACTCTTATTTATACTTTATACTCTATTTCTTAAAGTCTTGTATTACATGTCTATAGAAATTTTGGTACAATTTAATGCTCTATGGCTTATCAATACAAAAATTTTAAGAGGTATAATCTTTATATTTTGGGAGGTTTAACACTTTAACATGACAAAATTAAAAATTACAAGTTTCTCTATCATGTTGTAACCTTTTGAGGACATATCATATCATAGCAATGTTTTTGTAAATATTAAAATTGTGATAAAAGAGTCACGCCACATCAAATGGCAAACACTTTAACGTAATTTGTATGATAAATGGTATGTTTAGTTTTTTTTTTAATTTTTAATTTTTAATTTATAGTAATTGTATCTAAATAGAGCATTTTTATTGCCTCTATTCAAACTGAAGTACTTGACCCGGTTCGTTTAATGCTACATAAAAAACATTCTCTTTGCTCATTGAACCTGGTGATCGAAATTTCTGGCTCCGCCACCGCCTGTAAATAAACTAATTTACTTACAAAAGTCAAAAATTGCCGAGAAGTAATTTCGGTTAAGACACGTGAATCTAAGTTAACAAAGCCTTTATTCGATTGCTCGTTTGTTTATGTTCGGAGTTCTTCGTAATGTAGTACAACATCGCACAACGTAATTCAAAAACGCTTAGATTAAGACTGATCACATCTTAAGGCTAGGCGTAACGCGGCCGGATTTTTTCGGTCGAGACCGAGTCGCCACGTTGCGGCGATTCGGTCGCCGGAGTAGGTCGGGGGTATTTCGACCTTACTGACGAAAGATTTTCACAAAGTGGGGAAAAAAATAGAGCCGTTCGGTTCTAGGCGTTGCCATTTTAAAAAAATAAAAAATTTCAAACTTAATTTAAAACCTATATAATCATTACCCTCTTTCAATAATTTTTACATTCACACACAAGTATCTACACAAACACATCTAAAATGTCTAGCAAGAGAACCCTCAAAAAACAAAAGTCCAAAATCCTGAGCTCGTCAAGAATCCGTTCCACATGTGACACCGGACTCGAATATCCGATTATCCGGCGTGTCTCCACAATTCCGGTTTAGACCCGCCGGTTTTGAATATCAATCACACCAACAACCTAACTATTCAAACCGTCCTTTCTATCCCCACAACGTGATAACCAACAACATAACTATGAATCGCCGATGGGCCAGAACATCTTCATTAAATAAGAGAAAAAAAATTGAGATGATACTAATATATCCGTCTGATCTGATTGTTTAGTGAGACTAGAGTTAAGGGTGTTTCTTTTTTTTGTTATGCCTCTTAGTGGAAAGAGTTTTAGCTTAAATCTCTTTCAATCACTTGTTTCATACTTATATAAAAAATTCTCTCTTCCCCACGAAAAACCTAATTAAAAGACTTATTTGACATCACTTAAAAAAATAAACAAACCCTTAGGAGCCGTTTGGTTCAAGATATTAAAAATTCTGAAATTCTAAATTCTAGTATATTAAAATTCCTCAGAATTTAAAATTAAAAAATTTAAAATGTCTAACGCCTGTTTGGTTGGCATAAATTTATAATTTTTTAAAATCTTGATTTTCGGTCGAACCAATTAACAAATAAATATTTTTTTTATATATATTCTATTTAAAAGAGTAAAATTTGATTTTTCTCATTTTATAGAAATTTTATAAATTTTTTTATTAATTTTATAAAAAATTATATAAATTTTATAAAAAATTTATAAAAAATTTATTTAAATTTTATTAAAACAATATAAAAAATTTATTTGAATTTTATAAAAAAATATTATTAAAAATTTCATTAAATTTTATAAAAATTTAATATAAATTTTTATAAAAATTAATAAAAAATTTATATAAATTTATATTAAAATATTTATAAAAATCTTATAAAAAATTTGTATAAGTTTTATAAAAAATCATTAAAATTTTATAAAAAAAATTATATAAATTTTTTGAAAAATTCATTAAATTTTATAAAAAATTCATTAAATTTTATAAAAAATTAATTATTTTTTATAAGTAATTTCAGTAAATTTTATAAAAATTAAATATATTTTATAAAAAAAATCTATATAAATATTTATTTAAATTTATATAAATTTTATGGAAAATAATTTTATATAAATTATTTTGAATTTTTATAATTTTTTATATAAACATAAAAACCCAAATAATAACGACAAGAAAAAAGTTTATGAAAAATAATTTTAAAGTAAATTAAAATCCTCACTTTTTGGAGGAATTCTAATATCCTTCATTTTAGGAATTCGAGTAATTTTAAATTCCTTCGTTGGTTATACCAAACGTAATATTTGAGGATATTAAAATGTAAATATTTTGAATATCCTCAATATCCTCGAATATCCCGAACCAAACGGCTACTGTAGTGTACATTGTATTTGAATGCATGCACACAATATACTCGTGAGTGACATGGTATTGGCTGTGATCGTAGGTTGTCTCATTTGTCAAGCTGGATGATGCCAACACGTGACAACTGTACTAAATTCATGTTTATCTACAACCTTTTCTTATTTTGTTTCTCTCTTTGTCAGGCTAGGCACAACGTATGGGGTCGCGACCTAGTTTTTTCGGTCGGCGACCTAGTGCGACCTATTTCCCACAACCCGGCGACCTATTGCGACCTATTAAAAAAAAAATTTTTTTTTTTAAAATCAATATTTTTTCTTTATAAATACCATATTTTCACACACAATTATTTCACACACAACTCAACACACAACTCTGTTTTTTCACACACACATTCGGAAATCAAAAATGGCATGCTCATTCCCACATACCGAAGCCGAGATTAAGGCTATAGTTAACAGACAAATACTTCAACAACAACGCCGTTACGAGCAGCTTACGAAGTTAGGTGATGATTTCGATGCTGCGTCCGAAGAGAATAGGGAATTGAGCTCGGCATGTAAGAAATGCCGTGATCTCTCCCCACAGGAGCGTCAGTTTATCGACACGTATCTTAGTAAGCAAGCTGAATTGGATTTCAGCCTCCGGAGATCTTTGTGTAGAAAGGCGACAAAATTTGAGGTCAGAATTGAAGAAAATACTAAATGGTTGAATAACTTTGGTTCTTCGTCCCGATATCAAACAACTCATATCGGTCCTTCGTCGCAACAACACCGAATAAGAAATGAGTCGCCCGATCTACCCTTTCCAATTCCAAACCTCACAGATGGCAGAATGACTGACAATGAGGTGTATCAAGAATACCTAGATCAAAAAGTGTTGAGACAAACTCAGGAAGAAGAAGAAAGGGAAAGAAGGGAGCTGGAGACGCAAATTATGGCCGAAGAAGATGAAGAAGAAACATTGCGTTGGGAGTTTCCTTGTGGTCTGTTATCGGATTCGGATCTGGGAACTGACTAATCGTATTATGTAATTTTATTTTTAGTATCGTATTGCATTTCCTATTGTATTTCAGTATTTTCAAGTTTTATTAGTATTAAATAAATTTTTAACTTTCGAATACAAGATTTTTACATTTCTTTTTACAGTATATAGTATAAATTATATAATTTTTTTTTTTTTTTTTAAACAGAAACAATCGATTTTTTTTTTACACAAACACAAACGCACAAATGAATAGATCGCGACTAGGGTCGGTTTGGCCTCGATTTTCACCGGCGACCGAATCGCCGCAACGCGACGACTCGGTCGCGACCTACTGGGGACCGAATAAATCACGATGCGTTGTGCCCAGCCTTAACTTTAAGGTCACACATATGCATTGATGATAACCATGTAACCACTGTTTTGAAACTCGAGTTTCAAATTGATCCAGTCGTGTCATTGAGTCCGAATCAGCCTAGGTTAATTCGGTTTTTAATATATATATATATATATATATATATATATATATATATATATATATATATATATATATATTTTAATAATTAATAAAAATTATATATAAAAATCATAAAAATTCTCGTATATTGAAGATATAAATTGTTTACTAACTAATATAATATTTAAAAATAAAATTTTATCGCAAATACATAAAATTTAATACTTTTTTGTTTTAAAAACCCGAAAAAATTGAAACCTAGCCAAGTCTCGAGAACCGAGTTGACCCAAATCACCCCAAACCCGGCGGGTCAAGCCGAGTTTCGTTTCTTCGACCGGAACCGGCTCTACAGATCGACCTGGGTTTCATAACATTGCATGTAACTACACTTTCAGTAGTGTCCTAAAATCAAGTATTTGTCATTGGAATATGTTTAGTCTATTGTTTAGCAATTCAAAGTTTTGTAATTTGCAACACAATCGTGCACAGTGACGAAATGGTGGTAATGTTTTACTCTATTGTTTAGTAATTCACAAGTTTTGTAATTTGCAACACTCCATTTCTCATCTTCTTATATACTTCCTCTTCTTTCTTCATTAAACTAAAAAATAGAGTATAAAAAACTAACAAAGAACTAAAACAAAATTACTTTTCTTCATGCATTATGAGTTAAATATGATCGAGTTTCCAAAAAAAAAACGACTAAACCTTCTACTACTATTTAACAAAAAAAAAAAGAAACTGAATACTATCAAACAAATCACATTTCTTCATGCATTATGAGTTAAATATGATCGAGTTTCAATACATCTAAATAATCCACCAAATAGACGCGACTATCACTTGAATACGCTTCTAAACTTCGTTAAAAACCTAGATGTTGTCAAACCAAGAATCGCAATCCAAAAGAGAAAACAACGAAGATATATCAAGATCTACATAAACACAAACGAAACGTCAAATATTTGACACAATATCTCACATATAAAAAAAAAATTGGTCTCCTTGTCGTTACTACAAATCAAACAATCAATAAAATGGATATCCAAACCTCGTCTTGAAAAATTTAATCAGCGAGCCTGAGCGAGTATCACCGATCGAGAGTTGTAAGACATTTCTTTGTCACGTATTGTTAATTTTGCTTATAAAAAGTCTCTATTATTCTTAAACGCACCTCGACCTAAATATCTGCGTATTTATTTAAATGTATTACAATGCATTTTTAAAAGTATTTTTTATAAAAAGTCTATTCAAAAAGCATGTATTTGGTTCAGGTTACAATGCATTTTAAAAATTATTACTACATCATGGGACAATAATATATTTTTAGCATCGTGTATTCCATTCTTCAAGTATTTTATTTAGTGGTTAACATCTAGCTTATTGGCTTTAAGAATTTAGGTTCATGCAACTTCGAAAAGGGGAACATGTATATTTCTTTTCGGACTTATTATCATATAGTATTACTCGTACATTTTATATTGGGAGCCGAAAGTGAAAAGTTGGTTTCCTCAATTCTTGTCGCAAGAGTTGATGAAAATATAATTTTGTTAATCATCTAAATAACCTTTTTCTATAATTTGGCGTTCAATTATTGTAACACCCCCAAGTTGGTCAAATGCAGCGGAATAGAAATTGGGGTGTTACTTGGGTGGATCGATAGCACATAGTGATCATAATATCATTTGGAAACATATTACATGAATTAATCGTACACATTTAGTATCTTGTCCGAATTTAAACCACATTTATTATAAAACAGAAATAAATATCCCAGCCCGATGGTCAACATGATGCTTCCTAAAATGCTGGAATCCAATGCATGAACCTGCTTACTTTCCTGAGAAAACACAAAAGTAAAATGTGGGGGTTAACACGAGGTTGGTGAATTCATAGGTTTAATTAATTAAATAAAGTATCAATATGCAAAGCACCACGAAGGTAGCAGGACATCACAGCCCAACGCTACAGTAGTTCCTATTGCCCTGTAATAGAAGCTAGACATGATTCTCAGTAAGCCCATTTGGGTCTATCCTGATTGAGGTTTCCCTTAATTCGACAATGACATAAACCTGCTGCTCGGCCTAAGCAATACGTGACAGCTGATCACGACATGCCGGGTGTTGTCAATACCCGAATAGATCTATCCATACATTTCGCGCTACACTATTAACTAATACAGTCCACGGGAATGGAGCAAACAGTAGGCAAATAAATTGTTGTTGTCTGTGCATGCTTGCATATAAATAGTTTTTGTATGTTTTCTCCCCCAGTTATAAAACAATAAAGATGGGGCCATGAACTCACCTTAGTGATAATGAGGTAGTGAGGATGATGTCACAGTATAGTCACGGACTGGAGAAATTACCTAAGTAATTTAGATGTCTCAGTGAATGCAACAATAAATATGCATGATGAATGGTACATATGAAAATGCATGATCACAATTTATAATTTGTTACGTTGTTTAAGTGTTCGTTCTTATAGTGAAATAAAGGTATGTATATATATTTTTGTTCAAGTAAAATATATATATAAATGTATATAAATCTGCTTAAGGGAAGAGGGGTCGTAAATTAAATAAGTAACTATATCTTATTTAATTTATCATAAAGAAATAAATTACGATTTATTAAGTTTTAAAGTTTCAAAGGAAAATGGTTAACGGGGTTTGTCAATTTCGTAGAGTTTGTAAATAACTAAAATGATTTATTTTACAAATGACAAGTTTTATTACTTCTTTTAATTAAATAAAACTATAATAAATCTTTGTAAATATAATTTGTTTAGAAAGGTAACTTTAGGTTTTTATCCGTTAAGTTTCTTACACCGTTAGTCCTTGTTGGTTATTCCAATTTATGAAAACGCCCCCTAGGGCTTGGTAAACTTTCAAGAAATGACAAAATACCCCCTCCAATCCCACGGCATATATATAAGGTGGGATTAGGGCTTGTTATGAGTTTCGAAAGTGGCACAAAAGGTCCTTGTAGTTTACTTATGGCTCACGGTTTGGTTTTAGGTTACCCTATAGTTTCGAAAATGACACAAACACCCCTTGGACTATGTAATAGTCACGAAAATGTTTGCATAGTTTTACTAGTTTTCAGTTTCGGACCTAACTTTCACCATTTAACATTTTTGGCACGAAAAGTACCTATATAATACTAGTGTTGGGCTATACGGCCCATTAGGGCCCGGTTGGGGTAAAAAGGGGTTAATGGGCTTAGTAAAAACTTAAGGTAATTAGTAAATGTTCATTACTTACTATTGGGCCTTAACTAGTGGGCTTATATTATGTTTTAATTTCAAAACTAGTTTAGTTCTAAGCTTATATATATTCGGCTTATTTGTACGGCTTATATAAGTTTATTGTTTTTGGCTAAGGCTTATACTTTCTTACTAGTTAATCCTAAGCTTATATTTTGAGGGCTTATGGGCTTATTCTAAGGCTTATAAGATTCGGCTTATATTTGCATGGCTTATATTTTTAGGCTTAAGTTCCTAAAAGCTTAAATAAGCCAACTAGGTCTCGGCTTATATATAATTTTATTGTCCAAGCTAGCTTATTTTAGTACTAACTTCGGCTTATATAGATTTTAAGGCTCAAATGATGTGGCTTATATAACAATATGGGCTTATATATGCTAAGTGGATCGGCTTATTTTACAATATACATATTTTTGAGGTACTCATTTATAACTAGTTCATTTCTAGGGTTTTTAAGCAAGGTGTCCAACATGTTAGGACATGGTTAAGGATTCTAGGGCACGAAATGTTTACCCATTATATAAGTCGTGGCTTATATGTCATGTGGATGGCATTTCATGGAGGTTTTACGTATGCATGGCAACCTAGGTTCATTTCCTAAGCTTATACATGCATGTTATGAGATGGAAAGTAAAAGAATGATGGAAATAGGTCTAGTGTAGTCTTACTTACTTGTTTGACCAAAATGGTGACAAAGGGAGTGGTGTTGGCGTCGGTTTGCTTCTAGACGAGTCCTAGGAGTCTTGAATGCTAGACTTCAATGCTTGGAGTACAAAGATTTGGTAGTAAATGAGATGGAGGATTTTTAGTTAGCTCAAGGTGATATATGGGAGTGTTCTTGATCCGAAATTTGTGGTGTGAGGGTGAATGAGTGTAGCTAGTTCATAAATATCCAAGAGTAGAATGGGAAATGTGGTTTGGGGTAGGACACGGCAAGAAAGAGGGAAAAGAGATTGTGAGTATTTTGGTATGGTACTTAGCAAGGACTTCTCATAAATGCCCAAGATGTACATGTTGCTAGTTGTGTTTGTCTTAGCCGTCGCATACAAGGATTCAAAGGGACAAAAGGTAAGTTTTTGAGTGTTTCCATTTAATGGCATGTTGTACAAGGCTTTGGTGTGTGGCTCATGCCCTTCACACGTCCAAGGGGTGACAAGATTGGATGTGTGACATAGTTCTTCCAATAGTGTATCTAGTACTAACCTTAATTGCCCAAAAATGTACAAGTCCCCATAGTTTTCTAATGAAACCGGCGGTTTCATAGTTTCCTAGTCAAAGGGAAGTAAAATTTATGTAATGTGTATACATAGGTGTTATAATTAGTGTATAGTCTAGACACTTGGTAAGGAGGGTAAGAGTTTTAGTATAAAAGGTTATGGGTAAGTATATATATGAATATATACGGCTTAATAAAAGTCTAGGGTATGCTTGTGTTTAATTTTCGTGTCCAGGTGAGTGTTAAGTGAGTTAAGGTTATAATAATATGTGAGTACGTTTGAGTTTAAGTAATTTTGGTTACGTTTAGGGCCTTTGGTGAAAGTATGGTCCTTAGGTGATTTTTATTATGACAAAAATATATAAAAGAAATATAAAGTGATTTATTGTAGTGTTCATGTGTAAAAGTAATTGTCATCGTGGTTTAAAGTCTATTATAGTGTGAAAAATATATATAAACTATCCAACTTAAAAATATTTATATCTATACTAACTATAAAGGAGGGATGTTGATTGTTGAAAGTTGAAAATTTTCAACATAGCTTCTCTTATAAGCTTCTCTAAACACATGTATGGAAACGCATATATACTTGGAAAGTTTATATATTGGTTGGAGAATTGTTTTGCTTGACAATTGTTTCAAATAGTAACATTAGCTAGACAGTTAATTACACAAATAAATTTCAAATTACACTCCTAATATAACCAATTTTTAAAAAAAATTATATATTCATAACGTCTTTCATACACCTCATAAATTTTCGCATCCCAATCTTCTTTAATACTCATCACATTCTTTCTTATATAATAAAGGTTTTTGAATCACAATCTTCTTTGCAAGTAGCAAGACAACTTCGATCAGGTTACCATTCCTCTTACTCGAATACACATAAAAAAGATAATAAAAATACGTAAGTAGAGTGTTATTGCTAGAAACTAATTTTCTTTTCTTATGCAGTAATACTTCACTCTCTATTTGGGTTCAATATTTTCATTATGTATGGAGATATTCTATCATCCTTGTCTTATTGAATCTTATTTGTAATTGTGTCTTTTGTAAATTCATATGTTTAATGTGTATGCTTTCATGAATCGTAAGTAATTATAGCAAATTATCGAGTTTGTTAATTAAAATAGTGAGAGTTGTTCAATATCACCAAGGCATAATAGGTAACATGTTACTACAAGTTTTTTTTTCATCCAGTTTGGTTGCTTATATATCTTCACCTTCTTCACGTTTCAAAATCATTTTGGCATGCGTGTTTTGTACAGGTGGTCAAGACTTTAGTTTATGATCTTGGCCTGAAATTGTCTCATAACATGCAACTTACAGCATGTAAAAAAAACATGCAACTTAAAAGGTTAGTTATAATCTAATATTCTTTGATTTGTGTTTTCAGTCTCTTACTTGATGTAGTTATTTTATGTTTTGATTTATGCATGCGAAGTGGCTGTAGTTCTTGGTTTTATGACATGTATAGGGAAATTATTTGTTCACACTGTGTTTGCGCACATCCATATCCTTCTAAGTATCATGATTTTTGTCTAATAAACACAGTGGAGGTGTTTTATGTTTATTGAATCATGCACACTTCTTTCTTCATAATTTAAAAATCAAAAGGGTCTTTTGGGTATAATTGGCCAGAGATATATTATTTGGTACCATTATGGGAATGGACACCATTTGGACAAAGGTTATATTGGAATGTGCTATGCAGAGTGCAGTCCATTCCAGGTGAGTTCTTACTAATATACATTTATTTATCTCAAACAAAAGATTGATGTGGTAGTGGTACAATATGATCAACTTAATATCACAACTAAATATCTGTTATCCTAAAGAGATAAAAAGAGAAACCGTTTTGTGTATGCAAAGGCGAAAGATATTTATAACAAATTGCTTTTAGTAAATATATAGAAAAGTTCTTACCACTGACGAATTCAAATTAAAACTGGCAACGCACTATTCAAATTTTATTGAAACTTATATAGCAATAATAGAAATGATTTGAGAAAGTAGAAACATGTATACAAATATAGTAACGATTTGAGAAATTTTTAACAAAAAAAAAGAATAATTTTTAAATGAAAATAACTGGAGCTTATATATGTCAACCGTGTACATATATAGGCATTTTAAAGGAGACACGATTGTAAAAAACTCACGCTTTCATGCTTGATTTGTGATCATTGGTATCATAATAAAAAATATGCCTAATAAAAGTTGAGGTCCAAGGTGAACAAAATGGCCATTTACTCAAAAGAAAATGAAGAGAAAAAAAAAGAATTGCGAAAAAGAGAATCTCAATGGAGGAACAAGGATGAATATCTAGCTAAATTTGTTGCTTTAGATATCAAAAAATACAATGTATTTTCTGTTTTAGAGAATTGCTGTTTTGTCGTTCCAAAAGTAAGGTCATGACCATATTTTAAACTTTTACAGATCTAATACATGTTAAATGTATGGTTATTCAGTTACTCCACTCTAACTAAAGATAGCTATATATAGTATTGTGCATGCATATAGTTACTCCAAGTGACGTTATTTGGATGTCACTTTTGTTTGTTCCAACGAGCTTTGGTCATTTTTTGTTAAAGTTGTGAGCAAGGCCGGCCATGGTACCGGGCGAGGTGAACGACGGCCCAGGGCAGCAAATTATTAGGAACAAAATATGAAAGAGCATATGGTTCTGAAGGAAAAATATACAAGAATTGTCAAGGAGGGAGATGATACATTTGGGAAGGGGATAAAATGAATAAAAAGTGAATATTTATGGAGTTTTGCGGGTGTGGGATCGCCCACGTGGGTTGTAGCACTGTAACTCATATACTAAATAAAGTTATTTTTATGGATTCCTTTAGTGAAATGTAGTATTTGAATGTATTTTTATTTTTTCTTAAAGTTTTACTGTCTCTAGAAAGGTTCTCAAAATTTTACTCATCTACTTTTTAAATGACTAGAATGGTACCCGCGTAATGCGGTGATGCGTACCTAATAACGAATTTTAAAACTAATAAATATTAATCTCTTACTTATTGTAAAGTTATAAAAAATCGAATTAAAAACCCATTAAAATTGAAAAAGATTAAAAATAATAAAAATATATCAAAATGAATATCGAATTAAAAAGCACAATTAAAAAATATAGTGAAATTAGATTATAAAAATAATAAATAAAAAAAAAATTCAATTGAAAAGAAAAAATGTTATTTTAAAAGGTTGTTACAAAAGGTTGTTTGAAAAAAATTATACTATATAATGTTGATGAAAATATCAACAACTTACTTTATTTAATAGGTAAAAATGTATGAATTTTTAGCCTTGCTATTTTAAAAAAGTCCTAAATATTTTATAAAGTAAAATAGATATGCTTCATATTTACATGTAAAAAAACCAGTTCTTGCACTCGTTATTCGTTAAATATATAATTGTCATTTGTAATATGAAAAATGGATTAAAGGTTTAGAACAATCAAACGTATTAGATTAGTTTATTATATTAAGTATTTGTTGATCATGTTGTTAGTTTTATAATGTACAAACTCATATTTACTTATAGTTGATTACTCCGTATATTGATTTTGCATGATATGGTATGCAAGTAACAATATCGTTTTGATATTGCAAGTCATTTTTTTTCTTCAGATTTTGCTTGCTTTTATCTTGAAAGCTCTTTTGTTTATTGTTCGTTTACCTTTTTTTAAGGTGTTTTAACATAAGCAGTGCTTTCTAAAAAAAATGACAATATAGTTTTTATGCGTTGTATTTTAAAGTTGCAATTTAAAGTTAATATCATATCCAGTAACATTTTATTTCCTAACTGAAACTTGGCGTGAGAATGAGCGACACAAGCTATCTATGTTAGAAACTTCTAATAACTTACGAGAGGCGTTTTTTTATTGCTTCGCCCAGGGCATCCGAAATCTCAAGACCGACCCTGGTTATGAGTTTGGTAAGTTCTCATAAGTTTTTATAGCGGGTTAGACGAGTAGATTAAAACGTCCAAACTTAAAAGAAAACGGGTCGAAAGTCCCTCAAAGTGTTCTCTTAACGCATACAACCTTGCAAATCATTTAATAATATATGACTTTCCACTCACTTCACCCTCTTTTCATTTGGATGTAGGTTTGGTATGAATGATGCGTGTCCTCCCGGACTAAATCTCATGTACACAACTTAAACAAACGATCATATTGTATCGGGTTGGGTTATAACCCAAATTGGACCAAAGAGTAGGATTCTATTTTTGTAAAATGGTTCAGGATAGTTGCATTCATTCCATTAAGAAAGGCACATCTGCCGTTTGCTTCAACTTCCTTTTTGTTAACGAAGGGATCGAAAGGCCGGCCAAAAGAAGTACGAATCTATTAAAGTTAACACCAAAGGGCTTGTGTACCAATGGCATCACATGTTGTGTGAATCTCCACAACCAAATAGTTACGTGTAGGACATGCAAGATATATTTGTGGTTTGATTTTGGTTGTTGGTTTAAAACAACTTGGAATAATGTAACAATGACTTTGTTCTCTATAATCAGTTTTCGTTGTAAATAAACAACTTTAGTTGAGTATATTTGCAAATTCCCTTGATTATGTTGTTGAAGTTTGACAATGTAAGTCCTATTTAAGAAAGAAAAATCAGTTGCATTTTCAAGATCTATACAATGTTTAGACGTTACACAGAAAATACACAATATTGAAATCGTTAATTATTGTCACTAGATATTTCCGCCGCTATGCGCGGGTACTCGTCTAGTATATATAAATAGCCAGTTATTAATTGTGATCATGACGTTGGATTTTTAGAAAAATCAATGGGATGTATGCAAGTGATCATATGTTCAGATGACTTAAAGTCCTTTACAATAGATCATTTGTTGTCCAGTATGCTATTGAAATATAGTCATACAAATGTGGTCATGCTTTTATGATCAAAATACTCATAGTCACAATAAAAATTGTGATATAGTTGTTTCCCTGTTCAGATGATTAGAATGATGTATGCTCATGTGATGCATATGATTGTTCAAAGGATTTCATGCAAAGGTGGTAGAATAAATATATATAGATATCATGAGGTGACGTACACAATATTGGCATAGTCAAAACCTGAAATTTACAGGTTTTACAGCATAAACCCGTTATTTTAGCTTTGTCCTCAAAGCTTAAGATGACGTCACTACTCAGGTAAAAAGGTGCGGGTACTTAGCTCTAAACGAGTCTTCGTGTTCCCAAGTAAATTCGGGACCTTTCCTAGAGTTCCATCGTATTTTAACTAACGGGATTTGGCTTCGTTTCAACTTCCTAACTTCTCTCTTCATGACTTCCACTGGTTCTTCTACAAATTGAAGTTTGTCGTCAAAATGGACTCCCTCCAATGGCATTGCTAATGGTTCATCTGCGTAACACTTCTTCAAGTTTGAGATGTGGAATGTAGGGTGTACTCGGCTCAACTGCTGGGGCAACTCTAAGCGATAGGCGACCTCTCCAATTCTGGCAATCACCTTGAAAGGTCCTACGTAACGTGGATTTAACTTCCCCCGTTTCCCAAACCGTACAACACCCTTCCAAGGTGATACCTTCAGCATGACACGATCACCTACAGCAAACTCCATAGGTTTACGTTTCCTGTCGGCATAAATCTTTTGTCTATCCTGGGCAGCCTGAATTCGTTGCTTGATGAGGGTGATCTTCTCAGTAGTCTCTTGGATCAGTTCGGGTCCTGTCAGTTGAAATTCTCCCACCTCTGCCCAGCATACTGGTGAACGACATTTGCGGCCATAGAGGGCCTCAAATGGTGCCGCCTTAATACTGGCATGGTAGCTGTTATTGTAGGAGAACTCCACTAATGGAATGTGTTCGACCCATCCTTTTCCAAAGTCGATCACACATGCTCTCAGCATGTCTTCTAGTGTTTGGATTGTTCGTTCACTCTGACCGTCTGTCTGTGGATGGTATGCGGTACTCATATCCAGGTTTGTCCCTAAAGCTCTTTGAAAAGCTTTCCAGAAGTTTGATGTAAATCTGCCATCTCTATCGCAGATGATTGAGACTGGTATCCCATGTCTCGTCACAACTTCCTTTAAGTACGTTTTGGCTAATTTGCTCAGAGAATCATTTTCCTTGATAGGTAAGAAGTGAGCTGATTTTGTGAGGCGGTCAATGATTACCCAGATTGTATCGTAACCGTGGGACGATGTAGGAAGTTTGGTAATGAAATCCATGATGATATTGTCCCATTTCCATTTTGGTATTTCGGGTTGAACTAACAAACCTGATGGACGCTGATGTTCTGTTTTAACTCTAGCACAAGTCAAACATTTCTTCACGTAGGTGGCAATGTCTGCTTTCATGTTCGGCCACCAGTATAATTTCTTCACGTCTTGATACATCTTTTCGGATCCGGGATGTATGGAGTACTTGGACTTATGGGATTCGTGCATGATCACGTTCCTCAAGTCTCCGTAACATGGTAGCCAGCTTCTTCCGTGTAGACACAACGTTCCGTCCGTTCTAGCTTCTAACTTTTCCTTGCTTAGGTCCGTCCTAAGCATTCCTCCTATGTCTTCCTTTCCGATATTCTCGGGCTTCTGTGCCTGGAGTTGGGCCTCTAATATCTGTTTGGGTAGGTCCAAATTAATGCTCATGACTAAGGCTCGAACTCTCATGGGAGGATCAGTTCCCGTTCGGCTTAGTGCATCTGCGACTACATTTGCTTTTCCTGGGTGGTATTTGATGTCACAGTCGTATTCGCTGAGTAATTCTATCCAACGACGTTGCCTCATGTTTAATTCTTTCTGATCTAGGATATGTTGCAAGCTCTTGTGATCAGTATGAACTGTGCACTTGGTCCCGTACAGGTAGTGCCTCCAGATTTTTAAGGCGAAAACTACGGATCCAAGTTCTAGATCATGGGTGGAGTAGTTCTGCTCGTGCTTCTTCAGTTGTCTTGAAGCATAAGCAATCACTTTCTGTCTCTTCTTCAACACAGCTCCCAAACCTTTGTGCGAGGCGTCACAGTAGACAACAAAGTCTTCATTACCTTCTGGTAAGGCTAAAATAGGTGCACTGCACAATTTTTGTTTGATGGTCTGGAATGCAGCTTCTTCTTTTTTTTCTGATAACTAGGATTTTGACACCCCGTATTAAAATTAATTAAGTTCGTTGTGTTCTCGGTATCTTAACGAATTGATCTAGGCTCTCTATATGACTCTATTGTTTTTGGTGAAAAAGAATATTTTCGGTTGTTTTTAATTAAATTTGCAAAGACTTAAAAGTAAAAGGGCTCTTAAAGTAAAGCTAAGTCTAATTTAAAGTAAAGGTGCAAGTAATTAAAGATGTGACTGAAATTTAAGGGCACTAAAGTAAATGATGTGAACTTAAATCTATCTAAGGCAAACTTAAAACGCAACTAAAACTTAAACTAAGGCAAAACTAAAATAAAGCGAAGGCAAATAATCTTAAAGTGCAATTAAATAAAGGCGGGAAAAATAAAGCTTGAAAATAAAAATCAAAGACGAAAGCTAATAAGAACCTGAATACAGCTCATTCGGAATAAACCTTCGTTTGGAACAATCACTCGTCCGGAATGTCACCTTCGGTTGAAATGATTCTTCTTCGCTCGGAATATTACCAAAATCCTTGATCCGGAACAAATTGATCTGAATATGTCACTTATCCAAAACAATCCTTCATTTGGAACTTTGCTGATTCGGAACTTCTAAATCTTGCCTTGATCCGGAAGTTTTGATTAACCCTTGATTCGGAAGATTCCGAATGAACCCTCCTTGATTCGGAAGTTTAAAACTTCCGAATGAACAATCACTGATCCGGAACTTGCCCCTTGATTCGGAAGTTTATTCGGAACTTTTAAGTTCCGAATGAACAGTCCTTGGTTCGGAACTTGCCCCTTGATTCGGAACTTTTGAAGTTCTGAATGAGCAGAGGTTGAGTCGGAAGTTTTGCCTTCGTCCGGAACTTTAAATGTTCCGGATGAACAAGCTTGGCTCGGAACTTTTGCTGATCCAAAATCTTCCGGATGAAACCTTGACTCGGAACTTTGGAGTTCCGAATGAAGCCTTCCCTCCTTCTTGGTTCGGAAGTTTACCTGGAAAGATCAGAAACACAACAAACCTTCCCGAAGAACAAGGGAATCACAAAAATAGCAGATCTAAACAAAGAATAATCAAAATAAACACAAACGATTTAACAAAACTATCACCGAATCAACAGTAAACATAAACGAACAATTTAAAACAAGAAATCAAACAACTTTAACCACAATAATCAAAAATCACTTGGATCAAAATAAAAGCATGAACATGAACATAAACATAAACACATAAATCAAAGAATAAGAAAGGTAGATAAGAGATTGACAAGATAAAGTAAAGATTGACAAAGATTAAATGAAAACTTACTTGAAATTAAATGAATTTAAGGTGCAAGACAAGGTATTTAAATTTGACAAGAAAAGTAAATGACAAGGTATTTAAATGGTGGAAGAGCTAATTGTCACACTTAGCCAACAAGAATGAAATGTAAACAATCCTAATCTATTTATAGGGGAGGATTAAGGAAGCTTCCTCCCCTCTTTCCTTTCCTTTTAATTACAAGATTAGGTCCTTTCTTCTTAATTCTTTATTAATTACACCATTAGTCCTTTTCTTCTAATCTTCTTTAAACTTGAACTTTGAGGACTTTTGGCTTTGGGATTTCTTTGAACTCGTCTTTAAATTCTTCAATAAAATAGACTTGAATTCTTCGGCTTTTGATAAACTTCCGTCTTTTGACTTTTTCTTCGATAAATCTTCAGAATTGGTCGTGGACTTCCGTTCTTTTTGCACTTTTGACTTCTTGACTTCGTCTTTCATCCTTTTCTTCAATAAAAGTCCGTAAATGCCCGTGAATGTCCGTGTTTTCTCCACTTTTCACCTTTTCGTCCTAAATCACAACAAAAACACAAACCACGCATAATTCTGACATAAAAGACATAAAATATATGTTTTGGTCCGGTTATTATTGTAATTAAGTGGTAGAAAAGATGGGTGTTTACACACCTATCAAATCCCCTACACTTGACCATTGCAGTGTCCTCATGCAATGCATTAGTTACAAAGCAAGATTACACTTTTCATCATAATCAATCCACGTTGGCCTTTATTAAAGAAATAGAAAATTAAAAACGTACAAAATAAAGAAATCAAAAGCATACCTTGGGTTTTGAAAATGTTATGAATAATCATCATCCTCAAGTTTTCACTTTCTCTAAACCAAGCTTAAAAACGAGATCATTGTTATTATAAGTTAGTAGACTATCACGAACTCATGTGGGCCAATTACTCACTTAGACTCCCTTATTCCTAGAGGTATCTCTTATATTTTATTGTTTGTCTTGAATGATCACAAGGATGCATTTTTGACTTATTGCGATAGTTATTAAGTCTGAAAATAAAGTGAACGATTTAATCAATAGTTAGCTAAAGGACCAAATCTTTTAAAACTGCTTCTCGGGACCTCATAAAGTTCATATCTTGGCATAACTCGCTTCGCGATTTGAGACCTTTCTCGGACCGATATTTGGCAGCGACTTCATACTTCAAATCTTGAGAGACGTTCATGAAATAATGGTCTTCTCTTCATAATTGGAATTTCTTCACTTTGAAATTTTGAGAGATTCATACTTGGACCACGACTTCTTCATTTTTCTCCAATCTTTATTTTGGACTTTGATATACAACGATCCACCTCCTTTTATGACTTGGATCTATTTATCCTCATACCTTGTTAGGGTCTTTTCGGATACACTTCTCCATGACTTTTGGGGAGTATTTGCTTTTTGTCGTGTGTCTCGATCCTTCATATTGATTTTCGATAAATGATTCTTCACATCACTTTGGATCTTTAGCAACAAAATATAGCCCTCATGCCTTGTTAGGGCCTTTTCGGACTCGCCAATCTTCGCATCTCGCTTCAATAAGTTATGCCTTGGCTATGAACTCTAATCCATATCGAGCAACTTTTAAACGATCTGGGGCTAGAAGCTAAGTAACCTTTCAAATCGTACAACCTTATTTATTAGCAGATAAATTATTAGCAAGCGATGGGAGAATAGGCTCATAATTAACTCACATAAATTCACGAAAGAATACCGACTTATAATTGGCTCTATCATCTCTCGTTCTCCACAGTTTAAAATCTCAAGTAATGAGACTCGTGGATACTTAGCCTATTAAATCAAAGTTTTGGGTTTTCGAGTCGCCTATAGGATCTTGCAAATTCTTAGACTTTTTCAAGTTTAGAAATCGCATTTTAAAGTTCCCTTGATAAACGACTCTCTAGGATCAATTATTGGAACTTGCGAAAAGTTCTTGTTCTTAACCCGTGAGAGTTAAGACTTTCGCGTTTTATAGCTCCCTATATAAAAGCCTAGCAAAACTTGACTTAAACACGTTAAGGATACTAGCTAGAGTAAACTCGGATTTAGTCAAAAGATTCACAACGTTTGAAAATTAAAACCACTTATTAAACATTTATTCTAATAAAAAGAAAATAACTATACAAAAGTAAAAACTAATAGGCCAAAATAGATCAAAAATTTTGAAAAATGTCGACAAATTGATTTTCCGGTTAAAATGAGGACAAAAACAAGGAAAAGACCACTTAACTTCGATAGAAGTCCCCCCTACACTGAAGATAAACATTGTCCTCAATGTTTAAGCATGTGGGAGTAAACTCCCCTACACTTAGGACATTGTGCACTTTGTTTAAATCTTGCTAAGGAGAAGACAACTAAAGAGATTCCTATTTTAATACTGAGAAAATATAAAATAGTGAATCGAAAAGAGTGTAGGATAGAACCGGGAAGAAGTAAAACACGGAATCACGGGTCGTCAAGAATCATCAAGAGTGGATCAGTGAAGCTCGAATCCCTGATTAAGAAGTGAGGAGAGGAAAGCAAACCAAAGGGTCCCCACTACACTTATGATGAAGAAAGCGAAAAGATAGATGCATGGGTTGCCTCCCAAGAAGCGCTTGGTTTTTGTTAACCGAGTCGTGAGCCTGACTCGACCTTGATCATCAACGGAAGAAGCATGAAACATATCCACCAGGATCAAAGACATAGTTTTCATCGAGCAAATAACACAAGCTTAAGGCGAACAAGGCAAGCCAAAGAAGAGTAGGCAAGGTTCCCTTAAGCAGTGATGGAGCACGGTGGGAGCAAGTACGGTGAGGTGCAAGCATGTCTTCAATAATTCCAAAGATTTTTCCTTTTAATTCATCAGGTGGATACTGAGATGGCTTAAAGACTTCAATACCGGGGTCGAACACCTTTTCCTTTAGGGGAAAATAGCACTCAGGCTCAGCCGAGTGTGAAGAAGATCCGCAAAGAAGCACAACCTCGTCCTCAGAAGAAGGACTAAGAGGTGTCAAATCGTATGTGCAACGAATTTCGGTGTCGATCGGTTTCTTCTCCTTTGACAGAATGCTCTTCAAATCCAAAGTAGGATCAAGACGATAATCTTCAAAGTCATAAGGAGGGGCATCAATCTCATGAGGGAAGTAAGTGTTGAGAAATTCAGAGAAATCTTCCTCAAATGAATAATCGTCCAAAGTAGGATCGAGTGATGGTGGAGGATCTTCATCATGTGAAGAATCGCTCGAGAGAGTATCAGCCTCATCAAAATCATCGAAAGTGGGCAGCTCGGGATACTCAGAAGTACAATCAAAATCATCCGAAACTGAGCTAGAATCATCATCATCATAAGCATCAAAGACCGGTGGAGAATCATAAATGAGAGAAGCGTCCAAAGTAGAGTGAGAATCATCCACATTATCTTCAAAGAGTGGATTATCAGTGGAAGACTCGAATAGAGGATTGTCATAGACGGTAAAGTCATCGAGCACATTAATCATATTCACTGATTCTCGGCCTCCAAAGGATTTGTCTGTAGGCGTCCCTATTTTGAAATTTTGTGAGGCATTCCCGACTCTTAAGATTAACTCACCTTCGGCCACATCTACTAAAGCACGTTCGGATCTCAAAAATGGCCGACCAAGTATTAAAGGAATACGAGGGTCCATTTCATAATCAACTACGACAAAATCGACCGGGAAAGTAAATGCGCCAACTTGAATGAATACGTCTACGGCTATACCAACGGGGTAAGCGAGAGTGCGATTAGCAAGTTCGAGAGTCATCTTTGTTGGAATGAGATCGGGTAATGATAGTGTTTTCCAAACACTCAAAGGCATCAGATTAATACTAGCCCCGAGATCAACAAGGGCAGTAAATTCTTCAGTTTTGTTGAACACGCAAGGCAACACAAAACGACCGGGATCCCCTAGCTTTTCCGGAAGTTCTTTAAGAATAACTGCAGAGCAGTTTTCATTTAAGCGTGTGTTGGCGAGTTCAATCAGCTTCTCCTTCTTGTTAAGCAATTCCTTAAATGCTTTAACAAATTTGGGCATGTGGACAAGTGCTTCAAGAAAACTAATGTTGAAGCCCATTTGAGAAATCATATTGATACATTTTGTTATTTGAGAGTCCTCCTTTGTTAGATCATTGGTCTTGCCTATGCGAGAAGGGTAAGGGATTCTAGGTTGATAGGGAGACGGTGACGGTGTAGTTGGTAAGGGTTGAGATGTTGAAGGGTCCTTCCGAGATACATCGTCATGACGAGGCGGAGACGGTAATGGTGTACTAATACTAGGTGTAGGAGGAGTAGGGATACATGGTGGTGAAGGAGGTGTAGATGATGGGGGTGGGATTGGTGGTCCTACGATGGTGACTCCACTACGAGTAGTAATAGCACTCACATTAGCTCGCGGATTAGTGACGGTGTTTGAAGTTAGAGAACCCGAAGAAGAAGAAGGTTGAGCTTCGGGCAAGAAACTAGCCAATAGAGTCTTTAATTCAGTCGTTTGAGTGCTGAAGGAGGACTGAATATTATCACGAACCTCGGTTCTGATGTCATTACCTTGCTTCAGGATATCTCCTTTCAAATTGATTATTTGGCTCTGTAGATTCTTGATTTGCTCACCTTGAGTTCTCATGATGGCATCAACATCGGGATTAATGGGTGGGTGTTGTTGGGTGGGTGGTTGATAAGGGTTAGAAGCTCTTGGTGGGATTTGGTTGCTTCTATTGTAGTTGTTGGCGGGGTTTTGGTTTTGAGGAGAAAAACCGGGTGAAAGGTAGTTGTTGGAACGGTAGCTCAGCAGATTTCTATCCACTTGGTGTCTAGCTTGGTAATTTTCCGGTGAATAATTACCATAAGCTGCATACACATTTTCCGAATTTCCTTGAGTCGAAGGACAATCGGTGTATGAGTGAGGACCGCCACATGTTTCACAAGGATTAGCAACCACTTTAACTTGTTGTTGTTGTTGGTTTGAAGCGAGAAGTGTAATACTTTTGCTCATTTCGGCCATCATGCGGGTGAGTTCGGTCATCTCAGGGTTTGCTGAGGTTGAGGAAACATTGACTCTCGGGTTGTTCCTTGAAGAAGCAGAGGAATCCCAGTTCTTGTGGTGAGTAGTCATGTTCTACATTAACTCTCTACACTCCTCGGGTCTCCTTTTCATGAATGTGCCACCGGCGGCTGCATTGATCGTATCACGATCTCGAAAAGTCAAACCGTTGTAGAAAGTATCAATTAGGGTCACAGGGAGCATGTTGTGGTTTGGACATCTATCGATCAAGACATTATATCTCTCCCAAGCGTCAAAAAGAGATTCATCAAGGTCTTGCATGAAACCGCTGATCTGATTGCGAAGGCTTGTGACCATGGATGGTGGAAAGTAGCGCGACAAAAAGCGTTGAGTCATGTCATCCCAAGTGTGAATAGAATTCTTCGGGAGATGATCAAACCATTTCTCGGCATGATGTGATAGAGTATGTGGGAAGAGTTGTAGGCGAAGAACATCCATTGTGGCCCCAGGCAACTTCATGCTTTGGGTGATTGTAATGAACTTGTCGAGGTGTTTGTTGGCATCATCATCAGGCAATCCTCTAAAAGGGTTTGTTTGTACTTGCTGAATCATGTGGTGCTTCAACGAAAACTCAGGAGCGTTGATTTGCATCGGCGCAATCGGTCCTCCTCGTCCAAACATTGTTGGTTGACAAAGTTCCTCCATGGTCCGAAGATCGGGCTGTGGAAGAGCATTGTTGTTATTATTATTATTGAGGTTCGGTGGAATGTTGTTGTTGTGAACACCTGCCATATCTAAATCTTCTTGAGGCTCGGGCTCTTGATAATTAGAAGATCTAGTACGCATACACCTGAAAAAGCAAAAGAAAACAAAACCAAACACAAAGACAATATATATACACAAGAAAGATAAAATCTTTTTGGATTTTTGAGATTTTTTAATTTTTATGTATTTTTATCAAATTTTAATTTTTATGATTTTTTTTGAATTTTTTAGACAAGAAAAATAACGCTCACAAGTGAACGGATCCCAAAAAGCAATGTGTCTCTCACAGAAAACCGTCAATCTTTACGAAAAGAGCCGGCAGCGGCGCCATTTGATAACTAGGATTTTGACACCCCGTATTAAAATTAATTAAGTTCGTTGTGTTCTCGGTATCTTAACGAATTGATCTAGGCTCTCTATATGACTCTATTGTTTTTGGTGAAAAAGAATATTTTCGGTTGTTTTTAATTAAATTTGCAAAGACTTAAAAGTAAAAGGGCTCTTAAAGTAAAGCTAAGTCTAATTTAAAGTAAAGGTGCAAGTAATTAAAGATGTGACTGAAATTTAAGGGCACTAAAGTAAATGATGTGAACTTAAATCTATCTAAGGCAAACTTAAAACGCAACTAAAAACTTAAACTAAGGCAAAACTAAAATAAAGCGAAGGCAAATAATCTTAAAGTGCAATTAAATAAAGGCGGGAAAAATAAAGCTTGAAAATAAAAATCAAAGACGAAAGCTAATAAGAACCTGAATACAGCTCATTCAGAATAAACCTTCGTTTGGAACAATCACTCGTCTGGAATGTCACCTTCGGTTGAAATGATTCTTCTTCGCTCGGAATATTACCAAAATCCTTGATCCGGAACAAATTGATCTGAATATGTCACTTATCCAAAACAATCCTTCGTTCGGAACTTTGCTGATTCGGAACTTCTAAATCTTGCCTTGATCCGGAAGTTTTGATTAACCCTTGATTCGGAAGATTCCGAATGAACCCTCCTTGATTCGGAAGTTTAAAACTTCCGAATGAACAATCACTGATCCGGAACTTGCCCCTTGATTCGGAAGTTTATTCGGAACTTTTAAGTTCCGAATGAACAGTCCTTGGTTCGGAACTTGCCCCTTGATTCGGAACTTTTGAAGTTCCGAATGAGCAGAGCTTGAGTCGGAAGTTTCCCTTCGTCCGGAACTTCTAAATGTTCCGGATGAACAAGCTTGGCTCGGAACTTTTGCTGATCCCAAATCTTCCGGATGAAACCTTGACTCGGAACTTTGGAGTTCCGAATGAAGCCTTCCCTCCTTCTTGGTTCGGAAGTTTACCTGGAAAGATCAGAAACACAACAAACCTTCCCGAAGAACAAGGGAATCACAAAAATAGCAGATCTAAACAAAGAATAATCAAAATAAACACAAACGATTTAACAAAACTATCACCGAATAAACAGTAAACATAAACGAACAATTTAAAACAAGAAATCAAACAACTTTAACCACAATAATCAAAAATCACTTGGATCAAAATAAAAGCATGAACATGAACATAAACATAAACACATAAATCAAAGAATAAGAAAGGTAGATAAGAGATTGACAAGATAAAGTAAAGATTGACAAAGATTAAATGAAAACTTACTTGAAATTAAATGAATTTAAGGTGCAAGACAAGGTATTTAAATTTGACAAGAAAAGTAAATGACAAGGTATTTAAATGGTGGAAGAGCTAATTGTCACACTTAGCCAACAAGAATGAAATGTAAACAATCTTAATCTATTTATAGGGGAGGATTAAGGAAGCTTCCTCCCCTCTTTCCTTTCCTCTTAATTACAAGATTAGGTCCTTTCTTCTTAATTCTTCATTAATTACACCATTAGTCCTTTTCTTCTAATCTTCTTTAAACTTGAACTTTGAGGACTTTTGACTTCGGGATTTCTTTGAACTCGTCTTTAAATTCTTCAATAAAATAGACTTGAATTCTTCGACTTTTGATAAACTTCCGTCTTTTGACTTTTTCTTCGATAAATCTTCAGAATTGGTCGTGGACTTCCGTTCTTTTTGCACTTTTGACTTCTTGACTTCGTCTTTCATCCTTTTCTTCAATAAAAGTCCGTAAATGCCCGTGAATGTCCGTGTTTTCTCCACTTTTCACCTTTTCGTCCTAAATCACAACAAAAACACAAACCACGCATAATTCTGACATAAAAGACATAAAATATATGTTTTGGTCCGGTTATTATTGTAATTAAGTGGTAGAAAAGATGGGTGTTTACACACCTATCATCTTCCCACACAGATTTTATACCTTTCTGGGTGAGCTTGGTCATTGGTTTAGCAATCTTAGAGAAACCTTCGATAAATCGTCGGTAGTAACCGGCAAGACCTAAGAATTGACGAATTTCCTTCGGCGACGTGGGAGATGCCCAATCTTTCACGGATTCGACTTTCGCGGGGTCAACTTGGATTCCCTTGTCGTCAATCACATGACCGAGAAAGTGTACTTTAGGGATCCAAAAATCACACTTTGAGAATTTTGCGTACAGATTTTCTTCCTTAAGCAGTTTTAGTACTTGAGCCAGATGTTCTCCGTGCTCTTGCTCATTCTTGGAATAGATGAGGATGTCATCAATAAACACTATCACGAACTTATCCAGATAGGGTCTGCATACTCGATTCATGAGATCCATGAATATGGTTGGTGCATTAGTTAGTCCAAATGGCATGACTTGGAACTCATAATGATTGTATCGTGTTCTGAAAGCTGTCTTTGGTATATCCTCTTCTCTGACCTTCAATTGGTGATACCCGGATCGTAAGTCAATCTTGGAGTACACACTTGATCCTTGCAGTTGATCAAATAGGTCGTCGATTCGTGGTAACGGGTAGCGGTTTTTCACAGTTAGCTTATTCAGTTCTCTGTAATCGATACACATTCGGAATGAACCGTCTTTCTTTTTTACAAACAATACTGGGGCTCCCCAAGGTGAGGAACTGGGCCTGATAAAGCCTTTGTCTGACAGTTCCTTGAGTTGTTCCGCGAGTTCTTTCATCTCGGTAGGTGCTAAACGGTAGGGTGCTTTAGCTACAGGTGCAGCTCCTGGCACTAAGTCTATTTGAAATTCAACTTGACGGGTCGGAGGTAATCCTGGCAAGTCGTCTGGAAAGACTTCAGGATAATCACGGACGATGGGTACATCCTTGATCTGTTTCTCCTTGGGTTCTTCTTCTTTATCTGTCTTAGAAATATGCGCTAAAAAGATAGGACATCCTTTTAGTAGATATTTCTGGGCTTGGGTGCACGAGATCACACTCAACCTAGTGTCTGTTTTATCCGAATTTCCGTCTCCTCGGATAATTAGATCTGCGTTTCCCTATGGTATACGGACTAGTTTCTCGTCACACACAATGGTTACATGATACTTGGCTAACCAGTCCATACCAATGATGACATCGAAACTACTTAGTTCTATGGGTATTAATTAAATATCAAATGGGTGATTCTGAAGGTTTAAAGTACAGCCTCTTATGATGGTATTAGTTTTAATGATTTTTCCGTCTGCTAATTCGACTCTGTAACAGTTATCTAATGGGGTTGGTAAAATGCCTAGTAAGCTACTAAACTCTGTGGATACGAAACTCCTATCGGCTCCCGTATCGAATAAAATATTTGCATAGCGATTATTCAGAAGGAACGTACCAGTAACTACATTGGAGTCAGGGTTGGTCCTGTTCTCTCATATGACATAAACTCTGGCGGATGCTCCGCTTTGGCTTTCATTCTTACGCTTTGGGCAGTCAGGTCTGATGTGTCCAATCTCTCCACAACCAAAGCAACGGATCTCCTTACGAGCCATGTTTCCACTGCCAGTGAGCTGGCGGCTTCCTTGGTATCCACTTCCACGGGAATTCTGCCTGTTGCCGTTGTGGGGCTTATTGTTGGCACTGAAGTTGTTCCTATTGATCGGAACATATGCACTGCCCTGCTCTGGTCTTCGGTATTCAACAGTGGGGTAGTGATGGAAGTTACACTTTGAGCATTTTGGTTTGTTTCCCACGTATGGTGGTGATCCTGAGAAAACAGCACTGCAGACTTGACCTAAGCCCTGCCTCTTGGGTTGTTGAGTCTGGGGATGATGACGGTAGTTATCATCGACTTTCCTCTTGTGCTCTGCTTGTCTAATCATATGATCACGACCACGTTTGTCCACTAATTCTGTGGCAAACTCAATGGAACTCTCAATGGTAGTAGGTCGAGATGCAAGCACACTGTCATGAACAGAGTCTGGAAGTCCACTAACGTACTTCTCTATCTTATCCGACACTTTTGGGTACATACGGGTACACATCAAAGTTAGTTCTTGGAACTTCTGATTGTAACCCGTAATATTGAAGTTGGTGCATTTGAGGTTCCATAATTCAATCTCCAGCTTTTTGATTTCACTACGTGGACAGTATTTCATGGTAAGCTTTTCCTTCAATGCAGTCCATGTCATCCCATAGGCTCCATCATGTCCGAGGGTAGCAACTTGTGAGTTCCACCACGTGAGTGCATGTTCCAAAAGTGTACAAGTGGCGAATTTCACCTTGTTCTCTTCAGTACAGTCACTAATACGAAACACGGTCTCAGTCCTCTCAAACCATTGCATGAGCTCGACTACCCCTTCCTTGCCCTTGTAATAGTTGGGCTTGCATTTTAGGAAGTCAGGGTAAGTACATCCTCGAGCTTCGCGGTTTCGGTTATTAGAGTTTTCACTGTCTCCATGGGTTCCACTGGGGCGGTTTTCCCTGGCAGCTAAGGCGTCAGTAATGCCTTGCTCAATCAGTACTCTGAGTTGTGCATCAGATATAGTCGTCGCAGGTGTTTCTGCGGGGTTTGGGCGTGCGCGTCTTGGTGGCATTTTTCTATATTAATAAGAAAACTGAGATTTGTTAGTTGATAAAAGATGGTTATATTAAACTGCATGGGTAATGTTTATGCATAGAATTCACAACAAATTTGATAATCTGTTAAGAGTTCATAATAATATAAATGTAAACAAACAAGTGGACGGTAACATGCTATTTCTGGCAAACAACAGTATAGTACAAGTACAACCGATCTAAGACAGGGTCATAGCAACCTGTCTGAAATAGTGGTACATATGTTTGTAATACAACCAAAAGATATCCTACCTACTAAGGTTAGGTACTACGAATACAACTAAAAGGAATACAAATACAAAAGAGATAAATCATGCGAGCTGAGATGCAACTCAGTGCTTGTCATGATGTACAACTAAAAATATACCCTACACTAGTATGGCTGCCTGCAGGTGCAGATGGTCCAGCTGGTGGTGCACGCTCGTCCTGCATACGGATCACGGCACTCCGTGTCTCTCTGGTGTATCTCAAAGCCTCTAGTAGCTGCTGCTGACGTGCAGTGTCGGCACTCCGTAACTGCTCTGTCTCTGTAGTGATCCCCTGATGACGGAGATCTGTCAAATCTACGAAGGTCCTAAAAGTGTCCTCCTGTGTGTAGATGGCGGCTCGAGTCTCGTAGGAATGACTCTCCAGTGAAGCTAAGCGGTAACGGAGGTAAGCTACCTCATCCAATAGCCAGTGTATGGTCTCCCGGGTGGTGTATGACTCCCCGGCTATGGCCCAGTAGAGATAGTCAAGTCTCTCCTGGAGCATGGCGCGACCCTGCTGGTCCGCCTGTAGTAGAGAGTGGATAAGGGTGGTGTCCTGTGCCTGTCGGGCCGTGAGTGCATCGACCTGTGCCTGAAGGGCACTAAATCTAGCCTGCCCGGCTCCTGATCCCTCTCCAACCTCATAGGTCGAGTCCGTGATAGCGTCATGTCTCCTCTTACGAGGTGGTAAGACACTGGTGGGGTAAGTGCTAGGTACAGAAGGTGGTGGTAAGGATGGTAGAGAAGGTACGACCTGGTACACCTCTCTAGGAGGGGATGCAGGTACTACAAGTAGTGGTGTAGTAGGAGATGCAGTGGGTGGTGAAGGAGTAGGTGAATCTGTGAGTATGATGACCCCGTCCTGCTGGTCATCTCTGGACTCTGTATCAGATGCAGGTCCAGCTAGTACTGACGTCGGTGACAAAGGTGTGATGGTAGGAACCATAAGCTCCTCGAAAGTAGTAACAATAGTGGGCGTCGTCATGATATCTGAAAGTAACATTTTTAAAGTTGAGCAAGTTTTCAACTTACACAATTTAAAAAGTTTTTATGATGCATATGCGATGTGGTTTTAAAGCTTTTAACCATGATGTCAAAAGTATAAATAGATACTTATGTGATTTATTTACCATGAGGGAATAAATCAATGTGAAGTTAGTTCACATAATATGCATGCTCTATAATGTCATATGCATAACTTATAGGTTCCCCAAAAATCAATTTTTCTTTAGACTGATTTTTATGTTCAGTTATAGTCCAGTTAAAATTTTTATTATTTAAAAATTTTTAAGTTTTTGATCTGGTTCTCTATAACTATGCGCTCTGATACCATTTCTGTAACACCCCCAAGTTGGTCAAATGCAGCGGAATAGAAATTGGGGTGTTACTTGGGTGGATCGATAGCACATAGCATATAGAGCAATGATCATAATATCATTTGGAAACATATTACATGAATTAATCGTACACATTTAGTATCTTGTCCGAATTTAAACCACATTTATTATAAAACAGAAATAAATATCCCAGTCCGATGGTCAACATGATGCTTCCTAAAATGCTGGAATCCAATGCATGAACCTGCTTACTTTCCTGAGAAAACACAAAAGTAAAATGTGGGGGTCAACACGAGGTTGGTGAATTCACAGGTTTAATTAATTAAATAAAGTATCAATATGCAAAGCACCACGAAGGTAGCAGGACATCACAGCCCAACGCTACAGTAGTTCCTACTGCCCTGTAATAGAAGCTAGACATGATTCTCAGTAAGCCCATTTGGGTCTATCCTGATTGAGGTTTCCCTTAATCCGACAATGACATAAACCTGCTGCTCGGCCTAAGCAATACGTGACAGCTAATCACGACAGGCCGGGTGTTGTCAATACCCGAATAGATCTATGCATACATTTCGCGCTACACTATTAACTAATACAGTCCACGGGAATGGAGCAAACAGTAGGCAAATAAATTGTTGTTGTCTGTGCATGCTTGCATATAAATAGTTTTTGTATGTTTTCTCCCCCAGTTATAAAACAGTAAAGATGGGGCCATGAACTCACCTTAGTGATAATGAGGTAGTGAGGATGATGTCACAGTATAGTCACGGACTGGAGAAATTACCTATGTAATTTAAATGTCTCAGTGAATGCAACAATAAATATGCATGATGAATGGTACATATGAAAATGCATGATCACAATTTATAATTTGTTACGTTGTTTAAGTGTTCGTTCTTATAGTGAAATAAAGGTATGTATATATATTTTTGTTCAAGTAAAATATATATATAAATGTATATAAATCTGCTAAAGAGGGGTCGTAAATTAAATAAGTAACTATATCTTATTTAATTTATCATAAAGAAATAAATTACGATTTATTAAGTTTTAAAGTTTCAAAGGAAAATGGTTAACGGGGTTTGTCAATCTCGTAGAGTTTGTAAATAACTAAAATGATTTATTTTACAAATGACAAGTTTTATTACTTCTTTTAATTAAATAAAACTATAATAAATCTTTGTAAATATAATTTGTTTAGAAAGGTAACTTTAGGTTTTTATTCGTTAAGTTTCTTACACCGTTAGTCCTTGTTGGTTATTCCAATTTATGAAAACGCCCCCTAGGGCTTGGTAAACTTTCAAGAAATGACAAAATACCCCCTCCAATCCCACGGCATATATATAAGGTGGGATTAGGGCTTGTTATGAGTTTAGAAAGTGGCACAAAAGGTCCTTGTAGTTTATTTATGGCTCACGGTTTGATTTTAGGTTACCCTATAGTTTCGAAAATGACACAAACACCCCTTGGACTATGTAATAGTCACGAAAATGTTTGCATAGTTTTACTAGTTTTCAGTTTCGGACCTAACTTTCACCATTTAACATTTTTGGCACGAAAAGTACCTATATAATACTAGTGTTGGGCTATACGGCCCATTAGGGTCCGGTTGGGGTAAAAAGGGGTTAATGGGCTTAGTAAAAACTTAAGGTAATTAGTAAATGTTCATTACTTACTATTGGGCCTTAACTAGTGGGCTTATATTATGTTTTAATTTCAAAACTAGTTTAGTTCTAAGCTTATATATATTCGGCTTATTTGTACGGCTTATATAAGTTTATTGTTTTTGGCTAAGGCTTATACTTTCTTACTAGTTAATCCTAAGCTTATATTTTGAGGGCTTATGGGCTTATTCTAAGGCTTATAAGATTTGGCTTTTATTTGCATGGCTTATATTTTTAGGCTTAAGTTCCTAAAAGCTTAAATAGGCCAATTAGGTCTCGGCTTATATATAATTTTATTGTCCAAGCTAGCTTATTTTAGTACTAACTTCGGCTTATATAGATTTTAAGGCTCAAATGACGTGGCTTATATAACAATATGGGCTTATATATGCTAAGTGGCTCGGCTTATTTTACAATATACATATTTTTGAGGTACTCATTTATAACTAGTTCATTTCTAGGGTTTTTAAGCAAGGTGTCCAACATGGTAGGACATGGTTAAGGATTCTAGGGCACGAAATGTTTACCCATTATATAAGACGTGGCTTATATGTCATGTGGATGGCATTTCATGGAGGTTTTACGTATGCATGGCAACCTAGGTTCATTTCCTAAGCTTATACATGCATGTTATGAGATGGAAAGTAAAAGAATGATAGAAATAGGTCTAGTGTAGTCTTACTTACTTGTTTGATCAAAATGGTGACAAAGGGAGTGGTGTTGGCGTCGGTTTGCTTCTAGACGAGTCCTAGGAGTCTTGAATGCTAGACTTCAATGCTTGGAGTACAAAGATTTGGTAGTAAATGAGATGGAGGATTTTTGGTTAGCTCAAGGTGATATATGGGAGTGTTCTTGATCCGAAATTTGTGGTGTGAGGGTGAATGAGTGTAGCTAGTTCATAAATATCCAAGAGTAGAATGGGAAATGTGGTTTGGGGTAGGACACGGCAAGAAAGAGGGAAAAGAGATTGTGAGTATTTTGGTATGGTACTTAGCAAGGACTTCTCATAAATGCCCAAGATGTACATGTTGCTAGTTGTGTTTGTCTTAGCCGTCGCATACAAGGATTTAAAGGGACAAAAGGTAAGTTTTTGATTGTTTCCATTTAATGGCATGTTGTACAAGGCTTTGGTGTGTGGCTCATGCCCTTCACACGTCTAAGGGGTGACAAGATTGGATGTGTGACATAGTTCTTCCAATAGTGTATCTAGTACTAACCTTAATTGCCCAAAAATGTACAAGTCCCCATAGTTTTCTAATGAAACCGGCGGTTTCATAGTTTCCTAGTCAAAAGGAAGTAAAATTTATGTAATGTGTATACATAGGTGTTATAATTAGTGTATAGTCTAGACACTTGGTAAAGAGGGTAAGAGTTTTGGTATAAAAGGTTATGGGTAAGTATATGTATGAATATATACGGCTTAATAAAAGTCTAGGGTATGCTTGTGTTTAATTTTCGTGTCCAGGTGAGTGTTAAGTGAGTTAAGGTTATAATAATATGTGAGTACGTTTGAGTTTAAGTAATTTTGGTTACGTTTAGGGCCTTTGGTGAAAGTATGGTCCTTAGGTGATTTTTATTATGACAAAAATATATAAAAGAAATATAAAGTGATTTATTGTAGTGTTCATGTGTAAAAGTAATTGTCATCGTGGTCTAAAGTCAATTATAGTGTGAAAAATATATATAAACTATCCAACTTAAAATATTTATATATATATAAATAGCCAGTTATTAATTGTGATCATGACGTTGGATTTTTAGAAAAATCAATGGGATGTATGCAAGTGATCATATGTTCAGATGACTTAAAGTCCTTTACAATAGATCATTTGTTGTCCAGTATGCTATTGAAATATAGTCATACAAATGTGGTCATGCTTTTATGATCAAAATACTCATAGTCACAATAAAAATTGTGATATAGTTGTTTCCCTGTTCAGATGATTAGAATTATGTATGCTCATGTGATGCATATGATTGTTCAAAGGATTTCATGCAAAGGTGGTAGAATAAATATATATAGATATCGTGAGGTGACGTACACAATGTTGACATAGTCAAAACCTGAAATTTACAGGTTTTACAATTATAATCTATACTCTTGATTATTTAGGTAGTGTCATTTTCGGCTATCGATTGTGATTTATGATCAGTTTTTATTTTTTTGTTGAACGATGTGAAATTATTTAATTTTTCGGCGATGGTTGTTATTTTCCGACAGTGTTTTGTAGAGAGTGAAGTTGTGTGTTTTTTTGTGATAGAACAGAAGGAGAAATGAGGGTAATAGGTATTTTAGTCGTTTAAATAGGATTAGAGATGGAGATTATCAACCTTTAGATTAAAAGACAATTAAGGGATGTGATGTGTTTCTTTGTATCTTTTTTAAAACATGTTCTCTTTTGATTATTGCCTTATTGGAAGCCTCCATCAAATTCATGTGAATCTCTCAACCATACATTTGATATTTGAAATTCAAAAGTCAAACATCATTAGAAGCCTACCAAAATCCATCTCAAACTATCAAAAACACAATTAATGTTTGACATTCAAAAGTAATATCATTGGAAGCTTACTAAAATTCATGTCAAACTAACAAAAACACAACTTTATAAAAATCATCCCATTCAACCAGAGAAAAGAAAAACATACATCAACATATCCAAGACACAAAAGAGAAGCCGCTTGCACCTAAACACTAACTTAACATTTTGACCATCTCACACGCACCAAGATGGGATTGATCCTTCATAATTTAGAGATGACTTGCCTTCTCCATATTTCTATTTTTAGAATGCTTCAAGACTCAAGAAGTTTAGTAAGCGTCATCTTTATCCTCAACCCGTAGATAACTTTTCATCTCCTTAATGAACTTTGCTCTCTTTGTGACAGTCGTCTCCACCTCAGAACATAGAATACTTAATTTCTCCTCAAATTGCAGCTCCATGTCTATTTCCTTCTCCATGAACTCAATTAGGCAAGCAACCAAGACTGTGGATCTGGAAAAAGATTGAGATTGGATGTTTACCATTGTATGTTAGAATTGGATAGCTATAAGGAGTGGAATTGCGGGAGAAGAAGGATTGTTTTGAATGAGAAAGTTTGTGCATAAAGTATGGGTTAAATATATGTGATTATGAAATTGAACAAGGCTTCATTCTTGAAACATCGTGCCATTTTAGTCCTTAAATTAAAGAGGGTAGATGCAACCCAGACCTTAATTACTAAACAAAGGGTACAAAATAACACACCCCGATTAAAACAGTGTAATTATAGGATAAACAACAAAAATATTAAAACACATCCTAATCACTATCATCCATGAGATCAACATAACCTTGATTCTGGCTAATAATATCCCTATCTTTCTCAACCAACTTGGTCAAATCAGCCAACTTCTGGGTTCACGAATTTCTTTCAAACAATCCACCTAACCATATTCATCTTCCTCAACCTTAGTCTCCATCTCGTTAATCAACATTCCAATGTTTCTGAGGCTATTCCTTAGCTACTCACACTGACCACGCAACACATCCGCATATGATTGTTCAGCCGCAACAATTTGACCAATATTGAGGCCCATACATGCGTTGAGCTCGAAATCACCATATACTTCCTTCAATTCGACAAGGATTGGAGTTCTTTCAGCCATTTTAATGGAGATAAAGTAAATAGTTGAAATGGTTTAAGAAAGAGTTAGGGTTAGAGTAAATTAAACTGACGATAAACGATAGGTTTCGATCTTACCAATATAAAGTCTTTCAAAGGTTGTACAAATTAAGTCTTTGAAATTATTGTTAGACTTTTAAAGGTCATGCAAATTAAGTCATTGAAATTGTGTCAGAATTTAGACGGTCATAAATTTTTTTATGAGAAAACGGTTTGAAGGACATATTTTTTTTAACGGCTGATTTATAATAAAACTAGCAAGAGGCTAGAAAAACAATTAAAAAAAAGAGTGAGATATTTTACTCTGCTAGAGCACCATTCAAACGAATGGGACACCATACAATAAAAAAGAATATTTGTATTCATCTTCATAGCTCCAAAGATAACATTATTTCGATATTGCCATATGACCCACATTGTTGAGATGCAAATAGCTTCCAAAGCAGTTGTTACTTTCTGACGGGCGTTAACAACATCAATCCAGTTGAAAACATCTACTATTCTACCAAACGTAGGTTTCAGGGACATATTTTTCCAAACGGAAAGTTGAAGATGGAAGTGTTGGGCGGGAAACAATTTAAGGGACAACTTTTACATAATTTAAAGGTGAAGGTGGAAGTGTCTGGTAGGAAAAAGGTTTCGGGGCGAGTTTCGCATGAAACCAAAGGTCGGGGATGCGCTGACGCGAGATGGACGATCCAAAATGACGAAAATACCCTCACATGCATGTCATGTGAGGGAGTTAACTGAGGTTAACGTGTGAATGTTAAAAAAATAACGTTTCATGAGTTTTTTTACAAGAAAATAAGAAGTATGGTGATAAATATGTACCAGCTTTACTCAAAGATGATTTTTTTATAATTTTCGCACAAAATTTACAGTTTACCTTTAAATCAACTATTTCCATTCAACTTATATAGTACTTCTTCCGTCCCATTTTAATTGTCCCCCAACAAATTTTTATTTATTTATGATAGATTAATTGAACGTAAACATTTTATGTAACGAAAGACAAATTTATCCTTTGACTTAATTAATAGTTTTCTTATAAGAAATTAATCGCATGGGTAAAATTAAAAAATTAATTAATTCTGATTTTTTATTTAAAAATTTGGACAATATTTTAAGACAAATTAAAATAGTAATGAGGATAATAACAGTGGGACGGAGAAATTAATCGCATGGGTAAAATTAAAAAATTAATTAATTCTGACTTTTTATTTAAAAATCTAGATAATATTTTAAGACAAATTAAAATAGTAATGAGGATAATAACAGTGGGACGGAGAAAATACAAAATATTAAGCTGTGCATCTTTGGATAAACAACTCTAAAATATTTGTTTAGTTTAGGTTAATTAGCTTTTGATGTGATTAGAAAGGTCACTTTATGTATGAAATAAATAAAAAAATTACCACGAGTATTTTTTAGTCTTGAACTTTTTTGACAAGAATCAGGTAACCAACTTTTCTCTTTCGGCTCCCAATATTCATGCACATAAGATGTACGTAATATTATATCATATTAAGTCCGAATATGTTCCCCTTATCGAAGTTGCATGAACCTAAATTCTTGAAGCCAACAAGAATGCTAACCACGAAATAAAATAATTCTAGAATGGAATTCACGAGGCAATTATATATTGTTTTTTTTTTTGAACGGCAATTTTATTAACACAAACTAGCAAGGAGCTAGATTACAAGGAAATAAGATACGGATTATTAAGCCAATCGTTCCAACCAAACGATGCTTTACATCTAAACTTACACAAAAAAAAGAACTAGAAATGATATTATCATACATATCTGCCTTCATGGGAACCTTCTCCTCAAATAATAACTTTTTACGATAGTTCCACACATACCACCATACCGAATACCAAATGCCCTCAAACATGTGCTTAAGTTTAGTATCCATACGACATGCCACCAACCACCTTTTCCAATCATCATATGACGACACTGTATCAAAGTTGAGATTCCACCACCTGGCAATCTTATTACTGATATCCCGCACGAAAGCACATTTAAAGAACAAATGCTCCACCGTCTCCACACTATGATCACAAATAGGACACAAAAATGAATGGATATCAATACCCCTCCGCGAAATATTAAATCTGGTTGGAAGCCCATCTCTCCGAATCTTCCAAGCGAGAATATTAACTTTAATTGGAACACACTTGACCCATCTCGTTCCATCATTAAGATGAGGAAATCTCACCTCATCGATACGTCTGCGAATAGAAGCCACCGAAAATACACCCATGCTCTCCAAGTTCCACACCCACCTATCACACATCGAAACAAGATTTACACCCCGAACTATATTCAATAGATTATTCATCTGCTCCTCCTCTACACCACCCCTAACTGGTCGCCTTAATGAACTCTTCAGGCTAGATTCATTAAGTTTAGAACTGACCATACTATTCTTATCATTCTCCAACGCATAAATCCGAGGAAAAATGACTTTAAGAATACCACCTTCATACACATTATATATTGTTAATAATAAAAAAAAGTTGTACCTTTCCAATGAGGGTGAGGTTATACATATTTCTTCTAAAAAGCCAATGATACTCTTTGTTTTTAATTTTTCAATTTTTTTTTATTTTTATAAACTTTTTTTATGTTATAAAACTGAGATTTTAAAAATACGAAATCAAAATTATAAATTTTAATATATATCAAAATTAATAAACAGACAAAATATATTTTCGCATAATGTAATTAATGCGGTTAAAAGGGTAAAGATTATTAACACCTCCTAAAAACCTCATGTATACTTTTGGATTTTCCTTTTTTTTTAATTATTTTATAATTTTTGTGAATATAATTTTGTCAAAAAACTATGAAACGAAAAATACGGAATAAAAAAAATAAAATTTAACAAGTTAAAAAAATTAAACTGACAAAAATACGAAATAAAAACAAATAAAAACGTTGTCATGAAAAAAAAAAGATAAAAACTACACAAACAGTATATTTTTTAGTTTTCTTCGATGGACCAAATAATGTAAGTATAGTAACACCCCGGTTAAAAATGCATCACAACCAGAATCAAGTACACGCATATTCGAGGTTTTTAAGGGTGTCTCATCACTCTAATTCCGTACGCGACATAAGGGTGTCTCGGGTACCTCCGATCAAGGCTCAAGGCTCGCTCTATTCCCGTCACTGTGGAGTTTCTGTTACTAAACTTTACATTACTAAACTTTACTAGTGTAACATAGTCTTCAGCATTACGTACGTAGTACATGAATGTGAACTTGTAGATAAACATGAATTTAGTACAGTTGTCACGTGTTGGCATCGCCCAGCTTGACAAATGACACAACCTACGATCACAGCCAATACCATGTCACGAGTATATTGTGTTCATGCATACAAATACAATGTACACTACTACAGTGGCCCTAATCTTATTTGAGATCGAGAATGGTTTTTTGTTTTACCCGATCTGTGTGAATTCTCAAGTTTAATACGTGATAAGTGCAAACAATTTTAAATAATCACGTCAACTTTCTGAAAACGAAATTTTTTATCTAATTTGAGTCTTTGTAACGCGAGCAATGAGTTCAAACTCTGCGGATGAGTCGGCTAATATCAGAATTCCTTCGTAATTTCAGATGTATAAAGTATAATCTAAGCTAGTTTATTCATCATAGGTACAATGATTCTTGCTAAACTAGATAAAAGTTTACCATAAAATTAGTTGCATCCGTGACTACATTCACGAAAAATAATTCTCTTTTTGTGTTTCTAAGGTGCTTCCTATGCCCCACTAAATTCCTTAAATAATTTCTCCTAACATTTATAAAATAAAATATAACCAAATTCCCAAGTATAAATACTACATCTTTCACAACTACCTTCACCATCAACTCATTCCACTTTCTAAGTCCTAAACCAACAAAAATGGCTTCAACTCGTTTCTTGTCACATTTTATCATCATTTTATCCGTCTTACATGTTGTTTTCGCAACAAGGCGACTCGGTGAGTTGGTTCGAGATTCCCCGAACCAACTCAGATACCACAATGGTCAACTCCTCACAGGCAATATCTCCATCAATCTAATATGGTATGGCAACTTTAAGCCTTCCCAAAAGGCCATTATTTCGGATTTCATCACCTCGTTATCATCCAAATCAGATCACAAACCCTCGGTTGCCACATGGTGGAAAACCACCGAAAAGTATCATAACAAGTTATCCAAACCAGCTTCATTGTCCACTAGACTTGGTAAACAAGTATTTGACACTAAATACTCACTAGGAAAGTCATTAAGTGACTCCCATCTAGCTAAACTTGCTTCAAAAAGTGCCTCACCAGATGCTGTTAATATTGTATTAACAGCAAATGACGTGGCCGTTACAGGATTTTGCTCAGGCAGATGCGGGACTCACCGCTCTGCTAAAACAAAATTCGTAACGGCCAATGGAGAAATAAAGAAATATAAATTTCCATACATTTGGGTTGGGAACTCGGAGACACAATGCTCGGGTCAATGTGCGTGGCCGTTCCACCAGCCAATTTACGGACCACAAGGCCCACCACTCGTCGCACCCAACAATGATGTGGGTATGGACGGTATGGTGATTAACTTGGCTAGCTTATTGGCTGGTACGGTTACAAACCCATTCGGGAATGGGTATTATCAAGGGGACGCGTGTGCGCCTCTAGAAGCTGCATCCGCGTGTCCAGGAGTATATGGAAAAGGGGCGTATCCGGGGTACCCCGGAGATTTGTTGGTGGACTCGACTACGGGTGCAAGTTATAATGCACATGGCGCGAATGGAAGAAAGTATTTGGTTCCTGCTATGTATGATCCATCTACCTCGACATGTTCTACTTTGGTTTAGGGTCATAAACAAGTGTTAATCAGAAGAATGTTGTACAAAATGTAATAAGAAAAAAGTATAAATTCATTTGTTCTTGTATGCATGTACCTTAGACTTCTTTTATAAGTAGAGATTATATGAAAAGTTATGTTTAATCTTTCTGATTTATTTATTTGGACATGTTTTGTTGGTACATTTGTGTGGCAAATGGAAATCTTTTTATCTTGCGTGGGTCACAACAACTTTAAAATCTTTTTATCTTTTTATCAAAATTAAAGCGGCAAAATTTTCCGCCTACTTTTTTCCGACGACATGTCGTTGAGAAAAACCTCCACTAAACGACAAAATGTGTCTCTTGTGCGTTGAACATGGGGACGCGTCGCCAAGAAAATAGGACACGTGGCATCATTTGTGTTACTTAAATAAGGTTTGCAGTTTCCTAATTAGTTCTGACTATCCTAGCGATATGTCGTCAGAAGAACGCTCCATGATGACATAAAAATTTGTGACCGAAATTAAATGGGTCCGGTGTTGTCGCTGAGGAAAGTCGTCAAAGAAAGTATTTGTTTCCTTCGAGCTTTTCCAGCGATATGTCGTTAAAGAAAAGTATCTCTATCAATTATGACAGTAAACGAACTGAACGTTCAGTGAACATTTCAGTAACTGTTCGATAAAGGTTCATTTATGTTCGTTTATTTATTAAATGAACGAACATGAACAAAATTCTACATTCTTTTAGTTAAAAGAACGAACATGAAAAACAGTCATGTTTGTTCGTTTATATTCGTTAACGTTCGATTATACGTTCGTTTATGTTAATTTAATTTTTCATGTTCGTATAACATATCTTTTATTTGTATAGTTTTTAAGATTTAATATGTTTAAATAAAATAAAACTTATAAAACAAGATCTTATGCTTATTTTTGTGACAACCCGTCAATTTCAGGTCGTTATTTTAATCTCGACTATTACGTATTACGTGTTTACTTTAATGAGAATTTTAATTTATCGACTAACCGAGAAGGTTATGACTTGAAACTAGCGTAAGAATGTCGATTAGATGAAAACCGACAAGGAATATGTTAGGTATCGATATTATATTCTCAAATAATCATGAAAATGATTTTTATTATATTTAATCTTTATTTCTCGTATTTTACGTTTTAACGAATGACGATAACTAGTAGTGATCGCGATACCGACGGATGCCCAAAAATTTACGTTTTATTATCGATTGTCTCGATATTGTATATTTTCGACGTTTTCGATTTAATTACGTTTTAAGTCGTGTCGAAGCTTTATTATTATTTTTATGAAGCGTTTTAACTTACGAAAAGTATTTTTACGAAACCCGAGCCCCGTAAATATTTTTTGTACAATTTACATTTTCTACCTTGTAAACTATTTACTTGCACTTTGGGACCAAAAGAATGCAAATATGACAAAATCTACCCCACTACCTCACTATATATTAAATTTCCACTACACAACTCTTAATTAAAAATTCATTTAAACAAAAATTTCATCTCATCTCTCTTTCTTTCCTCTCTAGCCGTCCACCCTCATCACCAAATCCACCCAAATTTTTGATTTTCTAGCTTGAATCTTCAAAAACTAAAACAAGACCCATCTTGGAAATTTCAAGGGCTTTCTATTGGTATAATTTTCTTCTACATGCATTCACAAAATTTTTATTTCAATTTTTGATGATGAACACCATGTTTGATCCATTTTTATGGTGATATATGGTGTTAATATTATTATATTCATAGTGGGTTTTGGTTGCATGCAAGATTTTTATATATTTAATTTTTGTAAGATTAAATTTGAGGATGATATGAGTTAATTAGATGTGTTATTATGATATTAGGATCATATTAGGACTATAGGAAGTGTTGGAATGGGTTGAAAATTTGATTTGGTATGATTTTTAGATAGGCTATTTTGGGCAGTAACTTTAAGTCCGTTTTTGAAATTGTTACTGTGGTAAACTTGGTAAACTAATAAGATAGGGTCGTAGAGAATTTCGTTAGCTTCGATTTGAGCTAAAGTAGAGCTTCTAACTCATTACGAGCGAAAAGTTATGCTACTTTTAGTATTTGTGTACCGGGAGACGGGTATCGGCACAATCCGAAAATTGTTGTCGATATTTGGAACGAATCTCGGGGACTATAAAATGAGTTTTAAAAATGTTCAAGGGCTGTTGTAAGTTGATAAACCTCAGGTCATGAGTCTATTTTCAAACCCGAGTGTCGGTTTTGCAAACGGAAATGTTTAGATAAGTCAAAATGGTTTTACGAGTCAAAGGCGTAAAACTGTCCGGTTTTTGCAACACGAAGGTGTGTCGGGCAGAAGGTCTTAGAAGTAATATTTTTGAATGAAATTTAAACTGAGTTTTATTCATATTAGGTGTGAGTTTGTCACCAAGTTTCGTCGAAATCGGACATGTCTAGATAGGTTAGATTGGTGTGTACATTTGGAGTGTACATGCTGAGTGGTATTTTGGACACGTAGTTCAATACTTGTATGGCGTGAGTTGAGTATTCACTATTGGACATAGTGACTTACTCGAGTGTTAAGTCATTATATAAATGACTTAGCTACTGGTCCGAGGGAAGTAAAAATGATGGTTTGACTTGCGTTGACTTGGCGTCTTATGACGGGTCAATGTCGAGGGTGCAAGTGATTTAAATGAATAAGTGTTGAATAGAAGGGTATAGAAGTACACTTATATTTTGTTATTTTTCGGGATTTTTATGGTCATTCGAAATTGACTTTCATATTATTTAAGTATTATTTATACTTGAGTCGTTTATTAACGAACGCGCCTTAATTGGTAGGTTGCGGTCTTCGTGTTTAAAAAGGGCATCACAAATCGTCGGCGATCGTCACGTCACTACTATCGTATCAAGGTGAGTCTATGGCCTCGCTTTACATGTTTACTTGTTTTATAAAACCCGCGAGGGGGATAACATGCTTGTTTTATTAAAATAAGAGGGGTACAACGAGAAGTTGTGGAAACCCTTATTATTGGAAAAACATTATATAAATGTAGGGTACAACGAGAAGTTGTGGTAAACCCTCATTCTTTTAAAATTGAACACAAAGGACCCGATTGTATGCTTAGATGAAAGTTGTTATATAAGTTTGTTTAGCCTTAAAGACCCATGAATCGTGAATTGTTAATCGAAAAGAACGCTAATACTATGGATAGATCTATCGGGGTGACGCCCAGTCCGGTCGCGACTAGCTATCGCGTGGTGTTGTGATGCACCAGTAATGAAACATCGGATGCAATTGTATAAGAGAAATATACGCACTTGGCTAGGTGTGTTGGGCTGAAATAATATATGTTAACGTTCAATTTCACGAGACTTATGAAATAACAACGATAATTATGTCTGATCCACATGATTGTCAACTACGGAAGGTTTATTCAGAATACTTGTGTTCATTTATTTAAATTTAAACTCTATAGATTCACTCAACATTTTTGTTGACTTTATAGCATGTTTTATCTCAGGTCCATGAAGAAGGCACTCAAGGAAGGCGGTTTCACGCAGCTTGCTAAATATAAATGTTTTGGCCCGCTTTTTCTAAACTATGTCTATTCTATGAAACTTTTCTTATTTGGTTGGTTGTGTAAACTTAAAACTATTTGGGACCGTGTGTAAACTGTTTTATCTTTAAACAAATGAATGGACGTATGTTTTGTTAAAACGACTCATTTTGAGGCGTTTTCTATGATATTGAGGTTGAACCATGATAGTAACACCCAATGACCCTTCCGCTGCTATGACATGAAATTGGGGGTGTTACAGATTGGCATCAGAGCTCAAGTTATAGAGAACGAAAAGATTTTCCAAAAATAAATTTTTGAAATCTTTTGACTATAACATTTGCAAGCGAAACCTCCGAGTTGCCAATGGACGAGAACAAGCAAAGTATATATATGTTATACATATTTAATTATTAATTATGCTTAAAGCATAATGGATTACATTTATTTATTTATAAATGTTTATTATTTGATTATTATAATACTAATACGTGATTTACAAACGACGCTGATTGTCACAATAGAAATCCCTGTCTTTTGACTCATCCCTCGTGAATCTTCGTTCCTTGTCTAAAATTCTATTCTTCGTTCTATCATCCATTCTTGTTTCTTTTCATCTATCTATTCTTATTCTGTGTTATTCATGTTTTGTTATCACAAGTGTCGAATGAATACTCGTTTTGATGTGAATTGTGTAACAGGATCATGCCGCCTAAACAGTTGACTGAGACTCAGTTACGTGCTATAGTAGCTGATCAATTTCAGATATCTATGAATGCATTTATGGCAAACTTGAATAATGGAGCCGGTGGATCTGGTGGAGCTAGTGGATCTGGTGGAGCTGGTGGATCCGGTGGAGCTGGTGGATCTGGTGGAGCTGGCGATACTGGAGCTGGCAACACTGGAGCTGGCGCTACTGGAACTGGCGCTACTGGAGCTGGCGCTACTGGAACTGGCGCTATTGGAGCTGGTGCTGGAACTGGTGATGCTGATAGACCAGTGATTCCTGAAAACAAGAAGTGCAATTATACCTCGTTCATGAAATGCAAACCTCCAACTTTTAAGGGTACTGAAGGCGCTGTTGGGTTAATGCAATGGTTTGAGAAATTTGAATCCGTGTTTCGATTTAGTGGAAGCGAGGAAGGAGATAAAGTGATGTTTGCCTCTGCTAATCTTCAAGGGCGAGCATTAACTTGGTGGAATGGAAGAATGGCATCAGTGGGTATGGATGCTGCGTATGCTACACCTTGGGCTGAGGTAAGAAGATGGATGACTGAGGAATTTTGTCCAAGGAGTGTTATTCAAAGGTTAGAACAGGAATTATATCAGCTGAGACTGAAGGGTACTGACATCGATGGATACACCAACAGATTCCATGAACTTGCTCTACTTTGTCCCAACAAGGTTAACCCTGAATACTTGAAGGTAGAGCAGTATATTCGAGGCTTACCGACCAACATCCGTGGGGATGTGACCTCATCTAAACCTGCCAATATTGATGAAGCTGTTCGTATGGCCTACCAACTAATGGGTCAAATCATCCAAGACAAGGCTGATGGTGTTTCTGAAGGCAACAAAAGAAGAGCTGAAAATGACAATGATGATCGTGGTGATAACCGTCAATCTCACAACAGAAATCAAAACCGAAGGAGGGGCAACGCTAATGCAATGACTGAAGCTGCAACTGCTGATAAAGGAACCAGATGTCAACGATGCAAGAAGTCTCATACTGGTGAATGTACTAAGTGTGGAAAGTGCAACAAGTTAGGTCACAAGACTGAAGACTGTTGGGGACAAGGAAAGAAGGGAGTGACGTGTTATAACTGCCAAGGTAAAGGTCACATGAGGAACCAATGCCCTCAACCTCCAAAGAATGCACGTGGTGGAGATAACCAAGGAAAAGCTTATCAGTTGGGAGAAGCCGAAGCGAAGCAAAACCCGAAAGTTGTCACTGGTACGTTTTTACTAAACAACCGTTATGCTACAGCTTTATTTGATTCTGGTGCGGACAAAAGCTTTGTGTCTACAAGTTTTAGTACCTTAATTGATATTAAACCGGTCGAATTAGACGCAAGTTATGAGGTAGAACTAGCTGATGGTAAATTAGTGAGAACCAATCGTGCGCTCCTAGGATGTTCTCTAAATCTCTTGAACCGTATTTTTAAGATAGACTTGATGATTGTTGAATTGGGAAGTTTTGATATTATTATCGGAATGGATTGGTTATCCAAGTATAACGCGTCTATCTTGTGTGGAGAAAAGAAAGTTAGGATTCCTTTAGACGACAAGACCATGGTTATCGAAGGTGATCAATGTAATTCACGACTAAAAATCGTTTCGTGCATTAAGGCTCGTAAGTATATCGAAAGAGGCTGTGAGTTATTCCTAGCTAAAGTAGTGGAGAAAGAATCGAAGGAGAAACGTGCTGAAGATGTACCTGTTATCCGTGACTTTCCTGAAGTGTTTCCGGAAGATTTGCCTGGACTTCCTCCTCCAAGGCAAGTAGAATTCCAAATTGACCTAATTCCTGGTGCTGCACCCGTGGCTCGTGCGCCATATCGTTTAGCCCCATCCGAGCTGAAGGAGCTATCTGTGCAATTGCAAGAGCTATCTGATAAAGGTTTTATACGACCGAGTTCGTCACCTTGGGGAGCTCCTGTCTTATTCGTTAAGAAGAAAGATGGTTCGTTTCGTATGTGTATCGATTACCGAGAGCTGAACAAGCTAACGATCAAGAATCGTTATCCGCTTCCAAGAATTGATGATTTATTCGATCAACTTCAAGGTTCTCGTGTTTTCTCCAAGATTGATCTTCGTTCTGGTTACCATCAACTTCGCATACGTGAGGAAGATATTCCTATTACGGCGTTTAGAACTCGTTATGGTCATTATGAGTTTCTGGTTATGCCTTTTGGTTTGACTAATGCACCTGCTGTATTCATGGACTTAATGAATCGCATTTGTAAGCCGTATCTTGATAAATTCGTGATCGTTTTCATAGATGATATTCTAATCTACTCCAAGAGCAATGAAGAGCATGCCGAACACTTAAGGATTATCTTGAACTTGTTGAAGAACGAAAAGTTATACGCTAAGTTCTCGAAGTGCGATTTTTGGCTTAATTCTGTACAATTTCTCGGACACGTGGTCGATAAAAGCGGAGTACATGTTGATCCTGCAAAGATCGAAGCCATCAAGAATTGGAGTGCTCCGACTACTCCAACAGAAGTGCGACAATTTCTAGGTCTGGCTGGCTATTACCGAAGGTTTATTGAAGGATTCTCCTTGATATCGAAACCATTAACGAAGCTGACTCAGAAGAATAAACCATATGTGTGGGGCGATGATGAAGAAGAAGCTTTCCAAACCCTGAAGATGAAACTCTGTAGTGCGCCGATTTTATCGTTACCTGAAGGAAGTGAAGATTTTGTTGTTTATTGCGATGCATCTCTCAGAGGATACGGTGCTGTTCTCATGCAACGCGAAAAGGTGATCGCATATGCCTCTAGACAATTAAGGAAGAATGAGGAGAACTACACTACCCATGACTTGGAATTGGGAGATGTGGTTTTCGCTCTGCGACTTTGGAGACATTATCTGTATGGTACGAAGTGTACCGTATTCACTGATCATAAAAGCCTACAATACATACTGGATCAAAAGGAGCTGAATATGAGGCAACGTCGATGGGTTGAACTATTAAGTGATTACGACTGCGAAATTCGTTATCATCCAGGAAAGGCGAACGTGGTAGCTGACGCGTTAAGTCGAAAGGAAAGGGAGAAACCGATTCGAGTGCGTGCTTTAGTAGTGACAGTTCATAATAACTTACCTGAGCAGATTCGGAACGCACAAGTTGAAGCATGCAAGAAGGAAAATGTTGCTGCCGAAAGATTTAGAGGAGACGGTGAAACATTTGAGACGCGACCCGATGGTATCAGATGTTTGAGAGGTCGAATTTGGTTACCATTATATGGTGGACTGAGAGATTTGATTATGTTAGAATCTCATAAGTCCAAGTATTCCATTCATCCTGGATCGGACAAAATGTACCAAGACTTGAAAAAGTTATACTGGTGGCCGAATATGAAAGCTGATATTGCAACATACGTCGCGAAATGCTTAACATGTGCAAAAGTGAAAGCTGAATATCAGAAGCCGTCAGGATTACTTGTCCAACCGGAAATTCCAGTCTGGAAATGGGAGCGAATTACGATGGACTTCATCACAAAACTCCCAAGGACACCGTCTGGATTCGATGCAATTTGGGTTATTGTCGATCGTTTAACTAAATCCGCTCATTTTATTCCAATCAACGAGAGGTTCGGATTGGAGAAACTCGCCGATATTTATCTGAAGGAAATCGTGTGCAAGCATGGTGTTCCTATTTCAATCATTTCCGATAGAGATAGTCGTTTTGCTTCTGGATTTTGGAGATCACTTCAAAAGTCGTTAGGAACCAATTTGGATATGAGCACAGCCTATCATCCACAAACCGATGGGCAAAGCGAAAGAACAATCCAAACTTTGGAGGATATGCTACGTGCTTGTGTGATAGACTTTGGAAGTAGCTGGGATAAGCACTTACAATTGGCCGAATTCTCGTACAATAACAGTTATCACGCGAGTATTAAAGCTGCACCTTTTGAAGCACTGTATGGGAGGAAATGTAGATCACCCGTTAGCTGGAGTGAGGTTGGTGATGCCCAACTCACTGGACCAGATTTGATTAGGGAGACGACGGATATGATTGTGCAAATTAAGAATAGATTGTTGTCTGCTCGAAGCCGACAGAAGAGTTATGCGGATGTAAGAAGAAAACCATTGGAGTTTAACGTGGGAGATAAGGTTATGCTAAAGGTATCACCATGGAAAGGTGTTGTACGATTTGGAAAACGTGGGAAGTTAAGTCCTCGTTATATCGGACCATTCAAGGTTACATCTAGAGTTGGACCTGTGGCATACCAACTCGAACTACCACAAGAACTGCATGGGATTCATAACACTTTTCACGTGTCGAATCTGAAGAAGTGTTTATCCGATGAAGAACTCGTTATACCGTTAGACGAGGTTAAGGTTGATAAGAAGTTGCATTTTATTGAAGAACCGGTCGAGATCATGGATCGCGAGGTCAAGCAACTGAAGCAAAGCCGAATACCTATCGTCAAAGTTCGATGGAACTCTCGAAGAGGACCGGAGTTTACTTGGGAACGAGAAGACCAAATGTGGAAGAATTACCCTCATCTCTTTGATTTCAACAAGCGATCGGGCAAGAACGCAAGTTGATCTTCGAGGGCGAAGATCCTAATTTGGTGGGGATGATGTGACAACCCGTCAATTTCAGGTCGTTATTTTAATCTCGACTATTACGTATTACGTGTTTACTTTAATGAGAATTTTAATTTATCGACTAACCGAGAAGGTTATGACTTGAAACTAGCGTAAGAATGTCGATTAGATGAAAACCGACAAGGAATATGTTAGGTATCGATATTATATTCTCAAATAATCATGAAAATGATTTTTATTATATTTAATCTTTATTTCTCGTATTTTACGTTTTAACGAATGACGATAACTAGTAGTGATCGCGATACCGACGGATGCCCAAAAATTTACGTTTTATTATCGATTGTCTCGATATTGTATATTTTCGACGTTTTCGATTTAATTACGTTTTAAGTCGTGTCGAAGCTTTATTATTATTTTTATGAAGCGTTTTAACTTACGAAAAGTATTTTTACGAAACCCGAGCCCCGTAAATATTTTTTGTACAATTTACATTTTCTACCTTGTAAACTATTTACTTGCACTTTGGGACCAAAAGAATGCAAATATGACAAAATCTACCCCACTACCTCACTATATATTAAATTTCCACTACACAACTCTTAATTAAAAATTCATTTAAACAAAAATTTCATCTCATCTCTCTTTCTTTCCTCTCTAGCCGTCCACCCTCATCACCAAATCCACCCAAATTTTTGATTTTCTAGCTTGAATCTTCAAAAACTAAAACAAGACCCATCTTGGAAATTTCAAGGGCTTTCTATTGGTATAATTTTCTTCTACATGCATTCACAAAATTTTTATTTCAATTTTTGATGATGAACACCATGTTTGATCCATTTTTATGGTGATATATGGTGTTAATATTATTATATTCATAGTGGGTTTTGGTTGCATGCAAGATTTTTATATATTTAATTTTTGTAAGATTAAATTTGAGGATGATATGAGTTAATTAGATGTGTTATTATGATATTAGGATCATATTAGGACTATAGGAAGTGTTGGAATGGGTTGAAAATTTGATTTGGTATGATTTTTAGATAGGCTATTTTGGGCAGTAACTTTAAGTCCGTTTTTGAAATTGTTACTGTGGTAAACTTGGTAAACTAATAAGATAGGGTCGTAGAGAATTTCGTTAGCTTCGATTTGAGCTAAAGTAGAGCTTCTAACTCATTACGAGCGAAAAGTTATGCTACTTTTAGTATTTGTGTACCGGGAGACGGGTATCGGCACAATCCGAAAATTGTTGTCGATATTTGGAACGAATCTCGGGGACTATAAAATGAGTTTTAAAAATGTTCAAGGGCTGTTGTAAGTTGATAAACCTCAGGTCATGAGTCTATTTTCAAACCCGAGTGTCGGTTTTGCAAACGGAAATGTTTAGATAAGTCAAAATGGTTTTACGAGTCAAAGGCGTAAAACTGTCCGGTTTTTGCAACACGAAGGTGTGTCGGGCAGAAGGTCTTAGAAGTAATATTTTTGAATGAAATTTAAACTGAGTTTTATTCATATTAGGTGTGAGTTTGTCACCAAGTTTCGTCGAAATCGGACATGTCTAGATAGGTTAGATTGGTGTGTACATTTGGAGTGTACATGCTGAGTGGTATTTTGGACACGTAGTTCAATACTTGTATGGCGTGAGTTGAGTATTCACTATTGGACATAGTGACTTACTCGAGTGTTAAGTCATTATATAAATGACTTAGCTACTGGTCCGAGGGAAGTAAAAATGATGGTTTGACTTGCGTTGACTTGGCGTCTTATGACGGGTCAATGTCGAGGGTGCAAGTGATTTAAATGAATAAGTGTTGAATAGAAGGGTATAGAAGTACACTTATATTTTGTTATTTTTCGGGATTTTTATGGTCATTCGAAATTGACTTTCATATTATTTAAGTATTATTTATACTTGAGTCGTTTATTAACGAACGCGCCTTAATTGGTAGGTTGCGGTCTTCGTGTTTAAAAAGGGCATCACAAATCGTCGGCGATCGTCACGTCACTACTATCGTATCAAGGTGAGTCTATGGCCTCGCTTTACATGTTTACTTGTTTTATAAAACCCGCGAGGGGGATAACATGCTTGTTTTATTAAAATAAGAGGGGTACAACGAGAAGTTGTGGAAACCCTTATTATTGGAAAAACATTATATAAATGTAGGGTACAACGAGAAGTTGTGGTAAACCCTCATTCTTTTAAAATTGAACACAAAGGACCCGATTGTATGCTTAGATGAAAGTTGTTATATAAGTTTGTTTAGCCTTAAAGACCCATGAATCGTGAATTGTTAATCGAAAAGAACGCTAATACTATGGATAGATCTATCGGGGTGACGCCCAGTCCGGTCGCGACTAGCTATCGCGTGGTGTTGTGATGCACCAGTAATGAAACATCGGATGCAATTGTATAAGAGAAATATACGCACTTGGCTAGGTGTGTTGGGCTGAAATAATATATGTTAACGTTCAATTTCACGAGACTTATGAAATAACAACGATAATTATGTCTGATCCACATGATTGTCAACTACGGAAGGTTTATTCAGAATACTTGTGTTCATTTATTTAAATTTAAACTCTATAGATTCACTCAACATTTTTGTTGACTTTATAGCATGTTTTATCTCAGGTCCATGAAGAAGGCACTCAAGGAAGGCGGTTTCACGCAGCTTGCTAAATATAAATGTTTTGGCCCGCTTTTTCTAAACTATGTCTATTCTATGAAACTTTTCTTATTTGGTTGGTTGTGTAAACTTAAAACTATTTGGGACCGTGTGTAAACTGTTTTATCTTTAAACAAATGAATGGACGTATGTTTTGTTAAAACGACTCATTTTGAGGCGTTTTCTATGATATTGAGGTTGAACCATGATAGTAACACCCAATGACCCTTCCGCTGCTATGACATGAAATTGGGGGTGTTACAATTTTCATAAATTTTAAGTTTTTTTCTTCGTTCATTCACTTTTGATAGTTTATATTCGTTTAAGGTTCGTTTGTTTAAACATTTATGTTCGTTTATTTATCCAGTAAAAAATAAATGAATGAACATGAAAAAAAACTCCGATCGATTCGTTTACAGTCCTATTTAGTTCTACGCGGCTATGCCATAACATTGATGAGAAATTGACCTTCTCAATAACTTAACGTTTTTGTCTGCTCCATTTTGGAGTATAAAACTAGCGATCAAGAAACAAGTGGATACTACAGATCGAGCACAAGCGAACCTTCGTTTTCGTGCACGCATTAAGATATTCATCAAGTTATACGTGCATGCAATAATATATTATGCTTCATTAGTACCTATGTACATGCATCAAGGTTTGATCCTTTCTGGACACGCATATTGTAGTTGGAAACTTTGAACGCAAAGTCACCCAAGAAGAGATAAGTAGCATTATTCCAATTCAGTTTAATTTTATTTTTATAAATGTTTATTAGTTTTTACATTTTTATATATTTTTTTAATATAATGTAGTTTAATCGACGAGCTAATATTTTTTTTAATCGGTTGACTTATTTATTTAAACATGTTAAACATGTCATAAACAGGTTACACGTATTATGCAGGTCTGGGTTAAAATTGAGTTTCGTGACACGATTATTAATAAGTCGTATTTGAGTAAAAGTTATAATAACACGTCAAGCCGCGAATACGAACACGACTCGATTGCCACTCCTAATATCATTGCCGTTAAAGAAAGTAAACACAAAACTTTCTTCTTTTGGTTCGATATTAGAGTCATAGGTTTTAGAAATCATTTTTTTGGCATAGAGAGGGTGGTTCACTAATATATGGGAAGTGGTTTGCACATTTTATTATTAATTGATTGATACACTTGAATTATTTGTATGTTAATATTTATAGTGGTGTGAACAAATTGTAATACAATTATTTAGGGCATAAATAATTTAACACAATTTTTTAAAATAATTGAATGTGCAAATCATCTCCCCTAATCTATATTCCTAATTGCTTTCAAGGATTCTTAACTAATCGAACGTTCTTAAAAAAAAATAGCATTTAGTAACAGTCGATAATTTTAATGTTATCAATCATTTTATTTAATTGTAATTTACTCGAGATCAAATGTATTGCAAGGTAGATTTTAATACGAGTCATTTTGTGAAGCATTAGAAATTAAGGAAATAGTGGATGCAGGATGAGTTGATGGTCATAGTGTGATACTATTTGTACCTTTCAAGTTGTGATTTTTGAGTTTTGTCATAGATGTTGGTATGTCACAGCTACTTTTAAACAATGTTTTTAGATTCGCGTCGATTTGACCGAGTATATCGGTTGATCAGAACCTGATGATTCGATCGAGTTTTGATTTAAAAACTAATTTTTAAAACATCGGTTTTATTCATTCTGTGCTGAGTCATGGAATGAACCTGTCTAGAAAGGCATTGTGCAATTCACAGATGTATCATGAATACATAAATGCATTGCATTGCTTTGGGATACAAACTTAGAAATTTTTTTAATGTATGCACGAGGAGTGTGTTTGTAGCTTGACTTTTCGTAAGTTGACTAAATGTGTTGAGACATATTGGAAAAAAATAAATGAACAACAAAATGTTTCCCAACAGCAAAATGTTGGACTGTAAGTAGACATATCCAACCTGTTTCTGCCAATATGTTGCGGTTTGTAATTACACAACAAATATATTCACCTTAACTTCCGTAAGAATAGGCTTGGGGCGGGTTGCGAAAGGCTTAAATGAAGGACCGGTAAACCCGTGTATATCTAAGTCAAAGAATAGGCTTGGAGCGTGTTGCAAAACTCATGTCGAAGACATGAGTTTCGGGCCGTTTGCTCTCTAAAGACTAGGAGATGTTGGATCACTTCCCCTTATAATTTGTTCCCTTAATGTAATGTAGTTTTGGTTATCCTGACCTTTCATGTTGGTTCTGGCCTTATTGTAGTGATTACCATCAAGTCAAACAACTACCGAGCAATAATGTCGTTATTGTCGAATTACATCGATTAGCTATATGCCTATTTCTATACTCCGTAGTTTCTATGAGGATGCATAAAATATTGCAATACTTTTTGGACAAGTTTATATATTGTAGTTGGAAATTTTGAAAGCAATCTAGTCACCCAAAAGATAAGTATGCATTATTTCAATTCTATTTGAATGGTAAACAATGGTTTCGATTTACTGCTGTACTGTTAGACGAGGCCCAAGCTTATATAGGCTTAGGACCTATTAGGTTTAGGGTTAAGGTAGCTTATTTGCAAATAACCTACATTAACCCTAAACCTAACAGGCTTGGGCCTCGTCTAACACTGTACACATAGTGCAAATTTGTCCTAGTAAACTTTTTTCAAGCTAGAACTTGAGAGCAAGAAATGGACGTGATACTCGCTTTTGGATTGATAATTGGTTAGGACGCTCTTCTCTAAAAGAAACTTTTGCGATACCTTTTCGCCTAGATTATTCTGTTGATATGATACCCTCTTGTTGATGGTATAGATCTTGTTGATTATATAGCTCCGGCTCCAGGATTCCTAAAGAACTTCTTCGATGTAGTGGTACAACCCACTCTTTGGTACTTATGGTGATCATTTCGCAACGACATGGTTTTCGCTAGAAAACACCCAAATATCAACTCATCTTAAGTAATATCAACCAATTTAATTCTTGTTAGCTTTTTGCTTAGTTATATTAAACTGTTTCGCCATTCAAAGAAAGAACTTAATGATATTTAAGTCATTAAGGGTAGTATACTTGATCATAACTTTTGTTTGGGGCTCAATATTGGTGCTGTAGATTAAAACTAGCTAGAACTTAAAATAAGAGCCAATGTCGAAACCAAATACAAAACAATCCCAATCTACAGGCTGGTGATCAATGTTTATTATAGGTGTCAAATCATGTCCATATGCTTAAATTTGGGTTATTATTTGGACTATTTTTTGAACTAATGGATTAAATGGGTATTACTTTTATTTTAATTGGACTATTTGGACAACATAAAAAGCATATTGTTAAACAAATGGGTATTATGGACTATTTGGACAACATAAAATCATTTGGTTAAATTAATCTTGAGTCTATTTATTTATTCTTTAATATTGTCCATTTAACCCATGTCCATTTGGTCAAATGTCCATTTAGTCCAAGTCCATTTAGTCCAAATATTAAAAGTTGCTCATTTAGTCCACGTCCATGAACCAACGTCCATTTAACCCACTGCCAATACCTGTCCAGTCCACTCATTTAGGCACCTCTACTGTTTATAATAGCTAGACACCTCATACGGCCATCTTGATCACTAGAACTTGTTCGAAGCTTTTGTCATCGGATATAATGATTTAGTTTTTTCAGTTGAAGTGAAATAGATTGTAAAATTTAACATATATGCCTATAATACGATAACCATATTATTTGATATATACTCCTTAAGATCCTACAAACAGAGAATCAATGAATAAATACATATAACCACTAACAAATTATTACTGTTTTTCATATTTTCGTTAATTTGTACATGTATATTTGATTAGACTTCCTAGACCAAAGTGGAACAAGTTGAAGTCGATGGATCATACATAGCAGGAACCAAATACTTTCTTCCGTTCGCGCCATGTGCATTATAACTTGCACCCGTAGTCGAGTCCACCAACAAATCCCCCGGGTACCCGGGATACGCCCCTTTTCCATATATTCCAGGACACGCGGATGCAGCCTCTAACGGTGCACTCGCGTCCCCTTGATAATAAAAGGGTTTGTAGCCGTACCAGCCAATAAGCTAGCCAAATTAATCACCATACCGTCTAGGCCCACGTCATTATTAGGTGCGATCAATGGTGCACCCTGTGGTCCGTACCGTATATAGGTTGGTGGAATGGCCATGCACATTGACCGGGACATTGTGTCTCCGAGTTTCCAACCCAAATATATGGAAATTTATATTTCTTTCCTTTACCATGGGCAGTTACAGAATTTGCTAATGCGGAGTTGTGTGTTCCGCATCTGCTAGAGCAAAAACGTGTAACTGCCACGTCATTTGCTGTTAAAACTACATTAACAGCATTTGGCGATGCAGCTTTTGACGCAAGTTGAACAAGGTGGTTATCAGTTAACGATTTTCCTAAGGAGTATTTCGGGTCAGATACTTGTTTACCAAGCTTGGTCGACAGTGACACGGGTTTGGACAATTTGTATGGTATTTTTCGGTCGTTTTCCACCATGTTGCAACCGAGGGTTTCTGGTGTGATTTGAACGATAACGAGGTGATGAAATCGGAGATAATGGCTTTTTGGGACGGCTTAAAGTTACCATACCAAACGAGGTTAATGGAGATATTTCCACTTAGGAGAGGGCCTTTGTGGTACTTTAGTAAGCTAGACGAGCCGCGAACCAACTCAGTAAGGCGTCTCGTTGCAAAAGAAACATGTAAGATGGATAATACAAAGACCAGAAGTAGCAAGAACCGAATTGGAGTCATATTTTGGGTTATTTACTGCAGAGACCCTCTAGAGAGAGGGTTCTCTTGCAGTAACCCACTTTAAAACAATTAATCAAAGTAGCCCAGTTCTCCGCGTTGAAATTGGCGCGGAGCAAGAACAGCACACGTGGCAGCTCCACAATTAACCAACAAAAAAAAAAAGTAATAAATAGTTCTCCGCGCCTCTTTTTAAGCGGAGCAATAAATTGCCATTTTAAGAAAAGTTTGCCGCGCCTAAATTGGAGCGGAGCAGTAATTATTTTTTTTCCTAAACTATTATTTTCATTTATTTTTTTTTTCTTGGTTTAATCTGATCCACTTTCCATTTAATTTTTTTTCTTTCCCTAAACTATTTTTTTTCTAAACTTTTATTTAGATTTCTTATGTTTTTTTTTTTAATTTAAAGCCAATTTCGAGAGTGATTATATATATATCAAACTTTTTTAAAGATTTTTTTGTATTATGGTTTATTTTCTTTATGAGGCGTGCTATCAAACGCATAAAATTTTTACATCATTAAAGCCAATTATAAGCAAGATATGATGCGTTAAAGTGTGTCCGGGAGTTTTTGAAACGTTTATATATTTGTGGAGCACCAACTTCTGGACTGTTTATATATGTGTATAATTTTTTTACCGAATTAAATTTTCGAATCATTGTGAACTCCACGACAAGGACTTTTAAACGCACAAAAAATGCACATGATTGGAGCTAGTATAAGCAAGCTATGTTTTGTTAAAGTGTGTCTGAGAGTTTTTCAAACATTCATTTCTTTTCAAAGTTAGAATAACCATTAAATGACTATACTGTACACGTTAAAGTATGTTTTTCTGTCTATTATTTTAAAACGACAATAATGATGTCACGTACTTCATTTGGAGACTCTGACATAATTTAATGTAGTCTAAAGATATGAATCAAGGATTGAGAGAGAATTGTGTGTTTATTTTTTAGTCACTAGTGGGTTTATAAAGCAAATGAAATTGCTTGCTTATGTCATATGTTGATTGGATTTTAGTGTTGACAGAATTAATTGAATGATTTTTTGTGTATGGGAGACAGTGATAGTGATAGATCAGATAATGGAGTAGTCTACATGATCTTATTGACTGATGCGTTACATTTTGATTAAAAATAAAATCGATAGATGCGTTACATAAGCAGTGAAAAGAAACAGGTGCTAAATCATAAGCCTACATAAAAACCATTTATTTATTACATCGTTTATTTGAAATAGCCATTGGACGTTTCCCTGATTTAGTTTCCTCGTTCTGAAAGTGCTCTTGTTCAGCCCACTCAACCATTTGATCGATAGTGAAATCATTTTGTGTTGATTCTCTTTTTTCTTCTTCACTGTCATCCTTGTAGTCTGTTATGACATCACACATCATTCTTGCTAGCCTGTCATTTGATATTATATGTTTGTGTATAATAAAATTAACACGCTCATGGTCAATGTAGATTTCTAACTTTCCTTTTGACGCCGAAATATCGAACATCACATGCATGTCATAGTTGTTTCTTAGTTTCACGGTGCTTGAAAAGCCTCTGTGCGGTACTTTGTAATAAAGAGCATGAATTTCTTTATCAACAATATTATTAAAATATTGTTTTAGAGCTTGTAGTTTCATTCTAGGAATGTTGATTGTCATTTGTCCACCATTGACGTAGTTTGTGTTATTTGTTTCATCGATCACTAGTTGGCCATGATTGTGAACAAGAAAATCGAAACGGGTTTGTGTATATGGTGTTATTGGTTTTTGTTTTCCAAGGAAGTTGAACTCGCTATAAACATAGTCATAGTAATCGGGGTTTTTGTTTTTTCTTGTCTTCATTTGGTGTAGATAACTTAGTGCTTCTTGTTGTTTGAGTTTTGTTTCTTCAGAAATGATACTTGCAAATGAGTCTTCAAATGAACCATCTTCCGGAACTAAGGCCGTGGTTAGATCAATAGGATGATGAGAGACGTAAATTTCTAACTTCCCAGCAGCCTTTGCGATGTCATACATAATGTTAACATCATGATTTGTTTGAAGTGATTTCATACCATTTACCATGTTGTTTGGTGGCAACTTGTAATAAAGACCGTACACTTCTATTGTTGCGTAATATAAACATGTTAATTTGGTTGAAATATATGTAAGCATCTGTTGGTAATCCATTTCTGGAACGTTAATGTTGAGTAACGAACCGTGTTCATATGTTAGTGGGGTAAGTTTGAAAATTCCGTTGTGATGAACACCAAACTCAAACATATTGTTTGTGGATGTTGACATGTTGTTATTGATTAAAGTGGGATACAACATAAAAGAGGCATATGTATTTATATGCATATGTAGAAAAAAACGAATAAAGTTGAATAGTATAGAATCAGTCAGAATTTTTTAATAATGCATTAGGGGTAGTGGAAGTGATTCAGTGAAGTATCATATCCAACAGTAAAACGTAATGTCACACAGTGTATAAAGTGTATTCTGACGTCATTCTCCGCGTCAATATTCAAGCGGAGAACATTTTTTCAGTGAAACGTCATGTCACACAGTGTATAAAGTGTATGATAACGTCATTCTCCGCGTCAATATTCAAGCGGAGAACATTTTTTCAGTGAAACGTCATGTCACACAGTGCATAAAGTGTATGATGACGTCATTGTCCGCGTCATTATTGTAGCGGAGAACATCTTTTCAGTGAAAAGTCATGTCCCACAGTGAAACGTCATGTCACACAGTGTATGAAGTGTATGCTGACGTCAAGCGGAGAATATTTTTTCAGTGAAACGTCATGTGACACAGTGTGTATAAAGGGTATAAAGTATGTGTTTCATTTTCTATAAATGTGTCCCACTGTATCGAGGTGGTTGTCAATCTTAAATTATTTATTTACAATATACGTTTGCACAACAACTTTATAAGATAGTTTCAATGTAAGAAAATATATTACAAGAAAATATATTAAAAGAAAATATATTACAAGAAAATATATTACAATAATAAGAGAATTTATTACAAGATGCATAAAATTCATAAACTAATTTATTAAGAAAATAAGTTGAACAAACTGTTTGGCCAGTTGGGGTTGATATTGTCAAGATGCTGAGAAGCATTATTTTGTGACACATAATGATCAAATGGTTGAGATGCGTATGTTGTTCGATCATATTGGTTTGACGGTCCTGTGTTTTCATTGTAGTTTTCGGAACTGAATATATTTTGAGTGTAAGCTTGTGATTGATCATGATTATATGGATGTGATACATTTGGGTTGTAAGCTTGTGATGGATATTGATCATTATGATAGGGATGTGCCTGGTATTGCATATGTTGGTTAAGTTCGTGTGCTTGCCAGGGTTGTGAAGTATTTTCCCCATAAGTGTTAAATGATTTTCCTGTTGGTTCATGGAAGGAGTGTATTGGCTCATGTTGTTGAGTTGATTGGTTGTTTTTCTGCTTGTTTTTTCTTGGGAACATTTTTGCTGGCTCAGGGATGTATGATTTTTTGCATTGATCTCGCTTGTGTCCCACTTCATTGCATCTGCTACAGTGTATCGTCCTTGGTTCTTCTCCCTGAGACAAAATTCTATTTGTGTTTTTAGGTCGGCCAGGCTGTCGGCTGTACATTACAGGAGGAATAACTGGACGAACATGGCTTGGATACTCCCATTCATGTTGCTCTCCAACAAAATATATTGACTCTGCGTATGTAGCTTGATACTTTTCTTTTTTAAACCAGTCTGCTACAAAATTTACGCAGTCGGTTAAACCCAAAAACTTGGTCACCGCAATAACGTGACCACAAGGTATCCCTGAAACTTGCCATTTGCGACATTCACAAGTACCGTTCATCAGATTGACTTCACGATTATATTGGCCATCCGATACTTGAAACTGATTTTGGTTCACACCGTAAACTTGCCAATTAACGCTTTTCATTTTTCTTTTCATCACTTTATTCGCTGCCCAGTCAGTGATCTCATACTTCATATTCGCTGCAGCAGAATGAACAAATTGTTCTTAGATTAATAAATGATGTTTTCATTAAAGTAAAGTGGCTAATAATACTTTAAGATTTGTACCTGCAGCTTGCCTCCGATTATAATACCATTCTTGCACCATTCCTCGAAACGACTCGGTCATCATTGTTATAGGTAGCTTTCGTGTTTTCCTAGTACAATTATTTACTGATTCAACACTATTAGATGTACAGTAATTGTACCGAGGTCGTGGAGAATACGCCCGAGACCATCTTTGAGGGTTCGCTTCCATTAGCTTGTTGTATGCATCAGGTTGTACAGCATGTAGCGTTTCCATATTTCTTGCAAATTCATCTACTGTATACGCTTTGCATATTTTCCAGAACGTACGCTTTGTTTTACCTTTTTTTAACGAAAGGTTCATCATTAAATGGCGACAACATATACCGTGAAACGCTAATGGAAACTCGTTGCGTACAGCCAAAGCGATAGCAGCATGTCTGTCAGAAATAAAAATCATATTGGGGTTGACACCTATACACTCTTTGAGTACAGACATCCACCATGACCAGTTTGGACCGGTTTCACCTCTACATATACCATATGCGACAGGAACAATTTGATTGTTTCCGTCCATGCCTACAACCAACAATTTAGCACCCTTGTATAAACCCTTTAAATGTGCAGCGTCTATTATGAGCATAGGTCGTAGATGATTAAGAAAAGTTCGCACCTGTGAAATGACATTAAACAAATACAACAATACTACATTAAAGAACACGTAGATAACGAAAGTCACATTAGTGTGACTTGAATTAAGATAATGTTGACAACTTTTTTAATTAAAGTGATTTGTATTAAGATAATGTTGACTTACTGAAACCCCCAACGCGATGAATAGCATTTCGAACACTCCTTCTTCGTTTGTCTTGATACGTGTTACTGTACCTGGGTTTTTTTTTCTAAGTTGTAACAGTAATATGGTAGCATTTCGAAAGATTCGTATGGAGACCCTCGCATCATATCCAACCCATAGTCCTTACCTCTCCACGCTTGTTGATAAGATACACTAATTTTATACTGTGCCATGATATCTTGTTGTATTTGTTTACTTTTTAAATCACTCTTATTATCTTTTAGCTTCTCCCTCATAATGTAACCTATGACCTTTTTGTTTGCATTGCGATGGTTTGGATATGTTTGTGTTTTGGAACAAGTGTGAATATCATTCATTCTGGTAATTTCAAAAACATCTGTATTAACCCAACATTTTTTCAGTGAAAAGTCATGTCACACAGTGTATAAAGTGTATGATGACGTCATTCTCCGCGTCAATATTCAAGCGGAGAACATCTTTTCAGTGAAAAGTCATGTCCCACAGTGAAACGTCATGTCACACAGTGTATAAAGTGTATGATGACGTCATTCTCCGCGTCAATATTCAAGCGGAGAACATTTTTTCAGTGAAACGTCATGTCACACAGTGCATAAAGTGTATGATGACGTCATTGTCCGCGTCATTATTGTAGCGGAGAACATCTTTTCAGTGAAAAGTCATGTCCCACAGTGTATAAGGAATGTGTTTATTTTTTTCTATAAATAACGTAACATATTAGGCTCAATTATCAAACTCAGCTTTTGTATAACAGCACAAACTAATATGTCTACATACATACCATTTGAAATCCAAAGACAAATCATGCTACGATTTCCAGTCGTTTCTTTACTTCGGTTTCGTAGGGTATCACGACGATGGCGAGCAACCATAGACCGTCGAAGCTTTCGGCGAGAATACGGTTCGCGTTATTCATCCACATGTTCTTTCATTTTGGAATGTAAGCATGTCACAAACGGTAGAATGTATATGGTCGATGATAACTTCACATTCACCCCTTTACATTATCTTCAGAATCTAGATGAGATTCAACATGTTGGTACTTCAAAAGGTATATGGTGCTTTTCATATGCTAATGCTTTCGCATTTGTGTTGTTCAACCCGTCTATTCCAAAAATAGTAACAATCTTAACACCAAATTATTTAAACCAACCTGATTCTCCAAAAATGATTTTTGGTTTTGGTATCAACCCGATCACTCTAGACCCGATCCTTTTAAAAATAAACTACCCATACTATGGTGAGGGTCCATGGTATGTGTCGGTGCAAAAAATGAGTTCTAACACTTGGATCAATCTCGGAAATGACCGTTTACCACGCAACACAATTAGATTAAAACGGTCAGGTCAAGCTGTGGTTGACAGTAAAATATATTGGGTTGGGTCTGAAAAGAATTTTTTCCCTAACGGTAACTGGTCTAAATCCTACATGATTATATCGTTTGATTTGATTGACTGTTACTTTCAAATTATAGACATTCCTAATGTGATAACTTCCACAATTCCACCACCTTACTATGTTGTCAAGTTAGGAGATACTTTGGTGATTTCAGGATCTTACAACACTGAATACGCACGTGTATTTCGTGCTTGGCAGTTACAAATTAATGGTGTGTTTGTTAATTCAGTTCAAGAATTATTCAACATTGAGATGCCTATAGAGCAAATCCCAAAATTATTAGGATTTAACAATTCGGCTGAACCAATAGTTCAGGTTAATGAGAACCCACAACTATGGTTTCACCAACTACAAGTATGGAATCGTAATTCGGAAGGCTTGGAAACGGTACCAGGGATTGAAGGAAACGGTTGTTCTTTTTTTCTTGAACAATACAAAGAATCACTTATTCTTCACAACCATCGCCAAAATGAATTTATAGTGTAGCTATATTGGTGGGATGTAATCGTTTTTAAGTTTCTGTTTTTATTGCCTTTCTGTTTTACATATGTATTGGTTTTATGTGATTTAATGGTTTTTTTTTTGGTTTTGATTGTCTATTTCAAATAAACAATAAATACTACATTAAAGAACACGTAGATAACGAATGTCACATTAAAAATGCAAACCTTTTATTTATAATACGTTTATAAAATACAAACAAACAACATCAAACCATATCATAACCACAATTGGCAGTCTCCTCACAACGAGTTTCATAAAACCTTCTTGCCATTTCAAGTCTAAACTGTCCGAAGAAGACGTTAGGTTGACTTATGTACTCGGGCGATCTTCCTTGAATAAGTTGCTCTAATAGCCAACATGTAATAACGCCGCAGTCGTAACCGTTCTCCTGTTGTGGGACGTTGACACCTTCTGGGTTGTAACTATACAAGAAATGATAAGGATCACGTCCCGTTCTTCGAAAGTGACCAGATGAATTCAAAAACTCATTCAAAATAGTTGTCCAATGGTCTAAGTTGTTAAAAATCATCCGCCCTCTTTCCGGACAATTGTTCGAGTCATATATAGTGAAAGTTGAAAAAATTAGGTTTATAACACCTGAGACCCAATGATTGCCATGCATGATTGGCAAAAAAACCTACAGATAACATTTTAATTATATAAATAAGCATTATAACATATTTTAAACACAATAAACATGTAAAAATTAATACGTACCCATTCTACATCATCCCACGAAGGATACGGCTGGCTCGTGCCGTCAATAGTTCCTCTAATGAAGTAATCGAAATCCAAAGTGTACTTGTTTTCCAGTGGGTCTAGTGTTGTAGTCTTTCCCTTTGCAACTGTCCAAATACTATTGGGGGGCCTAGTTCTAATTATCAACTCTATCCATGCGTTCATTTGCTGTTTATGCATTTAAATAATATAACTTAGCTATGTTCATACAATTTAAACTAAATAGGCAAAATTAATTTAGTTGATAAACTTACATCGTCAGTCAACCAACCCCGTTTCTCCCATGGGATATATGAAGAAACACTGAGAGTGCCAGTCAGATCAGGAACTAGTGACAACCAAAACTCTGGTTCAACAACATAACCCCTCATGTGACAGTCCAAATAAATACTATAAGGACTTTGTAAGAATGTCATTAAGTCCTCATATAATCCTCGACGAACCTATACAAGAAAATTCATATTTTAAGAGTAATTATCTAACATATACTTAAATAAGTAAAATATTCAAATATCATAATAATCACCTTAGATAAATCCACGTTATCGAGTACGATGACTGGTGGCATTTCTAAATCCAAAGAAGATATGTTCTGTGATTGTTGGTTGGTTTTGGTCTTCCTAACTCGTTTCGGGACTAATATAGTCGTTGGAGGCAACGAAACATATGGACTTTGCTTTTGTCTTCCAGGTCGACATTCTCTCTTTTCTCGATTCATGCCATCCTAAAAATAGTATACACAATTGGTTAAATATATACAAAAATAGGGAATACAACTATAAAAACCATAAACATTAATGGTAGACTTACAAATACAACACCGTGTTCAGCACGAGTGTTCGATGGACCACATTCGCCCATGCGAGAAACCGACTCACGATTGTTCACAGCAAATCCTAGTGGTGGGCCCATGTTAGTTTGTGGAGTGGGGAGGGGTGACATGTTCCTCATATTACTTGGTTGACCGTGTGTAGGCATTTGGGCACTATTACGGAAAGACTGTGGATAAACCGGCGTATTAGGTGAAGGCCACCTAGCACCGTCGAAAAAATGACTACTCGGAGGGTCATCAAAATTTCTAGACGGACCCATGAAGTCCTGCAATTCAACATTTTCATTTTATTTTAATTTACACTAAATAATATAATATAATTTCACTTTAAATAAATGGATAAATTATACATGCGTACGAGGCACACCACTCAGCAACGAACTAACACGATGATTGACCGGGGCTGCACAAGTTTCTGGTCGCCTCAAATCCTGCTTAAAATAATTATACAAACTACTAAACACGTATTATTATAATAACTAGTATAACACAAACTAGGTCACGAAATTCACCTTCATAAAATCCAACACATCTTTTATCTGTTTGGTATGTTCACTCAAAACCTGATATACGTCTTGTGGAAGATCATCACGGACATATGGATTAGCACGAGGAGGTATAGGCGGATGAACATGTATCTCACCGTCAAAATATGCCCTGCTTTCAATCCACCAACGTGCCCGAGACTCCTCGGCATCTGGTGTTATATTTACAGGCTCAAGTCCCTAAAAATTATTTATGTAATTAGTGTTGTAATAAAACATTTCAAAAATAGAAAATAATTAAAAAATTAATAACTACTTACATCTATTAAAGCGAGAAGCTGCCTTCGATAAAACCTTTTCAAACGCCTCCAACGATTCACTCTAGGATGGTTATGTACATATTTATAATAATGCACACTTTTTGATCTAAAGCACTCTAATATCCAGGTCTGCAAAAAATAATAAATGTTACAATTATTCTACATTAAATTTACTAATATTACTAAAGAAAAAAAAATACCTTGAATGCCTATGTGAATCCAATTAGCGTATAGCTATGCACTCTCCCTTCTGGAAGGTCATTTATAAAGTGATGAACACGCCATCCTACCGCATCCCTAAGTTGCCAATAGAGAGTGGGCCATACATGCGAACCCCAGGGGTACATGTTAAACGCTTCCCTATTATCCACTATCCTAAAATACCATTCTGGGACACAATGTGATATCTCATGTCCTAACAGTATCAAGTCCATACACGCTAACAAGCACAAGCCAACCGCATCGTTGTCATTCAAGTCATAAAAAGAATCGCTTAAAATCTTTTCTAACAACTGCCCGGCGTGTATCACGCGTCCATCATACCTTGATCCAAATACTCGTCTCCTAAACGGCATAGGGCCTGATGTAAATTCCTCCTTAAATTCAACACCAAATTTCAACGAGGTGACCAAACAGAATTCCTCCCTCCCAAAATATAATTCATGCCCATTTACGTAGTAAGTGAAACGGGTATTTATGTCATGTTCTTCTTCACTATATCCTTGACAACATCCTAAATAATGTATCAATACACAATTTTCATCACTGGTAAAGTCTAAATCCCAAAGCTAACCTAAACAAGAAGCCCTAAATAAAGCTTCTTTAGGGGTGTCTTCTAATTTACTCCTAATGTCGCCGATCATAGATATCTTACTTCTACATGTAAGTTTCGCAGGATAATCCTAAAATAATAAAAAAATTAATACACAATATTAATACTAATACAAACATACATTAAGTTAAAATAAAAATAAAACATACCTGTAAGGGAACAATTCTTGCCATGTTTGAGAATACTAAGTTAATACTGATGAATACTACTACTCTTGAACTACTACTCAAACTTCAAAATAAATAACATCAACTATAAAACCTTGCCACCTTCTTTATCATGTGAACTACTAACTAATCTTGATCAACTACAAAACCATGCATGCCTTTCATCTTCACTGAGCATCTTTCTACAAAATCAATACAATGAACATCTTGATCAACTACAAAACCAATACAATGAGATCTTTCTTCTTCAGTGAATGTTTGTGTAATTTTGGAGATACAACAATGCAGTTAAAACCCCCCAATTTATACGAGTGAAAATATTTTGGTATTTACTGTCAAATCAAAATTTAACTAGGGAAACGAGTTTTTTTGTAATTTTCCTTGCTGCGCGTTGATTATGGCGCAGAGACAATAAATTAACCTAAGTTGGGACGCGGAGAACTTTTATGGGGAAAGTAAGTTTGACAGCAAAAGCTGTCGATTTGACTTGTGCCTGCAATTTAATGCTCCGCTTAAAAAGAGGCGCGGAGAACTATTTATTACTTTTTTTTTGTTGGTTAATTGTGGAGCTGCCACGTGTGCTGTTCTTGCTCCGCGCCAATTTCAACGCGGAGAACTGGGCTACTTTCGTTAATTGTTTTAAAGTGGGTTACTGCAAGAGAACCCTCTCTCTAGAGGGTCTCTGCAGTAAATAACCCTCATATTTTTGTGTGAAGAATTAGTGATTGAAGAAAGAGTTTATGAGTATGATGGTGATACTACAGTAATTGTGAAGACATACTTTCAAATTTGTGGTTATCAAACAATGCATGCATGTTACAGCTGTTTATTCGAATGAAATACTCGTTTTGTCCTAAAGGATGGAATAAACCTCTGTCTAGAAAGGTACTGTGCGATTCATGATAAAACACTATTATTATATATGATATTTTACGAAAATTTAAAAAAAATTAAATTTTTTTCTTCAAAAGTATTAAATGCTCGTCACGATGGTATATTTTTTTCCGTTTAACACTTAACGGTTTAAAAGATATTTAAGTTTTAAAAATAAGTGAGTACTTTTAATCTCAACCATTAGATATGGTGAGGATTGATGGTGGGATGAGTCCTTTAGTATCCATAATAGATATGGTATCCAAAATAACTTTACTCCAAAACTTTTCATGTTTGCGCAATAACTTCATAATTTATTATATTATTTCAAACTCTATATATAATGCCTTAACTGATTAACAGTAAAAAAAATAGATAAATTAGTATGGTTATTGTAGAAAAGTTTTATTAATCAAGATCAACATTAGAAATTTATACAAACAATCTAACTATTTATTTTATTTATTTATTTTATTAACTGCCTTAAGCTATCATTTAAAAATAAGGCTAATTATTGAAATGCCCTAAAATGTTACCTTGTTTCCCTTTTTGCACCCACCAAATAAAAATTTCCCAAAATGTCTTATGCAACTTAAGTGACTTATGCGACTTTTCCGAAAATAGAAAAAAAAATTCAAAAATTTTCCAAAATTTTACTATTTTTGGAAAAGTCGCATAAGTTGCATAGGTTGCATAAGTTGCATAAGATATTTTGAGAAATTCTCATTTGGTGGGTGCAAAAACGGAAACAAGGTAACATTTTGGGGCATTTCAAGAATTAGCCCTTAAAAATAATACTTATTCTGATCAATACTTATAAAAAAAACAAATTATAACTCAAATCAAACGATCAATCTCAGAATATAAAATTAATAGCAAAAATGAGAGATGATTAAAAACTTGAGAGAAGTTAAATGATAACAACTACCTGATAACTACTGCAGAAGTTAAAAGATTAAGAGCTATATGTAAGCTGGAAACTCTAAACCAACAGGATTAGTTCAGTTGGTTATCAAGGATGTCTATAAGGAAGTTATTATTACATGCAAAAGGTCTTAAGTTCGAGTTTCTCTGTGGGAGTTGTCCTTCGAGGTGGGAATGTATGAGGTTCTGCCCCAATATATGTGTCGATTCGAGGCTGACAGGGACTACCTTCTGAGTAAGTACTGTGTAATCGAATCAATAATTATTATTCGAGGCTGACAGAGACTACTTTATGGGTAAATACTGTGGAATCGAATAACTAACTTATTAACTGTCTTAACTCGCCGTTAAAAAAACTGGAAACCCTAAACACATTTGCAACTTTAATCCAAGTTCTTACAGTTAACTAGCTCCAACCATTTCCCATTGCGTCGCATTAAGTCCCTACAGTTTATAAGCGCATACAATATAATAAAAGGAACTTACCAAACATTACCTTGACGTATATATGTATTTCAAGTTGTACTTAAGTGACTTTGAGCTTAAAAGAGCTTAATGCCTTAACCAACATAGGTTTATTATTCTCAACAGTTCCTCTTGAGCCCATTATGTAATGGACATACATACCAATACTTTTACGAAACTTGTTGTGTTCTACAACACTTGACCCTTTTGTAAAAATATTTATAGCATTATCAGTAGAATTAACTTTCACAGTTCTAATCACACATGCGACAATTTTTTCCTTCAGGGAAACAACTTAATTTCAACATGCTTTGTCCTTTCATGAAAGACACAGTTTGTAGCAATTTGAATTTCTAAACTCTTATTACAATGAATAGGTACTCGAATAGATGATCTAACATTAAACTTGTACAAAGCCTTTAACACCCACATAACTTCACAACTAACACTATTCATGTCGTTATACTTTGCCACAACAGATGATTTATATAACATAGTCACACTATAACTAGTCACAAATTAAACCTTCTAGTAGCTTTGCATTTTGCCAAATCCGCATCAACAATTACACTTAGGTCAAGATTAACACTCTTATTAAAGGATATACCTTTACCCAAATCATTTTTCAAATATCTTAAGACCTTAAATGCAAACTTCAAATGAAACTCAATTGGAGCATGCATATTATGACTAAGATTATAAATTATATAGCTAATATCTGGTATGTGTTAAGTAAATCAGTTTACCAACATGTTTTTATAGTTGTTTATACCAGTTAAACGATTAACTACTACCACACTATTACCTTTAGTAGTTTTAAGAACACTCTTTTTAGACTCTATAAAAATCCTACATTGTTTTCAAACAAGCATACCAAACTCATATATAACCTCAAGACAATACTTTCTTTGTGTAAAATATAAAGAATCATAAGATTTAAAAACATTAATACCCAAGAAGTATTTTAACTTCCTGATTATTTTTTTATGACTATCTCATCAACATATACAAGTAAAAAAGTGAAAAATGCATCCTTATCTTTTGTAAATAAAGAAAAATCATTAATGAGAGTTTTTTATCACTTTCTTAGAACTAGTTTTAAATTATACAAATATTTTACCAACTTACAAACTCTTCTATCTTCCTGAGATAAATAACCTACAGGAAGGGATATATAAACATCTTCTATTAAATCACCATATATGAAAGTATTATTTATATCTAGCTGGTAAATAGGCCAACTACTATACACAACTAGAGAAAGAATGCACCTAACTGTGATTATTTTAACTATAAGAAAAAATATTTCATAATAAGAATGCACCTAACTAGAGTAAGAATTCTCCTAACCGTGGTTATACTCTTTGACGACCAATCATCTTCTATTAGTCACCATATATGAAACATTTATTAATATCTAGCTGGTAAATAGGCCAACTATTATACACAATTAGAGGAAGAATACACCTAACGGTGATTATTTCAAGAGAAAATGTTTCATAATAAGAATGCACCTAACTAGAGTAAGAATTCACCTAACTATGGTTATACTCTTTGGAGGCCAATCTAACCTTAAACCTTTTGATGAGTCAAATTAATGTCATAAAATTTGAAGTCACTTTTATTTCTTATGTTATTAAGTGTCATTACTTCCTAGTTTAATCATAGGATGGTTACACCTTTTGATTGTCATTTTCCTTATATTTAAACTTTATGAAATAAGATGGAAAGAATAAGAAAATTAGTATTAAGAAAACTATAGTTTATTCTCACCCTAAGAGAATACTCTAGCCTTTTAATCTAAGCTCTTGGTTGGGGCCTATCAATTGGTACCAGAGCTATGACATCAAACAATGATGGAATTGAAAACTTGGAGGCTACGTTACGACAACTCCAAGATGGTATTGCTGAGATGAAAATCAGGTTTGTGGATAAGTGTCAAGACTTGGAGGACATTGTCACAAAACTTTCTCATACGGTTCTTTCTGTAAAAGATGGTGACAACTACAAACAAGGAGGGAGGTCAATGTTTCATTCAAAGTTGATGAAACTTAATTTTCTAACGTACCATGGTGATGAGGATGCTACAAGATGATTCACTAAAGTTGATCAATTCTTCAAATACCAAGGCGACCCTGTAACACAAAAGGTGTTATTAGCTTCACGTCATTTGCAAGGTGAAGCAAACCAATGGTCGTGGTGGTTAAGTAAGGTTTACCAAGAGAAACGGAAAGAAGTGACGTGAACCATGAGGTCAAGGTTCTTCTCAAGAAGAGGGTAATGATGAGTCAAAATAATTTCATAAAATTTGAAGTCACTTTTATTTCTTATGTTATTAATTGTCATTACTTCCTAGTTTAATCATAGGATGGTTACACCTTTTGGTTGTCATTTTCCTTGTATTTAAACTCTATGAAATAAGATGGAAAGAAAAATTAGTATCAAGAAAACCGTGATTCATTCTCATCCTAAGTGAATACTCTATCCTTTTAATTTAAACTCTTGGTTGGGACCTATCACCTTTCAACCTCACTAGTAGATTTATACTTGACTTTATAAACCCACTTACACCCAATTAGATTTCTACCAACTAGTTGGTCAATAGGAATCCAGGTACCATTCCTATTATGTGCTTCCATTTTTATATTAATAGCCTTAAGCCACCTTATATCTTTGAAGCATCATTAAAAGTTTTAGGTTCACTAATCTTATTCAATTAAAAAGCTATAATTTTCAGCACTTAAATGAGAATAGTGAACCTATTTATCGATACTATACTTGACTTTGGTATTTAACTTAAAATCATTAAACCTTTTTGGCATACTAGTCTTTCTAGAATACCTCCTAGGATTAAAATCACTATAACTATCTGAAGATTCAACTAGACTCTAAAACATATCATTAAACTCATCAAAGAAACTATCACGACCTTGAGAAACATTATCGTTATCCTTAAGTATTGCATTTTCATCTACATCATTGGTTGTGTCTTTTGAGGTAGTATCATTGATGCTACAACCATACTCTATAGCACCATCAGTATTTATAGTACCTTCTAATGATGTATTGTCTATGTCTTCACTTGTTTTAGCTCCTATGTCTCTCATCAACATAATGAGCCTTTGACTTAGACTCATTCCCATCTAGATTAAAAAGGTTAATACTATTTTTTATCCTGGAAACTTAAATCATATCCTCCATTGTCAAAACAGCTCTTGAATGGAAACACGGTTTCATTAAACTCCATATCCCTAGAAAAAAAATTTTTTTTTTCTACTTTATAGACTATAGTCACTATACAACTTATAGCCTTTCATATGGTGATTTATGATATTGTACGGATCTTGAAATCTTGTTAATCAAATAACATTTGTTAAAATACACTCAAACCATATGTTGAAAAGTAATCCATCCTGAAACATGAGATCTCTAGCAACATTTAACAGATGTCTATACTTTCTCTAAGCAATACTATTATGTTGAGAAGTATATGGATATGAATTTTGATGAAGAATTCCATTATCTTTACATTACTTATCCATGTTATGATTCACATATCTGATCCTATTATCATTTCTAAAAACTCTAATAATTAAAAAAGATAATGATATGAAATAATACTTCATCTTTTCCCTTTCAACAGAATTACCCAAACAACCATAGTATAATCATCCTCGATAGGAAGGAAGTAAGTAAAACTTTCCCTACTTTAAACATTATATGAACCCCAAACATTTAAGTAAACCATATGTCCAATCTCTTTAGTTTAATAATTACTAAGAAGAAAGGGTTCCTTAATCTGTTTTTCATTATGGCAAACATCACAAACATATCACTAATATCCTTTTCAATATTGAGTTTGGTTTCAAAATATTCTAAACTTGGTCAAACGGATGATCAATTCTATTATGCCGAATACATTTTGATAAAAGCAAATGTTAATAGTATTATTAGCATAATGTTACTTGTATTAAAAAATTACAGTCCATTACTTTCATTACAAGTCCCTACTTGGGTCCTTTAAACATAATCCTAAATCACACAAACATCCTCATCAAATATAACTCTGAATTTATTATCTTTGTTTAGTTTATGCATTAATAGAAGAATAACTTTATATTTATGTAAAACTAAAAGATCATCAATAACAATCTTGTAAGTCAACCTAAAGATACCTACATGGGTGACAATAGCCTTAGTACCACTGAGATGACCAACAATGATGTTGAGTTTAAATACTTTTGCAACATTAAACATATTTCTTTTTAGAAAGGCAACACTTTATTAAAAGGAACAACGAAAAAACAAGATACAAAAATGATAACCCAACCTTTAACAAGATACTTAAGAAGGCTGGGTCCCAAGTTCAAAACAGATATAGGAAGAAACAATATTAAAGAAAAAAAGACAACACGCAACAACAAAGACCTCTGACCCACGGTAAAATCACAACACGAACCAACCACGGCAGCAACACTTTAGACCACTAAAACAACCACATACTCATGAAAAAACACTTATTGGATCCGAACAATTTGGGGATCCCATAGCCACTGTTGCCAATCAATCGCTTTATATTTGTTAGATCTTCTAGTAATCCATTCGAAGCTTTTGAGTTGAATGTCTTGCATCATTTTGTTCGTACTTGATACCTTTTTACCAAACACACGAGCATTTCTTTCTTTCCATAAAAAATAGCCGGAAGTCCAAATTACTACTTGCCAAACATGAGACAGAAAATTGGGAACATCAACCCCTCTATTAAGCATGTACATATCCTCAATGGAGAACGAGTTAACACTCCCCATTTTCCACTAATTGAAAACTTTGGTTCAAATACTCATGGCCAAGTCACACGTGACTAGGCAATAAGCGTAAGTCTCCACCCTATTATTGCAACACGGACATAAAACCGAATCTAAATCTATATCTCTTTTATCTAACTCAACTCTCACCGGAAGTCTTCCTCTAAGTGCTCTCCACACGAAGATGTTAACCTTTTTAGGCACCAACTTATTCCAAATCGTCTCCCTACCACCATTTTCCATTCTCAAAACCTTTTCCTCGATCAACTTTGTAAGCTCTTTAACCGCGAACTCTCCATCTTCACCAAGCGTCCATCTCCATTTGTCCCTACAATTACAATCAACAACAATATTTTGTATAACCCCTAAAAACTCCTCATACTCCTTGCTAACTCTACCCCTTATGTTGCGAACCCACTCCCACTCCCAACACCACACATTATTAATCCATGACCCCTTATCTGACACACTACCTTCTTTTCTCCTATCTAAATGGAACAACCTAGGGAATCTATCACATAACCTATAGTTATCTACCCACCTATCAAACCAAAACCTAATATCTCTCCCGTCCCTCAACACCCCGATACAAGACGAAGAAAACTCAACCCCGACTTCATCAATCTCTTCCCTAATCTTCATAATGTCCCTCCATACCCCAATTCCACCGACTCTCCCAACGGTAACCCTCCCGTTACCTAAACCCCCACACTCCCCATGAATGCTTTTAATCACTCTAACCCACAAACTCCATCCCTCCCTCCTAAGCCTCCACCACCACTTAGCCAATAAAGCCAAACTTTTTGCTCTTAAAGACCCTATACTAATACCCCCCCCCCCCCCCTCCTCAAAAGAAGAAAGAATCGAATCCCATTTGACCCACGAAAGCTTTTTACCCTCCCCGATCCCTCCCCAAAAGAATTTTTTTCTAATCCGCTCAAGAGTTTTTATAACACTCAAAGGCACGCGAAACATTGAGAAATAATACAAAGGCAAGCTACCCAGGACAGATTTAACCAGAGTTAAACGCCCCTCAAACGACATCGTTTTAGCTTCCAACCCGTAAGTTTATTTTTAAATTTTTCCACCACAGAAACCCACGTATTCACCTTGCTCGTGTTTACCCCTATCGGCAACCCCAAATATGTGAATGGAAATTGCCCAATATCACAGCCTATCCATCTTGCCATATCCGACAATTCCCTCTCGTTAACTTCTATACCATACACCTTACTTTTTTTATAATTAACCTTGAGCCCTGACAACTCCTCGAAGCATTTTAGAATGCACATGAGAGATTTTACATTCTCTTTACTCCAATCTACAAAGAATATGGTATCGTCTGCATATTGTAAATGTCACACGGTAACATTATTTTCTCCCGCGACCACACCGCTAAAAATTCCTTTCTCTACAGCTTCAGACACTATCGCGTTCAAACCTTCTGCCGCCAAAATGAAAAGGAAAGGAGACAACGGATCCCCTTGTCTAACGCCCCTCTCAATATCAAATTTCTCCGACGGGGACCCATTGACCAATATGGACATCGAAGTCGATCTAAGACACGAATCCACCCAATTACGCTATTTCCTACCAAACCCCATCTTATTCATTATATCTAATAAGAATCTCCAATTTAAACTGTCATAAGCCTTCTCAAAATCCACTTTGAAAATTAAGCTCTTTTTTTTCTTTTTCTTTAAAAAATCCATCGTCTAATAGCTATTAGGACACCATCGAGAATAAATCTTCCCTTTATAAAAACGTTTTGAACTTCTCCCACCACGCTACCCACCACCCGTTTAACCCTTTATGCTAAAATTTTTGAAATTATTTTGTAATAACACCCAATAAGACTAATAGGCCGAAAGTCTCCAAGTCCAATGGGATCCGCCACCTTAGGGATGATGGAGACGAACGAAGCATTACATCCCCTTGATATCACCATATTCTCTCCAAACCACCGAAGTGCAGTAAATAAATCCCCTTTAATGATATCCCACACTTTTTATATAAACCTAAAATTAAACCCATCAGGGCCCGGGGCTTTATCGCCCCCGCACCCACACACCGCATCCCAGACTTCCTTTTTGAGGAACCCTCTCTCTAACACACGAGCCTCGTCCACGTCAATTTTCGTAATCTTGTTACTACAAAAAATAGGCCGATGTGACTCTCTCTCAGAGAATAATAATTTATAATGTCGGGCCATCTCTACTTTGATTAAATTAGGCGCCTCACACCAAACTCCGTTTATCATAAGACCTCTAATATTACATTTGTTATTCCTCCTCCGAACATGAGAATGAAAGAACTTAGAATTTTCGTCACCTTCGGCATCCCACTTAATTCTAGCCTTTTGACGAAGCATATTACCATATTCTCTTTGTTTTTCCTCCCACTGTTTTCTAACCTCCAACCAAGAAGACCTTTCAGTCTCATTAAGCATCCTCTTTTCCGCCTCTAATTCCCATCTCATAGCTTCACTTTTTAAACTTTCTATTTTCTCCTTATGGCCGCCAAATCTATCCTTGCTCCAAACCCTAAGATTCGCCTGAACATTTTTAAGTCTATCTCTAAAAATACAATCTGGTTGCGTACTCCTAACCTCTTTCCCCCAAGCTTCCTCAACAATATTATAAAAATCTGGTTCCCCCATCCAAACATTAAAAATTCTAAATGGCTTTGGCCCAAAATCCAACTCCACATCCTTAATCACAATGGGACAATGGTCTGACAATTTTCTGTCCAATGCAACCACGGATAAATTACCCCATATCATGTTGAAGTTATCGTTCAACAAAAAACGGTCAAACTTGCTAAACTTTAGACCATCATCGCTAACCCTAGTAAATTTTCTCCCCCCATAGGAATCTCGATTAACCTCACATTATTAATAAAATCATTGAAATATGAAATATCCCAAACATTCACCTGAGAGTTAAGTCTATCGTCATTATGCCAAACCACATTTAGATCCCCAAAAATGCACCATGCCCCTCCATTTATTTATCAATCCACCAAGTCTTTCCCACAACGATGCTTTGTGGCTAATAACGTGAGGCCCATAGATACAAACCAAGAATACGTCCTCGTGTTTTCCTTTCCACGACCCTTTTACCGCAATGAACCTCTCGTCCCCGACTACTTCTTTACATTCGAAACTCTTGGTGTCCCACATTAGAATTATACCCCCTGAGTTCCCGATAGCAGGCAATTGAGCATAACCATACCCTTGCCTACCCAGATGTTTTCAACCCAGTAATCATCAACCATTCCCCTTTTAGTTTCTTGCAACCCAATGACATCTTGATGTTCATCCTTCATAATCGACCTAATCCAACCTATTTTCCACTCTCCTCCATGCCCCACACATTTACTGAGATCATCTTCATACTTAAAATATAAGAACGAATACAAAACAAACACGAACACCGCCTACCTTAGATATGCGACACCTTGTCACCATCTCCGGCCTCTTTGCACGCCTCTTTACCCCGATCTATCCTCCCCGCCTCTTCATCTGCACGAACCCACGAGACTCCAATCAGCTCTCTGATCACTTTAACTTGATCCATGGGTATTTCACATTTTTCGTTGTTCCCTCCATATTCCTTAGTAGTCCTAAAATGAAAAATCCATTTACTCTCACTGCCCTCTTCATAATGCCCTTTGTAAACTTCTGACACACCATTTTTGTTATCCCTTAAGCCACTCGTCCCACTTTTCCTCTCAACTTCCTTTGATTTCGTGATACTTCTCCTCCCCACTTTCTTCTTACCTTCACCATTTTCTTTGGACGATTTCCCTTGGTTAAATACTTTCTCTTCATGATTTCCTTCCAACAGTATACCTTTATCTTCATCAGCTTTTCTTTTTTTCTTTAGCCTACTGTATCCACCACTAACAACCGAATTAGAAGGAGATACCGCGCGTTTATCTCTTCTACCTAAGTTTTCTTCCCCTAAATCTTCACCACTACCTTCCTTCTTTTTATCTCCACCAACCTTATCCACTTTATTAGATGTCATTTGCTTACTCTTTCTTTTATATTTTAGCAAACCACCAGATACACCCTCACTTGTTGTTTTGTTTACTTTAGTTATTATGTTGTTCTCATCCATCAAGTTATCCAGCCCATTATCCGCATCAAACTTATTCTTTTCTTTAAGCCCATTACTTTTATATCTTGGCCCACTCAAAATACCAGAACGTGCGTTTATTTCACTTTCATTATTGACATTATTATAATGTTCACCAAACATCTCCTCCCCTAACGTATCCTTTACTTCATCATTAGTTTCCTCAAAACCTTCACCATAAACACGTCTCTTATCTTCCCCATGCGCCCCTTTATTTTCCCTATGCTCCCCATCATTGGAAAAGACAACCTCACCATCGAAAGTATCAGCCACCCTCGTTTGCCCCTAGAACCTTGATCCTTCGTCTTCTCCGGCCCCCTCCCACTGGAATCTGTTGTATTTCTCCCCTGAAATTCACCCATCATCATAAGACTACCTTCATCTTCATCTTCATTCGAATCACCCTCCTCACTATCATACTCATCTTCACCTTTGTCAATCTTCATATCATTCTCATCCACTTGATCTTCTACCTTTTCTTCTTCATGACCTCTTTTAGGAGCATCCTGGATATCAATGTTTGAGATGTCTCTAACTTCCTCGACCATGTTGACTTTATGACTAATTCCATTCACGATTACGGTAACTTCTTCAGAAATAAGACCTTTGCTCAAAGTATGGATTTTGACCCTTCCATACACTAGATTTTGGTTCCCTTCCAATGTACAATTAATCAGTCCTAACACCGTTCCATGTGCAGCTGCGACTTTTTTAAACATTTCATCACCTCAACATGACATTGGGACCCCGAGTATGGACACCCAAGTAATCCTTCATGGAGATCTTTGCACACACTCTCCCCTTCGTAATTTGTATAACCATCGTCTTAATTTGTGCTCCTTATCGGTAAGTACATTATCCACTATGGCCTTATTATCCAACACCATCATAACCTATAACCCTCCTAGTAACTTAACTTCGGTCACTCCAAGTCCATGTTCCTCGCATAGAACCGGGAGTTTCGAAAGGAAGCAGAAGGCCTTCACTTCACCCACCACACTTCTGCCCATAACATTTGTGTTTAATTCATGTTATTCTGCGATAATAGTCCTCCCCGACCCCATGTGTCCACTATCCGGTGTATCACCCCCCTTATTTCCTGTCTGACCTTCCATTCCAAGCTCTTCCTTTTCATCCTTCTTCTCAACGTGCCTATCCCTGTTCCCGTTTACAACATCCACAAACCTTCTTTTACCCACATTACCCCCCAGCTTCTGTCATCTCTTTGCCTGCCGCCATTGTGAGGCCATCATCTTTGTTAGTTTGTCTACCATCTCCCCCATTTGATCCTACATTGCCCCTATTCCGTCTATCGAACGCCACAAAACTTGCAAGAATTCACCCCCAATCCTAATAGTTTGTAGTTTTCGTAATTGCCCGTAAACATCTCTAATGAATTTGAATCGCACAAAACCATACCTTTTTCCGTTTCGAAGTCTTCTTTGAGCCATAAACATGTCAAAAATTGTCCCATATTTCTTAAAAATCATCCACAACCTCCCCATTCCCCACTCATCTGGGAAGTTGAAAAACATGAACGATATTGCCGAGTTATGTTTCCCGCCGGTGTAATTCATACCTAGACGCTTGCCATTGTATTGGTCTCTAGTTCCTACGTGCCCTGATCTTTCTTTCTCGCTATTCTTAGTGAATTTTTTCTCACCTCTCTCATGTGGTTTGTCACACCTAAGTTTCTCTCTCACACAGTACATTATCTCTCACACTTTATTTAAAGCTTTCTTGCTTATAGATGCAACATTAAACATATTAATAATAGTGTAATTCATATGCTTTTTTTGAGCAAGTGTAATTCATATGTTGACTCGCACCATAGTCTATGATTCAACCAATATATATACTATATGAACTTATATAAATATTATGATTCAAAAAACTACAAAACTGTCTCATAATTTATACCTACAATGTTTGTATCAATACTGATGGAACCAATTTTGTCACTAATGAAAACCATCAGTATCTTATAGTACTTGATTGTTGTATATTAGTCACTTATTTTAGGCAATATAAGAAACCGACAAACTATTAGAAATTACGTTTAGAAAAACGTAAAATCCGACAAGTGAGTTCGTTCTCGAGGGAGGTGTATATGTGTGTAAGCCAAGTTAAACATGTTATTTGGATTAGTTCATTTTTGGTGATAAAAAGAGAGAAAAATAAAAGACGAATTGCGCTAAAGTTAAACTACGACGAAAATACGTTTTCACGTGAATCGAGACGAAAAATAAAAGTTATCTATAAAATTAATAAAAATTGCAATTAAATCCTAAATAATATAATTAAGGTTGAACAATTAACAAAACTTCTTGAAACTTTTTAAATTAATTATTATTAAATTTTAAAATCTAATAAAAGACTTAAAATTCAAAATAATTAGAAAAAAGCCCAAACAACGATTTTATCAAATTTAAACCTTAATTATATTTTTTAAAGCTAAAAAATATTTTTCTAAAGATTAAAAATGCTTTTTACTATATGTTAATGATTTAATAAAAACTGAAAAAGAAAAATGAATTAAAAATAAATGGATAAAGGGAAAAATCTAAAAATACTTCTGAAAAATCTTAAATTAAACTAAGAATTGAGGAAAAATAAATGAAAGCCAAAACCTAAATGGAATAAGCTGGAAAAGAGGAAATAAGCCACGACTTATTTATAAGCTATGAAAACTAAGACTAGTTAAATAGAAAATAGAAAGAACCTATGACATATAAAGATGCCACATCACACTAGTAAAGCATGCTAGTCCCCCCTAAGAGGGATTGCATGTTTGAGCCAGGCTCTGGACCTCTTTTTGCTTCTTTTTTTGTTTCTTTTTGGACAATTACAACTCCAATAAGCTTTGGCTTATTGGAGAGGTGAGAACAAGCAGATAATAGCAAGAATTAAGCACTAAAATAAGCCAAAAATTCCATAGACAAGCAAATAAGCATTCAGGCACACCTTAGAAATAACAGTAGGTAAACACAAAGCTAACAATGGTAACCAAAGTTACCACTGCTAGGTAAAAAGGCACAGACAACTGTTGAATATTTTGACACTTTAATGAATTTTATGAACTTAAAACTTGCAACAAAGCGTATCAAACTTACAAATAAATCACTCACATACCTAGGTGAGCATAATACCTAACAACTATTATGATTTTAATGTCAAACCCTTACGATTTAACAAGAAAACAGATTTTTAAACATATAGGCAGAAACTCGGTAAACTTTGAAACTCAAACTTTCAATTAACAACTTCAAGAAAGCACAAAAGTAACAACTAATACTATCATACAAAGATGGCAGGCATTAGTATAAATATTTTATGTCACTAAAAAACTTTTCCCTAAACCAAACACCCTTTATGGACAGATTCAAGAAATTAACAAAGCATATTTTACCGAAGCAAACTTAAGACACTTCTAACTATCCTAATCATGCACAAATCCTAAATTTAAACAAATCAAGAGCCTAAAATAACTAAGAACAGTCAACTCAAACAAACCACATAGCACAAAAAAACTAGGACAAGAATAGGGAATTCAAACACTACCAAACTTGACCATTTCAGGTCAAGTGCTAGGTGATTCCACCGGCTATTACTTCAAGTAGCTTTTAAGAGCTTATGGTGGAGAGCTTATGGCTGATGCACAAGAAAAACATATCATTAAAATCAACAATGATCTACAAAATCCCTTGGAAAGCTACACATCACAAGAATATCAAACTTCAAGTAATATAAGCTTCTTTACAAGCTTATTTGTCAGATAAGCTTGTAAAGAAGAGCTTATGCTACAGTGAGTAATAAAGAAAAAATCAAAACCAAGATTTTGGAAAACCTTATTTTTGGAACCAGTTTTTTTTGCAAAAATTAAAGGTGAACAACACAAAATAACAATAAACTATAATTTGAACTTATGAGCTTATATTTTCAGTATAAGCTCATAAGCTATCTTTTAGCTTATTGGTTCTTAACATCTTATCAACGTTTGAAAAATCCTTTTTGAAAAATCCTTTGATAAAATCTATACTAGGATTGCATAAAGTAAAAGACAGAATTATGGAACTCATAATAAATTGTAAGATTTTATAAAACTTTAACTATTTATTTATATAACTTTTAGAAAATAACTGGAACAAAGGGCTTCATCACAATCTGATGGCTCCATTTATAGTAGTCTAAAGAAAATTCTAGAAAAACATACACGTGAAAAACCCTTGCTAACAATCTTCCTAAACTGTCTTTGAAATTTGAAATTTAAAAATTTTAAATTTTGGTCAAAAATCCACCATGTGATTCTGGTTCCTTGTGATGTGTTTCCAGTTGTTGCCAAATGATCTCAATCGTCCAACAATGAGTAGTCAACAAGAAATAAACAGGGACCATTGATCTTGTTGTGGATGTTGGATGCTTTGCTATAAATGGGTATTTTTGTTGTAGGGGATGGGTCCACAGCCCATGTGAGTATGTTAGAGTGAGGTTTGATGATGAGGATTTGGTTAAGATATATTTAATTAGCAATCTGCAAGAGCAATTATCCTAAACCTTCATAATTAACAAAATTGAATTTAGGGTTTAAAGATGAACAATGTAAGGTTTGATTTGTTTTAGGTTTGTTAAACATGTTTAGCGCCAAAAAAATGATATTAAACCCTGTTTAAAAAACTTAGGTTAAGTAATAAAACCGGGTTTAATAATTTTAGGTTTGGGCTTTGGGGCATTGGGTAATGGGTATAGTTAAATGGGTGGATTTGGTGGGGTTAGTACGGGTCTGGTTATGATCTTGGTTTGGTATTTTGCACATTTAACCCCTGGTCTTTGCAAAAGTCTTCATGCCAAGTCTCGGCATATTTCAACAACTTTAAGGGCTTTTCTTTTGTAAAAATCTTTTCCCTATTGGTAGAAATAGTCCGTGATACTTTATGAACTTTGATAAAGGACTTATAATGCAATTCTTGCATTCTTCAAGGGCTGATCATGACACTTCTTGAAACTTTAAGGACCTTACTTGTATTTATGATATTTATAAGGGTCTAAAGTGACAAGTCTTCAAAGTAGATGGACCAATCTTATACAATCTTCAAACTTCAAGGACTTTTCTTAGAAAATCAACGCTCGGGTTCGGTTCTTTGTGTGACTTCGTTTCCCATGTTTGTTTTTTCTTGATCCTTATGATCTTTTGTTGATTTCACGATATCCGAACCTACAAACACACAATGAACAAAAACAAAGAGTTTTGCACGGGTTTGTAATATTTTTAGTCAATTAAAGCTCGATTTTGGCAATGAAACCATGTATAATTGTGGTCTAATTAGTACTCATTGGTGAAATAAATGGATGAACTAGTAGACTGATCCTTATTTCTTGAAATTACATTATTATTAGCAGCACTTCTATTAAAACCAGTATTTATTTTAATATTGGGAGGATATCTCACAAACTCAAAACATCTGTAAACAATATGATCATTCAATGGTACATAGCAAGTTTGGTCTATAAAGCTTTCTATTTTGCTTATTATCATTATCTTTGTTATTAGATTTTGAAACAAAGGCATAGTTCGCAGTTTTAGGTATCCTTTGCGACTGTAATCCCTATGGGACTCATCTTTAGAAAGAGTAGCAAAGGCATCCTTAACAACAAGGATAAGGTTAGTGGTAAGAATTATAATTCTGATAAAATCATAAACCTCATCAAGACTCACAAGAAATTACATTAACTTAAGAAGCTGATTGTGCTTCTTAAGTTTTTCAGAATTTTCACAAACATATTCTGAAAAATTGACTAGGGAGTCATATTACCTCCATAAAACATTGAATTTGTGGTAATACTCAGACAAGGAAGAGCCTAACTGAGTGTGTAAATATATTTTACAATACATATTAAGGATTAGAGAACCATCTTCTTTAGTTTAAGTTTCTTTTAATTCATCCAATATACTCTTAACAATTAAAAAAAAAAACTTGACCCATAAACACATCTTGAAAACACATCTAAATAATCATCAATAACACAAAATTGCACCAATCCAATTGTTCTTGTAAAAATCCAGCCATATTAGCCCTTTTAATTTCTCCATTAACAAAACTAAGTTCATTTTTAGTGTGTAAAGCAATAAAACTAGCAACTTTCCAAGCTTGATAATTTTTATCCTTTCTAATTTGAAATTAAACAAAGGTACAACATCAATGTCATTATTATGCAAGAACATAAGGCCATGCATATCAATCTCATTACGCCTAGTTGCAGAAGCTTGATCCTTCAGTTCTTCACCAATTTTATCTTCATCAATCATAATGAAAAGACAAGAAACCAGACAAATAAAACAAAGAAATAAGCAAATACACCTTATAACTTTGCAATCACAAGAAATCCTTAATCAATCACAAAACCTTTGTGTTGCAAAAATCCAAGCCTATCCACTTCTGAGTGAGAGAGAGAGAGAGAGAGAGAGAGAGAGAGAGAGAGAGAGAGAGAGAGAGAGAGAGAGAGAGAGAGAGAGAGAGAGAGAGAGAGAGAGAGGAGAGAGAGAGAGAGAGAGAGAGAGAGAGAGAGAGAGGTTTTACGTTGCACGTGTATCAAAATTAACCTAGTTTTTTTGGTTATTTTTCTTTCAAAAAGTTGTTTGCGTATATAACCGAGGAAAGTGTGAGTCTCACTTACATTTTTTATACTTAAATATTTTTTTAGGTGTAACCAGAATTTACTGAAATAGCCTTTTTTTTTTTTAAATATCTCCACTTAAGAGTGCGTTGTGGTACTTTAGTAATTTATAACAGTCACGAACAAGCTCAATCGTCTTGTTGCAAAAGAAACATGAAAGATTGATAATACAAATAATAAAAGTAGCAAAAACCGAATTGGAGTCATTGAAGAATTAGTGGTTGGAGATATACTTGATGAGTTGATGGTCATACTAGCTAGTTGTGATTTATACCTTTAAAATTATGGTTAAACAATGCATGCTTGCATGTTACAGCTGTTCATTCGAGTGAAATACTCGCTTTGTCCTAAAGGATGATGGAATAAACCTGTCTAGAAAGGTATTGTGCCATTCACAAATTCATTATCAATCTATAAATGCATGGCACATAATATTAGAAAAATGGAAGGATGAAGCCTACCATTCATTAATAAGCACTTAACAACAAAACTTAACTTTTAGTTCTCTCAGAACAATCCAACAAGTTGCTGTTTCGAAATTGTAGGGTTTCAAAATTATGCTAAATTGATTGGTCACAGTTGAGGTTTATGAAGTGTTAAGTCACGAGACAAGAAGCCTATTTAGTCGTTTGTTAAGCGCGTTATCTATTAAAAGAAACCCCGTGTAAGACACTGTGTGCAGCTGGAATACATGCATCAATAATTTTATATATTTTATTCTTTCTAAAAATAGACAAGTAAGAAAGTTGCTAAGCAAACTTGACATGTATAAATAGGGCATCATTCACTTCCATTTTCATCATCAACTTACACAACTTTCTTATTCATAATTCTCTGAACAGATTCTTTACAAAAAAAATGGCTCCTATTCGTTTTCTGTGGCATTTTCTCTTCGTTTTATCAACTTTCCATGTTTGTTTCGCAACTAGAAGACTAAATGAGTTGGTTCACGACTCATCTAGCTTGCTCGAATACCATAATGGTCCTCTCCTAACTGGAAATATCTACGTAAATCTTATATGGTACGGCAACTTTAAGCCGTCCCAAAAGGCCATTATCTCCGATTTCATCACCTCGTTATCCTCCAAATCATCCAATTCCCAAGCCCAACCATCTGTCGCGACATGGTGGAAGACAACTGAAAAATACTACACTAAATTGTCCAAACCCGCTTCATTGTCAACCCGACTTGGTAAACAAGTATCTGACCCGAAATGTTAGTTTGTAGGATACAAACTTGCTGATGAATAATAAAAAACAGAAAAATATGTGTCTAATCTGCTTTTGTTTTATTGCTATGAATCGAATTGTTTACAATTGAAGAATTCCTAACTATATATACATGTTCAAACGCTGCCATCTAACAGACACAACGTTTCTTATGAAAAGTAAAAGACATAACCTATTCTAATCGTTGTAACCCTAAGTAATTACTGTCGGTTTCTATCTAGTGGGTTTGTTGGCCTGCGGCCCAAACTAGAAAGTGTACAGGCTTAATGTTTCTGGCCTGTTCTTTATTTCTTCTGTATTCTTCCAGCCTTGTTTTCTTCTTCCTTCCTGATACATCGAATTTGCCTTACAAGATTAATTAGATTTAATCTCCAACATTCCCCCTTAATCTAATTAATCTTTCCTTTCTTTCAATCGGTTTCTTCTAAACATGTAGCCATCAGTAATGTTGGTTCTAAATCTTCTTCCACCAGGTTTGCCTTTTCTTGTCTACGGTTTGGTTTTGGGCAGTCTCTTGCATAGTGTCCAAACTCATGACAATTATAGCACTCTACTTCTCTAATGTCTCTTCTATGGTAGTTTTGATCTCCAGAATTTCTTTTCCTCGTATCATAGTTATCTTCGTTCTTACTATCTCTTGCGAATCTTCCTCGGTCTCTTCCTTGCATTGAATTATCATTCCTTCGTCCATCGTTCATGTCGTTGCGTTCATGATTTCTGTAGTTCCCTTGGCGTGTGAGTAGCAACTTATCGCTAGTATCTTCTTGGCTTCTTTTTCTGGTCTTAATCCTTTCTTCATAGGTCTTAAGTTTTCCAATAATCTCCTCTAGTTTTATGGTCTTAAAATCTACAATCATTTCAATGGTTGCTACTATTGGGAGAAACTTATCTGGTACTGCATTAAGTACCTTCCTTACTTTCGTTTGTTCATCAAATGTTAATCCACATGTAGCAGCCTTTGTAATAATACCCATCATCTTCCCGGCGAATGTATTTATAGATTCATCTTCCTTCATCTCAAGTCTCTCAAATTCCGATTTAAGTTGTTGCGAGTGTGCTTGTTGTACATCTTCTGTCCCAATAAATCTGGACTTTAGAGAGTCCCAAATTTGTTTCGCTGTTTCACATCCCGCAACTTGCATAAGCAAATCTTCTGGTAACCCTTGAAATAGATATGCTGCCGCAGAACTGTCCTTTTTTGTATCAACTTCTTTTGATGTACCCGTTCCTTCTATCAAATCCCATACTCCATTTGCCATCAATATTTTCTTCATTCTTAATGCCCATAGTGTGTAGTTTGTGTTGTTTAACACTGGACATTGATATGTCTGTGTGGTATAAACAACCTTTTCGTTTTTGTCACTCGTCATATCTTTCAATCTGGTTGTCTTCTAAAACCAATATAATCCTAATCGCAATCAAACTAAAACCTCTTTGTCTAATAGTAATATGGAAGTATAAAACCTGGGTATCCTTTTTGTTTGCTTTCCTTTCTCTAACCCCAAAAAAACGCTTATGTCTTCCTTTTCCTTCTTCTTTTTTCTGTTCTAGCGTTCTTCCTCTTTCTTTCTTCTTTCAAATCTTTCTTGTCGTTTTTTTTTCTTCTGAAACTATCTCCTTTTTTTTTTAATTGATTCCCTGAATCAATTGGTTTTCTCTCTTTCTTTGAAAGATTCCCTGAATCGTTTCCTATCTTTCTGAATCTATTCTTTTAATTGATTCCCTGAATCAATTGTTCTTTCTCCTTTCTGGAATGATTCCCTGAATCACTGCTCTCCCTCTTTTTTCTGGAACGATTCCCTGAATCGTTGGTTTCCGTTCTTGGAACGATTCCCTGAATCGTTGTCTGACTTTTCTTTTGTTCTTGCCCTTGGATCGTTGTAGCTCTGATGCCAATTGTTAGTTTGTAGGATACAAACTTGCTGATGAATAATAAAAAACAGAAAAATATGTGTCTAATCTGCTTTTGTTTTATTGCTATGAATCGAATTGTTTACAATTGAAGAATTCCTAACTATATATACATGTTCAAACGCTGCCATCTAACAGACACAACGTTTCTTATGAAAAGTAAAAGACATAACCTATTCTAATCGTTGTAACCCTAAGTAATTACTGTCGGTTTCTATCTAGTGGGTTTGTTGGCCTGCGGCCCAAACTAGAAAGTGTACAGGCTTAATGTTTCTGGCCTGTTCTTTATTTCTTCTGTATTCTTCCAGCCTTGTTTTCTTCTTCCTTCCTGATACATCGAATTTGCCTTACAAGATTAATTAGATTTAATCTCCAACACGAAATACTCTCTTGGGAAGTCATTAACTGATAACCACCTGGTTAAACTTGCCTCAATCGTTGCATCACCAAATAGCGTTAATATAGTTTTAACGGCAAATGATGTGACAGTAACACGTTTTTGCTCGGGTAGATGTGGGACACACAACTCTGCTATAGCAAAAACTGTAACAGCCAATGGTAAAGGAAAGAAATATAAATTTCCGTACATTTGGGTTGGAAACTCGGAGACACAATGCCCGGGTCAATGTGCGTGGCCGTTCCACCAGCCAATTTACGGACCACAAGGCCCACCACTCGTCGCACCCAACAATGATGTGGGTATGGACGGTATGGTGATTAACTTGGCTAGCTTATTGGCTGGTACGGCCACGAACCCATTTGGGAATGGGTATTATCAAGGGTATGCAAGTGCTCCATTAGAGGCTGCATCCGCGTGTCCAGGAGTATATGGAAAAGGAGCGTATCCGGGGTACCCTGGAGACTTGTTGGTGGACTCGACTACGGGTGCAAGTTATAATGCACATGGCGCGAACGGAAGAAAGTATTTGGTTCCTGCTATGTATGATCCATCGACTTCGACATGTTCTACTTTAGTATAAGCAGCAAGAAAAACCATTGTATACAGGAATAAATATATTTAGGAGTATAGGGAGATACGTATAATGTATTCATTCATTCATTTTAGTTTTATATCAACAAACGAAAACTCTCCTTATGTATACACCAAATATTATTAAAGTTAAAATATGAAATTGCAAACGAAAACATTAACTTATTGGTAAAGTATAAATTACAAAGAGAACCATGCTTGTCGGGATTAAAGTGAATACTTGAAAAGGGAATTTAAACGAGAACTTAAAAAAAACATTTTGATGAAACGAGTGTATTTAAGATGCATTTGAAAAAAGTTGATGTTTTTTTTCTAAATTAACAGTATATAAAAAAAATTATAATGTTCCGCACATTCACGAGAACGCTAGCTGCGTCCATGATACCCTGCCTGTTTCATGAAGGATGAAATGAGTTGAATAGAACGATTAAACCTTGTGTTTTATGCATATTTTCTAGACAGGTTTATCTAGCTTAATGCAATACTTTGGACCCCACACTACAAAAAAAAGTTAGATTGCTCACGCTTATTTCTCCACAGTTTTAAAAACGTAGAGTACCTTGCTTGGAAGCTCTGTTATTTGCTGGTTTGTGCTTGGCAATAACAATAAGACAACATATTACTACGTTATATTGTACTTCAGGTAAAAAAAATAGAAAATCCGCTTGATTCTTGGGAGAGTTGCTGGGATCTACTTGTCTTTCCGTGCAGGTGGATCCCGAAGAGTGGAGGCTGACCCGACATCTAGTGTTAGTTTTTAAGAGGCTGACATGTTCGCTTGTATGCTGTTACCACATGTATTTTTGTCTCCTATTGGCCACGAAATTCAGTCTCCTAGTAGCGTATAAAAACGATTGTCTGTCCTCCAACTGATATAGCAATGACTACTCCAATATGTAATACAAATGCGTAAGTATATGAGTAATTTCAACATTTATCTTGAAAGGTTGCTGAAGGATTCAAATATTCAAGACAAATTACTTCTGTCCTTTAATTTCGATGAGGTCGGGAGTGTGAAAATTCCACACATTTGAGGCGATTTGCAACCTTTCGGGTTATAGCCCCAATTTGGTTTTATAAATGAAGTGTGATGTTATTTGTAGGATATTTTCTCACCTCTTCTGTCTTTTTAAGTGCTAGTGCACTGAATGGTATGAAAACTTCCGACATAGGGTGTGGATATAGTGGCATGTATAGTTCCATCGATCGCCAATTACGAGAGTGACCCGAGACCTAGACAAAACATGGGTAGGGTGTTGGCACAGATTATATATATGATGTAGGTTGTTAGCAGAGAGTGTGAGTTACATTGCACATACTTGTGACTCTTGTTTACAAGAAGGGCATGTGACCATCACAGAGATGGCACAGACTGTATTCCATCAAGAAAATGCACCTAACCCGTGTGAACCCAGCCAACATGACTCGATTAAAACCTCCTAGTTACAAAATAGCTGGATATAGATGTTTATATGCAACCAGAGAAGTAACTGTTTCTTCTAATTGATGAATTATGATGTTTATATGAAACCAGAGAAGTAACTGTTTCTTCCTAATATGAATTGTGAAATCTGGAATTTGATGACAAAATAGCTGGACATTAGACACAAATGCCTTTTCAGTAGTTATTTGATCATTTTTTTCCATACAGACCACACTTCCTTGATATCACCATTTGGTCATTTTGTGCAGTTATTAACAGTCACATACTTGTGATCTCTCCCTTTTTACCTACAATGCAATATATGTATATGCAAATGTCACCATAGATTTGTGGTACTCGACTACGCGTAAATGTATAGACTGCTACGATGTTCTTTAGAAAATATTAGAACCAGAATTATTATATTTATATATACTAACTGGTTTTAAGGAACTAATTGCCAGGAGGAACTACATGCTATGAGTAGGTGAAACTGATAATAAGGAGTATTTATAAGTCTATGAATCTTTTTTTTTATTTATCTCTTCACTATTTATACACGGTTTTTATCATATATATTATATACGGTTTTTAATTTGTTTTAAGTGATTTATCATATATTATATACGAATTTATTAAAACCGATATGATTTTAATTAATGGTTTTAGGAATTGTATCGGAAACTTGGCAAGTGTAAGCGATGGATAAAAGTTGGATTAACGCTCCGATTACGAGCAAAACTTTTAGAGACGGGGCTAAAGATTTTATAGGTTTTGCTCGTGTTAGAAGTATAAGAGGAATGATCAAATGTCCATGTAATAAATGTTGTCTCGGTAAATGGTTAAATGTGGAAAGCGCTCATAGGGACATATTGCGTCATGGATTCTTACATGGATATACAGAATGGACCATCCACGGAGAGCATAATATACCTTTACCACCATCTCAATCTACTAATATTAATGTCGAGGAAACATATTTTGGTCAAGAAGACATAAGAGGTTTGGTTCGTGATGCCTTAGGTATACATACTTTGCTTTCACATAACACACAATCAGGAGATAACACACAATTAGGAGACGATGGAAGGAGATACCGATGAAACGAGTGGTGATCATGGTGACGAGGGTGATTCATATAAGAAGCTGTTAGAAGAATGTGACAAAGAATTGTATGCCGGTTGCAAGTACTCGAATTTGTCATTTAGCTTACATTTATATCACATTAAATGTATGGGTGGAATATCTAACAAGAGTTTTAGCATGATACTAGAACTTTTGAGGGATGCATTTCCACATCTTACGGCATTACCATCATCTTCAAATGAAGCCAAAAAGTTTACTAAAGATTTAGGTCTAGGTTACGAAAAAATCCACGTGTGCCCAAATGATTGTATGCTTTATTGGGATGATAGGGTGAATCAACAATCATGCCACATTTGCAAAGCTTCGCGATTTAAAAGCGATGAAGGATGAGGGGTGCAGTTGTAGCTGATGAAAACCGCTTATTATTGGAGAAGGTAGAGAATCAAGCTAAGGAAATTCAAACTCATAAAAAACAATTTGAGACGTGCAACAAGGAATTAGAGACCTGTAAAAAGCAGTTAGCGTCTCAGAATAAAAAAGTTGAGTCCTACAGTAAGCAACTAGATACTCAAGGTTTGCAACTCAAGAATATGGAACAAAAGCTAAATGAGGTTTTTGGAATGCTAAAAGGTTATCATGCGTTTCCAAATCCAAATCTATGTAATGTAGCTTCTACTTCTGCTACTACTGGTACATGTGCAAATCAGGTGGGTGTTTATTATTTATTTATGAAAATATCTTTTTTAGTCCCTTGGTTAAAAGACTGGTATCTTTCTTTTCAGCCATGTTCTAGCCCATCACCCTTCATGGGTGAGGATCATTACTCACCTGTCATGGATGAGGATCATTACTCACCTGTCATGGAGGAGCATCGTTACTCATCAGTCATGGACGACCCATCATTTACTTTCTAAAAGATACAGGTATGATATTATGATTAAAAAGGGCAGTTTGTTCCACATCTATCAACAAGTGTGTCTGAAATGGGATATGAACATGATTACGTAAAGGACAATAACGGCTCTCACAGCCTGAATTAGTAATTGCTAATAGGTAGTGTGCGCTAGACGTCCCCATTTAGGATCCCAATTAGGAAATAATGGCTCTCACAGCCTGAATTAGTAATTACATCGGCTTATTAATCTCAGTCAAGCTGCAATTGAGTATAAAGTTGGCTAGGCGAGGCTATACTTTGGTTATCTTTTGGCATGTTGTTATAGTTAGGTATGCGTATGTCGTGAAGCTGAAATGAATTAGGAGCATATGACAACTAAATAATGTTTTATTGAATTTTTATCGATTGTGTTAGTTTTGTATTACGCACATGCGTTTTTCCTAGACTCGGGTCTCTTGACATTAGTTCTCTAAGTTGCTGAGTGGATTAGCTTTAAAGAGAGTAAGAAGTGTATTATGAAAAGAGAGTATAGTAATGTTCTAATTTGCGTCTTATTTCTTTTTGTCTACATAATCTGACAAATAAGAGAAAGATTATTTCCTTTAGTTTATTCATGGATTCGATAGTAGCTAAAAACATATATCAGATTGATAATATGGGTTGTGCGATAGTATCTAATAGAAATTGTTTGACATGGCTATTTCTACTGTTATGTGTTGAGTTGTATACTCATATATCTTTCGATACAAAGTTATTTTTGGTTTTAATATTTGTTGTTTAGGAGCTTGATGAAGACAAATGGTTGAAGCTCGATGAAGGCAAAAGATTAAAGCTTGTTGATTAGTTGATGATAAAAGTCCTGTCATTTTAATCCAATCTTTAGCAGCCACTTCTTTAGCTTGACAAGATTCGAGCTTGTTTCAAACAATCGGAAGATTTTAACAAATTTGTATTAGTTGTAGATTTTAACAAATTTGTATTAGTTGCAGATTTTAACAAATTTGTATCTTCTATAACTAGTTGGGAGATTTAAGCATGTGGCTTTAAATAAATTTGTATTAGTTGCGATATTTGTTTAATTTGTTACAGATTCATATAAAAGCATGTATTTTTTTTGTATTTTTTTATGATTAGTTGCCAATTTCTCCACGCTTTTTAGTGTGTAGTTTAAATTTTCATGATTTTGTCATTTGTCCACGCTTTTTAGTGTGTAGTTTAATCCATTGTTTATTGACACAATATAGCGTGTACTTTTATATCACTTCTCCACGCTTTTTAGAGTGAGGTTTCTGATAGTTTCTTCACGGTGTATAGTGTGGTATCTTTTTCTTGACGCACATATACTCCACGCAAAGAGAAGCGTGGACTTTATTTTTGCACACACTTTTTACCGTGGAGATATATGAATATAAGCGTGTAAAATCAAGTGAGTTGTTGTAGTGCCAAACCTAAACCCAAGGGGCAAGGCTAATAACGTGCTAAATTAAGATGAGTAGGGCATGGTTCTTTATCAAGTGGTAGGGCATGGCAAAGGAATAGTATCCTAAAACCACCAACTTTAATTTAACTCCCAACTTGTTTTTTAAACGACTCAAAGAAAACTCAGTGTTAGATACGGTTGCAGCTGGAATTTGTACATTAATAGAAACTTAAAAACACTTCATTTTCATTTTCATCGTCATCAACCAACATTCTTTTTCAATCATTTTTCAATTGCAAAATGGCTCCTAACTGAGTTGGTGCGTGACTCATCTAACTTACTCGAATATCATAATGGTGCTCTCTAGCCGAAACCATCTCCGTAAATCTTATATGATGGTGACACTAATTGTGAAGGTGTAGTGTTTGTACCTTCTAAGTTGTGGTTATCAAACAATGCATGTATGTTACAGCTGTTCATTCGAGTGAAACACTCGCTTTGTCCTCAAGGATGATGGAATAAACCTATCTAGAAAGGTATTGTGCCATCCACAAATTTAGTATCAATAAATAAATATATGGCACATAAAATTTAGAAAAATGGAAGGATGAAGCCTACCATTTAAGCACTTGACAACAAAACTTAACTTTTAGTCCGGTCAGAACAATCCAACATGAGTTTAAATAGCTCTAATCCGAGTTATATCACACTTCACGAGTTTAACCTTTCTCATACTTTCGATGGAATACGTTTTTATGTCTTCATGTATTTTCATGTATCGGTTGTCTTCTTAGATATTTCTTAACAAACTATCATTTGATTCATAACCATTATATACATCAAAGTCATGATCGTCATCAAGAAACAGGCAATCCTCTCCTTTCCCAACCTGATTTTTCGTATTTTGAAGGCGTAAATCAAATTTGTTCATGTCAACCTCTGGCTCAATGGCAGTTGTAGCTTCTTGTTCAAAATCACTTTCATCAGTCTCATTCAAATTGTCTACATCCTCGACATCTTCAACAATGTATTCCTTATCAACAATCTCTTCATCGACCTCGTCATCTGCAAGTAAGGTCAATACCACCGGTTCATCACACGCTTGAAAACGTTAATCCATCATGTCTATCATGTATCCACCTACATCATTCTTGACGGGATCACCATCAGTCGCGTGTTGAAACATATCGCTTTCTTCGATAGAAATATTAGCAAGATTGTGTAGGCCGAACACATTCCCACTAAGAGCACCTACATTTCCCAATTCAATGTCTTTAGCATGTTAGCATCATCTTGACCAACCAGGGATGTACACGGATTGGACACTTCATCCTTTGTTAAACCATTTACATTTGTTTTGTTAATGTAAACCTCCATCTCTTTGGATGTGGTAACGTATTTCTTCAGTTTTGTTATATTTTGCTCAGAATATAAGGGTATTAATCCCTCATCTAATGATTGTCTTTGTATCCTGAAGTAAGAGTGGGTAATCCTAACATCCTTGAAACCTACATCACGTAACAACGCATGGTATTGATCAATCAGACATATTTCTGCATCTATTAAATCATACAATTTTATTGTTGGAAATAGATATTTTGTTGCAGGCGTTGCTGAAAAATGTCCACTATGACTGATTTTTAGGGTAAACAAGTTCGTATAACTTGTATGTGAAAATAAGCAAAACATAAACAACAACCAACGAGTAAACCACACAATTAAACACTAACATGTATAATTTACAAAGTTAACTAGATTGAACTCAGTATATGAATGCTGTAAACATGAATAAAAACTATAAAATCATTCAAACTAAGAAAAATCTAACCATAGATACGAGCAGAAAGGTGGATTCGTGCATTATCTTCTCGCCTAACACTAAAAGTTGGTGGAACCATTTCCGTTAAATTAAGCATTGTGTATTCTATTCACGAATTGGGATGAAATCAGATGACTGTTTTGATTGTTTTTTGGAAAAAAAGGGTTTTTTTTTACGTATAACATATAGTAGGCACAAGTGTATGATTTGACTATGTAGGGGGTTAATGATTTCAGTGCCCAATTCGCATTAGGAAAAGGTGGCGATGTGCTGACGAGATAGTGAGGTGAGGAATGACGAAAGTGGTCTCGCGTGTGTGGCACGTGAGGGGATAACGTGAAATAACAGCCGAAAGTTAGAAAATATCGATTCAAAGGCTTTTTCGTACGAATTTAAGAAGTTTGATGACAAAAATGCGACACCTACCAAAATGGCAAAATGAATAGATAAAATTGTAGTTTACCCTGAAAATATAGAGAGCAATTTGTTGGATTGTAACTAAAAGTTAAGTATTGTTATTATGTGCATTATTAATGGATGGTAGGCTTCATATCCTTCCATTTTTCTAAATTATACGTGCCATGCATTTATATATCGATAATGAATTTTGTGAATGGCACAATACCTTTCAAGACAGGTTTATTCCTTAATTCTTAGGACAAAACAAGTATTTTACTCGAATGAACAGCTGTAAGATGCTTGCATCGTCTTATTTTTTGGGGACATAAGCTAGGTTTCGTAATTAACAAACCATATTAAACTATAAGAAAAATACAAAGTCAAATTAAAGTATGGAAGGGATTACAATTACATACGCACCTTCTTGCTCAAACATGCATCAGTATATTCACTAGTATGTGCGCATGCAATAGATTTGATCCTATTCTTCGTATATCATTCACTTAAGCTAAAATTCGATCATATGAGAGTGCAATATCTTCAAGACAGGCTTATCTTCGTAGTAAAATTTATGAAGTGGTTTCATAAGCGCGTTATCTATTAATAGAAACCCCGTGTAAGACACTGTCTGCAGCTGGAATACATATATTTTGTTCTTTCTTAAAATAGAGAAGCAAGGAAGTAGCTAGCCAACTTGACATGTATAAATAGCATATCATTCACTTTCATTTTCATCATCATCAACTCACAACTTTCTTATTCACAATTCTCTGAACATATTCTTTACAAAAATGGTTCCTATTCGTTACCTGTTACATTTTGTCTTCGTTTTATCCATCTTCCATGTTTGTTTCGCAACGAGAAGGCTAAATGAGTTGGTTCGCGACTCATCTAACTTACTCGAATACCATAACGGTCCACTTCTAACCGGAAATATCTCCGTAAATCTTATATGGTACGGCAACTTTAAGCCGTCCCAAAAGGTCATTATCTCCGATTTCATCACCTCATTATCTTCCAAATCATCCAAATCCGAAGCCCAACCATCTGTCGCAACATGGTGGAAGACAACTGAAAAATACTACACTAAATTGTCCAAACCCGCTTCATTGTCAACCCGACTTGGTAAACAAGTATCCGACCCGAAATACTCTCTTGGGAAGTCATTAACCGATAACCACCTGGTTAAACTTGCCTCAATCGTTGCATCACCAAATAGCGTTAATATAGTTTTAACGGCAAATGATGTGACAGTAACACGTTTTTGCTCGGGCAGATGTGGGACACACAGCTCCGCATTAGCAACTTCTGTAACAGCCAATGGTAAAGGAAAGAAATATAAATTTCCATACATTTGGGTTGGGAACTCGGAGACACAATGCCCGGGTCAATGTGCGTGGCCGTTCCACCAGCCAATTTACGGACCACAAGGCCCACCACTCGTTGCACCCAACAATGATGTGGGTATGGACGGTATGGTGATTAACTTGGCTAGCTTATTGGCTGGTACGACCACGAACCCATTCGGGAATGGGTATTATCAAGGGGACGCAAGTGCACCATTGGAGGCTGCATCCGCGTGTCCAGGAGTATATGGAAAAGGGGCGTATCCCGGGTACCCCGGAGACTTGTTGGTGGACTCGACTACGGGTGCAAGTTATAATGCACATGGCGCGAACGGAAGAAAGTATTTGGTTCCTGCTATGTATGGTCCATCGACTTCGACATGTTCTACTTTGGTATAAGCAGCAAGAAAAAACCATTGTATGCAGGAATATTAAAGATATTGAACGACTAATTACTAGAAATATAGGTAGATATAAGATATGTATCATGTATTCAATTCATTCATTTTAGTTTTATTCTTTTTTCCTTGTCAGAGAAACTAATCTAAATTTTAAATTTATATATATTTGTGAGTAAAATTGGAGCAATTTAGTTATTTTAATTCGGGTCACTTATATACATGTTTACTTGAGAATAAATTATAACATGTGTAATAATTATCGGTTATGCGATGTTCAATTGTATGTGTATGTATCTTATTTATATGTATGTAAGTATAGAAATTTGAGATAAATATTATTAAGTGATTTTAAAAAAATACAAATAAAATACCAATTTTCTAGATGAAACAAATTTGTTAATATAAATTGGTCGCACCTAAATATAAATGATTTTTAAAACCGATAGAACTAAATCGAAGCTAATTATAAACCGAAAAACCAAACCACCAAAATCGAACGGCTTTTGTCTTTGGTTTTAAAAAAACCAAATATTGCGGTTCATTTTTGGTTTTAGCCAAAAACCGAGTCAAACCAAATCGTGCACACCACTGCCAAATATAACAGGAAGCACAAAATTTTTAAACAGTAATATAACATAGTTGAAAGAAAAATTAAACAAAAACTAAAAAATACAGATTTCAATAAGTCGAGTGCATATAAAATGCATTTAAAAAAATCGATGTTATTTTTGAAAATTAACATTATATAAAAAAAATCACAAAACCATGTTGTGTGTTCTATACTTCTATGTAGCTTAATTTAATACATTGGACCCAAATAAGGGTGTAATCAAGCCATGCTTTTATCAAGCAACTTGAGCTCGAGCTTGGCTCGATCAAGCCAAGCTTTTACCAAGCTCAAGCCCAAAAAATAGCTCGAAGCTATATCAAGCTAAAGCTCAAGCTTTTGATAGCTCAGCTCGAGTTTTTATCAAGCTTTTTCAATCTCTATCAAAAATATTTTTTATGATGAATTTATATAAGCAATTAATTGTTAATTTGAGTATTAACCTAACTTTAAGGATTAATTTCATAAATAAATAATATATTTTAGAAACACTTTTAACTCTGATTACATTTATATTTTAGTTCTTTGCATTTTAAATGATTCTTTATTTTTATAAATTTAATTATTACATTTACTCGGTATTTGGGGAAAATACAATATGTATATATATATATATATATATATATATATATATATATATATATATATATATATATATATATATATATATATATATATATATATATATATATATATATATATATATATATATATATATATATATATATATATATATATATATATATATATATATATATATATATATATATATATATATATATATATATATATATATATATATATATATATATATATATATATATATATATATATATATATATATATATATATATATATCTTTTATACTCTTCTTAATATTAAACGCAACGTGTCTAAATTGTGGAATTCACATCATGCAATGGCCTTTGTGACCTTAATCGTATTGGAGTGCAAAACACATTTTTAAACCAAGATTGTACGATAATTTTGTTATTCGTTTTATTAATGTTAAATAAATTAAATTTGTTTTAAATAATGATTTTTGTTTTTATTTTATTTTTATACATATGTTTATTGATGAGTTTTATTATAAAAAAATTAAATTTATATACATTCAAACTTTTCAAGGAAAGCTCAAGCTTTTATCAAGCCTTATCAAACCAAGCTCAAGCTTGGATTGATAAAGCTTGACAAGCTATCAAATCAAGCTCAAGCCTACAATTTTAGTATCAAGCCAAGCTCAAGCCCTACTAAGCTTGAGCTCGACTCAGCTCGATTACACCCTTAGACCCAAATAGAGATAATGTTGGGGCATGGCAATAACGCGCTAAATAGAGATAAGTAGGGCATGGTTCGTTATCAAGTGGTAGGGCATAGAAACTCAGTGTTATTAGCAGCTGGGATATGTACATTAATAGAAACTTAAAAACATTCTTTTTCAATCATTTTCCGATTGCAATATGGCTCCTAGTCGTTTTCTACTACATAGTGTCTTCATTTTATCCATTTTACATGCTTGTTTAGCAGCGAGAAGGCTAGCTGAGTTGGTTCGCGACTCATCTAACTTACTCCAATATCATAATGGTCCTCTCCTAGACGGAAACATCTCCGTAAATGTTATATGATGGTGATACTAATTGTGAAGAGTGTATGTTACAGCTGTTCATTCGAGTGAAACACTCGTTTTGTCCTAAAGGATGGAATAAACCTGTCTAGAAAGGTATTGTAAATATCATTATCAATATATAAATTCATGGCACATAAAATTTAGAAAAATGGAAGGATGAAGCCTACCATTCAGTAATAAGCACTTAACAACAAAACTTAACTTTTAGTCGAGTCAGAGCAATCCAACAAGTTTCTCTTCTGTATTTTTATTTCTCTTAAAAAAATTGAAGTCAAAATTGAAGCATGAAATGGATTATAACAAAGGAACATTTCCTTCTCATTAAACCTGCTCATTACCATTTGTGGGTGATAATTTTTTTTTTAATAAAATGTGAGTAATATTAGGAAATTATGATCATAGGAATATAAGATTCATGTAAACACAGATTGAATATGTTATTGTTGTTTTGAGAGACCTAAAGTTTGTAGAGTAAATTAAGAAAATTTCCTTGTAAAAGTGCAGGCAGAACTTTAGTTTGCAATCATGCTAGGGGATCGTTGTTATTTGCAAACCATAGTTTCCTGGAAGACTGCGTGTTGCACTTTCTAAAATTGTAGGGTTTCACAATTATGCTAAATTGATTGTTCACAGTTAAGGTTGATGATGTGGTAAGACAAGAAGCCTATTTAGTCGTTTCTTAAGCGCGTTATCTATTAATAGAAACCCCGTGTTAGATACTGTTAGCAGCTGGAATACATGCATCAACTATTTTATACTCCTATATTTTATTCTTTCTTAAAATAGACAAGTAAGAAATTAGCTAGCCAACTTGACATGTATAAATAGCACATCATAAACTTCCATTTTCATCATCAACTCACAACTTTCTTTACAAAAAATGGCTCCAATTCGTTATCTGTTACATTTTGTCTACGTTTTATCCATCTTCCATGTTTGTCTTGCAACGAGAAGACTAAATGAGTTGGTTCGCGACTCATCTAACTTACTCGAATACCATAACGGTCCTCTCCTAGCTGGAAATATCTCCGTAAATCTTATATGGTACGGCAACTTTAAGCCGTCCCAAAAGGCCATTATCTCCGATTTCATCACCTCGTTATCCTCCAAACACTACTACAAAAAAGAGGATAGAGCCCGGTGGAAAAGCATCAAAGTTCCCGGTTTTGCTTGAGGGCTTAAAGGGGGAGGGGCTTTATGACAAACCCTTATAGATCCCGGTTTGAAAAACGGGCTCTTTTATGTTTAATAGAGCCCGGTTCTTTAATGGTAAACCTTGCTATATTCTGCTAGAAAAAGTATTTTTTTCAATGGTATAGAGCCCGTTTCGCAGTTTAAAAACATGGCTTTATGAAAAAAAAACTTTTTTTTTTTAATTTTCACTAAATACCATAATGCATTTCTAGATTTTCATTTCCATATAATAGCAAAAAATAGCAATACCAAAACAACAATTTTAAAAAAATAACCATGAATATAAATATCTAAAAACAGCATTTCCAGATACACTATAACAGAACATGTTATACCAAAAGCTATGGATTGAAGATCCAAGTTCAGTTTCGTAGCTTAATTAAACAAGACAAGAAATCCAGAAACAAGTGTTTTGTTGAGCGGGAAATGAGATATACAAAAAGACATGGTCACAAAGTCATCCGACTCCTTCGTTCCTAAAGACGAACATGATTGATAATTAAATGCCGCACACAGAAATGCAGGAGCTCACAATGTCGTCCAACTCCTTGGTAGTGAAAGGCGCCTTATCGTTCCACGGCATCTATAAAAAAATTATCCATGAATTCAATGTTAGATCAAACAAAACATAGTGCGATATAAAGCTACAAGTCTCGGATGTCATATCTAAAAGAAAGGGAAAACAACTGTACTTAAGCCTATTTCCAGGGGTAAGCCCCAAACGTGTACAAAATGAAACAGAGCTAGTTCTAATAGGCGGAAATGTACTCATAGTAGACCACTATAGACCAGTATGCATCGGTTGCCATCTTAAGTCATCCAAATACGACTTAAGATGTAGGAAAGCTGGTTTTAGTTCCATCATATTGTACCAGACCACTAGAGTGTACTAATTAACATGCAGGCAAGTTGTGTTAACCAAAAGAATAAGCAAGGCAAATACGAATAATAATAAAAAGTATGCTAACAACCCTATCTATTCACATCTATCTGTATATGTTCACCAGATTAATAAGAAAACTCAAATCTATAGCTCATCATGATCCCCATCATCTTCATGAAACCTAGTGGCTGGTATACAGACTAAACACCTATGACCTCGCAAATTAAGTTCTTGATGCAAATCAAGTTCTTGCGAACAACAGCCCCTAAGTCACACATGACCTCGCAAACAAACAAAAAGCTGCTGCAAATTAAGTTCTTGCAGCAAAACACTTGTGACGTCACAAACTAATAGTATAACACTAGTATAATGTCTAACAAGAACAGCAACAACGACTTTCTTATTTCTAAATTATCAATAATAACTAGAATAAACTAAGCAACGAATTGACAAGACACTATCTCCTCAAGGCCACTAAAGTAAGTAGATCCAAATACACAAACTCGATTTCTATCTTTTTTAACCAATCTACATGGCAAACAAAATAGTCACAAAGAAAAATATTATATTCGCCTATAAGAAAGTTTTTAAAAGTTACTTACTGTCTTTGGGAATGAATGTTGTTGATGCGTTACAAACTGATGAATCCACTTCATTACAAAGTATCCACACTCCCAATAATGGCGTTGTTGGTTACACTAAAAAAAAGTTGTAACAAATTTGTAAGCATTAAACAAAAAAAACAACATACATGCATCGAATGAGATTATTTACCTCAACGAGATTCCATTTCATATTGCCAAACGCCCTAAAAGAAATCAACGAATGGTAGAGTTATGTCAATATTAGATATAAAAGTGAATTTTATGCTAATGCTGAAAGTTCTTACTTGTTTAATACATTGGTGAATCCATAGCTCTCCTCGTTCTTTCCTTCCATATCCGAATCCAAAATGAACCCGATATTTTTTTGAGGGATAATTATGAATAGATTCCAGTGTTTCCTGATAATATATGACAATTAAATATAAATAATTTACTAGAATCATAAAGAAGAGAAAGATATTTCAGCATATTATACCTTTCAACGTATGGTGCAAGAAAAAATGACTTATGGTGGTTTTGGTCGATCGCTTGCAATACGTAGTTTTTGACAAGTAAGCTATCAAACATGCACAAAGAGTCTTGAATCGCATACGGGTTCAAGAAACCACATTTGTTAGATTGCGTTTGCACCTTCTGCAAAATCTTATGTAGAGACCTGAAACATGAAAATTATAAAATGTAAAATTGCAAAATTTCACAAATATATTAAAATAAAATCTGGCAAGTTCCTATGTACTTACATTGCAAACAAAGTTATAATGGAAGAGTCAAGCGATCCATTTGTAAAAAGCAACATAAGATCCCCTGAAGTAACCGAAACTTTGAAGGACTCTGATTGTCCAAAAACACCAGGCTCGACATCAGCATGTATAGAACGAGTAGGATCTGAGTTCCGCATCCAACGTTCATAAGTACTTCGAACACACGCTCTCTTTTGAATTTGACCTCGATAACTGTTCATTCTCTTTATTAGCTCTTGTTTTTCCTTGCTAGCCTACACAAGAGTGGTATGATTTGTAATGATAATGTATGTGAGTAAAAAGATTTTGTATTTAAACCATAGTCAATAAACAACCTATTAGTACGAAGTAAGCCATTATCAAAATCAAGAATAGTCCAAGACTAATAACACCAGGAAGCATATACCAAAATAAACAATCTATTATTTTTTGTTCAGCTTAACTAATTTTTTAGAGTAGGGAAAATTGAGACGGGTTAGGCATGTAGACATACTACAAATTTTAAGCCAGTCTAACCAAGATACCCAGAGCCAAAATAACATATAGGGTACAACATTAAAATGGATGTTAAGATACTCTAACTAATGTATATAGGTTTTTCCCACTAGTATTAATTTAACTTGTTAGTTCACTATAATTTACAACATTTTAAACCAATCACAAACGACTGTACGTACCAAATTGAGGGGACGTGCCCTATTGATCAGCGCATCAACTGTTGTATGCTTGGACGGCCCCTCCATCCTAGACAGAGTTGGCGATGTTGTTTTCTGGGTAGAAAATTCTTTATTTGTCTCTGCAACTTTTTTGGTTAAAGTGTGAGAGGAGGTATTCATTGCCACGGTTTTCTTGTTTCCTATTTGGTTGGAGGCCTGTTAACAAAGTTCAGTTATTGTAGTTATTATAGTGAATAATTACTACCACAAATTATAAAACCGAAGTATTATATGGATCAAATTTACCTCAACTGCTATATGCTTGGATGGCCCCTCCAGCCTAGACAGAGTTGGTGATGTTTTTTTCTGGGTAGAAAATTCTTTATTTGTCTCTGCAACTTTTTTGGTTACAGTTTGAGAGGAGGTATTCATTGCCACGCTTTTCTTGTTTCCTATTTGGTTGGAGGCCTGTTAACAAAGTTCAGTTATTGTAGTTATTTTAGTGACTAATCCACAAATTATAAAACCAAGTATTATATATATCAAATTTACCTTAGTGAGTTCAATATACTTCTTGGGCCATTGAATAAAGCTAAACAGAGCTTCTCCAATTTTACTGAACTCTTCGGTTGGGAGCGGAAGATGGTAGTCCTTGTAATTGGATTCAACCTTGTCTACCTGCACCATTGCATGACCTTGTAGCACCGACTTTCCATGTACTTGCTTAGCCGGATAGACCATCCCAATAGCACAAAGAATCTTCTGGGTCCCGTAAGGGAGAAGCAACTGGCATTTACAAGCCTCCTACAAGACATTGTTATTAGAAAATATATACTACACCAATTCGTTAAGTGTTCTATAGATTACTCAAAATTTATTTGCATATTAAGTAATGTACCTGAATATTGTCAAATATATCAAAGTTAGATGCTGAGTCGCAACTACTTTTCCTCATTTATGGGCTCTCGGGGTTTTCATTTTCCTGCCTGGACTTCATCTCGTTTATAGCTCTTGCATGCTCGGCCTTAATTTCTGCAAGTTCCGCTGCGTGCTCAGCCTTCATTTCTGCAAGTGCCTCCTTTATTTTCTCATTTACAATTGCTGTTACCTCTGCTCTGTCACGATACCTTCTCCTCTTTGCAACATACCCCTCTATCCCCTGCTTAAAGCCCACAAGGTGTCCCACCCCCCTAGTTCGACCGCCATGCTCTCGTCCTTCCACCATAATTAGTGCATCCACACCCTCTTCAACTTCAGAACTATTTGCTAATTGTGTGTGTGCCTCAATCTGTAAATTAATGCAAGTAATACAATACTCAGAAATAATTAAAAAGTAACCACCTATTAGCAATAAAGGTCGAAGCTATCAATGCCTTACCAGCTTGTCTGCAATAATTTGCATTTCCGGCGATAATGATAATCCTTTTACTTTATCATGTACTCTTCTTGCCAAGCAGTAGTTTCTCCCACGGCGATCTGGTATCTTATGGACATCTGTGCAAAGCTTTTCATCTGCTCTCTCTTTTTCCCATTGTTCTATGTTACCACGATATCCTTTTGGGCCTAATCGTGGAGGATTTTTCTTGAGTTTGGCCCACTCCCTCCCAGCAGCATGCTTCGCCTTGACATAGGAATAAAAAACCATGCTAGTTTTATTAGTGTATAACAACATAAACAAATGGACTGCAATAAAGTTTTATTGTTGTAAAATTTCACTATACTATTATAAATAATCCGAAAACATTTTTATTCTTATTATAGCTAATAGTTTATATATAATACAATATAAAGTAAAGCAAACCATTTTTTCAGGGGTACTTTCCAGCTTCACAAACTCTTCCCATATAGCAGGTTCAATAAAGGTATACTTCTGACAAGGACGTCTATTCTTGTACATGAACTTTGTACGAAGTTCCTTTTTAAAACTTTTCCAGGAATGGTTGCACTGTTTGAGCACTTGTGCTTTGTAGTCATTATTCTTAAGTCTGCAATGCTCCTGATTATTGTACAAAAGAAACTCATACGATGTTAATAAACATAAAAAATTTGTGATAATCTAACTAATGGTGTTAAGATAGCATACCTTGATTTCCCTCCATAGTTGTATTTTATCATCCTTAGGTACTTTTCTCCAATCATCTATAAGGATAGAAATCCTTGTCTTTGTTACAGCCCCTATGTAAAGTCCAAAAGGAGATTGGCTCTTTCCAATAGCAAAGCCAAACTCATCAAAGGTAACATCATTAAGTGGTTTACGATTCTTCTTTTTTAAGCTATATATTTCTCTTGTTTTCCTTTCAGGTTGTGGTGCTGGTTCTTCATTCATATGTTGCTCATCCATATCTTGTACAACCATAATCTGCCCAGGAATATCATGCTCGTCCATGTGCTCTTCAATGTGCTCATCCATATCTGCCTAACATAATATAAGGATATTCAAATTTACATAAGTAACAAATCAATTTTATCAATATCAATGAACAATAGGCGTAAATGCCATTTGTGACAGCAAACACCACAACCAAACACACCCATTCTAGCCAAACTATAGAAAAGGAAAGTTTATTTTTGTTGACCAAGTAAAACAAAACGAATAGAAGCTTGACTTGTGCATGCATCATTATACTACCCGATATTAAACAAACAAATTCTGTTACAAAACCTACGCTTACAAAACAATAATACCTTGTGTCACAAAATCTATTACAACAAAGAAACAACTTAGGCCCAATAAACTTGTACATTACGCTACATAATATGATTAAGAAACAGAATTCTATGTATTTTGTGTCTTGCTGTAATGACAGATATGATGTGAAAAGATATGTAGGGTCCTAGGGAGCTCATAAGACTCTTACATTTGTTGTTGTTATTTCTCATGTAGCTAAAAAAAATGTGGTCAGTTATAGGGGTGAGCAAAAGAACCAAACCGACCCAACCCGAACTGAATTTTAGAACCACTGTTCGGGTTCTCGGTTCCTCAATTGGTATTCGGGTCGGGTCTTATCGGGTCGGGTAATTCAGATTATCGGGTCATGCTACAAATAAACATTGGCTTGCATTGTTATATCATACAGCCTTTGTTTATAAAAAAAAGCAGTACACTATTATTTATATCATATGGCCACTGTTAAATAATTACATAAGCTATGAAATATATGTGTCATTGGTTTATCAAACAATCTGCTGTAGTTTGGCTAGCAACTTAATCAAAGTCTCGACTAACAAATTGTACAGCATCTTCACTGCCTTTGTTACTTCAGGGCATTTGAACTTGATTACTTATTTGTAATTTAGCTATGTGAAGTGAAAAGAGACTTTTTATCAAAAATCTGGACCATTTAGATCTTGTGACATTATAGTGCAACACATAAAATGTTTAGTTGCAGACCACAATCTCATCAATGAATCCAGACAGCAACCTACATGACAGAAAGGAATGAAGTGATTCTGTCGTAGTGCCACAAACATGGTAGGCTGATGTGTGTTGCTATCGACTGCCTAATGAACAATGACGTCTCTTCCAGTATACCGTTCTAAAAAACTTATAAAATACTAGAATCAAATTGCAATCATTATGTTGACTGGTGCTATGAATAATCTTGTAACATGATTTTCAATTTAAAAATAAATGAATATTATCTTTCGTATGGTTTATCCTTTATAGTTTCAAAAAGCTAAACACAAAACCAAATGAAATATACGATTAATTGAACATGGCCAGCAAAAAGTGCTATTTTGTATTGCATTTTAATCATTTTATGTTTAGTTGCAGACCACAATCTCAACACATAAAATGTTTACCAAACCACCAAATTGATTCTGTCATAGTGCCACAACCACATCCCAACTTATATGACAGTGTATTACTTAAATAAATTAAAACACTCAACTTGGCATTGATACCTTACTATTTTGGTAATAGGCTGTTTCAAAACTATTTAAAATCAGGAATCAAGTGTATCGTATATCTTTATCATGAAAACTTATCCATTGCATAATTGAGCTCATGCAAAATATAACACGCGAGAAAACAATAGTGAGAAACAGTAGATCACAATGCAAAGAAGCAAAATATGTATTTGATATTTGTAAAAGTGATGATTTATTAAAAATTTCGGTTCTAGTAGGGAAAAGAACCGAAATACCCGAACCAAACCGAGAACAGAGCAGAACCGAAACATGCTCTTCGGTTCGGTTCTTGGTTCCTAAATTATGCGTATCATAACACACTTAACAACATTAACGGTTGACCAAACTATTATTGACCAAGTTGCTAAACTATCTGATTATCAAGTTACATGCTAATTTTATCCCAAACTTTACTTACACTAGTACAAAAGCTATATTTACGACGAGCTTTTTATAACGGTTTCACATTAAACCGTTCTAAAAAAATCAAAAAAGCTATTTTATAGAACACTTTGATGTAAAACCGTTATAAAAAAAGTCTTATTTAAAACGGTTCAGTATCACGTAGCATTTTAACCGCTATATAAATATGTTACTCGTATGTTGTCTGTTACAATAGATAGAAAGAAAAAGCAAATATATTACATACACATATTAGATCATTTAGTACAAAAAAACAAGAACATACAATATTGTTCGAGAAAATGTACTAGCGCACCACCAAGACTAACCTATTAGACATCTATATAACATATTACATATTTGCTCTTGCAACTTTATACTAAAATTTGGAAGGGGGAAATAAAGTTTGCTGCTTTAATTGCAATGAATATGACCTATTAGACATCTATATAACCTATTACACAAAATCACTTTTGGTTTATTCCTATTTTAGATGCGAGCAGGCTGACAAGATAAAACCCACAAAAAAACCCAATTTATGAACAATAACTTTCAAAAATAAGCTTCAATAAAAAACAATAAATCGAGCAATAACATTATTTAAATTCAACAATAAGACACAATTAAAAGAAGTTTCATTGAATAAGACACAATTAAAAAAAGTTAATTGAACAAGAAGACACAATTGAAATAATTTTAATTGAACAATAAGACACAATTAAAAGAAGTTAAATTGACATGAATTTTAGATATTTTATACCTCTTAATCGATTATCTCTTGCTGTTTTGGTGTGTGCTGATTGACGAATGCAGCTCCTCTTAATCGTTTTTGTTGTGTGCTGATAGATGTGTGTGTGAGAGAGAGATAGATGTATGTGTGATAGATGTGTGTGTGTCTGTGTGATATTGTGTGATATGAGTTAGGGTTTGTGAAAGTAGATGGGGGGAAAAGTTTAGGGTTCTTGAAAATTTTGGGGAAATTTTGGGGATGAAAAGAATGCGGGCTTTTTTATCCAAGTGTTTTGGTTTCGCGGTTTAGTATTTTATACATAGTAGATTTATTAAAAAAATTGACTAAACTATTTATTGAATTTTATTTCATAAACAATTTTATTTTTAATAAACAAAACTAAAACTAATTTTATTTTTTTAATAAAAATTATTCATATTAAACAAAACTAAAACTAATTTTATTTTTTTAATATAATAAACTAAAATTAATTAATTTATTTTAATAAAATAAACAAAACTAAAACTAATTTTATTTTTCTTAATAAAAATTATTCGTAAAAACTTAAAATTGAAATCTATTCGTATTAAAACTAAAATTTATTCGTAAAAACTTAAAACTTATTTTTATTTATAAAAACTTAAAACTAAAATTAATTCATAAAAACTTGAAACTGAAATTTATCGATAAAAACTTAAAACATAAATTTATTACAATTATATTGGAAAACATGTCTAAAATAAGGTGAGGCTAATAACAAGCATGCGTCTTAGGATGTACGAGCAAAGACGAAGACCGCTCTTGATGCCATTGTTACCAGTGGTTTAAACACGATAAAGAGCACATTGTTACATTACGTATGACCGACTAATATGTGAAATGGACAAGTAAAATGTATGTTAAAACATGAGAATCAAGATAATAACACATATTTATCACCCAACCAACCTCCCCTTGGTGAATATTATTAATGAAGTCAAGTACAAAACAAATTAGTCCTCAAACGAGTGCTAATCAACAAATACAAAAGAAAGATAAAGTGAGATCGTCCCAACTAGGTTGATCTGATCTCCTCACTACATAAACGCTCACACTCAAACGATTACAAAATGAAAATTCTCCCACAAGATAAAGCCTCAAACGACTATCATAAGAAGACAGCAAAGCACCCACTAGTGTATATTCCTCAACCAAGACATATAGGGAAATGATGGGCTCCAATGGCTAGATAAGATACGTGCCTGCACAATAAAACAATTCTATTAGTATGTTTACTTTATAATGATTACAAAATTATAAATAATATCGTATTTACCTTTATTCACTGCGAGTATTCAACAAAGAATACCTTCATCGTGGTCGGATCTTAAATAAGTGGTGTCATCGATAACATCATTGGAAGATGAAGCACCGATAGAGAACGGGGGCAACTCATCAAACTGGTCATATTCCTCTTCGTCGACAACATTCTCAACACCAACTATACGTCGTTTACCATTAATAACGACATGCCATCTAGAATCACTTGGGTCCTCAACATAGAATATTTGGTTTGCTTGTTTTGCTAGGATGAATGGTTCGGATGCATAGCCGTTTGTGGAGAGATTGACACTTGTAAAACCATAATCGTCAACTTTAACTCCTCCGTTGTTATTCACCCACCTACACTTCAGCATAGGTATAGTGAATGAAATATAATCGAGTTCCCATATTTCTTCAATGACACCATAATATGAATTTTTTGCAATCGTCGACCTTGCTTCATGATCACCAACTGAGAACTCAGGCGTAGCAGCAATTAACGTCACTCCACTATTCTGCAATGTACTCTTTTCATCTTGTTGTTTGGTGTAAAATGTATAACCATTGATATCATAACCTTGGTATTTTGTCACGTATCGCGGACCAAAACCCAATCGTTCCACCGTCCTAACTACATTTTCTTGTGTATTAATTCTCACCTTGTTCTTCAACCAATCTGGAAATGTCTTGTAATGCTCGGTAGCTAACCATGCTTGTGTCTTGTTCCTATTTTTTGCTACCAACATTGCTTTGTGCTCATTTATATATGGAGCAACACAAGTCATGTGTTCTAAAACAGTAAAATGTGCCCGATATAAATCAGATGGATTTGTTGGTTCCACATTCCTCCCAATAGTACCAACCCCTTGAAGTCTACCCTCGTGTCGAGATTGTGGGATGCCAATATTTGGTACATCTTTCATATAGTTTGTACAAAACTCAAGTACCTCCTCGGTGACATATCCTTGAATAATACTCGCCTCTGGTCGATAACGGTTCCTAACATATCCTTTCAAGAAACCCATGTATCTCTCAAATGGATATATGTCTCGTAAAAACACTGGACCACAAGCCTTTATTTCTGCAACAATATGAGTTACCAAATGAACCATAACATCAAAAAACGAAGGAGGAAAATACATCTCAAGTTCGCAAATGGTGAGAATAATATCTCTTTGCCATTCATCTAACACTTCTGGGTCGATCACTTTTGAATGAATCATCTTAAAAAACAAGCAAAGCTTAGTGATCGTGTGTCGAATGCGGTCTGGCAATATTCCACGAATTGCAATTGGAATAAGTTGTGTTATTAAAATATGACAATCATGCGACTTCATACCGAGTAACTTCAAGTCATGCAACGACACCAGCTTCTTGATATTTGAAGAATATCCAGATGGAACCTTAACACCATGCAAACATTGACAAAATTTGGTTTTCTCGGCCTTTGACATCGTATAACAAGCTGCCGGGAGATACATACGACTTCCTTCTCTTTCAACCGGAGCAAGCTCTGGTCTTATTCCCATTTCAACCATATCTTTTCGAACATTAACCCCATCTTTTGTTTTCCCTAAAATATTTAGCAACAATCCTATTAAGCTATCACATACATTTTTCTCAATATGCATAACGTCAAGACAATGTCGAACTTGCAAGAGCTTCCAATATGGCAAATAAAAAAAAATAGACTTCTTTTTCCATATGTTGGTTGAATTGGTTCTCTTTCGTTTTCCAAACACATTGTTTACATCTTGAACTCGGGATAGGACAGCTTCTCCATCCAATGGCTTTCGTAAGACTCCTAACTCATTGTTTCCATCAAACAACTCTTTTCGTCTACGGTATGGGTGATTCCTTCGAAGCGATCTTCGATGTCCCATATATACCATCTTCCTACAGTTTGGCAACCACTTTGAGTGGGTATCCTCTTCACAAACAGGACACGCCTTGTATCCTTTTGTTCCATATCCAGATAAGTTACCGTATGCAGGGAAATCACTTATGGTGCAAAAAATCATGGCTCGCAATAGAAAATGTTCCTTCTTGTATGCATCAAACACTTGAACGCCTGGATTCCACAACGTTTTCATGTCTTCAATCAATGGTTCCAAATACACATCGATGTCATTTCTCGGTTGTTTTGGACCTTGAATTAACAATGACATCATGATGTACTTTCGTTTCATGCATAACCAAGGTGGAAGATTGTAGACACATAAAAGAACTGGCCATGTGCTGTGACGACTACTCATGTTTCCAAATGGGTTTATTCCGTCTGAGCTAAGTCCAAATCGTATATTTCTAATTTCATCTCCAAAGTTTTCAATACTATCGACATTTCTCCATTGAGGCGAGTCAGCCACATGTCGTAATTTTCCATCCTTTTTACGCTCTTCGGCGTGCCAACGAAACAATTTTGCATCTTTAGAATTAGCAAATAATCGTTTCAACCTAGGTATAATGGGCAAATACCATAATATTTTAGCAGGGGGGCCATTCTTCGTCACATCACAATTGAGTTCCTTTTCAGTTGTTTCCTTATACCTTGATAGATTACAAACAGGACACTTATGTAGGTCTTTTTTGTCATTTGTATACAATACACAATCATTCGGACATGCGTGTATTCTTTTGATTTCCAATCCCATTGGACAAATCAATTTTTTTGCTTTGTACACTGAAATAGGCAACTCATTATCTTCCGGGAGAAAATCATGCACAGCCTCTAAAATATCTGTAAAACATTTATCACTCATACCATTAGCTGCCTTTACGTCAAACAATCTCAACAATGCACTTAGTTTGCTAAACTTTTTACACTCGGCATATAACGGTTTTTCTGCATCGACAAACAATTCTTGAAACTTGGCATGATTATCATCATCTATTTCACCCTCCAAATCATGTAGCATGTCATTTAAGTTATCCTGCCCGCTACCGTACGAGTCGGCGCCATCGTCCTCCCTAGCATCTTAATCCATCGGGTCATCCTCGGATAATAATTCACCATGCCTTGACCAACAAGTATACCGTTCCACAAAGCCATTTGATATCAAATGTCCTAATATTTCATTAGAGTCACTATACGTAAGTATATTGTTACACTCTTCACACGGACAAGATATTGTTGATTTTCCTTTATTTTCTCGATCATTCTCAGCAACTCTAATAAACTCATACAAATTGGTTATATATTCCTCTGAATTTCGATCTATCTTGTACATCCATTTACTTCTATCCATCTAGAATTTCGACATTATATATATATATATATTTTTTGTTGTTTTATAAATTAATAACAAAAGAAAAATAATCCCGACAAAGAAAATTCGATCAATGAACACAAAATAATGACGAAAACAAAAATATTTTTGGTGTCACTTGAGTTCAAGTGACTTTTTGACGTTTTTCAATTTTTTTTTGAGTTTTTATAATATATTTAAATAAAAATATAACTTAAAAAAAAGAAACGATATTTAAATAAATCTACCATGTGATCAGACAACTACTCCTAAATCAGAGGTAATATATAATTTTAAAAAGAAATCTTAACTCATACTTAATAAAATCATAAAAAGACAACTTACTTGCACGAGTCAATCAAGCTAGTGGCATGGTTCGTGTGACAACATGATTTCCGAAAATGATCCTACAAATATAAACAAGTTATATGTTAATAAAGATCAAATAGTACATAAATTCGTATCGTAATGAACTTTTTAAGGGTTCGGGTTAACCCGATCGATCGGATAAGACATCTTTTATATTTTATAACACTTTTTATACTTTATATTTAAAAAATATATATTTTTATGTTTTAAATACAATTTTTAATTTGTGTATACTTTATATTTAATAAAATATCTGATACAAATATAAACTGGATCAACACAAACTCATATTTATTAATAAAAACTGGATCTCATCTCTCTCAACAACAACCACTCCAGTCACCACGCACACTAGCCCACCACTACCCACGAGCCCAATATCACCATCCCACTACGAATATTGTTTGAAGAAAGAGGGATCTAGTGTTTATCTCATCTCTACCAGCCACCGTCATCATCTAAAACATAAATCCAACAAAGATTCGTATCAAAATGCTTCTTTACTTTTCCAGGTTCAAGAATTTTCTTCCTTTTTAATGTTTTTATTTTATGTTTTTGGTTTAATTTTAGGCTTTTTTGAAATGGGTAGGATTATAAATATGATTTTCTTGTACTATTTATTGTTTAGTTTTATGATATATGAATTGGGTATGATTTGATTGGAGTTCTCATGATGTTGCAAAACATTATTCTCTGATCAATTGCACTAGATGGGTAGGTTTTATGTTATATGAATTGGGTATGATTTGTTGTTGAAATGGGTAGGTTTTGTTAAAATGTTAGTTAAGGTTATCTGCACATACCCACGAACACACACTCACTGTCGTTTTGTGACTTGAATGTCGAGCTTCTATGTGGTGGGTCTGCATTGCTAGTGAAGTCTTCTTGGTTGAGCGTTATGTTCTCTGTTGATATTTTGTTTTATGTTGTGTTATTGCCTTCAATATTAGATAGATGTATGTATAGAAACATGTTGGCGTAGGTTACTGCTGTTGATGGTCAAGTAGATGCAAGCGCCTGGTGGGTTCTCTTTTAGTCTGTGTTCTGCACGTTCATTGTTGGCCAATGCAATTTTTTTCATTAAAACTTAGATGCTTACTGTGATGTTTTCAGTTGACGAGAATAAAAAATTCAAGGATTAGGCATTAAAATATAGGCCATTGAAAGAAAAAGGATGATGAAAAATGTTGTTTGATTGCATACACTGATACATATCTTGTTAAATAACATCTTATGTAACAATTCTTGTCAAGAATAGTAATGCTTTCATTGGACAGCATTCAGGTCATTTCATTAATGCACTAGAAAACCATAATCCACCTTCAAATTTGTGCTGCTGGAAATAGCGCACAACCACGATCTTTGAGGTTTTAAATATAGTGGTTGATGTGTTTTTCTGGAAGATATAATGGGTATATAATAATATTAATTTATATTTAAATGATTTAATAATTAAATGGGTAAATATGATAAATTTTATGTTTAAATTGGGTATATATGGTATTATGTGTTTTGGTTGGACAAATATGACATTAGAAGGTTTTATTTGGGTATATATGGAATTAACCCATAAATTTATGACCAAGTTTAGCATACATTGTCAATCTCAAATAAAGCTGATGGTTGTTGACTGTGGCTAACTTATAATTTCTTAACATTCAAAGTTGGTACAGTAAGTATTGCGTTATGCATTAAGTTTTAGATTTGGCTCTTTTCTTGTCTGAATAACTAGTGCTACGGATACAATAGAAAAGATTTTTAGATTTATTTTTAAGACAACATTGATATTATTATCGGGTCGACCCGAACCCGATTAGACCCGACCGATATAATCCGAACCCGATAACCCAATATCTTATCAGATCGGGTTGCGGGTCATATTTCAAAAGCCAAAGCCCGATTCAACCCGACCCGATTAACCCGATAACACCCCTAGCTGGTATTAGTAACAAATTTGACATCATCTGCTTACCGTTAAATGCACATAAAGGATTTGATGCAATTGTGACAGTGAGTATAAATATAAGATTCATATATATTTTCCTAATCACATAAAAAGTTAACAATTGTTTTTGCTCTATAGCTATTGTGATGTATCTACTTTTCCAAGTTACCAACATTTTTTAGGCACATACACCACAGAGGATATAAAAGTTCAGTGTTCATATATATATAGTCAACCGTCGTCTGCCCTGTGCAGCTAGGTAACTATGTGGAAATTAAGTGGCGGTTTAGGACTGAGAAAACTTCGAAGTAATTAAGTAGCAGGTGGCGCGTGTTTTCTTAAATAAAGGTCGTAATTTAGAAGGCTAAACATGTGTTGATCGCATAGAAGACTTCCAATTTCATAGAAGCTGCTACGAAGTTGGAACACATAGTCAACCGTCGTCTGCCCTGTGCAGCTAGGTAACTGTATGGAAATTAAGCGGCGGTTTAGGACTTTGAGAAAACTTCGAAGTAATTAAGTAGCAGGTGGCGCGTGTTTTCTTAAATAAAGGTCGTAATTTAGAAGGCTAAACAGGTGTTGATTGCATAGAAGACTTCCAATTTCATAGAAGCTGCTACGAAGTTGGAACACAAACATATTCGTCTGTTTGAATTATACTACTGTCATGTGAAGGTACAATGACAGTTTATCTATATATGATTATTCATATACACGTTTCCTCTTCAACACTGTCAATATTATCGAGATGAATCCAATGAGAAAAAGTACAATTAATGTCTTCATATTGTATAGATCTTTAATAGAGTTGAGATCTCCAAGAGCTAGCCCAGGGATATTGTGTATGCAGTGATTTGTTATGCTTGATAAGGCAGCGAATTTTGGTTTTCTATCATATAGTAAATAAAATACAGGATAAGATGTATCAACCTATTCATAAGTAAAGAAGTTGAATTGGTAGTTATAGTACATCGGCGAGATTGTGAATTTTCTAGGCAAGTATAGTGTGGTGCGGTGAGTTTAAACAAAGTTATTCTAGAGTAGACTTATGCATTGTGCTTTGTTGACAATAAGACATCCTAAATGAGTTTTCTATTACTTTGTCATTACTGATTTTTGTAGAATTACAGGTACTACTACCTTACTGCGTGTGCACCATCTAAGGAGTTGATGAAGCAAGCGAGAAACCGGCTCAAGTTTTTTTTTTCTTTTTCGAACTAAGCCTCTAGCTACTGTATTAGTTGAATTCATATATGCAGAATATATGTAATTGACTTCTTGGTATTTTGCAATGATACCGAGTTTTTTCTTATGTTTTTGGTATCATTTATATGTATGACAATAAGAAGTACTGTATAAGAAAATTTTACATACCTTTAATATCATTTGGAGTAGATCATTTAATACTTCATTTATTGAAGGTTTGAATAATAAAGAGGGTATAAAGAAAATTGCAGGAAGAATGTGTTTAAAAAGGTGCAGGTAGGCCAAAAATGGTAAGAAATGAAAATTTGGTGTTTCAGCCCGTTAGTAGGACCAATTTGGGTATTGGCCGTTTGAGGCTACAATAGTGCCCGGTTTTCTTTAGGGAAAAGCGGCTCTAAGGCTTACTTCATAAAGCCCGGTCTTATGAATGAAAACATGGCTCTATTATGGTAGAATAGATCCCGGTTATCTAAAGCTGCCATGGTTCTATGGGGTTACTCAAATAGAGCCCGGTTCATTAATAAGAAACATGGCTCTATAGGTTAAAAAAAGTAGGGGAGTCCTCTTAGAGCCCGTTTTTCACAAATAAGGGGCTCTATTAGGGGGGCTTTATTCCAATTTGTGTAGTAGTGAAATCACCCAAATCCCAACCCCAACCATCTGTCGCAACATGGTGGAAGACAACTGAAAAATACTACACTAAATTGTCCAAACCCGCTTCATTGTCAACTCAACTTGGTAAACAAGTATCCGACCCGAAATATTCTCTTGGGAAGTCATTAACCGACAACGACCTGGTTAAACTTGCCTCAATAGTTGCATCACCAAATGCCGTTAATATAGTTTTAACGGCAAACGATGTGACAGTTACACGTTTTTGCTCGGGCAGATGTGGGACACACGGCTCCGCATTAGCAAATTCTGTAACTGCCCTTGGTAAAGGAAAGAAATATAAATTTCCATATATTTGGGTTGGAAACTCGGAGACACAATGCCCGGGTCAATGTGCGTGGCCGTTCCACCAGCCAATTTACGGACCACAAGGCCCACCACTCGTCGCACCCAACAATGATGTGGGTATCGACGGTATGGTGATTAACTTGGCTAGCTTATTGGCTGGTACGGCTACGAACCCTTTTGGGAATGGGTATTATCAAGGGTATGCAAGTGCTCCATTAGAGGCTGCATCCGCGTGTCCAGGAGTATATGGAAAAGGAGCGTATCCGGGGTACCCTGGAGACTTGTTGGTGGACTCGACTACGGGTGCAAGTTATAATGCACATGGCGCGAATGGAAGAAAGTATTTGGTTCCTGCTATGTATGATCCATCGACTTCTACATGCTCTACTTTAGTATAAGCAGCAAGAAAAACCATTGTATACAGGAACAAAGATATTCAATGACTTTACTAGGAATATAGGAAGATATGTACTCTCATGTATTCAATTCATTCATTTTAATTTTATACCAACAAAGGAAAACTCTCTTTTTGTATACACCAATATTATTACGAGTATTATTTTTTGCATGCTTGTTGGGATTAATTAAAACCAAATATTAAAGGTGAGAAATAAAATTCGAAAGAATTAAAATCGAATAAAAAGTGAAAGAATCGATTAAAATTAGAAATGATGGTTTGACTTTTATTTTTTCAAAAAGCAAAGAGTTTCAGTTTGATTTTGGTTTTTTATAAAAAAAACAAACTATAAAAACGAACTATTTATTATATAATAACTAGTTGAGTATTCGCGCGTTACAGCTGCGAGTATCTAATAATAAAAGTTTATGCGTAAACAAAATAAAAATAACAATTTGATTGACTGGAAAAAAATTATTAGAATTTTGTATGATTCACCCTTTCTCTCCGGTTCTGATCGGTTCAAAACCATTTGAACCAACAACTTGGCATACAAATTGCATAAATATTTATGTGTTTTTTTTGTTTGTACAATATGTATAGAACATGGTATATTATAATTTTAAGATTTAATATTAATTAATGTATTTACTTCGTGCTTTAATGTGTATTGATTGATTTTTTACATTTCAAAGACATTTAATGGATAAAATATTTATTGTATCATATGCTTTAAGAGTGGTATTACCTAAAACTAAATAAAGAAAGAGGTACCAAAATATTTTATATGTAGTATAAATATGTGTATAACATAATATAAACAAAATAAATAACAAATTCAAATAATATATAATATTTACTTTAGGGTGAAATAGAAGTAATTTATTTATCTTAATTGTATATGTGTGTTTATCACGTACATGTATTTATAGAATATATGTGACAGTGATCATATATGTGTACGTTCATTTGCATATTTATGTATTTTTTTTGTATGTTCATAATTCTAGAAATTTAGGTAAACATTAATTAGCTTAGATTGACAAAAAAATAGAAAAGATTACTAATTTTTTTAGATAAAACAAGTTTGTTAATATAAATTAGCCTCACCCGAATATGAGCGGGTTTTAAAACCGAAAACAACAAACCAAAGCCGATTACAAACCGAAAAACCAAACCATCAAAATCAAGCGGCTTCGTTTTTTGGTTTTACAAAACCAAATATTGCGGTTCAATTTCGGATTTAGCAAAAAACCGACTCAAACCATACCATGCACACCCTTGCCAAATATAACAGGACGCACAAATTTGTTTAAACAGTAATATAACATAGTTGAAAATAAAATTTAAACGAAACAAAAAAAAAATACATATTTCATTAAGTTGAATGCATATAAAATGCATTTTAAAAAATCGATTTATTTTTAAAAATTAACATTACATCGACAAAACTTCACAAAACCCCCAGCTCTATCCTTGAAATTAGTTGAATAGAATTTAGATTAAAACCATGTTGTGTGTTCTATGTTTATTTTCACCTAAACCCAAGGGGCATGGTTCTTTATCAAGTGGTAGGGCATGGCATAGGACTAGTATCCTAAAACCACCAACTTTTACTCTCAACTTAGTTTTATAAACGCGTCAAAGAAAACGCAGTGTTAGATACGCTTGCGGCTAGAACTTGTACATTAATAGAAACTTAAGAACACACAACATTCATTTTCATTTTCATCGTCATCAACCAACATTCTTTTTCAATCATTTTTCGATTGCAAAATGGCTCCTAGTCGTTACCACTACATATTTGTTGGAAAATTTAATCCAGTAATCTTTGTTTTTCAATAGGAAGCCTTTAGAATTATAGGATGAGTCAAAAGCTATTGAGAATATAAGCACATTAACCTAAAGGACTGGTTTGGACTAAAGACAAAGATGAAGGACTAGTTTTTCTATTGAAGTGTCAAGCGTATAACTAGAAGGACTAGAAGTGCACAAGTGTGAAAGTGTCAGGCTGAACTGAAGATTATGAGTTTATATACTCATCCCACCTACTCGTTTACTTAACTTTTCATTCTTGTTTTCTGTTATCGTTTCTAGAGAGAGAACTGTGTGTATTGATCAATCTTGATTAATCTTGTGAGTGTGAGTATTGTTCTTTGATTCTTTCTTGTATCTAGATATTGTAATTGAATCATTGATAACGAGAGCCAAGAGGAGGTTGGTTGGGTTCTCTGTTATACGTTCTTGTTGATTTTGATCATTGATTCATTAGTTTTTACATGGTATTAGAGCCAGGTTGCTCTTAATCGTGATTAAAATCGTTTTTTCAAAATTAGGGTTTTTCTAAAATTGGGGGTTTTGATCTATTTGTGTAGATCTTGATTTGTTTGTTGGTTAACTGGTTAATTTGAGTTTTTTGCAAGATTAATTGAGTTTTTTGAAATTAGGGTTTCAGTAATTTTTGGAGGTTTTTGGTTAAAACTGTTTTTTATCTAATTGGTGAGCTGTGGGTTCATTACTTGGGTCTAATTGTTGATCTTGATTGGTTAATTAGTAAAACCATAAATCCAGATATTAGGGTTTTCTAATAGTGGTAAGGGGATTGTGATTCTTTATTATTTTTTGTTGTTTGTTAAACGTGCAGGTTTGTTTTTCCGCTACGTTGGTTGTTTAGATCATCTTGATTTATTTGATTGGGTTGTTGGTTTCTCTGGATTGTCTTGATCCAGAGTTCTTTCTTGGTTTGCTGTGCGTGCCTTGTAACACCTTTCACACCTTCTTTCCTATCTTTTGTTCTTTATAGGTTTTTTGTTGATTAGTGGGTTTTAGGTGTCGAAGGGATTAGCTAGTTTGTGGTGTTGATTGATTCGAGGTTTGTGGTAGTTGCTTGCTATTTGTAGAGGAGATACAAGGAGATTGTGTTATTCTCTTTGTTTTACATTTGTTCTGTTGATTTTTAGACCACTTACAGGTCTCAGCTCTTGACCTACCACCTTTTGAGTGGTTAGGAAGCCTGAGAACTATTTTTTGGCATGTTTGTGTGTTCTTCGTGTTTGTTTAGTTTCTTGGTTGGTTTTCTATGTCTGGGTCTGGTCCTAGTTCACCCAAGGGTGATGCTCCACCCAAGGGGGGTGGTGTTAAGAATGATGATGGTGTTAAGTTTGATGTTTATGACCCTGTTTATTTGCACCCTTAAGATATTGGTTCTCAGTTGATTACCTTCAAACTTGAAGGGACTGAGAATTATAAAGTTTGGTCTGCTGCTGTAAAACTTGCATTACAAACTAGAAATAAACTTAGATTTATAAATGGTAAATGTGTTCAAGACACTAATGATGGTCCTGCTAGAGACCAATGGGATAGATGTAATCTGTTGTGCTTTCTTGTTTACTTGGGTGTGTTTCACCATATTTATATAAGGGTCAAATTTTCTCTATATATGCTCAAGATGTTTGAGATGAATTAGAAGAAACATATGACAAACAAGATGGTTCTGTGATATATAATCTCCATCATAAGATTTACACTCTTACTCAATCTGGTATGTCTTTATCTGAATATTATCATGAGTGTAATTCTTTGTGGAGGCAATTTGATTCTCTTGTTGATCTGCCTAACTGTACTTGTGATGGTTCTGAAGATCTTAAGGAACATGATCAGCTGCTCATGCTGATGCAGTTTCTAATGGGTCTTGATGATTGCTATAGTGTTGTGAGAAGTCAGATTCTCACATCTGATCCCATACCAGATGTGAGAACTGCTTTTGCAACTTTATCTAGAGATGAATCACATAGAAATGGGTCTAAAAATAATAATAAGGCTGGGCCATTTGCTTTTGTTGTTAAGTCTGGTGGAAATTCTAATTGTTGGAACAGAGGTGTTAATAATTCTAATAATGGGAATTCTAATAATGGGAATTCTAACAGAAATAACAGGACTGGGTCAAATGGTTATAGAAATGGTAATCTTGTTTGCAAGCATTGTAACATGAATGGTCACACTATAGACAGGTGCTTTGAGTTGATAGGTTATCCACCTAATTTTAAAAGAAATAATAATAATCAACTCAAAATAATGTTCATAATGTGAGTGTTAATGATAATAAGTGTGATCAAAGTAAGAGTACATCTCATACTCTTACTTCTGATCAATATCAAAGACTTATGAGGTTACTGAGTGTTTCATGAGAGAATTCTATGGGTTTTGCTACTATTGCAGGTACCTTCAAAGTGAATAATTTTGTTGTTAGCTTTCTTTCTTGTAGATTTTTTTAACTATAATTCATATATAAGTACTTATAGTACTTATATTGGTTGGATTATAGATTCAGGGGCTAGTCAGCACATTACCTATTCTGAAAACTTACTTTCTGATGTCATTGATGTTTCTTATCTCAATATAAGTGTTGCTCATCCTAATGGTACTTTGGAGTATGTGAAAAAGATTGGTTGTTTTAAATAATTTGATTATTAAGGATGTGTTGGTTGTTCCTGGATACAAAGTTAGTCTTTTATATGTTCAAAAGTTATCCAAAGATAATAAAGTTAATGTTAGTTTTAATGAGAATTGTTGTATGATTCAGGACTTAACTCACAATGTCCTGATGGGGACTGGTAGTGAAAAGGATGGTTTATACTTTCTTGATGAAGGTAGGTCAGTGTTTAGTAAAAATGTTAGGTGTTGTCAAATTTCAAGTTCAATTTGGCATAATAGACTTGGACACCCAGCAGATCAAGTGTTGGATGCTCTAAGAAAAGATAATTCTGATATAAAACTTAAAGGGTTAGAACCTTGTGATGTGTGTCATAAAGCTAAACAGACTAGAGAGTCTTTCTCTTTAAGTGATCATAAGACTAAAAAACTTGGTGATATTGTTCATCTTGATGTTTGGGGTCCATATAAAGTTACTAGTAGGGAGGGGTTTAGATTCTTTCTTACTGTGGTTGATGATTATACTAGATCTGTTTGGGTTTTTTTTGTTGAAGAGTAAAAACTGAAGTCTTTTGTTGTATTGAAAGTTTTGTTAAACTTCTTGACAATCAGTTTAATAAAAAGGTTAAAGTGTTTAGAAGTGATAATGGAACTAATAAAGAGATTTTGCTAGGTTCAATTGTTGTTCTCGGTATCTTAACGAATTGATCTCGGTTCTATGTGTGACTCAGTCGTTCTTTGGTGGAACAAATATTTATGGTTGTTTTTAAATAAAATGTGCAAAACACTTAAAGTAAATGAATTAAAAGTAAATCTAAAACTAATTTAAAGTGAAAGTGCGAGTATTTAAAAGCGTGACTAAAATTAAAGGGCACTAAATTTAAATAACGCAAACTTAAAACTAACTAAGGCAAACTTAAAACGCAACTAAAACTAAATCTTAAACTAAGGCAAGGCTAAAATAAATCTAAGGAAAATAAACTTAAAGTGCGTCTAAGAAAAAGGCGGGAAAAATAAAGCTTGAAATTAAAAAGCAGAAACTTAAAAAAAAACTGAAATTAAAGAAACCTGAAAATCAGCTTATCCGGAATAATACCCTTATTCGGAATAAATGGCTTACTCGGAATATGTCACCTATCCGGAATAATCCTCTCTATTCGGAATATTCGTCTATTCGGAAGAATCTGCCTATCCGGAATATCCTTGCTATTCGGAATGTTTGCCCTATTCGGAATAAGCTGCCTATCCGGAATAATTTCCCTATTCGGATTATTTGGCCTATCCGGAATAATCTGCCTATCCGGAATATCCTTGCTATTCGGAATGTTTGCCCTATTCGGAATAAGCTGTCTATCCGGAATAATTTCCCTATTCGGAATATTTGGCCTATCCGGAATAATCTCCTATTCAGAATAATTTCCCTATTCGGAATAATTTCCCTATTCGGAATAATTTACCTATTCGGAATAATTTCCCTATTCAGAATATTTGGCCTATCCCGAATAATTTTCCTATTCAGAATATTTGGCCTATCCCAAATAATTTTCCTATTCAGAATATTTGGCCTATCCCGAATAATTGTCCTATTCAGAATATTTGGCCTATCCCGAATAATTTTCCTATTCGGAATAAACCGTGGGAAGATACAGTAACAGCAAACAAACACCCCGAAGAACAGGGAACAAGAAATATACACGATCTAAATAAAATATAAGCAAAATCAACCACAAGATTAAATCAAACTAACAAATAAACATCTATTAATGATAATCAAACAATCCAAAACCACAAAACTAACTATAAAGATCAAGATAATCAAAACCCACTTAATAAATTTGACAAAAACTCAAGAACATGAACATGAATAATAAACATATAAACCAAAGATTAAAGAAAGGTAGAATGAGAGATCAAACAATAAAGATAAAGATTAACAAGAATTAAAAGAACACTTACTTGAAATTAAATGGTAATTAAGGTGCAAGACAAGTATTTAAATTTGACAAGTAAATAAATGACAATGTAATTAAAAGTGGAAGAACTAATTGTCACTATTAGCCAACAAAGAAAAATGATTAACATCCTAAACTATATATAGGGGAGGATTAAGGGGTGCTTAGGAAGCTTCCTCCCCTCTTTCCTTTCTCCTTAATTGCATGCTTAGTCCTTCTCTTCTTAATCTCTTGTTAATTTCACCATTAGTCCTTAAGCCTTTTAATCTTCTTTAATCTTGGACTTTAATGACTTTTGGCTCGGGATTTCTTTGAACTCGTCTTTTAATTCTTCAATAAATTAGACTTGAGTTCTTCGGCTTTAAGTAAACTTCCGTCTTTTGACTTTTTCTTCGATAAATCTTCAAAATTGGTCTTGGACTTCCGTTCTTTTTGCACTCTTGACTTCTTGACTTCATCTTTCATCTTTTTCTTCAATAAAAGCCCGTGAATGCCCGTGTTTTCTCCACTTTTCACCTTTTCGTCCTAAATCACAACAAAAACACAAACCACGCATAATTACGACATAAAAGACATAAAATACACGTTTCGGCTCGGTTATTTTTGTAATTAAGTGGTAAAAAGGATGGGTGTTTACACACCTATCAAATCCCCTACACTTGACCATTGCAATGTCCTCATGCAATGCATTAGTTACAAAGCACGTTTACATTTTTCATCATAATCAATCTACGTTGGCCTTTATTAAAGAGATAGAAAATTATAAACATTCATAGGAAGAAAATTAAGAAATCAAAAACATACCTTGGGTTTTGGAAATGTCATGAATAATCATCATCCTCAAGTTTTCACTTTCTCCAAACCAAGCTTAAAAACGAGATCATTGTTATTATAAGTTAGCAAACTAACACGAACTCATGTGGGCCAATTACTCACTTAGACTCCCTTATTCCTAGGTGTATCTCTTATATTTTATTATTGTCTTGAATGATCACGAGGATGCATTTTTGACTTATTTCGATAGTAATTTAGGCCGAAAATAAAGTGAACGATTTAATCAATAGTTAGCTAAAGGACAAAATCTTTTAGAACTGATTCTCGGGCCCTCATAAAGTTCATATCTTGGCATAACTCGTTTTGCGATTTGAGACCTTTCTCGGACCGATATTTGGCAGCGACTTCATACTTCAAACCTTGAGAGACGTTCATGAAATAATGGCCTTCTCTTCATAATAGGAATTTCTTCACTTGAAGTTTTGAGAGATTCATTCTTGGACCACGACTTCTTCATTTTTCTCCAATCTTTATATTGGACTTTGATATACAACGATCTGCCTCCTTTTATGACTTGGATCTATTTATCCTCATACCTTGCTAGGGTCTTTTCGGATACACTTCTCCATGACTTTTGGGAGTTTTTGCTTTTCGTCGTGTGTCTCGATCCTTCATATTGATTTCCGATAAATGATTCTTCACATCACTTTGGATCTTTAGCAACAAAATGTAGCCCTCATGTCTTGTTAGGACCTTTTTGGACTCGCCAGTCTTCGCATCCCGCTTCAATAAGTTATGCCTTGGCTATGAACTCTAATCCGTACCGAGCAACTTTTAAACGATCTTGGGCTAGAAGCTAAGTAACTTTTCAAATCGTACAACCTTATTTATTGCAGATAAATTTATTAGCAAGCGATGGGAGAATAGGCTTATAATTAACTCACATAAATTCCCGAAAGAATACCGAACTTATAATTAGCTCTATCATCTCTCGTTCTCCACAGTTTAAAATCTCAAGGAATGAGACTCGTGGATGCTTAGCCTATTAAATCAAAGTTTTGGGTTTTCAAGTCGCCTATAGGATCTTGCAAATTCTTAGACTTTTTCAAGTTTAGAAATCGCATTTTAAAGTTCCCTTGATAAACTACTCTCTAGGATCAATTATAGGAACTTGCGAAAAGTTCTTGTTCTTAACCCGTGAGAGTTAAGACTTTCGCGTTTTATAGCTCCCTATATAAAAGCCTAGCAAAACTTGACTTAAACACGTTAAGGATACTAGCTAGAGTAAACTTAGATAAGTAAACTCGGGTAGAGTCAAAATGTTCACGACTAAGAAAAATTTAAAACCACTTTATTAAAATTTATTCTAGTAAGGAAAGAAAATAAACATAATAAATGATAATACAACTATACAACTAGGCTAAAATAGATTAAAAATTTTGAAAATTGTCGAAAAATCAAATTTTCCGGTTAAAATAAGGGCAAATACAAGGAAAAAGGCCACTTAACTTCGATAGAAGTCCCCCCTACACTTAAGATAAACATTGTCCTCAATGTTTAAGCATGTGGGAGTAAACTCCCCTACACTTAGGACATTGTGCACTTTGTTTAAATCTCGCTAAGGAAGAGACAACTAAATAGATTCCTATTTTAATATTGAGAAAATATAAAATAGTGAATCTAAAAGAGTTTAGGATTAGAACCGGGAAAATGGGAACACAGAATCACGGGTTGTCAAGAATCATCAAGAGTGGATCATTGAGCGCTCGAATCCCTGATTAGAAGTGAGGAGAGGAAATAGCAAACACCAATGGGTCTCCCCTACACTTAGGATAAAGCAAGCTAAAAGATAGATACATGGATTGCCTCCCAAGAAGCGCTTGATTTTTTATTACCGAGTCGTGAGCCTGACTCGACCTTGATCATTATAGGAAGAACCATGAAATATATCCACCAGAAGAGGCTTAAGGCGAACAAGGCAAGCCAAATAAGAGTAGGCAAGGTTCCCTTAAGCAGCGATGGAGCACGGTGGAAGCAAGGGTGAGGTGGTGCAAGCATGTCTTCAATAGTTCCAAAGATTTTTCCTTTTATTTCATCAGGTGGATATTGAGATGGCTGCAAAATATCGATACCGGGGTCGAACACCTTTTCCTTTAGGGGAAAATAGCACTCAGGATCAGCAGAGTGTGAAGAAGATCCGCGAAGAAGATGCACAACCTCGTCCTCAGAAGGTGGACAAAGAGGTGTTAACTCATACGTGCGGCGGATATTGGTGTCGACCAGTTTCTTCTCCTTTGAAAGAATGTTCTTCAAATCTAAAGTAGGATCAAGACGATAATCTTCAAAGTCCAAAGGAGGTGCATCACTCTCATGAGGGAAGTATGTATTGAGAAATGTTGAGAAGTCTTCCTCAAATGAGTAATCGTCCAAAGTAGGATCGAGTGATGGCGGAGGATCTTCATCATGTGAAGAATCGCTCGAAAGAGTATCGGCCTCATCAAAATCATCATATGTGGGCAACTCGGGATAATCGGAAGTAAGGTCATCATAATCATCCGAATCTGAGCTAGACTCATCATCATAAGCATCAAAGATCGGTGGAGAATCATAAATGGGAGAAGGTTCCAAATTGGAGCGAGAATCATCCACATCATCAAGAAAAAATAGATTATCGATGCAAGAATCGAATAGAGGATTGTTGTAGACGACAAAATCATCAAGCACATTAATCATATTCACTGATTCTCGTCCATAAGATTTGCTTGTAAGCTTCCCTATTTTAAAAACTTGTGAATCATTCCCGACTCTTAAGATTAACAAGCCTTGGGCAACATCAACTAGAGCTCGTCCGGTTCTCAAGAATGGCCGACCAAGTATTAAAGGAATACGAGGGTCCATTTCATAATCAACAACGACAAAATCGACCGGGAAAGTAAATGTGCCAACTTTAATGAACACGTCTTCGGAAATACCAACGGGGTAAGCGAGAGTGCGATTTGCAAGTTCAAGAGTCATCTTTGTTGGTGTGAGGTCGGGCAATGATAGTGTTTTCCAAACACTCAATGGCATCAAATTAATACTGGCCCCGAGATCAGCAAGGGCAGTAAATTCTTCGGTTTTGTTGAAAATGCACGGCAACACAAAACGACCGGGATCTCCATGCTTTTCCGGAAGTTCTTTAAGAATAACTGCAGAGCAGTTTTCATTTAAGCGTGTGTTGGCGAGCTCAATAAGCTTCTCCTTCTTGCTAAGAAATTCCTTGAATACTTTGACAAATTTCGGCATGTGGACAAGTGCTTCAACAAGACTAATGTTGATGTTCACTTGAGAGAGCATCTTCATATAGCTCGACACTTGACTATCATTCTTGGTTAGCTCGTTGGTTTTGCCTAAGCGAGAAGGATATGGGATATTGGGTTTGGGTGGTGAAGGTGAAGGTGGTAAAGGTTGAGATGTTGAAGGGTCCTTCCTGGAAACATCGTCATGACGAGGCGGAGACGGGAATGGTGCACTAATACTAGGTGTAGAAGGAGTAGGGATAAATGGTGGTGGAGAAGGTGTAGATGATGGGGGCGGGATAGGTGGATCGACAATGGTAATTCCACTACGTGTAGTAATAGCACTCACATTTGCTCGCGGATTGGTGACGGTGTTTGAAGGTAGAGAACTCGAAGTAGAAGGTTGAGCGGCGGGAAAGAAACTAGCAAGCATATTCTTCAAATCATTGGTTTGATTACTGAAGGAGGATTGAATATTAGCTCGAAGCTCGGATCTTATCTCATTCCCTTGCATGGTTATATCTCCTTTAAGATTGATAATTTGGCTTTGCAGATTCTTGATTTGCTCACCTTGGGTTCTCATTATGGCTTCAACATCGGGATTAATGGGTGGGGTTTGTTGAGCGGGTGGGTGATAAGGATTAGAAGCTCTTGGTGGGATTTGGTTGCTTCTATTGTAGTTGTTGGCGGGGTTTTGGTTTTGAGGAGAAAAACCGAGTGAAAGGTAGTTGTTAGATCGGTAACTCAACAAATTTCTATCCCCTTGAGGTCGAGCTTGGTAATTTTCCGGTGAATAATTACCGTAAGCTGCATACACATTTTCTGGATTTCCTTGAGTCGATGGACAATCGGTGTATGAGTGTGGACCGCCGCATGTTTCACAAGAAGGTGCAACCGCTTTAACTTGTTGTTGTTGGTTTGAAGCGAGAAGCAAGATACTTTTGCTCATTTCAGTCATCATGCGGGTGAGTTCGGTCATATCAGGGTTTGCTGAGGTGGAAGAAACATTGACTCTCGGGTTGTTCCTTGAAGAAGCGAAGGAATCCCAGTTTTTGTGGTGAGTAGTCATGTTCTCAATAAGCTCTCTACACTCCTCGGGTCGCCTTTTCATAAATGTGCCATCGGCGGCTGCATTAATCGTATCACAATCACGAAAAGTCAAACCGTTGTAGAAAGTATCAATCAATGTGACAGGGAGCATGTTATGGTTTAGACAACGATCAATCAAGACATTATATCTTTCCCACGCATCAAAGAGAGATTCATCGGGATCTTGCATGAAACCGCTGATTTGATTGAGAAGGCTCGTGACCATGGATGGTGGAAAGTAGCGCGACAAAAAGCGTTGAGTCATGTCATCCCAAGTGTGAATAGAATTCTTTGGAAGACGATCAAACCATTTCTCGGCGTGATGTGATAAAGTATGTGGAAAGAGTTGTAGGCGAAGAACATCCATTGTGGCACCAGGCAACTTCATGCTTTGGGTGATTGTAATGAACTTGTCGAGGTGTTTGTTGGCATCATCATCAGGCATTCCGGCGAATGGATTAGTTTCCACTTGCTGAATCATGTGGTGCTTCAACGAAAACTCCGGAGCCGTGATTTGCATCGGCTCAATCGGTCCTCCTCGTCCAAACATGGTAGGTTGACAAAGCTCCTCCATGGTTCGAAGATCGGGCTGTGGAAGAACATTGTTGTTATTGTTGAGGTGCGGTGGATTATTGTTGTTGTTAACACCTGACATACTTAAATCTTCTCGAGTCTCGGGCTCTTGATAATTAGAAGATCTAGTACGCATACACCTGAAAATGCAAAAGAAAACAAAACCAAAACAAAGACAATATATATACACAATAAAGATAAAATCTTTTTGGGTTTTTGAAATTTTTAATTTTTATGGATTTTTATCAATTTTTAATTTTTTATGGTTTTTTGAATTTTTTATGCAAGAAAAATAACGCTCACAAGTGAACGGATCCGAAAAAGCAACGCGTCTCTCACAGAAAACCGTTAATCTTTACGATAAGAGCCGGCTGCGGCGCCATTTTAATAAAGAGATTTTGCTAGGTTCAATTGTTGTTCTCGGTATCTTAACGAATTGAACTAGGTTCTATGTGTGACTCAGTCGTTCTTTGGTGGAACAAATATTTTTGGTTGTTTTTAAATAAAATGTGCAAAACACTTAAAGTAAATGACTTAAAAGTAAATCTAAAACTAATTTAAAGTGAAAGTGCGAGTATTTAAAAGCGTGACTAAAATTAAAGGGCACTAAATTTAAATAACGCAAACTTAAAACTAACTAAGGCAAACTTAAAACGCAACTAAAACTAAATCTTAAACTAAGGCAAGGCTAAAATAAATCTAAGGCAAATAAACTTAAAGTGCGTCTAAGGAAAAAGGCGGGAAAAATAAAGCTTGAAATTAAAAAGCAGAAACTTAAAAAAAACTGAAATTAAAGAAACCTGAAAATCAGCTTATCCGAAATAATACCCTTATTCGGAATAAATGGCTTACTCGGAATATGTCACCTATCCGGAATAATCCTCTCTATTCGGAATATTCGTCTATTCGGAATAATCTGCCTATCCGGAATATCCTTGCTATTCGGAATGTTTGCCCTGTTCGGAATAAGCTGCCTATCCGGAATAATTTCCCTATTCGGAATATTTGGCCTATCCGGAATAATCTGCCTATCCGGAATATCCTTGCTATTCGGAATGTTTGCCCTATTCGGAATAAGCTGCCTATCCGGAATAATTTCCCTATTCGGAATATTTGGCCTATCCGGAATAATCTCCTATTCAGAATAATTTCCCTATTCGGAATAATTTCCCTATTCGGAATAATTTCCCTATTCGGAATAATTTCCCTATTCGGAATAATTTCCCTATTCGGAATAATTTCCCTATTCAGAATATTTGGCCTATCCCGAATAATTTTCCTATTCAGAATATTTGGCCTATCCCGAATAATTTTCCTATTCAGAATATTTGGCCTATCCCGAATAATTTTCATATTCAGAATATTTGGCCTATCCCGAATAATTTTCCTATTCGGAATAAACCCTGGGAAGATACAGTAACAGCAAACAAACACCCCGAAGAACAGGGAACAAGAAATATACATGATCTAGATAAAATTTAAGCAAAATCAACCACAAGATTAAATCAAACTAACAAATAAACATCTATTAATGATAATCAAACAATCCAAAACAACAAAACTAACTATAAATATCAAGATAATCAAAACCCACTTAATAAATTTGACAAAAACTCAAGAACATGAACATGAATAATAAACATATAAACCAAAGATTAAAGAAAGGTAGAATGAGAGATCAAACAATAAAGATAAAGATTAACAAGAATTAAAAGAACACTTACTTGAAATTAAATGGTAATTAAGGTGCAAGACAAGTATTTAAATTTGACAAGTAAATAAATGACAAGGTAATTAAAAGTGGAAGAACTAATTGTCACTATTAGCCAACAAAAATGAAAAGATTAATCCTAATGACTATTTATAGGGGAGGATTAAGGGGTACTTAGGAAGCTTCCTCCCCTCTTACCTTTCTCCTTAATTGCATGCTTAGTCCTTCTCTTCTTAATCTCTTGTTAATTGCACCATTAGTCCTTAAGCCTTTTAATCTTCTTTAATCTTGGACTTTAATGACTTTTGGCTCGGGATTTCTTTGAACTCGTCTTTTAATTCTTCAATAAAATAGACTTGAGTTCTTCGGCTTTAAGTAAACTTCTGTCTTTTGACTTTTTCTTCGATAAATCTTCAGAATTGGTCTTGGACTTCCGTTCTTTTTGCACTCTTGACTTCTTGACTTCGTCTTTCATCTTTTTCTTCAATAAAAGCCCGTGAATGCCCGTGTTTTCTCCACTTTTCACCTTTTCGTCCTAAATCACAACAAAAACATAAACCACGTATAATTCCGACATAAAAGACATAAAATACACGTTTCGGCTCGATTATTATTGTAATTAAGTGGTAAAAAGGATGGTGTTTACACACCTATTAGGAACAGAGTTTGTTAATCAAAGATTTTCTGGTTTTGTTAAAATAAATGGTATAATTCTTCAAACTACTTGTGCTTATACCCCTCAACAGAATGGTGTTGTTGAGAGAAAGCATAGACATTTACTTAATACCGCTAGAGCCTCATGTTTCAGGGGGGCATACCATTAAACATGTGGCCTGAGTGTGTGCTAACTGCTACCTATTTGATTAACAGGTTACCTACTGCTGTTTTGTCTGGTAAAAGTCCTTATGAAATGGTTTATGAGTCTAAACCTAGTATTCTCCATTTAAAAGTGTTTGACTGTTTGTGTTTTTCTAATGTAGTAAATGTTTCTGATAAATTTGAGTCAAGGTTTGAAAAATGTGTTTTTGTTGGTTATGATTTTGACAAGAAGGGATATAAATTGTTTAGTTTGGAAAATAAAAGATTTTTGTTTTCAAGGGATGTAAAGTTTTATGAAACTATTTTCCCATTTAAAAATGATATGATTAGTAAAGATTTTGTTTTTAGTGATAATAGTGTTGATGATTTAAATTTTTTACCATAAACAGTCAAGTACCTAGTGAATCCTATGATGAAAATGGAGATAGTATAGGTAAAAAGCATAGGCTTATACCTGAAACTAATGTTAAACCTAATGACAGCACTGTAGAGTCTAGTAGAGGTAAAAAAGATGTTCATACTACTGATATAGATGTTGTTTCTGAGGTAGATAGATCATCTGATGCTAATACAGATTCTAGTAGGAAGGACATTAGGGTTGAGTATGCAACAAAAAATGTTTCTGAGGGTATACCAGACATTCATGATGATGAGAATTCCTCTGAGGATGAAGGTATAGAGTCTTTTGGAAATGTGTTTAATTGGTCACCAGAACCAGCAGCAGATAATACTGTTAGGAGAACTAGTAGAAAAGTTACTTTTCCTTCTAAGTACAAAGATTTTGTACTTAATAAAGATGTTAAATATAGCATAAATATAGTTGTTAGCTATGCTAATTTGAGTGTTGATAATTTTGTGTTTACTACTAATGTAAATAAAATTCATGAGCCTACAATATATTCTGAAGCTATTAAAGATAGTAGATGTATTGAGGCTATGAATCAAGAAATGGAAGCCTTGAACAGAAATAATACTTGGATTATTACTGATCTTCCTGAGGGAAGAAAGGCTATTCCATGCAAATGGATTTGGAAAGTTAAATACAAATCTAGTGGTGATGTAGAAAGGTTTAAAGCTAGGTTTGTTGCCAAAGGGTTTAACCAAAGGGAAGGGATTGATTATGATGAAACTTTTTCACCTGTGGTTAAAATTGTTACTGTGAGATGTGTTTTGAGTTTAGCTGTTAGTAATAATTGGCCTTTATTTTAGTTAGATGTCAATAATGCATTCTTATATGGTGAACTTGATGAAGAAGTTTATATGAAAATTCCTGAAGGTTATGGAGATGATAACAATAATAAAGTTTGTAAGTTGATTAAGTCTCTTTATGGGTTAAAGCAAGCACCAAGAAAATGGAATGAGAAGCTTGAGTCTGTTCTTATTGAAAACGGTTTTGTTCAAAGTACAAATGATTTTTCTCTCTTCATTAAGAACAATAATGGGGTTTTCTTGGTCTTACTTGTATATGTGGATGACATTGTTATCACTGGAAATAATCTTGATGAAGTTAACAAGTTTAAGGAATTTTTAAGTACTAAGTTTCTTATTAAAGATCTTGGAAAACTTAAATATTTTTTGGGTATTGAGGTTATTGACATTGATAATGGTATATGTTTAACCCAGAGAAAATATTGCACAAAGTTGTTGTCTAAGTTTGGTATGTTAGGATGCAAGCCATGTGGTGCTCCTATTGAAGTTAATCCAGATAGTAAAAAACTGAATAAAAAGTTTGGGGATGATAAAAAACTTACTGATATTACTTCATATCAAAAACTTGTGGGAAAGTTGATTTACTTGACTATGACTAGACCAGATATTGCTTATGTTGTTCATTGTCTTAGTCAAGTTATGCATAGTCCTATGACATCTCATTTAAGACTTGCTTTCAGAGTTCTTAGATACTTAAAAGGTGAACCTGGTTTAGGTATCACATTTAAGAAAGGTGATTGTAATAAGCTGAATGTTTTTGTTGACTCAGATTGGGCTAAGTGTAAGATAAACATGAGGTCTTTAACTAGTTATTGTGTGTTTCTGGGAGATAATTTAGTTTCTTGGAAGAGTAAGAAACAAAGTGTGGTTTCTAGATCTTCCACAGAAGCTGAATAGAGGGCTATGTGTAATGTGTGTTGTGAAGTCATGTGGATTCACAAAGTGTTAACATATATGAAAGTGGAAGTGACTCTACCTGTTGAAATGAATTGTGATAATAATTCTGCTATTCAAATATCTATGAATCCAGTGCTTCATGAGAGAAGCAAACATTTTGAAATTGATCTCTATTTATTAAGAGAAAAATATCTACAGGTTATATAAAACCTATAAAAGTCAAATCTGAAGATAACACTGCAGATGTGTTTACTAAAGGTTTGCTTATATCTGATCATAAGAAATTTTGTAGTATGCTTGGTTTGTATAATGCTTTTGTAGGTTAAGGACTTAAGGGGGAGTATTGAGAATATAAGCCCATTAACCTGAAGGACTGGTTTGGACTAAAGACAAAGATGGAGGACTAGTTTTTCTATTGAAGTGTCAAGTGTATAACTAGAAGGACTAGAAGTGCACAAGTGTGAAAGTGTCGGGCTGAACTGAAGATTATGAGTTATATACTCATCCCACCTACTCGTTTACTTAACTTTACATTCTTTGTTTTCTGTTATCGTTTCTAGAGAGAGGACTGTGTGTATTGATAAATCTTGATCAATCTTGTGAGTGTCAGTGTTGTTCTTTGATTCTTTCTTGTATCCAAATATTGTAATTGATTCATTGATAAAGAGAGCCAATAGGAGGTTGGCTGGGTTCTCTATTATACGTTCTTGTTGATTTTGATCATTGATTCATTAGTTTTTACAAAAGCCCATGACAAACCCATTTGGGTACAGAAAAAAATGACAGTTAGGGATACAACGATTAGAAGTTATGTCTTTTACTTTTTCAGAACCGGTACAATCATACCAATTAAAAATGTATATATATATATATATATATATATATATATATATATATATATATATATATATATATATATATATATATATATATATATATATATATATATATATATATATATATATGTAGGATTACAACATTTGTAAAGTAACCCAATCATTATTAATATCAGATTTATTTGGGTTCAAACCCCTTATTCAATCTCTTGTTCATCCCCTATTTTTTCTGCCCTATTTATCCGAATATGATGATTGTTTGTTTGATCAATTCGTTCCTGGAATCTCCCCGAGTCTGGACCTGTTCCAAAATCTTCCCATAATGTCCAGAAGAACCTTTAGGGAAAAGGACGGTAGCATGAGATTATGTGTCGACTACCGTCGATTTAAAGCAAATCACCAATATAACCGTTATTCTCCTCCACGTATTGAAAACATGTCCTATCGACTCTAGGGTGTTAATCATTTTTCCAAGATCGGACCCATGATCATGCTGCCAATAGTGATGAGTGAAAGAGCAGGACATGTCCATGACTGCTATTTGTACACGACTCGGTCATGATAGATTCATGATTTTGTTTTAGTCTCATAATGCTCCAACAGCATTATGCACTTAATAAAACGGGTTTCCATGAACTCATAAACAATTTCATTAGTGTTTTCTTCAAGGAAAACCTGATTTTCCTTAAGTCTGGAGAAGAGCAGGAAGACCATATTTGCACTATGCTGCAAATTCTACGATAGGAGAATTTCACCCTGGGAATTTTCCAATATCAATTCTGTTTGATTACAGTGACACGCTGAGTCACATGAATTCGTACGGTTAATCTTACCATGACTCAGCTTATGCGCAAAGGTGAGAACCCTACACTACATTAGGTGTTTCAAGAAAATCCTACGCTAAGAAAAGTCTAATTTCGGAAACTCAGAGTTTCGCAGACTTCTATGTATCAAGTTTCTACGAAGCAAGATACAGTTACGTTCATATCGAAGATGGAACACCAACAGACTAGGATGTTTTTCCATTATCAGAAATTGTGAACAGAAATGGGACAAGATCTCCATGGATTTTGGTTACCAGATTAATGCAAACCTAGAAGAAGCATGGTGCTATCTGGGTTATTGTCAACGGTTTGATCAAGTATGCAGAATCCTTACATCCGTAAGGATTTCAGAACCAACAGATTGATCGAACATGTTCCAGCCAAGGCTCATCCGATCACTTGGTAATCCCTCTGCTATCGGGCCAGATAAAGGTTCGCGTTTGTGCTCCTTATTCTAATTTCACGACTTGCTTTCACACTCACGTTCATGACACTATTCATGTTCATGATCGTATCTTGGCTTACGATTTTATGTTCATCTTCGTTCTGGGAAGTTTTGCAAGAACTTGAGAGACCAGACTCAAGTTTAGTATAACTCCCTATCCTTAGATAGACGTTTCATGTCATATTCCACGTCTCACCTTGTAGCATTTTGGAGCACCGCAGTTGTATTCCATGTCCACGATATGTTTCACATGTCACGTTCATTCCACGTTCCTCATATCACGTTCACGATATGTTACACGTGTCATTGATCACGATATGGTTGCTTATACTACACTCACCATGTCTTCACGTATCACATTCAAAAATTTTCACGTATCACGTTCAAAAATTTTCACGTACTACGTTTCAATATGTCTCGCGCATCGTTGTTAATTATCAGTTAGGTTAGATTATTTTGCATCGTAATGTTTCAGTTATCCTTGCACGTTAATTCTTATTCCCTCGATCAAATTCAGGGGATCTATCTTTCGTAGATGACAATGAACTTTTCGTGTTTTCAAGTCAAGGTCAGGAGGACCAAGATTATCATTGTGTCAAGATCTTGTGAAGGAACCGTTCCAAGAGGGAAGCCACGTGGAAACGAACAAGTTCATCCGGACTTCTTATCCGTTTTTCTCTTATCAATTAGATATGTCCTTTTAGTCACGTCACGTTCCATGTCCTTTCAAGACATGTCACGTTCCACGTACCTTCTACCATGTCACCTACACATCCATTTATCTTACATACCCTCTCAGTTTGATTCGGGTATGTTTCTCTTTTAGTTACTTATCTATAATTCGGGGACGAATTATTATTTTTAGGGGGGAAGAGTTGTAAAACCCGCATGCTTTTACCATGAACAGTACACTAATAGTCGTACGTCTTAGATTACAACTTTTCTTATATAACATGAACACGTGTCACGAATATTAATTACAAGAATTATGTACGTGTTATTACACAATAAGTATTAAGTATGTATTAATACAAGATAATTATTATCAATAATAATTATAATCACGAACATGAACTCATGAGCGTAAGAATCACGAACACGTAAATATATATTTACGTATGTTATTATTACGATTACGTACAAGTATTTATAGTAACACGAATAAATTATAATAACGTAACGTAAATACAAACGTACGAACACGTAACTATTAAGCATGAAAAGGTTCGAGTTTCCCTTGTGGGCCCCACCTACCCGTGGACACAAAGAACGGAAACGGGCCTTATGGCCCAACCCACTTCACAAAAATATGTCAGGAAGGTTAAACATTATATTTTCATTTATCACATTTTCAAAACAAAACAAAAACCCTAGCAAACCCTATGGTGGCCGCCAGTTCTGTTTATGCCGCCAGTAGCACCCAAAAAGAGAACGTGATGTTCTCTTTATGCCGCCAGCAGCACCCAAAAGGAGAACGTGATGTTCTGATTATGCCGTCAGCAGCACCCTAAAGGAGAACGTGATGTTCTGATTATGCCGCCGGCAGCAAGCCAAAAGAAGGACGGGGTTTGAATTTAATTATTGATTAGGAATGTGTTCGTGAGATCAAGATTTATCCATTCTACGTGTTTTGGGTAATCCGAAAACCATTCTTTTAATTCCTTTTTATGCTTTTATGAATATATGAACATGGAGTAAATTAAAACATGAACTAAAACATGTAAAATCATGTTGGGCAATTTAATTAGGGTGTTTTCGGGTTAGTTGGTTTCGGCCGCCACACGAACCGAGAGTCCCAAGACTCTCGGCGTCGCTTTGGTTCTCACCACCAACCAAGACCTAGGTCTTGGTGGTGTTTGGCTCGGTCTACAACAGGGACAAGACACCCCGACGTGCGTCAGGGGTGTCTTGTGGTTGGTTTGGTCTCGGCAGCAACACAGCCCCAACCACCGGTTTAAGCCGGTGGCTATTTTAGGAAAGCAGGGGGAACCGTAGGCAGGCAGGGGAAACCACCGGCTATTGCCGGTGGGAACCTGGTGGTCAGCGGCTAGCCGAGAGAAAGGAACCACCAGCTTCAGCCGGTGGCATCTTTACACAAACAGGGGCAACCGGTTCACGCCGGTTTTCCAATGTTTTTAGGGGTGTTTGGTTCACGGTTTTCACGGGTTCGGTTCACGACACGTTTTAATAAATTAATAACACACGATTCGATCCATGATTATTTTTACAAGTTTATTTAATTTTACAAGTATATAATTTTACAAGTTAATTAAATTAATTTGGCATGATATATAATTAATTCAATTAAAACATGGACTTAGGTTTATTATTATTATTAATAATATATGATTTTAACCTAAGTATTTAATTATTTATTTTACACTATAGTATTAATTAATTATTAAACATGAAATATAATTAATTAATAATCATGACTTAGGTTATATTAATATAATATTAATACATATTTTAACCTAAGTATTTTATACACTTTAATTTAATTAAATCATGCTTATATTTAATTAAATCATATAACATATAGTTTATTTAAATTACATGTATTAATTAATAAACTATAGTATTTAATCACATGACTTAGAATATTAATTAGTAAAACTTAAGCTTATCTTATTAGCTTAATAATCCTGCTTTTCTAATTATGGGAACTTTCTATATTTAGAAACTTATTTATTTTAAGCAGCTAATCTATTTATGAAAACTTTTTATTTTTAGAAACTTATTTATTTTAAGCAGCTAATCTATTTAAGGAAACTTTCTATTTTTAGGAACTTATCTATTTTAAGCAGTAAATCTATTTTTGGAAACTTTCTGTTTTAGGAAACCTGCTATTTTTTGAAAGTTGCTTATTATTACACAACAAGTATAATAATACAAGAAATACAAGTAATATTTAATCAGAATATCCAGAATACATGATAAACACAGCATAACGATAAAATCAGTAAAACAAGACATGAACATATAAAACAAGCTAAAACATGATATAAAATCAGATACGTGTTCAGTAATCAGAATACTTATACATGTATCCTATGTATGTAGCATTAGTGAGATCGAAGTAGGACTCTCTTCCGTTCGTCTTCTTCGTTCACTGGACTTAAGGTACGGATTCTCCGTCCTTTCAGTATGGACATTCTTCCTTATTAGGATTCCCCGTATGCAGCCAACTTTTTTCCCCAGTATATGTTTATATGTTTTTGAATTGCTTATGTTAATTAGATGCCTAAAGCCATATACATGCATGACCAGTTTCACCTAGTTATGGAGGTACCATAACCATAACACTATGTGTTATGACTCCACCACGACAGAGTGATAGCTCGTGGCGTCCCTTCAGCTTTTGGCCATATTATTATTATCATGTGGGGCGTATGGGTGCATCCTAGTTTACATGTTTTCAGCAGATTATTCAGGTGAATGTGGTGTGTGTCTTGCATCCTTCACAAGGAGTTGATCCCTCCTACCCAAACAGTTATATTAATTAGAGGCAGCCCCTCTAATTTGCATGACGAGGTCACCCCTCCAAGTATTCATGCACGTTGATATTTCATGACCTATATTGGCTTAATGGTTAACATGTTAAACAGTTTTTATAAGATAAACATAAGACTTTTCAAACTATAAAACTAGTTTTATGAACATGTTCTAGGTTTTCCAGGACTTATACATTTCTGCTGCTTTTAGTCTTATTTATGTTCAGCAATTCATACTATGTCGTATATCCGTGCACTGAGCGTTATGCTCAGCCGTTACTTTCCTTTCTATGTCCCAAAACGGCAGGTACCCAAGGACAGATTCGAGCAGTCGGAGGAAGTGCATAGGATGGAAGCTGCCATAGACTTCTTCTCATTTTTCCATATACTTATGCTTGTTTAGTCTTTCCTAGTTCATTCCTTTATTTATGTTTTAGGCTTATGTTTGGGAACCGATGTTTGATTCCGGTTTTCCCTATGGTCATGTATGTTTTACTACATATTACCTTGCATGCTTTGATGACGCTGCATAATTACGCGTAACGGTCCACTTATCAAAGTGGGGCGTTACAAACAAGCTCAATCATCTTGTTAAAAGAAACATGAAAGATTGATACACTACAAGAAAGAAAAATGACCTATAGTGACGAAATATTAGTGACGACAAAAAAAATTCGTGACTAATATGACCATATAGTGACAAAATATAATGACAATGTCATATTTGTCACTATTATGTTCTGAGTGACGAAATTTAATTGTCACTGAGCTTTTACATCCTAATGACGAAAAATTCGTTACTCTCTAATTTTTCTAACGGCAATATATGTGTTCTCTTTTTTCTTTTATCAAAAAACTCAAAAATAGAAGGACTTGAATTGTCATATCACTAATTTAAAACGAAACTCATCGTCATATCATCTTCTTCACACACACTTTAACACAAAAATTCGCCATAACTATCTTCTCCCTAAAAACACGCGATTCCGCCATAATTATCTTCTCATTCCATTTTACCCTAATTTTCTCCCTGTTTTCGATTTTGCCCTAATTCTATCAAAGGTTATTTCTGATCTTTGTGTTCGATTTGGTTATTCAATTGCTTATTTGATTAGATTGTTGTATAAATTGAAAAAATGGTAACTGATTGTGTTTAATTTGCTTATTTGATTTGCTTACTTGATTGCTTATTTGATTTCTTATTTGATTTGATTATTTGATTAGCTTATCTGATTAGCCTGTTTGATTATCTTATTCAATTGCTTAATTGATCTTGATGTTATTTCTGTGATATTTGGGGTGAAACTTGTTTTTATTTATGGTGATTTTAGTTTAAAATGTCTAGGTTCTGTGTATATGAATTTTGGTTGGTAAAATGTTGCATACCAAGTGTTCGATCAAATGTGTGACAAAATTAACAACATTTTGCATGCATATTATGCTCTACAGAGGCTTACAGTGCATGCGCTTTTCTTCTTGCTGTCGACACAATTTGCTAGGGGATACTCGACGGGTAACATCATATTTTAGGGTTCATAATTATAGTTACTTTCATGTTTTATTGTGAAATACTATATAACTTGATGGTCATTTTGAGAATGGTGTTGCGGTGTGGCCTATGTTTGTTCGCTGCAATATTTACTTTCTTATGCACAAGATTCAAGTACATCTTAGTTGGATACGAAACTTAACAGGTTGTTGGGTGTAACCTTATTGATTGTAGTTTTTGGTTATATCCAACTTGTCTATAGGTTAAGCTAATAATCTTGCGTATTTGACTTATAAGCATATCCTGATGGTGGCCACTGATCTAAAGTACTGAACTTGATATGCCTAAGTTAGAGGTATTTGGTATGTAGAAATAAAGAGACTCATCACATATAAAAGAAAGAATGAATTACTCATATCTTATTAAACTAAATCGAAACCATGATTCTTGAAATTTTGAATCATGGGTGTGCATATAATTGAAACCATATAATGTGCATGCTTTTCTCTGAAAACAAATTATTAGAGGTGGCAAATCTTGCCCATTTTGTTAAATATAGGCACTTTTTGACACTTTTCCAAAATGGATGGGGCACTTTTTGCCCATTCATTATTGTAAATAGGCTAAACGGGCGCACATGTAAGAAAATAAATGGGCTTAATGGGCGCATATGTAAAATACTAATTAAGTACTCGGTGGATTTTTTATATTTAATTTTTTATCCCCGTCTTTTAAAAAGGTATTTTTATTTTTTATTTCTACGTTTTTATTTGTTTTTTCTCCGTTTTAGCTTGCGCCCGTTTCGCCCGCCCATTTTGCCCGTGCCAGTTTAGCCCGTGCCCGTTTTTCCCACCGCCCGTTTAGCCCGTTGCCCGTATTGCACGTTCTGTTGCCACACAAAATAGGTAATATATAGCTTCATGCCAAACTGCTTTGCTTCAACTTATAAAAAAAAGTCTCTTTTCTAATATTTGTGTCTTTATGTGAGCTGTATTAGACGCTAATTTGACAGTGATTAAATTCAACATTGAGCAGCTAGATCATGCGTTATGATATGGAAGTATATTACCTTAGGAAGTCTATAGAGGGTGCCTTAGGATGGATGGGAAGACACAATCTTGACTTCTTATAAATAGAAATATTAGATCTTATAAGCCACTGCTAGTTGTATAAGTAGCACTATGGACAAGAAATTGGTAGTTGTGTATTTCTAAACATGATCGTAGGTCGACCCCACTGTAGCTTTATACTCGTTATGACTTCTTGAATGTTGGAAGTAGTTGAACCTGTGTTTCTGGCTAACTACACATTCTATTCTCGTCTATTCTTGCTAAGAATTCTGAGTGGCCCATAGTTGATTCCAAAAATGTGAGTGCGTCTCTACAGTTTTCATGCCTAATTCAGAGCTCTTCTGAAATACAATATTGTCTCTGTTTTTCTTTTCTGTATATATTTGACCTTTATTAATCGCCTTGTAATTTCAGTTTTTCTTTGCAGATTCCCTAGACTTGGAAAGGCGGTAAGTGGGTTATAGATACAAGCTTTTTTTACGGCTACCTGATTTGCCAGACTCCCTTACATTCTTGATTACGTTAACCTTTCTTATGGAGAAAGTTGATTTTCTTACATCGTTCTCTCGTTGTGTTTGTCATTTCTTTTTATTACTTTTCCACGGTTCAATGATCAAAGTAATACAAATGCAGGTACGAATATGTTTAGAATTTACAATGCATTTCTCTTACTTATTTGAGTGCCTTCAAGGTCATCTTTTATTACATGACTTTTAACTTATGACAGTGTTGATGCATTTATTGATTTTGATGCAAAATTGTGATTTATGTAGCTTCGATGCAAAATTGAGAATGATGCTGTTACGGATAATAAGGAGAGGTATACAGTGCAAATGGAGGCAGTTCCTGTGAATGCTGCTGGTAACGAGAATGTGGTTCGACCCATTATAAGGTTACCTGAGAAAGATTTAGTCTTGACCCGTATCAATCCCGAGGTTAGAACATTATGTATTGTCAGTGTTTTTGCTTGTATGATCTATCATATATTTTATGTTACGATAGATTATGTGTGTCAACATGTTTAGGTTTAAGGATCGATTTAGAAGTATTAGGATTCCCTAGATTCCTTCAAATGTTATGTGCTGTGGCTGAGGACGAAACTAATGATTAATGGTCGTCTTTATAGTAATTAAGTGATCCGAGTCATCATTCCCTAGCAAAATCTTCATAGAAGCTAGTGTAGCTAAAGACGGAAGTCTAAGGATTATGTTTCGTCTTCATATAGTTAATGGTTTTAACTGCATTAGATCTTCTTAGTTTTTGCAATGTCATTAATTATTCGTCTTTTGCACATCATGGTCTTACTGCATAATGCTGGATATAGAATGTTTTTAATGTTGAAATTCATGCTGCTCAACCCGTCTTATATTAGTGCCTTTAGGAAGTTAAGAAAGCATGATTATGGGTTACAATAATCAGTTTCTGATTTTCTCAGTCTAACAATGGTCCAGTTTCGTGGGTAAGCTTATGAAAGAATAGCCACTCAGATATCACTAAATTAAGCTGTCACAACAATTTGACCATAGGGACTGCCAATGAGGCTGAACAGGGCGGGCTGCTAACTCACAGACATGCTTTAATGGTGATTAGCTCGTGCCCCATGACCTTTTATTTACTTCTCTATTTGCAAGTCATTTTTTGGAGATTGTATTCACATTTATCAGTCCAAATTCGGACGCGGGTGTTTATTGGCTTTAGAGGACCATTCTATATATAGACTCGCATATTGTCTTCTTGTGAATAGCTCATGAGAAAATTAATTATTTCGATACCTTCTATGTAGCTACAAATTTATTTTTTTATTTTTTGCTCGGTTTTTTTGTTGTTGTTGCTTTTGTTCTAACATTAGCAGAGAAGTGATTCTGAGGGATCGCAAAAAAAGTTGAAAAGTACTATGCTCTATTCCAAAGGGCATGTGAAAATTTGGAGCCACAACTAGAGAGGACACACAGATTGCGATAAATACATTACTACTAGGCGCGTCTGGAGGTCAGTATTGGGAAAGATATAACTGCATATCGTGGAGTATGGAAAAGCTTGTAAGAACAGGTTCAAAGATTTCCTTTGCCCATGTACTAAGATTTGATGTATTAGTGAGGTTCGTATGATTTAATGTCTAGCTTGGATCTCAGCTTCTCACAGTAGTACGATAACGGTAAGCTACAAGTTTTAAATGTTTTGTTTCTCAATTATCGACCTATTATTTGTCATTGCCCAATTTTTATATTATGTACATAATTGATTTCAGGTTTCTTTAATATTCAGTAGGCTGCGTTTTCATTTGTCGAATGAGGTATGTATTCAGGCATTTCGTTGAGTTGAGGCTTTATTGCTTTTAAGGGTTTGCTCCACGTCTTTCTCCTCTCATAGGTTGTATGTTGTCACATGATGTTGATCCCAAGGAAGGCCTTATGCTTCTATTCTAGTTGTAGTGTAAGACGATGAGTGATCTACCCCAGATTAGACCAAGAAGTGACTTCCCGAGAGATATGTATCTCTTACCTTATAGACTAGTAAACATCATATATGTAGTTCTAAATGAGGGCTGCAAGACATTGATTGGTTTAATTATCTTAGAGGAAGTATTTTTGAGATCTAGGTTTTCCTAAAATAATTTAACATTACCATACTTTTGGGGTCTGCACGATTATATCAAATATTATCTAATATAAGTTACTCTACTTTTATAGAAGTGTAGTCTTGTTTTAGTAATGTAAGTTCCTAGAATCATACTATAATTTGCTTATAAGGTACTGAATGAACAAAGTGCACATCAGAACTATCTGCTAAATCTCATGAAAACTTGTTTATTGCAGTTTAGATGGTTGGGGCCGTAAAGAATGTTGGAAAGCCTCTGTTTAGATACCAGGTTCAGATATCAAGTCACAGTTAGCGCAAGCATCTAGCGGGCTATTTTTTTGTTTAATTTTTTTTTTTTTGTATATTTCATATCGTTGTATGTTTGTAGTGATAATATAGTGGTGAATAGTATCGTGCTTGTATCGACCACGAAATACGTTTGACACTGTAATAATGGAAATGTCCTTTGTTATTACAAAGTTTTAATATATTCTGTATTTTTGTTGTAGTAAAAGCTTGTATCAGGGATCACTTATAGTCGCATTTTTATACTCTTAATTAGCAGTACCCTTTTTAGTGACGACATATTTTGTCATTATCGGACGTTAATGTCCTGTTAGGTTCCGCCCACATAATGACACCTTTTTTTCGTCACTATTTTTATCAAATAGTGACGATTTTAGCCACTTTAGTGACGAAATCAAGTAAAGAGATGCGTTGTCACTGCCTTAAGTGACGAATTTAGTTCGTCATTAATTTTGTGACAAATTTTAAATTCGTCACTTTTTTATTTGTGACGGCGCTATAGTAACGACAAGTGACGACGTCGATTTTTGTCATTAAGTTGGTTTAATGACGATTTTTTCCTCTATAATGACGAATTTCCACTCGTCATTAAAGCCTTTTTTTCTTGTAGTGATAATACAAATAAAAAAAATAGCAAAAACGAATTGGAGTCATTGAAGAATTAGTGGTTGGAGATGTACTTGATGAGTTGATGGTCATACTAGCTAGTTGTGATTTATACCTTTAAAATTATGGTTAAACAATGCATGCTTGCATGTTACAGCTGTTTATTCGAGTGAAATACTCGTTTTGTCCTAAAGGATGATGGAATAAACCTCTGTCTAGAAAGGTATTGTGAATGTCATTATCAATATATAAATGCATGGCACATAAAATTTAGAAAATTGGAAGGATGAAGCCTACCATTCATTAATAAGCACTTAACAACAAAACTTAACTTTTAGTTCTCTCAGAACAATCCAACCAGTTGCTGTTTCGAAATTGTAGGGTTTCAAAATTATGCTAAATTGATTGGTCACAGTTAAGGTTTATGAAGTGTTAAGTCACTAGACAAGAAGCCTATTTAGTCGTTTGTTAAGCGCGTTATCTATTAAAAGAAACCCCGTGTAAGACACTGTGTGCAGCTGGAATACATGCATCAATAATTTTATATACTTTATTCTTTCTAAAAATAGACAAGTAAGAAAGTTGCTAAGCAAACTTGACATGTATAAATAGGGCATCATTCACTTCCATTTTCATCATCAACTCGCAACTTTCTTATTCATAATTCTCTAAACAGATTCTTTACAAAAAAAAAATGGCTCCTATTCGTTTTCTGTGGCATTTTCTCTTCGTTTTATCAACTCTCCATGTTTGTTTCGCAACGAGAAGGCTTACTGAGTTGGTTCGCGACTCATCTAACTTACTCGAATACCATAATGGTCCTCTCCTAGCCGGAAACATCTCCGTAAATCTTATATGGTATGGCAACTTTAAGCCGTCCCAAAAGGCCATTATCTCCGATTTCATCACCTCGTTATCCTCCAATTCCCAAGCCCAACCATCTGTCGCGACATGGTGGAAGACAACTGAAAAATACTACACTAAATTATCCAAACCCGCTTCATTGTCAACCCGACTTGGTAAACAAGTATCTGACCCGAAATACTCTCTTGGGAAGTCATTAACCGATAACCACCTGGTTAAACTTGCCTCAATAGTTGCATCACCAGATAGCGTTAATATAGTTTTAACAGCAAAAGATGTGACCGTTACAGGTTTTTGCTCGGGCAGATGTGGAACACACAACTCTGCTATTGCAAATACCAACGGTAAAGGAAAGAAATATAAATTTCCGTACATTTGGGTTGGAAACTCGGAGACACAATGCCCGGGTCAATGTGCGTGGCCGTTCCACCAGCCAATTTACGGACCACAAGGCCCACCACTCGTCGCACCCAACAATGATGTGGGCATGGACGGTATGGTGATTAACTTGGCTAGCTTATTGGCTGGTACGGCTACGAACCCTTTTGGGAATGGGTATTATCAAGGGGACGCAAGTGCTCCATTAGAGGCTGCATCCGCGTGTCCAGGAGTATATGGAAAAGGGGCGTATCCGGGGTACCCTGGAGACTTGTTGGTGGACTCGACTACGGGTGCAAGTTATAATGCACATGGCGCGAACGGAAGAAAGTATTTGGTTCCTGCTATATATGATCCATCGACTTCTACATGCTCTACTTTAGTATAAGCAGTAAGAAAAACCATTGTATACAGGAATAAAGATATTCAAGGACTAATTACTAGGAATATAGGAAGATATGTATCATGTATTCAATTCATTCATTTTAGTTTTATATCAACAAATTAAACCATGCCGTGATGGAACCAGGACACCCATGGATTTTTGCAGCGTAATGCAAATTCCTATAAATAAAAGATGTGTTTATAGTCGTAAACTCTTAATTAGTTTTTCGTAACAGCACAATGGTCCTTGTTAGTTTGGGTTCCGTCCCTCTTCCACCCGTCTGGGACTCGTTGCTTATGAGAGTTCATGAGAAAGGGGTGTATACTGGATACAGCCACGGACTCGATTAACCCATATACTTCTACATTTTAGATGACTAACCGGCAAAGTTTACGTTCACCGTCATAACTAATTCGAACCAGGTAGCCCTCCCTCCTCCTCTGTCTCCTACAGGATTCGTTGATAGAATCACATAATCTTAATAGATGTATATGTATTTCATACATTCATTTCAGATTAATACAATTATTAAACCAAATGTTACTAAACTCAAATGACATGTCTATTGTTATGATAGTTGGTCGTGGGCTTGCATGTTTGATCCAGCAACTTCTTTGACCCAGTGGACATTTGCTTGTTATATATTTTCTTATATTGGATCCTGATTGTTAACATGTTTCCAAATGATCCTACGAAAAACTTTGATTTTTTTTATTTGCTTAAATGCATTTTACCTAAAAATTGTGTTTTTATTATTATTTAATTTATTGTAAATGTACCTAATCATTTTGTATTTTGGCTTCGTCGGTGATCGGCATCATAACTTTGATATGGCAAAGTTATGGAGTATTATTTATTTATCAGTGTTGCAAAAAAATAGTTTACTAGGTCAATTAATCGTCGCTTAATCGCAACAAGGTTATCAGCCTCGTTGATTTATGTAAAAGGCGATTAACGACGGTCAGTTGTAGTCAACGACGGTAAAAAAAGGTCAAACTTACCGAAAACCTACAATTTTTACCAAAAACTAACTGTAAACGTGGGTTTATCACTGATAATAACTATTTATATGTATTATAAGTTGGATTTTAAAAATAATATTTTCGATAATACCTAAAATTTTTAGAAATATTCAAAACATGTTGGAAATATGCAAATTTTGCTAAAAAAATCAATGTTGCAAAAACCGCGAATCGCGACCCGGCCGGTCAACCATCTTGTAGCTTGTAATCATTCTAGGCGGGATTAATCGGCGATTAATCGGATTAGAATTTTTAGCAATTTTTTGGCATTTTTGGCAAATTTTGGGTATTTCTAACGAGTTTTGACTATTTTTAATAATATTATTATTAAAATACAACTTATCATACATACATATAAATAGTTAATATAAGTGATAAACACATGTTTATAATGGGTTTTTTGTATTTTCAGCAAATATTATAAGTTTTCGGCAAGTTTTACCTCCTTTGACCATCATTGAACACAGTTGACCGCTATTAATCGCATTTTCATTAATCGACAAGGTAAGGCCTTGTAATGATTAATTGACGATTAATCGGCATTGTAGATTTTTTTTGCAACACTGCTAAAAATACAGATCCAATTAATCTCACTTAAAATGATTACAAATTACAAAAACATCAATTAACCGACTAACGATTTACGATATTTACAAACTTCTTATTTATTATGGGATGACATCCTGAAATCACAAATCAACATCAGTCTATTTCTTCTTTTTTTTAAATTGAAGTCTTCTCAAATATTAAACAAAAAATACAAAGTAGTTCAAGTTTGACGTTAAAAATATTTGTATAACGTAGTACTTCAAAGTTGAAACTAGTTTGTTTTTCTAAAATGTTTTTCATGTTTGAAACATGATGATATTTTAACTAGGCTCTTTTGGTCCGTAGCTCAGAAGTCACATGCCGTTTCCGCGTTTCGAATCTTTAGCTCCATAAAAATATTTGTTGCACATGTGATATAAGATACCATTATATTATTTTTAATTTCATGTTGCAATGGTTACATGTTTAGAGCAAAAATTACGTATTAAATTCACACATATATATATATATATATATATATATATATATATATATATATATATATATATATATATATATATATATATATATATATATATATATATATATATATGTCGTTTCTCTTTTTTGAGATATTTAGGAGTATCTATGATTGTTGTGTGTTGTTGTGTGATGTGTGTTGCGATTTTTACTATTCGGTTAAGACTAGAAAAATAATCGATATTTTGACCGACGCTAAACGGTCATATTACCTATATTGGAAAAAATTAGAAATTTAATGACGATATTAGTAATATGTGAAGTTCGTTACATATATGTGTAAAAATTGAAAAATAAGTTACTAATATATGAATTAACCCTAAACTATACGGAGTATTACATTATCAAACAGTTTTATAATAAAAAAAAACACATGTGTTGCTTAAAACTATTGTTTCTAGCATTTTGTTCACTAAGTAGTGCTCACTATTATTGCTACTTTTGACAAACATATAAATTTTATTGGTAACGGGTCAAGAAATATTACAAAGAAATGATTTTTTTACACGAATATGCATTCAGTCAGGGACGCAGCGGGGCGTCTCGCGGGTGCTCGGGACACTTATGAATTTTTTCATTTAATGTTAATTTTTGAAAAAAACATCGATTTTTCTCAAATAAATCTAAAATACATCCGGTCCATCGAAATGTATTTCTAGCCTTCATCTTATTCACTTTGTAACTGTAAAAGCTAATGACTCAATGCTTAAAAACAAGATTGAAACACTTAACCAACCTCCCCACGTACTTCTTATTAATCAATCCAATACAGATAAGTCCACAAACGTGTTCTTATCGAACATACAAAGAAAATACATATTGTCCCTCTATTATGTGCAATCTCTATACGGAACACACTTACAATCAACCTCACTACAATCTCTCAAGAATCAATACCAATACCAAACTTACTTGATCAAGATGATCAAGTTAATACTAACAAACTAACAACATGTTAACATATTTGATCTTGTGTGTGTGATGAAAACGGCTTAATGAATACAATCAACCCTAGCTCCTAATATATAGCAGCTAACAATTCATTCTACACATTAAACCATGCACAAATATACACAACACGAAACAAACCCAAAGTATAATAAGAGAAGTATTTATAACACAAGTCCCTCAAGTATGTGTTTGATATAACCAAGACACAGACTTTTCAACACCCCTCCTCAAACTCATACTCCAAACATATCAAACATATAAACATAGAACATAAATGTCTATGTTGTCCAATACTCAAACTCTTAGTAAAGATATCAGCCACATTATTAGTTGAATTTACCTTTACATTGCTTATCACACCAAAAGCCACTTTCTCTCTAATTAAATGCACATCAATCTCACAATGCTTAGTTTTTTCATGAAACATAGGATTGGCTACAATTTGAACAGCATAAGTGCTATCACAATACAATGGAACTGGAAACAAGCCATCTACTCCCAAGTCCTTCAGAAGCTGAGATATCCAAATAATCTTACAAGTAGTAGATGTCATGCATCTATACTCAGCTTCTGTTGAAGATCTTGAGATGGTTGTTTGTTTCTTACTTTTCCAAAAAACCAAGTTCCCACAAAAGTAAACACTAAAGCCAAAAATAGACTTCCAGTCAAGCAGCACTTAGCCTAGTTTGCATATGAGAAAGCACGCAGACTCAATATCTTACCATGACTAAACTGAATACCAAGACCTAGAAATTGTTTTAAATATCTCAATACGCTCATCCTAGCAGTAAAGTGTGACTGCAGGGGTGAGGGAATATGTTGAGACAAACAATGTGCAGCATAAGAAATGTCAAGTCTAGTAACAGATAGATAAATCAACTTACCAACCAACTTCTGATAAGAAGTCAAATTAACAAGCTTCTTATCATCCTTAGTCTCAACATGATTCAAACTAACATTCTGCTGCATAGGTGTAGCAGCACACTTACAACCTAACAAACCATACTCACTAAGCAACTCCATGCAATACTTTCTTTGAAAAAGACACAACCCATATTTATTTTCAAGCACTTCAATCCCAATAAAGTATGTTAAAGTACCCAGATCTTTAATTTAAACTTGCTACATAAATACTATTTAAACTTATCAACCTTAGACTTGATATTCCCAATAATCACAATGTCATCCACATAAATCAATAATATCAAAAACACACTATTAATATATTTAACATACAAAGAATAATCATTTAAACTCTATCTAAAAGCATTCTCAACCAAATTATTAGTCAACTTCTCATTCCATTGCCTAAGAGCTTGCTTTAGTCCAAAAAGAGACTTAACAAGCTTACATACTTTGGTATCAAAAGCATCATAGTACACTGGGGGTAAATCCATCCTCATGCAAATCTACATACAAAAAAAAATTATTAACATCAAGTTGATATCGAGACCAATTACTGTAAATAGCTAAACTGATAACACATCTAACAGTAACCATTTTCACAACAGGACTAAAAGTTTCTTTATAATCAATATCTTCTCTTTGACCCAAACCTTTAGCCACTAATCTAGTATTATGCCTCACTATATCAGCAGTAGATTTATATTTAATTCTATATAACCACTTACATGGAAAGTTTTTCTATCAACAGGTAAATCAACCAAGACCCAGGTGTTATATTCAAGTAAAGTTTCCATTTCACTATTTATAGATTTTATCCAATTTTTATCCAAATAAGCCTCATAAAAGTTCTTAGACCTAAAACTGAATTTGTCATGATTATAGGGAATGGTGGAGTAACACAGACAACCAAAGCACCTTAAGTGAGAAAGACTAGGTTCAGTACCATATACTAACTTGTAAAGGGAAGATCCAAATAACATAGAAGAGGAAATCATGTTAATCAAATACACAGCAGTTAAATCCTCTAAATATATGGACTGAGTGTATTTTAACTAACAGGCTTCCTCTTCTGTCTTGTTTGGATCTTCTCCTTATTAGTTAGTGTATGGTACTAAACATAGTCTTTCTCACTTAAGGTGCTTTTGTTGTCTGTGTTACTCCACCATTCTTAATAATCATGACAAATTCAATTCTAGGTCTGAAAATGTGTTTTAATTAGTTTTTCTTCACTCAAAAAGGCTTATAAGTTGTATAGTCTTGAAAATAAAACTTGTTTTTATTCCAGAGATGTTTTTTATGAATCTGTCTTTTCTCTTAAAATGAAATATGTTTCTTTGGAGAGTTTTAAGTCTAGTAATTTGGAGTCAGAACTAGATTTGCTAAACTTTTTTTGTGACATAGATGATCATGGTGCTAAAAATCCCAATGATGATGAGAGAGACACATTTAATGGTAATGATGATGATAATGAGTTGGCTTTTAATAGTAATAACAGTTCCCCTCTTGTTGTGACATAGGCAACTCTTGTAACACATGTAGGTGAAAACTTTGTATTTGAGGGTATTAACTCTGTTGCCTCTAATTCTAGTTCTCATCATACTGATACTACTTATAATGAAGTGGAACAATAGTCTGTTAGAGTTAGAAGTGTTCCTTCTAAGTTTAATGACTTTGTGATTCCAAGTGGTAAGAAATAAGGTCTTGATAATCATGTTAGTTATGGGAATATTTCATCTATGAATTTGTGTTTTCTACTAATCTTAATGGCTCTAATGAGCCTAAGAATTTTTACTAGACTATACAACTTATAAGCCTTTTTACCAAAGAAAAAACAATTAAAACACACTTCTCATACCTATAACTAAATTTGTCATGATTATTAAGAATGGTGGAGTGGCACAAACAACCAAAGAACCTTAAATGAGAAAGACTAGGTTCAGTACCATACAATAACTTATAAGGGGAAGATCCAGACAAGACAAAAGAGGGAAGCATGTTAATCAAATACACGACAGTTAAAATACACTCAGTCCACATATTCAGAGAAATCCCCCCCCCCTGAAACATAAGACATCTAGCAACATTCAAAAGATGTCTATGTTCCTTTCTGCTATACCATTCTGCTGAGGAGTATGGCCACAAAAGGTTTGATGAATAATTCCTTTATCATTAAGGAACACAACAAGTTTTTAATTTAAAAACTCAATCCTATTATCAGATCTAAACACTTTAATATTTATACTAAACTGAGTATTAATCAATTCCACAAAGATTTCAATGAATAAAACAACTTTATCTTTAGTTTAATCAAATAGACTCGTATTGTTCTACTAAAATCATCTACAATTGTCAAAAAGTGCTTATAACCATCCATACTTACAACCCTGTAGGGACCCCATAAATCCAAATGAACAAGATCACCACCACACTTAGACTTATGATCACCAAGTGGAAATGGTTCTCTAATTTGTTTAGCCTTATGACAGATGTCACAAGGAGAAATATGAGAATCGTATTTTAGACCAACGGAATTACTAAGCGCAAACAGAACTTGATCAGAGGGATGACCAAGTCTGATATACCAAAGACTATTAGACACACAACAAACAAATAAAGAATTAGCAACACCAACATTGGACTTACCAGAACTCATTAAACAAATATACCATCAAATTCATTACTAATCCCCACAGTTTTGACCATATATAAATCCTGAATGTAAGATTTATACTCATCAAAACCAACAAAGAATTTACTATCTTTAATCAACTTGTTCATAGACATAAGACTAACACAATACTCGGGAACAACCAAGACACCAAACAAGACAATATTATCAGACAACCTTAAATTCCCAATAGCATACACCTTAGGATGAGTGCCATTAGGATGGCCAACACTTATATTTAAATCAGAAATATCAATCACATTAAACATATTCTTAGTAGACACAGTCAATCGCTGATTAGCACCATAATCAATAATCCAACCAATAGTAAGATTATACATATCAGTACACTTATGAGCACAAAAGAACTAGTTAAAATTCAGATTAAAATAAGCATTCTTATTAAAGAAAGAAGAGTGAATACCTGCCATATTAGCACTGATATTGCCAAAAGAAGATTCATTTATCAAGGATAGAAGTTTTGCCATTTGTTCCCTAGTAAAAGAAGTATCCAAAGTAGTAGAACCAGTAGAAACTCCCCTCTGAGCCCCTCTAGAACTATTAAACACCCTACTCTCAGTACTAGGTCCTCCTTTAGTCATATTAGGATTCTTTTTAAAACCAGGAGGATACCATATTAATTCAAAACATTTTTCTATAGTATGACCAATAAGACCACAATGTTTGCATAATAAATTTGGATTAGGTCCCCTGTTATTATTATTGCCAAAATTGTTTCTTTTAACATCATTACACCTGAAATTATTAGACTTAGCAACAAACACAGCAGAAGCGGACTTGTTCCCAGCACTAGTCCCTGTATTGGGAAGAAGACCTTTGTAAGATTCTTCCCTAGAAATGATATTAAAATCATCTCTCACATCGGGCAAAGGTTCTCTAGCAAGAATGTTACTCCTAATATTTTGAAAAACATCATTTAACCCCATAAGAAACTGCATAAGTCTAATCAACATACTATGTTTAAGCACACCTTCATGAGCAACACAAGTACAAGTAGGAAGCAAAGTAAGAGTACCAAATTCTCTCCACAAAGAACTCAACTTATGATAATGATCAAACACAGATAATTCACCTTGTTTAGCAGAATGAATCTTATGTAACACATTAATATCACAGAACCATTCATTTTATCATAAGTTTGTTCAAGTTTTTTCCAAACATCAGAAGCAATCTCAGAGTAAACATGACCAAGATATAATTCAGGAGACAAAGAGTTAAGAATCCAACTAAGAACAATAGCATTGCATCCTTCCCATTGCTGAGCAAGAACAACACTAGTAACAGGCTTAACACAAGTACCATCAACAAAACCCATTTTGGTTTTACCAAGAAGAGCAATTTTCATAGCAGTAGACCACATTTTATCGTCGTCAGTACCAGTCAACTTAATACTAACAATAGGCAGATTAGAGTGATCATTATTATGAAGATGTAAGGGATTACCAACATCTAAGCCACTAATAAGAACATGCCCCATGATAACCAAATAAAGCAACTAACCAACAAGGCAACAAAGAATAAGAACCAACACCTAACACAACCAGACAAACCAAGATAAACCAGACAAATAAAACTACAAAATAAACTAGACAAATTAACTAAGGACAAACACTCAATCAAAAGACGAGACAAACAAGTAGCCTTGTTAGTTCCCAGGATTCTAAACAACTCACGGTGGTAGGTCAACGGCTAAGCAACTTAATGTCTAAAACCAAACATACAAAATAAAGACAGAAAAGATCAAACCTAAGCTAAGAACCAGAATCAGAACCAGCGAAAACTAATAAAAACCCCATGTTCTTGATCAACAAGAATCAAGAACAAGAGAAACACTCCCTAGAAACAAACACGAACCACCAGAATCAAGATCCCCAAATTTAATCAAATTAAGGTTTCAAGAGAAACCCTAATTAGATCAATCTAACGATCAAGAATCACAATTAACCAATCAAAATCCACCAAGAACTAGTTAGAAATGCTAAAACACCTCTAAAGTTAAACCCCCAAATCGATCGAAACCCTAATTTTCACAATCAATTAGGAATCAATAATCAAGGTGATTATGGCTCTGATACCATGAAAAAACTAATAAATCAATGCTCAGAAACAAGATTAAAGCACTCAACCAACCTCCCCACGTACTTCTTATTGATCAATCCAATACAAATAAGTCCGCAACGTGTGCTTATCAAACATACAAAGGAAATACATATTGTCGCTCTATTAGGTGCAATCTCTATACATAACATACTTACAATCAACCTCGTTACAATCTCTAAAAAATCAATACCAATACCAGACTTACTTGATCAAGATGATCAAATTAATACTTATAAACTAACAACAGATTAACAGATTTGATCTTGTGTGTGTGTGTGATGAAAACGGCTGAATTAATACAATGAACCCTAACTCCCAATATATAGCAGTTGACAATCCATATTTACTCTTTAAACCTTGCACATATATATACAACACAAAACAAAACTAAAATATAATAAAAGAAATATTTACACCACAAGTCCTTCAAGTATGAGTTTGATATAACCAAAGCACGGACTTTCCAACAGTCACTATGTTATATTATGGTTAAAACAAGTATGCACACGATCATATTAGGACGTGACTCTGTCCTTTAAAGCTTTTAAAAATCTACCAAGAAAACGTTTTACATTATAAGGTATGCGTACCATCTGCCTAGAAAATATAAGCCTCCGCGTTTCCTATGTATTGACTTAAAATGTCATCACATTGACTTAAAGTTCGTTGGTTCTTAGGCTGGAAGGAGTGGTGAGCCAGTTTTCACTGTCACATCACCTTTCTCTCTCCACTCACCCAACCCACTTTACAACTTTACTGTCGGTGACAAATTCACCGCCACATCAAACCATATTTTTTTCTTCTTAGTTTTTTTAATTCGTAAACTAAAAACGTAAACGTAAACACTTTTATTAGAAAATTAAAACGATACAACGGAAAATAAAAACGATACAACGAAAAAATAAAAACGATACAACGAAAAATAAAAATGATATAACTAAAAACGTAAACAATACATAACATATATAAATTAAACCTAAAACGGCAAATCATATTTCGCCTTAATTTGAGCTCGTTGCCACTCCACAGCAGCTCGTGCAGCCCCAGTCACATGTTCGTAATCCTACACATAAAAGTTGATGTCGTCATTTTGTTGTTTGGTTTTTGCGATGTCCAACTCTTTATCTCGAAGTGCCATCTCTCTTTCTTTCATCGCTAAGAAAGTTTGTCGTTCTTCTTTCTGCAATCCGATAGCACGCTCAATTTGCATCCCCAACTCAGATACCATCAACCTAGTCAAAAGCATCATTCGTTTGTGCTATTAGACGATGTCGATCCTTTTCCTTTCCTCGCTCTGTCATTCCACATTGGTCGGGGAAGTTCCTCCACTTCTTTATCATCGTCATCAGAAAATGTCTGATTAATACTAGCATCCCCAGACGCTACATTTAACGAACCAGACCTGGAAGACTTTTATCTTTTAACCTTCGTTGCTTGCCTTGCTAAGAAAGATGGGAGTTCATCATCTCTCCAATTCGGGCTGTCTTTCAAAATCTCCCAACAATGACAAAATCTGAACTTAGTACAACTTTAGCTTCATAGCCAAGAAGGGCCTTGTTAACGTAATCTTCATCTCCGGCTCCACTTTATGTCGCCCTACGGATAACATTATTGTACATACCCGAGAAACGAACTGTCGGTGGACGAATCGACTTCCATTTCCCATTAAGAGAGTCGTATGTTCACTTATCCTGCACACCGTTTTTGCTCTCAAAGTAATCCAAGATTGCAGTCCAAAAGCCATTTTCATTCATGTTGTTTCGGAGTTCGCTATTCTCGTAAATAAAACCCACGCTTTACATAAAGCAATTTCTTCCCCGTTAGTCCATGGCAAATGGCGGGGAGCATCAGTGTCTGCAGGCAACTTCTTTTGGCAAGATCTAGTCGACTTCCATTTCTGCTTTGGACGTGGGGCAGCAACCTCGTCAAAGTTTTCTTGGAACGAACCGATTTGTTGGAAAGATTCAGTTTGTTGAAAAGAACTCGCGTATTCGGGTGTGTACAAGTCTTCGTTTAGAATTTAATTCACAAGAGACATGGCCGGCTGTGACGAAGAACTGCCACCAACATCGGGGTTCGTAAACTGATAGGAGCCCGGGTTCACAGCCACTTCATGAAACGCGTTTTTTGAGTACTGAGTAAAAGGGAACGGATTTGGTAGGGGTTGACGGTAACCTTGTTGTTGATACATATCCGGTGTCGGATTACGGTACGGTAGGTTTTGGTAAGTGTTGTGTGCATTGAACGCTTGTGGAGGTAAAAGGTTCATGTTCGGAGATGGGTTCTCAAGATTAAATGTTCCCTCGGGAGTTACCGGGGAGTTTGAATTATGGTTTCGTTGATGATGTTTTGTGTTTCGAGGTGTTCTTTGAGACATAATTTGAAGGAAATGAAAGAGTAGTATAGGTTTGATAACTGAATGTGTGAGGAAAAATGCTAAGTAGAAGAATGAATTTATAAGAAAAGTTTAAAATAAATAAAAAATTATAAACAATCTGACCGTTGCAACGGTTGGGTGATTTTAATACACAAACTCGCTATGATGAGTTCTTGACAAGAGTGGGTATGGGAAGCCGAAAACTCACGCATGAGTTTTTAGCCCGAAAAGACAACTCGCATGTTAGTTGTGCATCTCACGGGTGAGTTATATGCCACTTCGTCCAGCCTCAGTGAATAATAATAACCCCTTTTGATCAAGTATTCCATTGGCTTAGGCAAGTACTATGTTTTATGTTTATGCTAAAGAAGTTAACCATTTTATAGAAATTGTCAAAATCTAAGATAGAGTTCCTTGTTTTGCTTTGAAAGGTAATGGTTGAAAGGGAATTAAGGATGTCTTTATGACAAGTTAGTTTGGTTTTGAATTATAATGACATTGTGGACCAAATTGGATGTCCCTATAATTTGTTCAATCTATAATTTGTTCAATGTTGTCATAATGTTTCTATCGGCAGGAATTGAATGTACCAAACATGATTTTACCCTCATTACATCCGTAGAGCCGAGCTTGAATTTGGGTACTTTTTCTCTGATGTTTTAATATTTATTTGTTTACATTATTTATTCTTGTTATAAACACACATGAACAAATACGAACAATTATATATACTTAATGAACGTATACGAATAAAAAAATATATTTTGTTAAAATTCACATACGTTCATTCCCTTGGCCAAAATTGAAGACACATGAATGAGCAAAAGCTCTTTCGTTCGTGTTCGTGTTCGTCCAATTCGTTAAAACCATCCGAACGCATATTCTCATATGCCTTTAGAAAAAGAAAAAGTAGTAGGTTGTGAAAATAGCAGCCGCGAAGGAGTAGGTAGCCACTTGACACACACCAAACAAATATTGACTTAACAATCATTAAGTCTCTTTTGCCATAATTCAACATATATTATATTCTGATTTTCAAAATACTTTACAAATCTACCCTTTCACCTAACCCTCTAATTCATAATTTGTTTATGATTATTTTTTGATTTTTCATAAACATATATTCCATTTGAGTTATCAAGGAATACATGTAAGGTTTTATTTTCTAAAGAATGACTATTTTTACTTATGGTTGTGGTGATTTCAGTGTCACTAAAAATATTTTAGTTATTTAAATATAACAAAGAATAATATGTTTTTATATTTGGTTCTGATACGAGTTAAAAAAAATGAAATACACATTCATTGAGCTAATATATTTTCGACCACGACAAAAATGTAAGAGTTAAGGAAGTTGTGTGCCCTTGTGAGATTAAAGGGCAGCGTCTTTTGTTAGATCAACATTAACTGTTGATCCAACAATTATGTATGTTGGTTTTATAACCAACATTAACTGCTTTTAACTGTCAATATAAATTTATTTATTAGCAAATACATATTAGTTTCAAAAATATTAGAATTTGGTGATACTAATGCAAATAAAAAGTCGAAATACTTTTTCCGAAAAGTAGACATACACAATTAAAAAAAAAAAAAAAACTAGACTTTTGTTTGCCATTGCATGATATATTTGTGCCATACGGAAAAAACTAGTTTTTGGACATACATTAGGTGTGTTTTATGTTTCTTTTGTGTAATCATAATTTGCAAGGTTTATTATCACTTGTTAAATATTCACGAAAAGGAAAAAAGAAACCCAACACGTATGTGGCTAAGGGTGTGAATTGGGTCGGGTTAATCAGGTTCGGGTTAATTCAGGTCAGGTTAAGTCGGGTCGGGTCAAGACTCAAAAAATCATATCTGAACTTGAGTCTACTTAGAACTCGGGTCATTCGGGTTCGGGTCAATTCGGGTCGGATCAATTTGGGTCGGGTCAACTCGGGTTCGGGTCAACCCGACTATAAGGAAAAAGTATGAAATTTGGCTAGTTTAAGTAATAATTCAATGTAAAATGTGTTATTTGAGTCGGGTCAAATCGGGTTGGTCGGGTTCGGGTCAATTTGGATCAGGTCAAGGCTAAAAAATATAAACCCATACCCGAGCCTAAATAGAACTCGGGTCAATTCGGGTCAACCCGAATTGACCCGAATACGATTTTGGACCCGAGTGACCCGACCCGAATAAGCTTATTCGGGTTCGGGTTCAGATCGAATCGGATTTTTCGACACGTCTATATGTGGCTATCATCATTTATAGATTTTTCATGCCATATATAATGATACATTAATACAGGAATTACATTACAAGTCTCATTAAAAAATTACTAAAACAATATAACATTTTGTTTCACTATAGAAACATGGATAAAGAAAACCAAAAGATTAACATTAAACACCTTTAAATAATTTAGCACAAGACTTTTTAAAAGCAATGCTAAACGTGGAAGTAGGTAAGGTTTCTCTCAAAATTCTAGATAACGTGAGATGCGGCTGGATCACCTCCTTTTCAAGGAGAGCTAATGCTTGTTGGGTATTTTAGTTTGACACTGCTTCACATCAAAAAAAAGAAGACGTGACGACATGATCAAGCCCCATGTTTTTACGAGTTATAACGTTTTTAAAGCGTGAACTAACGTGTCACAAAATATGAATGTATATATTAATTTATATATTTATATCATATTATAAACATGTTGAGATCACAAAAAGAGTTATATATAAAGAATAAAGTTAAAAGAACTAGTTTTGAATGTATTTTATATATATATATAAAATATGATTTCACATTTTTCACTTATCGTCTCACGTTAAATCTTAAACGTAAGGCTTGGTGTATAGTGTGCCGTGAAGATCAAGTTTAACGCCTTTACGTGGCCTTTATGAGATCTTTGCAAGCCTTTTAAAACTTTGGTTTCTCTACTTACAGAGAAAAAACTAAAAAAGCTTAGCAAAGAAGCTTGAAATCATGGCCTGATTTGTACGACGAAAACATAACTTATGTTTAATAAGTGTTCACATTACTTTAGAATAATTGGCTAAAACCGATACACTCACAATAAAACACACGTGTAAACCCGAATTAGGTTTGGGAACGACTAGCGGTGTCCTGTGTATTCTGAAGAAACAAAAGAATCGTACTAGTACCGATCAGAAGCTGAACTATATATTAGAATCATGGTCTGATTTTTAGTTTTTAAAGTTCCAAATTTTTGGTTCTTGAGATGTTAGGTTTCGCAACCGTCTAGTTTCCGTTCTTTCTGAAATAGAACCGACTCTTTTAAAGATATAAAATTTTATAAGAAATCTTTGGGATATTTTGTACATACACTTTTTTAAATATAAAAGAAAAAAAATGTACCTGTCACTAAGAGGTATTGTAACAAAGATCTTACATTGAAAAATCCATGATAAATTATTTGGGGCGACCAGAAATCGCACCGTAAACCGTAAAATCACAAAAACCGCACCATAAAAGACGCACAACGACGAAACTGGTGGATCAATTTTAAGAAAAAAGAAAAATCGCAAATGCGATGCGGTTGTGATTTTACCCTTAAAACCTCAACACAAAATCCGCACCGCACCACATATTAATTATATAAAACCAAAACCGCACGTCGATTATTTAATGTGTGTTATAAGAGTTTTAGTGTGTGATATCATTAATATTCTAAGTAATGTGTGTGTTTACATTAAATAGATGCATTGTTATAACCGAAAATACCTACATTGTGAACCAAAAACCGCTAACAAAAACCGCTTTAATTATATAAATCATAAGTGGTTGTGTTGTGGGGTTAAAAATCAGCAAAACTCACAAAAACCCGTAAAACCAAAACCGCAAAAAAGTGTGTGGTGCGGATTCTACCTTTTTTGAAAACCGCATTTGCGAATGCGATTAATTTTTGCCAAAATTCGCACCGCCCCGCACTATGCTCACCCTTACAAATTGTAACTCTAACCTTTTAATCAGTGTTAAATAACACTAAAGCATCAGTTTTACAATCACTAATGATGAAATGATCGAGCCACATGTTAGTAAAATAATCGGGTCGGGGTGTTATATGGATCTAAGTTCCTAGCAGATGGGCTCAGATACTTTAGATTGGGTTTGATCATCAACTGAGAAAAGATTCGGATGATGATATTCTGCAAAAATAAAGGTAAACAATTAGTCTTTCTGTGGGGACGGACCCCACGGTTAGACTTCGCTGTAAGAGTAAGATTTCAAGTGTTAGAAATATATGTGTGTATTAGGATGAGTAATAAAATCATTCTTTGTTGGAGTGTTAGAATTTACCTTTTATAGGCGAGTTTAGTACTAGGTTTTCTTAGTATTTCGGATAGTACTCTGAATGGGCAATTGTAGTCCAGATGTCCTTTTGTCCTTATCTACTAATCGTGGCCTACGAATCTGTTCCTGAAAACTTATTCGGTGTAGGTTCCAAGTTCCGTTCTGAGGAAATGAATCCGATAGTGCCATGTAGATCGCTCTCAGGGAGTTGATCCATTAGTGCTTTATCATCGTGGTAGCCTTATGTTTACTTGGGTTATGGTCCAAAGTTTAATGTATAGTTTTTTATGCCCAATAGGCCGGGTCTATACTATACGCCATCAACTATCATAGTCAACATCTAATGTGAGTATAAGTAATCAACACCAAATAGCCTAATGATACGATCGTATACTTTTAAACAAGGGATAAAGGGTTCAAATTCGTTGAGTATGTACATTTGGAGGTTGCAACGGATGTTAACTTTCTACGACTTCAAGCTATCTAGAAAATTAATCGTCTTAGGATTAGTCGACTCGTAATATCGAATAAAAACGTTAGTATACTTACAAAATAATACGAGTAAATGTTTTCCATATATGGGTTAATTTTCTTTTAGTGTGATCATAATTATTAAATATCATGTTCCAATAGGGAAAAGTTCAATATGAACCATCTTTTAAGCATAAATAATTTTAGCCATTCATTTTTTCATCTAAAAAAAAATCTATTTTTTTTAAATATCTCACAAACCGTTAATCGTTACGCAAAACAAAACATATCATCGTGACGATAATTTTATCATCTTTCTATCAAGGGGCACATGTATATACTTTCGTCGAATTTTTTTCCTGAAAAAATCATATATGATTCGTGTCATGAATCATATATGATTTTGGAAATTCGTATATGATTCGGGATACGAATCATATATGTTTTTCTTAGAAAAAAAATCGTCGACAGTATATACATGTGCCCCTCGATATAAAGACGATTTAGTTCTCGTTGTAATGGTGTATTTTTTGTCACTTGACGATTTACCGTTTGTGATATATTTAATTTTTAAGAAAATGTGAAAAGTTGGTTTGAATGAATGTAATTGTTTGATTGGTGTATGCTAAAAAAAGTATACATTGATCTCAACTCTGTTCCAATATGATGAGATAATACTATATGTTCGATCATATATTCGTTTATATTGATAACTAAAATATCAAGTTTGTGCGCATATTAATAATAATTATAAGCTTTGTGTACACACGAGTTTATAAATAAATCAAATATAATCTAACATTTTATTTTAACATATGAGTATAAGAAAAAATATCTTGTTTAATATTTTGTAATTGTGTACGCACTCGATTGTACGGAAAAAACATTATGTATTATATATATTTTGTATGGTATAAAATCTAGAGGTTATAAAGGTGTAAGTGGTATTTTTTAGTTTTTCTAAGTTACTGAAAATATATAAAAAATTATAATTTTTACGTAACACTATCTAATTTATGTGAAATTAAGTACATAAGTTTTTTCAATTACCTCATCTTTTTTATAAAAAAATTCTTCACAAATTTGCCACATATAATTTTATGGCTTTTTTCTCCATCCAATTTCTCTACAAAAAATTTTAAAAACTTTTGCTAAATAACGAATTTTTTAATTTTTTTTAAATATATTTAAATTAAAATTTCCAATTAAAATAAACATTACTAGATAAAATAATTTGAAATACAAATATCTTATTTGACGTTTTGCTTTACTAAGTGAAACATCAAATGGCAAATAATTTGTATTAATGAATATATTTTTTGTGTTTGTATGATACAACTAGGGATGAAATAAAGTCGAGCCGTTTGTGAAAAGTTCAAGAGCAAATCGGTAGAAAGCTGTAACGAGCTGGGCATAAATGAGCTCGAGTCCGAACTTAGGTTAAGGCTAATTTCTTAATCAAGCTCAAGCTTTATACAAAGCTCGTTTAGGCTCACACGTGTAAACGAGCTAAACCCAAATTAATATTTTTCTAAATATTAAGATCAATAAAAAAACGTATTAATAAGCTCAATGTAAAGCTTATTAACGAAGAATAGATATAATACGAGACGAGCTCGAACTAAATTATAATCTTTTATTGGCGCGTCATAAAAACGAGTCGAGATCGAGTCGAGCCCGAACTTGTATAATATACACGGAGTCGAGCTCGTGCTCGAGCCTTATAAAACTTAAACGTGCTCGGCTCGGCTCTTTTGTACCTCTAGATATAACATCTCTTTTGTGAATAATCTACAGAAAAATAGATCTTTAAACACTTTCGTTCTCATCGAGAAACTGAAATCGTACCAGAATTGTACCGATATCGAACCAAAGAACTTAGGATGGTTCTTAGTTCCACGTTTTCTTTATTTTTAGTTTTTGGTTATTTTGGTTTCGGTTCAATCCGGTTCTAGTACCATAGACACTCATAGGAACCACAACGGGAATGGACTTCCTAGGCCAGGCATCAAAAAACAAACGTTGGATGACGTGTTTAGGCTACAAGTAGACTAAGATTTTATCTCAACAAGGCCTTTGCGAAAGAACACACATGTCAATACCTCATTCGAATATGAGGTAGTGTTGCATACGTCATGCTTAACATACGCGATCATTCATGAAACAACTCATGAATGTAACAGACCAAGGATGTTACAACACATGTCATCCTTGTCTCTACCATGGGATGTCCACCACATGAACTACCAATAACCCTTATATTGCATTTCTAGGATTGCTTAAAACCATAAATGTGTCCTTATAAGTACAAAACCATTTCTCTCAAAATAGTCTAGTTAACAACACAAATCCAAAGAATCTACGTAAGAGCTTGGCGATTCTCACAACTCTCTCCCTAAGAACAAAAACACTATATAGCTGGCCATCGTAAATTTTACCCCAACTCGTGAATCAGTCACACATTAGGATCCTTTCCAAACATAGAAAACCAAACGAAAGATTATCATCCACCTTAGTAGGTAACACACGTAAAGCCTTTCTTAAAAAAGGTAACATACGTAAACAAAAATTAAATTACTTGCCTTGTGCTATCAAAGTACCTATGCAATATCAAAATACTATATGAGCAGTTCTCGGGTATTAAAGTTGTGAAAGGTGTATAATCGGGAATGTGAATGTTTGTGAGTAGTCATGTTCATTTTAAAAGGTTATGTTTGATGAAACAGTTTTATCATACCTATAGCTACGAGGGTTTTACAAAACCCGTAGCCATTGTTATCATTCATATATTCGTTGTTAGAGTAAACAGTGTAGTGGAGTGAGTAGGTTCGTCGGGCTGAGATGGCAAGCTCGTCGGCCTCCTCTACCACACGGACCCCCTATTCACAGTAGGTTCGCCGAATTTCAACGAGACCACAACGAAGAGAGACAAAAAAAGAGCCGTTGAACGATTATATTTTCAAACTTTTTTGTTATTTTTTTTCGAAAATTTTAAATATAATACTTTTACCCCAATAAATAATACTCATACACTCACAACTTTTATACATCCAACTTAATCTTTCTTCTCAACCCAAAAATTATTTCAGAAAAAAAATGAGTGACTCAACCTTTTCCGATTCGTCCGATCTTGAAGATATTGCCGACTTGGAAATGATAACGCAGATTGACGAAGAAGATGAAGCCGAACTTGTTCGAAGGCGCAGGTACATTAATCGTGAACACGATATTGCTGAAGCATGTTTAATGGACGAGTATTACGGTGCGCACCAAAATATCCATTGGAGTATTTTAGAAAGCGATATCGCATGCACCGATCACTATTTTTGTTCAAGGTATTGAAAATTACATTCAAATTGTTAATCGTCTACCTAAACGCTTTTAGTTTTTTATTATTCGGTATGATTGTACGGGTTTGAATAGTTTTAATGTGATTATGAAATGCACATCCGCCATATGCCAATTGACGTTCGGTACAACACGGGATGCATTAGATGATTACTTGCAAATGGGGGAACATTATGCACGCGATTGTCTAGATAATTTTTCGATGTGCGTACTGGGTTTGTATCAGCCCGAGTTTTTAAGAAACCTCACATTAGCTTACATTCAGAAGCTATATGCTGCACATAATAGGATTCACGGGTTTCCTAGGATGATTGGTAGTCTTGATTTTATGCATTGAGAATGTGTGAATTTTTTAAGAGCATGACACGACCAATATGGGAGAGGTGATAAAACACACTTAACCATAATACTTGAAGTTGTTGCATCATATGATTTGTGGATTTGGCATGAATTTTTTGGGGTTGCACGTGCCAATAAAGATATTACTATTCTGCATCATTTTTCTTAATTCAACGACCTTTTGGTAGAACACGAACCAGAGGCCCCATATGTTATACACGGGCAAACAATTCATAGAGGGTACTACCTTGCGGACGGGATTTACCCACAGTGGTCAGCGTTTGTGAAATCATTCACTATTGCACATGATGAAAAAATTGCTTTGTTTAAACGCCGTCAAGAAGGTGCACAGAAATATATTGAAAGGACACTTGGTGTCCTACAAAGAAGATGACGTATTATTGCTCAACCGGCGCGTGTTTGGAGTGTCAACAAGTTGCAAAGAATCATGTAAACGTGCATCATATTGCATAACATTTTTAAAAAATCAAGGGTATGTGATATCGAAAGCGGGTGAAATATACGTCTGTCCACAACAAAATATATTATGGGCATGGGTCGAGCGTTCTGCCATCCGTCAGAGAAAACAAAAAGAATTTCGTGAAAGCAACATATACAAGGCTCCAACAGTGTCTTATTGAGCATGTCCGAAAATGTAATCAACCCCAAAATAACGAGTTTATTTATTGTGATTTGTTTTGTAATTTTCATATTTTTTAGGTTTCATATTGTATTTTTATTTATGTATTTGTAATTTTTAAATTGGTTTGAAAATGAAAATGAAAAAATAAAGGTAGTGGGTGAGACCAAAATGGAGAGGAGAGAGAAATATTATAAGAGATGAGATGTTTTTTTCGTTGTTTTGATGGGATGTGAGTGTAGTGGGGCCAAAGTGGAGAGATGTGTCCTCTCTTCTATACATTTTACTCTTATCTAATAGAACAAATTAAATGCATTTTAAGTGTTTATCTTTTAGGACTTGTAAAATCTTTACGAGAGTAAACAAGTAATTATAACTATATTATGTTTATGGTATACTTTGCTATAATAAATAGCATTATTTTATTTTATTTATTTATTCAGTTTGGTGATAACCGTTTATGGTGTACTTTGCTACAATAAGTAGTATTCTTTTATTTCTTTTTTATTCAGTTTTGGCGGGAAAAATTTCTTGGCAAGTGTCATGAAACCCACACATTTCCATATCTCCGTTCATTTCTGGATTATTCACAAAGCTAAGAACGCTCATCTTTTTCTCCTACCTAGTAACACACACACACAAACCACCACCTCAAGATTCCTAATTTATCACACAAACCATCTTTTTTTCCTTAAGAAGCAAGTTTATGACTTTTTTTTCTCTAATATTTTTTTGCTTTCAGTTGTGATTGCAGGTATGTGTTTTTACAAGATTCAAATTCTTTTTGATTTTGAGGGAAAACAGATGTTGATTATATATTCTCCTGATTTCTTAATTTACATTACCGACACAAGAAAGAAAGTATTTGGAGATCTATGGGGCTGTGTTGTTTGATTTCTAAATTCAAAAGAGGACTTGATTAAGTAAAAGTTTATCAACCTTAATTTGCTTTATATTTACTATTTTTTTTTTGCTTCTATATTTTAGGGGATAAGTATTTGCTTTCAATATTTGAATTTTTTTTATGCAAATACCTGAACCGAATGGAAAAAGATTATTAGTTGTGGATTGGTGGCTTCCGGTTGCATATTAGGGTGCCTAATTTTACGGCCTGCAATTGGTAAGAGCATTTCTTCTAAGAAATTTTTGTGATTATATTTTGGATCTTGATATGTTTGGTATTAGTGGTTTTTTAAAAAAATATTGTTGTTATTTTTTGTTTTGTCAAATGCTCTCTTGGATTGTCAGTTTAATTTATTATTTCCTTATTCATAAATGCTTATAGGATTTGATGTAAAGGGTATTTAGGAAACTAACTTATACTATGTGTGTATGTAGGGCCGGAGTTGAAAGGCAATAAGGTAGGATGCTACCCAAGTAGTGGAAGATTTATTGCGGCTATGATTTGGTGGTGATCTTCAAGATGTTCGCATGATGTGCGGATGTTAACGCGATATTGGTAAGTTCGTTTAATTATTTTGAGATATTTGATAAAAGTTTTCATTTTATATAAATGAACCTCTATAAGTAAAGCGGATAAATGTTATTTAGGTGTAGTGAAGCCATCAACCTTTACTAGCTAATACCCTATAGAGGCTAAAATGGCACTTTCTTAAATCTAGAAGGTATGTTTAAAGATTACAGGCTTTATATCATTGTTGAGTGTTTGTTTTCTGGTGACGTTGGTGTATAATGGTTTGGGAATACGAGAGGTGTGAACGATTAGCTAATCGCCTTTAAAAAAGAATATGGAATTTCTTTTTTTTGTTAGTTTATACGGTTTGTGATATGTGTATTGTTTGTTGTTTAGTGGTATAGACGGAGTTAGGAGTTAGAAGGTGTAAAATGAAGAGGAGAAGGACAACATTAGTGTTCGTGGTCTGAATTGTGTTGCGGAAAATGTCGAGTAAGTTTTGTTTCGGTATTCGTCTAGCGTTTTTTTCTTAATGAAGTACATCAATATCGGACCAGACGTATGACATATCATGGATTTGGAACATCAAATTATGGATGTGTATTTTGAACATAGTCGTGTTGAAGTTGATCAACCTCTAGGTAAGGAAAACCATATGTGTCTTAATTATGTTATTTTTTGTTGGTTGGATGTTGTGCATTTCAACGGTTAGAAAAATCAATATAATATCATACTGGGAAACTATTGTTTTTACAGTATGCACGGGACAGCTTGTGTTGGACATTAAAAGATTATATTCGGACGCCAAAGCTGATATGAGGATAGGCGCATAATAAACCAACGTTCGTCGGGGGAAAGTATGGGGCGTTTGAACATAGTCATGTTTAAGGTGACCACTCATATTAAAAGGTATTGTTGCATATTAGGTTCACCATATTCCGTTTTGATTACGAAACTTCTTGGACAATATAAGAGCAAACAATAAGATGTTTTCTATTACTTATTTTGGCGCACGTGTTAATGAATCTATAAACAACGGGAGAGGTCCATATGTCTACAAAATTTTGGGTATGATTTACCATTGGATAGGTATATAGTGAGAACATAGAAAGTATATAATGAACATTTTTATGGGTTGGTTCAGATTGTGTACTATGTACAAAAGTATAAAACACACAAGCATAGATTGTGGTAAAAGTACATATTTTTCCTGTTAAAAGTTTCTGCATTTCGTTATATTTATTTTAGTTTTCTTATATTGGTTAAGACGCACTTACATTTTATTTTTCATCTAAATTTGAGGTTCCAACTCATATGTCGGAGTCTTCTATTATGTAGTCGGTTAGGAAGTATTTGGATGAGGTATTATGAGGATATGAGGGTGTATTGATGTCACACCCCACCATGGCGGAATATGGGGCGCGACATATGGATATCATCACAACAAGATGGTGTCTCAATAGAGATATAGTAAATGCAAAAGAAATGTCATAAATGACGACACAATGTCGTGACAATATCTCAACAAAATGCAGGAGTCTAGGTAAGTAGGTAAAAGTCCTACCTCTTACCAAAGACAAACAAATAACAAACATCAAACATAAAGGTGTCTAATAGTATCACTTATTCAAATAACAAAAGTATATCTAAGAGGAAAGGGATTCCTCCTAATGCAATCCTAGCAGCCTCTAGACTCTAGCCACTTCTAACATCATCCTTCTCAACTATCTCACCTGAAAATGACACTAAAATCTATCAACATAAAGTTGGTGAGAACATAGGTTTAAGCTATCTAAAACATCGTAAGAAAACCTTGATAACCTCTGAAAATAATTTGAAGAAAATAAGTTAAAGCAATGGACCATAATGTGATAATCATTCTACATACATCTACAAACAAAACTCAATTCAAATACCAATTACATCTACAATTCACAAAACACGCTATAACAATCAGAACACACAATAAGAACAATGCACTACACCTATCTGAATCTTTTCCACATCACGTATGGAAGTTGAACCATATCCCCGTCGAGATATCATGCCTCCGAGAAGATGATGTACAAGAACTCAAGTACTCAGAACGCATGTCAGTACACATAATAGAACATGTAACATAACATACAAGTAAGCATATCACATAATAACACATTTATGTACACACGTTTCAAAACATATTATCAAAACATGTTAAAGAACATTACAAGTGTCATCTCCATCTCATACTAGAAAAACATTTTAAAACTTAGTGAAAATGAGACTATGAACTCACCTGATAAAGCTCCTCCAAGTGCCCGCACACTAGCAAAATCTAACACATCAATAAATACAAGCAAGATGAAAGTATCAAAATATGACCTTTGTTGATACAATGTCTCATATACAAAATAACACAAAGTGAATTACTTTTCAGACGTGTAATGCTTTATTAAACTTTATAAACAAAATATTACAAAGTGTTATGAATAAACCCGTTAGTAACAATATAGAAATGAATCCTAGAACAAGTAAACTTGATTAGAGACTCAAGTTTACGAGAGAACCTTAGAGTCGCAGGTAGACAGCTGGGGACTCAGAGGTTCTAAAGAGAGAAAGAACTTAGATAAATTATCCAAGCACAAGGTTTGGGTTTGTCTTCTTTCTCCCTCCTATTTATAGTGGTACGAGGTTGCTTCCTTAGTGGGAGTAGTTGATACGTGTCAACTTCTTGCATGGAAGTAGTACAACGTATTAAATGTATTTCTATAAAGAGACATACCTTTCAACAACTTTAAGTGAACAGTTCTGCCAACTATTCACTTTATCGCACTAGGTCGTACTAGGCTTTATCTTAAATCTCTTATTTTGTCCCGGTCAAAACACTTTAGAGATTCTCTCGCCTAAACTATAAAAGGTGAGTCAAGTCTCTGTTTGCCTAGTCTTCATAGGGTTGTAAGTGATCTCTGAGTATTGTCATCTCAGAGATCCTTGAACACCAGTACATTCCTTCTACATCCCAGCTTGTCCATAACTGCTGGTGAGTATGACTTCAGATAGTCTTCGATTTCTCTAAGGTTGTCTTTGACTTGAATGTTCCTGGTGTGCCAGCTGAGGCTTTTCCTTCAGCTGGTCCAGTCTCTATTGTTGGTCTTCACAATGACTCGTAACACTTAGTCTAATTTAATCAAATCTAGACTGGGCCATAGTTAAAACTTTCATTGGCCCAACAATCTCCCCTTATTTGTTTATAAATTATACTAAGTCTGAAATTATTATAAGTGAGTACACATCTTCTTCTTACACATAATTTAACAAACATACCTCAAATTTTTATTAAACATACAGAACCTAATCCTATTACATGAACACCTAGAGGTGAAAAGAAAAGGCAAAAATTACAAAGGTTTTTAGTGGTCAAGGTTCTGGTTGTAAATCCTCTGTGCTTCAACCTTGTCAGCTCTTGAGTTGATGACCAGCTCAATCTCATACTCGAAATCACTGGCATACTTGCAGTTACTCAATAGGCATTGCTTGAGTCTAATTAGTTGGACTGTTGATGCAAGGTGTAGTTCAATTTCCCTCTGGAAACCATAGTCACAGTTTCTATTCATGAAGGTCATACCCTTCTCTGGTTTAGTGTAAGCTTGACCATTGATAGGCTTCAGATTTCTTTTGGGAGCACCAGATTTCTTTGCATCCCATCTACTATCACATCTTTAGTGACCCATTTTTCTATGATTGGCCCTATAGGGTTCTTTCTCTTCCTTTGGCCTTGGGGTTGCTGTTGTGATAGCTGAGGGGCAGAGGAAGCTTCAGCTTTATAGTAGTATCTCTTACCCAGTTAAGCTTGGCTTGTATGTTCTTCATCATCTGGGCTGCACAAAGCCCATATTTCTTTTGGGAAAAGAGATAGTAGCTCTAGCCACTCTAAGAGTCCCAGACTCTTTAGTTTGAAGTCGTTGTTGACTTTGTAGTTAGCAAGCTCATTGTTTCTGTACAGGGTCATAACCACTCTTTTGTCCTTGTCTATGAAGCAACTATATTTGGTGATTTGCCATGGTTCAGCTCTCTGGTTTACAATCTTTTCATACTCCTTTTGAATACTGTTTCTCTTGGCTTCAAGTTCTTTGAGCTTGTTCATCTGAGCTTCCTTGACAGAGGGTGAGAGGATTTTATTCAGAGCTTCATTGCTTTTACGCTTAGTGGCCTTGATGTCAGCAAGCCTTTTTGTTCAAGTATTTGAGCCTTTGCTTGCTCAAGGATCATTGGTGGCTCATCAACGCTCCTAAACTTGTTTAGCTCAGGGAGCTTGGTAGTGGACCCTCCTTTAACTTGTAGCGAGTTCAACATCTCACTTTGATCATTAGTGGCAATGGCTTTGCCTTTGTCCATGCCAGATTCAATAGTAGGCTTGAAGGGTCACAGTGGAGTTGGTGTGGGAATCATGATGGAATTGATTGGTTTTGGCTGTTTGGTTGATTGCTCCCCCTTGGACCCAGCCTCTTGTTTATCATTGGAAGAGGATGTAGCAGAATTCTCCCCCTCAGGCACAGCGCCAGAGGTAACAGTGCCTGATCCTGCCTTGTGGAACTTTACGAACTCTTGATGAATGAATAGGCACAGCTCCTTCAACTCTTCTTGGAGAAATTCTTGGAGCAGAGTTCTTGGTGGTTCAGAGGCCTTAGCGATTTCAACAACATTAGCCAAGATAACCTCTTTAAGTACTGAGGGCATGTGTGGTTGGAGACTCTGGTTGACCATAGTGGGAAGACGAGCTTTCAGAGCATTCCCCAACAATTGAGGAAGCAAGGATTTTAGAGTTGATTCCATGGATAAAGTCATGGAAGTTTCTATGTTGGTGGTTAGCTCCTTAGCAACACTTGTTAGACATTTAGCTCGGAGAGGATGACATCATTTGTGACTTTAGGCTTGGTGATGCTGATGTCTCCTCTTTTTACCTAGAGTTCTTCAGCTCCCAGTGCCTACACATTTTTCATTCTTGGGACAGGGATTGGCTTGAGTTGTTGCAGGTACTCCTAGTGCTTCCTTGCCCCCAGCCTTATAATGCTTGACATTGTTGGAAACGAAACTTGGGTTGGTGGAATTGTCCTCTGCTCCAATAACCTCTTTGCAGCAAGTTCTTGTACATTTATAATGGAGGGGAAAGGAATGGCATTGGGCTCAGTAGATGATACTTGATCATCATCAACATCCATGTCTTCAAATCTTGAGATGGTGTTGTCATCCTCGATGATACAGACTTCATCATCTGGCATAGAATCAATGTCAGATATGGCTGAGAGATCAATGGTGGAGGTATCTGCATCTTCATCACCAGCATATGTAAAGGGATCATCATTTTACTGTTCATCGTGAAGATTCAATCCCTGTTATGAAAGTTATTAGTAAGTAGTTGGTGAATTTATAATGAAGGGAAAGATAGCCATTCGATGCCCCTAGGAAAGTTGGGTATGATTATCCAGCCCCCCCTAAGGATTTCTCCTTGGGACTCTTTTATTATGAATAAAGATGTGGTGAAGGGTCGCCATTCGTTTCCCCTAGGATAGTTGGGTGTGATTATCCAGCTCCCCCTTAAGGATTACTCCTTGGGACTCTTTTATTTGTGAAACATTATATGGTGAATGGTCGCCTTTTGCTGCTCCTATGATAGCTGGGTGTGATTATCCAGCTTCCCCTGAAGGATTTATCCTTGGGACTCTTTTAAGTGAAACATGATATGGGAATGGTTGCCTTTCTCTGCCCCTAGGATAGCTAGGTGTGATTATCCAGCTCCCCCTGAAGGATTTCTAATTGGGACTCTTTTTAAGTGTGAATTATATGAAGGTGAAGGTCGCCATTTATCGTTGCCCCTAGGAAGGATGAGGGTGATTATTCAACCTTCCCAAAAGAATAAATTCTTTGGGATTCTTTTATTCATGAGGGGACCCAGAGACTGAGTGAAGTTCAAAGACTCTGGGTCGGGACTTATAAGTACTCTGGTTGTTATTTGACAGAGTATAGTCTAGAGGGTGAAGGATCATCGGGGTGCGTTAAGAGCACAAGTGAATCACTTCCCAGTGCAGAGACAGAGTGTACAAAGGTCTTATAGGATCTAGGTGCAGACACATACACTCTAAGGGTTGAGGCAAACCTTAAACTTCATCACTCTCTCTTACAGACTTTTGAGAGTGATTGCTTGTGAACCTCCAAAAGGCAAAAAATAAGGGCAAACCAATACCTGAGTGATATCAGCGTCAAGTGGGTTCTTAGTCATCTCAGCTGACTTGGAGACACTAGACTCTGGTTGTTTGTCAGCAGTAGGCTATCTTTCCTCATCCACTAGAGTATGGGATAGGATCTTCTTGCTCTTCTTCTTCTTAGGAGGATTAACAGAAGGGGCTTCAGAGGAAAGTGGGATTTCTTTCATCTTCTTCTTCTTTTCCTTAAGACCCATGGGCTGAGAGGATGACTACACAAAGGTCTTGGACAAAGACTTGTCAGTGGTGGTCAAACCAGCAACCTTCATCATGCTTCTAGATACAGGAACCTCATCCTCTAAGGGAGTCTTCAGTGATGCTGGTGTGATTCAGAAGGGAGAGAAAGAGTGAAGCTCTTGGTTATGGTATGATTCTCCCATGAGATCCTCAAGGATGAAAGAAAGGTATCTGGTATAGAGAATAGTGGAGAGTATGTGCTTCTTTCCTTGTTCAACATCTTAGAAATCAAATCAGTGTATAAGATGTGAGAAATCCCTATGTCAAGTCCCCAGATTAGATTGTAGGCGATTGCTTGTTGTGATCCGTTTAGATGGTCATGTGATCCCTAGTTTCTTCCTAAGCACTTCACTATGTACAACATTAAGGTCCTTCAGATAGGTGAAAAGTAGTTTACCTTGATGAGGGTTTTGTTTAGGAAGGTGCAGGTGGTGAATGGTTTATCATCATCGTCATGAGGTCTCAAAGATATGAGTGCCTTCTTCACAGTGTCACTGGTGGGCACAGAGACCATGGTTGTGTTCACTGATAGACTAAGAACTCTGGCAAAATCTGTGAGGTCAAAGGTGAGAGGGTGAGGATATGTGGAAAGATTGAAGGTGATGCTCATGGAGGTTTGATCAACTTCAGCCGAGAACCAGAACTCTTTAAGGTATTATGAATAGCAGCACGAAGGAGCTCTATTAATGTCGTTAGCAATAGGGCTATTCTTTAAAAAGTTGAGCATGGGTGAGTAGCGAGTATTTTGGTGCTCGAGGAGTGCGGCACAGTTGTTCAGATTTATGATAAAATCGACGTTTGATGCGGCCAAGACGGTGAACTTTTGGTTTTCTGATGAAGACGCAATTGATAAAAGTGTGAAGGTTTTAAAGGTTTGAGAGAGATGAATAGTGTGTGTGTGTGTGTGTGTGAATGAGAATGATAGAAGGAAAATTAATTGATTCAAGGGGTAATGAAAAGTTTTGCCATTTTCAATCAAAGCATTTGATGCAAAATTTACCTTTTGAGAAAATCATGGGACCCCTTAACCCTTCATGTGATTTTTTTCCCCTTGGAAAGCGGGAAAGTTTTTGACATTTAAAGCAAATCATTTGAATTAAATACAAGAATATATTAATTCCCATTGGAATGCAACTACCTAGTTACATTCAATTCCCTTAAATGCCCAGAGACGGGGATCACTTATCCAACTTATTTCCCAATATTAAGCATACCCAGCTCAGCGACCAACCTATTAAAACTTGGCTCAGCCAGACGTTTGGTGAAAATATCAGCGAGTTGGTATTATGTGGGTATAAAGTGAAGCTCAATATCACCTTTTAACATATGGTTTCTGAAAAAGTGATACCTGATGTCAATATGTTTGGTTCTAGAATGAAGTAATAGATTATTTGAGATAGCTATTGCACCTGTGTTGTCACAGAATATGGGAACCTTTTCATAGTTGATCCCATAAACTGCCAATTGACTTTTCATCCAGAGAACTTGTGCACGGCAGCCAGCGACAGCGACGTATTCAGCTTCAACTGATGACATGGCTACAAAATTTTGCTTTTTTGCACTCCAACATACTAACTTTCCTCCAAGGATTTGACAACTCCTAAAGGTGCTCTTCCTATCAAGGCAACACCCAGCATAGTCTGAGTCTGAGTAGGCTTTGAGGTCGAATCCTGATCCATTTGGATACCACAGATCCAATGAGGGAGATCCTTTGAGGTACCTGAAAATTCTTTTGACAGCTACAAGGTGGGATTCCTTAGGGTTAGCTTGGTACCTAGCACAAAGACATGTGGAGAATTAGATATCTGGTCTGCTAGCTGTAAGATACATCATTAACCCTATCATGCCTCTGTATAAGGTCTCATTGACAGAGACCCCTGAGTCATCAGCACTGAAATTATTGGGAGGAAGCATGGGGCATTTCACTGATGTACAGTAAGACATATCATACTTCTTAAGCAAGTCTCTAACATATTTTTCTTGACAAATAGAGATTCCTTTAAAATTTTGTTTAATTTGAAAACCAAAGAAAAAAGTTAGTTCACCCATCATGCTCATTTCATACTTTTTGGTCATAAGTTTGGAAAACTACTTGCTCAAGGTAATGTTGGTTGAACCAACAATTATATCATCCACATTTATCTATACTATAATGACATCACCTTTGGACCCGATAAGTGAACAAAGTTTGGTCCATAATACCTTTGACAAACTTATTTTCAAGTAGGAATTTTGACAGAGTTTCATACCAGGCTCTAGGTGCTTGTTTCAGCCTATAGAGTGCTTTGTGAAGTCTACAGACGTAGTCAGGATAGTCACTGTTCTTAAACCCTGTGGTTGTTTGACATATACTTACTCTACAAGCTTTCCATTAAGAAAGGCACTCTTGACATCCATCTGGTATACCATGAAACCCATATAAGCTGCATAGGCTAGAAAGATTATGATAGCTTCTAATATGGCCCTTGTGCAAAGGTCTCATCATAATCAATACCTTCTGATTGATAGTAACCCAGAACCACAAGCCTAGCCTTGTTTTTAACAATCATTCCAGCTTAATCCCTTTTGTTCCTGTAGACCCATTTTGTTCCAACCACTTGCTTTCCAGCTGGAGCTTTTACTAGAGAGTCCACACCTTGTTTCTCTTAATCTGATTCAGTTCCTCTTGCATGGCCACAACCCATCATTCATCCAGCAAGGCTACAACAATGTTCGTTTCTTCATCTTCAGAGAGAAAATCAGCGAAAAGGCATTCATTCGCTGAAGCTGTTTCTAGAGATCTTAACTTTCCTCTGGTGATGACTCCCTCACAGGGTTCACCAAGAATATTCACAAGAAGAATATCTTGGTTTCTACTCCACTTTGATTGAGGAGCAGGAGTCTCTGTGGGTTCAGAAGTCACAACAAGTTCATTGCATGATGGTGTTTCTTCACAAATAATTTCTTCATCCATGATCTCTTCATCCATTGGAGAGATTGGACAGTCATGATCAACATTTTATTTTGCAGGCGGTGGAGTGTGTGATTCATCTACTACAACCTCTAGAGTGATATTAGAGATTAAGTGAGGATCAAATGCATGAACATAAGGTAAGTCCTTGTGACATATTTGAGATGATTCCTTGGGGATTAAGAAATCATCCTCTAGATATGATTTAACTTCATTAAAGTCAATGTCACAAGCATCTGAGTTGGTGTGAGTGATTACAGCACCTGCTTCATTGAAGGTGACATGGATAGATTCTTCAAGTTCTTTCCTGTAGATATTGAATACTCTATATGTTCTGGAGGTAGGAGAGTATCCAAGAAAGAACCCATCATCTGACTTTTCATCAAATTTACCCAGATGATCCTTGTAGGTGTGAATGAAAACAGAGCAACCAAAGACGTGGAAGTAGCTTACATCAGGGGCTCTCTTCCTATACACTTCATAAGCAATCTTGTCATTTCTCTTCACAATAATGGATCTGTTTTGTGTAACATGCTGTATATACAGCTTCACCCCAAAATTGCTCTAGAAGTCTTGATTCGTTGAGCATAGTTCTGGTAGCCTAAATGAGGGTCCCGTTCCTTCTTTCAACAACACCATTTTGTTCTGGGGTGCCTAGGTTTGAAAAGTTCTGTGAGATTCCCTTTTCATCACAAAAGGCTTCCATGGCATGGTTCTTGAATTCGGTGCCAATATCACTTTTGATAGCCTTTACTCTGCAGTCATTGAAGTTATCTATTTCTCTAATGAAGGACATGATCCTTTTAGATGCATCACTCTTTCTTTGAAGAAAGAATACCCAAGTGAACCTAGAGAATTCATCGACAATGACCAGTGTGTACTTGTTGTGATTAAGGGATTGAGGTTTTACTGGTTTAAATAAGTCCATATGAAGAGTATGGAGGCACTTATTTACGGAGAATGATTGTTTAGTTTTGAACGATGCTCTGTGGTGCTTCCCTTTTTCATTGGCTGAGCATGGTCTGTCTTTGGTGAAGGTCAAAGAGGGAAGCTGATGAGACTGCATTTATAAATAGTCTCATCGTCCAAATTAGGCTTCAAATGACCAAAAATATCATAAAATACCCCAAAATATGCTTGTGTTTGTTCATTGTGTATTTTAGGTACGGATATCGTGAATTCAACAAAAGAGAACAAGAATCAAGCAAAAACGAACACGGGAAACGAAGCCGCACAAAGAACCGAACTCGAATCATGAATTTCCAAAGAAGTCCTTGAAGTTTTGAAGATTGACAAGAATGTTCCCTCAAGAACTGAAGACTTGTCATTTTATACCCTTGCAAAACTCCAAAATTACATTTGGGTCCCCTAAAATGTCAAGACATTATATGTTTGGCCCTTGAAGAATGCAAAATTTCATATTTAGTCCTTGGTTAAAGTATTTGCAAAAAGATGTGCCAAAAGTGACAAAAGGGTAAAAGTTATACGAAAGGGAATTGAGTATATATGCTTGAAATCTTATTATGACCAAAATCTGGAAGTGTATGGCCCTAATATGGACATACCAAACTCATTAACCCAACTTCCCTAACCATATCCACCAAGGCCCACCCATTTACCCATACCAAGCCCAATACCCAACACCCCACTTAACCCATCTGTTAAATATTAATTATATTTCAAAACGGATTAATTAATATTTAACAGGGCGCCAAACATATGTTTCTCCCCTAACCCACGATCTTACACACAGTAACCCAAACTCATAAACAAAGAACCCTAATCCGTATCTCCTATCAAAACATGGGGTTATTAGCTAAATCTTTCCAGAAACCTAATTAACTACACCCCATCACTTTCCCACCTCGAAACCCTATTCCCGACCTCCCCACATGGCCATAGGACCCTCCCCTGCTACAACTTTGAGCAAAAATCCAAAAGCAAGTAGAGAATCAACGGACGAAAGTAGTTCCTTCCTCCTCACAACTTTTTCAAGGGTTGTGATCATATATGGACAGCTAGCAACACCTCAGCTCATCACATGTATACTTTGACCAGATATTTCATCAAGAATTCAAGGGAAAATTCGGCAGTTCATAGTCTAGGGTTTATGGTAATTTGTTTTTCTAGATTATTCTTCTTACGTGTATAAATAGGGTGGCTTGTACCCTATTTCAATTGTTCTAGTTTTCTTGTAAAAACTTTTTTAATCAATGAATATTTAAAGTATTGTTAAATGTTTGCAAGTAACCGAGTTCCATCTTTTAGTTTGTGTTATCTAAATTTATTGCACTTGTTATTCCAAATTTATCAAATTACTTTTTCAAAAGATTTTTTTGTTAAGTACTTTGAGACCCACTGTTGTAAAGAATTTAGCAATCTTGACTGACAATCAAGATTGGTGATTGTGTTTACAAGGGTGTTTAATTCCCTGTTGTTTATCCTTGTTCTTTATCAAAAATCTTGTATTTCATTATTTTTGGTCAAAGTCCATTTTTATTGTTTTTCTTCTACTAACTGTGTCATAAGCTAACCATAAGCTCTTGACACAAGCTTATGGTTTAGGTTATGAGACTTAAATGTTTGTTCTTGGTTGTGTGTTTAAACAGCAAAAAGACATAAGCCATAAGGACTGTTGTAGTCCTTAGGCAGGGACTGTGGTAGTCCTTTCTCTACATCAGTCCTCATAAGCTAATCATTAAATCACTCACTCCTTTCATTCCTCTCAGTTGGTGGCATCAAGGAGGTCACTTGACTTGAACAAGGTCAATTCATGGTAACCCCTTTTGAACTCCCTTTGATTGTAACACCCCATTTTGATAATGGAATGTCACGCGTAATTATGGTGTGTCATCAAAGCATACAAGGAAAAATGTCTAAACATTACATGACCATAAAAGGAAAATACCGGAATCAAACATCGGTAGTCTAAAAGTAAAGCTCATCACACACAAACATAAGTACTGTAAAGGAAAGGACTAAACAATGTCCATAGCAAGTGTATCAAAGGAAAGATAATGCATAAAGTAAAGAAAGGCTAGAAAGCTTCCAGTCCATATGCACGTACGCTTAAAGTCTACGAGCGTCCCTGAGTACCTGCCGTTTTGGGAACATAGAAAAGGAAAACGGCTGAGCAATACGCTCAGTGCACGGATGTACAATAAAGCATGAATAGGATAAGCATATAACATATAACAGCGGAAGAAACTAAGTCCTGAATAACCTGGTTAAGTCTTGGTAAAACTGGTTTTATAGTTTGAAAAGCCTTATGTTTATCTTATAAAAACTGTTTAACATGTTCTACCATTAGCCAATATAGGTCATGAAAATCCACCGTGCATGAATATTTAGAGGGGTGACCTCATCATGCAAATTAGAGGGGCTGCCTCTAATTTAATATACTGGTTTTGGGTAGGAGGGATCAGCTCCTTGTGAAGGATGCAAGGCACACACCACATTCACACTGAGTAATCTACTGAAAAACATGTAACTAGGATGCACCCATACGCCCCACATGATAAATATAATAATATGGCCAAAAGCTGAAGGGACGCCACGAGCAATCACTCCGCCGTAGTGAAGTCATAACATCAGTGCCTCTAATGTTATGGTTATGGTACCTCCATAACTAGGTGAAACTGGTCATGCATGTATATGGCTATAGGTATTCTAAATTAAACATAAGCAAGTAAAACATATAACTTATACTACGGGAAAACATTTGGATGCATACGGGGAATCCTAATAAGGATAGAATGTCCATACTGAAAGGACGGAAATCCGTACCTTATGTCCAGTGAACGAAGAAGATGAACTGAGGAGAATCCTACTTCGGTATCACTAATGCTACATAAATACATACATGAATAAGTATCTGCTTACTAAATACGTAACTGGTTTTATGTCATGTCTTAGCTTATTTTATATGTTCATATCATGTTTTACTGTTTTAAGCCTTAAACTGTGTTTATCTTATATTCTGTCTATTCTGATTAAGTATTTCTGGTATTTCATGTATTATTATACTTACTGTGTAATAATAAGTAACTTTCCAAAAATAGCAGGTTTCCTAAAATAGAAGGTTTCCAAAACTAGAAAGTTCCTAAAAATAGAAAGTTACCAAAAATAGAAAGTTCCAAAAATAGAAAGTTTCTAAAAATAGAATTACTGCTTAAAATAGACAAGTTTCTAAAAATAGAAAGTTTCCATAAATAGATCAGCTGCCTTAATTAAATAAGTTTCCATAAATAGATTAGCTGCCTGAATTAATTAAGTTTCTAAAAATAGAAAGTTTCCATAAATAGATTAGCTGCCTTAATTAAATAAGTTTCTAAAAATAGAAAGTTTCCATAATTAGATATAAGCTGGTTAAATAAGCTAAGTATATAAGCCTAAGTGTTTTTCTGATTATTTTCTAGGTCATAATGACATAATGTATAGTTTATTAATTATTTCATGTAATTTAAATAAACTATAGGTTAAAAGTATTTAATTAAAATATATCATGTTTTTAATTAAATATAGTTAAATACTTAGGTTAAAACATGTATTATTATTTATTAATAATATAACCTAAGTCATGTTAATTAATTAATTATGACCATGGTTTTTAAATAATTAATTAATTATAAGTCTAGAAAATATAAAATACTTAGGTTAATAATTTCATGATCTAATAATTAAATATAACCTAAGTCGTGTTTTATTAAATTAATCATGTCATATTTATTAATTTAATTTTAACATATGATTATAAAAAAAAATCTTAACATAAACCGTGAACCGGATCTTGACTAGAAACCATGATCCGGACATGAAATCGACACCATACCCCGAACCACTTCGAGGTTCCCTTTGGTTTGCTGCTGCCGTGGGACCCATACCACCAAACCGGGACCATATAGTCTCGGTGGTGGTTTATTAGCCAAACCGAGACCCCCTTGGGGTTCGGTTTAGGCGTCGGCCAAACAAACACCCCTAAAAACAACCTTTTTGATTTTCCCAAAAACCATTTACATGTTTGATCTATGTTTTTAATTAGGTTTTTAAAAACATCATGTTCTTAATTATTTTATTAGATCAAATCAAAAAGAAAAGGATTAAAAGAATATACCGAATGCGTGGATCTAACGAGGATGAACACACACGAACACACGTACAAGATGCAAGATCAAAATCAACTAAACACCCCCTTTTTGGTGTTTATGTGCGGCGGCCACAAGAGAGGAAGGAGGAGAAGGAGAAAAATCTTTTAGGTTTTTGTTTAGGTTTACTGTAATGTGAAAATGACTAGCAAAATTTACCATAACCCCTTCTTAGTAAGTTTTGAGATGGGCTTGGCCCATCTCCTTAATGTTGTCGCGGGTAGGGGGCCCCATATGGGGTACCCGTACCGTTTTCCGTGTCTCGTTTTTTACTTGTTCGTTCGTGTTTATTTGTGTTCGCGTTTTGTGTGTTCTCATTAAATAATTACCGTGACCCCATATATTTATTCACACTCGTAATAAATATATATACGCAGTTAATATTAGTTCTTGATTTAATTACGTTCATGATTTCATGATCGCATGTTCGTGATTAATTATTGTTAAATAATTATTGCGTGTTCGTGCGTAATAAATACTTATCGTGTTCTAACACGTACGTAATACGTAAAATCCTAACATGTAAACGTAATCATACTATAAAAGGAAAGTTTTAATCTATTACGTACGATCTTAAGGGTACTATTCATGGTAAAAGCATGCGGGTTTTACAACTCTTCCCCCCTAAAAAGAATAACTCGTCCCCGAATTATAGATAAAGTAAACTGAAAAAGAAGAACATACCCGAATTCAAAATATGAAATGAGGGTAAGAAGCCCGGATAGACTCTTCTATTTCCCAAGTGGCTTCCCGCTCGGTATGATCCCTCCATAGGATTTTGACGAATGGAATCGTCTTCCTTCTCATGACTCGTTCTTGTCTGTCAAGAACTCATTCGGGTTCTTCTATAAAAGTGAGATCTTCACGTATCTGTTCCAGTGGATACTGAACCATGTGAAGGGGATGATATTGGTACCCTCTGAGTAAGGACACATGAAACACATTGTGTACATGCGAAAGCTGCGGAGGTAACGCCAACCGGTAAGATACTTCACCGACTCGTTCAATGATATTAAACGGTCTGATGAAACGAGGACTGAGCTTCCCTTTAATCCCAAAGCGTCTAACACCACGTGCCGACGAAACCTTAAGGAAGACGTGATCTCCTACGTTAAAATGTATGTCCCTACGATGCTTATCGGCGTAACTCTTCTGACGTGACCGTGCTTCCTGAAGTTTCTGCTTAGCTACTGCGATCTTTTCATTGGTCATCTCTATGGTTTCTGGTCCTTCAAGTGTTCGCTCGCTAACCTGATCCCAGCAGATTGGGGCGCGACACTTACTGTCATACAACATCTCGAAAGGAGCACACTTGATACTTGCGTGCCAACTGTTGTTGTATCCAAACACCACCAAACAGATGTAATCGTCCCAATCACTCTTCCATTCCAACGCACATGACCTCAACATGTCTTCCAATGTCTGAATCGTTCGCTCCGACTGTCCGTCCGTTTGAGGATGAAAAGCCGTGCTAAGCTTAAGTTGTGTACCCCAAGCTTTCCGTAGACTCTTCCAAAATCGCGAAGTGAAACGAGGATCTCTGTCTGAGACGATGTTGGATGGTGTACCGTGGAGTCTCATGATCTCTCTTCTATACGTATCGGCGAGTTTACTTACCGGATCTTCCTTGCGGATCGGTAAGAAATGAGTTGATTTGGTAAGTCGATCTACGATAACCCAAATTGCATCGTGCTTCCTCTTGGTAGGCGGAAGACCAGTAACAAAATCCATGGTGATTTTGTCCCACTTCCACTCTGGAATATCTAACGGTTGAAGGAGACCGCCAGATCACTGATGCTCGATCTTAACCTGCTGGCAGGTAAGACATTTGGAGACATAAGTGGCCACATCCTGTTTCATACCACTCCACCAAAAGTATTGCTTGATGTCATGGTACATCTTAGTCGAACCAGGATGTATAGAGAATGGGGAGCTATGAGCTTCAGCTAACAAGGCTTCCCGGAGTGCTTGGTCATCAGGAACACAAAGTCTTGTGCCCTGCCATACGATACCGTCTGCATCTACTCTGAATTCCGTCTGTTTCTCCAATTTCTGTACTATCGCCCATATTTCTCCATCATCTTTATGAGCTTCCTTGATCTTAGAGAGTAACTCGGGTTCTACTATAAGATTAGCCCAGTAACTGTGCTGTCCACGTACCATGATCTCGGTGTCTAGCCGCTCAAAGTCTCTTATGATTTCCTCCTCAATTTTAATGCCGTTGATCATTCCGGACTTTCTGCTAAGAGCATCTGCTACTACATTTGCTTTTCCGGGATGATACTGTAGATTAATGTCATAATCCTTCAACAGCTCTAACCATCTCCTCTGCCTCATGTTCAATTCACGTTGATTGAAGATATACTTCAAGCTCTTGTGGTCCATGAAAATGTCACATGATTCTCCATATAAGTAGTGCCTCCATATATTTAATGCAAACACGACTGCAGCAAGTTCCAAGTCATGCGTGGGGTAATTTTCTTCATAAGGCTTAAGCTGCCGTGAAGCGTACGCGATCACTTTCCCATGTTGCATGAGAACACAGCCAAGTCCCTTCCCCGATGCATCACTGAAGATTTGAAATCCACCCGTACCAGATGGGAGAGTAAGAATAGGTGCAGATACTAGCTTCTGCTTCAGGTCTTCAAAGCTCTTCTCTCGTTCTTCAGTCCAGACGAATTTCTCCCCTTTCCGCATCAGTTTGGTCAATGGTAGTGCTAAGCGGGAAAAGTTCTCCAGGAACCTACGGTAATAGCCAGCTAAGCCTAAGAAACTGCGGACTTCCGTCGCTGAAGTCGGCCTCGACCACTTAGTAATGGCCTCAACCTTCGTTGGATCCATAGTTATTCCTTCTGCTAATACAATGTGACCTAAGAATGCCACCTTGTCTAACAAGAACTCACACTTGGAGAATTTAGCATACAGCTGCTTCTGGCGAAGAATCTGTAGTACTGTACGAAGTGCGTCAACAGGTCGAACCTTATCTTCAAATTCTAGGGGAAGACTCTTGTATACATGGGTGATTAATACAGAGTCCCTCAAAGGCGTGGAAATAGTAAGCCTATTCTCTAGTGGCATGGGGAGCATCCTAATGTTCTTAGCATAAGCAGTAGAAATAACCGAGTGAGTAGCACCCGTATCGAAAAGAACACATGCAGCTTGACCATACATATACAAGACTCCAATGATGGTACCTGTAGACTTGTTGGCCTGGTCTCGAGATGTCGTGTAGACACGCCAGTGGTAGGAGGCGGCTTGGAATCAGCATGTCCCGATGTGCCCTCCATCTCGCCCTTTCGGCAATCCTTCATGATATGGCCAGGAAGACCACACTTGAAGCATGCGTCAGTGTTACGACGGCATGGCCCTGGGTGCCTACGGTGGCAAGTAGAGCAAAGAGGATGCGTAAATCCTCCAACAGGTGCTCTGGCTGGCTGGTAACCTGATAAAGCATTTTACATAAGACTGATAATAGGGTACAAAGGACAATGCGGATAATCGTAAGATTGAATACCAGTGATAGCTGGACGGATAGGCTGTGAACCTCTCTGGTTCTGGTCCCTACCGTTTCCATGGTTCCTGGTAGAAGTTTTTGCTAAAGTGTCAGAACATGAGTTATAACATGAAATCATAAGAGAATTGCGTAAGTATTAGGACCTGCTGCTGTTGGAGTGTCCAGCGTTGTTACGGTAATTATCATTACCGCCACACCTATCCGTAGCAGAACGGTCGTTGGTCTGACCGTTTCCCTTGGGCTGATGAGGCTGCTGCTGAGTAGCCGGCTGAGACTGGTCCCCAGTTTTCTGCCTGGAAGATACATTTAAAGAGATGAATATTTGACATATATGGAAAGAATACGGATTGATCACCGCTTGAATACGAATGTTTACCTCTTGTCGGGTCTCTCAGCTTCCCCGAACTCATCTCTCTCCTGCAGCATCTCCAGCTTACGTGCTGCATCGGCCACTTGTGCTACAGTGTTGAACGTAGCACACACCAGATTATTTGCGACTGATGTGCGAAGAGCCCATCTAAAGTGGTGTGCCTGCTCTTCAGGAGTACCTGCTGTCGCACCAAGGAAACCAGCTAAGCGAAGAAAGCGCTGCATAAACTCGTTGTTATTCTCCCCAGCTCTCTGTCGGATCCCATGGTACTCCCTCTTGAGCTTGTCTTGCTCAGCCTTGGGAAAGAACTGCTCCATCACCCTGTCCTTGAACTGAGCCCAAGTCAAACCAGCAACCCACTCGTCACCTCCCTCAGACTGCATCAACGCTAACCACCAATTTAGCACATCGCCTTCGAACCGACATCATGCCAACCTCGCCTTGTACGCGGGGTCACAACCCATAGCATTGAAAATCTTCTCGATGTGAGCCAACCAGCTTTCAGTATCACTGGGGCTATCTGTTTTCTCAAAAGCTCGAGGACGAAGCTTGTTGAATCTCTCCAGCCATACTGCCAATGTCACTGGAGGAGGAGGAGGTGCCTGATTATGCTGCTGATTGTTGGCAGCTTGAACCTCAGCCCTGATGTCATTCCTCAGTTGAGGAAGCAAAGCCTGCATTGCAGCTTGGATTGCAGCATTGAGCTGTTCCTATTCGCGTGTGAGAACCATCTGACAGTATAACATAAAACATATGATTAAACAGATCAAAACATAAAATATATATATACATGAAAAAAATTATACCAAAATTCAAGAGAAAAAATTATATGCAAGAAAATTTTGTGTATGCATGCATGATGCAGTTTTATGAAAAATTTTGTATGCTCGAGAGTGAACGCCTATGGTCAGTTCACCCAAAATAAAAGACATGGCGAGGGGACGCCTATGGGTCGGTCCCAAATTTAAAAGTTTCGATAAAACACATGCGACTAAATAGGGCCAGTCCTATACCAACCATTACTTAGTCATAAACCTGCGACAATGACATATATATGTATGCATAAAAATGATGAATGCATGAAAACGACTGTCAGTTCTAGGAAGACCATAGTGACTACCCACTAATCACATGTCATATTTTGAGAGCCTACAGGTCGAAGCCTTGGCTATGATACCATAATTGTAACACCCCATTTTGATAATAGAATGTCACGCGTAATTATGGCGTGTCGTCAAAGCATACAAGGAAAAATGTCTAAACATTACATGACCATAAAAGGAAAATACCGGAATCAAACATCGATAGTCCAAAAGTAAAGCTCATTACACACAAACATAAGTACTGTAAAGGAAAGGACTAAACAATGTCCATAGCAAGTGTATCAAAGGAAAGATAATACATAAAGTAAAGAAATGCTAGAAAGCTTCCAGTCCATATGCACGTACGCTTAAAGTCTACGAGCGTCCTTGAGTACCTGCCGTTTTGGGAACATAGAAAAGGAAAACGGCTGAGCAATACGCTCAGTGCACGGATGTACAATAAAGAAGAAATAGGATAAGCATATAACATATAATAGCGGAAGAAACTAAGTCCCGAATAACCTGGTTAAGTCTTGGTAAAACTGGTTTTATAGTTTGAAAAGCCTTATGTTTATCTTATAAAAACTGTTTAACATGTTCTACCATTAGCCAATATAGGTCATGAAAATCCACCGTGCATGAATACTTGGAGGGGTGACCTCATCATGCAAATTAGAGGGGCTGCCTCTAATTTAATATACTGGTTTTGGGTAGGAGGGATCAGCTCCTTGTGAAGGATGCAAGGCACACACCACATTCACACTGAGTAATCTGCTGAAAAACATGTAACTAGGATGCACCCATACGCCCCACATGATAAATATAATAATATGGCCAAAAGTTGAAGGGACGCCACGAGCAATCACTCCGCCGTGGTGAAGTCATAACATCAGTGCCTCTAATGTTATGGTTATGGTACATCCATAACTAGGTGAAACTGGTCATGTATGTATATGGCTATAGGTATTCTAAATTAAACATAAGCAAGTCAAACATATAACTTATACTACGGGAAAACATTTGGCTACATACGGGGAATCCTAATAAGGAAAGAATGTCCATACTGAAAGGACGGGAATCTGTACCTTATGTCCAGTGAACGAAGAAGATGAACTGAGGAGAATCCTACTTCGGTATCACTAATGCTACATAAATACATACATGAATAAGTATCTGCTTACTAAATACGTAACTGGTTTTATGTCATGTCTTAGCTTATTTTATATGTTCATATCATGTTTTACTGTTTTAAGCCTTAAACTGTGTTTATCTTATATTCTGTCTATTCTGATTAAGTTTTCTGGTATTTCATGTATTATTATACTTATTGTGTAATAATAAGTAACTTTCTAAAAAAAGCAGGTTTCCTAAAATAGAAGGTTTCCAAAAATAGAAAGTTTCCAAAAATAGAAAGTTACCAAAAATAGAAAGTTTCCAAAAATAGAAAGATTCCAAAAATAGAATTACTGCTTAAAATAGATAAGTTTCTAAAAATAGAAAGTTTCCATAAATAGATCAGCTGCCTTAATTAAATAAGTTTCCATAAATAGATTAGCTGCCTGAATTAAATAAGTTTCTAAAAATAGAAAGTTTCCATAAATAGATTAGCTGCCTTAATTAAATAAGTTTCTAAAAATAGAAAGTTTACATAATTAGATATAAGCTGGTTAAATAAGCTAAGTATATAAGCCTAAGTGTTTTTCTGATTATTTTCTAGTTCATAATGACATAATGTATAGTTTATTAATTATTTCATGTAATTTAAATAAACTATAGGTTAAAAGTATTTAATTAAAATATATCATATTTTTAATTAAATATAGTTAAATACTTAGGTTAAAACATGTATTATTATTTATTAATAATATAACCTAAGTCATGTTAATTAATTAATTATAACCATGATTTTTAAATAATTAATTAATTATAAGTCTAGAAAATATAAAATACTTAGGTTAATAATTTCATGATCTAATAATTAAATATAACCTAAGTCATGTTTTATTAAATTAACCATGTCATATTTATTAATTTAATTTTAACATATGATTATAAAAAAAATAATCTTAACATAAACCGTGAACCGGATCTTGACTAGAAACCATGAACCGGACATGAAATCGACACCATACCCCGAACCACTTCGGGGTTCCCTTTGGTTTGCTGCTGCCGTGGGACCTACACCACCAAACTGGGACCATACAGTCTCGGTGGTGGTTTATTAGCCAAACCGAGACCCCCTTGGGCTTCGGTTTAGGCGCCGGCCAAACAAACACCCCTAAAAACAACCTTTTTTATTTTCCCAAAAACCATTTACATGTTTGATCTATGTTTTTAATTAGGTATTTAAAAACATCATGCTCTTAATTATTTTATTAGATCAAATCAAAAAGAAAAGGATTAAAAGAATATACCGAATGCGTGGATCTAACGAGGATGAACACACACGAACACACGTACAAGATGCAAGATCAAAATCAACTAAACACCCCCTTTCTGGTGTTTATGTGCGGCGGCCACAAGAGAGGAAGGAGGAGAAGGAGAAAAATCTTTTAGGTTTTTGTTTAAGTTTACTGTAATGTGAAAATGACTAGCAAAATTTACCATAACCCCTTCTTAGTAAGTTTTGAGATGGGCTTGGCCCATCTCCTTAATGTTGTCGCGGGTAGGGGGCCTCACATGGGGTACCCGTACCGTTTTCCGTGTCTCGTTGTTTACTTGTTCGTTCGTGTTTATTTGTGTTCGCGTTTTGTGTGTTCTCGTTAAATAATTACCGTGACCCCATATATTTATTCACGCTCGTAATAAATATATATACGTAATTAATATTAGTTCGTGATTTAATTACGTTCATGATTTCATGATCGTATGTTCGTGATTAATTATTGTTAAATAATTATTGCGTGTTCGTGCGTAATAAATACTTATCGTGTTCTAACACGTACGTAATACGTAAAATCGTAACATGTAAACGTAATCATACTATAAAAGGAAAGTTTTAATCTAGTATGTACGATCTTAAGGGTACTATTCATGGTAAAAGCATGCGGGTTTTACATTGATAATGGTGGAAAAATGTGCTTATATGATTCTTTGCTTATAATCTATTTATTTGGTAAGTTATTAGTTGATTCATGTTTAGTTGATGTTATTTTTTAATTTGTTGGTTTTAAAAGTTGCGAGTTTGATTATTTGAAAAATCTTTTTGTTAAATTTTGTTTTTCTAGATTTATAGGGGTGTTTGGATCTAGACTCTTTTGACTTGTGGGTGACACATAAGCTTAAAGATCAACGCCTATACATTCTAATAGGCTAGCTTTAGGTTTCTTAACTCTTAGTTTTAATTTGGTAGTATAAAAGATGGAAGTTGTGAGTATCGCTTAAAAACTATTAAAACAGAAATAGTAGGTTGATTTAGCTTTGATATGATGTTTCATGTTTTGGATTTGGTTATTCAGCTAGGAATAGGTTTAGGTCTAGGTTCATCAGTTGTTATTTTGTGGAATATGTGGTTCTAATTGCAAGATTTGTGATTTAAATCTCATACTTTGGTTAAATATCTCAACAAAACCACCTTTCTGCATACAGTCGTATCAGCAGGCCTTTTGGGCTTATCTTTGTGATTTTATTATTGATTCTTTGATGGTTAGTTGCCTTTTAAGTTAATATAGTTATAGTATATATGGTATAGTAGTTTTGTGGATTTTAGGTGGCCAAAAATTAGCAAATTAAGTCACTGTATTGCCATAGAAGTCACCAGACCTCATCTTCTGTTTAAGGTTGCTGATTTTCGGGCAATTGTTGTTTGTTTTCTATGTTTGTGTGTTCATATAGGTTAGGACAGGTTTAGTTTGCTGGTACTTAGGTTTGTAAGGATCTTTGGAGGTTTAAAGACGCCTTGTAACTCACTGCTTATCCAAGTAGAACAACAACCTTAACTTTATGTCTTTTAACATACCAGCAAGTCTAAGTGTTGGAATTTTGGGTTTCATGGCTTGAATTTTGGCTCAATCATAGATCTTAGGGTATTTTAGGAGTTATACATCTAGTCTTACGGCTTGGTTCACTTTAGGTTGCTCATAGTTGCTGTTGTAGCCCACTGTTAGTACTATAAGCACCAACAGGCCCTCATTTCTTTGTTTTTTTTATTTCTTTGGTTTAATTTATGCTTGATTTGTGTGCATTTGTTGTTATTTTTGAGGTGTGGGGGTGACTTGTGAGCTCAACAAAACTCAACGACCCCAAAACGAGCTCTTCATAAACCCATCTATGACCTTTTATTCACGACTTGTGGCTTAATTTGGGACTTTAACAAGCGAAGAGAAGTAATCAGAGTTGTGTTTGAGTGTTGCATTAAAAAGAAAAAAACAAAAAAATTGGGGGTTGCGCAGCCTCGAACCCCCGACCTCTGCACACTGAACGCCTCAACACCACACACCAATACCAACGCGCCATAGGGACTTTACTGGTAACCATTTCCCATATTTAATATTTAAGGGTTACTTGTACTTGCTTATTAATTGTAGTTCGAGACCAATAAGCTCATTTCCAGCTTATTAGTCATTAGTTTTTCATCTTTTCCATTTTTCCCATAAACTTTATAGCATTTAGGATTTTTTTCCACACAATTTTTTTTCATGTATTAATTAATTTATTAGGATTATATTCTTTTTAAATTTTATAAAGTCATTAAAGAATAGGAAAAAGTATTTTTAATTTTTCAAAAAATAGTTTTTAGATTTAGTTTAATATAATCTAGGTTTAAAAACTTTAAAATTTGTATTTTGACTTTTCTTTAATTTTATTTATTTTTAGGTTTTTAATTAAACTTTAAAAATTAATAATAATTAAGTAAAACATTTTTACAAATTTTGGTTTTCATTTTTGTCTTAATTATAATTTTTAGAACTTAAATTAATTGTTTGGTAATTTTTAGGTGATTTTCATTTTTCGTCACGTTTTACGGTTTTACGTTTTGAGCGTCGTAGAGTAATTTTTAGCGTAACTCATCTTACTTTTCCAATCCTTCTCAACCAAAAACGTTACTAATAAAAACTTGATTTTATATTATTGGCACATAACACATACACCTCCGCCGAGAACGAACTTGTGTTTTCGTCTTTACGGTTGTCCTAAATCGTACCGATTAACACTTGCCACGGTTATTTGTTTTTCCTAAAACGAGTGACTAAAAATACAACAATCAAAAGCCCAACGACTAAATCATTCTTGGCCAGTTTGTTGATGTTTTTGAAGTTGAGGGGAGAGAGTCTCTTGTGCCAGAGCCAGTTTTCACTATCAGAGGCTTTGGCAAAGAGACATGTGTTGTTTCCTTCTGGATATGATGTCATGTCAATAACATACACATCCCTTCTTCTAGGTGCAACAAGAACAACATCATCATTTTGATTGAATATTGTTCCTTGGATCTTGGTGAACAAAACTTTGAAACCAACATCACAAAGTTGACTGATGTTGATTAAGTGTGAAGGTGATTCCATTATAATCCACTGAGCCATATCCTTTAGTATCCCCTGAGGAGTCATCTCCAAAGACTACCTTGGGACCAGACTCCTTTTTATATCTATGCAGATATTGTTTAAACCTTGTCATGTGTTTGGAGCGCCCACTATCCAGATACCAAACCGATTTCTTCAGGTATTCCTACATAGATATAATGAAACCAAATTAGTTTCGATGATGAACCCACTTTCCAATGGGTCCATGTTGTCGCTGACCAGCGACATTGGGTCATCTTTGGTTCCTTTCTCCCCCTATTTGGTTGCAATCTCTGGTTTCATGACGCATACTTCCACATATGTCACATTCGGGATATTGTTCACACTCATCAGAGTGATGATCATAGAAACCATAGTACTTGCAAGAAGGAGAGGGTCTGGAACTTTGAGGACGATCTCTGGGTCTGGGTTCTGGTCTCCTCGAGGACTTGTGAGGAGTTTGAGACCTGATTTTGAGTCTGGCCTTTTGGACAGCGATAGTTTCCTCATGTTCCCTAGAGGTATGTTCAGTTGACTCACATGTGATACACTTGGGTTTCTTTGAACAATTGTTAGACAAGTGATTTTTGAACCCACAATGCTTGCAAGGTCTAAACATAGTTCTCCCCTTTGAGCTGCTAGACCCCTCATCATGAGAGCTAACAGATGAAATGTCAAATGATGGTTTGATATGAGCTTTCAAACCTTTAACTTCCTCCAGTATGGTAAGAAGAAGTTTCTTAGTGGGAGATAGCTATTTAGAGACAGGTTTTGTTTTGGTATCTTTGGGTTCTTTGGCAACAAAAACCTTTTTATGAGTTTTTTCAGCAACTCTGGTTGTTGATGTGACAAGGTGGGGTGTACCAGAGGCTTCGGCGGTTGGTTTGGAACCTAGTATAGAGTCAGAAGGCTCAGCCCCAACAAGTTTTGGAAAAGCTGGAGGGGAGGTGGACTCATCTGACTCTTCTTTAGAGACATTCTCAACCACTGTGGTGGTATTTGGAGAAGAATCATTTGATGGGACAAATTTAACTTTGGCCACTAGTATATGTTTCTTATGCCTACCCTTTCCCCCGATTGCTTGAACCCTATTTCCCGGAATGTTTCAGCAGTAAAATCTTCCACAAAGTATTGACCTTTGTTCCATTTTTAATGGTCTTTCTAAGTTCAACATTTTCATCAATCAAAGATTCCTTTTAAGAGGTGGGTTTGCTTACTTCATTTTGAAGTTGATTATCAAGATTTACAAAAGGTTTAAGATTGGTTAACTCAGATTGACAAAGATTTAACTCAGTTTTAAGATTATGAACTTTGTATAACATATTTTTTCTTTGTTCTTCCATAAAATGGAGGTCAACCAAGGTGTAGTCACTGAGATGGTCTCTATCAGGACCTTCGGGCATAGTAAGTAATCTTGTACCTTTTTCATGGTGATATCAACCCATTGTCCAGATCTTGTTTCACTTTTACCAACAGTTGGTTCCTCATCAGCGACAACCATGAAAGCTCTGACAGTAGTGGTGGCTTCATCCTCTGATGTATGAGGTTCATCATCCCAATCAAACGAATCACTTTGGACTTGTCAACTTTAGCAGCTCCAACTCTACCAGACCTCTTGTAATATCTCTTTTCTTCAGCGAGAAGAGATCTATCATGGAATTCAGCATGCAGCTCATCAAGAAATTATTGTCTGCTTCGAGTATCTTCTTCTATATCAGAGTCGTTGTCCTAAAAGGAATGGTTAGAAATAAGAGCTTTTGATCCAGAGATCTGAGTGGTAAACTTGTCAGTTTTAGACTTATAGATTGAATCAATCAGACCTTCTTCATAATTGTATTTACCAAACAGTTAAGCCAGAGTGTCATTTTTTATTGCATTATTTTCTCTAAGGGTCTGGTTTAAGCTAAGCCATTTCCTAGGCAATATTGTTAACAAATGTAGCATTGACCTCAACCTTTGGTAGAACTACATCATTATTTCCTAGATCATTCAGCAAAATCTTAAGCCTAGTGTAAGTTTGAGCAACAGTTTCTGTTTCTAAGGCTTTAAAAGCATTAAACTTAAGTCTCTAGGCTTGAATTTTGGTTTCTTTTGTTTCTTCTAGACCTTCATACCCTAGAACCAATTCAGTCCATATTTCTTTTGCAGAATTATATTTTATGATAGACTTCCTTATGTTATTAGGTAGACAAGAGACTATGATACTTTTGAGTCTCTTGTCCTGGTTTTCCAGACGTGTATCCGCTGGAGACCACTGCTTAACAGGTTTCTTGATGGTTCTTTCAGGGGTAGATGAACTAGCTAAAGGGACATAGGGTCCATTTTCCAATATTTCTATCAAGAAAGGTTCTAAGCCATCTAGATATATTAGAAATTTGCTTTTCCAACTAGCAAAGTCTTCTTCATCGAATGCTGGGACATTAGACACATGTGACCCCCCTCGAACATCAAGAAGTTGAGGAAGGTCGTCATCATTATTACCAGTCCTTACAACAAATGTAGGCATGGTAGTAGTGTGTAGAAACTAGAAGGGGGGGTTGAATAGTTTCTCTTCGATTGGTGACCAAATTAAAATTACTTTCAATTTGGTTTGTATCAAAACTATCTTTTACTTGAGGCTAAGTTGCATAATGATTAGGTTCAATTGAAATGCACTAGCAAGGATAATAAGCAAATATAATGATAATGAAATAAGTAAAGAGTAAGGAAGGAGACAACCTAGTGGGAAGACACCAAGATTTATAGTGGTTCGACAACGAGGCTCTATCCTCGTTTCTACTCCACTCCTCGAGTACACCTACTCGAGATTTCCACTATATCCACAAGCTCCCTTCTCGGCGGAGAAAACCTTACATCGTTGCTTACATTATTTTCCGACACTAAGCTAAATGTCGAGACCTAATCTTTAGCTAGGACCAATCTACACGACGTTGCCTACTTCACGATTTAACGACACAAGGCTAGATGTCGGGTTCTAATCTTAAGGTAGAACCAATCTTCACGACGTTGCCTACTTCACCATTTTACGACACAAGGCTAGATGTCGAGTTCTAATCGAAAGCTAGAACCAATCTTCATGACTCTTCACTTTGAAGCTAAGTGAGAACTTCACACAACACAACTACTAATCACTTTAAAGTTTAGTGAGAACTCACAAGACACAACCACATCACTTTATAGTTTAGTGAGAACTCCTAATCAAATCTATTACAACTCAACTAGACTTATCCAAGTACACACATGTAGCTTGGATTTACACAACACAAATCCAAGCAAACACATATGCAATGGATGACACAACAAATCCAAGTATCCACAAATAACTTGGATGAACACAACTAGTCCAAGTATTTATAAATACATTAGATTGACCTAAAACAAAAAGGGTATCATGATGAATATGACTAGCTCATAGATTCATCTTTATCACTACACTAGTGAGTGATTGATCTTCTCATTGGACATGGTAAAGGAGGGGATCAAGAGGATAATCATATGTAAACATCCTTAACAATTTAAGTGATCATTTACTAATGATTATGCTATAGAAAATAGAAAGAGGGCTGAGAAAAACGTCCAAGAGGCTTGCTGGAAAATGAGATTTGACCCACAATTTAAAGGAGACAAAGTTACAACGGATCTATAACGGCTACTTTGCGCGGTACCTTATCTCACCCCGCGGTACCATATCGCTAAGGTACCGCGTAGGTACTTAAGGTACCGCCACTAGACTCCGCTTCGTTTTTTGTCTTTTAGTGGGGTGGGAATATCTGAGGTATTTGAACCCTTCAAAGGATATTCTAACAGCATTTGGAATATGCCATTTTCAAATTTTCATTTTCCATTTTAATAAAACATTTTCTAAAAAAGAAAGTTTATTAAAAAGTCTTTTGTCTTATTAACAAAAGTGAGTTTTAAGGATAATCATTTTGATGATCACTAAGTATGATTAAGAAAGGTTAGTGATATGATTATTACCTTGATGATAGTGTTAGTTAAATAATTCATTTTGTGTTTTACACTAAATGTGTTGTATGGTTTGTTGTGATCAAAACTAAGAAAGATTAGTTAACACTAATAATGTTTTTAGGCATCACTTGCATTAACAATCTCCCCCTTTTTGATTACGACAAACGATAAACTCATTTACGTAGAAACACAAACTATGGAATTATTAACTAGTTTATCACTATCATTTCTCCCCCTTTGTCGTAGCAAAAAGGTTAGCATAAGTCTTTGAAGAACATCAAAATTTGCTAGTAGCTCCCCCTTGGTGGTTGCTCCCCCTTGCTTGGGGCACCAAGTTTGTGAGCTAAGGTTACATGCTACACAAAGGTTAGTAGAAAGGAAAGAAACACCAATGTATATATGATCACTACCTACTAAGTAACTTGAGAGGGAGAAAGAGAAGAAATCTCAAATTAGAAGCAAGTATTTTGCTAAGTATGTCCAAAGAGGTAATTGACAAAATCAAACTTCAATTCAATGAAGATGATAAGCTTGTCAATGGGTTAAAGCTTTAGAATTGATGGAATCACCCATAAGCAATTGTAAAAAGATTAACCAAGATCAACTCAAAATAGAACTAATGAAATAGCACACAAATAACACAAAGGTAAAAAAAATACAACAAAGAAGATAGTCATACACATAGTATGAGTATCAAAAAGCAATAAATATGGAAAATAAACCACTAAGCATAAGCTAGTCTAATAGTGATATTTTCCAAGATTGCAAAAAAAAACTAAAAAGACGACGATGCATCATTCGAAGTTTTGTCCACCAGAACGAAAACTTGAATAGGAGGTCGAGTGAGGAGGAATTCAAGAAAATTTAACTTTTCATACACATGAGCAAGTTCAATTTGTTGAAATCGGCAACAATCACACGAGGATCCATGATGCAACACAAAATCATTTGATGAGGGTATGGCATCAAACTTAGGGTTTGGTGGTGGTGGGGTAAAGGGTTTGGGAGTGTTTTCACAATACCTTGTGAGGTTTGGGAAGGTTGAAAGGTCATTGAGTTGAGGGGTATTGAAGGATTGTGGTGGTGGTAGAACATTTTCTTTTGCTCCGGTGATGGGGTTTATGGTGTAAGTCTCATTCCAATACTTGATTGGAGAGAAGGTAGGGTTTTTGGGTGGTTTGGACGAAGATGGTTCATTCTTCTTAACCCAAACGGGTCGAACAGAGATTTTCGGTTTCTTTGAAAGCTTGGATGAGGAAGCTTTGGGTGAGAGGGGTTGTGACAAAGAAATGTCAAGGTTAGGAATGTAGGAGTTAGGCATTGTGAGAGTGTGAGAATGAAATCTCAAGGTTATGTGAGAATGAATTCTCAAGGTTGGGAAGGTGTGAGAATGAAATCTCAAGGTTGGGGTATAAGTAAAATGTAATCAAGGTAAGAATTTGAATACAAAATGTGTAGTGTCAAGGAATGTTTAGTCAATTTGAGTAAACAAGGAATCTTGACTGGGAATAGGGTTTTAAAATTTTGACCAAAAAAATCGTCAAAAGCCACTTTCTGGCCGCGGTACCTTATAGGGGCCGGCGGTTCCATATCACTAAGGAACCGCGTCCAGTGGAATTTAAACCATGTTTTTCCTGGGTTTTGGGAAAAACTAAGACTTTTTCAAAAAGTTGCAAATCTTGGAATTTTACCTCTATTAGAACCAAAATATGCTAGGGTTGCATAAAGCAACACATTCACAAAGAATGTCTTGACAAAGGGTGACAAAATAATTTAGATATCATTTTGAACCAATTTTAGTCAAGTTTAGGGGTTGTGATAGATTTAGGTTCAATTTTAATTTCAAATTAAAGTTGATTAGTGTGCACAAAAGGATAGAATCACACAAAGCTAAATCCATAAGTCAACAACATGAAACATTCATTAGGGAAACAAGTACAAAGACAAATGAAACTAACTAATACATAGCTAGCTTATCATTAAATCCAGATAAGTAGTTTTCTTTGGCTTGTTGTTGAAAACTCTTATTATGAAAGCTCCATCATTTATCTCCTAGGAGGAGGCACTACTAGAAAATGGACTTAAAGTAACACTCGTAAAGTGATATATTATGTCTTAAAAATGTTGCATTATGCATAATGCGACACTTTATGAAGTGCTATATTATGCAACGTCGCCTTAGGTATAAGTGACACTTTGAATTAGAATGTGTAACACTTTTTTAATGTGCTGCCTATGTTTTACCAATGTGATACTTTAAAATGCAACACTTTTTACACTCATACACAACACTTTTTACACTCAATTGTAACACTTTTACTATGAATTGCAACACTCATTAGACTAAAATGCAACACTTTATATACCAAAGTGCAACACTTTTTACACAAAAATGAAAAAAAAAATTCACTCAAGTGTAACACTTTTAGATTAAACTGCAACACTTTCTACACGAATTGGAAGCAATATTTTCGCACAATCGCAACACTTTTAGATTAAACTGCGGCACTTTCTCATTGTTACAACGAACTATGCAACACTTCATTCTATAAAATGCAACACTTCTAGATTTTTTCTTTAACATAAGGCAACACTTCCATAAATGATTAATAACAACATCTGACACAATAATATGCAATATTGGTATCATACGTATTCTTCAAAAATGAAAAAGGTCTGATAATACATTAATTTTTAACATGTGTTCAACCAAAGGAATACAAAAATACCATAGATAATATTCAGGTTTTACGTTGAACAAATCGTGCAATGTAAGATAACGAACATAAAAGTTCTATTAAATAAAAGAAAAAGCATTCAAATCATAACCCTAGACATCTTGACTTCATCTTTTCAAATCTTCACATGCAGCTTGAAGTACTCTGAAACGACGTTGCCTGGTCCAATATGAAAACGATAGAAAATCTTGTTAGTTTACACTCATGATATAGTTTTGGGCAAAAAAACTAATAATATAGATCTTAATATGATATGATGACCAAAGTGAACTTTTCAATTCATAAATAAAATGGAGACCTAACACGCAATGCTCTTCAAATGTTATAAATGTGTAATACCATTGTAAAACATTTTGCTACAAGTGCTACAGGTTCTGCTATGTTCCGCTACAAGTTCTGCTACCTTAGTTATGCTACCTTAGTTACGCTATTGTATGTACTTGTATTATCACATACCAACACTTAACCCCCCCCTGACAATTACCCATCCCGATATCCATCCAGGTAGCTTCTTTTTAAAACCAATGCGCCATATGAAATATAACTAGACTAGTCCAACAAATTTACTCATGTAATATGTTTAGAGCAAGTTTTATATGTACAATTATAAATTAAGGGCGTACCTTGAACCAAACATATACGATAGCTCATGTTAAAAACTCTTTAACAATTCTGGCAGGTAACTTTTGAATAAGCATAGCGAATGCATCTTCAACAAATTTGTCACGTTGGTCTTCAATGTCTTTACGCATATCTTCTAGTTCAGCTTTGTTTCTTTTATGTTCCTCTGCTATCTCGAGTTTCTTCTGTTCATGATCATCTTCAATTTGTTTTCGCATTTCAACCAAACGATTCACTTCAGTATCTATATTAGTTCTCACAGATTCCATAAGCTCCCCTGGAACCATGTATGACGTCTCACTCCCACTCACCTTCTTTATTAACTTGTTTGTAACACCCCTCCCAAAAAGTCTACGGTGTCCGTTGTACTCTTTGTTCATCACAGCAACAAAAGCATCTACAGATGAACTTCCACCTTCACCACTTTCGTCTTCTTCTGGAGCGCTATAGTTCTTCATTTGTTCCTTCATTAACAATGGAAAAAGTTTACCAATCTGATTACTACTACTAATTAATTGTACAATTAAATATATATCTTACAATGAGATTTTCTGTGTCATCATACGTATCAGCATATAAATGTCCTTGTTTCCTTTCACGCGTGCGCTCAAACATTTTGGTTAAGCTGGGAGGTTCTTTGTTTGGATCTTCATTTTTCTGTACTTACAACAAAGAAAAGCAGCAAGTTAGTATCACCGGCGGGTATGCCCTTAAAAGCATATATCATAAACAACACAATTACTACTTACCAAATCCTCACGAATCCTTGCAAAACTTTTTGGACCAGCTGTATGCAAGTTTTTTTGCGACATTCGACGTTTCTTTGCGATTAAACAACGCTTCTGTACATAGATATATAAACTTATCAAAAGAAATATTATAATTTAAAGGGGCAATCTCGTGTTTGTGGTTTTTTTGTGTATGCATGCAAGTCCGAGGTTTCATCACATTGGGCATTTTTCTTGTTTCTAATCTTTTATTTGGGTCATTTTGCTATTGTGGATCCATTATGATGCATGTATTTAAGCAGCTTGTATCGAATCTAAAACTAACATGCAAAAGGTATATAACCACATCAGCCCACGTGCCCCACCTCGCTTTGCCCCAATGTGGAAAGCAATGCTCAAAGCTGATCCAATGGCTGAGATTTTGGAACACGACTATTTCGTTTCAAAGTCCTAAGCAAAAACTAACAGCTCATTATAACATTATCCGAGATTGATTTGGATCAAGTGTTGTAAAACCAGTAATACATTCTTAAACAAAAAAAAGTTCTAGTTTCTAATACCTAATACCTATAGCATACAAACTCTAGATATCACATAACATTATCCTAACCTAATATGTAACTGATCATAACATCATTTTCTACTGATTTAAAGTAATTTTGAGGCAATAATTATAAGTAACAAATTACCTGATCTTCTTTAGTATTCCATAAGCGAAGCAACTGCATAAAATCCTTTTCTGGGATGCTTTTTGGACGTTGCTTTAATCTAGTGCTGTTGTCCTTGAGGTCATAAAAGTGCTTCTTCTTAAGCCTAGATTTGTGTCCCCTCCATAACGCTCCAATAGACTGTAACACATAAGACTTTGCCTCCACGGGCACAATGTATTTTTCCTAAACCAAAGAGTTATATGTTAGTACAAAAACATAAGGAAAACATCTATACATATAAGTAGGGTATAACAACATATAAACATACCAACACGTACTCCCACATTCTGTCCTTATCAGGCACTTTGTGCCATGTACTACAAGTCAATGGACAATAACTATAAGTGCGAGCTATTGTACCCAAAAAACGAGAGAATTTTCCTACTACATCGTTCTCCTTTGTTGAAGGTCCGATAGGTTGCTTAAATTCATTGCATATGATAACCTCACGTCTTTCGAATTCTCGCGTATGTATGTTATGCATCATTGTTGGTCCTCTTTTCTTAGTTGTAGAGATACCTAAAACACGAGACATATACTAAGTTAATATATAGAGGAATGTGAGTGTGAGGCTATAATGTATTTAAAGTAAGGTATACAACGTATTAAAACTATGTCACAATATCAATATAAAAGACCTAATTTTATCTAAAAATGCATAATAAGCCAAACAAATCCTATGGTATTAAAGTTAAACCTGTGCCCTTTTGTGATCCGTCGATTTGAAGTATTTCAAGTTCAGCATCCTCATTTTCAAACTCATCCTCGCAGCCATCATATTCTTCATTAGCTTCTATGTTTTCATTCTCGTCATCTTCAACAGATTCTTCATCATCTTCATTAACATAAAAAGAAAGGTAGATAATGGTTGTTATTATGTCTAAGCCATGTATTCATTTCAAGTTATGATGAATTACTCTAATTAAAATAATCTAAAAACAATACACATACCCAATCTCACGTCATCCTCCATGTCTTCATTCTCATCGTCTTCATAGCCTCCATCCTCTCTATACGCTACATTAACAGCTGTGATCATAAAAATGTAAATATGATAGAAAAAAGGTTGACAAAGGCCCTTATAATGTTTTTGGATGCTAAATCATATACGTACGTTGATATATTAAGTCATCCTCGTCCTCGATGTCTTCGTCAGCTGTTTGACTCCTTGATCCACTTAAGATGCTTGTTGTGGCAGAATTGGGTTTTTTTGCATTCTTTTTCAACACAGCCCTTTGCATTTGTGAGCCTTTTTTGTTTAATAATAGTTCACCCATGGTGACATTTGTTCTCGATTGGTGCTTTCCTACCTCATCTATGTCTCTTTCATTGAAATCTGTAATAACCGAAAAATAGTTAACAAATTTAGTATTTTAATTTTTGAAGTTTGTGGCTGCTAAATCATATTGGTACCTTGAGATCTTAAGACTTCCTCATCATCGGTGTGTTCGTCAAAGAGTTGTCTCGTTGATCCACTTGAAATGGTTGTTGGAGCAGAATTGGTCTTTGTTGTATTTTTTTTCAGCACACCCTGTTGCATTTGTGAGGGTTTTTTGTTTAATAACAGTTCACCCATGGTGACATTTGCTCTCGATTGCTTCTTGCCTACCTCATCTATATCTCTTCCATTGAAATCTGTAATCACGGAAAAAAGGTTAACAAAATATATTATTTTAATATTTGAGTTTTGTGCTAAATCATATATGTACCTTGAGATCTTAAGACATCCTCATCATCAGTGTGTTCGTCAAAAAGTTGTCTCGTTGGTCCACTTGAAATGGTTGTTGTAGCACAATTAGGCTTTGTTTTATTCTTTTTCAACACAGCCCTTTGCATTTGTGACCCTTTTGTCTTTAACAAGAGCTCACCCACGGTTAGTTTTGATCTCGGTTGATTCTTTTTTGTTGCACTTGTATCAACAAATTCTAAATTTTGTTCATTAGCTTCATCACATTGTTGTAACCTACTCTTTTTTGACGCATTAGAATCAGGAAAAGTTTGTTGTCCTTCGCATCCTTCCTCAACTGGTATGGTGCGGGAGTCATTAGGAGCAACAATGCGTTTCTTTGCTAAATTAGCATATTTGTTCATGGATAATGGCGCAATAAACTGTGGACGATGTTGCTGTATGAACATAAATATGTATTAGATAAAAATGTATAAAAATGTATACAAATTTAAAAATGAAACGTGTCTCGATTACTTACCGTTTTGGCCGCTCTAAGACTTCTTCCAGAAACTTCTTCAGGAACACGTTTGGCATCTCTCTCACTAGTAGTCGTTGGATTATTTTTCGTTTTCTTTGGCTTTTGGCTATCTACTAAACTTGTCAAAGAATTTGCCATATTTTTAATCCCTAACTGTCTTAATCTCTCTTGGTTTTCTTGAACCCTTAACAATTTACTCTTCTCATAATCGCTTATATGTGTCGGTGCACTTTGGTCTTGACTGTTTTTTTTTCCCATAACTGACCTTTGGCAAGTAAAAGAAAACATTAGTATCAGGACTGAAAATACCAAAACCATGGCATACAAATAAAATACAAGCTAAAAGTTGCAGCTATATATTCAATTCACCATTCTTCTAAAGTGTAAATCCATTATCCAAACACCCTTTTACATTCATTAGCAGACCATAATGTACAAATGATGCATATTTTAAATTTGAATCCGTACAGTAAGTTATATCTAGAAATTATTTGATAACTTAAAAGGGCGTATGCTTTAAATTTAGCAATCAGAATGGACAAACTCATGTTAGAATGGCCAATTGATACAACCTCTCATGTCGAAATTAACTTCCTAAAAATGACACGAGATGATTGACAAAATAAAAAGAAATTATAAGAAATACGGTTACATTTTCCATCTAGTGTTTCTTTCCACCCAGTCATGCACCAAGTTCGCATTTCATTGAACACTAACTAGTGAGATGTATCAATGAAGTACTAAGAAAATAAGAAAAGTGGAAAAATGTCATTTGGCAAAACCGAACCTTTGACATGTTCAAGTTTGTTTTGGGAAGTTGACAACTTTAGTTCTCTAATTTGTATATTCTCGTTCCATTAATAGTCCTGACCAGTTAGGTTATTATAGAAAAATGATATACATCTGCACTAAATGCATCTCTATCAGTTATCGCACTAAATTGACTACTATTCTTACTAAGAGTTTCAAAACTCATATGTATTTGTGCACATCTTTATCTTAGCTACAATCATTTCACAAAAAATACACAAGAAATGAATCAACTAGCTACAATCATTTCACAAAAAATACATAAGAAATGAATCAGGGACCACAGAAAGGGAACCGTAGAAGAACTCAGAGACCCCGTAAAACTGAATCACATCTTGTTAACAAGAAGATACTTATAAAAACAAGTAAATGTTCTTCATTTCAGTTAAGTTAAGTTGAGTTCTGATCCAATTATACAAAAACCCTAAACAAATCGTGATAAAAATCGACATGATAATACAAAAAAAATGATGATAATCTATGGTTTTACCTTTGATTACGACTGAAATGAGATTCTACAAATCGATTAACTAATTTGAGAGAAAGATAGGGGCGATTGGTTTTACATTAAATGGAAAGGAGGCTCAATTAGAAGTTACTGAATTCATGGCTGAAGGTTTGGAGAAGAGTGGTAAAATGCGGTTATCCAATATTTTATTTTGGTATTTATACTTTGAAGATGTTGACCAAGCTTTAGTACTGTATTTATTTGTATTAACATTAACAATTTTTTTTTGTAAAATGTTTTTTTTAACTTTTTTAGGGACAAGCTCGGTACCAATCCCGACCCACTTTAATGCTTTTGATTTTTTTCCGACCTAAAAAGTTACGCACCGATCTTGTACCGAACGAGTTGTCCCAAATTTTTTTCCACCTTATTTTATAGTCCCGGTATCATACCGTACGAGATTCGGGTACCGGGTGTCGGTACGGTTCCGGTTCATATTCGACATTTGGGTCGAAATACTCCTCCCTATTTTTTCCCGTCTAGTCATCGAGTCACGATTCAATAGGTTTTTTTCTCAAAATTAATTAGAATTCGGTCACTTGATTGGTCACAGTTCAACTGACTGACTGGGCAACACGGGTCAGAACCGACTTGAATAAATCGGTTACGGTTGGTTCGTCGACTGGGATCGATTTCAGGTCACTTTGCTTAATTGTACCCCTTTGTCCCTAACTAAGACCAATACACCATAATAATTGATATAGTTGTGTTTTAGAGTTTATTTTTTGTTGTACTTTTTTTTAATACGGAAGCTTATTCTCGTTATGAATAAGTGGATTAGGGTTAGCAAAATTTATACTCGCGTCCTGAATATGCAAATAATTATTAGGAACCACATAGTGAATCCATCTGAAAGTTACTAAAACCAATGTTTTAAAAACCGGGTTGAACCGATTAAACTGTGAACCAGCTCGGAGACCGGGCCGGATGGTCACAGTTCAACTGACTGGGCAACACGGGTCAGAACCGACTTGAATAAATCGGTTTCGGTTGGTTCGTCGGTTTCAGGTCACTTTGCTTAATTGTACCCCTTTGTCCCTAACTAAGACCAATACACCATAATCATTCATATAGTTGTGTTTTAGAGTTTATTTTTTGTTGTACTTTTTTTTAATACGGAAGCTTATTCTCGTTATGAATAAGTGGATTAGGGTTAGCAAAATTTATACTCGCGTCCTGAATATGCAAATAATTATTATGAACCACATAGTGAATCCATCTGAAAGTTACTAAAACCAATGTTTTAAAAACCGGGTTGAACCGATTAAACTGTGAACCAGCTCGGAGACCGGGCCGGATGGTCACAGTTCAACTGACTGGGCAACACGGGTCAGAACCGACTTGAATAAATCGGTTTCGGTTGGTTCGTCGGTTTCAGGTCACTTTGCTTAATTGTACCCCTTTGTCCCTAACTAAGACCAATACACCATAATCATTCATATAGTTGTGTTTTAGAGTTTACTTTTTGTTGTACATTTTTTTAATACGGAAGCTTATTCTTGTTATGAATAAGTGGATTAGGGTTAGCAAAATTCATACTCGTGTCCTGAATATCCAAATAATTATTAGGAACCACATAGTGAATCCATCTGAAAGTTACTAAAACCAATATTTTAAAAACAGGGTTGACCCCGCCGGTTGAACCGATTAAACTGTGAACCGGCTCGGAGACCGGGCCGGTTGAACCAATGTTTTAGAAATCGAGTTGACCCGGCCGGTTGAACTGATTAAACTGTGAACAGGCTTGGAGACCGAGCCGGATGTGACCGGGTTTTTACTTGTTTGAGAACCGGATTGAACCGCCAATTTTTCGTTGACCCGGGTTGAACCGGTTTGATAAACCCCGCCGGGTCACGAATTTTTATAAAAAAATTGTTTAAAAACTTTTTTTCATAAATATTTTTAAGTTTTAATGATAAATTAAAGTGATATAATTTATATTAGTTAAAAGAAAGTCAAAATTAACATAACACATTAACTAATATTGTTTTATTATGATATGTTACAAATTGTAACCATAATTTTTTTTTGCATATTAATAAAATAACCTAGATAAAGTGTTTTGTTTTTATAAATTACAAAATAAATTTTTTTTTGAACTAACAAAATATTTATGTATTAGAATTTATTGCATATATCATTCCCCCCCTTGTTTTCCCCAATTTTCATGTCATTCCCGCCTATCATTTTCCCCAATTGTCATGTTTTTCCCGCCCTTTATTTTGTTAATTCATTTCCGGTTTATTCTCACTGGGTTAACTGCTCCCGTTTGACCATTTCATTTCAGTCTTCTTTAATCATCGTCTTAACTTTCACTGGTTATTGGTGGTTTGAGTGGACAACGCAATAACAAGGAAAACTGTGCATATATCTCTCCTTTCACCATTTTTTTGGATAGTAAGTTTCGTATATTGTTTGCGTTTCTTTGCTACGTATGATCGGTCGATTTTTTATATTTGTTACACATTTACATATGTGAACGCCAAGTGTTTGATGAAAAGTCTAAAAGACAATTGTAGTTTTTAGTTTTAATTTTTAGTGTGATAGTGTTCTTTGTAGACTTAATCTATGTTTATTATATTTAATTTATGCCAAGTTTGCTTGTAATTTTATAGCTTAGATTAAGGAATTAGGATCTTTTGACAAATGACAATAGTAGTTGGTCTAGTGCCATTGCAATTGTATATTCAATTAGGATCTTAAGTCAATGTTTTGTACTCAAAATCTCTAAAAAAAACTTGAAGTATTCAAAAACTGTAATTCAGGACTTAAAATACCTTAAATGCCGCAAACCCGATTTGTGATATGTATGCTTTAACCTTTTGTTTTTTTTACTTTCGTTAGTATATCAGATTATGATCATTTTTCTTTTTTGATATAATTGGCTATAATAAATCTTTCACTCGTTTCTGCCCCCAATATAATTGTTCAAGTTCCGCCCATGTTTACAAATACCTACTTATTCTGGTTACTTATGGTGTAAACAACCCATATGTTTTGTTCAGGACATTCAGATATGGGGAACGATGGTAGAGAATGGATGTATTACCCTAGAATATTGCCTGAGTTTGAAGATGGAGTTAAGGAATTTCTTGATGCTGCTTTTGCTAAGTCGGCCAGGGGAGGTGAAATTCATTGTCCATGCAAAAAGTGTAGAAACCGTTTCTGGGGTAGTAGAAACGACGTAAAAGATCACTTAAAGGGGCAAGGATTTGTAAGAAACTAATATGTGTGGAGTTTTCATGGAGAGGTCCCCCCCACAAAAACAGGAACTAATGTTGGAGCTAATACTGATGCCGAAGATGATACAACCATGCATGACAACATGGATGAGTTATTACATGATAGATTTCATGATACCCTAGAGAAAACAAATAATAACATACACGAAGGCCTAAATGAAGAAGCCAAAAAGTTTTATCGATTAGTGGAAGAGGGAAAGCAAGAGTTATTTCCTGGTTGTAAAACTTTTTCAAAGTTATCTTTCATTATTAGGCTATTACTCTACAAGACGCTTCATGGGCTTAGTAATGTCGCATTTGATGAGCTCCTAAAACTCTTAAAGGAGGCAATTCCAGAAGTAAACATTCCAACTAACTTTACTCAAGCTAAAAGTATTATAAGAGATTTGGGGCTTGATTATGAGAAGATACCAGCGTGTCCAAATGATTGCATGCTATATTGGGATACTTACAAAGATGCTGATACATGTCATGTATGCAAGGCTTCCAAATGGAAAGAAAGTAAAGATGAACCATCCAGGAAAAGTTCAAAGGTTCCAGCTAAGGTAGTGTGGCACTTTCCTTTAAAGCCTAGGCTACAAAGGCTTTATATGTGTTCAGAAACAGCAAAACACATGACCTGGCATGAAGAAAAACGCCCCAAGGATGGAAATCTAAGACACCCAGCAGATGGGGAAAGTTGGAAGGAATTTGATTTAAGGTATGATGAATTTGCCAAAGAACCTAGAAATGTGAGGCTGGGGTTGTCTAGTGACGGGTTTAATCCATTCAGAACAATGAGCATTTCACATAGCACCTGGCCTGTTGTGTTAGTTAATTACAATTTACCTCCGTGGATGTCAATGAAACCAGAATACTTTATGTTGTCCTTATTAATACCCGGTCCTGAATCTCCAGGTAATAACATTGATGTTTACTTACAACCTTTGATTAAGGAGCTGAAGGATTTATGGAATGACGGGCTGGATACATATGATAAGTTCAGAGATGTGACCTTTAAAATGTATGCAGCCTTAACATGGACTATTAGTGATTTTCCAGGTTATTCAATGTTGTCAGGGTGGAAAACAAAAGGAAAATTTGCATGTCCATGTTGTAATTATGAGACTAGTTCATTATACTTGAAACATAGCCGGAAGACATGCTACATGGATCATCGGAGATTTTTAGATGCTCAACACCCATGGCGACGAAATAAGAGCGCTTTTAATGGTCAATTTGAGAAAAGGCTTTCTCCACAGCGTTTATCAGGCGTTGAAGCTTTGAAAGATGTATCTGATTTTGAAAATCTTTTTGGAAAGAAACAGAAGAAAAGAAATGATAGCACTTGCCCATGGAAGAAAAGATCGATATTCTTTGAATTGCCATACTGGCAGTTTAATTCATGTCCGCATAATCTTGATGTGATGCACATTGAAAAGAACTTACTTGATAATGTGCTTGGGACTTTGTTGGGTATAAATGGGAAGACAAAGGATCATGCAAAAGCTCGCTTTGATCTTGTAGATTTAGGCATAAAAGAAAGACTACAGCCACAATTATCTAATGATAATGAGCATGTTATCTTTCAGAAAGCATGTTTTTCTATGTCGCCAAAGGAGAAAGACATATTTTGTCGTTCATTGAAGGAAGCAAAACTACCTTATGGATGTGCATCAAATATAACGAACTGTGTTCGTACTTCAGAAAGGAAAATATCGGGCTAAAAGAGTCATGATGCTCACATTTTATTACATTATTTGCTACAAGTTGCAGTAGTAAAGTCATTACCCAAGCATGTCGCAATGCCTTTAATTAGGTTGGGTGACTTTTTCCGAAGTTTATGCAGCAAGGTTATAAAGCCCCAAGAACTAGATCGATTACAACTAGAAATAACAGAAATACTATGTGAGCTTGAAAAAATATTCTTACCGGCCTTTTTTGACATTATGGTCCACTTACCTATTCACTTGGTGAATGAAGTTAGGCTTGGCGGACCTGTGCAGTACAGATGGATGTACTTTATGGAAAGATACTTGTGTAAGTTGAAGTCATATGTGCGGAACAAGAGTCGACCAGAGGGTTCCATAGCTGAAGGGTACTTGATAGAAGAGTGTTTGACTTTTTGTTCACGTTATATGAACGAAGGAGTAAAAACAAAACTCAATAAGGGTGTTGAAGATCTCGATTCTTTAGCTCGCACAAATGAATCTGGTGGAGTAGTGTTTGTGAACTCAGGTCATCCTTTTGGAGGTAAGAAACGAAGAAAAGGCAAGGTTTTCACTCTGGATGAAACATTAAGTGAACAAGCACATCGCTACGCCTTATTCAATTCTGATTGTACTGAAATTGATGAGTATATAAAGTAAGTAACATGTTTATAAACCCTCCTTCTGTTTTAAACTTTATAATTTATATCTTAACATAAAGTTTTCTTAACTAATTTTTTTTTGTGAATGAATTACATAATACAGTGAACACCAGCGATATATTGATAGCCAACCACGAAAAAGTAGATGGGCACGAGCACAAAACCATAGTCATCAATTTTCCGAATGGTTGAAAGACAAAGTAATATACAATAACGTGCCAAATCATATTTTTTGGCTAGCTAAGGGCCCTAGTCTGACAGCAAGGAGGTTTCATGGATATTATGTCAAAGGGTATAGGTTTCATACAAAATCACGTGATGATAGATGCAAAACTCAAAATAGCGGTGTTTCAGTTACAGCTTCAACTCCTAGTTTTGCAAGTTCGAGGGACAAAAATCCAGTTGTGGGTGATGTTGAGTACTATGGTAGAGTTTTAGAAATAATCGAACTCGACTATTGGTCAAAGTTTAAAGTTGTTTTATTTCGCTGTGAGTGGTACCAAGTTGAGAAAGATGAACTTGGTTTAAGTTGTGTTAATTTTAACAAGTTATGTTGTTCAGATGATCCCTTTGTTATGCCTTCCCAAGTGCACCAGGTATTCTATATGCCAGATCCTACGCAGAATGGTTTGCATTATGTAGTTAGTAGGGTTCCGAGAGATCTCTTTGACTTAGAGGAAGAAAGTAGTGAAAATGTAGGTGACTCGTATTGGTGCGAGCCTACTGAGAATAGGCTAGAACGTGTGGCACAAACTATTGAGCATGATAGTGAATTGTTGAGAAATGACATGCCTCCTACTGTCGTTGATGCAAATGCAAGTTTAGATGATGGGGAAGAAGTTAATGATCGAGCCGACGATTCTGATTATGATGACACGTTATGGGATTGGATGCTAGGAGATGAAGAGAATGTAACTACATCAACTTGATCGTAGCTTTAAGGATTGACCAGGTCAGTATTTTATTTAACCATACATGCTTTCACATACTATATGTACTTAAATTTAGCTTGTAGAATACATTGTAATATTTAAGGATTGACCCAATGGACGTACTGTAGCTTTATTAAAATCTAAAATTTGCAAATTTTTGATAATAGTTGAGTATAAATTAGTAGAATTCTCTCATATATCAATGAATGATGTTTCTGTCTACAAGAAAAAGAGTGTTTGTCCGTATTAAAGGTGATATATTCTTACTTGTTTATCATAGTAAGTGTAGCAGTGACTACTCAGGTTTCTGTATCATATTCTAGTTGAATAAAAAAGTCAACCCAACTAACCTGACCCGATACAAGGGATTAGTGTGAAATGTAAAACCGATCTGTCGTAATGTTACTTGTTCAAATGCTATTGGGAAGGGGTTATAAATAATGTTACTTTTTTAGTACTGGATGAGTCATACCTCATTTTTTGTTCTACTGTAAAATATTATAAAAGTTTTGGACAATTGGTTATGTAATACCCTCGTTAGTCAAAATGAACGTCTATGTGATGTGTGTATATATAATTCAATATAATCTTTTACCCATTAGAAGCATTATTGATTCCAAGCTTTTCTTTGTCTTATTTAGTGATTGCACGCAGAAGAGTTAGAGGAAACAAATCTATGCCATGGAATAAAGAAATTTCATAGGTATGCAAATTTGATTAGTTTCTGTATGTTGTAGTATGTTCTGAATAATCAATTTTAGTTGCTTGATCTATTGCGTGTTGTTACATTTAATAATATACAGTTAGGGGGTGTTTGGCTTTGAGTTTCCAATGTCATTATCTGATTATTTCAGCTTCACATCGTGATAATCTGCATTTTAAACCCCACAAAACGTCATTTTGAAAAAGAAACTGCTTACATGCTTTTTGCAAAACGTGTTTCATCCCATGTTGCTAGATTACATAATTACCCCGGATACTCATTTTGTTAAGACTGGAATATTGTAGCTGTGATACATCTTCGTTCTTCATAAAAATAATTTGTTCCAATCACACAACTAGATACATGGATAAAACAAATTGATAGATTTTTGTTTATTGATATCGTGTTCCCAACACATTGATAAAACTAGGATTTGTACATGTGTATTTGTATGTTCTTGTTGGGTTACGACTGGTTTGAGTGTGGCAAAAAAACCAAAATTAGTAAAATAAAATGTTGATAAAATTTGGTGAATGATGAACAGAGATGAGATTGTAGGTGCACTTTTACATTTGATAGAAAATGGAGTTGGTAGACGAAGATAAATGAGGAGGTGCTTGGATGGATAAATAAAGAATGTATTTGTATTATTAGAAATTGTAACGGTGGATGTAGTGATTTCTATATTGTTAAATTATTTTTTTATGCTGAACTTTGTAAGAAAAAAACAAGTTACGTACAAAATTGAATCATATTTTAGCATTGTCTTTTTTGGTCATTTTACATACCAAGGAATTAGATAATCTAATTTACCAAACACTCAAACAACTAATTATCTGATTATTGCTTTATAATAAAACATAATCAAATCCAAACACTAAATTTTGAAACCACGTTATCTAACAGCTGATTTTCTGATTATCCGTTTATAAAACGCATAATCTATTTTATATAAGCAATCCCAAACACCCCCTTAATAATATGCAGGGAGTTGTTAATCTGGTAACTTATGACTAAATTACGTTAATAATAGTACTTTATATGCTGGTCATGATTTCACCAGTATTTATAGGTTGCTGATATGTTTAGACAATTCTAAATTTAGGGGTGAGCACGGTTCTGGAACCGCACGGAACCGAAAGTACCGAGAACCGAAAAACGTATATTTTGGCATATTATTGGCATATTAGATTCCGATAAATGATAGAGTGATCTTTTGGTTAACTACTCATTTCAGTAATAATTTAGTTTTGATAGCAAACCTATTTATCACGAGTGAGCAGTTCAGTTATGGTTTTTTTGGGTCTGAGATATTAGAATTGTTTATGTTCTGTTCTTCCCTGATCCACTGTTATTAGAGATGTACATTTCACACATAGCTTAAGGTCATATCAACTATAGTATTCTTTGATCATAGTGGTTGCACAATTATCGCACGATTATCATTAAGATGCATGTATATCAATCAATATATATATAGAGAGACACAGTGATATTGGTGAAGAGCAAGTACCTATCATTTAAGAAAGATATCGTTAGAGCTGTCGACAAAGCTGCAACAATAGCAAGTGGTCTTCTAAGAAATCCCAATCCTGCAAATTACAAATTCATAATCATGACATCCAGAAGCAACTTCAAAAAAACAAAACCATCATTCGCAAATTATAAAAAAGAGATGATCTCATTACCAAGAATGAACAGAATCATGAGAAAGTAATTTGTCCGGTAGCTGCAAAAAAACACAAATTCTTAGAACTGTATAAAATTCGTAAACTATAACCAACCAAGATAACTTAAATCCACAAAATCAAATATCAAATAGTGTTCCCTCAAATCAGATACAGCAGTTAGTTTTATTAAGATCAACCTCAATTTCTATGTATGTATGCTTGAAACCAAATAACGACAACTGAAAAGCATCATATATAAGCTTCAAAAGTAACAAGACCTAACTCAAAGTAGTCATTGCGGCAGTAAGAAATTTTCTTTTTTCCATCTCTAAGCAAAACAAAAACCATGACAATTTCAAAGATCATAACCATACAAGAATACAATGTTACCATAATCAATTGTCCAATTAGTATACCAAAATACTGAAACTTGAAGAAATCACAAAGATTCATAAGACCAAGTGGTCACATGCTCAACGATCATCAACCAAGACGAAAACCTATTCAGATTAGATTATTCTATAATAGAACTAATAATAGCAGTGATAAATTAGGTTTCACAGCTGTTAACTCATTCACTCAAATATGCCTCGTAGCTACTTTTATTGGTTTAAGTTATTAGACTAAAGTAGTTATGCATATAAATGAAACAAAAGTTGAGCCTTTACCTTTCAGCATAGTAACTAAGCAGAAGGTGTTGGGCCTCACTCGATGAGCTAGCAACCACCTTCTGCGACTGTGTGAGAAATCCGTCATAAATGGTGGCTGAGAGGTTTGTGAAGTTGATTACTTGGTATGTAGAAAATGACTTGTAGCAGCAGAGATCGCCCCTTATAAAGCTCAAGTAAGCTCAAGAATGGCAGATTACAAACAATGAAGAAGATAAAGTAGTAATATCTTTCCAATTTGGATGTGGATCTCGAAGTAAGCTCAAGAATGGCAGATTACAAACAATGAAGAAGATAAAGTTGAATGGAGAAGATGACTTTACTTTCTTGGGAAAATATGTGTTTGTTAGTAAGAGAAATGATATAAAAATGCTTTATAGTACAGTTAATATAAATATAATAATATCATGTACTCATTTTCTAGATACAGGTTTTTACTTATTTTCCGCCAAATATTAAAAGTCATTTAAATGTGTTGTCTTTTTTGTTTTTATCAATGTTTTGAAACCCGGGTCGACCCGGTTGGTTCAACCATTTGAACTGGTTCTGGCAAAAAAAAAGGGTTAAATTAACCCGGGTCTTATATATTAAAAATCCGGTGTGACCCGCCAGGTTTGAAGCGACCCGGGTCGAACTGGGCGGGTTTTGATTTTTTCGTTTTTATTTTTATTTTATTTTTGTGTTTTTTGCGATTTAATTAATGTATTCACAACGTAACTTTGGTTTTACATGTTATATTTGTTAGTAAATAGATTTTAGGCCAAATATATGAAATATTCGTGATTTTTATATAATTAATTTTCGTAATATTGAAAATGTATATATAACTTTTTCTATAGAAAAAACGGGTCGACCCGACAGTCCGACCGGTTGAACCGGTGACCCGGTCGCTCGACAGGGTCGATTAAAAACCCGGGTTTCAAAACATTCGTTTGTTTTTTGTTTGTATAGGAAAATTTTGTATAATAACAAGTTAACTCATATCTTAAAAATAAGTTGATATCATCGATAGTTCAAGTTTTATAAAGATAAAAGAAGTTATATATTTTATTTATGCAATTTGTTATTTTAAGTGTATATAAGTTGATCAATTCAATCATTAGGTAAAAAATATGATAGGTTATTACTATCCCGAAATATCTAAGCCCCCTTTCAACTTGAATTTTCGGTTCCGCCCTTACTGATCATATACTACCAAAAAGTAACCAAAAATACGGCATTATATGAACGATGTTTTTGGATGTGTCTATGTACAATACGTGACTTCAGAAATTCTAAACGTTTAGTTTCATATAACATGTAGTTAGTACTTCTAAATTTATCAAAAGTGATAAAAAAATGTATGTAAGTACGACACTTTTCGAAATATTATGCAACACTCTTTACAACGTTGCGTGATTGAATCAGATTTGCAACACTTTAAACTAAAGTGTTGTATTTTTACTTAAAGAAATGCAACACTTATATTAAAGTGTTGCATTGACAATAAAAGATGCGACACTTAGAAAACAATGCTGCGCTAGATCCAAAAATGCAACACTTATTTACTAAAATGTTGCTTTATTATTATTGAAATAGTTAAGGCAACATTTTCAAAAGTGTTGCTTCTAAAATGCTACAATAGCTTCATTTTCTTGTAGTGAGGCATGGAGAACAAGGTAAGCAAGAAGTCTTGCAAACCCCTATGTAGTCCATACATATCCATCCTTAGGTTATGGATGATGTAGTGGTTGTAGAGACAACATGGACATCTAGGACCATGAGTTTGTTGAAACCCAAAGTAAGGATCACCCAAGAGGAGGGAAAGAGGGACACCCAAAATTGGGATGTTTGAGTTGGGTGGAGGTGGAGGAGGCAAGTTCTCCAAGGGTGATGTGGGTGAAAGTGGAGGCATGTTTCCCAAAGGGGAAATGGGTGAGTGTGGAGGTAAATCCTCCAAGGTTGGTGAAACCCAAAAGGAATGCTTTGGATTGGTTGAGGTTGTGTGGTCACTTCCAAGGGTGCACTTGGAGTGAAGGGTGAAGAAATCTCATTCGTTCTTGAGTTGAATGAAGAGGAGGTAGAACCAATGGAGTGGTTAGTACCATGGGTGGATGAAGTCTTGCATGGTGCAAGAGGTGGGGAAGGTGATGAAGAAATGAGGATAGGAGCATTCTCATTCTTAGGTGTGTGGAAAGGTGAGGAGTTAGGCTTAGCTACCTTAACCCTTATTTTGAGTGTTTTCCTTGGGGTGGAGGTCTTGGAAGTGTTTGAGGTTTGGGTACACACCATGGTTGATTAGGATGGTTTAAGGTTTAGGGAAGTATGTTTGATGTGTGAAGAACATGCCAAACAAGGTGGGTTTAAATGGGTGAGGGGATGATCCAAACTAGTAATGGGTTAAAATCATTTTAGGTGAATAATGAATTTAGGTAACCTAGTTTAGGAAATGTGCAGTTTATTACTGAAAATCATGCAAGGTTTACACAAAATTAAGAAAACAGTGTAAACCAAAGATGCTGTCGTGCACAATGACCGGCGGTTCCTTATCTAGGACCGGCGGTACCTTATCGATAAGGAACCGCGGGTTGATATGGAACCACGACCAGAAGGTTTTTAAAAATTTCCCTTCCCAGTTTTTGATAAACCCAGATTTTTCCCAAAGGTTTCACAAGCCAAAGTTAACTACAGATCATAATCTAATAAGCTAACTATCAAAAGGCATGCACAAAGCTATGTAAAACACAAACATTATTGCATAAGCAACATTAAGGATCAAAATAAATAGTAATCCAAGCATGCAACACAAGTTAATAAACAACTAAACCAAAGTTTTAATAACCAAATGTTTAACCATCAAATCCAAACTTTGACATAACTTCAAAGTCTTCACCTCCTTTTCTTTCCTAAACCCTTGATCATCTTTCCCAAATACTTGAACCCTTTTCTTGACTCCACTCGGTGTTCATGTAATTCTCCCCGAGTTCTAAGATTCTCACGATAAAGATGCTCCATATTGAGATCTTCAGGAACATCACTAGAAGGGTGAGGAGGGGGAGCTAAGTCTTCAAAATCATCCTCGAATTGATTTGAGGATGGATGGGAGTTACTCGAAGAGTCAAAATGAGAACTAGGACCGATGCCATCACCATCACTTGGTGGCATATCGGTGTCCTCCTCATCCGGCTCTTGATGGTCGGATTTTCTCGAACCATGGTCACTTCTTGGCTTTCGTTGATACGCCTCTTGAATAGGCAACATAACCCGTTGAACCGGGTGAAAGCGAGAAAGATCGAGTTGAGGAAAATCTTGACCAACCCTTCTAAAGAGGCGAGTAAGAAGCATAGCATAAGGGAGGTTTGTTTTGGGTTTGGAAAGAGCATAATTTATACGTCGAGCGATGTAATATGCAAGATTGTACTTGGTGGAAGTAAATAGGCAAAACAACATATGCCCCATGCAAGCCGGATATGATCTCGGTTCCCACCAAGACAAAACACATTTTCCCTGAGGATGTTTGCCCATTGGAGCATGTAATCCTTAAGGTCGCTTGAGAGCACTTCATACCTATTCAGATTTCGCACATTTGAATGAAGGCTTCTCACAACGTTTCCACTACGCTCTTTCGTGATGATTTCAAGGATGAAATTTAGATCAACTTCGGTGGTGTCATTTGGAGGTTTATCGTTTGACTCCAAGAGAGCATCTAGTCTCTACTTATCCGTGAAACGACAAGTGCCTTCAAATGGCACACCAAGAATATCACCAAAGTCATCGAGGGAATATTGAATGATTTGGCCATTCAACAAGAAACGAATAAAGATTTGGTCGTTGATTTCAAGCATGGAGTAAGTACTGAAGAACTCAAGAAGGAACAAGGGATAAATTACCTCGTCTATGTAAAGCAAACAATCAAACCCAATAAGCTCAAACATAGAGTTGATATAATTATCTCCCGCTATTCTTGAATCTACAATCCTACCCTCATGGAAACAACAAGAGGAAAGGGATGGAAAAGCGTTTTGGAGTTGAGGGGAAACAAAGGTTTGAGATATGTCGGGCATATAATCTCTAGTGAATTGATGATCTTTTTGATATTGAGAAGGCATGATTAAGTACCTAAATACAAACACAAGACAATATTTCTCCAATCACTCATATGAAAAATAAAAAGGAAAACGAAAAATGAAAATGTGTTATATCAATTTCTTGACAAACAAAGGATTGAATCCATATCATTTTCATGTTCACAATGTGTCTATTCCATTACTAACCAAGAACATATGATCTATGTTAGATCAATAATGGATTAGAACATTGGTTTTTCAAAACAAGATTTTTAGGTAAGCATTAACAATGTCATTACCTACTTGTTCATGGGTTCATCTCAAATCCATCATTCAACCAAAATCATTTAGCCTAAATTAGGATTTGTTCTGCAAGTGGGTTTTAGTGAAATCTTAATGAATATCAACCTAAGGAATCACAGTAAGATTACCATGTCAACCCACTTTCCTATTAAGGTTTTAATTCAATTTCAATTTTAAAAATCCCCAATTATGAAAGGATGAACCCTAGAACAAAATAGATGAAATTGAAAGAAAATACTTACAATTAATTGATGTTAGATGAAGGATGAGTGAAACCCACAACTTGGAATCAATTAATTTGAGTGATTGAAGGTTTTGGAAGCTTCAACAATGGTGGAAAAGGTAAAACCCATCGGCTGTGTGTTTTTGGGAGAGAGAGAGTTTGGTTTGAAAAAGAATAAAAAACTCAAACTGGCGCTCTGACAAAAGTTACTGCCCGTGGTACCTTATCGATAAGGAACCGCGGGTTTGAGCCGCGGAGATAAGGAACCGCCTACAGAGGCAGGTTTTTATCTCTGAAAAACGTCAAATTTTGAAAATCCAGTTTTTCTAAAATACTTAAAATTAAATCATGAGCCTTTTAGAATATCATTGGATCATCATAACACTAAGCAATATGCCTTAATGAAGGATTGCGAGTTAAAGCAAGATCGAAAAGAACCGAAACGGACAAACGACTACTCGTAGCAAAACGACTAAGTGGAGAGAAGTCAAGAGAAGTGAATCAAGACTAGGATCAATGCTCAAGGGAATAATGACAATCTTCAAGTAGTTGTAACGAAGAGCTTGTGTCATATATAGTGGTTTAAGACGTGCCTTTCCGGCGAAATGATAAACGGCTTTGGTAATGAATAAGCACAAAGCAATTATTCAAGTATAGACTAAGATCACTTTCAATAATAGTCTTAGTCTAAACTAAAATATGAGCAAGGTATTAATTCACTTTCTCTCCCACAAAGGGCCTACTAACCGTATGGGTGCAAACCATGGAAATCATGCTTGATACTTTAAGCTTCTACTAACTCACTCTACATCACCATAGTGAGTCAAGTATCCAAGCAATGAAGGTTTGAGAGGATAAAAGAAAAGAAACACAAACCACAAATAAATGTCAAGGCAAGGATGCCGAGACCAAGCACATAGTCAAGTAATGATCAAAAGAATGATCAAAGGGCGTGTGGAACAACGAAAGCGTACCTTGGCCACAAAGAGCAATCCATGAAGGAATAAGTGCTATGCCCAATCAATGACTATGATGAGTACTAAGTCTTCAAGGACTAGTATCATTCCCAATCATCTTGGTATCATCATTCAAAGATGTTAAAGATCAATGAAGATGATTCTTCTAAAAGTGCAAGTAACTCAATCCATAACCAATAAATTGATTGATCTTCATGAGTACCTACACAAAGCAAGATGCAAACTAGTAGATACATTTCAAGAGTATATCTAAAATGCATAAAGGCTACTAATCTTAAGTGGGATGCAATATTAACAATTAAAAGACCTATTTTCAAAGAAAACATAGTTTTGACCAATTGTAGAAACTAGAAGGGGGGGTTGAATAGTTTCTCTTTGATTGGTGACCAAATTAAAATTACTTTCAATTTGGTTTGTATCAAAACTATCTTTTACTTGAGGCTAAGTTGCATAATGATTAGGTTCAATTGAAATGCACTAGCAAGGATAATAAGCAAATATAATGATAATGAAATAAGTAAAGAGTAAGGAAGGAGACAACCTAGTGGGAAGACACCAAAATTTATAGTGGTTCGACAACGAGGCTCTATCCTTGTTTCTACTCCACTCCTCGAGTACACCTACTCGAGATTTCCACTATATCCACAAGCTCCCTTATCGGCGGAGAAAACCTTACGTCGTTGCTTACATTATTTTCCGACACTAAGCTAAATGTCGAGACCTAATCTTTAGCTAGGACCAATCTACACGACGTTGCCTACTTCACGATTTAACGACACAAGGCTAGATGTCGGGTTCTAATCTTAAGGTAGAACCAATCTTCACGACGTTGCCTACTTCACCATTTTACGACACAAGGCTAGATGTCGAGTTCTAATCGAAAGCTAGAACCAATCTTCACGACTCTTCACTTTGAAGCTAAGTGAGAACTTCACACAACACAACTACTAATCACTTTAAAGTTTAGTGAGAACTCACAAGACACAACCACATCACTTTATAGTTTAGTGAGAACTCCTAATCAAATATATTACAACTCAACTAGACTTATCCAAGTACACACATGTAGCTTGGATTTACACAACACAAATCCAAGCAAACACATATGCAATGGATGTACACAACAAATCCAAGTATTCACAAATAACTTGGATGAACACAACTAGTCCAAGTATTCATAAATACATTGGATTGACCTAAAACAAAAATGGTATCATGATGAATATGACTAGCTCATAGATTCATCTTTATCACTACACTAGTGAGTGAGTGATCTTCTCATTGGACATGGTAAAGGAGGGGATCAAGAGGATAATCATATGTAAACATCCTTAACAATTTAAGTGATCATTTACTAATGATTATGCTATAGAAAATAGAAAGAGGGCTGAGAAAAACGTCCAAGAGGCTTGCTGGAAAATGAGATTTGACCCACTATTTAAAGGAGACAAAGTTACAACGGATCTATAACGGCTACTGTGCGCGGTACCTTATCTCACCCCGCGGTACCATATCGTTAAGGTACCGCGTAGGTACTTAAGGTACCGCCACTAGACTCCGCTCCGTTTTTTTTCTTTTAGTGGGGTGGGAATATCTAAGGTATTTGAACCCTTCAAAGGATATTCTAACAGCATTTGGAATATGCCATTTTCAAATTTTCATTTTCCATTTTAATAAAACATTTTCTAAAAAAGAAAGTTTATTAAAAAAGTCTTTTGTCTTATTAACAAAAGTGAGTTTTAAGGATAATCATTTTGATGATCACTAAGTATGATTAAGAAAGGTTAGTGATATGATTATTACCTTGATGATAGTGTTAGTTAAATAATTCATTTTGTGTTTTACACTAAATGTGTTGTATGGTTTGTTGTGATCAAAACTAAGAAAGATTAGTTAACACTAATAATGTTTTTAGGCATCACTTGCATTAACATAGTGGATGTGGTGGCCGGGGCGGTGGTCGAAGCATTAGCTTGACTTGTTTGACCAAAGGGTGGTAGCATAGGAGGTAAAGTATCAGTCATATTAGGATCTTGATTTTAAAAACAAGAATGGTTTATAAAAGTTTTACAAATCAAACCACTCTGATACCAACTGAGAGTCCCAAAATATGACAATTGTTGATACAATGTCTCGTATATAAAATAACACAAAGTGAATTACTTTTCAAACGTGTAATGCTTTATTAAACTTTATAAACAAAGTATTACAAAGTGCTATGAATACACCCGTTGAGTAACCATATAGAAATGAACCCTAGAACAAGTAAATTTGATTTGAGACTCAAGTTTACGAGAGAACCTTAGAGTTGCTGGTAGAGAACCTTAGAGTTGCTGGTAGACAGTTGGGGACTCAAAGGTTCTAGAGGGAGAAAGAACTTAGATAAATTATCCAAGCACAAGGGTTGGGTTTATCTTCTTTCTCCCTCCTATTTTAGTGGTACGAGGTTGCTTCCTTAGTGGGAGTAGTTGATACGTGTCAACTTCTGCATGGAAGTAGTACAACGCATTAAATGTATGTCTATAAAGAGACATGCCTTTAGACAACTTTAAGTGAATAGTTTTGCCAAATTTTCACTTTATCCCACTAGGTCGTACTAGGTTTTATCTTGAATCTCCTATTTTGTCCCGCTCAAAACACTTTAGGGATTCCTCCCGCCTAAACTATAAAAGGTGAGGCAAGTCTCTTCTTGCCTAGTCTTCATAGGGTTGTAAGTGATCTCTGAGTATTGTCATCTCAGAGATCCTTGAACACCAGTACATCCCTTCTACACCTCAGCTTGTCCATAACTGCTGGTGAGTATGACTTCAGATAGTCTTTGATTTCTCTAACGTTGTCTTTGACTTATATGTTCCTGGTGTGCCAGCTGAGGCTTTGACTCAGTTGGCCCAGTCTCTGTCGCTGGTCTTCACAACGACTCATAACACTTAGTCTAATTTAAACAAATCTATATTGGGCCATAGTTAAAACTTTCATTGGCCCAACACAAGACATGAACCAATAAACTAAAAGGGCTCATCAACCTATGATGGATGTATAACTCTCTTCTACATTTTAACCTCATTAATATACCACAAGTATCTCATTACACCCCTCTATAGGCCCCTTAACCTTGTTAAGTTCATAACCTATCTTGTTATCATTTTACCCAAAACAGTCCCCTTTTTCATACCCCAAACTATGGGTCGAATCCCCCCTTAGAAAAAACATTCTCTGTAAAAGAAACCCTATGCCCTTACATGTGTTAGCTAAATCTCATAATTTTCCCCAACCTTAAAGCTAATGTTAAGGCCCCGATATCTATTATATCTAATTTTTAGGTCCTTAAGTTTGAAGGACAGGAGTACATTTAATGTGAGTACAATGGTGGTAAGCTATGTTAACTATAGTACAAGTGAATAATGGAGTCCATTTAATGTGAGGAATATTTTCTCTTATATTGTTAATTGTAATTCTACTAAGAATGCTAAAAGTTATGGCCTAATGAATTTGATGAGTAGTTAAAGAGTTATGGAGTTTCGAGTATTAATTTACATGTTCTAAACAAACTGTGGAAGCTCGAGAGTTGTATGCTTCACCTATGAATACCTCGACATTTACAAAAACACACTCAGCCTCTCAATTTCTCTTTCTTCCACCTACCACTAAATGCTTCAGATTCGGCTTCGGCAAAGGCTCCTATCACATGTAAGTTTTCTGCTTACTCTTCCTCTCATCTGAATTCATATTCTTTTATATCTAAACTCATATTGTTGGTGGACTACGATTTTTCTGAGGCTGCTAAACACGAACAGACTAAAAGACACCAAAACCGAACACTAACATGTAGACCAATTAGAATGTAAACACCAAGATTCAACCCGCGATGATCAAAACTCTAAACCACGATGTACACGAGAAACTAAAGAACCACTTGCAGACCATGACCTTATTCCCACACGCACGAAGCCAAATCCAACCACGAACTACAAATTAAACAGAACTTGGACTAGCAACCCAACCTAAAATTTGGACGCCAAGAAACACTCACGGTCTATTTGTGCAGTCTTATTTGATATTTGGAGCCGAACAAAATTACCACAAGCATCACTGATCACAATGTTTTATTCATAAAAGCCCTGAGTCTAAAAAATAAGAAACGCCGGAATGATAACAGATATGAAAAAAAAAGATATGCAAAGTTTTCCAAAAACAATTACATAAACCTCAATCAAATCCAACAATCTAAATCTAATCCCATTGTCCCAATTTAAACACTATCTCTGACTACCATTACTATGCTCAAAACGGAATTAGAAATAAAAACCATCAATAATCCATCACATATCTGTGAAGGTACTAAGGATTTACCTCCTTTGATATTTGAATTAATAAATAAAAAATTATTTTGCCATTCTTTCTTTGATTCAATTATGAATCAAAACACATGCATGCTTAATTAAACCTACCCGAGACCTTATTCGAAAGATCTTGAAGACATATTCTTTATTTAACCAAGATGTAGATTTATACAAGGTTTTGATTAGGTGATTGATTGTTGTAAATGGAAACGGTTCATTTGAATACTTTTCTTTGGTCTAGGATCACCATTCTGTGAGATTCATAAAAGATTGATATGTGTATTTGAACATGATGGTTGAAGGATTATGGGATTCGATCTATAAGATGAAGATGGGATTTTTTTCAGTAGCATTTGATATGAGATAAGAAACGAAAAAAGTGGCGAAGGTTTCTAAGTTATGGATTAGATTTTAGGTGGTTGTGTTTTTTAGTTTAGCTTTAGGTTAAATGAAGACCATGCCAGGTTTAGTTTATTAGATTGTGGGTGAGATAGAATTGGGCTTAAACTCAATGGATGTAGACATGGGCTAGAATGCCTTAATACCAAAAATTATTTTCAAAACAAAGACATATATTATACTAATCAAGATATGGTGCAGTAGTACATAAATGAGTGTGACGTAGAGAACATTTAAAACAAAAGTGTAGCTACTCGATAAGTGGAACATTAAGCAATAAAACCATGTCACAAACTCGCTTGTAGCGTACATGGTCAGGAACATTTTATACATAATTGCAACACTCGGTGAGTGGAACATTCATCGATAAAACCATATCACCAACCCGCGTGCATCGCGCGGGTCTGCATGCCTCGTATATATATACTTTTACCTATCCAGAATTTACTGATTTTGAACATATGAAAAGTTTGTTATGATCAGAGGGTCTTAACCTATTCCATTTACTTAGACCTCCTTCAGATCTTTTATTTAACATATAAACTAAGTCTCACGTTAATTTGAAGGTCCACTTATAACCCTAAGTACCCTAACCAACTCGAAACATTAATTGTAAACCGGCTGATCCAAAAACTGTATTGACATCCGACTGTTGTAACCCACTTTTGACCCACTTCCCGACCTCCAATTTAGTTATCTTTCTTGTGTTCAAAATTTAACTCAATTGCCTTTCCATGAGTATAAGATTCGACTTCAGAAAGTTTGTAAAACTCTAGATATGATCAAAACAAGTAACCTAAAATTATGCTCAGTTTTTAATGACAAATTTAACACAACTAGTCTAATTAATTACTCACATCTTGTATAATTATGAACACTAATTATTCTTAACATGTTTATATAATTAAATTATAGAACTTATGTTAAACCTAACCCTAAATCCATCATCTATTAATAAAGCTTAATTAAATAACAATTAATTTGAAAAGAGGAACAAAGGTTTTATCTTAAAATTAATGGAAGATGAAAACTATGAAGAAACCCTAAAAAATCTCCTTGTAGTCGATGTTTATTTTTTTTTTCTAGGGAATTATGTGTGTTTTATGATTAATGAAAACCTTATATAGATATTTAGGAACAATCCTAGCTCAATACCAAAAGTCCGGTTTCCTTTTTCTATTTTCTCCTCCCTTTTGCGTCGACTTACACCGACCCTCCTCTTTTTTTTTCTTTTTATTATTAATTAAATTATTATTAATATTACCTTAATTTATTTCAGCTCCTAAAGTCCCCAAAACCTTAAAATCGTAAAACTATTCAGTTCTACGCGTTTACCGTAAAAGACGTAAAATATACGATTTTATGAAAACTCTCTAAATATATTATTAACTAAATAACTAAGTGTAAATGACTTAAAACTAACCCGTAAATTATTCTCGACATTAAATCCTTAGTCCGTGACCTGTAAACACTAAATCCCGTATCGTAAAAATACGATCTACCGTAATACATATACGTACACGTAAAATCTTAAAATAACGCCATATTCTATCATATCTACATCCAAGTGAACTAATGAACACGAACTAACCCCATCATAACATCATATAATGTACTACGCACTTCATAAACGATGACTAACATCAAATCAAAGGCTCAAATATAAACATATAGCACATAAACGCACACTAAGCACATGATCAAAGTAAAACAGTCACTAATGGTAAATCTCAAAATCTAGGGTTGTCATAATTGACGTGGAAGTTTTTACATTGAGTTTTATTATTGGGTGGCAGGGAGTTGTCGCCGAATTTGAGGCAAAAAGAAGTGCTAGGTGAGAAGCTAAGAAAGAAGAAACATGTAAGCACGAACTAAGGGTAAAAGTTATGGCGTTTTTATAAACTAACTACTAGATCAAAAGCTAAGAAAGAAGAAATGATGCAGATGATGATGATGAAACATTACTTTTAAATGTGTGAACTTGCAGCCTTATCTTCATGTACCCCGATGTCGACACACTATGAGAAGAACGAGCAGTTTCGATGGTCATTTTGCTAAGGAAAACGGGTCTAAGAAAAACTTAACGTCATCGAGTTCATCAAGTATGACATATTTGATCTCTGAGTCCAACGAAGGTATGAACACCCGCCACGAACAAATGATAAAATGGTGAATTTTTCGATAGGCATATAAAGATATTAGGGCAGACTTTATCCTTAGTTGAGGAAGTGAGGGAGCGTACGAAAGGTAAATTTGAATTTTATTAAGATTCTTTTGTTTTGTTTTAGTTTGTATGTATAATATATAATACTGTTTATAAGTTTTAGAAAAAAATTAATTCAGATTCTTAGAGTCCAAGGTTGATATTGTTGGTTTAATTGATGCATTTTGAAATGATGGTTAAGCTTGAGACATACAATATTTCTCAATTACATAGAAGATCTGTTGGGGCTAATATATAGAACTAAAATACAACCCATAAATCATGTAAAAAAAGTGAGTGTATGTGTAAACAATTAAACAACACGATACCTCATAAACATAATTTCTCGTGGTGAAGCACATGTTTGCATTACTTATTGTTGTCTAATCGTTGTTAACATGCAACGTAACATTAAAATTAGATATTCACTTAGAGTAGAAGGTATAGTGGAGAGGAAACCCATTTCCACTTTGGTTCTACTGTTGCCACATCAGCGCAACATCACACCAAAACAACTAATAGAAACACCCTATCCCTTATGACATTTCTCTCCCCTCTCTACTTTCGCCACATCCACTATCTTTCTATTTTTAATTTTCATTTTCACACAAATTAAAATTCATTTCTTTCAAATTAAAATTACAAATACATAAATAAAAATACAATACGGAATTAAAAATACGATACGAAACCTAAAAAAATACGAAAATTAAAAACGACGACAAATTAATTTTGACAAGAATATTTTACCGTTATTTCTTCTTGCTTCTTTTGGACAAACGAATTCTTTGGTACGGGCATTGACTCAGGATCAACCGTGAGAAACTGGAACTCGGACATCTCCATCATCTTCAATTCCTTTGCCTTTTTTGCCTCATACCCGGATTTACCGGCGATCCATTTTTGATGCAATGCATCGTTTAGCACACCTTTCATAGAACCCGAGCAACTACCGCCGGTACTCTCACTTGTTTTCGATTTGGTTTTCTTGGCAGTTCATGCTTTTTCGTCGGGTCCCATTTTAGGAGTTGTCTGAGGATCAGGACAGAATACATTCGTGTGATCATCCACATCAACGCTTTTCGTCTCGTCCCATTTTGGGTGTTGTCTGAGGATCCTCCACGCATGTTCGTAAGTGAACTTTTTCACCTTATACAAAGAACTATACTCGTCCTTTGCAGCTTCCAAAAAATCCTCGTCATTCATACCACTTTTACGATTTACTCCTTTGTAAACTACGTTAAAATTTTGAGATTAGGGGTGCAACCGACTCCATTCCCCGTAATCATATTCTTGGTACGAGGCATGTAAGTTGTAGACTCGTTGAAATCTACAAGAATCTGCCCCCAAAATAATTAAGGTCTTGATCATTTCTAATGGCGGCATTCTCTGATACTCCAACCCAACACTTGCACAATAGTATCTTTTCATCACGATTCCATCGCACGACACTCTAAGACTAAGTTGGAGCTTCCACAAATCATATATCATCTTCTGCACACAAATCAACGTCTTTTGATTTTTTTGACATTTTTTCCTTGTTTCGACAGATTTTTTAGATGGTGGTTGTGATTTGGGAACTTTGAATTGTGTTTTCGATAATTGTTGACTTTGGAGATTTTGAATTTGTTGATAAATAGTGCGTTCTGAAACGCGAGTTGTTGTTGTTGGAAAATTTCTTCGGGTGTCATTTGAGGAAAGTAGGTTTGAGCAAAAGGAGGGTACGAGAATTAGGAGCCGGATGGAAATTTGGAGCCGAATTAAAATTGGGAAGAAAATGAAATAGAATTTTGCGACGATGGCGTCGAAGGGGTTGAGGATGACGAAGGATTCGGACTCGATGTTTTATGAAGTCCGGTGAAGTTGAGATATGATAATTGGTCATTTGAGAAGTTAGATATTTTTTTGGTTGATTGATAGAAAGATTATGAAGGGATGTGTGTGATAAAAGTGTACAAAATCAGGGGATACATATAATAGTAAAGAGTTTTAATTAATTTTTTTAAAAAAACTAACCGTTGCAACGGCTAGTTTCTCTCTCACTCTCGTCATTCGCTGGTCGTATTTCGGCGAGGCTTCGGCGTAGAATGGGGTGGTGTGGTGGAGCAAACCGGTGAATGCCGACGAGGCCGCCACCTAGGCAAGGCGAGGCAAGCCTCGTCGCCATACCGTTCACTGTTAACATGACACATTTGGTCCAGTCATAACGGCGCACAAATTAAATTGTTAGGTCAGTGAAAGTGGTTAGGTGTGTTAGGTGTGATTTTGGACGTGCCAAAAAGCAACATGTGGGTTACCACTTCCCATAAAAAAAAGTCATGCGTGGATTTTGGTTCCGAGGAGTCTAAGAAAAGACGAACAGTGACAGGTGAATTTAGTATTGCTAGACTACTACAAAATCGAACGTTTAATATATATATATATATATATATATATATATATATATATATATATATATATATATATATATATATATATATATATATATATATATATATATATATATATATATATATATATATATATATATATATATATATATATATATATATATATATATATATATCTCAGATATCAATTTTTTTCTATAAAAACCCACTCGTTAACCATTTTTAAAACGCATAAAAATCTTACTTTTATACAGCTTCTCCATTTAACCATTACCAAAGATGTCGACGGTTACATGAACACATGAGAAAGAAGTAGTGTTGTGTAAAGCTTGAGTTTTTGCTTCCAAAAATATCGTGATGCATAACGCGAGGAATTCTAAGGGTTTTTAATTAAGATGTTGCATACATGGAAGGCAAAACAAGAGACCAAGGGAGACGCACATATGATAGTATACACGGGAAATGAAAGGTCATATGCACTTGTGTGTGTCTTTGTTAGATTTTAAAATAACGCAATGCGTATGGCGGTGGAGAATTAAGCGAACGACACATTTACATGAATAACGCCCTTCGAGACTATGAAGCTGAAGTCGGAACACGGTTTTAAACACATTCATTGCAGGGAGATTTTAAAAAGCTACTCCACAATTTAGTTCACGTTTTTAATTTAAGTTTAAGTTTTTAATTTTGTATGTTTAAGGTTTTAAATTTTATGAATAGAAGTTTTTAAGTTACGTTTTATTTATATTTTTTATTTTTAAGAATTAATTAATTAAATTAAATGATAGTGAAAAGGTAAGATGGAGGTGAGTTGAAGTGAGTTTTCTTTTCTTATTATAGTGAAAATGTGAGTTTTTGATAAGTTGGTGAGATGAGAGAGAAATTTGAGGTAATGCTGAGGTGTATGATGAGTTTTGGAGCAACACTTTCATCAGCATTACATGCTAATTCAGATCTAAAAATAAGAATACAATCCCTAATGATCTTGAGGCTTCGTGTCTTAACCTTGAAACTGATCGATATACAACATCATATAATCAGTTTTCTCATACCCAAATAAATGGGTAATCACATGCACGTTTCTTTGTTCATGTTACGCAAAAAAGCGAGTTGTTTTATATAGATGTACACTGTATCACTAGGTTAATCACGAATTCATTTTCAACATCTGATTGGCCGCTGTCAAATATTAGAAAAAATGATCGATTAATTCAATGCAATATCTCAAAGTAGTAAAATCATCAAAGTTATATATATCTATGTCACATCTAAAACATACATAGAATCTATTTCTTCATTAATTAAGAAAACTAACTAAATTTCTTTTAATATATTTTACAACCCTTAATGCAAACACTAAAGATAGAGACTAAAACATCTAATTCATAAATGCAAAAAAGTTACGATACAACTATTAAATCATATTATACAACCTTTAATTAAATAACAATACATTATTACATTCTTTATCTTTAATGTGTATTTATTACGTTTTATAATAAAATAAAAAAGTTTGTGCGTACTAATTGGGTTTCGCAAAACAATGCCTATAGCTCAGTTTAAAGTATATTTAATGTACACAAACTTTCTTATTTAACAAAAGAATGCATTAAATGGACTTGTAAATTGCTATATTTAAACATGATTACAAGTTCAGTTAATGTGTATATAATACGTTTTACGATAAAATAAAAAAGTTTGTGCATATAAATACACCGTAAACTCTGCTCAGTGGGCATTGTTTAGCAAAACCATGTTATTATTGAAACATATTATACAAACTTTAAATGCAACATTTCACCACAACTAAATACCAAACATTTAAATTATATAAAGATATTTTTATATTATAAAATATAAACAAGCGACAACTCATTAAAATATAATAATAAGTTACAAAAACTGTCTCAAACTTTAAATTTCCGTTTTGAGATTTCATTGTAATAAAAACATGAAATAAAAAATATCTTTTGTCAAAAAGTATGTTAACCAGATACGTACCGTCAATGCATGATTACGCTGTTAATAAACACTAGATACGTATCGTCGCAACACACGAATACGTTGTTAATAAAAATTTACTAAACACCATGCTTTATAAACCAATTTTTTAATTAATCCGATTGAACCGAGTTTCAAAACATTTATAAAAATCCAAGTATCTAACAGTAGGGGTGGGAATTGAGTCGTGTTCGTGTTGACCTATTTGGGTTCGCGGGTTCGCGGGTTGACGTGTTATTATAACTTTTACTCAAATACGGCCCATTTAATAATCGTGTCACGAAACTCAACCCTAACCCGGACCTGCATAATACATGTAACCTGTTCGTGGTCCGTTTAACCTGTTTAAGTAAATAGGTTAAGCGATAAATAAAGTTGATGGCTCGTCGATTAAACTAAATTATTTAAAAAACAATATAAAAAATATACACATAACATACAAATAATTATAAAACATTTTCAATGATATATGAGTTACAATCGTGATTCATTTCAATTAATTACATACTAAAATAAATTTAATTCAAATACATCATAAAATTAAGGATATATATTTTATTTTTAGATGCTTACATATATTTAAACGGGTTCACGTGTCAACCTGTTTAATACTTACTCAACCCAAACACGACTCATTTATTACACGGGTTATACGGATTGACTTGTTTTTGACATAAACCTATTTATCGTTAACTCAAAAATATTTATTAATTGGGTTTCGCTAAACAATACCCAGGGCTCGGTTTAAAGTGCATTTAATGCACACAAACTTTCTTAGAGCATGTGCAATGGCACAAGTTGTTTATAGCTTTTTACAATTGTTAAAAGTCTTTCTACAAAGGTTTTAGCAATGCACCATAAGCTTTTTGAAAAGCTTTACATGAATAACTTGGTATATACCAAGTCATTCTTCAAATTTTTGTTTGTAAATGCAACATAAACTTTTTGGCCATTAAATGCACCAAGTCTTAACAACTTGGTGCATTGTAAATGCTCTTATTTAACAAAAGAATGCATTGAATGAACTTGTAAATTATTATATTATATTTAAACATGATTACAAGTTCAGTTAATGTGTATTTAATACGTTTTATGGTAACAATAAAAAAGTTTGTATATATAAATATATCGTAAACTCTGTCCAGTAGACATTGGTTAACAAAACATTATAATTATTGAAACATATTATACAAACTTTAATGCAACATGTCACCACAACTAAATACAAAAAAAAACATGTCACCACAACTAAATACCAAACATTTAAGTTATAACAATATAATAATATTTTGTATATTATAAAACATAAACAAGCGACAACTCATTAAAACATAATAATAAGTTACAAAAACTTTCTCAAACTTTAAATTTCCGTTTTGAGATTTCATTGAAAGAAAAACATGAAATAAAAAATATTTTTTGTCAGTTAACGAGATACGTACCGTCGCAACGCATAATTACGCTGTTAATAAACACTAGATACGTATCGTCGCAACACACGAATACGTTGTTAATAAAAATTTACTAAATACCCATGCTTTATAAACCAATATTTTAATCAATCTGATTAAACCGTGTTTCAAAACATTTATAAAAATCTAAGTATCTAAAACTAGGGGTGGCAATCGAGTCGTGTTCGTGTTGACCTATTCGGGTTCGCGAGTTGACGTGTTATTATAACCTTTACTAAAACACGACCCATTTAATAATCGTGTCACGAAACTCAACCCTAACCTGGACTTACATAATACATATAACCCGTTCGTGGCCCGTTTAACCTGTTTAAATAAATAAGTTAAGCGGTAAATAAAGTTGGTGGCTCGTCGATTAAAATAAATTATGTGAAAAATAATATAAAAAATGATACACATAACATACAAATAATTAAAAAAACATTTTAATGGTGTATGAGTTATAATCGTTAATTAACTACATAATAAAATAAATTTAACTCAAATACAACATAAAATTAAAGTTATACATATATTTTATTTTTAGATACTTATATATATTTTAACGGGTTCACGTGTCGACCTGTTTAATACTTATTCAATTCAAACACGACTCATTTATTAAACGAGTTATACGAATTGACTTGTTTTTAACACAAACTTATTTTTTTTTAACCCAAACTTGTTTAACTTCGAATCAAATTCGTATCGTTAATCGTGTCGTGTTTATAATTTTCGCCCTTAGAGGGAAAGGTATCAAAAAGAGGTAAACACCTCTTCACTGCGCCACATCAGCGCCACGTCATACCAACTAATCTCTCTCCTCTTCTCCAAAAACACCCCCTTTATCACAACTAGTCTCTCTCCTCTTCACTTGGGTCCCACCACTCACCATTTTATTTAATTTTTCAATTTTCACACAAAATAAAAATTCATTTCATAAAATTAAAAATTACAAAATACTAAAAAATAAAATACAAATACGAGAAATAAAATTACGCTACGAATATAAAAATACGGAAAAAAAGACAATACGAAATACAATAGGAAATAAAACTTAAGAATACTGAAATACAATAGGAAATGCAATACGATACTAAAAAATAAAATTACATAATACGATATTAAAAATAAAATTACATAATACGATTAGTCAGTTCCCGGATCCGAATCCGATAACAGACCACAAGGAAACTCCCAACGCAATGTTTCTTCTTCATCTTCTTCGGCCATAATTTGCGCCTCCCGCTCCCTTCTTTCCCTTTCTTCTTCTTCCTGAGTTTGTCTCAACACTTTTTGATCTAGGTATTCTTGATACACCTCAATGTCAGTCATTCTGCCATCTGTGAGGTTTGGAATTGGAAAGGGTAGATCGGGCGACTCATTTCTTATTCGGTGTTGTTGCGACGAAGGACCGATATGTGTTGTTTGATATCGGGACGAAGAACCAAAGTTATTCAACCATTTAGTATTTTCTTCAATTCTGGCCTCAAATTTTGTCGCCTTTCTTGCGCAAGATCTCCGGAGGCTGAAATCCAATTCAGCTTGCTTACTAAGATATGTGTCGATAAACTGACGCTCCTGTGGGGAGAGATCACGGCATTTCTTACATGTCGAGCTCAATTCCCTATTCTCTTCGGATACAGCATCGAAATCATCACCTAACTTCGTAAGCTGCTCGTAACGGCGTTGTTGTTGAAGTATTTGTCTGTTAACTATAGCCTTAATCTCGGCTTCGGTATGTGGGAATGAACATGCCATTTTTGATTTTTGAATGTGTGTGTGAAAAAACAGAGTTGTGTGTGAAAAAACTGTGTGTGAAAATATGGTATTTATAAAGAAAAAATATTGATTTTAAAAAAAAAAAAATTTTTTTTTACTAGCCGTTACAAACGGTAATAAAAAATTGTGGGCCCCACCTTTATTTTCCAACGAGCAATGTCACTTTGTGACATTTGACAACCGGCGAGGAGGGGGTCGGTGTAACGGCGAAAGGCGACGAAAGGCGGCGAGAGGCAGCGAACGTGCCACCTAGACACGGCGAGCCTGCCTCTTTGTCACACCATTCGCTGTTATCTAAATCTAATAATTTCTTTTTCAATTTTTCTTTCCTACCAAACCCTTCTTTACCCACCCACCCCCACCACCTAAAACCACTCCATTATAAAACCAACATTCACTTCTCAACACTTCTCCAACAAAAACTCTTACAAAACAAAGTACTACAAAAAAACACACACAATGGCACTTTCTTCTTCCAGCTTGTTCACCAAAACATGCCATCTTCAACCTTCATCTTCACCTTCACCAACCACCAAAATATTCCACCAAACAATGGCAGTCCAGACACCAGACCCATCCAAGAAGCCACCACCTGCAGCCACCACATCAGCCACAGCAGCCACCACCACACCTAAGCTTACAGCAGCCACAAAGCCTTCAAAATGGACCATAGACAGCTGGAGGTCAAAGAAGGCATTGCAGCTGCCTGAGTATCCTAACCAGACTGAACTTGATGCTGTCCTCCAGACACTGGATTCTTTTCCTCCAATAGTGTTTGCAGGAGAAGCAAGGCATTTGGAAGAGAGGCTAGGGGAAGCTGCTTTGGGGAATGCTTTCTTGTTGCAGGGTGGTGATTGTGCTGAGAGCTTTAAGGAGTTTAATGCTAATAATATTAGGGATACTTTTAGGGTTATTCTTCAGATGGGTGCTGTTTTGATGTTTGGTGGTCAGATGCCTGTCATCAAGGTTCAAACTCTTTTTTTTCATATATATTTTGTGTTTTTATGTGATCTTTTAGGATGACCCTTTTGGTTTTTTTTGTTGATTTGACAAGTTTTTAGATTCATTTTGTTTGATTTTGTGATGACCCTTATATAATTTTTTTTGATGACCTTGTTTCCTTGCACCTGAGGCGGTTAGTGCTATTTACGAGAGTCCAGCGTGTTATGAAAAGTAATGTTATGACACCTAGATCCGCGAATGTTGTATTTAATAGAATTAGCTTTGTGTAAAAAAAATAGATATAAAAGGTTAGATCTTCTGTTGATAGTTTGTGTTTTACATGATGACCCTTTTGGTTTCTTGGTGATTTGATAAGGTTTTAGATTCATTTTGTTTGACATAAAATGTTTTTATGTGATTTTAGGATCGACCTTTTGGTTTTTTGGTTTTTTGTTTTTTTGTGAAGTCTTTAGGTTCATGTTGATTCTTGTTTGTTACTTTAGAGACTTTAATAATTTTGGATAAAAACAAACAATTTATGGCATAAAGGTGATCATGTTGTTTCTTTTTAGGTAAATTGCTAAGGTTTTTGATCCACTTTGGTTGTAGTTTGTTTTTTGATGTTAGCTGAATCTAGGGTCTTGATCATAAAGGTGAAATCAATCCTTGCCTTGATGGTAATTTAATGATTTTTTATTATGGGTTTTGCTAACAATGCTCAGCATCCGCATTGCAACCAAGTCTTTAAGACTTGGTGCACTAAGGTGGTGTTTGGTTAAGCTTATGAGTTGGGCTTAACTTATATTATGTAAGCCATTTATGGCTTATATGATATAAACTTATAAGCCCATGTTTAGTGTTTGGTTTAGCTTATCAAAATTAACAAAGTAAAATGACAAAAAAACACATAAATTTTAAATGTTGTAGTTATTAAATGTGGGTATAAAAGTCTTTATATATATTATTTTTATATAAGCCCACCATTCCTTATAAAAGCCACAAATATGAGGCTTACCAAAACCCCCTTATATAAGCTTATAAGCCTACTTATATAAACTTAACCAAACACTTGATTTCGACTTATAAGCTTATATAAGTTAATAAGCTTATAAGCCCACTATATAAGCTAAAACGAACACCCTCTAAATATAATCAATTTTCTAATTAATGCTAGCTTCAACAAGTTATTTGTAAAATTCTCCTTCAATGCAAAAAGCTTTACAAAAGCTTTAGAAACCATCACAGCCATAGTTCATTTAATGAAAATGACTTGTGAAAATTGTTGTCAAACACTTGACATCCACCAAGCTATGTTACAAAAAGTCATTAGAAAAGCTTTTATCACAATGGGTTAAGTCATTAAAATGACTATTTCTAATGTAAAAAGTCTTTGTTAAACCTTGCATTGCACATGCTCAGAGTTTAGTTTAACGTGTACTTAATGCACACAAACTTTTTCAATTTACAAAAATTGCATTAAATGCACATTAAATTAACTTATAAATTATCATATTTAAACATCATTACAAGTTTATTTAATATGTATTTAATGCAATTTTTTTTTATAAAATTAAGAAAATTTGTATGTATTAAATACACGCTAAACTCTGCCTAGTGGGCATTGTTTAACAAAATCCATTAAGGTCATATCTTTCTGTAATGGTATATGCCTTATTTTGTGATTTTAACATGACCGTTTTTATTTAACTGGTGATTTATTTATTACAAATGTAATAAGCAATTTTAGATCATGAAAAACAGTCTGGCGTCCCGTTGTATAGTAGTAATAAATTGATGATTTTAGATCATGGAAAACATGGATATGGAGTAAATAGGTTGAATTTGTTTTGTTGAAAATATATGGTTGTATTTTATTCCTCTAAAGAATGATATTAATGCCAATAAATTTACTGAATATGGTGGGGATCAGTATCTTGTCGACGATTTGGTATGTCAAGTCGTCATCTTATCTGCCATATATTTTCAAATACAATGGCAAAAAAAATCTTAGAGCTCTAGGTACAGTTCCGTGTTTAAGCCTCGTGTTATAGCAAAAAGTGTTGTCACGTCAGCTATTCACCCTATAAAAATGTGAAAGTATGGTGTAATAACTAATGCTGATAGATTATATGTTATTAGAGTTGTGATGCTAAAACTATCTAGTTGAAGCGTTGAACATTTTTGCGAATAGATGGTATGATCTAGATAGCAAGTTTGAAGGGTATTTTAGATCATTACGTTAAGTGATTGAAAATCTTGTTTGTGATTGAACTTGTATTAATTTTGGATTCTTGGCTGAAAACAGGTAGGTAGAATGGCTGGTCAATTTTCGAAGCCTAGATCAGACAATTTTGAGGAGAAGAATGGTGTGAAGCTACCGAGCTACAGAGGGGATAACATAAACGGTGATGCTTTTGATGAAAAGTCAAGAATACCCGACCCGCAAAGATTGATCAGAGCATACTGCCAATCAGCAGCCACTCTTAACCTGTTGAGGGCTTTTGCTACTGGAGGTTATGCTGCTATGCAGAGGGTTACTCAATGGAATCTTGACTTCACCGACCACAGTGAAGCGGGTGATAGGTATGTCGTTGTACTAAATGATTCATTCCCGCGGGTTTTTTTTAACAGTGTTTCCCGCGGATAGTTTGCAAGATTTAAATCTATAAAGGGTAAAATAGTCATTTAACTCTTTAAATGTGAATCTTTAAAACATTCCTTATTTACTCCTTATTGACTGATCAGAAATGGGCCACCTCTTATCACATTTGATAAAATGTCTCTTTTCTCACAAAAAAGTCATTTTTACTTTCTTTTTAGTAAATTAAGTTATATTTTCGGTCACTTTTTTATACTTAATTAATTTTTTTTATGGTGTAATAGGTATCAAGAGCTAGCTAGCCGAGTTGATGAGGCACTCGGGTTCATGTCAGCTATCGGGCTCACTACTGACCATCCAATCATGACCACAACTGATTTCTGGACCTCGCACGAGTGCTTGCACTTGCCTTATGAGCAATCTCTCACTAGATTGGATTCAACTTCAAGCCTATACTATGATTGTTCTGCTCATTTCCTATGGGCCGGAGAACGAACCCGCCAACTTGATGGTGCACATGTTGAGTTTCTCAGAGGAATTGCAAACCCACTCGGAATTAAGGTAAACTTTTACATCATTATTAGTTTCTTAGATCCTTTACCTCAACAAACACATATGTGAAGCTAAAATTATATTTTGGCTCTTTTAGGTGAGCGACAAGATGGACCCCAATGAGTTGGTGAAGCTCATTGATATCTTGAACCCTGATAACAAGCCAGGAAGGATTACCATTATTACAAGAATGGGAGCCGAGAATATGAGGGTCAAATTGCCCCATCTTATCAGAGCAGTTAGAAGAGCTGGTCAAATTGTCACTTGGGTCAGCGATCCTATGCATGGAAACACCATCAAGGCTCCATCTGGACTCAAAACTCGCCCCTTTGATTCTATTAGGGTAAGTTACTCATCTCATCACTTGTATTTGTTTTCTTTAGTTGCGTTGTTATATAGAAATTGGATTAATCAAGGTTTGCATTGCCCATCGTGTTGGTCCATGTAGTGTCTCTACTCTCTAGCCACATATGAAAAATGGCATCTCAAACGTGTTACCTAATACCTATTGTGTGGACCTTATTTGCATTGATACGAGGTTAGGTGTGCTTATAGGCTTGAAATTTTGAGTCAAGTCGTTACCGGGTGGTTTATAGGAGCACATCTCATATTTGTCGTATAGAGGTTGGGTCTTGATCATTAAGAAATGTCGACATATTCATGACACAAGCGGCAAGCCAATTATGTCATGTTTGCCATGTGCATTCATTTAGAGGTAGGGGCCATATATCTAATGCATTCACAACGGCAATTGCTCTAGAAATCGCCGGACTCCTTTTAGAAGAAAGCTTTAAATAGAAAAACAACTATGAATTCTCATCCTGCATTTTTAAAGGTCATTTATGCAAAGCCTAATACAAATCTATTGTAACAGGCGGAAGTGAAAGCATTCTTTGATGTGCACGACCAAGAAGGAAGCCACCCGGGAGGAGTTCATCTAGAAATGACGGGTCAAAATGTGACCGAATGCATTGGTGGGTCGAACAACGTGACCTTTGATGACCTTGGTTCACGTTACCACACTCACTGCGATCCACGTCTTAACGCATCTCAGTCCTTGGAGCTTGCTTTCATCATAGCCGAGCGACTCAGAAAGAGAAGAATGGGAAAGAGAAGAATGGGATCGGTGTCTCTTTAAGAGCTTAATTTCAAACTCCTATTAGAAAACTTATGTTATCAGGATTGTATGTTTTGACTTATGTTTTATGGTTTGGTATGTGTATACTTGAAGACGGTTGATGGCTTTGAGAGTTTGGGAATATGATGAGAAAGTGATAACTAAAGTTATGTATGAATTGACAATATTAATAAAGATTTAATGAGTTTATGCTATCATATTATTATAAAAATGTCTGTCATGTATGAATTGATCAACATAGTATTGGAAAGCAGGGAGGCAGGACGGAGCCAGGGGTGATGTCTTGCGGGTGCCTGAGAAATCTATAAATTTTTTCGATGTAATATTAATTAAAAAAACCATTGATTTTTCTCAAATAAATCACTCTGTCTATCTAAATATGTTTAAACTCTTTATATTAATTCATTTTTTAATTATTTTATATTAAAATGAAAATCATTTGTACATCCGGTCATATTAGATTTTAGCTTTGTGAAAACTTGATCACAGAATTAGGTAAAATGATAAGACAAGCTAATTACACTTGCAATAATTTTTTTAGGACGTGTGCAATGCTTAACCACTAATACATTTGTAAAAGAAAAGAATTTTTTGATGAAACTTGCAAAAGAATGTAAATGTTTGATAACTCAAATGTTAAACACTTTTTTCTAAAAAATTACTCCATCCATTGGTGATTCCCGTCACTCTTGTATTGTGTTGCTGCTTGTGTCTCACAATTCTTATGGTGTATGTCTTGGTTTGTTTCAGCTTTTTATTTTGTGTACTCTGTTTGGCAAATCATTTTTGATTTTGCCTTTTGTGTTCGATGTAAATTGTTGCATTCAAAAATCCTCCGTTTGTGAGGTATGATAATGAAATTATGTTAAAAAAAAATAAAAAAATTCTAAACTTAATTCTTTTTTATCTAACTATCTAAGATATCTGAAAAAGTAGTATTTCCTGTTTATCTTAAGCTTGTTTGGTCGATTTTTTAATTAAATTATGTTTAATTAATAGATGATATAATGCTATTAGTCTCAGTTTTATTACATTTATATTTGCAGACGTCGTATTTTATTAAATCAAAGACAAGTAAATTTTCTATGACTTAAAAAAATTAGTTTTTTTTTATATCAAGTCATTTAACTTTGATTTAAGTTTAATTAGATATCAAATTTATCTAAGATATGGGGCACTCATCCCCACCCACTCCATCTCCATATCATCCAATGACTGAGATTAAATCTACATCTTACACTGTAAGGGTATTTTCATCATTTCACCGTCCACTATATAAACATTTTTCTACTTCCTTTCTCATTAAAAAACACACACCGTCTCTCTTACTTTCTCTCTCTACCCCGATCTTCTTTATCTCTCTAAAAATCCTCTAACATCACTAATCCATCGTCACGAATCCAAAGCGATGATTATGAACCTATCATGAATCCATCAACATGATTCCATCACGAATTGATCCAACATCAGGTTTGAGGTTTTTTTTTTGTTATTTTAGCTTACTTGATTTGAATGAGTTTATTAATTTATTATCATTATAATTATAAGCTTTTAATTAGCTTATTTTGAACGAATGATTTGAATTCATTGTTCTCAATAAATAAGCTAGCTTATTAGATGATTTATGTGAATAAGTTGATTTGTTTGAATAAGCTTTTGATTTAGATGAGAGATGTGAATAAGATTTTGAATTAGATGAGAGTTATGAATACGCTTGTTAATTAGATGATTTAAATTTATTGTTTTTAACTAAAAGTTAGCTTATTAGCTTTTTTTAACAAATTATCAGGTTATCAGAATAAGAGAGTTATGAATAAGCTTATGTTCGTGTGAATAAGTTGTATTATTAAGAATTTTTATGTTGCTGATGTAGGCTAAATTAAGTTTGATGTATCATATATGATACTTCATTTATCATATATAATAGATATCTGATATATGATAGGAATATGAAATATGCTACATGATGTATCATATATGATGTTTTTGACAAACCACAAAAAATCAAGACTTTATGACTAACTTACACAAAATACGGAAAATATTATCAATTGTGTGCCAAATACCCTTGTTTTCTTTGTTTGTGTGTTTGCAGACACGAATATGAATAATTCACTTGGAAATCACAAAAACAAGACAAAACGAACACGGGAATGAAGTCGTATAATAAAAATTGAAGTCGGATGTAAAATTATCAAAATACCTTTGAAGAATGGAAGAATTATAATAATGGTCCCTCAAGTTTCAAAAGTTGACACTTTATACCCCTAAAATACCACAAATTACATTGGGGTCCCTAAAGTTTGAAGATTGTATAAGTTTAGTCCTTGAAGAAAGAAGAAATTACATTTCAAGTCCCTAAAATTGGTTTTGTAAAGTCAAGGGACTGAAAGTATCATTTAGCAAAGATCTAATGGATGTTAACATATGGAAATGAATAACAAGTCAAGGGGTCTCCCAGTCATTATTTCAAAGTTATTATAGGGACCAATCCTGCCAAAAGTGCCAAACTTACATCATGCTGCAAGTCAAAAATTATTAGGGGGTTGGGAGTCATTTTTGAAAGTTTCATAAAGGAGGAAATTTGCTGGATTTTGTTTATTTAAAGAGAGGGACCAAACTGTATTTTCCCAGAGTTTAAATAACTTAAACGTGGGTAACACAACTTAACACCCCTAATCATATTAAATTAACCCATTTTGGGTATAAACTCTAAAGATAACCCAAGCCACAATGAGGTTCGATTCAAAGGGCAACCCCAAATTGGCAATGGGGATTTAGACGTTTGCTCATTCTCATCCACCCCATGTGCACAGAAACATTATATCATCCACAATGGCCCCACCCTAGCTCACCTTTTTCCACGTTTTGCAAGTGAAGACAAAGAATGCTAGAGAATCACGACTAAATTAATGGCCATGATCAAAACTTGCTCACCACACTCAAATTGATGATCAAGATCAACATAGTACACTGGCTCATCACATGTTGCACCAACGAATCAAATTCAATAAGGGCATCTACCAAGCATATTCAAAAGATCTTTTAAGTGGCATTTTAAGGTTTACATACGCATTAGGGTTTATAGATATCTCTTTCACTTGTAATATAAATAGGGCAGCTTAGTTTGTACTTCCTTGTTCCATATTTTGTTCTTCATTATTCTATGTAACTTAGTGAATTTTGATGCAATAAAATTTATGTTCCTTTTATTTTAACTTGCAATTTATTTTCAAGCAATTTGCATTTTCTTGTCATTTAAATATTTGCAAACTTTACTTACCTTATTTATCAAAGATCTTTTAAGAAATTAATTTTTCCTTTGAGACCTAATATGTGATAAGCCAGCTTATGAATTTGTTTGACACATAGGTTCATAAGCTTAGTTTATTAGGGATTGTTACTTTTGTTGTTGTTTACTTTTTAGTTGTAAAAGTTTTATGAAATTCCAAAGTTCTTTTTACTTTTCTGTCCTTATAAGCTATAAGCCATAAGCCAACTTAATCAATAAGCTTAGCTTATTGACTTGTAGTCTATTATCAGTTCACCTTTGTGTTTGTTCAATCTTATTTTTAGGTTCCAATAATTGAGGTTATACTCATTTCTTTTCTTTACAACGAGACAGTTGTAGTCCCAATAAGCTATAAGCTCTTGACATAAGCTCTATAAGCCTTGAAGAAGCTCAATAGGCTGCATCAATTACTCTCTTGTTGGTTTGGATGTAAATCAACATAAGGTATCTTTGAACTGTCCCATTGAACTTTTCTTTGACTTATATGCTATTAAAAGTGCTTAACTTGTACTTGCTTATTTTCCTGTCTTTTATTGCGCATTTCCTGCTACTTTTTACCTTTTATGCATGTTTAAGTTCGTATCTCTGCTTATTAAGTCTTTATTTCAAGTTTCATTGTGAAACACTGCAATCTGTCAAGTTTCAAGGGTGTTTGGATAGGTTTATAACCTAGGTTGAACATTGCTTGAAGGTTTAAGCTTATGTAGTCACTTATATTAGGTTAGAATAAGTGTTGGTCCCTTGTAATTCGTTATTACTTATCAAATTAAGTAATAACTCCTTACTTCGACTCAAGTGTGTTGTTTTAACAATAGATAAGAACTATGAATAATTAAAACAACAATACCAGTAACTTTTCAACGTACATACTTTTATTAGAATCAAATAAAGAATCTATAGCCCACTTTGTTTGCGGAATAACAAAGTGGTTGAATGACAATGGGTTTTGATCTCCTCTACTTAAACGTCTAACCAAGGTTAAAGTCTAAGCTCCAATCTTAACGTTCATATGCATCTTGGCTATATGGTTTAGCTGGTATCGAGAGAGAAAGGTTTTCTAGAGTTTTATCTCTTGTATTGGTTAACCCTTTCTCTCCCAATGTACACTCCTTATATAGGCAGTGTAAACTAGGGTTTGCATTTTGCATGTTATAATGCATGGGTTTATCCAGTGGGTGGTAGATGCCCATGCTGGATAAACAGTACAAAGTACATATTAAACTATTCTAGAAAAGATAAAGGTTGTACTTATATCTAAGTATACAAGCAACATACTTTGACTTAAAGTTATCTTTTCCCGCCTAATGCAAACCATCATAATACTGAAGAGTCTTCAGTATCCTAGAGGAGATCGACATTATTCAGTTTGTTATTGTCAAACCAAACTGAACTGAAAGCCCTTCTTAAGTCCTTGTTCTTCAGCAACTAGACCGCCTAGTATTTGAAGCAAAGACTCCTTTGTCTTCTAAGTTAACTGGAAGGGGATTGCTGAACTTTCTTCAGCTATAAAGTCTTCAGTAGGAACTTTGTTCCTCTGGTCATCCTTCAGCAGACTGGCCTTACTGCTGAGCATGAAACACTTAGGGGGATTTTATATTCAAATCCTAGAGTTGTTTCAGGGTCAGTAAACACTGACCCAACAATCTCCCCCTATTTGGATATACCAATAGCCTAAGTCTAATGTCAGTAGTAAGTGAGCATAACAACTTCTTCTTACTTGCACTGAACAATTAAATACTTATAAACATCAGATAATCATTTATTCATGAACATTACAAATTACAACAAAAACAATACAAATGATTATTCAATTCTCCTTAGGCCTAAGTTCTTCAATTATGGGAGTCTGAGTCAATGGATCTGAGTTTCTGTGGTCCAATATAGCAAGCAAGCACATGCTGAAGGTTTTAGCAGTATCAGTACGTCCTGGACCACCATGATGTGAGTAAAAGATCCTTTGAACATTCGAGAGAAGTTCATTGTTCATTTCATCAAGATCACTTATGCCCACAAAGTCTTGACATTCTTGATGATTGAACATAATCATTCCTAGCTCTGGTTCGTCTAATACATGACCAGGGAGATGATTTTGAAACTGAACAAAGCCTTTGTATTTCTTAGTAGTGACAAAGACGTTACCCACTTCATGTTGTATCAGATTTGCTCTTTTGTTCAGCTCCAGTATTGGATCTTGATCCTCCAGAGAAACTTGAGTGTTGATGTTCAGAATCTCACCCAGTCTTTCATGATTTCTCATATAGTGCTCAATTCTGGTGCGAACTTCATCCCATCCCTTGGATTTTATTTTCTCTATCATCACACTCATTTCAATCCATTCAGCGTGAGAAAGTTCTTTTCCTTGAAAGTTTTCAAGTATCTCATCAGTCCCATCACCCCTATAGAACTTGAGATGGATGTCACCTCTGCTGGTCAGCATATCAACGTTGGTGATTGGTGAGATATTTCTTCTGTTGAGCCTTGTTATACAAAAATTTTCATATAACACTTTCTTCTTGAAGACACTTTCTACTTCAGCTTTCCCAATTTGTTCATACAAGCTTAGCTTCAGATCTCTTAGCTTTTCTTCTTGCTGAAGCTTGTACAACTTGTCAAGTTCTTCTTGAGTGGCCACTCCAGCTCTGATCAATCGATCATTCAGAGTAAAATCTCCTTTGTTCTTGGGTATAAAGGGAGGTGAACCACTATCAGTTGTTTCCCCACTTGTGGTCAGCCCTTGCATATGATCATTTTTGGCTGATGACTCCCTCTTACCCTTGGCTGGGCTCTTTTCAGTGATAGGTTACTCATAGACAACATATTGTTTCTGAGCCTTCTTTTGGGCATGTTTCTGAAAGAGCTACTGGATTATGTTTTTCTCCCCCTCAGCAGAAGACTGTCCAGCAGCTTCTAATGACCCACCAGCAGGGAAGAAGGCCAAAAAGATGATCAAGAGTGGCAATTACCTTGTCCAGCATGGCTAGAACAGTGTCAAGGGCATGTAGTTTCTGCTGAACCTCATCAGATATGGTCAGCTTTTGTTTCTCCAGCAACGCCACTCTATCTTTGATATTTGACATAGAATCACACAAAGTATTAACTTGGTCAGGAACTGGTGAGAATTCTGGTGGAAACTCCATGGAAGCACCGTTGATGGAGTCTATAAGAGAGGACATCTCTTGCTTTAAGGAAGTGGTGGTGGCCACATCTTGGACTAAAGGCTTCAAAGCAGCAATGATGACATCCTTGATTTGTTCAGCAGAAGGAGGAATTGGTCTTGCTTTGAGAGTTGAGATTTCAGTGTTAGTAAGCACCTTTTTTTCCTTTAGTCTGGCCACCTGTGATTGAAGAATCAACACTTGCTTTGTTAATTCTTTTACTTGTTCAGTTCTGGGGGAAGGTGGCTTTGGTGTTGCATCAATAGTCTCTTCATCACTGTCATCTAGATTGACTGGAATTCTTTCACTGAACCCTAGCTCTTTTTCCAAATCATCCCCAAACATGCTGAATACAAATGAAGGAAAGTGTCCCACCTTGGCGCCAGTGGTGAGATTCACTTCCTTGGGAGTCTTCTAAGCATCACCTTTAGTGTGTGGATCGGTTTCAAGCCCTTCACCACCATAGTTGGTTTGACCTGATGGATCCTGAGAAAGAGTCCCTGATAAGTTTAGATCGATGATAATGTTTTTGGTTCCCTCAGTAGAACCCTGTTGTGGGGGAACTACACCATTAGAAACAGATAGGCCAGGGGCAGCATCAGCTGTTGGATTTGCTGACACATCATTACCTGATGTAGACTCAGAGTGACAAGTGATAGGAATTCGTAATGAAGTATGACTTGTATTCAGAATGAAAGTACTTACCAATGCTGACTCCACACTACTGAGCTGAGGGTGAGCTCCATCTTCACCCTTTTCTCCTAAAGAAGTTGAGAGAGGGGTTGCCTTCTAGGCCTCTTTATGCATGTCACCTCTAACAGAGACTGAAAGTGACAGCTGGTTGGGGTTCTTGTCCTTGGCCAGGGACTTAGTCTTCTTCAAAGCATGGCCTTGGGAATCATCATCAATCTTCTTTGAGGAAGATTGGGTGAGGGTTTTCCTCTTTCTGGACGCACGTCTAACCTTCTTGGTATTAACTGACGTTTGCTTCTGACGAGGTCCAGATGAAGCTCCAGGCTTTTTGCCTTTTAGATCCCCTTCTCCAGTTGGAGAAGTGTCTTTTGGAGCTTTATACACTACTGGACCATCTGCTGAGCAGATGTCCAGCATGGGTTGTGTAAGAGGAGGATCAATGGTGCTGACTGGAATGTTCCAACGAGTGAGATCAAATGTTTCAAAATTTAGTTTTTCTCTATTGATTTTTGAAAAGTCATTACCAAGATGGTCAACAAAGAGGACAGATAGAAATCTGGTGTAAACAACATTTTTCTCTCTTGTCTTTTTCTCTAGCTTCCCATGGAGATCTTCAAAAATAAGCCTCCCAAAATATGCTTTAATTCTCTTGGCCAGACAGTATAAAATAATAGCATCTTTTTAGTTGATCTGGTCAAGGCCTACAGTTTCCTCCCACCCCCCCAAACAATCAATAAGAATGGACATCAGCAACTTCCACCTTAGTGGCAAACAAATTCTTTTTAACCCCCCTTTTTCAGTAATCTCTTCAGTATACCCAATCTCTTTTTAAAATTTTGACAACCATAAAATCATCAGGTATAACTTCATAGTCACTAGGGTTTTCCAAATAATCTAAACCCAAAACCTTTCTAAATAACTTTAACCCAAATCTACCATGAATCCCAACCGTGGTAGAATCAAACTCAATGGATCTTGTTGTTAGAAGCCTCTACTATGAACCAAAATTCTTTTAGTATATTTTGAAACATCATACCAGGATCCTCAAATAAAGCATACCTTAAAACACTTTTGGATAGATAAGTCAAAACTTTTTCCCCAGGAACAGACTTAATGGATTCAGGTTTGAGTAAGGTGATGTTGTTGGGTTTGAAAAAGATATCATCAATGGGATAGTTAACGTGAGTGGATGGGTTGAGAGTGATCTTAGCAATCTTTGGAGTAGAAGATGATTCATCCATTGATGTTTCTGTGTGTGTGTTTTGAAAGAGAGAAAGTTTGTGTGTGTTTTTTGATGAAAAGATTTGTAAGCGTGGAATGAAATCCAATTGTTAGGGATTATATAAAAACTTGAACTGATTTGTAAAAAGTTTTTAAAACCATTTGAAAAAATTATAACTCTTTTAGCGTTTCTTTTGAACATTTGGCACAAACTTTCTCATTAATGTTCTACAAAAAGGTATGATTTTCTGTTGCTTTGAACAATGAAACGCCCCATGTGTCAGGGAGTTGTTGACTGTGGATGGAGACGTTTGAAATTTCCTTAATTAACAAATGACACCTTTTTGAAAGAATGTTTGTTTTATTCACAAGAAAATTTAATGTCATTAACTCTTTTGAATCACATGATTGATAGGTTTTAAATGATGTTGCTTAGTAATACAAGGTTTTTGCCAAGTATGAAAATTTGTTCGTCTCGATTCAATTCAAATTGACTATTGGTTTAAGTGTGACTCGGCTGTCTTTTGGTGAAAAAGAAATAATTTTTTGGTCGTTGTTTAGAATTAAAATTGCAAAACTTAAAAGTAAAAGGCAAGGTAAATAAAGCTATAAATGACTGAAAAGTAAATGACGAGAAATTAAAACAAATAACTAATAATAAATGAGCGAAACAAATAATAAAACGTAAATTAAAACGAAACAATTAATAAAAATAAAACTAAAAGACGAAATTAACTATCAACTCGAAAATAAAATTTACTTAATGAAAAAGGAGAGAATAAAACTAAAATGGTACTTTAAAGCTAAACAAGGCAAAACCTAAAGCGAGTACTAAATAAAAGATAAAACTTGAACTTTACGAAAAAATATTAATTTTAAAAATAGACGAAAAATTCAACTAAAAATACGCACTTTCAGAAATAAAATCGGAACAACTTTTAGATAAAACTAAACAATTACGGAACAATACTAATAAATAAGCAAGCAGGCAAGCTAGCAGCTGGAAGCACCCAGGCAGGTAGGTAGCTCTTTTGGCGGGAAAATAAGTAATTAGGCAAGCATGCTCATGCTGGTCAATTATTTTCGGAGTAATCTTCGGAATAATCTTCGGAAGCAGGCAGATAGGCTTCTCAATTTCTTCGGAATAATCTTCGGAATGAGGTATTTTCGCAATAACTGATTCTTCGGAATCTTTATTTTTCAGAAAAAATAAGATTTCAGAGAAATAGCATATATTCGGAAAATCAATAATTTCAGAAACAATTGACAAATTCAGAGAAAACTTCGGAATAATAAAACCCTAATCCGAAAACATAAAAACAGATACAGTAATATTAAAAATCAGAAAAATATGCTACAAATAAGCAAATATCAAATAAGCAAATAACAAAAACTTAATCTAAAACACTTTTAAGAAAAACTAATTCAACCACAAATCAAAAACATGAAAAACACTAATAAATCTAAAAATTAAAAATCAACTTTTTATAAAATAAACTAATAAGCACTTAACTAAAAACTTAACCAAATTGATTTTTAGAAAAAGCTAATAAGCCAAAATTTAAAAACTTTTAATAACACTAAATAATAAAAATATTTAAAAACAACTTTTTATAAAAATTAACTAATAAACACTTAAATTAAAAATAAGAAAATTAACACAATAAGCACTAAAACACTATAAGCTATAAAAATCAAACACATAAAAACCAATAAGCACAATCAATCAAAAACATCAATCAAACAAGAACATGATTAATTAAACTACATGAGTATCAAAATCAAAACAAGATTAATAATAAAGAAAGGAAGAATGAAAATGATTAATTGAAAAGCTTGATTAAGATTAAGATTAAGATCTAATACAAGATTAATGAAAAAGATTAAAACATGAAATAAAAGCTAGAGAGAGAAAGTGAAAACTAGAGAGAGAAAGTAAATCTACACTACTCCTAATCTAAACTAACTAACCACCTCCTAATGACACATTAGGAGGGTATTTATAGGAGGAGTAAAATGTTGGTGCTTTCTTCCTTCTTTCTTCTTGTCTCGACTCGATTTAAATTCTTTGTCTTTCTCGACGTCGTCTCGGGATTTGTCGATATAATTTGAACTCCTCTTATAATTTTCTTCTTTAATTAGACTTGGTTCTTTGACTTCATTAAACTTCCGTCTTTAGAATTTTTCTTCGATAAATCTTCAGAATGGGCCTTGGACTTCCGTTCTTTTTGCACTCTTGATCTTTTGACTTCTTCTTTTCTCGTTTTCTTCGATAAAAGCCCGTGAAAGCCCGTGTTTTCTTCCTTTTTCATCTTTTGGTCCTAAAACACAATAAAAACACAAACCACGCATAATTCCGACATTTACGACATAAAATATACGTTTTGGCTTGGTCATTATTATAATTAAGTGGTAAAAGGATGGGTGTTTTCACACCTATTAAATCCCCTACACTTGACCATTACAATGCCCTCATGCAATGCATTAATTTCAAAGCACGGTTTACATTTTTCATCATAAATAACTCACCTTGGCCCTTATTAAAAAGATAGAAATGTATACAAAACAAGTAAAGAAATCAAAGACTTACATTGGGGTTTTGGCTTGTCATGAATGTTTATCATCCTCAAGTTTCACGTTCCCCACACCAAGATTAAAAACGAGATCATTATTATTATAAGTTAGCAAACTAACATAAACTCATGTGGCCTAATTATTCACTTAGACTCCCTTATTCCCAGGTGTATCTCTTATATTTTATTGTTGTCTTAAATGATCACGTGGATGCATTGTTGACTTATTTCGATAGTTATTAGGCCGAAAATAAAGTAGGACGATTTAATCAATAGTTAGCTAAAGGACAAAATCTTTTAAAACTGCTTCTCGGGACCTCATAAAGTTCATAAATCGCTTCACGATTTGAGACCTTTCTCGGACCGATATTTGGCAGCGACTTCATACTTCAAATCTTGAGAGACGTTCTGGAAATAATGGTCTTCTCTTCATAATAGGAATTTCTTCACTTGAACTTTTTGAGAGATTCTTCATATTTGGACCACGACTTCTTTATTTTTCTCCAATCTTTATTTTGGATTTTGATGTACAACGATCCGCCTCCTTTTAGGACTTGGATCTATTTATCCTCATACCTTGCTAGGGTCTTTTTGGATAGACTTCTCCATGATCTTTAGGGGAGTATTTGCTTTTCGTTGTGTGTCTCGATCCTTCATATTGATTTTTGATAGATGATTCTTCACATCACTTGGGATCTTTAGCAACAAAATGTAGCCCTCATGCCTTGTTAGGGCCTTTTCGGACTCTCCAATCTTCGCATCCCGCTTCAATAAGTTATGCCTTGGCTATGAACTCTAATTAATACCGAGCAACTTTTAAACGATCTTGGGCTAGAAGCTAAGTAATTTTTCAAATGGTACAACCTTATTTATTGCAATTAAATTTATTAGCAAGCGATGGGAGAAAAAGCTTATAATCAACTCACATAAATTCATGAAAGGATACCAAACTTATAATTGACTATATCATCGCTCATTCTCCACAATTTAAAATCTCAAGGAATGAGACTCGTGGATGCTTAGCCTATTAAATCAAAGTTTTGGGTTTTCAAGTCGTCTATAGGATCTTGCAACTTCTTAGACTTTTTCAAGTTTAGAATTCGCATTTTAAAGTTCCCTTGATAAACGACTTTCTAGGATCATTTATAGGAACTTGCGAAAAGTTCTCGTTCTTAACCCGTGAGAGTTAAGACTTTCGCGTTTTTAAGTCCCCTGTATAAAAGCCTAGCAAAACTTGACTTAAACACGTTAAGGATACTAGCTAGAGTAAACTTAGATAAGTAAACTCGGGTTGAGTCAAAATATTCACGACTTTGAAAAATTAAAACCACTTTATTAAAAATTTATTCTAGCAAAGAAAGTAAATAACGATAACAAAGGAAAAACTAATAGGCCAAAATAGATCAAAAATTTAGAAAAATGTCGAAAAATCAGTTTTCCGATTAAAATGAGGACAAATACAGGGAAAAACCCACTTAACTTCGATAGAAGCCCCCCCTACACTTAATATAAACATTGTCCTCAATGTTTAAGTATGTGAGAGTAAACTCCCCTACACTTAGGACATTGTGCACGTTGTTTAAATCTTGTTAAGGAAAGGACAACTAAAGTGATTCCTAATTTAATATTGAAAAATATAAAATAGAGAATCAAAAGAGATTAGGATAGAACCGGGAAGACGGGAACACAGAATCACGGGTCGTCAAAAGTCATCAAGAATGGATATTTGAAAGCTCGAATCTCTGCACATCATAAGAAAGAAAACAACAAACACATACTAGGGTCTCCCCCTACACTTATTAGAAAAACAGAATAAAAGGATAGATAATTGGGTTGCCTCCCAAAAAAGCGCTTATTTTTGTTAACCGAGTCACGAGCCTGACTCGTCCCCGAATTAAATGGTCCATGGGGAAGCCTCGAATGTAATACCGGGATCAAAGACCTTGTCCTCGTTCCCGGAGGATATTAATAAAGGAGAGGTCGGAGGATAAGTCTTAAAGGGTAGAAAAGTCCTCTCAACATACGAAAAGTATGTGAGGTTGTGATCCACGGGAGGTGGGGTGGGTAAAGGAAGTACATTGTCATCCCCCAAAGACAATGGATGATCACTGAGCGGCAAAGCCGTAAAGGTGTCAATCATGGAATGGTCAATGTCACCCCCCGGGTCAAATCACTCATCCTCGGTAATGGTTTCTAAAGGTTTGGATAAAAGGTGCTCGGGATGGGGACTTGGGACAATATCTTCATGGATCAAGGTATCAAAAAGAATATCCCCCTCCGTGTCATCATCATCAATACCCGGAGGTATTGAGAGAATGTCGATTTCCTCTATAGCTGTATCATTATTCTCAACTGAAGTAATAGACGGAGGTAAAGACTCAGAAATAGGAGCAGAATTCAACGCTTCAATTTTAGCAATAATAAGATGAACTTTCAGTAATTTTTTGCGAAGAATAACGTCTTCCACCTCATCTACAAGACCAAGTTCAGTGGTGAACTTCTCGTATGTCGAAGAGAATAAATCAACATCGCCTTCATCGCCCGGAGGAGAAGGAGAAATTTCAAAAGTGAAATTCTCATAGCATGGAGAAAAATCATCATCATTAAGAGCGACCGCTTCTGTAAGCTCCTCAAAAGTCAGCACATCACAAACCTCATCAAAGAATTTATCGAGACCAAAATCACTAATCTCACTCGATGTATCACTATCCATAGACGCATTAGGGATATCAAGAGTAGGAGTAGTAATCTCAGAAGATGGGTTGAGATTATAGATATCATCCTCGTCATCATCATAATAGTAGTATGGACGCACAAGAGGAGGAGTATAATCACTAGGATTAGATACTTGTTCTTGTTTCTGTCGCTTTTCCTCCTCCCTTGCTTCGCGTATGCTAGCTAATTCTTGTTAAACGTATTGAAGTGTATTCAAAAAATTGGCTCGTTCTTCTTCACACATTCCAACAGAAGGTTGATGATCGAGGGTGTATTGTGGGGGCTCAAAATTGTGAAAACCAGAATTATAGCACGGATGTGGTCCATCATAAATCAGTGGTTGAAAAGAAGTAGAACACGGGTTTGGCTCATAATAATTTATCGGCTGACAATAAGAAGTATCGTGAGGGCCCCCACAATTGTTGCAATACGGGTATTGAGAGAAACCCGGTGCATTTTGTTGATATGGATCGTCATATATTGGAGAGGGTGAAATAGTGTCATTATAAGAGAAGAATGAATTGAAATATTAATTGATCGAATTGCACGATAGACAACGGCCAAATTCGTAATTAGGGATATCCATTCCACACCGTTCGCATGAACACCATTGACAGGATTGACTACTAGAAGATGGTCTTCCACACCATACACAGTCAACAAACGAATCCATTAAACACAATAGATAAGCAAGAAGAATATTTTTGGTGCAAAATTTTCGAAAAAGAAATGCTTTTTATGATTTAAAAATGTTTTTGGATTTTTTGAAATTTTTTATTTTTAGGAATTTAAGATTTTTTATTTTTTTTTTTGGGGCAAGAAAAATAACGTTTAAAAGTGAACGGATCCCAAAATCCAACGCGTCTCTCACAGAAAACCGTTAATCTTCACGAAAAGAGCCGGCAGCGGCGCCATTTAATACAAGGTTTTTGCCAAGTATGAAAATTTGTTCGTCTCGATTCAATTCGAAATGACTATTGGTTTAAATGTGACTTAGCTGTCTTTTGGTCAAAAGGAAATATTTTTTTGGTCGTTGTTTAGAATTAAAATTGCAAAACTTAAAAGTAAAAGGCAAGGTAAATAAAGCTACAAATGACTGAAAAGTAAATGACGAGAAATTAAAACAAATAACTAATAATAAATGAGCGAAACAAATAATAAAACGTAAATTAAAACGAAACAATTAATAAAAATAAAAGTAAAAGACGAAATTAACTATCTACTCGAAAATAAAGTTTACTTAATGAAAAAGGAGAGAATAAAACTAAAATGGTACTTTAAAGCTAAACAAGACAAAACCTAAAGCGAGTACTAAATAAAAGATAAAACTTGAACTTTACGAAAAAATATTAATTTAAAAAATAGACGAAAAATTCAGCTAAAAATACGTAACTTTCAGAAATAAAATCGGAACAACTTTCAGATAAAACTAAACAATTACGGAACAATACTAATAAATAAGCAAGCAGGCAAGCTAGCAGCTGGAAGGTAGCTCTTTTGGCGGGAAAATAAGTAACCAGGCAAGCATGCTGGTCAATTATTTTCGGAATAATCTTCGGAAGCAGGCAAGTAGGCTGCTCAATTTCTTCGGAATAATCTTCGGAATGAGGTATTTTCGCAATAACTGATTCTTCAGAGTCTTTATTTTTCAGAAAAAATAAGATTTCAGAGAAATAGCATATATTCGGAAAAGCAATAATTTCAGAAACAATTGACAAATTCAGAGAAAACTTTGGAATAATAAAACCCTAACCCGAAAACATAAAAACAGATACAGTAATATTAAAAATCAGAAAAATAAGCTACAAATAAGCAAATATCAAATAAGCAAATAACAAAAACTTAATCTAAAACACTTTTAAGAAAAACTAATTCAACCACAAATCAAAAACTTGAAAAACACTAATAAATCTAAAAATTAAAAATCAACTTTTTATAAAATAAACTAATAAGCACTTAACTAAAAACTTAACCAAATTGATTTTTAGAAAAAGCTAATAAGCTAAAATTTTAAAACTTTTAAAAACACTAAATAATAAAAATATTTAAAAACAACTTTTTATAAAAATTAACTAATAAACACTTAATTAAAAATAAGAAAATTAACACAATAAGCACTAAAACACTATAAGCTATAAAAATCAAACACATAAAAACCAATAAGCACAATCAAGCAAAAACATCAATCAAACAAGAACATGATTAATTAAACTATATGAGTATCAAAATCAAAACAAGATTAATAATAAAGAAAGGAAGAATGAGAATGATTAATTGAAAAGCTTGATTAAGATTAAGATTAAGATCTAATACAAGATTAATGAAAAAGATTAAAACATGAAATAAAAGCTAGAGAGAGAAAGTGAAAACTAGAGAGAGAAAGTAAATCTACACTACTCCTAATCTAAACTAACTAACCACCTCCTAATGACACATTAGGAGGGTATTTATAGGAGGGGTAAAATGTTGGTACTTTCTTCCTTCTTTCTTCTTGTCTCGACTCGATTTAAATTCTTTGACTTTCTCGACGTCGTCTCGGGATTTGTCGATATAATTTGAACTCGTCTTATAATTTTCCTCTTTAGTTAGACTTGGTTCTTCGACTTCACTAAACTTCCGTCTTTAGACTTTTTCTTCGATAAATCTTCAGAATAGGCCTTGGACTTCCGTTCTTTTTGCACTCTTGATCTTTTGACTTCGTCTTTTCTCGTTTTCTTCGATAAAAGACCATGAAAGCCCGTGTTTTCTTCCTCTTTCATCTTTTGGTCCTAAAACACAATAAAAACACAAAGCACGCATAATTCCGACATTTACGACATAAAATACACGTTTTGGCTTGGTTATTATTATAATTAAGTGGTAAAAGGATGGGTGTTTTTACACCTGTTACTTAGATATGTTGAAGCTGATGGCAATACTTGTGAGCTTCAGTGCGTCAGATGAGGCGACAAAACCCCATATACATGTTCACACAAGTGAACAAGACATATGACATTGCACGCTCCTCTTCTCAGGCCTAGCTACTCAGTTGTATTTAAAATTTTGTTCAACATTGTTGAAGGAACCTTTTGATGACTGGTGATCATTTGTTCAGCTTCAGTGAATCAGATAAGGCGACAAAACATCATATACACAATCACATAAAGTGAAATAGACACATGACATTGCACACTCCTTTACTCAGACACTGCTACTTGACAATAATCAAAATCTTTTATGAAATGCTGAACCTTCAAGCTTCTTCAGTGATTGCTGAAGGTTCAGGTTTTGTATCATCAATGTTCAGCATACCAAGCTCCATTATCAATCTTTTGAAAGTTGGTTCATCTAGTGGTTTGGTGAAGATATCAGCCAATTGATACTGAGTGGGGATGAAATGTAATTTAATGTCCCCTTTCACAATGTTATCTCTGATAAAGTGATATCGAATATCAATGTGTTTTGTTCTTGAGTGAAGAACTGGATTGTTGGATATTGCAATAGCACTAGTGTTATCACAAAAGATTGGTACCTTTTCATATTCTATGTCATAATCAGCCAGTTGGATTTTCATCTAAAGAACATTGGCACAACATCAGCAGCTGCCACATATTCAGCTTCTGCTAAAAACATGGCAACTGTTTGTTGCTTTTTAGCACTTCAACACACAAATTTGCCACCTAGCAATTGGCAGGCACTAGAAGTGCTTTTTCTGTCCAAATTGCATCCAACATAGTCAGAATCTGAATACCCCTTGAGATCAAAACCTGAGGATTTGGGATACCAAAGACCTAGACTTGGTGTAACTTTTAGGTATCTGAAGATTCTCTTTACATTAGTAAGGTGTGATTCCTTGGATCTACTTGGTATATTGCACAAAGGCATGTAGAGAATTGAATGTCAGGCTTGCTTGCAGTTAAGTGCATGAGTGACCCAATCATACCTCTATACTGAGTCTCATTGACTGATTGTCCATTGAGATCAGGTCCTAAGTTGTTAGGGGGTACCATTAGAGTCTTAACTGAAGCAAAATTGATATCAAACTTCTTCAGCAGATCCTTGATATATTTTTCTTGATTGATGGAGATGCCTTGAGGGGTGTTCATCGGTTCGGTTTTTGGGTTTGTGGGTTGTATGGTTCGGGTTAATCGGTTTAAAAAATTTCAAAGTCAAAACCAAAACCAAACCAAACCAGTTATAGTATTGATAAAACCAAACCATAAATCAATTTACAATTCGGTTTGGTTTCGGTTTAAACCAAGCAAACCAAATTCAAGTAAACTCCAAAATATAATCTATAAGTCATAAACAATAACCTAAAAGTTTAAGTAAAAATAACAAATTATAACCTAAAAAGTTTAAGTAAAAATAAAAAATTATAAGCTTTAAAAGTGCTCAAGTAAATCAACAATTTTTTTAAAGAAACCTAAAGGGTTTAGAACTTAACAAAAATAAATGGAGGCGAAATAAAGTAAATTTCTTTGAAAAACTCTTCAGGATTCTCATTAACTTGAATAGTTCATCTCTATGCATCCAAACACAAGTGCAACTTTAAAGTTACTTCATATATGAGAATTTATTTAAATCAAGTAGGCAAACCGTTGCTCAGTTGCTCGAGATCTATATCAATATTAATCTGATGAATAACTAGTTTGAAAGATAACTATATAGAATAATAAGATAGAACATATGTATATATGGTTAAAAACTTCATGTGTATAGAGTTATTCGGTTTCTTCGGTTTGGTTTGGTTTTATTTTTCTCAAACCATAACCAAACGAAACACCAATTAAATGCTTCGGTTCAGTTTCAAACCAAACCATACACCAATCAAAAATTTTGATATGGTTTTATTCAGTTTCGGTCTGGTTTAATTTTCGGTTTGTTCGGTGTCAAACCAAACACTGAACACCCCTACTTGGTCAGATTATTTAATCTGAAGACCAAGGAAGTATGTGAGTTCTCCCATCGTACTCATCTCAAACTTGCTGGTCATAAGCTTGGCAAATTGTTTGCAAAGTTTTAAGCTTGTTAAACGAAATATGATGTCATCCACATAAATTTATACCAGAATGGTGTCAGTTTTAGATTTATAGATAAAAAAGGTTCTATCTATTTTTCCTCTGACAAATTTATGTTCAATGAGAAATATTGAGAGATTTTCATACCATGCTCTTGGAGCTTGCTTCAGTCTATACAAAGCTTTGTGAAGCTTGTAGACATGATTTAGGTATTTACTACTCTCAAAGCCAGGAGGCTGAGTAACATAAACTTCTTCTTTTAGGTCACCATTAGGAATGTACTTTTGACATCCATTTGGTAGATGATGAAGTTCATGTAAGTGGCATAAGCCAGGAAGATTCGTATGGCTTTCATACATGCAACTAGAGCAAATGATTGATCAAAATTAACACCAGGCTCTTGATTAAATCCTTGGGCCACCAACCTAGCTTTATTTTTGGTCACCACATTGGTTTCATCTCTTTTGAGCTTGTAAACCCATTTGGTGTAAGTGGTTGATTTACCATATGGAAGAGGAACCAATTTCCAGACTTTGTTTCTTTCAAATTGATTGAGTTCCTCTTGCATGGCATCCACGCATCCAGGGTGTGTGAGTGCTTCAAAGACCTTTGTAGGTTCAATTTCTGAGAGAAAGTTTGCATAGAGGCATTCTCTAGATGAAGCATCACTTAGTTTCTTTGCCATGGATCTAGTGACTCTACCTTCACCAGGATTTCCTATTATGTTCACCAGCTGTATGTGACTATTTTTAGTCCAAGATTTTTTGGAGCTGGAGAATAGGCATTGGTATCATGATTAGAGCTAGAACTTGGAAGTCCATGACATGGACTTGGACTTGGACTTGGACTTGGATTATCTCTAGTGTCTATTGAAGGATATTCAGTGGACAAAGGTTCAATCAATGGAGGGCTTCCTTCTTGATTAGAAGCAACACATCCAAGACCTAAATCCCTAGAGACGGTAGGAGAGATTTGAGAAAGGGGCTCAGATTGTTCATCAGTAGCTTCATATGATTGATCATTTTGATCATGTGTGTCAGCATGCTGATTGTTTTGAAACTGACCATTTTGGTCATTTGTGTTGCTTTGCTGATCATTTTGAGACTGATCAATATTTGATTGACAACCATCAGTATATGATACTGAAGGATTTCCTTTTGTAGGACTTGTCATATCTTCAAATGGATCAATGTGAGGGACTGAGTTGCTTGTTTGATATCTTTTAGAGGGCTCATAATGTTGAAATTCATCAGATGGATAATTGTGAGAATCATGAATATGAAGTTCATCATCTGATGGATTTGTAAATGTGAGAACTTCAGAACTTTCATTGAATGTGATGTGATAGGTTTCTTCAATACATTGTCTTCTTGTGTTGAATACTTTGTATGCTTTAGATACTAGAGAGTATCCAAGGAAGTAACTATCATCAGATTTTTCATTAAACTTTTCAAGGTGATCCTTGTGATTGTGAATGAATACTGGACACCCAAACACATGTAAGAATGAGATGTTTAGAATCATCCCCCTGAAGACTTCATAGGGAGTCTTCATGTGTCTCTTCACAATGATGGATCTATTTTGAGTATAGCAAGCAGTGGCTATAGCATCAGTCCAAAAATGCTTAGAGAGAGCAGATCCAGCAAGCATTGTTCTTGCTGCTTCAATCAAAGTTTTGTTCCTTCTTTCAGCCACACCATTTTGTTCAGGTGTCTAAGGAGATGAGAAATTTTAGGAAATTCCTTTGTCATCACAGAATTTGATCAGTGTGTGATTTCTGAATTCAGTGCCATTGTCAGTTCTGAGTTGTTTGACATGTGTGTCATTTTGATTTTCAACTCTTTTGATGAAAGACATAATGGCATCTGGTGCATGGCTTTACTTTGTCAGAAAATATACCCAGGTGTACCTAGAGTACTCATCAACAATGACAAGTGTATATTTTTCATGACAAATAGCCCTAGGTGATACTGGTCTAAATAAGTCTATGTGAAGCAAATGAAGACTTTCTTTGATTAAGAAAATTTGGTTTGTTTTGAAACTGGCCCTATGGTGCTTCCCTTTTTCACATGCTGAGCATGGTTTGTCCTTTGAGTAGACAAGTGAAGGAATACAATAACAAGATTTTGTTTTGCCACCAGAGATACTGTTTTGAAATTGAGATGTGAGAGCCTCTTATGCCAAAGCCAATTGGTAATATTGGAAGCTTTAGTAAAGAAGCATGTCTCCTGAGTAGAGTTCATTTTCATGACATAAACATCTTTGATTCTGGGAGAAATCATCACAATTTCATGATTGGAGTTGAAGATTGTACCTTTTTTGTCATCAAACAGCACAAGATACTTTGCATCACAAAGTTGACTTATGCTGATGAGGTTGTGCTTCAAACCATTGACATATGCTACCCTTGAGAAAACTATACCATTGCATTTTACTAAACCAAATCCTTCAATAGTAGCTGGTGAGTTATCACCAAAAACAACTTTAGGACCTTGTTCCTCCTTATACTTGTGTAGATAACTTTTGGTGCCAGTCATATGCCTTGAGCAGCCACTATCTAGGTACCAAATAGGCTTCCTGAGATCACACTACACAAGTTAAGGAATTGTCAGTTTCGCTTTGAAACCCACCTATGTTGGGTGGGGGTTTTTGATCTGGAAGGTGTTCTAGATCTGAAGGGTCCTCTTGATGAGGGTGTGTGTGATTGCTCAGAAGAAGAAGAAGAGGTCTGAACAGCTTTTGCTTTCTTAGCCTAGAGGGCTTCACCTCTTCTGAACCACTCTATATGGTTGTGATCAGATGTAGTGTGGACATTGCTTCCACAATTTCACAACATTTGGTAATAGAGTTTGGGTTTCTTAGTTTAATACCTCTTCTGAGTGAGATAATTCGATTATGTCCATGGGTGTCATGGTCATAACTTCCACAATATTACAAACAGGGTGGTAGTGGCAGTCATCTGAGTGATGATTGCCCATACAACAATGAATGCATGGTGGGAAAGGCATGTTTCGCCTGGAATGAGATGCTTCAGTATTGTGAGCATCAGCACTAGTTTTGGCCAGCATATACTTAGTATGTTTACAAGTGCGATGATCAGTCCTCTCACATTTAGTACAATAAATCACTCTTAGGCAAGTTTCAGTGAGATGGTTGTTTAGACCACATAAATAACAAGCTCTTTTAAATTGTGTCTTGTACTTTAAATGAAGAGAGTCTGAAGGTTCATCTCTGAACCGAGTTGGTGTTTGTTGCTGCCTGAGTTGCATTTTGAGATCATTGATCTCTTGTATGACAAGAGACATTCTCTCATCATCCTCAGATCTAGAATTCTTTAGTTTATTTTTTGAAACTGAAGAGGTAGTTCCCATATGTGAACCTTCAGCAGGAGCTGAAGAGTTCTTTGAAGTGTCAATTTTGACATGTTTGGAAGAACTTCCTTTGTGTGTGGTGTGTGACTTGATGATAGACTGGATTGACTTGGGTCCAGTAGAGGGTTCAGCACCAGCCAGCTTCTCCAAAGGAGGAAGTGGGGTACTTACTTCATTCTCTATATCATCATCTGAGTCATCCTTAGTAACTGAGGACTCAACAGGTGCTGAAGTGTCAGCATTTGCTTGAAACTCAGGAAGAAGGATTCGTCCAGTGTCATGATTGGGTAAATTCTCTTCACCTGACCTTTCAATGTCAGGGATCGAGCTACCATCCTCATTTGAGGCTTTGACAAAGATAATAGAGTTGGTGCTGGAGGATCCTTCAACACTAAGCATTTTCCTCTTTTGAGCAGGAATTTGTTCATTTATGCATTGATTTACCCTATCAGAGTTTATAAGCCAAGATTTAACAATATCTTTTGCTTCTTTTAGTTCAACTCTTAAGGATTTATTTTCCTCCAAAATTTCTTTGTTCAGTTGTTGAAAAGTAAGAATATCAAGTTTGGCTTCTTTTAGCTCTATTTGCTTACTTTCAAAGTCTTCAAGTTTTAGAACAAGTTTGTGAAATTTTTCAAGCAAATTATTTCTTTGTTCTTCAACAAATTTTAGATCAATACACAGGTAATCAAAGACAAATTTATTGTCATCTTTATCTTCTAATTCAATAAGAGTTTGTACCTTTTTATTGTGATATTGACCCATTCACCATTTCTAGCACTTTCTCTGGCCACAACATTAGAGTTAGCCCCTTCATCATCAGCAAGTGCCATCAGCACTTTCACATTAACCATTTCATCATCATCTGGAGAGACATATTCTTCATTCCATTCATAGGCTTCAGCAGCAAGCCCTTTGTTCTTGTCTTGCTTGGGAGCCTTGGAGGAAGAACTTTCAGTGCTCATGAGGGCCAATCTAGCCTTGATTTCTCTGTATTTGGCCTCAAAGTCTTTTGTTGGTCTAAGTTCAACCTTGTTTTACTGAAATGAAGTATAAGCAATTTGTTTTGATTGAAATGATGATTGACCAGATGGTCTTGATTGAGCTGGTGATGAATATGAAGGTAGAGATGTTTTTTAGTAACAATCCCTAGCATAGTGACCAGTCTTCCCACATTTGTAGCATTCAGTGTCAACGAAAGCTTTTGTGGAGCTGGAGAACTTACCTCCTTTCTTAAAGAACCTTCTAGACTTGGCCAGAAGAGCTCTTTCATGAAATTCCTCTTTGAGGTCATTCATGTATTCCTCACTAGTTCTAGTATCTTCCTCATCGTTAGGACTATCTTGGTAGTATTGAATGACAGCTTTGCTGAAGAAAGCTGTGGACAAGGGTGTAGCAATGGTTAATGCTTTACTCTTGCTTGAGCCTTCATAAATCCTATCAACTAGGTTTTCTTCATATTTTAGTTTCCCAAAAAGAGAGGTCAGATCATAATCTTTAATGTGATTAGCATTTCTCAAGCTTTGGCAGAAACTGAGCCACTTCTTTGGCAATGCATTAACAAAAACTGTGTTGATTTCAAGTTTTGAAAGCTCAACACCATCATTCACAAGTTCATTTATCAGTGCTTTGTATCTGGTGAATGTCTGTGTGAGGGTTTCCCCTTCTTTGTGCTTAAAAGTGTTGTATTGAAGCTTTAAATCCATGATTTTGGTTTCTTTTACATCAGAGGGTCCCTCGTGGTAAAGAATAAGGTCCTCCAATGTAGCTTTGGTTGTTTTGTAATTTACAACAGAATTCATTTGGTCATCTGGAAGCACATACATGATGAGACTTTTGAGACGCTGATCTAGGTTAGCAGCTTTTCTGATACCAAACTGTAACACCCCCAAATTTATACAACTCAATACAGCGGAAGACTAGTTGGTGTTACGGTATAGCACATTACTCACATCATAGACAACGCATAAAAATCGCGTCGTTTAATAATAAATCATTTCCATTCATAAACATCAAAGTTACATCGGTCCCAAGTCATATTATTTCATACAAAGTTTTACAAAGTATTTGAATGGAAAATATTGTTTAAGTGCGGGCCATGAATTCTTGTCGTCTTCCCGATAATTACCTTCAAGTACCTGAGATAAAACATGTTAAAAGAAAAGGTCAGCGATAACGCCGAGTGAATTCATAGAGTTTAATAAATTCCATCAATATAATATCAGTATAAAAGTATTACTGAAAATCATTTTGTACAAATCATTTTTAATAGGCCATAAAATAGCCAAAGTCGTTTTATACAAATCTTCATCAAAATCATAATATAGGCGTTTGCCTTAAAAATCATTATACGAGCCAATGTCGTAAAAACATCATACAATACGTTTTACAACGTTGTATATATTAAATAAAAACCGTTATACGAATATGGTTATGAAAAACCAAAACACAAACATAATATCAATAGTATGACCCTGTATTGCTAGTCAGGCAATACGTCGTAATTCTGAGCGTCTAGTAGTATTTCGTTAATTTTGGATTATTATAAGCCGCATGACATTGTTACCTTACTAAACCAACAACGGGTAGCTAACCCGATACCAATTTTGCCCATCTAAAGTAGCGTGTCGTCACAAAGGTCACGCTATGGAAATCTTCTCATGCATAAATTCGCTTACCAATCAATGTGGCACGACGGGGATCAACCGTCAAGGCACGAACTGGGGTGATCGTCCCCAAATAGTACTATTAAATGCATAAGCGTCTACCAAATCCCGGTAGTTCATAATTCATTCTAATGGGACTTTTAGTGACATAACCTAACTTTAATAATCCATTTAATTTCATCTATCGGGTCCTTTAATCATTTATCGGGTCATACAATCGGGTCATTCAATCATTCGGGTCCAAAATCAATAAACAAACAATCGGGACAAATGGTGTCCTATTTAATAAAAACTAACATGTTATCTCCCTCGCGGGTTTATAAAACATTTATAAAAACATTTAAAAGAGTGCGAGGCTATGAACTCACGTTGATGTGGGAAGGCGGGTTATCGGCAATTCGGACGTACGGTACGTGCTTCAATCACGGAAACCTAGACAAATAATACTCGTCTTAGACTCATGTCCAATGACTTTATAAAAATACCAATTATGTATACATATGATGATTATATATATATGATGATCAAGTGGGTTTATATATTCTCGTTTGCTCATTTTAGTGTTATGTGTCGGTAACGTTTATACTAGTTTACTAGTTTTACCTATTTACGTGTTTTAAGTCCAATAAACTTATTATAAGTTCTTTAACTTGTTTTAATTCATTTCATACTTATATTATCAGTATTTAAACTTTAGAAGTTGGGCCTAAATGGGTCAAGCCCAATAAGTTCTTTTTATGAGTGTTCATCTTGTTTAGTCCAATTATTAGCCTAAGTATTAGTCCAATATGTTTACTTAGCTCGTTAATGCCCGTATGCCCTATAGTTCGGGTTTTATCGGTTTTTACTTGTTATACATGTCTATATATCAGTATATAAGTTTTATAAAGTTTTCATTAGACGGGTCCAACCATCTAAGTTTTATTTAACAAAAACGTTAATTTTTACGGTATTAGCCGAAAAAGTCGTTAAAAAAATGTTTATAGTTTTATAACTTATAAGTATTATTTCACCACCATTTATATAATTTATCCATTTAATTAAACTTTTATATATTTATATAAATAAGTTTTATAAGTTAGTGGGTTTTTATTTTACATTTTATAATTAAAATGTGAGTGCTTATATAATAATATTAAACATTAATTCCAAAAATCTGATTTTTATCTTCACTTTCACCAAAACTGCCATATCTTGAGTTCTATATGGAGATAGAAGCTCAAATTTTTATCACATAAACTACATGATATGTGCTACATTTAACTCTTCTATAGCTACTGTTGAATCATCTTCTAAGTATTTTCTAAAAATCGTCCAAAACAGTGAACTCAGATTTGTACCTTAAACTTGTTTTGATCATATCTCACTCATTACAATGATTCCATTGCATGACCAACTCTCACATGTGTACAAGACATATAGCTTACTGTTTATTGATTCTACTTCATCATTTTATCAGTCTAACATGTTGTTCTTTACTGTTTTATACAGCCAACAAATTTAACCAAGATTTTAACCTTGTTTCTTATAGTCTTTCATCTTTTTAAGCATGTTTATCAACAACAAATCCCCACATAACATTTTTATCATCATATAATCATCATATACATATACAATAGGAAATAAAATACATGTTTACATAATCAAAATAATAAGAAGATGAGGAGGACAATCTTTATACCACCATGATGATGTAGGTTGATCAAAACATGGATTTTGATGGAGAAACTTGTGATGCACTAAGACCATCTTCAAGACCACCAATCTTCATAAACTCTTTGTGGAAAATCAGCCCCAAGACTCCATGTAAACTCCTCCTTGGATGTTATAATCACCACCAATCTTCATCTCTTTTGAAGGAGATTAACATATGTAAGTTATAACAATAGTTTGTGGTTAAATTTGGATCAAATGGAGGTGTTTTTGGTGAAGTATGGACGAAATCATAGAGAGAGTAGAGAGAAAATGTGTGTGCTTTGCATGAGTGGAGAATGAGGAAGTGGTTTGAGGTTGAAGTGGTTTTTGTTAGTTGCTAGCTTGGTAAAGGAAGTAGGACATGTGTCCTTGCTTATTATGTAAGCTTTGACACCTAAGGGTGTTTGATAGCTTCTCTCTTTTAGGAGGAGGGAGAGGACTCTGCTAATTCTTTCTCAGTATGCTTAGGAAGCAAGGTTTTTAGGGCCTGGAAGGAGGGGAAGAATCTTGGACTAGGAGGGGAAGTCAGGTCATCGATTCACCTTATGGTCGACTTGCTTGAATCGAAGAAGAAGAGCATACAACTCAATACAGCGGAAGACTAGTTGGTGTTACGGGATAGCACATTACTCACATCATAGACAACGCTTAAAAATCGCGTCGTTTATTAATAAATCATTTCCATTCATAATTATCAAAATTACATCGGTCCCAAGTCATTACATTTCATACAAAGTTTTACAAAGTGTTTGAATGGAAAATATTGTTTAAGTGCGGGCCATGAATTCTTGTCGTCTTCCCGAGAATTATCTTCAAGTACCTGAGATAAAACATGTTAAAAGAAAAGGGTCAGCGATAACGCCGAGTGAATTCATAGAGTTTAATAAATTCCATCAATATAATATCAGTATAAAAGTATTACTGAAAATCATTTTGTACAAATCGTTTTGATAGGCCATGAAATAGCCAAAATCATTTTATACAAATCTTTATCAAAATCATAATGTAGGCGTTTGCCTTAAAAATCATTATACGAACCAATGTCGTAAAAACATCATACAATACGTCTTATGACGTTGTATAAAGCTAAATAATAACCGTTATATGAGTATGGTTATGAAAACCAAAACACAAACATAATATCAATAGTATGACCCTATATTGCTAATCAGGCAATACATCGTAATTCAGAGCGTCTATTAGTATTTCGTTAATTTTGGATTATTATAAGCCGCATGACATTGTTACCTTACTAAACAAACAACGGGTAGCTAACCCGATACCAATTTTGCCCATCTAAAGTAGTGTGTCGTCACAAAGGTCACGCTATGGAAATCTTCTCATACATAAATTCGCTTACCAATCAATGTGGCACGACGGGGGTCAACCGTCAAGGCGCGAACTGGGGTGATCGTCCCCAAATAGTACTATTAAATGCATAAGCGTCTACCAAATCTCGGTAGTTCACAATTCATGCTAATGGGACTTTTAGTGACATAAACTAACTTTAATAATCCATTTAATTTCATCTATCGGGTCCTAATTGTTTCTTTACTGTTTTATACAGCCATGTAAATTAATCAAGATTTTAACCTTGTTTCTTATAGTTTTTCACCTTTTTAATCATATTTATCAACACCAAATCCTCACATAACATTTTTATCATCATATAATCATCATATACATATACAATGAAATTACCGGTTTAATTTATATTCCTAATAGTGATTTAATTTGGAAATTATATTTTCTAATTGTAACCATCAATATGAGTTTAATTAATAAATTCATGTCTTTCTTTCAAAGTTTCTTAAGACAACCAAAATAAATTATGAAGCTATTTAACTCCTATTTTGATATATCATCCTTATCAAGAAAATACCTCAATTGAGTTTTAAGGTAATACCAAATCCGGGACGGATAATTGTGACAAACGTTATTTTAATTTAATATTTAATTCATTTTTCGCTCTCATTTTTCTAGTATTGCGAATTATTATGTTTTACGGTTACGTGATTCGAGATCCCTCGTCGATCGTTAATCTTAAATCATTTTACCACATATTGTTCGTTTATGCGTTTATTGAAGTCATTTTTATCTCGTTCTGTTCCTCGTATTGAAGATTACTATTTTATTATGAGTTTAAAATGAATCTCGGGAAGCAGTGTATAAGAAGAAACGATAAGTGTCACCAGGATTTATGAGTGTACTTGTGGAATGATTGAGGACCGAATCTCTTAATGAATGGAGTTAATAAATTTGTTACAACCTCGAGGAGTATGTTGAAGCCGACACCGCAAGTGGAAAGACTCTGGGGATCAAGTGGTTATTATCAAGGGTTCGTTCAAGGTTTTCTCGATGATTAACGATGGAAATCTATACTTGATGTTATTGTTCGACCTTTTATTTTTATGTACTTATGTGGTATGTGATCTAGTCAAATGATCGTAAGTTGTGAGAACTTGAGACGGCATCATCCGATGACGTCCGATCATGTAGAGCACATATTATGTAATATCTTTTTGACTTTCAACGACGATGTTTATTGAGATTTTAATGCGCGTTGGCGAAAGTGAGATGGTGTCTTTGTATTATCTTTTGAATAGGGACCCGCGTGTGAGCACCCTCTGATGACGAGAATGTTTTCTTGTTAGTTCTTTTTTTATGTGTGTCCATGGCTATTCGGCCGATGGATATCCTTTAGTTTGCAATATTCTTTTTAACTCGACTTACCCGAAAATCGTGTCATTTATTCTTGTCGTCAAAAGAGCTTCGTGTGACTCATAAAATTTTCATGTGTCGAGCTTGACGAGTGACTGGTGGATAAGGATTTATTTATTCCTTTTTGGTGAGATACAACTTGACGACAAGTTGCGTTTTGTAAAAGAACTAGTGGAGATCGTGGATCGAGATTCACGTGGGAACGTGAAGACTTCTTTATAAGGAATACCCTCATCCTTCCGGGTAGTGAACAACTCGTGTATGAGGCGAGTTGAGCGCCGGGACGTCGCTCCCTTAAGGTGGCGAGGATGTAAAACCCGTAAAAACAAGGTCATAATTTAATTATATTTTCAATTATTTTGAAGTATTTTATAACATTAAATATTATTATGTTTAACGGTTTAAGTTAATATTAAATATTATATTTTAATATTTTGACGAGTAACGAGGACTACTAGTGATCGCGATACCGACGGATGCCAAAAATTTTATATTTTATTATCGATCGTTTCGATAATTAATACTTTCGACGATATCGTTTTAATTACGTATCGAGTCGTTATATTATTATTTTCGTGTGCGTTTAAAATTTTAAAAAGTATTTTTACGAAACCTGAGTCTCGTAAATATTTTAAAGTCTACAATTTACATTTTCTACCCTTTTAAACTATTTTATTACATTTTGGACCAAAACTATCACAAATTGGCAAAAACTACCCTAACCTTACACTATATATATGTTTTCCACTAACACAATTCATTTAAAAAAATTCATTAAAAAAAATCACCATCTTTCTTCTTCCTTTTCCATTTTGGCCTACACCACCACCATCCATTCCATCAATTTTTTTTGATGATCAACTTTGATCCATCCAAAAATAAAACAAGCCCCATTCCTATTTTTGAAAGGTGATTCTAATGATACCATTTTTACTTACATGCATTAAGTTTTGAATTTTGATAAAAAAAAAACTAGGCTTGTTAGGTGGTGATTTTGATCATGCATGTGTTAGAGATGATGATCAAATGATGTTTATGTAATGTTTTTGTTAAAAAGTTGAATTTTAATTTTTGGGTTTTTGATTTTGATGATGATACAAGTGTTAGGATTGGTTTATGGTGATGTTAGGATTTTAGAATGATGATAAAAGTTGTTGGTTTTGATCAAAAACTTGATTTTGTAAGAGATTTTAATAGTCAATTTTGGGCAGTAGGTTTGAGGATGTTTTCGGGGGTCTTGCTGTTTGATAATCGCTTAACTAATAGGATAGGGTTGTAGAGAATTTTGTTAGCTTCGATTTGATATATAGTAGGCCTTCCAACTCCAAACGAGGTGGAAGATACACTAGTTTGATTTTCGTGTACCGGGAGACGAGTGTCGACACAATCCGAAAATTGTTGTCGATATTTGGATCGAATCTCGGGGACTATAAAATGAGTTTCAAAATGATTCAAGGGCTGTTCTCAGGCTCCAAGTTTAGTATTTTGAGTCTATTTTTAGAATCAAGTGGCGGTTTTACAAATGGAGCTGTTTAGAATGGTCAAAATGGTTTCGTAAGTCAAGGTCGCTAAACTGTCCGGATTTTGTGATTCAAAGATGAGTCGGGCAGGGAACTTTAGAAGTAAAATCTTTTAATGGGCTCTTGGGAGGACTTTCTACATATAGTAAGTGAGTTCTCTGAGTAGTATCATAAAAAGTTCATATGTCTAAGTATGGGAAAACGGCTAGAACATTCGGTATGTTCCGGCAGATTTTTATTAAAGGCGTAGAATAATAAAATGAATATATAGGAGAGTGTAATAGTATCACTTGTATCGTTTTCTCTCGATTTTGTCGTGATTTTATGAGTCGAATTTTATATTCTTATATATGGGTTATTTCTCGAGTCTATTATTAATGAACGCACCTCATTTGATAGGTTGCGGTTCTCGTGTTTGAAAGGCATCATCTATCGTCGGCGATCGTCTCATTACCACTATTGGCTAAGGTGAGTCTATAGCCTCGCTTTATACTAGTTATTAATTGATTTTAAACCCGCGAGGGGGAATACATGTTTTATAAACTTAGAACATAAGATTTTTATGGTATGCTTTGTCCCTCAATGAATGGACTCGTGGTTGCCTTTAAATTGCATTAAGTGGTTGCCTTTGTTAAAACCTCAATTATGGACCGTTAATTAACCTATGATGGGTTAACCGCTAGTACAATTAATAGATCTATGGGGGAAGCCGCCCCGGTTCAGTTTTTGTGGACTTGTCATAGAAGCTTAGGCCCGACCTCCACACTGTTTGAATATATTGTATTGAGAAGTCAGGTATACGGCAATGTACCAATAATCTGGAGGTAACCGACAATTAATAAATCTCTCGTCTTATTAGACTGATATGGGAGTGTCTAAGGGCTCGGTTCCATGAGCTTATTGCAATTTATGCTATATACAATTATCATTGTTGATGCAAATTATTATTTGATACTTATAAGCATGCCATAAACTTATAATCTTTGCTTGTGTTCAAATTGATTTCATAAACCTATAGATTCACTCGGCATTTTTGCTGATTGTTTTACTCACATGTATTTCAGGTAATCAAGAAGTGGAAGCTTGGAGGTCACGAGAATGAAATTGTGCACTGCTATGTTGTTCAAACTCTTTGATTTATTTATCGTTCCATTTTTAAAAACAAACTAATATGTTGTTTTAACTTATCTTTTGGTAACGATTACTTGGGACTACGCTACTCTGACAAAATCTTTTAGGAACGATAAATCTAAAACGTCTCTTTTTGAGTCGTTCTTTATAAATTATGTGTTGTTGTATCATTGTTTAGCACCCAAAGATGTATTCCGCTGCGTGTAAATTTGGGGGTGTTAAACCGTTTTCGGGGACAGTCCATCCGAAATAAAATTTTCAAATTGAATAATTCGGAAGAGAGGAAAGCAAAAGGCCAGGCATTGGACTAGTGGAATGAAACCTTATCCCATTATGGAGTGAGAACCCTCCTTGCATTTATGCCGGAGCCGTCGCCAGCGCCCGCCAGAATGCCTCCTTGGTTCGGTATGAAGCCAAGCCGATGCCTTTCTCGACCGAAGCCATAAGTAGTAGTTTAACGCTTGATCGAAGCGGCAGTTACCAGGAAAGAAGATCTGAATTGGGGCTCACTCCTTCCTTTTTATGTTGTCGTGATGGTTACCGGCAAACGCTCCCAAAGGCGACCCTCTCGAGTTTCCGGCTGTTTTCTAGATTGAAGTAGCCTTTCTTGCTTTCACGGCTTTGACCGGGAACCAAACCAAAGAGCCAATACACCAACAACCAAGGAACGGGAGTGGGTGGTCCCTAGGAACGGCAGAAAGGAAGTACTTGTTCAACCAGATACGAGTGACATGGTAGTGGTCTAGGGAGCGCAATTGCTAGAGCACGGGAGAATGAAGAGTAATGTATTTATTCCTTTTTGGTGAGATACAACTTGACGACAAGTTGCGTTTTGTAAAAGAACCAATGGAGATCGTGGATCGAGATTCACGTGGGAACGTGAAGACTTCTTTATAAGGAATGTCGTCATTCTTCCGGGTATTGATCAACTCGTGTATGAGGCGAGTTGAGAGCCGGGACGTCGCTCCCTTAAGGTGGTGAGGATGTAAAACCCGTAAAAATAAGGTCATAATTTAATTATAATTTTCAATTATTTTGAAGTATTTTATAATGTTAAATATTATTATGTTTAACGGTTTAAGTTGAAACCGATATTAAATATTTTATTTTAATATTTTGACGAGCAACGAGGACTACTAGTGATCGCGATACCGACGGATGCCCACAATTTTATATTTTATTATCAATCGTTTCGATATTTAATATTTTCGACGATATCGTTTTAATTACGTATCGAGTCGTTATATTATTATTTTTCGTGTGCGTTTAAACTTTTAAGTATTTTTACGAAACCCGAGTCTCGTAAATATTTCAAAATTTACAATTTACATTTTCTACCCTTTTAAACTATTTTATTTCATTTTGGACCAAAAACTATCACAAATTGGCAAAAACTACCCCAACCTTACACTATATATATAAATTCCACTAACACATTTTGTTTAAAAATTCATTTAAAACAAAAACACCAACTCTTTCTCTCCTTCTTTGCCATACAACACCAAGAACACCACACCAAATCTTTCAATTTTCATGATTATCTTGTTTGAATCTTCCAAAACAAATCAAAGTCCCATTCCTATTTTTGAAAGGTGATTCTAATGATACCATTTTTACTTACATGCATCAAGTTTTATTTTTTTTTATTGTTAGGTGGAGATTTTGATCATGCATATGTTACTAGTGATGATCAAATGATGTTATTGCAATGTTTTTGTTAAAAAGTTGATTTTTAATTTTTGGGTTTTTGATTTTGATGATGATACAAGTGTTAGGATTGGTTTATGGTGATATTAGGATGTTAGGTTGATGATAAAAATGATTGGTTTTGATCAAAAACATGATTTTGTGGGAGATTTTGAAAGGTGATTTTGGGCAGTAGGTTTGAGGCCATTTTCGAGGGTCTTAAGTCTGAATATAGGATGATATGATGGGATTATGTTGTAGAGAATTTCGTTAGCTTCGATTTGATATAAAGTAGGCCTTCCAACTCCAAACGAGGTGGAAGTTACACTAGTTTGATTTTCGTGTACCGGGAGACGAGTGTCGACACAATCCGAAAATTGTCGTCGATATTTGGATCGAATCTCGGGGACTATAAAATGAGTTTCAAAATGATTCAAGGGCTGTTCTCAGGCTCCAAGTTTAGTATTTTGAGTCTATTTTTAGAATCAAGTGGCGGTTTTACAAATGGAGTTGTTTAGAATGGTCAAAATGGTTTCGTAAGTCACGGTCGCTAAACTGTCCGGATTTTGTGATTCAAAGATGAGTCGGGCAGGGAGCTTTAGAAGTAAAATCTTTTAATGGGCTCTTGGGAGGACTTTCTACATATAGTAAGTGAGTTCTCTGAGTAGTATCATAAAAAGTTGATATGTTTAAGTATGGGAAAACGGCTTGGACATTCGGTATTTTCCGGCAGATTTTTATTAAAGGCGTAGAATAATAAAATGAATATATAGGAGAGTGTAATAGTATCACTTGTATCGTTTTCTCTCGATTTTGTCGTGATTTTATGAGTCGAGTTTTATATTCTTATGTATGGGTTATTTCTCGAGTCTATTATTAATGAACGTACCTCATTTGATAGGTTGCGGTTCTCGTGTTTGAAAGGCATCATCTATCGTCGGCGATCGTCTCATTACCACTATTGGCTAAGGTGAGTCTATAGCTTCGCTTTATACTAGTTATTAAATGATTTTAAACCCGCGAGGGGGAATACATGTTTTTATAAACTTAGAACACAAGATTTCTATGGTATGCTTTGTCCCTCTATGAATGGACCCGTGGTTGCCTTTAAATTGCATTAAGTGATTGCCTTTGTTAAAACCTCAATTATGGACCGTTAATTAACCTATGATGGGTTAAACGCTAGTACAATTAATAGATCTATGGGGGAAGCCGCCCCGGTTCAGTTTTTGTGGACTTGTCATAGAAGCTTAGGCCCGACCTCCACACTGTTTGAACATATTGTATTGAGAAGTCAGGTATACGGCAATGTACCAATAATCTGGAGGTAACCGACAATTAATAAATCTCTCGTCTTATTAGACTGATATGGGAGTGTCTAAGGGCTCGGTTCCATGAGCTTATTGCAATTTATGCTATATACAATTATTATTGTTGATGCGAATTATTATTTGATGCTTATAAGCATGCCACAAACTTATAATCTTTGCTTGTTTTCAAATTGATTTCATAAACCTATAGATTCACTCGGCATTTTTGCTGATTGTTTTACTCACATGTATTTCAGGTAATCAAGAAGTGGAAGCTTGGAGGTCACGAGAATGAAGTTGTGCACTGCTATGTTGTTCAAACTCTTTGATTTATTTATTGTTCCATTTTTAAAACAAACCAATATGTTGTTTTAACTTATCTTTTGGTAACGATTACTTGGGACTACGCTACTCTGACAAATGTTTTAGGAACGATAAATCTAAAACGTCTCTTTTCGAGTCGTTGTTTATAAATTATGTGTTGTTGTATCATTGTTTAGCACCCAAAGATGAATTTTGTTGCGTGTAAATTTGGGGGTGTTAAAGATTGGCTTCGCAGCTATCCAGAAGACATCCTGACTCTATAGGGGTGCTAGCGCTTGACTAATATAATAGAAAGTCAGGCTCTTCTTCTGTTCTACGAATCTAACTAATCTATACTACTACTAACTATAGTCAGACTAGGTCTCTGATACCAAACTGTAACACCCCCAAATTTATACAACTCAATACAGCGGAAGACTCGTTGGTGTTACGGGATAGCACATTACTCACATCATAGACAACGCATAAAAATCGCGTCGTTTAATAATAAAGCATTTCCATTCATAAATATCAAATTTACATAGGTCCCAAGTCATGGTCATTTCATACAATTTTACAAAAGATTTGAATAGAAATTGTTATTTAAGTGCGGGCCATGAATTCTTGTTGTCTTCCCGAGAATTACCTTCAAGTACCTGAGATAAAACATGTTAAAAGAAAAGGTCAGCGATAACGCTGAGTGAATTCATAGAGTTTAATATAATCCATCAATATAATATCAGTATAAAATTATTACTGAAAATCATTTTGTACAAATCATTTTAATAGGCCATAAAATAGCCAAAGTCATTTTATACAAATCTTTATCGAAAATCGTAATATAGGCATTTGCCTTAAAAATCATTATACGAATCATTGTCGTTAAAAACACCATACAATACGTTTTGCAACGTTGTATAGATTAAATAAAACCATTATATGAATATGGTTATAAAAAGCCTTAAAAATCATTATACGAGCCAATGTCGTAAAAACGTCATACAATACGTCTTACGACGTTGTATGAAAATAAAAACCGTTATATGAGTATGGTTATGAAAACCAAAACACAAACATAATATCAATAGTATGACCCTGTATTGCTAGTCAGGCAATACATCGTAATTCGAAGCGTCTAATAGTATTTCGTTAGTTTTTGGATTATTATAAGCCGCATGACATTGTTACCTTACTAAACCAACAACGGGTAGCTAACCCGATACCAATTTTGCCCATCTAAAGTAGCGTGTCGTCACAAAGGTCACGCTATGGAATCTTCTCATACATAAATTCGCTTACCAATCAATGTGGCACGACGGGGATCAACCGTCAAGGCGCGAACTGGGGTGATCGTCCCCAAATAGTACTATTAAATGCATAAGCGTCTACCAAATCCCGGTAGTTCACAATTCATGCTAATGGGACTTTTAGTGACATAACCTAACTTTAATAATCCATTTTATTTCATCTATCGGGTCCATTAATCATTTATCGGGTCATACAATCGGGTCATTCAATCATTCGGGTCCAAAATCAATAAACAAACAATCGGGACAAGTGGTGTCCTATTTTTATAAAACTAACATGTTATCTCCCTCGCGAGTTTATAAAACATTTATAAAACATTTAAAAGAGTGCGAGGCTATGAACTCACGTTGATGTGGGAAGGCTGGTTGTCGGCAATTCGGACGTACGGTACGTGCTTCAATCACGGAAACCTAGACAAATAATACTCGTCTTAGACTCATGTCCAATGACTTTATAAAAATAACAATTATGTATACATATGATGATTATATATATATGATGATCAAGTGGGTTTACATATTCTCGTTTACTCATTTTAGTGTTATATGTCGATAACTTTTATACTAGTTTACTAGTTTTACCCTTTTACGTGTTTTAGGTCCAATAAGCCTATTATAAGTTTATTAACTTGTATTAATCCATTTCATACTTATACTATCAGTATTTAAACTTTCAAGTTGGGCCCAAATGGGTTAAGCCCAATAAGTTCTTTTTATGAGTGTTTATCTTATTTAGTCCAATTATTAGCCCAAGTATTAGTCCAATATGTTTACTTAGCTCGTTAATGTCCGTATGCCCTATAGTTCGGGTTTTATCAGTTTTTACTTGTTATACATGTCTATATATCAGTATATAAGTTTTATAAAGTTTACATTAGACGGGTCCAACCATCTAAGTTTTATTTAACAAAAACGTTAATTTTACGGTATTAGCCGAAAAAGTCGTAAAAATCATGTTTATAGTTTTATAACTTATAAAACTTAACAAGTTACCATTTTTATAAAATGTACACTTATTTAACCTTTTACATACTTATATAAATAAAATCCAAGAGTTAGTGGGTTTTAACTTTACATTTTATACAATATAATTTTGAGTGCTTATATAATAGTATTATACTTTATTTTTCAAAAATCTGATTTTTATCTTCACTTTCACCAAAACTGCCATATCTTGAGTTCTATATGGAGATAGAAGCTCATATTTTTATCACATAAACTACATGATATGTGCTACATTTAACTCTTCTATAGCTACTGTTGAATCATCTTCTAAATATTTTCTAAAAATCGTCCAAAACAGTAACCTCAGATTTATACCCTAAACTTGTTTTGATCATATCTCACTCATTACAATGATTCCATTGTATGGCCAACTCTCACATGTGTACAAGACCCATAGCTTACTGTAAATACATTCTACTTCATCATTTTATCAGTCCATGACCTGTTTCTTTACTGTTTTATACAGCCAACAAATTTAAACAAGATTTTAACCTTGTTTCTTATAGTCTTTCATCTTTTTAAGCATGTTTATCAACTCCAAATCACCACACAATACTTTTATCATCATATAATCATCATATACATATACAATAGGAAAGAAAATACATGATTACATAATCAAAATAACAAGAGGATGAGGAGAACAATCTTTATACCACCATGATGATGAAATGATGAGCTTTTGGATGAACAAGACATGGTTTTGGGTAACCAATCTTATGAGATATCAACACCACTTCTAGGATCACCAAGTATTTGTAGATTTCTCCAAAAATCAGCCCTTGTTCTTCATGAAAACTCCTTGAGAAATCAGCCCCAAACTCCCTTGAAAACTCCTTTTTACATGTTAAGATCACCTCCAATCTTCATAACTTCAATGGGTTTTCATCATATGTGTGAATAACATATGATTTCATGGTTAAATCAAGATCAAATGGGTTATTTAGGGTGAGTGTAGGACGAATTTTTGAGAGAGAAATGGGAGGATGAGAGTGGTTTGCATGAGTGAAATGGTGGTTATGAGTAGCTAGTTGTTTTTGTGGGATGAGTGGAAGAAACTAGCTTAAGTGTTAAGCTAGTGCTTACACTTGTAAGCTACAAGTTAACATGATGCCACATCTTTGATGTGGTGTCATGTTGTGCCATCCCATGTGTATTAGTGGGGTGGAATAATGTATTTTGTCCCACCTCACTAATTTACGGGTATTCCTCGATTCTAGTTTCCTCGATTTGCGTGCCCTCGGGTCGTTTCACGAAAAACGTTTTTATAAATTATGAATCAACGACACAAAACGAATCCAATAAAAATTGTCTCATCAAAAACGGAGTTCAAAAACGTAAATACGTAATCCTAAGGTTTCCGGTTTATTCGTAAAGGACGTTAAATTAAAATCGTAAGTCCTAATCTCTTCTCGTAAATTTGTGATTTTATGAACCAACACAAATTTAAAACTCTAAAATAATATTCGCGGATAAATTTGTTTTCTGAAATGTCGGACTGTCACCAAGGACGGTGTATGTAAACGTAAGCACGTAACGTTGAATCCTCCAGTTTAGACGTAGTCGATGCTACTCCAAGACGTAGATCCAAATTTCTTCCCAAAAATAAGTGAGTTCATATTGTATCATTAAAATAATATTTTCAAATAATATTTGAGAATAAAATATCAATCATAAATTGACGGATTGTCACAGCATTTACCCCTAAACAGGATCTTTGTCCTCAAAGATCATCTTACCTTACTACTCGCTTCTTATAGAGTTAAAGCCATGTGGGTATTTCCCCCACACTCGGTCTTTTCTCACAAGTGCAATTCATTACAATACGCGAGTTTCATCAAACATAACTACGGGAATAAGATCAGGCTTAATGTTGACTTACTTTCTCTATCCATGATGTTCACGGGTTTTTGATGAATGCAACTTTTCGCCGATCTAAACATTACTAAGAAGAATTCAGATTTTAACTTGATAGATATTCCATCGAGTTCGATTTAAGAAACATAATTCACGCGGTTCTTGAAGTCCTAGGGTAGATCCAGCTTACATGCCTTTCAATCCCAACTTTTACATCGTCTCAATGGTCCCATACAACGGGGACTTATATCCCATGATTTGTCAGATCATGAATTCATTTTTCCAAGTTTAAATATTGTGGCATAACTTCGCTACCCATTTGGCACTTCAAGATCTACATTTCACATTCACATAACCTTTTGCCCGCTACCGGCTGTCAATAATCAGATCCTAATTTCAACAATCATTTCAGATCTCGCAGGTTGGGTATTTTGTAAGGTTAGGTTCGCCATCATAGGAAACCTTAACCTAAAAGACATGTCCAACTCACTATGGGTGTATGTCGGATGTCTCCATCTCAACTCTTGCTTACAGATGCTCTAAGATTTAGATCCTAACAAGATTAGATCTCGATCCTAATACGATAGTTATCAAGGATAATCTTTCCAAAGGAAAACGATTATACGGTTCATTACCAAAGGTCAATCATTCAAACATAAAACAAGACTTCTAGTGTTTTGTATTGTTACTTTACCTCGTCCCTTCGATTTGGGGTGGTAAACAGTACTCTCATCAAGGTTCGTTCTCAATGATTTCTGAGCAAATCTCTTGAAATTCGATGCGAAGCGAGGATCTTGATAAAGATGTTTGATACAGGCACACTATGTTTACATAACTCTTTTGCATTTACCATTAACGGGAATGAAATTAGCAGATTTGGTCAGTCTGTCGGCGATGACCCAAATCGAATCAAATTCAGATGATGACCTTTGCAATAGCTAGACGTTTACTAATGTATGAGGCGATGTCTGCCTTCATAATTACCATTAGTACAACTTCTTCAGACAAAGATACTTTTAGTAAAAAATGACATACATATAATACTTATACTTACAAGATTTCCATTATAACTATATCTCACAATCTTTCATATTTAGACAATCACAAGTGTCCTTAAAAACATTTAACGCTATCGGCTTCTTAATGCTAATGGTTCACATTAGCCAAAATAAATTATGAAGCTATTTAACTTCTATTTTTAATATATCATCTTTATCAAGAAAGTACCTCAATTGAATTTTAAGGTAATACCAAATCTGGGATGGATAATTGTGACAAACTTTATTTTAATGTTAATATTTAATTTATTCTTCGCTCTCATTTTTCTAGTATTGTGAATTATTATGTTTTACGGTTACGTGATTCGAGATCCCTCGTCGATCGTCGACCTTAAATCATTTTACCACATCTTGTCCGTTTATGCGTTTACTGAATTCATTTTTATCTCATTCTGTTCCTCGTATTGAAGATCACTATTTTATTTTGAGTTTAAAATGAATCTCGGGAAGCAGTGTATAAGAAGAAACGATAAGTGTCACCAGGATTTATGTGTGTACTTGTGGAATGATTGAGGACCGAATCTCTTAATGAATGGAGTTAATAAATTCGTTACAACCTCGAGGAGTATGTTGAAGCCGACACCGCAAATGGAAAGACTCTTGAGATCAAGTGGTTATTATCAAGGGTTCGTTCAAGGTTTTCCCGATGATTAACGGTGGAGATCTATAATCGATGTTTATGTTCGACCTTTTTCTTTTATGTACTTATATGGTGTGTGATCTAGTCAAATGATCTTAAGTTGTGAGAACTTGAGACGGCATCATCCGATGACGTCCGATCATGTAGAACATATATTATGTAATATCTTTTTTACTTTCAACGACGACGTTTATTGAGACTTTAATGCGCGTTGGCGAAAGTGAGATGGTGTCTTTGTATTATCTTTTGAGTGAGGACCCGCGTGTGAGCATCCTCCGATGACGAAAATGTTTTTCTTGTTAATTCTTTTTGATGTGTGTCCATGGCTATCCGGCCAGTGGCTATCCTTTAAATTTCAACATTCTTTTTAACTGGACTTACCCGAAAATCCTGTCACCTATTCTTGTCGTCGAATGAGCTTCGTGTGATTCATAAAATTTTCATGTGTCAAACTTGACGGGTGACTGTTGGATAAGGATTTATTTATTCCTTTTTGGTGAGATACCACTTGACGACAAGTTGCGTTTTGTAAAAGAACCAGTGGAGATCGTGGATCGAGATTCACGTGGGAACGTAAGGACTTCTTATTAAGGAATGTCTTCATACTTCCGGGTAGTGAACAACTCGTGTATGAGGCGAGTTGAGTGCCGGGACGTCGCTCCCTTAAGGTGGTGAGGATGTAAAACCCGTAAAAATAAGGTCATAATTTAATTCTACTTTCAATTATTTTGAAGTATTTTATAACGTAAATATTATTATGTTTAACGGTTTAAGTTGAAACCGATATTAAATATTATATTTTAATATTTTGACGAGTAACGAGGACTACTAGCGATCGCGATACCGACGGATGCCTAAAATTTTATATTTTATTATCGATCGTTTCGATATTTAATATTTTCGACGATATCGTTTTAATTACGTATCGAGTCGTTATATTATTATTTTTCGTGTGCGTTTAAACTTTTAAGTATTTTTACGAAACCCGAGTCCCGTAAATATTGGTAAAATTGACTTTTAGTCATTTCCCACTTTTTAACTAATATTTATATTTTAGACCAAAACTATCACAAACTGGCAAAAACTACCCTAACTCCACACTATAACTAACACTTCCACTAACACTTTTCTTTTAATAAATTCATTTAACAAAAAAACTCAACCAACTTCTTCTTCTCCCTTTGTTTTAGCCATCCACCATTAACACAAAAAAACACCATCATCAAAATTTTTCTAGCTTGATCAAAGAGAAACTAAAACAAGTCCCATCCTCCATTTTCAAAGGGCTACAATTTGGTATAAAATTTTCATACATGCAACCATATAAATTTTTCAAGAAAAGTTGGTTATGTTTGATCCAAATTTGTTGTATGCATGTGTTAGTAGTGATGATCAAAAGATTTTCATGCTATGTTTTTATTAAAAAGTTGATTTTTAATTTTTGGGTTTTTGATTTTGATGATGATGCAAGTGTTAGGGATGGTTATGATGATATTAGGGGTGTAGGATGATGAGGAAAATTGTTAGAATTGATCAAAAACATGATTTTGTGGGAGATTTTGAAAGGTGATTTTGGGTAGTAGGTTTGAGGCCGTTTTGGGGGTCTTACTATTTGATAATCACTTAACTAATAGGATAGGGTTGTAGAGAATTTCGTTAGCTTCGATTTCATATAAAGTAGGCCTTCCAACTCCAAACGAGGCGGAAGATACACTAGTTTGATTTTCGTGTACCGGGAGACGAGTGTCGACACAATCCGAAAATTGTTGTCGATATTTGGATCGAATCTCGGGGACTATAAAATGAGTTTCAAAATGATTCAAGGGCTGTTCTCAGGCTCCAAGTTTAGCATTTTGAGTCTATTTTTAGAATCAAGTGGCGGTTTTACAAATGGAGTTGTTTAGAATGGTCAAAATAGTTTCGTAAGTCAAGGTCGCTAAACTGTCCGGATTTTGTGATTCAAAGATGAGTCGGGCAGGGAACTTTAGAAGTAAAATCTTTTGATGGGCTCTTGGGAGGACTTTCTACATATAGTAAGTGAGTTCTCTGAGTAGTATCATAAAAAATTGATGTGTCTAAGTATGGGAAAGCGGCTTGGACATTTGGTATGTTCCGGCAGATTTTTGTTAAAGGCATAGAACAATAAAATGAATATATAGGAGAGTGTAATAGTATCACTTGTATCGTTTTCTCTCGAGTTTGTCGTGATTTTATGAGTCGAGTTTTATATTCTTATGTATGCTTTATTTCTCGAGTCTATTATTAATGAACGCACCTCATTTGATAGGTTGCGGTTCTCGTGTTTGAAAGGCATCATCTATCGTCGGCGATCGTCTCATTACCACTATTGGCTAAGGTGAGTCTATAGCCTCGCTTTATACTAGTTATTAAATGATTTTAAACCCGCGAGGGGGAATACCTGTTTTATAAACTTAGAACACAAGATTTTTATGGTATGCTTTGTCCCTCTATGAATGGACCCGTGGTTGCCTTTAAATTGCATTAAGTGATTGCCTTTGTTAAAACCTCAATCATGGATCGTTAATTAACCTATGATGGGTTAACCGCTAGTACAATTAATAGATCTATGGGGGAAGCCGCCCCGGTTCAGTTTTTGTGGACTTGTCATAGAAGCTTAGGCCCGACCTCCACACTGTTTGAACATATTGTATTGAGAAGTCAGGTATACGGCAATGTACCAATAATCTGGAGGTAACCGACAATTAATAAATCTCTCGTCTTATTAGACTGATATGGGAGTGTCTAAGGGCTCGGTTCTATGAGCTTATTGCAATTTATGCTATATACAATTATCATTGTTGATGCAAATTATTATTTGATGCTTATAAGCATGCCACAAACTTATAATCTTTGCTTGTGTTCAAATTGATTTCATAAACCTATAGATTCACTCGGCATTTTTGCTGATTGTTTTACTCACATGTATTTCAGGTAATCAAGAAGTGGAAGCTTGGAGGTCACGGGGAATGAAGTTGTGCACTGCTTTTGTTGTTCAAACTCTTTGATTTATTTATCGTTCCATTTTTAAAACAAACCAATATGTTGTTTTAACTTATCTTTTGGTAACGATTACTTGGGACTATGCTACTCTGACAAATGTTTTAGGAACGATAAATCTAAAACGTCTCTTTTCGAGTCGTTCTTTATAAATTATGTGTTGTTGTATCATTGTTTAGCACCCAAAGATGTATTCCGCTGCGTGTAAATTTGGGGGTGTTAAAGATTGGGGTTGATGGTGTTGGCTAAAAAAGAGGGAGAGAGGAGAGCCTCGGGGTACGCTCACTTCTGCATTCAGAAGTGAAAATTGCGCAAGAGAATCCGGGAAACGGGCCGCAGCGCAACAACTAGGACTCGTGTCGGAGGACTTTTGAGCGTGAGCTACCACTCATGCAGCGACAAGGACCCGCAACTCTCGAAGGGGCCATCAACCACCCGAATCACTGTAGCAAACCCTCCCTTTACTTTACTCAATGGATAGCGCTTATTCTCTTTCAATCAACAAAATGAGAAATGGGGGAGAAAGAAAGAGGTCTTTATTGAAGAGGCTTTGCACCCGGAATAGGACTAATGCAGATCCAGAAGAATGGGTCTGGGCTTTCGAAAAGATGAATATGCAAAGGGTAAGGTAAAGAGAAAGTCTTTTGAACAACCAACCTGACATAAGGATTCTAGCTCGCCCACTTAGAGCAGATGGAGATTCTCGGACGGGGAAAAGCGGCACTCGACATCTATTAAACAAGCCCCTACTGGGATGGGATATTTGAAGAAGCGCAGGTTTGGAACCCTATATACAAGGGGCTGGTCTCGATCCCGCTTGGTGGTGCCCCTCTGGATTATTGTTGACTCAACATTGATTTCGTGCTTGAGTTGGAGGGGTCTAACTTCCTTCCTTAGTTTAAGCTGGTGGAATAGACCGGCAGTGAATCAACGGGCGTTACCTCACTTTCATGATTTAGTCAGTTTGATATCTTTATGGTCTCGCTTGGGGCACTGACGAACGAACTAAGCTAGAGACATTTCACTTGCTGCGGAGTCCCGTACCCACCTAGATTAAGCCTGAGCAACTAAGCCGCGATTGCTGGGACTTAGACAGTAGGGTCAGAATAAACCTAGTTCTCATAGCAGGGAGTAGCGACTGCCCCAAATTTATACAACTCAATACAGCGGAAGACTCGTTGGTGTTACGGGATAGCACATTACTCACATCATAGACAACGCATAAAATTCGCGTCATTTAATAAATCATTTCCATTCATATATATCAAAGTTACATAGGTCCCAAGTCATATTATTTCATACAAAGTTTACAAAATATTTGAATGGAAAATATTGTTTAAGTGCGGGCCATGAATTCTTGTTGTCTTCCCGAGAATTACCTTCAAGTACCTGAGATAAAACATGTTAAAAGAAAAGGTCAGCGATAACGCCGAGTGAATTCATAGAGTTTAATAAACCATCAATATAATATCGGTATAAAATTATTACCGAAAATCATTTTGTACAAATCATTTTAATAGGCCATAAAATAGCCAAAGTCATTTTATACAAATCCTTATTAAAAATCATAATATAGGCATTTGCCTTAAAAATAATTATACGAGCCAATGTCGTAAAAACATCATACAATACGTCTTATGACGTTGTATGAAAATAAAAACCGTTATATGAATATGGTTATGAAAACCAAAACACGAACATAATATCAATAGTATGACCCTGTATTGCTAGTCAGGCAATACCTCGTAATTCGGAGCGTCTGGTAGTATTTCGTTAATTTGGATTATTATAAGCCGCATGACATTGTTACCTTACTAAACCAACAACGGGTAGCTAACCCGATACTCAATTTGCCCATCTAAAGTAGCGTGTCGTCACAAAGGTCACGCTATGGAAATCTTCTCATACATAAATTCGCTTACCAATCAATGTGGCACGACGGGGATCAACCGTCAAGGCGCGAACTAGGGTGATCGTCCCCAAATAGTACTATTAAATGCATAAGCGTCTACCAAATCCCGGTAGTTCACAATTCATGCTAATGGGACTTTTAGTGACATAACCTAACTTTAATAATCCATTTAATTTCATCTATCGGGTCCTTTAATCATTTATCGGGTCATACAATCGGGTCATTCAATCATTCGGGTCCAAAATCAATAAACAAACAATCGGGACAAATGGTGTCCTATTTAATAAAAACTAACATGTTATCTCCCTCGCGGGTTTATAAAACATTTATAAAAACATTTAAAAGAGTGCGAGGCTATGAACTCACGTTGATGTGGGAAGGCGGGTTATCGGCAATTCGGACGTACGGTACGTGCTTCAATCACGGAAACCTAGACAAATAATACTCGTCTTAGACTCATGTCCAATGACTTTATAAAAATACCAATTATGTATACATATGATGATTATATATATATGATGATCAAGTGGGTTTATATATTCTCGTTTGCTCATTTTAGTGTTATGTGTCGGTAACGTTTATACTAGTTTACTAGTTTTACCTATTTACGTGTTTTAAGTCCAATAAACTTATTATAAGTTCTTTAACTTGTTTTAATTCATTTCATACTTATATTATCAGTATTTAAACTTTCGAAGTTGGGCCTAAATGGGTCAAGCCCAATAAGTTCTTTTTATGAGTGTTCATCTTGTTTAGTCCAATTATTAGCCCAAGTATTAGTCCAATATGTTTACTTAGCTCGTTAATGCCCGTATGCCCTATAGTTCGGGTTTTATCGGTTTTTACTTGTTATACATGTCTATATATCAGTATATAAGTTTTATAAAGTTTTCATTAGACGGGTCCAACCATCTAAGTTTTATTTAACAAAAACGTTAATTTTTACGGTATTAGCCGAAAAAGTCGTTAAAAAAATGTTTATAGTTTTATAACTTATAAGTATTATTTCACCACCATTTATATAATTTATCCATTTAATTAAACTTTTATATATTTATATAAATAAGTTTTATAAGTTAGTGGGTTTTTATTTTACATTTTATAATTAAAATGTGAGTGCTTATATAATAATATTAAACATTAATTCCAAAAATCTGATTTTTATCTTCACTTTCACCAAAACTGCCATATCTTGAGTTCTATATGGAGATAAAAGCTCAAATTTTTATCACATAAACTACATGATATGTGCTACATTTAACTCTTCTATAGCTACTGTTGAATCATCTTCTAAGTATTTTCTAAAAATCGTCCAAAACAGTGAACTCAGATTTGTACCTTAAACTTGTTTTGATCATATCTCACTCATTACAATGATTCCATTGCATGACCAACTCTCACATGTGTACAAGACATATAGCTTACTGTTTATTGATTCTACTTCATCATTTTATCAGTCTAACATGTTGTTCTTTACTGTTTTATACAACCAACAAATTTAACCAAGATTTTAACCTTGTTTCTTATAGTCTTTCATCTTTTTAAGCATGTTTATCAACAACAAATCCCCACATAACATTTTTATCATCATATAATCATCATATACATATACAATAGGAAATAAAATACATGTTTACATAATCAAAATAACAAGAAGATGAGGAGGACAATCTTTATACCACCATGATGATGTAGGTTGATCAAAACATGGATTTTGATGGAGAAACTTGTGATGCACTAAGACCATCTTCAAGACCACCAATCTTCATAAACTCCTTGTGGAAAATCAGCCCCAAGACTCCATGTAAACTCCTCCTTGGATGTTATAATCACCACCAATCTTCATCTCTTTTGAAGAGTGTGAGGCTATGAACTTACGTTGATGTGGGAAGGCGGGTTATCGGCAATTCAGACGTACGGTACGTGCTTCAATCACGGAAACCTAGACAAATAATACTCGTCTTAGACTCATGTCCAATGACTTTATAAAAATAACAATTATGTATACATATGATGATTATATATATATGATGATCAAGTGGGTTTACATATTCTCGTTTACTCATTTTAGTGTTATATGTCGATAACTTTTATACTAGTTTACTAGTTTTACCCTTTTACGTGTTTTAAGTCCAATAAACTTATTGTAAGTTCTTTAACTTGTTTTAATCCATGTTATACTTATTTTATCAGTATCTACACTTTACAAGTTGGGCCTAAATGGGTTAAGCCCAATAAGTTCTTTTTATAAGTGTTTAACTTATTTAGTCCAATTATTAGTCCAATATGTTTACTTAGCTCGTTAATGTCCGTATTCCCTATAGTTCGGGTTTTATCGGTTTTTACTTGTTATTTATGTTTATATATCAGTATATGAGTTTATAAAGCTTACATTAGACGGGTCCAACCGTCTAAGTTTTATTTAACAAAAACGTTAATTTTACGGTAATAGCCGAAAAAGTCGTAAATATCATGTTTATAGTTTTTATAACTTATAAAACTTAACAAATTACCATTTTTATAAAATGTCCACTTATTTAACCTTTAACATATTTATAGTTTTATGGAACTTGTCTACATCTTCCAATGATTTTCAATTATCGAAATAACTATCATAAGAAAAAGGTCAAATTTATACATCATATTTTGTATAACTAAAACTAATGTTTAAATTGAAATTATGTTTTTATCTTTTGAAGTAATTGACTTATCATACTTTACTTTTAATGTAATGAAATTACCAGTTTAATTTATATTCCTAATAATGATTTAATTTGGAAATTATATTTTCTAATTGTAACCATCAATACGAGTTTAATTAATAAATTCATGTCATTCTTTCAAAGTTTATTAAGACAACCAAAATAAATTATGAAGCTATTTAACTTCTATCTTTAATATATCATCTTTATCAAGAAAGTACCTCAACTGAGTTTTAAGGTAATACCAAATCCGGGACGGATAATTGTGACAAACGTTATTTTAATGTTAATATTTAATTTATTCTTCGCTCTCATTTTTCTAGTATTGTGAATTATTATGTTTTACGGTTACGTGATTCGAGATCCCTCGTCGATCGTCAACCTTAAATCATTTTACCACATCTTGTCCGTTTATGCGTTTTTTGAATTCATTTTGATCTCGTTTTGTTCCTCGTATTGAAGATTACTATTTTATTCTGAGTTTAAAATGAATCTCGGGAAGCAGTGTATAAGAAGAAACGATAAGTGTCACCAGGATTTATGCGTGTACTTGTGGAATGATTGAGGACCGAATCTCTTAATGAATGGAGTTAATAAATTCGTTACAACCTCGAGGAGTATGTTGAAGCCGACACCGTAAGTGGAAAGACTCTAGAGATCAAGTGGTAATTATCAAGGTTTCGTTCAAGGTTTTCTCGATGATTAATAGTGGAGATCTATACTCGATATTTATGTTCGACCTTTTCTTTTACGTACTTACATGGTGTGTGATCTAGTCAAATGATCGTAAGTTGTGAGAACTTGAGACGGCATCATCCGATGACGTCCGATCATATAGAACACATATTATGTAATATCTTTTTGACTTTCAACGACGATATTTATTGAGACTTTAATACACGTTGGCGAAAGTGAGATGGTGTCTTTGTATTATCTTTTGAGTAGGGACCCGCGTGTGAGCACCCTCCGATGACAAAAATGTTTTCTTGTTAGCTCTTTTGATGTGTGTCCATGGCTATCCGGTCGATGGATATCCTTTAGTTTGCAACCTTCCTCTTAACTGGACTTACCCGAAAATCCTGTCATCTATTCTTGTTATCGAATGAGCTTCGTGTGATTCATAAAATTTTCATGTGTCGAGCTTGACGGGTGACTTGTGGATAAGGATTTATTTATTCCTTTTTGGTGAGATACAACTTGACGACAAGTTGCGTTTTGTAAAAGAACCAGTGGAGATCGTGGATCGAGATTCACGTGGGAACGTGAAGACTTCTTTATAAGGAATGTCGTCATCCTTCCGGGTAGTGATCAACTCGTGTGTGAGGTGAGTTGAGCGCCGGGACGTCGCTCCCTTAAGGTGGTGAGGATGTAAAACCCGTAAAAATAAGGTCATAATTTAATTCTACTTTCAATTATTTTGAAGTATTTTATAACGTTAAATATTATTATGTTTAACGGTTTAAGTTGAAACCGATATTAAATATTATATTTTAATATTTTGACGAGTAACGAGGACTACTAGTGATCGCGATACCGACGGATGCCAAAAATTTTATATTTTATTATCGATCGTTTCGATATTTAATATTTTCGACGATATCGTTTTAATTACGTATCGAGTCGTTATATTATTATTTTTCGTGTGCGTTTAAACTTTTTAGTATTTTTACGAAACCCGAGTCTCGTAAATATTTTAAAATTTACAATTTACATTTTCTACCCTTTTAAACTATTTAATTACATTTTGGACCAAAACTATCACAAATTGGCAAAAACTACCCTAACCTTACACTATATATAATTTTTCCACTTACAACTTTACACATACAAAATATTTAATAAATAAAAACAAACCCACCACCCCTTTTCTTTCTTCTTTTGGCCATACATCACAAGAACACCACCACCACAATCCATCAATTTTCTTGATCAAAACTTTGATCCATCTAAAAACAAAACAAGTCCCATTCTTAATTTTTCAAGGTGATTCTAATGATACTAATTTTAGCTACATGCATCAAGTTTTATTTTTTCTTATTGTTAGGTGGAGATTTTGATCATGCATGTGTTACTAGTGATGATCAAATGATGTTATTGCAATGTTTTTGTTAAAAAGTTGATTTTTAATTTTTGGGTTTTTGATTTTGATGATGATACAAGTGTTAGGATTGGTTTATGGTGATATTAGGATGTTAGGTTGATGATAAAAGTTGTTGGTTTTGATCAAAAACTTGATTTTGTATGTTTTTTAAATGGCCAATTTTAGGCAGTAGGTTTAGAGGCATTTTCGGAAATCTTAAGTCTGAAAATAGGTTGATATTATGGAATTATGTTGTAGAGAATTTAGTTAGCTTCGATTTGATATAAAGTAGGCCTTCCAACTCCAAACGAGGTGGAAGATACACTAGTTTGATTTTCGTGTACCGGGAGACGAGTGTCGACACAATCCGAAAATTGTTGTCGATATTTGGATCGAATCTCGGGGACTATAAAATGAGTTTCAAAATGATTCAAGGACTGTTCTCAGGCTCCAAGTTTAGCATTTTGAGTCTATTTTTAGAATCAATTGGCGGTTTTATAAATGGAGTTGTTTAGAATGGTCAAAATGGTTTCGTAAGTCAAGGTCGCTAAACTGTCCGGATTTTGTGATTCAAAGATGAGTCGGGCAGGGAACTTTAGAAGTAAAATCTTTTGATGGGCTCTTGATAGGACTTTATACATATAGTAAGTAAGTTCTCTGAGTAGTATCATAAAAATTTGATATGTTTAAGTATGGGAAAACGGCTTGGACATTCGGTATGTTCCGGCAGATTTTTATTAAAGGCATATAATAATAAAATAAATATATAGGAGAGTAAAATAGAACCACTTGCATCGTTTTCTCTCGAGTTGTCGTGATTTTATACTTGAGCTTGATTTTATTAAGTATCATTTATTTCTCGAGTCTATTATTAATGTACGCACCTTATTTGCTAGGTTGCGGTTGTCGTGTTTTTCGGGCATCTACTATCGTCGGCGATCGTCTTCAACTACTATAAGTACTAACGTGAGTCTATAGCCTCGTTTGAGCTCATTCAAATATTTTTAAAACCCGCGAGGGGGAATACATGTTTTTTTTTAAACTTAGAACACAAGATTTTTATGCTATGCTTGTCCCTCTATGAATGGACCCGTGGTTGCCTTTAAATTGCATTAAGTGATTGCCTTAGTTAAAGCCTCAATTATGGACCGTTAATTAACCTATGATGGGTTAACCGCTAGTACAGTTAATAGATCTATGGGGGAAGCCGCCCCGGTTCAGTTTTTGTGGACTTGTCATAGAAGCTTAGGCCCGACCTCCACACTGTTTGAGCATATTGTATTGAGAAGTCAGGTATACGGCAATGTACCAATAATCTGGAGGTAACCAACAATTAATAAATCTCTCGTCTTATTAGACTGATATGGGAGTGTCTAAGGGCTCGGTTCCATGAGCTTATTGCAATTTATGCTATATACAATTATCATTGTTGATGCAAATTATTATTTGATGCTTATAAGCATGCCACAAACTTATAATCTTTGCTTGTGTTCAAATTGATTACATAAATCTATAGATTCACTCGGCATTTTTGCTGATTGTTTTACTCACATGTATTTCAGGTAATCAAGAAGTGGAAGCTTGGAGGTCACGGGGAATGAAGTTGTGCACTGCTTTTGTTGTTCAAACTCTTTGATTTATTTATCGTTCCATTTTTAAAACAAACTAATATGTTGTTTTAACTTATCTTTTGGTAACGATTACTTGGGACTACGCTACTCTGACAAATGTTTTAGGAACGATAAATCTAAAATGTCTCTTTTCGAGTCGTTCTTTATAAATTATGTGTTGTTGTATCATTGTTTAGCACCCAAAGATGTATTCCGCTGCGTGTAAATTTGGGTCATCAACAGTCCATTGTGCTTCATGTTTTCTATTGTCCCCAACCGTGGGAACAAAAGGACCATTTTCAATGATTCCAAGGAATTGAGGTTCAATTCCAACCATGTGGACAATAAACCTCTTCTTCCAATTTGTAAAATTGGCTACCTCTAGTACATGAGCAGCATTGAGTTGGCCACCCCTATAATCTAGGGTTTGTGGTATAACTTGAGCCATTTTTGGATCTTGATTTGAAAACTTTTAAATGAGCAGTTTAATAAAATAAGAGTTTAGCTAATCAAACTGCTCTGATACCACTTGTTGGTCCATTGTAATTTGTTATTACTTATCAACTTAAGTAATAACTCCTTAGAGCATGAGCAATGGGAAAAGTCATTCAAAGACTTTTTAAAATTTTATCAAGTCTTTTAAAGGCTTTTTACCATTGCAACTATAGCTTTTTGATGAAACTTTTCACAATGACTTGGTAAGCACCAAGTCTTTGATAAAAGTCATAGTGATTCATTGTATTAATAATGGCATTGAATGCATCAAGTCATTATGACTTGATGCATTGTAGATGCTCTTACTTCGACTCAAGTGTGTTGTTTTAACAATAGATAAGAACTATGAATAATTAAACAACAATACCAATAACTTTTCAACGTACAGACTTTTATTAGAATCAAATAAAATATCTATAACCCACTTTGTTTGCAGAATAACAAAGTGGTTGAATGACAATGGTTTTTGATCTCCTCTACTTAAACGTCTAACCAAGGTTAAAGTCTAAGCTCCAATCTAAATGTTCATATGCATCTTGGCTATACGATTTAGTGGGTATCGAGAGAGAAAGGTTTTCCAGAGTTTTATCTCTTGTATTGGTTAACCCTTTCTCTCCCAATGTACACTCCTTATATAGGCAGTGTAAACTAGGGTTTGCATTTTGCATGTTTCAATGCATGGGTTTATCTAGTGGGTGGTTGATGCCCATGCTAGATAAACAGTACAAAGTACATATTAAACTATTCTAGAAAAGATAAAGGTTGTACTTATATCTAAGTATACAAGAAACCTACTTTGACTTAAATCTATATTTTCTCGCCTAATGCAAACCATCAAAATACGGAAGAGTCTTCAGTATCCTAGAGGAGATCGACATCATTCAGTTTGGTATTGTCAAACCAAACTGAACTGAAAGCCCTTCTTCAGTCCTTGTTCTTCAGCAACTAGACCGCCTAGTATTTGAAGCGAAGACTCCTTTGTCTTCTAAGTTAACTGGAAGGGGATTTCTGAACTTTCTTCAGCTATAAAGTCTTCAGTATGAACTTTGTTCCTCTGGTCATCCTTTAGCAGACTGGCCTTACTACTGAGCATGAAACACTTAGGGGGATTTTATATTCAAATCCTAGAGTTGCTTCAGGGTCAGTAAACACTGACCCAACAATAAGTTTATTTTTGCTTTTTATTTTAGCTGGTTAGTTTAAAAATCAAAAGTATTGTTCTTGTTATTTTTTTATCTATTAGGTATCAGTTAGGATAGATATTTGTTGGATCTTGTTAGTTGTTGTCTGATTGTGTTAGATTTCTTTGTTATCTGAGGTGTTTTATGTATCTTACATGCTTAGAAGTATAGAAATACTCTAGGTTTCTATTAGAGCGCATTCACTTGGCCAAAACTTGCCCATTTGACAGTCAAACACATCAGATCTCTTAGCTATTTAAATTGTAGGTTTTAGGCTTTGATATTGAAAACAAAAGTAGATTAAGTGGTAACTTGCATCTGTTCGAGGTTTGTTGGAGGTTTTGTAGCTTATTGGTGCTTAACTGTTAAGCCAAATTTGGCCATATAACCTAAAACAAGCTAATTCCAGTCTGTTAACCATAGTTAGTTTCTTTTCTTTGATTTTCTTTGTATATGAGTTTAGTCTGCCTAATTTGTGTTTGTGTGATTGTCTATTTGCTTATTTGAGCTTTGTTGACTGTGTTAACCACCCAATAAGCTCAATTGGCTTATTGGGCTTTTTACTGTAAAAAAAGTTAATCAAGCAGTTCTCCACATTCACACACTCACTCCTTACCATTGTGCCCTTGGGACTTTCCTGTCTAAGGTGCATATTGTTTTTCTTTTATTATCTTTCTTTCCAAATAAGCTGTTTTTGCTTATTGTTTTATTCCAGCTTAACTAGTCGTGCAACAACTTAAATTTTGTAGTCTTAAATCTTTATTTTACCCCTTTAAGCTATTTTGAGCTTTCTGTTTTAAAGTTTAAGTAGGAAACTTAATTTTTTGACTTATAAACAAGTGCTTATTTACCTTTTCTTATTAATCCTCTTAGCTTATTTAATTTTTTAGTGTTCCATAGTCTTTTTGAACTTATTTCCAAGCTTTTGCAACAAGTATTAAGTCATAGGGTTCAGTTTTGCTCAAACACGACTATTTTGTCGTGTAGTGCAAAACTAAACTTAGTTGGTTTGAGCTTATTACAAAAGCTTATTTAGAAATTCTTTTTGCATCATCTTAATCAAAGTGGACAAAATCATCTCTCTTGAATTTTTATACCCCCTCGGATGCACTACAAAAGAGGTTAGTGGTTGCACGCCCCAAATATGCAAGGCTTGGACTCTCATTATTGATATCGTGAAGGACAACAAACGATCTCACACTTCTAATTTTAAGGCGGAATTGTGATCCATCAAACTTAGCACACTAAGGATCTACATCACATAGTACAAGGTGTAATGGAATGTGAGTTGTTCCATATGGGTATCTTTTAGGGAAGATTTATGTAAGGAAGTTTTGATGTTGTAAAGGCATGATCATAAAATGGTTAAGCATGGTACGAATGAGATCAAAGAATGAAGGATTAAAAAGAAGATGAAGGTTAGTGCAGAAATCAAAGGATTGATTTGGGTTACATAATCACATTTTCATTAAAAAGGAAAAGATATAGGTAAGTGTAATCCAAGTGATTTGGGAATTGGTATAGGATGTTTAGTATGTGTAGATATTGTTAAAACGGGTATATATAATATTTTTTGGGTTGGAGGGGGTATGACAAATGATAAAGGAGTGTATTATGTCGGAAGTGATATGTAAGTGGTTTAGAAGTGTTGTATAGGAATGCATGAGTTTGTAAAATCAATTTCAAATGTCGGAAGTGATAAAATCAAGTATGGTCAAACTTCAAAATATTGCAAACTTAATTAGTAATTTAGACTTTAATAAGTGATACTCAACAAAGGATGTGGTCACTAATCATCTTGATGCAAACAAGCTAAGTGTTATGCGTCTCAAGTAAAAGCAAAAAGAATATGCTCACGCAAAATGACATTGACTTAGTTTGACCAATTAGGGAGTAATACCCTAAATAATCTTTCTATCATGTTCGACTATAGCAAGAGCCCCTGAATCTAGAGCCGCGTGACCTTCTGCTCTAGTTCTATTACGTGATTAGAGACACCGTAAATCCATATTAAGGTCAAATGAATACTTTCATTTGATGGTATGTTTAAAGTATAATCATACTAAGTTTAGAAAAGAATTGTCGGTCTTGGCTAGAGGTGTTTAATAAAGGTTTTAAGTTGTCGTTTGTTAAAAAATGAGAAAATAAATGTTTTTGCTCTTCTCTATGTCTAAGCTTTAATATGATTGTTCCTAAATGCGCAAATATCATATACATACCTTTATTTCCAGTTCCACATGTATTGGATCAGAGGAAAGCTGTTTCGTCAAAATTCATGATATTCCTTCCAAAACACCTATAAAAGCCACGTCACACACACCTAAAAGTTAAGTCAGCGAGTTAAAGGCTTATAAACCCATAAGGATATAATGAAAATTCTGCCGTAAAAGTGTCATTCTACCATTAGTTCCTACGATTAAGTCTATTGCAACGAAGATCTTTTTTTGTTAAATATTTGTATTCTAAATTCTTATTTTTTTTTTCTTACAAGTAGAGCACTGATTGGCATACTTAACAAGTGTTTAATCCTATGTTGATAACACTATGTTAGTCACAATAAGAACACCCACTTTTATTAAAACCAATAAATTATTTCCATGTAAATTTAGCACATACTTAGTCATACTTTTATACATCTTAATCATTTTCTTTATAAATAAGTAAAAGGATTGCCTAATAGCCACTAAATAATATACTCCGTATTAATTATTTGTAACTGAAACCATTAGTTTTTGGGTGTTATAATTTGTTAAAATACTGAACGTTTGTGTTTTGTATCGTTTTTAATTTAAAATCGTAACGTTTGGATTTCGGATGCGTAAACTTAGATCTGACGACCAAATGTGCAACATGTCGTAACCATATATAGACCAACGACATAATTGACCGATATATCTTTGATTTCTAGTGACATTATTTACTAAACCACCAACCAAACAATCACTTAATATCTTTTTAAACTAAAAATAATTCTAAAAGACCATAACAAATACTACGTCTTTTAACTTTTCATCAACAAAAATTAACAATATCTAATCTTTTCTTCTACAAAATAACAATAAAACTGGTCTTACCTCTATCTAAAGGTAGATAGGCTGCTTCGAGAAAATCTCTACTTTGCACAGATGAATAAAACTCGTAACTTCTATTTAGGGGTGAGGATTCCAGACCGACGACTGGACCGACTTATACAATTTCAATCCAAAGTTTTGAACCATTTTAATCATCGATCCGATTCAGTCTCATCTCTATTTCTTAAAATAGAAAGACCCACTTTTATAAAAAACCAATAAATTATTTCCATATAAATTTAGGCACATATATAGTCATACCTTTATACATCTTAATCATTTTCCTTATTTAAGTGAAAGGATTTCCTAATAGCCACAAAATAATATAAATTGTTTGTAACTGAAATCATTAATTTCAGGGTGTTATAGTTTGTTAAAATACTAAACGTTTGTGTTCTATATCGTTTTTAATTTAAAATTGTGACGTTTGAGGCTCTAGACGCGTAAACCTAGATCTGACGACCAAATATGTAACACGCCCTAACCATACAGACCAACGATATAACTAACCAATATATGTTTAATTGCTAGTGACATTATTTACTGAACCACCAACCCAACAATCACTCAATATCTTTCTAAACTAAAAACAATTTTAAAAGACCATAACAAACATGTCCTTTAACTTTTCACCAACAAAAATTAACACTATCTAATTTTATCTTCCACAAAATAACAATAGAACCAGTCTTACTTCTACCTAAAAATAGATAGACTGTTCAAAAAAACCTCTACCTTACAAAGATGAAAAAAAACTCATAACTTCTATTTAGAGGTGAGCATTTTGGATCATTGACCGAATCAAACCGTATAATTTCAATGAGGTTTTAGATCATTTCGATTCTTAGTTCAATCTGATTTTAATTAGTCTAGTCCAGACACGATGCTCAACACTACTTTTGTTTCTTGAAAAAAAAATCAACTAATTTAAACTTGGTCCTTCAACTTTTCATTGAATATCTTTGACTGTTAGTGATATTATTTACTAAACCACCAACCAAACAATCACTAAAGATTCTATGAGGTAATGCTGAAAGCAAAATTTAATTTTTTTTTTATCTTTACTTCAAAGTAAATAGATTGCTTTCAGAAAACATACTTTCTAAATAAAGAATTTTTCACCTATCCAAACTTGGCCCTTCAACTTTTCACTAAAAAGCCATCCTTAATTTTTTTTTTATAACATGTTAGTGGTTAATGAATCAAGTCGTGCAGTGACATTCAAACAAGCAGTATGCTTTCCTCGAATCCTCGCCTAATTATGGTTAAGCTCCTTATCTGCTTTGTATGAGAGAAAAAACTCTTGACATAAAAGTATTTGGCAGATCTTAAACTCTAAAATATCCAAAGAAATAACTTCCTCCAAAACTATTTAATAGAACTTTGATAACCAACTAGACTAAACCAATTCCTTAATTAAGATTGACTAGCAGGGTACCCGCGCAATGCGGCGGCGGGTACCCTATGACTATATTTTGTGGTTAGTAAATGTTATATGGTTAACTTTTTTTAACAATAACTTTTTACAAATGAATGATAATATACATTAAAATAACTTTAAGCAATAACAATGCTTGTGAAAGATTTCAATTTTAAGACTTCCAAATCCTGGCACAACACATCCAATCGAAACACTAATCACAATAAAACCATTGATTTTTTTCTTCTGTTGTAATCACAAAAACCACCAGATCTACAAACAAAACTACCAAAGCACATCAAACTTTTTATTTTTGCGACTGATGGTGGCAGCGGTGACGGTAGTGGTGGTAGAGACGAAAGTGGTAGAGGCTGTGGGCATGTGGTTATGAAGAAGGTTTTATAGAAGTTGTTTTTTTTGTATTATTTTGAAGATATTAGAGAAAAGAGAAAGAGATATGAATATGCATGAGAGAGTGTCAAAGCGGTTACTTATTTTGCATATTAAAAGTGCACATTAATATAAGGACAGTTACTTTTCATTTAAAAAATGTTACATACGTTTTGTTATAGCAATAGTTCATGTTAACTAAATAATAAATATATATTTTGAACAATATTGACCCAATTATTAAACTTTTTTTTTAAAAATATTTTAGACTGAATTTTTTAAAATTTTCAGTTATAGAAAAATTTTATATATTTTATAAAATAGTACAGATAAGACCAACTTTAAATCCTTACCTAATCACAGTCTCTTATGCAAACCAAACCTACTCCCCATAAAACAAAACCAATAGTTTGAATAATTTATCTCATAGACTCAAATTCAAAAAGCAAATAATTATTAATTCCCATTCACCTACCACCCACCCACCAACCCAAATCACAAAAACCATAATATAAAAAACCAAACATCAAACACTTCTTCACATCAAAGCACCAAACAAAAAAAAAACACTTACAACAAAAACATGGCACTTTCCTCATCCAACTTGTTCACCAAATCATGCCATCTCCAACCACCTACCCCCACCACCACCAAACTGGCCCACCACCAAACCATGGCAGTCCACACACCAGACCCATCCAAAAAACCACCCTCATCCACCACCACATCCGCCACCCCAGCCGCCACCCCAAAACTCACTTCCAAGCCTTCCAAATGGACCATAGACAGCTGGAGGTCAAAGAAGGCATTGCAGCTGCCTGAGTATCCTAACCAGACTGAACTTGACTCTGTTCTTCAGACACTGGATTCTTTTCCTCCGATTGTTTTTGCAGGGGAAGCGAGGCATTTGGAAGAGAGGCTAGGGGAGGCTGCTTTGGGGAATGCTTTTTTGTTGCAGGGTGGTGATTGTGCTGAGAGCTTTAAGGAGTTTAATGCTAATAATATTAGGGATACTTTTAGGGTTATTCTTCAGATGGGTGCTGTTTTGATGTTTGGTGGTCAGATGCCTGTTATCAGGGTGAATAACATATTATTTTTTACTTTTTTACTTTTGTGTGATTTTGAGATGACCCTTTTGTGATTTATGGTGATTTGTTAAGTTGTTAGGGTAAAAAAATATTTTACTTTTGTGTTTTTTGTGTGATTTTCAGATGACCCTTTTGTTTTTATGGATATTTCTTAAGTTTAGGGTAAAGGGGTGAGGTTTTCCATGTTTAGGTTAATCCGGGAGGAAGAGTCTTTAGGCTCGGATAGTTAGATATTTTGAGATGACCCTTTTGTGTTTTTTGTGTGATTTTGAGATGACCCTTTTGTGATTTATGGATATTTGTTAAGTTTAGGGTAAAAAGATATTTTACTTTTGTGTTTTTTGTGTGATTTTGAAATGACCCTTTTGTTTATATGGTGATTTGTTAAGATTGGGGTAAATGGGTGAGGTTTTCCATGTTTAGGTTGCCCGGGGAGGACGAGTGTTTAGGCTCGGATAATTAGATGTACCTAGTGAGGTTCGGATAATTAGACTATTTGGTGGTGATTTATTAAGTTCATAGATCATAAAACTTTATGTGGTTTGATGTGATTTGTGATGACCCTTTTGTTTTCTTGGCGATTTGTAAAGGTTTTAGATCATGAAGGTGAAAGCTTTATTTGTTGTTTTTATGTGATTTTGAAATGACCCTTTTTGCTTTCTTGGTGATTTGTTAAGGTTTTAGATCATGAAAGTGAAATCTTTATTTGTTGTTTTTATATGTTTTTATCTGATTATCAGATGATCCTTTTGGTTTTTCCCGGTTATGGTTTATTAATTTTGGAGAAAATAAGCAATCTAGACCCAACAACAATTCTCAATCCCGCCGGAGCATGGTAGTACTACGTATGTGGTACTAGTAGTGCGTGTAGTTTTTAGATTCAGTTCGAGTAGAGATTATTGATTTTAGGTAAGATAAGCTTTATAATGTGATTTAAGGATGACCCTCTTCGTTTCTTTAATAAATTAGTCTTTTTTAGATTGAATTTGATTATAGTTTATTATGAGTAGTTCTATGTTATTTTAAGATGGCACGTTTTATGGTTTGGATTTGATTCATGACAGAATCGATCAGAATCAGATCTTTCTGTAGTGTTATGTTATTTTAAGATGGCCCTTATTGTTTACTTTGGTATCTTTTCAGTTTTGGATTGTGAACTTGTATTTGTGTTGATTTTGGATTTTTGGCTGAAAACAGGTAGGTAGAATGGCTGGTCAGTTTTCAAAGCCTAGATCAGACAATTTTGAGGAGCAGAATGGTGTGAAGCTACCGAGTTACAGAGGGGATAACATAAACGGTGATGCTTTTGATGAAAAGTCAAGAATACCCGACCCTCAAAGATTGATCAGAGCATACTGCCAATCTGCAGCCACTCTTAATCTGTTGAGGGCTTTTGCTACTGGAGGTTATGCTGCTATGCAAAGGGTTACTCAATGGAATCTTGATTTTACCAAGAACAGTGAAGCGGGTGATAGGTATGTCGTTGTTCTAATTGATTCATGCACGTCAGTAAATATTTTATGTGGGAATCTTGGAGTCAAGTTTCTGCCTTTTATTATTTGATTATCTCGGATTCTCGGGATCTGATGATTTATTTCCTGCTATCTACAATAAAGTTGCTTACTTTTTATTAAATTCAAATAATCGTTTTTGGTCACCACTCTATTAATATTTGAAAGATTTGTTTGCGTAATAGGTATCAAGAGCTAGCTAGCCGGGTTGATGAGGCACTTGGGTTCATGTCAGCTATGGGGCTTACTGATGACCACCCGATCATGACCACCACTGATTTCTGGACCTCACACGAGTGCTTGCATTTGCCTTATGAGCAATCTCTCACTAGATTGGATTCAACTTCAAGCTTATACTATGATTGCTCTGCTCATTTCCTATGGGCCGGAGAACGAACCCGCCAACTTGATGGTGCACATGTTGAGTTTCTCAGAGGAATTGCAAACCCCCTCGGAATTAAGGTAAAAAACTGCTTTATAAATAATCTTTTACACCCTTAATATAAAAAAGTTAAAAAACACAAAGATTAACTAAAATACGTTTTTGCTCTTTTAGGTGAGCGACAAGATGGACCCTAATGAGTTGGTGAAGCTCATTGATATCTTGAACCCTGATAACAAGCCAGGAAGGATTACCATTATTACAAGAATGGGTGCCGAGAATATGAGGGTCAAATTGCCCCATCTTATTAGAGCAGTTAGAAGAGCTGGTCAAATTGTCACTTGGGTCAGCGATCCTATGCATGGAAACACCATCAAGGCTCCATCTGGACTCAAAACTCGCCCCTTTGATTCTATTAGGGTAAGTTACTCATCTCATCGATTGTATTTGTTTTCTTTAGTTGCGTCGTAACTTAGAAATTTGATTATACAAGGTTTTATTGGCCCTCGTATTGGTCCATGTAGCGTCTGTAGCCACCTATGGAAAACGGCATTTTAATCGTGTTAGTACTACCTATCGTGTGGACCTTATTTGCATTGATACGAGGTTAGATATGCTTATAGGCTTGAAATTTTGAGTTTATAGGAGCACATATCTTATTTGTCAGATAGTCTGGCTCTTGATCATCAGGAAATGTTTTGTCATATTCTTGACACAAGTGGTAAGTCGGCAAGTCAATTGTGTCATGTTTGCCATGTGCATTCATTTAGAGGTTAGGGGGCATTTGTGTCATACATTTACAACGATAATTGCTCTAAAAATTCACTCTTACCTACTGCCTATAGTGTGGACCTTGTCTGCATTGATACGAGGTTAGGTGTGCTTATAGGCTTGAAATTCCGAGTAAAGTCATTGTCAAGGTGGTTTTATAGAAGCACATCTCCTATACGTTCTGTAGTTTCGCTCTTGACCGTTCAAAAATTATGTCATATTCTTCACACAAGCTAATCATGTCGATGTTTGCCATGTGCATCCATTTAGAGGTAGGGGATCATAACCAGAAAGCGCAGGATTCCTTTTTATAGAAGAGTTTGAAGAGAATAATGCCAGCCTAACTTATGTAACTTTCGTTTTTGTGAAGTCTAATTAAAGTTAATGTAACAGGCGGAAGTGACAGCGTTCTTTGATGTCCATGACCAAGAAGGAAGCCACCCAGGAGGAGTTCATCTTGAAATGACGGGGCAAAATGTGACCGAATGCATCGGTGGGTCAAACAACTTGACCTTCGACGACCTTGGTTCACGTTACCACACTCACTGTGATCCACGTCTCAATGCATCTCAATCCTTGGAGCTTGCATTCATAATAGCCGAGCGACTCAGAAAGAGAAGAATCGGTTCTAAACAATCTTTGGCTTTCTAAGAGCCTCGGAAGCCATTTTATTTCTGTTATGTTTCGACTTGTTTTTTGTTTTAAAAGATTTATGGTTTTGTATTGTATGTGTATACTTGAATAAGGGAATGGTTTTGAGAGTTTGGAGATTATGAGAAAGTGAAAGCTAAAGTTATCACATTAATAAGTTATAGTACAGATTCAGTGAGTTTGTTTTATCATTTTGTAATTACTGTTTACTCATTTGGATGAAGGATGAAGGATGCATTCGGTTATAGTCTTCACGTGGGGGATTTTTCTATAATTGGTAGTCGGGTTCGAATTCTAGCGCAATTCTTTGAAGCCCCTTAATAGGAAACTGAATGGCTAGCATGTGGTTGATATTCTCTTCATGAGATGATTCGAACTCGAGTCGAGAGACTTGGTGCATCGGTAGCACGCAAGATACTCCGCTGTACCAAAACTGCCGTTAAAAAAAATCAGTGTTTTGCTGTGTTCGGTAAAAGTAGCACCAGCTAGGGTCGAGCATCGGGTCGGGACCGACCAGAACATAAAAAAACCAAAACAGACCCGAAAGTGAATAAGGGAAAATTGTCAACAAAAACCGAAACCGACCAGAAAGTTTATAAGGGAAAATTGTCAACCGAGAACCGAACCAAGTATACGTTGTATAAACCAATAAACCAAGACCGAACGGAATAAGGTCGGTCCGGTTTAGATAGTTTGAGCCGGCTACATGTTGGTTTAGATATCATTTGAACTTTGAGTCTTTGATTGTTGTATTTTGAAAATGTAGAAATCAAATTCACAATCTGAAAATTTCAAGCTTGTAAATATTATGAAATGTAACGTAGCGGTATTGTCAAGCTACAGAAGCTATAGCTACGACGTTTTTTGAAGTGTAATATATAACGACACAAAATATAATATATTAAAATTACTAAGCCAAAGTCTATTAAATAGCTCAAAACTAGTAAACAAGCCAAATTTTTGTAAATCAACAAAAAGATTATAAAAGCCCCACGTTACGCGTTATATCACGATTTATACCGTTTTTTAACAGGCTACACTTAAATATGACATTTAAATTTGATTCGTAACGTGAAGATCACGCTTCACGCTATACCTCGTTATAAGACGCGCTATTTAAAATCATGGGAAAATTTTCTACCATGTGCTTTTTGAAAAGTGCAAGTTGCAAGAAAATGCAATCTTAATAAAATAATATAAACTTGAATTATTTGTTTGGATATGACATGACTAAGGGTGCGTTTGTTTCCCTCCTTTTGGGGCTGTGGGATAACTTTATCTATTATACATATCGTTTGGTTAATTGCCAAAAGAAAAAACAGGGGCATTACACCCACTGACACCAATCCCTATTACAAGATGGGTTTTGTAAAAAATTTAATGGCCCACCACTTCTAACACTCAATAATATATTTTTTATATTATTATATATGTATATAAAAATAATTTATCTATTAGAATATATTAATTTATTTTTTATACATCACATCAAAACCCTACATTAAACCCAAATCTAAACCTAAAGTTAAATACAAATCTAAACCCACCAACAAAACAAACGCACCCTTCAAATATACTTTTATATAAATGCAATCTTTTAACAATTTGAATAATAGTACTATAGCACCAACTTGAATTATTTATTTTGATATGGCTTTACTAACACTTTGTTCTCAAGTTTAATTTTAGAGTAAAAGAGAAAATTTAAAAAAGATAACAATAAAAAGTTGTGTTCCTAAGGGTATCCACTATGTTAGACCTCTATATAGGTTTATAATTCATTACAGTCATTAATTTTTAAACTTTTTGGTTGTATGAACCTATATCCACTATAGATAAATTCCTTAAACTTTATAAACATCACATATATCTCAAATGCATTAAATTGTGAAGAGGTCCAAGATATTAGACCTCTTCATGCCATGTAAGCATGAAATAAGTTTCCACTATGGTTTTCAAAAATATGGACCTCTTCATAATATTATGAACCTATGTTTAAACCACCATAGTGGATGCTCTAAGATTTTTTTAAGAGAGAAGAAGATAGTTAATGAGAGTAAAAATTATTCCATAATTGCTTACTTTCCAATTTGTGATGATTTGGAAAGAAACTAAGAGAAATGGTATTTTTCTTTACTTAATTAGTTATAATTGTTTGTTTTTCATACTTCTTTTCAACTTAGGAACACAAAAACGTTATGTCATCATTCCTACTTCTTTCCAACTCATGAACACAAAAAATTTAATCATTTCTTCTTCACTTCACTCGCTTTCTACTCATATACTTCCTCTTCTTTTCTCACTAAACTCGGGAACAAAGTGTAAGTTTATGTAATACTTGACCCAGGGGTGACTTTAGATATTTAATGAAATATTGCGCAAAAGAAATGTTATACTACCTCTGCCTCAAATTTATAGTCCTTTTTTTTCGGGCATCTTAAAATTATTGTCTCATATTTAAAATAGATAGAAAAGTTTGATTAAGTTTACTATATTGCTCTTGTTTGAAATTGTTATTATAAATTTTAAACAAGACTTTAATTAATTAGATAAAAGTAAAAGTGTCAATATGTCAAAAAATAAGAGAGATAATGTTGTAATAAATATACTTATTTTAAATTATACTTCCTCCGTCCCTTTTTAAATGTCCACATACAAAAAGCACAGGTATTAAGAAAATATGTAAGAAAAGTAGTAAAATGACAATTTAGCCTATATACTTGTGTTAATTTCTGGGTTCCACCATATATTTTTGTACCGATTATTCAATAAAACTTAGAGTATTTGTGAAAAATTACCTATATATTTTTATCGATTTTAAAGTGGACATTTATTTAAGAACGAATGGAGTATATTTTTTATCGGGGACAATAATTTTGAGAAAGAAAATGTAATTTCTTTTACATTAAATGTCCATAAAAAACATAAACTACAAGTATTAGTTAGTCAAATGACAAAAATATCTTCTTTTAATGCAAATAGTAAAAAAAAAAAAACTTAAATAATGTATAGTCATATACTCAAAAGACAAAATTGTAAATTTAGTTATAAAAATTTATTAATTTATTATAACATATACTCCATCCTTCCTAAATTTATAGTCCTTTATATCATATTTAACTGTCTCAAAATTATAGTATCCTTTTAAAAATAGATGTAATTAATGTAACAAGTTTACCATATTGCACCTAGTGGTACTAGAAATTATAAACTTTATATAAAATTTTAATTAATTGTATAAGGGTAAAAATATCATTTTATAAAAAAAGTAAGAGAAAGAATACAACGATAATAATGTTTTTTAAAAAAATGTATTTTTATCGATGAACAATTACTTTGAGATGGAAAGAGTAATTAATATGAGACAACTAAAAATATCATTGTGAATATTTAATATGAGTCGAAAGTAATTCCAACTAAAGTTAGACAATAAAAAAAATAAAAAATTGATTGACACATTCCACTTTTTGACTGTGACACTTAAATATATAATTAGTTAAAGTAATAATACAACTATTTAATGCATAAGTGCCTCAATTAACTTTGAAAATGCGTAAATCATTAGAAAAAGTATGGTATCACAAAAAAATTGGGAGGTTTCGTATGCAAAAAAAGTTGCAATTTTGAATTTTGATCACAAAAAATTTGAGAGGTTAGATATAAAAAAAAGTTGCAATTCTGAATTTTATTTTACATTTTCTAACTTCAAAATGGGTGTAACTTATATTACACGCATCATCATGCTTTTATACTAAAATAGTATCCACTAACAATGTTTTGAAGGTCTTTTTTCTTAATTGGCTCGATTATAATACTACTCCGTTCACAATTCAACTGGTTTAACTTACAATAAAATCGTATTTTTAGTTCAAAATCGACTTTCAATTATATAATCATTCACGATTCAACCGACGAAATCAACTCGAGTTTTAAGAGAATGATATATATACAAATATCTTATCTAATAAATTTAAAGTTTTATAAAACGTGGAGTTTTGATGAATCATAAATATATTGTATTTATATTTAGGTATACACTTTATGCACATAGCATGTGGAAAGCCAACATGTCTTTTGGCTTTATTTGGTAGTAGTTGGACCATTTGAGTCGACATTATGGATCTTTCTTAACGATCCTTTGTTCTAATTTGAGATCCCAATTTAAGACATTTCAAATTAAAAAGTGTGCTTTAAATATTATGATGAGTATTCGTGCATAATAACGAGATTTTATAAAGATAACCTGTTTATTTGGTGACTCAATATAGTTGATTCGGTGATTCGATATGATGATTCGACTCGATTGACCTGATAACCCCATAACACGTAAAAACAGTTAAGTATAACGAATATGGACGAATTCTATAGTTGCATTACAATAAGCTTGTTTTCTCAAAAAAAATCTTAAGCATGATGAACAGAACGTTAAGGTGACAAGTGACCACATTGATTCCTCACGTGAAGGATCGTCCCACGACATGGGAAAAGTCCTTGTCTCGCCGTGTGTAGGGTAGATCCTTGATGAAGGGAGGACCTCAGACTTATGTGTCCGTGAGCGAAGTAGACACAAAACGTCCACATTCATCGTGTTCCTAGTATCCTAGGACGAGATTTTATATCGAACATTCGTTGTTCTTATATGTTATATGGGGATTCCAAGCTGACTTTGTCAATATATTATAAGATGGCTAACAAAAACTAAAGAAATACATGGACTTATTTTGGACTTCTAAGATGTACTATAATAAATAATAGTCTTTTCGTTTTAAAATTATAGTTTACGTTATTATTTTGGGACGTTTCATATGCACGTTTAAAAATAGATAAAAAATGTAGAAATAAATTTACTGTATCATATTTACTTGAAGGTATTATTACAAATAATAAAAAAGTTGAAAATTAATTGATTAAAAATAAAATTATAATTGTATCAAAAGTAAGAGAGAAAACTGAAAAAGTAACATTTTTATCAAAATGCGTTTTTTTTTTTTTTTTTTCGATGGACAATATTATAAAACGGAGGGACTATATGGACTTTTATTATGGAATTACTTCTATTGAAATAGACCTCATGTCTCTTGGCTTTATTTGGTGGTAGTTGTAGATGATGCCATTAAGAATCTCATAAATAAAAAGAATCAAGTTTTTCTGTAGATTGAATCGAGCCAATTAGTTGTAAGATCAAGCACATGATATCAATTTTTCATATCAGTGCTTTAGGTTGTTAACTTATTAGACTAGGGGATTGAGGGTAAAACCACTCACTTTCACGTCAACGTCACATTAGTTTTTAATAAATTCATCCAAACTCCTCATAAGAGGTAATGACACTCACCCAAACTCACTACAACTTACTTTTTATACTTATTTTTTTATTATTTAAACACACCACACTCACAAAAAACACCCAATAATAAACCTAAAAAAAAAATAAAAAAAGACCTACGCCCACAAAAACAAACTCACGCTGGGTGAGTCTGCCCATGTTTTTTGCTTGGTGCAACTAAGTCACGTGCGACTTATTTGTGGAGGGAATGGAAGTCACGAGTTGGTTTGTTCATCTCACGAGTGGGTTAAACCCCACTCCCTTCAGCCTTATAGCAAGGGTTATCACATTCACATCACACTAATATATTTTCATTTGAGTTTTATTGTTTTCACGTGAGCGTCAAATCATTCTCTCTTATTTTAACCGTAAATTTATATTAAAACTAGCAAGAAGCTAGAGAAATTACAAAGAATAAACCACTAATGGGTTTTGAATCCAATTGCTCCAAGAAATGGAAGACAATTTGTTCCTAGACGAATACCAACGAAAAGAAAATTCAACAATTTTATCAAATAATATGTTACGCTTAGGAACTGATGAACCAAATATCATCTCATTTCAAAAATTCCATAAGGTCCAGAGAACGACGCCACATATAACTTCGATAGTTCCTTATGTTTTGCAGGAATGTGAAGATCTTCTACCCATGTATAAAGCCCTCGTAAATTAGAAATAATAGGAGTTTGAAGATCCAACCATTTAAAGATATGATCCCAAACCTGTGTAGCAAGCGAGCAAACCCACAGGGTATGGTAAGAAGTGTCAGATCCGTTATTAAACGTCGGATAAAGAATGGAAGAGACTTCAATACCTCTCCTGCTAAGATTCCAACTCGAGGGAAGCCGGTCATGAAGAGTTCTCCATAAAAATATGTTAACTTTTTTTTGAAGGAACGATTCCATCTAGTAACAAAATCTGCATCTGGAAGGAGAGCATCATCAATCCTACAACGAGCATCTTTAACAGTAAACTGAGACCTACCTGAATCCCAAACCCATAGGTCTTCTGACTCGTTGAGAGAGATATCAGAAAGATTATGTAACAGAGTTGCTAGCATGTTCGCATTAGTGCCCGAGATATTGCGCGACCACTCGAGATGCCATTGACCATTCCAGCAGTCCCGGACCATACAATCTTTAGACATAGCTAAACGAAAAAGTCTTGGGTATTGCTGCTTGAGAGGATATGTTCCATACCAAATATCATGCCAAAAGCGAGTAGTAGCTCCATTATTAATACGCCTCTGAATGCAAGAATGAGGAATGTAACCTTTCTCGTGCATATTATTTATGGATCCAACAATTCTACTCCAAACACCTTTAGTCTTGATATGGCCAAAGAAAGATGAAAAAACATCATGATTCCTGTGTATAGCAGTAATGATCCGAGTCCAAAGAGCTTGAGGGTTTTTAAGGAATCTCCAGCGCCATTTAAAAATAAGAGCATGGTTCAAAGCGTAAAGGCTACCAATACCTAAACCACCCTTTTCTTTTGAAGAAAGAACTAGGTTCCAAGAGATCTAATGAATCTTATTGGAATTTCCACTTCCCCAAAAGAAATTACACCTTAAAGCCTCCAAAGTCTTATTAACTGTAACGGGCATGGGGAAAAGGAAAAATAATACGTACCAAGAGCACCCAGAACCGACGAGACGAGGGTAGCCCGACCACCAATGGAGAGAAGAGAAGCTTTCCACTTTGAAAGGCGTTTGGAAAACTTATCTTTAATCGAATCCCAATTCTTTAAATGAGCCATGTTGCAATCGATAGGAAGCCCTAAGTAAGTGAAAGGCGAATCCAGAACTTGACATCCAGCAAGAGTAGCCATATTGCTGACTTCATCTAGAGGAACCCCAACTCCTAAAATTTTGGACTTCTGGAAATTAATTTTGAGGCCTGACACTTTATGAAAACACTCAAGGATTGTTACCAAACTTGTAATGTTAGTTCTCGACCATTCTCCAATGATAAGAGCATCGTCTGCAAAAAACAAATGAGAAAGATTTATTGTGTTAATGTTAAAACCTTTATAAAGGCCTGCTCTCATAGCATCTTCCAAAGCAACGTGTAACCCTTCCATAGCTATAATTAATAGAAAAGGAGACAAAGGATCTCCCTGCCGAAGACCGCGATGTAAAGTGATCTCATTGGTGGGACTACCATTAACAAGAATAGAAGTAGTAGCAGAGTATAAACACCCCCAAGTCCAATTAATCCAAGTATCACTAAATCTAATAAAGTGCATAACCTGGAAAAGAAAGTCCCATGAGATCGTATCAAAAGCCTTCTCAAAATAAATCTTGAAAACCAAGAGTTTAGACTTTTTTCTTTTGCACCATTGAATCACTTCGCTAACCATCAGGGGACCATCAAGTATTTGTCTTTGTTGAATAAACGCCAACTGTTCTTGGCTAATAATGGAATCAATGACCCTAGAAAGTCGGTTAGCTAACACTTTAGCTATGATTTTATATTGGGCCCCTATAAGACTAATAACTGATTTTTAGTTAGTTAATAAAACAGTGGTTGCAAGATCTTTTGTCGTGTTGCTCGTACCCAATTATATTTGTCGTTGTTTCGTTCTCGGTATCTTCTCGAATTGATCACGGTTCAAAGTGGAGTTGTTGTTCTTGGTAACTAAAAGGGGGAGCTTTTGATCTATATCTACTTAAAAGCTAAGTGCGTGAAGTAGTGAAAATAAACCAAAAACAACTGATAAAAATAAACTTGAATTAAACTAAAACAGTAAAATACCTTGACTCAGAAAAACTGCTGATTCAGAATATTGGCTTCGTTCGGAATACTTGCTTTATCCGGAATAAATTAGACAGAAACCTTCATTCGGAATATAACCTTTATTCGGAATATCTTGCTTCATTCGGAATGTTACTCTTGATCCGGAATAATTAACACAGAAGGCTCATTCGGAATATTTGCTTCATGCGGAATATACCTTCATCCGGAATAACTTTGCTCATCCGGAATATTTGGTAAAAAGCTTCGTTCGGAATCTTTGTTGATCCGGAATAGATGAAAAACTGCTCACTCGGAATATTAGGCTGATCCGGAATAGTAAGTTGATTCGGAAAAATCAAACTGATGCGGAATAAATCCCTTGATCCGGAATAACTGACTAGTTCAGAATATATACTACAAAAGTGCTCATCCGGAATTTCATTCGGAATATAAGTTCACTCGGAACAATAAAACTGATTCGGAATATTTTGAAAATCTTTGGTTTGGAATAATGACTGATCCGGAATAAATCTGTTTATTCGGAATAATATGTTTATTCGGAATATTAGCTCATCCGGAATAATGCTTCATCCGGACTAACTTTGAAAAACACTTCGTTCGGAATATTAATTGAAATCCTTGGTTCGGAATAAAAGGCTTCGTTCGGAATCTGGGAAATGTTTCAGTCCGAAGAACAGGGGAAACAAAACACCACGAATTTTAACCAAATTCAACCAAAAAAAATCTAAGGATTAAACCAAAATAGCCACTAATGATTAACTAACAATAACAATCATTCTAAACCAATAAAAACATAAAATCCACTTGTTTTTAAAGATCAAAACCAACAAAATAAAAAAACATAGAACTTAAGAATCAATAAGAAAAGGAAGAACAATATTAAATGGAAACTTGTATTAAGGATTAAGATTCAAACAAACAAAAAGAAAGATTAAAACTTACAAGATCATGGATAGATTCAAAGAAAAATAAAAATCACCAACACCTTAGGGGTGTTGGTTTTCCCTACGAAATAGGAGAAGGAAAAACAGAAAAATGAAAAACTAGTTTTCAAACAATGAAGGAGGTCTCCTATTTATAGGCCTTGAGTTGGTTGGTGAGTGGGCTTTCTCCCTTTCTTTTTGTCTTCTCGTCTTTTCAGTAAAGTTGACGTTTTCGACTTCGATTCGGGATTTGTCGACGAATAAATTCAACTCGTCTTTTAATTTCTTCATTTAATAGACTTGAGTTCTTCGACATATATAAATCTTCCATCTTTGGTCCTTTTCTTCGATAAATCTTCAAATATGCCCATTGACTTCAAATCTTTTGCATCTCTTGGACTATAGACTTCGTCTTTCGTCTTTTTCTTCGATAAAACCCGTGCAATCCCATGTTTTCTTTAATATTTATCCGGCTGGCTCCGAAAACACAACAAACACACAAACCACGCATAATTCCAAACAAATGACATTAAATACGCGTTTTGGTCTCGTTTTAGCAAGCAATAAGTGGCAAAGGATGGGTGTTTTCACACCTATCAAATCCCCTACACTTAACCATTGCCATGCCCTCATGCAATGCATTAATTTTAAAGCACGATTTACATTTCTCATCATAAATAACCCACCTTGGCCTTTATTAAATTCTAAACACTAAGGAAACCAAAAGAACAAAACAAGTAAAGTATTCAAAGACTTACATTGGGGTTTTAGGTTGTCATGAATGTTCATCATTCTCATGTTTCACGTTCCCCATACCAAGCTTAAAAACGAGATCATTGTTATTATAAGTTAGCAAACTAACATAACTCATGTGGCCCAATTATTCACTTAGACTCCCTTATTCCTAGGTGTATCTCTTATATTTTATTTTTGTCTTGAATGATCACGAGGATGCATTGTTTGACTTATTTTGATAGTTATTTAGGCTGAAAATAAAGTGGGACGATTTAATCAATAGTTAGCTAAAGGACAAAATCTTTTAAAACTGCTTCTCGGGACCTCACAAAATTCATATCTTGGCATAACTCGCTTCACGATTTGAGACCTTTCTCGGACCGATATTTGACAGCGACTTCATACTTCAAATCTTTGAGAGACGTTCTTGAAATTATGGTCTTCTCTTCATAATAGAAAATTTCTTCACTTGAAGTTTTGAGAGATTCTTCATATTTGGACCACGACTTCTTCATTTTTCTCCAATCTTTATTTTGGACTTTGATATACAACGATCTGCCTCCTTGTAGGACTTGGATCTATTCATCCTCATACCTTGCTAGGGTCTTTTCGGATAGACTTCTCCATGATCTTTAGGGGAGTATTTGCTTTTCGTCGTGTGTCTCGATCCTTCATATTGATTTTTGATAAATGATTCTTCACATCACTTGGGATCTTTAGCAACAAAATGTAGCCCTCATGCCTTGTTAGGGCCTTTTCGGACTCGCCAATCTTCGCATCCCGCTTCAATAAGTTATGCCTTGTCTATGAACTCTAATTAATACCGAGCAACTTTTAAACGATCTTGTGCTAGAAGCTAAGTAACTTTTCAAATCGTACAACCTTATTTATTGCAGATAAATTTATTAGCAAGCGATGGGAGAATAGGCTTATAATCAACTCACATAAATTCACGAAAGAATAACAAACTTATAATTGACTCTATCATCTCTCGTCCTTCACAGTTTAAAATCTCAAGGAATGAGACTCGTGGATGCTTAGCCAATTAAATCAAAGTTTTGGGTTTTCGAGTCATCTATAGGATCTTGCAAATTCTTAGACTTTTTAAAGTTTAGAAATCGCATTTTAAAGTTCCCTTGATAAACGACTCTCTAGGATCAATTATAGGAACTTGCGAAAAGTTCTTGTTCTTAACCCGTGAGAGTTAAGACTTTCGCGTTTTAAAGTTCCCTATATAAAAGCCTAGCAAAACTTGACTTAAACACGTTAAGGATACTAGCTAGAGTGAACTTTGATAAGTAAACTCGGGTTGAGTCAAAATATTCATGACTTTGAAAAATTTAAAACCAATTTATTGAAAATTTATTCTAGCAAGGAAAGAAAATAACCATAACAAAGGAAAATACAACTATACAACTAGGCCAAAATAGATTAAAAATTTTGAAAAATGTCGAAAAAAATGATTTTCCGGTTAAATGAAGGCACTTTAATAGAAAAGTCCACTTAAAACTTCGATAGAAGTCTCCCTTACACTTAATATAAACATTGTCCTCAATGTTTAAGCATGTGGGAAAAGTCTCCTCTACACTTATAACATTGTGCACGTTGGTTAAATCAAGTTAAGGAGGAGACAACTAAAGTGATCAATTTCAAATGTGAGTATGAAGAAAATTGAATCACGATAGTTGAGAGGTAGAACCGGATTTGCGGATAACATGGGAGCACGGTTCTTCAAAGATTCCAAAAGTGCACTTATCCCTGTAATCACATCACCATACAAACACAAGCAACCTATATAGCTCCCCCTACACTTAGGATGAAAAACGGAAAAGGGGGGATAGAAACTCGGGTTGCCTCCCGAGGAGCGCTTGTTTTTGTTAACCGAGTCACGAGCCTGACTCGGTCCCGAACTAATTCAAGGGAAAGGTGGAGAGGGATGGAATCTCATTAGAGATGTCCTCTCCAAAGTACAACTTCACTCATTGACCATTCACCTTAAAATTTGGGCCATTGGTTTGAGCAAGCTCAATAGTACCATATGGAAAAATTTGAGCAATGGTGAATGGGCCGGACCAACGAGATTTGAGTTTGCCCGAAAAGATTTTCAACCGAGAGTTAAAGAGTAAAACTTTGTCTCCAACTTGGAACTCTCGGTTCTTAACCTTAGAGTCATGGATGAGCTTGGTCTTTTCTTTATAGATCAATGAGTTCTCATAAGCTTCATTCCTAAGTTCGTTTAACTCATTGAGTTGGATTTTTCTTAAGTTATCGGCGTTGTTGATATTAAAATTAGCCCATTTCAAGGCCCAATAAGCCTTGTGCTCCAACTCAATTGGGAGGTGGCATGCTTTCCCGTACACAAGACGATAAGGTGTACAACCAATTGGGGTCTTATAGGCGGTACAGAAAGCCCACAGAGCATCATCAAGTTTATCGGCCCATGAGGCATGATGCTCTCCCACAGTACGTTCCAAAATTCGCTTTAATCCTCGGTTGGAGATCTCGGCTTGGCCATTAGTTTGTGGGTGATACACGATGGAAAGACGGTGATGGACACCATACTTAGCCATGACTCGAGCAAATTGGTCATTGCAAAAATGAGTCCCGCGATCACTAATAATAGCACGTGGCATACCGAATCTAGCGAATAGCTGTTTCAAAAAGTTACAAACCACCCTTGCGTCGTTAGTAGGTAAAGCTTTTGCTTCAACCCATTTTGATACGTAGTCAACGGCGACAAGGATGTATTTGTTTCCTTTAGAAGAAGGGAATGGCCCCATAAAGTCGATGCCCCATACATCAAAGATTTCACATTCTTGTATGAAATTTTGAGGCATCTCATCTTTATGTGTGATCTTGCCTTGTCGTTGGCAAGCATCACAATGTTTAACCATTTCGTGAGCGTCACGATAAATGGTGGGCCAATAAAATCCCGAATCAGACACTTTTTTAGCGGTGAAGTTGGGACCAAAGTGACCACCGGTGGGTCCTTTGTGGCAAGCCTCGAGAATGTCTAAAGTTGTCGGTCCGTCAACACATCGGCGAATAATCAAATCAGCGCATTGTTTGAAGAGAAGGGGGTCATACCAAAAGTAAGTCTTAACATCGTTTAAGAACTTTTTCTTTTGTTGGGATGTTAAACCTTTGATGAGAACACCACCCGCTAAGTAGTTTGCAATGTCGGCAAACCACGGGGTGTCATCAAGCTTGGCACTAATATGCATTAATGTCTCAAGGGGAAAAGAGTCATTGATCTCTTTGTTCGGATGATCCCCTTGATATGGATCCTCAAGTCTACTTAGATGATCCGCGGCTAGGTTTTTAGCTCCCTTCTTGTCACGAATTTCAATGTTAAATTCTTGAAGGAGTAAAACCCAGCGAAGAAGTCTTGGCTTAGAGTCGTGCTTAGTTATCAAGTACTTCAACGCGGAATGGTCCGTGTATACAATGGTGGTGGATAAAACAAGATAGGGGCGAAATTTTTCAAAAGCATAGACAACAGCTAAAAGCTCTTTTTCGGTTGTCGTGTAATGCAATTGAGCCCCCGTCATTGTCTTGCTAGCATAATGGATTGGTTGGAAGTGTTTGTTCACTCTTTGGCCCAAAACCGCTCCAATAGCAAAGTCGCTAGCATCACACATCAACTCGAAAGGTAGCTCCCAATTAGGGGTGACTAAGACCGGTGCCTTAGTGAGCTTATCCTTAAGAAGGTTGAATGATTCAATACACTCTTTGGAAAAGATAAAAGGAGTATCTTTTTCCAAGAGGTGGGTCATCGGGCGAGCGATTTTAGAAAATTCTTGGATAAATCGACGATAGAAGCCCGCGTGACCAAGAAAACTTCTCACACCCTTCACGGTTGAAGGTGGAGGTAATTTGGCTATGACATCCACTTTAGCACGGTCCACTTCAAGACCGGTTTTTGAGATTTTGTGTCCTAGCACAATGCCTTCTTTTACCATAAAATGGCATTTTTCCCAATTTAGAACAAGGCGAGTGTCTTCGCACCGCTTAAGCATACGTTCTAAATTGGCAAGGCAAGAAGAGAATGAATCCCCAAAGACCGAGAAATCATCCATGAAGACTTCCATGGTTTGCTCAACCATGTGATGGAAAATAGCCAACATGCACCTTTGGAAAGTCCCGGGGGCATTGCATAAGCCAAAAGGCATTCTTTTGTAAGCAAATGTGCCATAGGGACAAGTAAATGTTGTCTTCTCTTGATCTTGGGGATCGATGGGTATTTGGAAATAACCCGAGAAACCATCTAGAAAGCAGTAATATTCATTACCCGCTAAACGTTCAAGCATTTGGTCCATAAAAGGAAGAGGAAAATGATCCTTTCTCGTGGCATCATTGAGTTTGCGATAGTCTATACAAACTCTCCACCCAGTAACAAGACGTGTATGAATCAACTCGTTGTTTTGATTGGTCACAACGGTGATTCCGCCTTTCTTAGGCACACAATGGACTGGACTAACCCATGGTGAATCCGAGATAGGGTAAATCATGCCCGCATCAAGAAGTTTGATAACCTATTTTTTGATAACGTCATGGATTTTAGGATTCACCCTTCGTTGGCTTTGAATGGTGGGCTTAAAGTCGTCCTCCATGAGAATTTTATGTGTGCAAAAGTGAGGATCAATTCCGCGAATATCGGAGATTTTCCAAGCGATAGCTCTTTTATGTTTCTTGAGAACTTCAATAAGACGAGTTTTCTCATCGGCTTTTAAGTATTTAGCAATGATAACGGGAAGTTGATCAATGTCCTCTAAGAAAACATACTCGAGATGAGGATGTAAGTCCTTAAGCTCAAGAGTAGGAGGATCCTCAATAGATGGTGTAACTAACGATGGATCATCATCAGTCACCTCTTTAGGAGAAGGAGGAGAGAAAGGGTCTTCATTGAGAAGTTTCTCAATTATACGAATGCCTTCATCCCAATCGGTGGGAGAATCATCATACTTAAGATCAAGTGGACCCAAGCTAGCTTCAAAATCATCCAAAAGAAAGTCACTTTCTCCAAATGGAGTCAATGACGGAGCAATTGAGGCAATGGTCTCAACATTGGGTAGAGAAGAAAGATTACTTTTGCAAGCATCATTAAAGTGTTCTTCACAAGCCTCATCGAGAACATCAATAACATTAACACTCTCATATGAATAAGGTTGCTTAGAAATCTTACCCATGTTGAAGACAATTTTATCGTCACCATCTCTCATGATTATTTCGCCCGCGGCTACATCAATGAGAGTGCGACCGGTCCTCAAGAAGGGACGTCCAACGATTAATGGAACACGAGGATCCATCTCGTAGTCAACGACAACAAAATCCGCCGGGAAGGTGAATTTGCCAACGCCAACGAAGACGTCTTCGGCTATCCCCGCTGGATAAGCAACCGTACGGTTAGCTAATTCCAAAGTCATTTTGGTGGGGACTAGCTCGGGGAGAGATAATTTCTTCCAAACACTTAAAGGCATTAAGTTTATACTAGCACTTAGATCGGCTAGGGCCATGCAATTCTCTACTCCCGGGAAGTTGCAAGGAATCAAGAAGCGACCCGGATCACCAAGTTTGGTGGGCAATTTCCTTAAGAGAACCGCGGAGCAATTCTCGTTAAGTTGGGTATTAGCAATATCAAGAAGCTTTTCCTTGTCACTAAGAAGATATTTGAACATCTTCACATATTTAGGCATGTGAGCGAGAGCCTCGGCAAAGGAGATGTTAACATTCAATTGTTTAAACATTTTGAGAAAGTTTGAAACTTGAATATCATCCTTGCTCTTTTGCTTCTCTTTCCTCAACCTTGAAGGATAAGGTATGTCGGATGAAGAGGAAGGCTTTAGAGGAATAGGATCACTCACAACCGTGGGTGGTGGGGGAATGGGGGTAGAAGGCAAAGGAGGTGAGGAAAGTTGCTCTTTTTCCTTGTTCACAATCACGGGTGGAGGTGTAGGAAGCTCAGGTTCCGTATAACCTTTTCCACTACGAGTGGTGATTGCTTTCATCTCCCCTCGTGGATTAGCAACGGTGTTACTCGGAAGAGTACCCGAAGAAGAGGGTTGATTACCTTGGAAAAGCGAACCGATCATATCACGTATATTATCCGCTTGAGTGCTGAAAGAGTCTCTCATGTCTACGCGAATATCATTGCTTTGTTTCGCCATGTCATTCCTTAGCTCGGCTCGAATATCGCTCCCTTGTTTCGCCATGTCTCCCTTCAAGTTGATGAATTGACTCTGAAGATTCGTCACCATCTCTCTATTAGTCCTCATGAATGTCTCGATGTCTTGATTCAACGCCATTGGTTGATTGAGAGGTGGAGCTTGGTAAGCTTGAGAATTTCCTTGAGGTGGGTATGGGTTTCTTTGGGATTGATAATGATTGTTAGCACGAGGTTGGGTTTGGTTGTTTCGGTTATAGCTTTTTTGTTGGTTTTGGTTTTGAGGAGTAAAATCGGGTGGTGAAAGATAGTTGTTTGAACGATAACTTAGCAAGTTACGGTCTCCTTGAGGACGAGCTTGATAGCCTCTCGATGGATAGGTACCGTATGCCGCGTTAACGTTCTCACAAAAATTGCCTTGAGTAGAAGGACAATCAATGTAAGAATGAGGACCACCACATGTTTCACAAGAAATAGCAATGGCTTTAGCTTGTTGAGTATGGTTAGTAGCCAAAATTTGCATATTTTTGCTCATTTCGATAATGGCTCGTTCCATGGCAGACATGTCGGTGGTGGAAGAAGTAGATGAAACATTGACTCTCGGATTAAATCTTGAGGATGCGGATGAATCCCAATTCTTGTGGTGAGTAGTCATGTTTTCAATCAACTCTCTACACTCCTCCGGTCTCCTTTTCATAAAAGTACCACCGGCGGCGGAGTTGATCGTGTCACGATCACGAAAAGTGAGACCATTGTAGAAAGTATCAATAAGAGTGACGGGGAGCATGTTATGATTTGGACAACGGTCGATCAAATCATTGTAGCGTTCCCAAGCATCAAAGAGCGATTCATCATTGTCTTGCATGAATCCACTAATTTGGTTACGAAGGCTCGTGACCATGGATGGTGGAAAGTAGCGCGACAAAAATCGTTGAGTCATGTCGTCCCAAGTATGAATAGAATTCTTTGGGAGACGATCAAACCATTTTTCGGCATGGTGGGAAAGCGTGTGTGGAAAAAGTTGAAGGCGAAGTACATCCATAGAAACACCGGGCATCTTCATGCTTTGAGTAATGGTAATGAATTTGTCGAGGTGCTTGTTGGCATCATCATCCGGCAATCCGCGAAATGGATTAGTTTGCACTTGTTGAATCATGTGATGCTTCAGCGAAAACTCATGAGCCGTGATTTGCATCGGCGCAATCGGGCCTCCACGACCATTCATCGTAGGTTGGCATAGCTCCTCCATGGTTCGTAGGTCGGGTTGGGGTAGATTATTCATGTTGGGGTGGGGTGGATTATTATTGTTGTTGTGTACACCGGCCATGTCTAAATTATCGAGAGTCTCGGGCTCGGGATAAGACGTTGATCGAGTACGCATACACTAAAAAGAAAATGCAAGAGAAAATATTTTTGGTTTTTATAAGTTTTTTTTTATTTTTTTTTTTGTATTTTTGAAAATTTTATATTTTTATGGGTTTTTGAAAATTTTGTACTTGAAAATAACGTTCCCGAAAGAACGGATCCCAAAATCCAATTTTTCTCACAAAAAAAACGTTGATCCTTACGAAAAGAGCCGGCAACGGTGCTATTTTAATAACTGATTTTTAGTTAGTTAATAAAACAGTGGTTGCAAGATCTTTTGTCGTGTTGCTCGTACCCAATTATATTTGTCGTTGTTTCGTTCTCGGTATCTTCTCGAATTGATCACGGTTCAAAGTAGAATTGTTGTTCTTGGTAACTAAAAGGGGGAGCTTTTGATCTATATCTACTTAAAAGGTAAGTGCGTGAAGTAGTGAAAATAAACCAAAAACAATTGATAAAAATAAACTTGAATTAAACTAAAACAGTAAAATACCTTGACTCAGAAAAACTGTTGATTCGGAATATTGGCTTCGTTCGGAATACTTGCTTTATCCGGAATAAATTAGACAGAAACCTTCATTCGGAATATAACCTTTATTCGGAATATCTTGCTTCATTCGGAATGTTACTCTTGATCCGGAATAATTAACACAGAAGGCTCATTCGGAATATTTGCTTCATGCGGAATATACCTTCATCCGGAATAACTTTGCTCATCCGGAATATTTGGTAAAAAGCTTCGTTCGTAATTTTTGTTGATCCGGAATAGATGAAAAACTGCTCACTCGGAATATTAGGCTGATCCGGAATAGTAAGTTGATTCGGAAAAATCAAACTGATGCGGAATAAATCCCTTGATCCGGAATAACTGACTGGTTCGGAATATATACTACAAAAGTGCTCATCCGGAATTTCATTCGGAATATAAGTTCACTCGGAACAATAAAACTGATTCGGAATATTTTGAAAATCTTTGGTTCGGAATAATGACTGATCCGGAATAAATCTATTTATTCGGAATAATATGTTTATTCGGAATATTAGCTCATCCGGAATACTTGTTCATCCGGAATAATGCTTCATCCGGACTAACTTTGAAAAACACTTCGTTCGGAATATTAATTGAAATCATTGGTTCGGAATAAAAGGCTTCGTTCGGAATCTGGGAAATGTTTCAGTCCGAAGAACAAGGGAAACAAAACACCACGAATTTTAACCAAATTCAACCAAAATAAATCTAAGGATTAAACCAAAATAGCCACTGATGATTAACTAACAATAACAATCATTCTAAACCAATAAAAACATAAAACCCACTTGTTTTTAAAGATCAAAACCAACAAAATAAAAAAACTTAGAACTTAAGAATCAATAAGAAAAGGAAGAACAAGATTAAATGGAAACTTGTATTAAGGATTAAGATTCAAACAAACAAAAAGAAAGATTAAAACTTACAAGATCATGGATAGATTCAAAGAAAAATAAAAATCACCAACACCTTAGGGGTGTTGGTTTTCCCTACGAAATAGGAGAAGGAAAAACAGAAAAATGAAAAACTAGTTTTCAAACAATGAAGGAGGTCTCCTATTTATAGGTCTTGAGTTGGTTGGTGAGTGGGCTTTCTCCCTTTCTTTTTGTCTTCTCGTCTTTTCAGTAAAGTTGACGCTTTCGACTTCGATTCAGGATTTGTTGACGAATAAATTTAACTCGTCTTTTAATTTCTTCATTTAATAGACTTGAGTTCTTCGACATATATAAATCTTCCATCTTTGGTCATTTTCTTCGATAAATCTTCAAATAGGCCCATTGACTTCAAATCTTTTGCATCTCTTGGACTATAGACTTCGTCTTTCGTCTTTTTCTTCGATAAAACCCGTGCAATCCCATGTTTTCTTTAATATTTATCCGGTTGGCTCCGAAAACACAACAAACACACAAACCACGCATAATTCCAAACAAATGACATTAAATACGCGTTTTGGTCTCGTTTTAGCAAGCAATAAGTGGCAAAAGGATGGGTGTTTTCACATCTATCAAAGACTTATAGGACGGTAATCGGTTACCACCAATGGACTAGCAGTTTTAGGAATAAGAGTGATGAAAGAAGTGTTGCAACCTCTCGGGAGGCTTCCTGTATGAAAGAAATGTTGAACGAACTTAATAACATCAAATTTGATCACATCCCAGAAATCTTTGTAGAAAGCAAAAGAGAATCCATCTAGGCCAGGGGATTTTTGAGAGCCACAATCCCATATGGCACTCTTGACCTCATCCTCAGAAACAAGAGAGATAAGGGAAATATTTTGCTCATCACTGATCTTTTTATATGAAAGACTCCGGTTGACAATTTTAACAACCTCGACCTTTTTGAATTTATGCTCAAAGTACGATTGAAAAGCATCCTTGAAATCTGTAGGATCATCAACCCACTGAACTTCTTGCTTGATACCTTGAATGGACAAATAACGGCGTTTCTGATTAATCATGGTATGAAAAAATTTAGAATTTTCATCAGCCTCGATACACCATTTAATTTTTGCTTTTTGCGAAAGGTCCATATGTTCCTTTAATTCAATACTACGGAGACTGTCAATCCAGGCGGACCATTGAGAACCCACCGACAGATCAGTGTACCTGGAGACAATATTAGCGTCAAACTCTTGAATCTTGGATAAGAAATCATCTTTTTCACGATTCTGATCGACTTTCTTCTTTAAGGCCCATTCTTTAATCACAATCTTCAGCGCCTTAATCTTGTTTTTAAACAAAATGATAGGATTGGAGCCATTAGAGTGTTCAAAATTCCCCCAAAAATCTGAAACAATAGAGTGCAAATTCGTATCCATAAGCCAAGAGTTATAGAATTTGAAAGGAATAGGGCCAAAGTCAGCAAACATTGGAGAGAGTAAAACGGGCCTATGGTCTGAAATATGATATTCCAAGACATATCCCGAGTACTTCTGTAGGAGAGGAGCAAAAGAATCCCATGCATGAAAACGATCAAGTTTACTGAGTTTATCCCCGTGCTTATTTAACCGCGTAAATAAATGCCCTCCTAGAGGAATGTCCCACAGATGAGTATCACAGATGAATTGATTAAACACACTAGCAGAGGCTTGATTAAAGACAGTGCCAAGTCTTTCAGTGGCGAATCTAACCACATTGAAATCACCAAACACTAAATGATGGCCATGATTAGTAGACATAAAATCACTTATTTCATTCCAAAGCCTTTCTTTTTTGACTTCATCTTGAGGAGCGTAGACATTTATCATGAAGCATTGGGTATTAGAGACAATCCAAATGCCCTCAATAACAAGGAAATTCTCAAAATGAAACTCATTAACTTTGGAAAAAGCAGTCAGATCCCAGATAGATAAAATACCACCCGATCTTCCATTGGCCGGAAGAACAACAAAATCGAACAGATGATTACCCCATATACTTTTAACCTTAAAGAGATCCAGGTTAGAAGAGTGCGTTTCTTGAATGCCAAGAAAAGAAACTTTATGCTTGTTGCATATCTTAGCAATAGCTTTACATTTACTCGATCCTAAACCACAAGAACTGAATGACATGATATTCATTAATGACCCTGATTAACACCAATACTATCGATGAATTTTTTTAGGTCATTTTTTTGTACCTTCCATGTCATAACCCAAGACTTCTCCCATTTCTATTTGAGAGATAAATGCTTCAATCATAGAACCTTGCTTACCTGAGGACTTATTATGGGACTTATTACTACGTGAAGATTTGACAGGAGCGGAGGAGAAATGAGAAGGTTGCTTGGAACTTTGACGAAAACCATCTTTGGGAGAGGGTTTACTGTTACTGTTGTTGTTGTTACCTTCTTCAAAACGTAAAGGTTTTGAAATTGATATAGAATCGTCATTCAAAGCGTCCATTTGAGCTTGATTCTTTGGTATTGGTGCATCTTCCTGGGGGGGGGGGGGGGGAATCATGATTATCATTGAAACCTTGATTCTTTGCATCATCATTAGTCTCAAAAGTATTTTTAACAAAATCTTCCCCTACATTTTCATGTGAATTAGGAATCTCTCCTTCTTCAATATCCGGATGATTATAGTGCTCCTCGTTATCCTCATGCTTATCAGAATTGCCCATGTCAGAATTAGAACACGTGTTGGAGTCCATATTTTTAATATCAGGAGCCCAACCAGCAAATTCTCTAACGTACACATTATATGATTTTCCAAAAATAACCACTTTGCAAAAATCTTGTATGTAGCCTTTAACCATTGTTTTGATGCAAACTCTTCCTGTAGAGACAGTTTCATTAGGATCTTCGTCCACAAAAAGAGGGTTACCCCAACTGGCAGCAATCTTTTTAAAAGCATTTGGAGTCCAAGCTCTAAGAGGGAGACCTCCTATTTCCAACCAAACCACACGCTCATCCAAAACAAAAGATTGTTGAAGATGTCTTAGATGAGTGAAGTACCATGACATCTCAGTGTTGGATTGAAAATTTTGGCACGCCTCATTCGTGTCGAAATCAATCCAAATCCACATACCCCCGATATACTTACATTGAAAATTAAAAAAGCCCTCCTTTTTAAGGACAATGTTAATATTGGGAATGAGATTGAAATCTCTCACCTTTGCAAGAACTGACTTCTGGATACCTGATGTATCAATAAGGTCTGCTTCATCTAGAGAAACCGATTTGAGAATGTTTTTAGGCTGCGATGCAATGTTGTTAATGGGGCCATTGTCGTTAAGCACGTTAACATAAGATTTGCTAGGGTTTGAATTGGATGTGGATAATAAGGGTTTGTTGGGCTGAGACTTGGGGGGTGGATTAGGGTTTTTGGTTGCAGGAGTTTTTTTATTTTTTTCAAACCTAGCCGTCGCTGCATACAAGTGGTATGATCCAATCCAAATCTTATTTAGATCACTAATCAGAGATTCAATATTTCTGACCTTTAAGAATCTAACAAAGGCAAATCTGCGGCCTACCTTTGAAAGTTTCTTAGCGATGTAAACATCGGCTACCGTTCCATGCTTGTTACATTGATTCCATAGATCCTGCGATCCTAACGATGTGGGGAAGTTGGTGATAAAGATTGTTGATGTGAGATTGTGAAGGTGATTAGGGTTAGGGTTTTTGGGAGTATGAGCGCCTCTCATTATACCTTCAAATCCTAACTATGCCGACTTAGCAAATAGAGAATAAACTACCAAAAAATCACGTTGATATCAACAACACACGAGCTAATTGATCACAAAGACGCTAGGGCAGAAAAAGATCCGAAGCCTAACGCTTATCACAAACTAGTTGATGTGGTATCGACAAGAACAATGAAAGGATTCAACACCCCCACGAACGAAATTGATCACAGGAACGCTAGGGAAGAACGAATCCAAAGCCTAACACCTATCACAAAATCGCTGATGAGATAGTGATGGATCAGAAGATAGTTACAACGCTATTAATAAGACGATGCAAAGGAAGGATTGAATCAGCAAAGAAGAGGAAGGTGATCGCCCATAGTAACCTCCATTGCAGAAAGATTTCATCAGATCATTCTAATACAACACATTAAAAATACATTTTGTGTTGAAATTTTGTAGTCTGCTACTCAAATTCAAAAGCATGTAAACACGAAGGAGAAATCACAACAAAAGACTAGAGTACAAATATTCGTAGAATTCTTGGCCATCTTATGTTAGAAACTGTAAGCAACTCGACGAGCCCATGGAGGCTTTTGCCATTTTTAGAAATGGCTTCTAGTATGCTAACAAAAATTAGTTACTATGTCGAATACCTTGTCCGATTTTAGATGACATTACATGAACAAAGTTGTTAAAAGTCGTAGTCATGTACCGATTATGTACGAAACACACTCAAGTTGGCGCTTAGATGGCAATCAAGGAAGGATGTTTCAATAACATAGCCGAACCAAGACATATTATGAAGATAGATTCTACTTGAATATACCTCTTACAGTTCCTGCATCTTGGAGGAGAAAAAATGTTGCTAGTTTGCCAGAATATTACTGTCTGTGATTGCATCAGCGGCTAGATATCGAGAATCCTATATTACACAAGGTGCTTCACATGATCATATCATATGGTTGATGCTTATACGACTTTACTTAGATGTACTCGGCTTAAATGAGGTATCCTCATGATCGTTTGACGCCATCTTCAACAAACTCCCAAATGTGTATCTAGCGAGATTTAAACCCTAGGCCTCATAGAAGTTAAATCCCTAACATAACTTTATGACTAGTGTTTAACCAGTTTCCCTATCTTTTGTTTGTTTTGGCTTATGAACCATAAGCCTATTTCGCCTTATATTTTCTAAGCCACAATTTTACGGCTTATTTAGAGACTATTGGCTTAAGTAAGTTTATTATATCTGGGCTTAAATAAGTTTATTATATCATGATAAACTTATATAAGCCTATAACTCTCCAAATAAGCCACGAAATTAGGACTAAATAGGCTTAACTTATACTGTAACCAAAACAAACACCCCCTTAAAAAAGTAGCTTTCTCAGGTAGAAAAAAACATACACAAGACGCAAGAATGAGCGACTTCGCCAGCAATAATAAAGGCAGATAACAAAGATTCATAAAAACTCTGTAAAAGATCGTTACAAAGTAGCAATCACGCACATACTTCGAAACCAAGACCAACGATACATAGAAAAAGAAACAGAAACATAAGCAATCCTTAATGCATTCATCTGCAAAATTTCATCTTTTAATAACAAACTAATTTCTCCTCAGTTTCATCATCTTAGGCTGCAATGGAAGGCTTAGAGGCAGTAGAAAGCCTGGATCTTTTCTTGGCTAAGCTCTCGCTACGCTTCTCCCTCTGCTCCTTCAAACGGGAAGCGAGCAGCTTCTGGTACTCGGCTGCCTCAGATTTTGCCTTGGCGATTCTCTTCTTCTTGTCGGCGATTCTAGCCCTCTTCCTTTGCAAAGTCAATGGAGTCACCAACCTTTGGATTTTAGGTGCTTTACTGACCTCCTTCCCTGTTAACATAAAAATTAATTAGTAACCAAACATCGCACATGTGCACAAGTTGACAAGTTGAACCAAAGAACCACCCGTGACCCAAAACCCAAGCTTTTGAGCTACAATGTGTAATAGAGCGGGTTGGGTACAATAGTATATAAATTTTATGAGTCACAACAAGTGAAATATTATGCAGAAGAGCCAAATAACGTACCAGCTTTGTTTGTAAACGTTCTTCGGTATGTGTTGACATACTTCCTGACATCATCTTCTTTAGAAAGATTAAACAGTTTGCGGATCTTTGATGCCCTTTTGGGACCTCTCATTCTTGGTTTCTCAACATCAGTCAACCCTGGAAGATCGTTGTCACCCTTCTTCACAATAACCAAGTTCAAAACCGAAAGGTCTTGGCTTACAATACACCCACGAACAGACTTTCTCCTACGCTCTCCGTTCCTCCTTCCGTATCCACGGAAACAAGGTGTTCCTATTTGACCGAAACATCTAAAATAAATCACAAATACAACAAAGAGAAACATTATAAACCCATACGCAAGATACAGAAGACTCACCTCGCACAAGTAGCAGGCGGACACGGCCTGGAGTTAAGACTCCTTGTTTCATTGGGAAACCTTGTTTGTCACATCCTCCCATGATTTTGAAGACGTAACCTTTGAACTCCTGAAAGTTGATAAAACATAAGAATTTTGACGATGAATAGATACGTCAGAGTATAATTACTTCTAGCACTTGAAGAGAAATAACTTTCTTACCTCACCGAGGGCATCACCGTTAACTTCCTGCGAGATCCTTTTGTCATAGAATGCTCGGCTACACAACAAAACAACATGAAGTAAGGAATTGAACCAATAAATGTAGCATCTTTTAGAGTTTCATTTTTGATCTTACTACAGAAAATATCATTAAAATTTTGAAAGAGAAAAAAGTCACAAAGCAGTATCCAACGACAGAGTTCAGATATATCTAACGAAATTAAAATTTTATTGCACCAAAATGTAATGAACTTTCAACGCAAAGCTAGATTCCACACCTGACTATTTTCGCCTCATCATGGAACAACATTCTATCCCGTTACAACTGAATGTATAACGAATAAAAGTTTGTTACATCAAATGGTTAAAAAATAGTCGGATGCATAATATGACAATCCAGTGATAAATGACATTTTTCAGCAATTTGTCCATAAACTTAAGCATCCAAAAAAGTATATATAATATTATAAGAAAATACATGAAACCGTAACATAATAACATCCACTATAAATGGGCAATTCCAAACAGCCATAAGTATATAACTAAATGAAGAAAACAGATTAAAGTAAACGAAAGTTTTAACAAAAATGGAGTTCAATGCAGCAATATGTTATGGCCTTTCGCATCTTGTAGATGCAAGTAATAGACCTTTTTTACCTCTTTACAAAACAACATTCTATCCCGTTATCAATTAACGTAAAACGAATAAAAGTTTCTTACATTAAAAGGTTATAAAAATAGTCCACTACTGACAGCTACAAGATACGAAAATACATCACAGTTATGAGCAATTTTTCCATAAACTTACATATGCTATGCCGAAACAAGTTCTACAACTATTCTACAGAAATGTACCCAACTTTCATCGCATGTAAAACCAATACTTTTTTCATTAAATTTTCATTTAACGAACTTATATTCAAATTACAATGTGACATGTCACCATCTTACATAAAATAGTTCATTAAGAAAATAAAATTTAACACACAATGATAACCAAGAAAGATTAAAAACTCTTTAATGGGGCAGATGTACAGAAAAGTGATGGGACTTTCGTCAAGCTTATCAACAAAAGTACAAAACACATCACATTTATTTGCAATTATTTAAGGTGTGTTTGGACTAGCTTGTTTTCCGGGCTTATCAAGATTTTGAAAAGCGGATATGCCCACCTTTTCCCCGCCTTACCAGCTTATCAACCTTAACACATGATTTATTTATAATACACCATTAGCTCAACTTGAGAAGCTAGTAAAGCGGATAAAGGTGAGCTTATCTGGTTTTGAAATCTTGATAAACAAATAAGCGCAAAAAAACTAATCCAAGCACCCGCTTACTAAAAACATCACATACATCGACACATATAATCAAGTATTTATTCTACACACAATGGAAATGTAGCGAGTGTTTGGATTAGCTTGTTTTCCGGGCTTATCAGCTTACCAAGATTTTGAAAAGCCAATAAGCCCACTTATTCCGCCTTACAAGCTGATCAACCTTAGCACGTGGCTTATTTATAAGACGCCCTAAGTTCAACTTGATAAGCTAGTAAAACAAAAAAGGTGAGCATATCCGCTTTTCAAAATCTCGATAAACCACTATGCCCGGAAAACAAGCTCCCATATCCGGTTAGCAAGTATATAAGTAAACATTCTAGAAGGTCATAATATTACACACATTGATTAAAATAGCTAATTTTCCGGGCTTACAGGCTTATCAAGGTTTTTCCGCCTTATGAGCTTCTCAGCCTTAACCCATAGTTTATTTATAATAAGCTATAAGTTCAACAAACTCGTAAGACCAAAAAGGTGAGCTTATTGACTTTTTAGAATCTAGATAAACCAATAAGCCCGAAAAAAGCTAATACAAACCCCCCTTACTAAAAACAATCACATTTATATAGCAAACTAAATTTTTTTACACAGAAATTAGCTTATGTTCCAGGCTTATAGGCTTATCAAGATTTCGAACAGCCTATAAGCCCACTTATTACGCCTTACAAGCTTATCAACCTTAACCAATGGCTTATCTTAAATAAGCCGTTAACTTTATAAGCTTTTCAAAATCTTGGTAAACCAAAAAGTAAGCTAATCCAAACAACCCTTACAAAAAAAACAATCACATTTATTTAACAAACAAATTATTTTACACAATGAGTGTTTAAATTAGCTTACTTTCAGGGCTTATAGGCTTATCAAGATTTTAAAAAGCCGATAAGCCCACTTATTCCGCCTAACTAGCTTATCAACCTTAATAAGCCAAAATCTCAGATTAATAAGCTAGTAAGACGAAAAAAGTGAGCTTATCAGCTTTTCAAAATCTTGACAAGCGAATACACCCAGAAAATAAGCTATTAGCTTATCTTCCGGCTTATAGTGATTCGGATAAGCAAATAACCCCACTTTTTTCTCCTTACGAGCTTATCAAGCTTAACACATGGCTTATTATAATAAGCTAAAAGCTCAGATTAACAAGCTTGTAAAACGAAAAAAGTGACCTTATCTGCTTCTCAAAATCTAGATAAACCAATAAACCCAAGAAATAAGCTGTTCCAAACACCCCTAAATAATCATTGTGCATACTTTATATCAAGTCGAGCTTATGGCTTATTAGCTTTTCAAGATCTTGTTAACCCAATAAGCCGTCAAAATAAGCCATTCCAAACACCCCCAAACTATCTTATGGCTTATTAGCTTTTCAAGATCTTGGTAAACCAATAAGCCCTGAAAAATAAGCCATTCCAAACACCCCCAAATTATCATTAAACATAAAATAACGAAAAAAAAAACTTACAGCTTTTGGTCATCATCAATTTCAAGCTTCTTTTGGCATCCAGTGGTGGGATTAGCGATATTAAACTACACACAAAAAAAAAATATATAAAAAAAAGTGTTAAGATTTATAACATTTAACAAAAACCCATTTATAAAAACTAAAAATTTATAGAATTTGATGATGTTTACCTTCATTTTGTGTGGATTGTGATATGGCGGCTGACAAAACTAGGGTTTTTTGGTGAACTAGTGAAAATGAATAGGGTTTGATGATATGTATGTGTTGTCTTTTTCTTTTTAGGTCCTTTGGTTTTTGTGTTTTTACTTGTTTTGGTACACTATGTTTTGAAATGTTTATACGTCGTATTTGTCTCAAAATAATTGTCCACAGACAAAATAATGTTCAATAATAAACGATTAATTTGAGACAACTCAAAATAAAGTTACGAAAACATCGGACAAAGGCAACGAGTAGCCAAATAGTTTGTATTTTTTATATATGAGCCCAGAGATTCTAACCAAGAAAACTTATGTCATGGTTTTGTTTTTACTTTTGTGTGGAATTTTTTTAATCAGATTTTTTTATTATGATAACTGATATTTTTACGTAAGCTTTTGATATATACACAGAAGTTTAGTGTAAGCTTGCACTTATGCCCCGCTAACGTGCCATACCTATTTTTTATTATCTCCCACTAAAACGGCTGAGCTTTAGTACACATGTTATGCTTACTAAAGCTTCGCAAAAACATCTCCACAAAATTAAATTAGTTATATATCATCGGGCAATTAATGAAGTGAGATAAAATAAGCGCATGACACCTCTAATCCAATCACTAAAACTAAAATGCATCGATTGAGTCTAAAGTTAAAAGAGATCAAATTATAAATCTCACTAAAACATATTTCATGTAAAGCATTGTTTTTCATCATTAGAATAACAATGATATCAAAGATAGTCATACACATATTCTTTGTGTTCTTGCTAGAACATTAAGAGTGATACTCTTTGATATTCATAGTGAAGAATGCAAATTCTCCCAGTGCCAAAATCTAAGGTAGGTGACTTGTAATATTATACAAGAATCAAGCTTGTGCTAACTGAATATCGATTTTGGTACGATATAAATTGATGACAAAAATCAGTCACATAATAACTAACTGATTCACTATTATCGTAATGTCTTATGTTAGACGTTCGAGTAATGAGAATAAGCTAGTATAACCGAAGACTCTCTCAAGGAGACTTTTTAAACATACGTGATCACAAGTATACTATTTATACTATTGTATAAAATAGACGAAAATATTACCAATATGAACTCTTATACTACTATGTTTATCAAAATGAACCGATTTTTTTTTACCAAAATGAACTAAGGAGCACTTTTATATCATTCTCGCCTCTCACTATCTTTCTCGCTTAACTTCTCCTAGGCAATGAGGCACATATAATAATGAATGAGCACTTGATCATTTAGATTGCTCGAGGACTTAGTGTTATTTGGTGTTTAAATGAGGCGCACATAATAAGAAGGGAGCACTTGAACCTTAAGAGTGCTTTGTAACAATTTATACGAAAAAATTCAATAGAAATATGTGAGGCACACAATTAAAGTCAATAGCATTTGGCTATTTAGAGTGCTCCTCTACATTTGTTGTTGAGGCGCACAATAAAGTGGGAGCACCTATGCGACGCACAAAGAAAAGGTCTGTCTTTTATTATGAGGCGCACAATTAAAGCAAGAGCACTTGGTCATTAAAGTGCTCCTTTGCATTTGGTACTCAATTTTATTGTTTTTATGTGAAGCGCACACATAAAGCAGGAGTACCTAATCAAAGTGCGTTTAAATGAACAAAAAGTAAAAAGCACCTTATAAAAGTGTGCCTAGTTCTCAACCATACATGTCTTTCATCTAATAGTTAATTTAAAAATAGTTTATTTTGGTAAAAAAACTTATGCTTCATCTCTTTTCGTAAAGAGAGCTGTTATTTAGACCTAAAAGACACCCAAAACACTTAAGGTGAGAGAGATTTGGTTTTTTATTATAGAGCAGTTCCTAGGGGGACGTACCTTTTAAGACAGAAGAAGGGAGCCTGTTGATCAAATAGACAGCAGTTAGAATACATTCAGGCCAGAAATTAATGGGATTCCCTCCCTAAAACATAAGACTCCTAACTACATTGAGCAGGTGCCTATGTTTCCTTTCAGCAATACCATTTTGTTGGGGAGTGTACAGGCAAGAGGTCTGATGGATGATACCCAGATCAGAAAACAAAGAATAAACTTGTTTGTTAACAAACTCAGTCCCATTGTCAGATCTAAAAACTTTAATTTTAGTGTTAAACTGATTTTAAATAAGATTAATGAAATTTACCAACCATTTAAAAACTTCATCTTTAAATTTTATAAGATAAGTCTGATAGCTCTGGAGTAATCATCCACATTGGTAAGAAAATACTTGTACACTTCCTTGCTTTGAACCTTGTAAGGGCCCCACAAATCAAGGTGAACAAGATCACTAATTTGATTAGATTTGTGGTCACTCAAGAGAAAGGGTTCCCGTGTTTGCTTGGCTCTATGACAAGTTTCACAAATAGAGATACTAGTATTTCTAGACAGATTGAGGTTAGTCTTGAGAGCATTGAGAACTTGGTTAGCAGGGTGACCAAGTCTACAATGCCAAAGGTATTTGGAGGTGTTAAAGGTCATGGCAGAGTTCACATTACCTAAGCTCTTAGTCTTAAGGTAATCAAACAAATATAGCCCCCCAGATTCACTACCAGTCCCCAGAGTGGTCCCCTTGTCCAAGTCCTGAATATAACACTTAATCCCACAAATAGTTTACTATCTTTAATAAGTTTGTTGACAGACAATAAGCACACAATATCTAGGCACAACCAAAACATCATGAAGAATAACATTATTAGAGAGTCTTAGGTCACCTATGTACCTAATGGTGGCAACAATGCTATTAGAGTGACCAACAAAAATGTTGAGATTGGAGATATCAACAACATTTATCATGCCAACAGTGCATGTGATAAGATGTTGGTTAGCCCTATAGTCAATAAGCCAACCCATAGTGATGTTTTTGACATAAAACTTGTTGTTGCCACAAAATTTTTTGGAAAAATTAATATTAAACCAGACATTAGCATTAAAGAAAGAAATTCTACCTGACATATTAGACTGAGTGTTGCCAGAAGTATCATTGATCAAACTTAGGAGTTTCTGCATTTGTTCAGTAGTAAAAGAAGTTGGGGACTTACAAGTAGAAGTCTGCTTATCCCCAACTTTAGTATCACAATTGGCATTAAAATTAGTTTTAAAACCAGTTTGTTTAGAGTCATTAACCCCATTTTGTAACCAGCAGGATACCATGTAATTCAAAACACCTATCAATAGTGTGGCCAGTTTGACAGCAATGAGTACATAGAAGGTTAGGGTTGGGACCCCTATAACTTCTAGTACCATTGCCCTTATAGGGTGGTCTATTGGGGGTATTGGTGTTACCCCTTCTATTCTGATTAAAGGTCTTAGCATCAAAAGAGGTGGCAGTCATTTTAGCATTAGTGTGGTTAGAGTTCTCAAGAATGTCCTATGGGATTCCTCTTTAGACACTATAGCATAGGCCTCCTTCACATCCGGAAGAGGATCCATTGCGAGGATAACAGTTCTAATAGGCTGATAGCATCATCAAGGCCTATTGGAAACTACATCATCCTCATGATCTACTGATGTAGAGCCAGCTCAGTGCTAGCAGGACAAGTACACTTAACAACACAAACACATTTAGGAAGTTTAGTAACATCATCAAATTCTCTCCAAATAGAGTTCAATCTATGATAGTAATAAGCTAAAGTACTACCCCTTGTTTAATAGACCTAAATTTTTGAAGTAAATTATAGACAACAGAACCATCTACCTTATCATAAGTTTCATTTAAGTCTTTTCACACAGTAGCAACATTTTCAGAGTAAACAAGACCCATATTAACATCACTAGATACAACATTCTGATCCAAGTAAGCATGATAGCACTACATCTATCCCATTGAGCACACAAAACATCATTAGAGTAAGAATCTCTTAAACAAGAACCATCAACAAAGACATACTTATTTTTAGCTTGTAAAACAAGTTTCATAGCATTATTCCAAATTCTATAGTTTTCAGTACCAAGAAGTTTAAAAGGAACTAAGACAGAGCTACTATTATCACTATTATGAATATGAAGGGGATTACCAGCATCCAAGTTTCTAATAAGAGCAACAAGAATAGGGTTGGTTTGAGGGTCACCTCTACCACCACCATTTCATCCTCCACCACTAGAAGGTGTAGGATGAGGAGGTATACCACTCATACTTCACAACAATAACCCAAAAGCAATAGAAAGAACAAGTAATAGACAGTAATAAACAACCAATTAAACAATGAATAATCAACCAATAAAGAATACAAAATCAGAGAATGGACTACTAGAAATGCTAACTATGGACTGGGATTGGCCAGAGCAGGTATCCATACCAGTCAAGCTGGAGGGTCAAGGTGTTAACCGAATCCGTTTGCACCCACAACACTAGCAACAGTAATCCAAAGAGGAACCACGAAAGAGGTAAGATGGAAAACGAAAGAAGACTTAAAACGGAATAGCCCACAATATATCAAAAATAGACACTCATACTCTAGATTCATTTAGTCTAGAGGATGGGTGAGCCAAGAAACAGAAAACCCTAAAAAATAAAACTAGGGTTTCACAAACCCTAATCTTAATATTATCTGTAATCACAAAAAATCACAACAGTACAACCAATACAAGCTTCCAGAGCACTAGAGACCCAAAAATAAAATTAGGGTTTCACAAACCCTAATTTTAATTTTACCTGTAATCACCAGGAAACACAATGGCACCACCAATACAAGCTTTCAGAACATAAGAAACCTAAAAAAACACAATCAGGATGCCAAACCCTCAAAAATAAATTTAGGTTTTCACAAACCCTAATTGATCGAATGATAGATCTGAACCAGTATAACAAAATAGAGCGTAAATCGAAGGAAATATTGAATATTAAGCTATGATACCATGTTAAACATGATAATCAAAGAGATAACACATATTGTAAAAACTTGTAAATCAAAACCAGAATCAACAACACAGCTATGTAAGTGAACCCAACCAACCTCCCCTTGGCTCACTTTTAGAGTTATATCAATGAAAGGCTTGGATAGCCACAATCTTTACAAACGAGAAAGAAATAACAACAAACTTTGATCAACCAAGATCAAGAATGCTCACAACAGATCTCACACTTTTTCCACACACATGAAACAGAAAAACTAAATAATTGAGAGTAGGTGGAGTCATTATATAGCTGCAATCTTTAGTCTTGCTCTTGAGTCTAGAACTTTGACCATTTGTCCTTTAAGCCCCTTCATCTTTGAAGACTTTACACTTTGACCCTTGTAGCTTAAGTAAAGCTTATATTCAACACTCCCCCATAAGCTTTACACCTGAAACACATTAAACAAACCAAGCTTTGCACAAAACTTTTTATGTTTTGTGATTAGTAATCCTTTAGTAAAAACATCAGTTGTATTATCTTCATACTTAACCTTAACAGGTTTAATAAATCTAGCTTATATTTTTTCCCTTAAAAAATATATGTCAATCTCAAAATGTTTGCTTCTTTCATGAAGTACAAGATTGTTAGATATCTGAATAGCTGAACTATTATCACAATGCATATCTATAGGCAAGACAACCTCCTTGTTCAGATCAGTAAGAATTTTGGCAATCCACATAGCCTCACAACAAACACTACACATGGCTCTATATTCAGCTTCAGTAGAAGATCTTGAAACCACACTTTGTTTTTTACTTTTCCATGAAACTAAGTTAGTTCCCAAGTAAACACAAAATCCAATTAAAGATCTTCTAGTAACTTTGCACTTAGCCCAGTCAGAATCAACAAACACAGACAAATTCTGACTATCACATTTTTTGAATGTAATCCCTAGCCCAGGTTCATTTTTCAAATATCTTAGCACTCTAAAAGCCAATCTCAGATGAGTCTTCATAGGTTTGTGCATAACCTGACTAAGACAATGAACAGCATAAGACAAATCTGGTCTAGTCATAGTAAGGTGGATTAACTTTCCTACCAATTTTTGATAGACAGAAACTTCTTTCAATGGTTCATCATCACCAAATTTAGCATTGAGTTTTTTATCTGAGGGATTAACCTCAATAGGTGTGCTACAAGGTTTACCCTTCTGGCATTTTCATATACACATCCTCTTCAAGATCACCATACAGAAAAACATTATTAACATCAAGTTGAAATATATACCAGTTATTACAAACAGCTAGACTTAGCACACATCTGACAGTAACAACTTTAACCACAGGTGAAAAAGTTTCTTCATAGTCTATGCCTTTTCTTTGGTTAAAACCTTTAGCAACAAGCCTAGCTTTAAATCTTTCAACTTTACCATCAGATTTGTATTTAACCTTCCAAACCCATTTACAGTCTATAGCTTTTCTCCCTTCAGGTAAATCAACAATCACCCAAGTATTATTTCTATATAATGCTTCCATTTCAAGATTCATAGCATCAACCCATCTACTATCAAGAATGGCTTCATTATATGAAGTAGGTTCATGAATTTTTTTAAGACTAGTAGAAAAAACAAAGTTATCATAACTCAATTTTGTATAACCAACAACCTTATTAATACTATACTTAACATCTTTGTTCAAAACAAAATCTTTATATTTATCATTAGGAAAATTAATCTTCCTATTTGTCCTCCTAACAGTATGTTCAGTTGCTGGTTCTGGTGACCAACCAAAAATATTACCAAAAGACTTTAGTCCTTCACCCTCAGAATCATATAATTCATCATCTAAAGTACTATGTGTACCCTCAGAACGACTAGGTTATGTTGCACACTCACTTCCTTCATTGACCCTCCTACTAGAAGAATTTTCATTAGAAGCAAAAGTACTATCTGAGTTAGATTTCATATATGTTCCTTCAGTATGTACAATATTTTTGTTTCTAACTACATCTTCTATAGTGCTGTCATTAGGACTAAGAGTATCTTTTCTAGGTGTAACATTTACACTATCACTTACACTAACTCCCCCTTCATCATAGGGTTCATTAGGACTTTGACTGTTAAAAATATTTAAATCATTTATTCCAGATTCACTAAACACAAAATCTTTAGTCAAAGACTCATTTTTAAATGGAAAAATAGTCTCATAAAACTTTACATCTCTTGAAAACTGAAACTTCTTTTTATCCAAATTAAACAATTTATAACCTTTCTTGTCAAAAGCATAACCAACTAAAACACATTTATCAGATCTGGAACCAAACTTATCAGTTTCATTTAAAACATTTGCAAAACACAAACAGCCAAACACCCTTAAATGGAGGAACTTAGGTTTTAAGTTATACACAAGCTCATAAGGACTCATACCAGATAACACAGAAGATGGTAACCTGTTAATCAAATAAGTAGCAGTTAAAATAGATTAAGTCCACATGTTCAAAGGTAACCCCCCCTGAAACATGAGGGCTCTAGCAGTATTAAGCAAATGTCTATGTTTTCTCTCAGCTATTCCATTCTGTTGAGGTGTATAAGCACATGTAGTTTGATGAAAAATTACTTTCTCTTTAACAAAACCTTCAAATCTTTTATTTACAAACTCAGTTCCATTATCACTTCTAAAAATCTTAACACATTTATCAAACTGATTTCTAATTAATTCAGTAAACTCTTTCACATTATCAAAAACTTCAGATTTATTTTTCATCAAAAACACCCATACAACCCTTGAGAAATCATCAACAACAGTAAGAAAGTATCTAAAACCTTCTTTACTAACAACCTTGTAAGGACCCCACACATCCAAATGAGCAAGCTCACAAACTTTGTTACTTTTATGTTCACTTAAACTAAATGATTCTCTAATTTGTTTAGCTTTATGACAAACTTCACAAGGACCAGAACTAACACTTTTAATCCCATCAAGTTTATCTTTTAAGACCACAAGAACTTGATCACGAGGATGACCAAGTCTATTATGCCATAATGAATTAGACACATTACAACTTTTGACTTTACTATTGTACAAATTCTTACCTTCATCAAGATAATAAAGACCATCTTTTTGACTACCAGTCCCCATCAGGGACTTTTGAGTTGAATCCTTAATTAAACACTTAGAATCATCAAAAGTAACCAAGACATAATTCTCTTTTGACAACTTATGCACAGACAAAAGACTTACATTGTAGCCTGGAACTACCAACACATCTTTAGCAATCAAATTATCATTTATTCTATAACTTCCAAGTTTTTTAACATGTTCAATAGTCCCATTAGGATGTGCTACAATTATGTTTAGCTGTAACACATCTGAAATATCAAACAAATGTTTTTCAGAAAATGTAATATGTTGACTAGCTCTAGAGTCCACAATCCAACCAATATATGTACTATATGTACTAATATTGGTATTAAAATTAAAAAATCTACAAGAAAAGAAACTAATCTTGTAATTATTGATTTAAAAATACCTGAAACACTAGCAGAAGCCTTGCTAGCATTACGTGTACCACTTAACAAAGACATTAATCTCTCATACTGATCTTGAGTAAGAGTATGAGAACTACTCTTACTCTGATCATCTTTTTTCACATCAGACCCTTGAACATTATTAACATTATTCCTTTTAAAACCAGCAGGATATCCAATTAACTCAAAACACCTTTCAATAGTATGTCCAGTCATATTACAATTTTTGCAAACAAGACTATTATTTCTGACATTTCTTCTAGCATTATTATTACTAGAAGTATTCCAGTTGTTGTTAATACTATTACCATTATTAGCCCCACCAAGATTATTATTATTATTATTCCTATTAGAACTCCATCCATTGTTGTTTCTATTATTACCAAACCTAGCAGCAAAAGCTGCTGGACCAGACTTACTAGATTTACTAGTTCTCTGTGACTCATCTCTAGATAGAGTAGCAAAAGCAGATTTCACATCAGGGATAGGATCTGATGTTAGAATCTGACTTCTAACCACACTAAAATCGTCATCAAGACCCATCAGGAACTGCATCAACCTAAGAAGTTGATTATGATCCTTAAGATCTTCAGATCCATCACAAGTACACTCAGGTAAATCAACTAAAGCATCAAACTGTCTCCACAAAGAATTGCATTCATGATAATATTCAGACAAAGTCATACCAGACTGGGTTAAAGTATATATTTTATGATGAAGATTATATATGACAGGCCCATCTTGTTTATTATAAGTTTCTTCTAACTCATCCCAAACATCTTGAGCATATTTAGAAAAAAAGTGCCCTTTATACAAATCTGGTGAAACACAACCAAGCAACCAAGAAAGAACCACAGCATTACACCTATCCCATTGATCCCTAGCAGGACCATCATTAGTATCTTGAACACATTTTCCATTTATAAAACCCAGTTTATTTCTAGTTTGTAAAGCAAGCTAAACAGCAGCAGCCCAGACCTTATAATTCTCAGTTCCTTCAAGTTTGAAGGTAATTAACTGAGATCCAATGTCTTGAGGATGCAAATAAAGTGGATCATACAAGTCAAATTTAACAGCCTCATTCTTAACACCACTACCCGTGGGTCCATCACCCTTGGGTGATTCAGGACCAGACACACTAAAAGAAACAAGAAACTAAACAACACAAACAACAAGAACACACAATCAAGCCAAAAAGTAGTTCTCAGGCTTCCAAAACCACTCACAAGGTGGTAGGTCAAGAGCAGAGACCTGATTGTGGTCTAGAAAACAAAAAAACCAGCAAAAATAAAACAAACAAACTCCTTGTATCTCCTCTAAAAGTAACAGTCAACTACCATAATAAATCTCAATCAATCAACACCAGTAGCTACCTAATCCCATCGACACCTAAAAACCCCCTCTAAACAAAAATAAAAACTTAAAACTAGAAGAGAGTGAGAGAGGTGTTATGTATCACGCGCAACAAACCAAGCAAGAACTCTGGATTAAGACTATCCAGAGAACCCAACCAACCAACAACACAATAGATCAAGATGATCTATCTATAACCGCAGCGGAAAAACCAAAAAACCTACACGTTAGATAAAATAATTACAAAAAATAACAACTACTTACCAAGATTGAGAAAACCCTAATTTCTGATTTTTAGGGTTTTTCAATCAATTTACCAAAAAACTCAAATTAAGCCCAAGATACTATCCTACAAGTCACCAATTAGATCAGAATCAATTATTACTAAAAAACCCCAAATTGATTTGAAACCCTAATTTTTGAAAACATCAATTAACCTTCCAAGAAAATCAAATTAATCAATTAAAACGTTGATTTATAAAGAATAGATCACGACCTAAACATATAGACCAAAACCCCCAAATTTATAAAACCCTAATTTTAAAAAATGATTTATAACCACGATTCAGAGCAACCAGGCTCTGATACCATGTAAAAACTTGTAAATCAAAACCAGAATCAACAACACAGCTATGTAAGTGAACTCATCCAACCTCCCCTTGGCTCACTTTTAGAGTTATATCAATGAAAGGCTTAGATAGCCACAATCTTTACAAACGAGAAAGAAATAACAACAAACTTTGATCAACCAAGATCAAGAACGCTCATAACAGATATCACACTTTTTCCACACACATGAAACAGAAAAAATAAATAATTGAGAGTAGGTGGAGTCATTATATAGCTGCAATCTTTAGTCTTGCTCTTGAGTCCAGAACTTTGACCATTTATCCTTTAAGCCCCTTCATCTTTGAAGACTTTACACTTTGACCCTTGTAGCTTAAGTAAAGCTTATATTCAACACATATCTTTCACCCAACCAACCACCCCTTGGTGGATATTATTAAGAATCAAAGTACAAAACAGATTAGTCCTCAAACGAGTGCTAATCGAACAAATACAAAAGAAATAATATGAAATCGTCCCAACTAGGTTGATCTGATTTCCTCACAACATAAATCACCCAACACTCAATATATGTTACAAGATGAAAGACTCCCCAAATGATAAGCTACAAACGGCTATCAAGATAAGAGTGAAGAGAGAGAAGAGACACACAAAGTATATGTGTGAGTATGTTGCTTAACCCTAGCTCTTTCGTAGATAGGGTAACATAACAGATGATCTCCAACGGTAGTATAAGTCCATGTCACAAGCCTAAGTGTGGAAACCTTGGTTTCCGGATCTTTGAAGCTACTAGGAATGATCATTGTTTATATGATTAAACAATCAAAGCGGAATTAGAACAACAATCATTAACAAGGTGTTTAGGCACGAATAACATGAATTAAAACAAATGGGATGTTCATTATATTAATAACAAACATCCACTAGACGTGTATACATTGAATCCCACGTCTAGTGCACACACACTTTTAGGTTTACATTGTGATTGAAAGTATATAAAACCTAATAACCCTTGGTTCCTTTTATAGTGTAAGGATTAGGGTTTTACAAGAGATAAGAATAAATAAACATGTGAATCTTCTATTTAAATAACTATATACAGAATATATCCTGCATATATATCCAAATAGAATCTTCTAAAAGCTTCTTTGTCTACGTTTTGTCAATGCTTGAATTGCATGTGACAATGCTTGGATTGCGCTTGACAATGCTTGATTCCATCAACGCCTAAATTCTTCTTGTCAACGCCTGGAATGCTCTTGTCAACGCTTAGACAATTAACTTCATGTTTTATTCGTTTTTGAGTTTCTGCCACATCAACTTTTTGACCCAACAATCTTCCCCTAGTTGATAGTGGCAAAACTCTATGTGTATCTCTTGTAAGCTGTACATGATCTTCAGATTGCTTCCCCTCAAGTGTAGCATGTATTTCTTCCCCTTTTTGTCACATCAACAGGAAAGTAAACAATGTATGCAATGTTGAAGATTATCCAAATGTAGGCTCTGTGTAATGATCTTGAAGAACAATTAATATAATATTTTTGATGTAGAAGTAGAATAACCCAACCTTGTGTTCCATGTATTGTACTATCCATGTGATAAAGTACTTATATCAGACCAAGTATAAGTAGACCTCGATCCCTTGTCAATATTCTCATCCTATGTGAGACACTGAGCACGATAATGTAACTCCTTCAAGTGTTATGACAAGTCTTCATCACCAACCATGTAAAGCACGAACAAGTTACCTTTAAAGTCTATGACTGGGAGTGCACGACTTTAAGATATGATAGAACACAAACTCGCGAAAAGCTTCTTCAATCACCAAACTTACCATAAGAATTCTCCCCCATAAGCTAACACCTCTTCATGAACACTTTTCATTACCTTATGAATTGTTGCTAACTTGCTTTAAGATCATTAATTCCGTTTAAAAATATTCGAGCCATAAATATCAACATGATATTCTAAATTAAAACGGAGATTCCATGTACCTTCGTGTGTATAATCCTCCTTTTTGTGTGCTAAAAACGTACCAATTTTCTCAAACAGCAGCCTTCCTTGTGTTATCCGAGATCCTTCTCTATCCAATATATCTGGAATATGTATTGTCACATATCGGACAATACTTAACAGCGTTTGAAAACCATATCTCGGACGACACTGTCAACGCTGTCAGCGTTGACTTATTCTGTCAGCGTCAAGATACTTCCTGTCAGCGTTAAATGAAGTCTTGTCAGCGTCCACGTCTTTTTCACTTGTCAACGTTGAATTAATAAATATCAACGTTACCTTTTCAATGTTAAATAAGTGAATAAAGCATCATCCAATCATATCTGTAGAACCGTGTGAACATAAAACTGAATGTAACTTCACTTGCTTCTTTAATCGTGTGACCGCATGTCTATAGTAACCATGTGAACACTCAATTGCTCCACCAATAGAAAAGCTTGTACCGTGTGAACACACTACATGCCTATTCTTTTGAAATCATTCTCGTGAATAATATACTTTATACATGTCAAGGCTACAAACGACTCATCCAATCACATTCCTAGCATCTTACTTTTTTTTTTTGATCGTGTGAACGCAAGTTCTTCTACCAATAAGGGCAATAGCTTCGTGTGAACAGAAAGTGTGGAATCATATATAGCCCATATATTTAACAGCAATCCATAACTCACGCAACATTCCTTTTCTGTTTATACTTGACCACGTCAAACCTTATGTTTGATCCAATCAAATCCTCAAACAGTAGAAGTATTCTCGTGACCCCATCTGCTCTCTTTAACTCGTGCATCCATATCCCTCATGACCACAAAGTAGAATATTTTAATATCAAATGGATGCATATAGTAACTCATGTTTCATTAACAGCACACCATATATCATAGGCAACACAGACTGCTGTATCATAAACGAGCTACTGTTCTTTTTCTTGTCATAGATCTAGGGCTTCAAAAGTTAAACACCGAAACCCTAATTAGGGTTTTGAGAACAAACAGATTCAAATTATATTCCAGAATACATTATAACAGCCTCCAAATCTCAAATGTTTCAGCCTTGAGTCGATATAGGGTTCATAGAAACCTTAATCATGATTTTATGTAAAAGCTGAAAATCTGAAATTCACCTCATCAGCCAACTTCGACGCTTAATAACTTTTGATTGAGGATAAAACAGGACAATCCCTCCGGTGGATGTTTAGGTCTTTGTATGTAGAACAACATATAAAATTTCGTGACGATCCAACGGTTCAATCAAAAGTTATGACCTTCTGAATACTGCTGCGCACACAAAAACGTCCAGAAAAATCCTAGACGGATTTTTCTTCTTTTCACCATACACGAACACCTTGTTGGTCCTAGCATCACGAGCCATGAGGCTCTGATACCAATTGTGAAAACCTTGGTTTCCTGATCTTTGAAGCTACTAGGAATGATCATTGTTCATATGATTAAACAATCAAAGCGGAATTAGAACAACAATCATTAACAATGTGTTTAGGCACGAATAACATGAATTAAAACAAATGGGATGTTCATTATATTAATAACAAACATCCACTAGACGTATATACATTAAATCCCACGTCTAGTGCACACACACTTTTAGGTTTACATTGTGATTGAAAGTATATAAAACCTAATAACCCTTGGTTCCTTTTATAGTGTAAGGATTAGGGTTTTACAAGAGATAAGAATAAATAAACATGTGAATCTTCTATTTAAATAACTATATACAGAATATATCCTGCATATATATCCAAATAGAATCTTCTAAAAGCTTCTTTGTCTATGTTTTGTCAATGCTTGAATTGCATGTACAATGCTTGGATTGCTCTTGACAATGCTTGATTCCATCAACGCCTAAATTCTTCTTGTCAACTCCTGGAATGCTCTTGTCAACGCTTAGACAATTAACTTCATGTTTTCTTCGTTTTTGAGTTTCTGCCAGATCAACTTTTTGACCCAACACTAAGTGTAAGAAGCTCATCTGGAACCCAAGAGAGAAGAATGAGGAGTTGTCAAGGTTGGTCCTCCAATCTTCAGCTTGTTATCCTAAAAGACACAAAAGAAAATGTTGAATCATAATCTGCACGATTCACTGATCGTTATTAAGACTCATCTGGGATTATATAACAATAAACATTAAACATGCATAGCAGAATTAACACAATGAACAATTGTTACTATTAAGGTTTTCTTTATTCCACATAAATCAAACCTAATTATTAACTATAACACCCACGTGTTCTATGATTCTTAGACTCTCATGAGAGTTCTAAGCTTTGCTGGATTAATAAAATGAATGCCCTACCCCTCTTTATATACTAGAGGTGTTAGGGTTTACAAGAAGATAAACATAATAAAGCAAGTATATCTTTGAAGTATAAAGAATATTTTCACAATATTCTTCATACTTATCTTTATTCTCTAGAATCTTCTAAAGATATCTACATCTTCAATAACACTAAAGGTACTTGCGTAGGCTAGGGGTACTTGGATTTACCCTAGCGGTACATGGATTACACTAGCGGTACATGGAATGTGCTAGCGGTACTTATTAAACTTCTAGCGGTACTTCCAAGTATCTTTGTAAGTACTTTTGGTTTTGTATCATCAAATCTGAATTCCCAAAAATCGTCCCCTATTTGATGATGACAAAACATCCATATATCTCCTTTAAACATACACCATTTCCCCTTTTTGGAATCTCTTCAAATAGGGGTCTTCCGAAGATAAGCAATGAATAATCGCTTTCACTTAAGTGATCTATCTTCAACTTGAGTGATGCATGTAGATGATTAAATAAGCTTCTCCTGAAACTTAGATCCATCATCTCTTAAATCACGAACTCTGTAGACTTTAATTGATGATCATTGATGAAGAAAAATGAGTATAACAATTTGTTGAAGACGTGAAATCTCCCAAGCTTGTATCTTATGTCTTGTATTATCCATGTGACGTCGAACTTATAAGGAACAAGACAAATATAAGTAGAACCAATCTCTTACAAAAATCCTCATCTACCTTCGAAACGAGACACTGAGCACGATAATGTAACTCCTTCAAGTGATAGGAAATCACACATTCCTAGATCTTGCAAGTCTTCGTCAACACCATATATGTACGAAAAAGTTATCTTCAAATGCATGAAAAACTTCCCCTGGATTCATGCAATTTACCCAATTGCTCTCTCATTGCAAAAGGGGGATTCAATTTATTGGTAAGAACAGAAACTGAAAACAACAAAAACCGTACAACTATAAGCCAGCTGTTAGCTAAAATAATACTGTAACACCCCATTTTGATAATGGAATATCACGCGTAATTATGGCGTGTCATCAAAACATACAAGGATAAATGTCTAAAACATTACATGACCATAGGGATAACTGGAATCAAACATCGGTTCCCAACATAAGCCCAAAACATAATAAAGCAAAAGAAATGAATGAAATACTAAACAAGCATAAGTATAAGAGGGCAAGAAGGAAAAGAAGTCTCTAGCAGCTTCCATCCTATGCACGTCCTCCAAATGCTCGAGTCTTCCCTAGGGTACCTGCCGTTTTGGGACATGGAAAGGAAAGTAACGGCTGAGCAAAACGCTCAGTGCACGGATATAGACATAGTATAAGTGACTAAAACATAATAGAGACTTAATAGCAGCGGAAATGTATAAGTCCTGGAAAACCTGGAACATGTTCATAAAACTGGTTTTATAGTTTGAAAAGCCTTATGTTTATCTTATGAAAACTGTTTAACATATTTTACCATTAGCCAATATAGGTCATGAAAATCCACCGTGCATGAATACTTGGAGGGGTGACCTCATCATGCAAATTAGAAGGGCTGCCTCTAATTTAATATATTGGTTTTTGGGTAGGAGGGATCAACTCCTTGTGAAGGATGCAAGGCACACACCACATTCACCATGAAATCCTGACTGAAAACATGTAACTAGGATGCACCCATACGCCCCACATGATAAATATAATAAATGGCCAAAATCTGAAGGGACGCCACGAGCAATCACTCCGCCGTGGTGAAGTCATAACATCAGTGCCTCTAATGTTATGGTTATGGTACCTCCATAACTAGGTGAAACTGGTCATGCATGTATATGGCTATAGGTAATCTTAATTAAACATAAGCAATCAAACACGTAACTTATACTACGGGAGAACATTTGGCTGCATACGGGGAATCCTAATAAGGAAAGAATGTCCATACCGAAAGGACGGGAATCCGTACCTTATGTCCAGTGAACGAAGAAGATGAACTGAGAGGAATTCTACTTCCGTATCACTAGTGCTACATAAATACATACATGAATAAGTATCTGCTTACTAAATACGTAGCTGGTTTTGTGTCATGTCTTAGCTTATTTTATATGTTCTTACCATGTTTTACTGTTTTAAAGCCTTAAACTGTGTTTATCTTATATTATGTTTAATCTAATTAAGTATTTCTGGTATTTCATGTATTATTATACTTACTGTGTAATAATAAGTAACTTTCTAAAAATAGCAGGTTTCCTAAAATAGAAAGTTTCCAAAAATAGAAAGTTTCCAAAAATACAAAGTTACAAAAAATAGAAAGTTTCCAAAATAAAAAGTTTCCAAAAATAGAAAGTTTCCAAAAATAGAAAGTTTCCAAAAATAGAATTACTGCTTAAAATAGATAAGTTTCTAAAAAAATAGAAAGTTTCCATAAATACATCAGCTGCCTTAATTAAATAAGTTTCCATAAATAGATTAGCTGCCCCATGAAATAATTAAGTTTCTAAAAATAGAAGGTTTCCATAAATAGATTAGCTGCCTAATTTAATTAAGTTTCTAAAAATAGAAAGTTTCCATAATTAGAAATAAGCTGGTTAAATAAGCTAAGTATATAAGCCTAAGTGTTTTCATGATTATTTTCTAAGTCATATGATATAATGTATAGTTTAATTATTATTCCATGTAATTAAATTAAACTATAGGTTAAAATATTTAATTAAAGTATAACATATTTTTAATTAAATAAAGTTAAATACTTAGGTTAAAACATGTATTATTATATATTAATAATATAACCTAAGTCATGTTAATTAATTAATTATAATCATGGTTTTTAAATAATTAATTAATTATAAGTCTAAAATATAAAATACTTAGGTTAACTAATTTCATGATTATTAATAATTTAAATAACCTAAGTCATGTTATTAAATTAATCATGTCATTTTATTAATTTAATTTTTAACATAAGATCATAAAACATAAAAACAAAACATACACCATGAACCGGATCTAGAATCAAAACCTTGAACCGGACATGAAATCGACACCGTACCCCGAACCAAATCGGGGTACCCCGTGCCTTGATGCTGCCGTGGGACCCACACCCACCAACCAAGACCATATGGTCTTGGTGGTGGTCGGTTGGCCAAACCGAAACCCCTTTGGGTTCGGTGAAGGCTGCGGCTAAAAACAAACACCCCTTAAACCATACTTTTGATTTTATTAAACCTCAATTTATGTTAGATCCATGTTTATTTATTAGGTTTTTGTAAAAACATAACATGTTCTTGATTTATTAAAAGATCAAATCAAAAGAAAAGGTTTTAAAAAGGATTTACCGAATTCCTGGATCAAAATGACGAAGAACAAACACGATCACCAACTAAAAATCCAAGATCCAAGATCACAAACCACCTCCTTGTGGTGTTTGTAGGGTGGCGGCACAAAAGAACAAGGAAGGAGGGTTTTTAGGGTTTTGCTAAAAATCTTCTGTAATTGTAAATGAGTAGTGAAAAATCCCTTTTTCTCTTTTAGTAAAATTTAACAAATGGGCTTGGCCCATTTGTCCTTGTAGCCGCGGGTAGGGGGCCCCACTTGGGGTACCCGTACCTTTTTCCGTGTCTCGATGTTAAGTTACACGTTCGTGATTATTTGTGTTCGCGTTTTAAGTGTTCTCGTTACGTAAATATCGTGATCTAATATATTTAATTACGCTCGTAATAAATATATATATGTAATTAATAATAGTTCGTGTTTTAATTACGTTCATGATTTCATGATCGCATGCTCGTGATTAATTATCGTCAAATAATTATTACGTGATCGTGCGTAGTAAATACTTATCGTGTTCTAACACGTACGTAATACGTAAAATCCTAACACGTAATCGTAATCATGCTATATTAGGAAAGTTTAAATCTAGTACGTACGATCTTAAGGGTACTATTCATGGTAAAAGCATGCGGGTTTTACAACTCTTCCCCCCTAAAAAGAATAATTCGTCCCCGAATTATAGATAACGTAACTGAAAGAGAAACATACCCGAATCAAACTGAAAGGGTATGTAAGATTAATGAACGCGCGGGTTTCTGGCAGAAGGAACGCGGAACGTGACATGTCTTGAAAGGACATGGAACGTGACGTGACTGAAAGGACATATCTAGTTGATAAGAGAAAAATGGATAAAAGTTCGGATGAACTTGTCCATTTCCAAGTGGCCTCCCTCTTGGAACGGTTCCTTCAGAAGATCTTGACACAAATGATAAATCTTGGTCCTCCTGACCTTGACTTGGAATACGAAGAAATTCTTGGTTATCAACGGAAGGTAGATCCCCTAAATTCGATCGAGGAAAATAAGAGTTAACGTGCTAGGGTAACTGAAACGTTATGATGCAAGAAAATCTGACTTAACTGTTAACTAGAAACGATGCGCGAGACATAAAGAAACGTAGTACGTGAAAATTTTTGAACGTGATACGTGAAAAATTTTGAACGTGCTACGTGGAGATATGGCGAGTGTAGTATGAGTAAACATATCGTGATCCATGATACGTGTAACATATCTTGATCATGATATGAGGAACGTGGAATGAACATGACATGTGAAACATATCGTGAACATAGAATATAATGGCGATAACGCCAAACGCTACAAGGTGAGACGTGGAATATGACGTGAAACGTCTATCTGATGATGGAGAGTTATACTAAACTTGGGTTTGGTCTCTCAAGTTCTTGTAAAACTTCCCAGAATGAGAAAAATGAACACAAAATCGTAAGTCGAGATACCATCATGAACGTGAATAGTGTCATGAACGCGAGCGCGAAAGCAAGTCGTGGAATTAGAATGAAGACGTGAAGTAATTAAGGAGTACAATTGCGAATCTTTATCTGACCCGATAACTGAGGGATTGCCAAGTGATCGGGTGAGCCTTGGCTGGAACATGTCCGATCAATCTGTTGGTTCTGAAATCCTTGCGGATGTAAGGATTCTGCAGACTTGATCAAACTGTTTGCAATAGCCCATATAGCATCATGCTTCTTCTGAGTTTGTGCTAATCTGGTAACCAAAATCCATGGAGATCTTGTCCCATTTCAATTCACAATTTCAGATGATGAAAACATCCCAGTCTGTTGGTGTCCTGTCTTAACCTGTTGGTATGTCAGGTACTTAGATATGAACGTAACTGTATCTTGCTTTGCAGAACTTGATACATAGGAGTTGCGAAACTATGAGTCTCTGAATCTAGACTTCTCCTAGCGTAGGAATGTCTAGAACACCTAATGTAGTGTAGGGTTCTCTCCTTTACGCATAAGCTGAGTCATGGTAAGATTCACCGTAGAAACCCATGTGATTCAGCGTGTCGCTATAATCAAACAGAATCGATATTGGAAAAATTTCTAGGGTAAAATTTCTCTTGTCATAGAATTTGCAACATAGTGCAGATATGGTCTTCCTGTTCTTCTCTAAACTTAGAGGAAATCAGGTTATCCTCAATGAAAACGCTGATGAATTTGTTTAGGAGTTCATGGAAACTCAATTTTATTAAGTCCATAATGCTGTTGGAGCATTGATGAGACTAATTCAAAATCATAAATCTAGCATGACCGAGTCGTGTACGAATAGCAGTCATGGACATGTCCTGCTTTTTCACCCGTCACTGTTGGCAGCATGATCATGAGTTCAATCTTGGAAAAGTGATTAACACTATAAGGTCGATTGAACATGTTGTCAATACGTGGAGGAGAATAACGGTCATGAATGATGATTTGTTTACGCCGACGGTAGTCGACACAAAATCTCATGGTACCGTCCTTCTCCTTGTAAGTTCTTCTGGAATGTATGGGAAGATTTTGGAATAATCAACTGGCTATGCGTATAAGACTTAAGTGGTCGTATCTTACTGACAGCTAGAACATTTTAGCGACCATGGCTAACAACGCACATGCTTGTAAGCATAGATAATTTGTACAGATTTTCCCGATGGAAAATCAAGCTGAATGTATTCAGGAACCTGAACATTACTGTACATAATTATGAATCGTAGCATGGTGTGCTGTTCATAGTACATAATTAGGATAAAATTCATCTCGTGTCTGTCCGAGAAAATGCGTTAGCAGCTTGGATCTCATCATTAAGCTGAAGGAAAACCTTCGTATACGTGGGAATACGAAAGGCGTCCTTCATGGTCATGAATATATGAACCATGGTGAAAGAAATGAAAGTGACATCGGCAACGTGACAGTTCTCACTGTTGCGTCGATAATGGTATAGAAATTCTTGTGGCCTGATTAATACATGGCACAACAAAAATAGATATACCCTTGGAGGGTACCCTGAATTTCTTAGAAATGTTCCATAGTTGGACGTGAGTCATGTGTCTTGACTCGTTTCTTGGAACTATAAACATGACATATGTCTTGACTGGTGTCTTGACATGTGTCTTCAGAAAGTATACGTGAGACATGTGTCTTGACTGATGTCTTGACATGTGTCTCGAGAAGTGAAACAATTAGAACTACAAATATTAGGTTATTGTGCAAGAATTGGCGGATCGGTTGGACTACTGATCCTTTGTATGTCTGATCACGTCCGCAGCCGGAGCCTCGGTTGCGATTTATGGGATAGTTCTGTCATAGTAGTGGTTACTATCGTCTTGTCTGTCAGTTCCATGACGGTCATTCTCATGACCGTGATTCATGTAACTATTCAGCTGAGTGGCCGGCTGGTACCGGTTTGCACTCATATGGCTGAAATGACAGCCGAATGACGTGTGACATGTAACTAAGAATTAGGGACAATGATTGATGGGAATCTTCTGATGGTGAAGCATCTTCTCGTCCAATTGCTTTGCTCCGACGCCTTTGTCTTCGTCTTGTAGGATCTCCAGGTTGTGAACAGCATCCGCATCTCGTAGCGTCTCCGAACGTCAGCAGCATCAACCTTTAGTAACATTTCCAAGTTATGAGCGGCATCAGCAATTTGTAGAGTATTAGCAAGTGGACATATGCCTGAGATGATTCAGAATCGACTAGCGAATACTCGTACAGTATTGCAAGTGAAATACACATGGATTTAGGTACATGTAATACACATGGAACACGGTACATGGAGTACACGTTGAATGCACATGAAATGATCGGTATGGGTTCGATCATTTGTCATGATTTAAGGAAAGTATACCAGTTAAACGGTTAGGAAAACCATCATGATAACCTGGCAGTATTAGCATAGACATCATTCTGGTTATAACGGAAACGTTAAAGTGTGGTTACACAAAATTCAACGATGATTTGCCTGACAGCATGATCAATGAAAACCAACCATGACTATCATGAAAGCATGATTCAATGAAATCTAACAATGTCTTGCAGAACAACGTAAATAACAAAAGAGGCATAAAACATAATCAACATGAAGACGAAATTATCATGAAGAAACATGAAACCATCTATTAGGAAGAAGTGTATAACATAATCAGCATAAAACTGAAGTTAACCATGACAGTATGAAAACATACTTGACATAAAAACATAATAACTTATGAGGGGACATGAAAAAGAATTTATGCCAATTTAAATCATGAGAAAAATTTTATGCATGAAAAACAGTGCATGAATGCGTAATGTAGTTTATAAAACCTTTATATGTGCGAGGGAACACCTATGGGTCGGTTCCAAAACGAAAGACATGGCGAGGGGACGCCTATGGGTCGGTCCCAAAGTTAAAAGTTTCGATAAAAGCACATGCGACTAAATAGGGCCAGTCCTGTACCAACCATTACTTAGTCATAATCCCTGCAACAATAATACATGAAACATAAATAAATGAAACTCATCTGTCAAAACTTATCAGAAAATTTTTTTATGTGACTAATTATGAACTACTGGGGTTCAGTCCACATAGCCACAGTTCACGAGGAACATTATGCATGAAACAATGACACATAACTAAATATGAATGACGGTTGTCCATCCATATTAGTAAAAGAATATCGATGAAAACATCAAGGTTAAAACCTCAAGGTGCTGAAAACATCATGGTTAAAACAACAATGCGCTGAAAACATCAATACGTGGAATAACAAACGTTGGCTTAGGAAGCTCCTGGTGACTACCCACTAGTCACAGGTCGAGTTTTAGAGCCTACAGGTCGAAGCCTTGGCTCTGATACCATAATTGTAACACCCCATTTTGATAATGGAATGTCACGCGTAATTATGGCGTGTCATCAAAGCATACAAGGATAAATGTCTAAAACATTACATGACCATAGGGATAACCGGAATCAAACATCGGTTCCCAACATAAGCCCAAAACATAATAAAGCAAAAGAAATGAATGAAAGACTAAACAAGCATAAGTATAAGAGGGCAAGAAGGAAAAGAAGTCTCTAGCAGCTTCCATCCTATTCACGTCCTCCAAATGCTCCAGTCTTCCCTAGGGTACCTGCCGTTTTGGGACATGGAATGGAAAGTAACGGCTGAGCAAAACGCTCAGTGCACGGATATAAACATAGTATAAGTGACTAAAACATAATAGAGACTTAATAGCAGCGGAAATGTATAAGTCCTAGAAAACCTGGAACATGTTCATAAAACTGGTTTTATAGTTTGAAAAGCCTTATGTTTATCTTATGAAAACTGTTTAACATATTTTACCATTAGCCAATATAGGTCATGAAAATCCACCGTGCATGAATAATTGGAGGGGTGACCTCATCATGCAAATTAGAGGGGCTGCCTCTAATTTAATATACTGGTTTTTGGGTAGGAGGGATCAGCTCCTTGTGAAGAATGCAAGGCACACACCACATTCACCATGAAATCCTGACTGAAAACATGTAACTAGGATGCACCCATACGCCCCATATGATAAATATAATAAATGGCCAAAATCTGAAGGGACGCCACGAGCAATCACTCCGCCGTGGTGAAGTCATAACATCAGTGCCTCTAATGTTATGGTTATGGTACCTCCATAACTAGGTGAAACTGGTCATGCATGTATATGGCTATAGGTAATCTTAATTAAACATAAGCAATCAAACACGTAACTTATACTACGGGAAAACATTTGGCTGCATACGGGGAGTCCTAGTAAGGAAAGAATGTCCATACTGAAAGGACGGGAATCCGTACCTTATGTCCAGTGAACGAAGAAGATGAATTGAGAGGAATCCTACTTCCGTATCACTAGTGCTACATAAATACATACATGAATAAGTATATGCTTACTAAATACGTAGCTGGTTTCGTGTCATGTCTTAGCTTATTTTATATGTTCTTACCATGTTTTACTGTTTTAAAGCCTTAAACTGTGTTTATCTTATATTATGTTTAATCTAATTAAGTATTTCTGGTATTTCATGTATTATTATACTTACTGTGTAATAATAAGTAACTTTCCAAAAATAGCAGGTTTCCTAAAATAGAAAGTTTCCAAAAATAGAAAGTTTCCAAAAATAGAAAGTTTCCAAAAATAGAAAGTTACAAAAAATAGAAAGTTTCCAAAAATAGAATTACTGTTTAAAATAGATAAGTTTCTAAAAAAATAGAAAATTTCCATAAATAGATCAGCTGCCTTAATTAAATAAGTTTCCATAAATAGATTAGCTGCCTGAAATAAATAAGTTTCTAAAAATAGAAGGTTTCCATAAATAGATTAGCTGCCTTATTTAATTAAGTTTCTAAAAATAGAAAGTGTCCATAATTAGAAATAAGCTGGTTAAATAAGCTAAGTATATAAGCCTAAGTGTTTTCATGATTATTTTCTAAGTCATATGATATAATGTATAGCTTAATAATTATTCCATGTAATTAAATTAAACTATAGGTTAAAATATTTAATTAAAGTATAACATGTTTTTAATTAAATAAAGTTAAATACTTAGGTTAAAACATGTATTATTATATATTAATAATATAACCTAAGTCATATTAATTAATTAATTATAATCATGGTTTTTAAATAATTAATTAATTATAAGTCTAAAATATAAAATACTTAGGTTAACTAATTTCATGATTATTAATAATTAAAATAACCTAAGTCATGTTATTAAATTAATCATGTCATTTTATTAATTTAATTTTTAACATAAGATCATAAAACATAAAAACAAAACATACACCATGAACCGGATCTAGAATCAAAACCTTGAACCAGACATGAAATCGACACCGTACCCCGAACCAAATCGGGGTACCCCGTGCCTTGATGCTGCCGTGGGACCCACACCCACCAACCAAGACCATATGGTCTTGGTGGTGGTCGGTTGGCCAAACCGAAACCCCTTTGGGTTCGGTGAAGGCTGCGGCCAAAAACAAACACCCCTTAAACCATACTTTTGATTTTATTAAACCTCAATTTATGTTAGATCCATGTTTATTTATTAGGTTTTTGTAAAAACATAACATGTTCTTGATTTATTAAAAGATCAAATCAAAAGAAAAGGTTTAAAAAGGATTTACCGAATTCGTGGATCAAAAGGACGAAGAACAAACACGATCACCAACTAAAAATCCAAGATCCAAGATCACAAACCACCTCCTTGTGGTGTTTGTAGGGTGGCGGCACAAAAGAACAAGGAAGGAGGGTTTTTAGGTTTTTGCTAAAAATCTTCTGTAATTGTAAATGAGTAGTGAAAAATCCCTTTTTCCCTTTTAGTAAAATTTAACAAATGGGCTTGGCCCATTTGTCCTTGTAGCCGCGGGTAGGGGGCCCCACTTGGGGTACCCATACCTTTTTCCGTGTCTCGATGTTAAGTTACACGTTCGTGATTATTTGTGTTCGCGTTTTAAGTGTTCTCGTTACGTAAATATCGTGATCTAATATATTTAATTACGCTCGTAACAAATATATATATGTAATTAATAATAGTTCGTGTTTTAATTACGTTCATGATTTCATGATCGCATGCTCGTGATTAATTATCGTCAAATAATTATTACGTGATCGTGCGTAGTAAATACTTATCGAGTTCTAACACGTACGTAATACGTAAAATCCTAACACGTAATCGTAATCATGCTATATTAGGAAAGTTTAAATCTAGTACGTACGATCTTAAGGGTACTATTCATGGTAAAAGCATGCGGGTTTTACAAATATATTTGGTCAAAATGACAAGGTGTATTGCTCACCAATAGTTTTTGGTACATGGGAACTGCTAACCTTCACAACTATGAGCCAGTTGTAAGCTATAACAATATATTTAGTCCAAAGACAAGGTGTATTGCTCACCTAATGAAGATATAATAAGAAAACAAGCCTGTGAAAATCAACTCCAACATCAAATAATCGATAGTCAATAGTCTTCATAGAAACCTCCAATAAACGAGCCATAAAAACTCATGTACTTTCAGTTCTGTTCGAGATCCGTAGGTGTACCAAAAGTATATGTCATCCGATATCGAACAAAGAAAGCGGTCCTTAGCCACTTGTCGGATAACACTGAACGGTACTTTATCCAGCGATCCAGTGGTACTTCGAAAATAAACCAAACATCGACCCTTTTTCTATCACTTTTGTGTAGCGAAGCAACTTTCTCCTTCCTCCCATAGGTATTCGTGACATGCTTTTCTGTCACAAAATTGTTGCTAATTCGAAGTATTATTTGCTCCAAATCTTCAGTGACACTCCAGCTTGTCACTTACTGTTGCTTTGCTGCTGTTTATTCTGGCGGTACTTGAAAATGTACAAACAGTACTTAGACTTTTTATCCAAAGCCCAACGTACAATACTAGCCCATGATGAAATTGAGAGACTAATAATCTATCATTGTTGTACACGTTTAGAATATCAACTCCTAAACACTAGGAGATAATCCTGTATCAATATTGACCACCAGTATATATATGGTTAATAAAATCAGAGATACGTACCAAAATGTACCCTCATACAAATCAGCAACCATATACGTAACATATATGCATGACTTCTTCAAAAAAGATCAAATCCATATCGAGTTTACTCCATAAAATCGACACCTTATACCTTTTCCTATTGGAATAAATACTCAAAAATCAGTAAGTCATACCTTAATATTTGTCTTGTGAATATTGCGAATAACACCATAAATCACGTAGCAACCAACTGCTTCTATTTTATTCGCAAACACTCCGTTGTGACCTCCAAATATTATGTATCCAATAAACAGTCACGTTCAAATCATGCAACCATTGTGAATAATGCTTCCAGAATAAAATCACGCTTTCATGATCCTGCTTTGACTTTGGCTTCACGTGATGAATATGACAACTAATGCAATATCTTTCTTGGACCACATACCTGCCCACGTGAATACTCAGATTCTGCCAAGTAACTTTGCAGTCCATGGACCATCAATAAGCTGCTTGCTGCCAATTTCACATGCTTACTCATGGGTAATCGTAGACCATCAATCAACAACTTAAAGACCATAACGTAACCACCTTATCCTGCTGTTGTTGTTGATACTTTATCTAGCCTGCTTCTTCCAAGAAACGAACACAACCATTATGCTGAATCACAATCATGTAACGATTTGTTGTTCCTTTATTGACTCAAAACACATCCACCTGCTACCTCTCATCTTCAAGTTCTAGGGTTTCAAGACATAAAACCCTAAAACTGAATTTTTAATCTTGGCAGTCACAAAGAACAGAACAACTTCACTTTGTTTATGGCTTTGAATCTTGATAGACGCAGCAATACCAAGCAACTTCACGAATGAATTACCTAGGGGTTGTTGGGAAAAACCCTAGATCAGCAACTTTTGGAGCTTATACATTCTGTTTAAATTAATCTAGGGTTTATAGAAACCCTGTTTTAACTTGAATAATAAAAACAGAATATTGAAGAACGTTTTCTGCAACCTACTTTGACCTGCTATAACTTTTTCTTGACAGCTCAGATCGACAATCCCTCTAGTGAGATTGTAGTCACGTGTACAAAGAACCTCTAATTCGAATTTCGTGACGATCCAACGGTTAACGGCTGAGTTATCTCTGTTTGAATATGGCTCTACAGAAAGATTCGAATCTGAAAACCCTAGACGGATTTTCTTGTTTGATCTTCGTTCTTCGACCCGAAAACCTTAATGAATCAACCAGATCGAGAGCCACGAGGCTCTGATACCACATGTTGAATCATAATCTGCACGATTCACTGATCGTTATTAAGACTCATCTGGGATTATATAACAATGAACATTAATCATGCATAGCGGAATTAGCACAATGAACAATTGTTACTCTTAAGGTTTTCTTTATTCCACATAAATCAAACCTAACTATTAACTAGAGGTGCTAGGGTTGAATTAATAAAATGAATGCACTGCCCTTCTTTGTATACTAGAGGTGCTAGGGTTTACAAGAAGATAAACATAATAAAGCAAATATATCTTCTAAGTATGAACAATATCTTCACAATATTCTTCATACTTATCTTCATTCTCTAGAATCTTCTAAAGATCTCTACATCTTTAATAACACTAAAGGTACTTGTGTAGGCTAGGGATACTTAGATTCACCCTAGCGGTACATCGATTACACTAGCGGTACATGGAATGTGCTAGCGGTACTTATTACACTTCTAGCGGTACTTCCAAGTACCTTTGTAAGTACTTTTGGTTTTGTATCATCAAATCTGAATTCCCAACAGACAACACATGCATAATATTGAATATAAGAGTTGTACAGTTTGAATTTTAACAGTTTGTTGCCACAATGTTATTTCAACACCAAAAGAGTGAGTGGCTTATCTTCTCAAGTTCTCTTGTCAACACAAGTCTTTTGATCTTTAAAGTTACAAATCTTTTGGTATTTTCAGGTAGACCAAACCTTTGCTAAAATATATGTATATATGTTCTTACTCATACCCTTTCATAGTTTCATTTAGTCTCGCGACCTAACACCAACCAAAATGATCAAACTACCATTCTCAACGTAAAATGTTTCTAGTCCCCGCCTTGCATTAGCCACTTGAACCAATCTTATCCGTGCACCTGGCTCGAGATTACATGTACTACAAATACCGCCAATAGAATCATTATAAGACAAAACGTACCTCGTCTCGTCCCACCTGTCAAAGTTACAATAAAAACCCAACCCACCTTGGTTAGAGTTGGAGATTTTTCAATGAAAAAATTCCTACTGATCTTTATAACTACAATAATCTTGAGTATCTTAACCTTTCTCAAAACTAATTTGTTGGAAAAATCCTTAATGATATATTGTAGTTATCGTCTAAGCTTAAATATTCAAGTGTCATGGCAATAACTTCAGAGATGAAATTCCAATTAATATTTCAAGATTGTCAAAACTTACAATTCTCGACTTGTGCAAGAAATTATCCAGTTGTAGTTTTCCTAAGTAAATCGATAAGTTAAGTGACATTCTAGACTTTTATTTGGGGTTTAATGACTTCAAACCATCAAGGCTCCCTACTAATGTTTCTCGATCGAAAAAAGCTTTTAAAATTTTATCATGACGGAAGTCAACTTCACTAGAGAAATACACATGAATTTATCGGCATAGTGGTAATGTAGCTGCTTGATTCATATATCAATCTGCTTGAGGGATCAATAACAAGAACCATTAGCTTATCATCCTGGCATTGTCTTGACTTTACGTTTTAAGGTTATAAAGTGAACGAATGCCCATTAACATTGCCTAAACCCGAAGAGAATTCCTTTCCAGTTTATCCATCAAAATCATTGAAACTATTAAGCATGTGAAGAAATAATAAGTAAATGTATGTAAAATATTAAGAATGGCCTCTACTAATGAAGAGTGTGATATATCATGGTGAAGTACAACCTGATAAGTTGACTAATCCAACAGACATGTTGGCAAAAAACTCACCAAAGGGGATGTTCCCCAATACATAAACGCAAAATTAATACATTAACAAAACCACTTATCAATTATCATCAGCAATTAGCCAATTCATCATATACTAATAGAGATGCAAGCTATTGTAATAAAAATGAACTACTTATCTGAAGCTTATGAAAGGCCTTTAACTATCCCCTCTTGACGAAAATACTGCTAACCTAACCTAAATATTGCAGGTTAATTGTTGTCCCATTAATTTGTGATGATTAAACAAGAAAAATAGTTAGAAGATAGATGAATTCTAGAGAGAGAAAGTAGAGAGAGAAAAGAGAGAGAATGGTTGGAAACTTGGTGAATACTAGATTGAGAAAGAGAATACAAATGAGCCAACCTCCTCCTAACATGCTAGGAGGAGGGTATATATAGTCCACCCACATGCGGGCTTGTATGGGCTACATATTAATAGGTCGGGCTTTCCTTTTAGGCTTTAGTTACTTATGAATGAACTTTACCTTTAAGTTAAGCCCGTAAAACACGACTAATCTACTACCTATTACAACGTTCTAAAATATGATACATAATAAGCATATGACCGAACATTCTTGTTTGACTCAATATTTTGAGGCAAACAATCTCTCCCAATGAGAGGTCATTACCCTTTGTCATTTGGTGATTCGTAGAGATTATTAATCTCGCCATAGATGAGTCTTGAACGTGTAATAGTAGTCTTGTTCCTTCATGCTGTGATCTTTCAGCCTTTGTCGTTGTCTTTCGACTTTGTCTTTTGATCTTGAGATCTTCAAATCATCCTTGACTTGTCTATGGGAAAATCTAGCGATCTTGTGTTTTCATCTACATGCTCACATTATTAATTGTTGAATATGTCTTTAGGCATGAGTATGTTGTTTTTGAATCTTTGACATTGCTGCTACACCGTAACGCCACCTTCTCGAGACAAAACATAGACACGGACTGAATGGCTTTGACATTTGTCCTAAATCAGTAGCGTTTTACCTCCGGTCGGTGAAGACCGTTATACGATATTAAATACCGTACCTGTGATTAGGTAGATTCAATTAAAAATATCCTTGACAGGGTTTCGCGGATGTACTAGTCGTTCTCTTTACTCGACCGTCTCAAAGCAAGACTGCAAACATAAAGAGTGAATCAATTGGATAAATATCCGCTTGATTAAAGTCGTCAATTCAAATTCCTGGAACAAGTTTGATTCTTAAAGAATCTTACCATTGTTGCTTTCCAGTTGAGACAAGCTTGATTCATAAAGAATCTTACAAGTTACCTACCGTAACGCTGTTTGATGTTGACGGTAGAAGGATTTCCATTCGTCATTGTGAATATTAATGAATATCACTCTAAATGTTCTGGCAAGACCATAAAGATATTACGTAGAAACCTGAAACGAGTTTGAATCGATAAAGAAACAAACCACTGTTGCTTTTCAGTTTTACATTTGTTCTATTCATAAAGAATCTTACATATGACCTACCGCAGTGATGTTTGATGTTAACACTTGAAGGATTTCCACTCATCATTGTGAATACTAAGTAGTATCGCTCTGAGTGTTCTATCAATATCGCAAGGATACAGCGTAGGACTCTCTTGTTCGTCATCCATGTGTCCTAACGAGATTTGATTGATCTCTTGGCTCTAGACTCAATTTGTACACTTTTAGTGGTCGGAGGCTGGAGCAGATGCCACCTATTCAATATCAACTATCTCAGAGTGAGAAAGTCAATAGAAGTCATGTTGATCTCCGTGACAATAAAACAAACTTCTTTTGAGAGAAGCCTGAGTAGCTGGGGAAGGGTTGTGCATTACAGCACTGGGTCCATGATGTGTAGTCTTCATGATGTGTTGACCCAGTTTCTGCCTAAGTTGTATGGAGCGCTTATTTCTTTTCACCCTTTATCCTTACATTTCTTTTTCATTCTTCAATCCCTTCAATGCTTACTAAGACATCATTACTAACAACTTGTTGTGATTGTTCTAGTGCTAGCATCAATACTTAGTCGGCATTCAACTACATTCACATTCTACTCCATCTTTCCTAAGGACTTCTAATAATCTATTGGATTGTCCCTGGGAAGATCCCTCTGGTTTTGGTTGGATCATAGGACTTGAACCTAACCACCCTTTTGACACCAATAACGTCGTGGATTAAAGATGTTGTGGGTATTCGATCATAACCAAAAACCACTTTAAATTCAAACAAAGTGTTTGAAAAACATTTAACACCTTGCTAGTTTTGTCTTTTCAGAAATGCTCCCCCTTCACATGTGCATCGATAATCAAAAGTGTCTCGCACATGTCGGTAAGAGTTAAAGTACTTGAATCTTGCAAAATAGATCTCATTTTAATCATATTTTCTCGCCTATCTCTAATATATAAAAATCTTTGATATTAGAGATACCAAATTTGATTAAAATATATCACGAAAAAAATAGTCATGAAAAACTTCAAGAGAAAAATGTGTCAAACTTAGCATGAATTTAGAAAGCTCCCCCTCAAAAATTGATCCAATTGAATTGTCATTACGAGGATGTGATCCACATTAAATATTTTAGGATAGGAGTTGTTGAACACACAATTTTTTGAAAGATTTTGAATAATCATTAAGAAATTCTTGAAAAAACTTGTGTTCAACGCTTTTTGAAAAATCACAACATTCCAAAATTTTGAAGAAATGGATTTTCAAAAGCATAAACTTGAGTTCATTGATATTTGATTTTTCTATGGGGTTCAATTGTGTTCTCGATATCCTCTCGAATTGATCTTGGTTCTAAGTAGAATGATTTGTTCTTGGTTAATGAAAAGGTTTTGGTTTGTTTATCTATTTTAAACTAATAACAAGTAATTAAGTGTCGAAGAGTAAACTTAAAGCTTTAAATTATTAAAGTAAAAAAACGAGTTTAAAAATAAATGTTTGAAAACTTTAAAATTATACTAGAAAAATAAATGGACACTCAACAAAAAATAACTCTTGGAAAACTTTGTAAAAATATGAACTTAATTGAAAAGTACTAAAAGAAAGTAAGAACGGAACAAAGCAAAATAGCTTAGATCGGAATAGCACAAAATGGGCAATCGGAATGTATTCTGATCAAGTGATCGGAATGTGGAGGATAATGGTAATCGGAATATTGCCAAAAGAAACACAATCGGAATGCTTGGAAGAACTAATCGGAATATATAAGAAACTAGCCAATCGGAATATGAAAATGAACACAATCGGAATGATGGTGATCGGAATATCTTAAAACATGCAGATCGGAATAACTGAAAGCTTGGTCTAATCGGAATATGGAGAAATGGGGCAAATCAGAATACTAAAATACTTACCGTCGGAATGCTCTAAACCCTTTTCCGATCTAACGATCGGAAAGAAGGGATGGTGCCTGGTCGGAATATCCGATCGGAAAAGGGAATTACCCTTTCCGAAAACTACGCTAAACCGAAACTTAAGCAAGGGAAATAAGCTTATGGAATAAGCTAACTCCCTAACAAGCTCGAATTCAACAATAAGATGATCAAATAAGCACTAAGAACACTTTATCTAAGCTTAAAATAAACAACTTTTAAATCGAATCAATAAAAAGATGAACTTTTCATAAAAACTTTAAAAAAGTAAATAAGCTAAATCAACAAATAAGCCAATAAGAACAAGGATCTTAAAGCTTATTCGTGTATAAACTTAAGGAAACATAAAAAGTAATCAACTTTTTAAGCACAAATCATTGATGAACAACACGGATCATACGAGATTTGTACCAAAATCAATCAAAATCAAAGAAAGGAAGGATGAGATTAAAGATTAAAAGATAAAACTTGAACTTGATTAATGAAAAGTAATACAAATGTTTTGATCTAGAAAGAGAAAAAGATGAAATCTAGTGAGAGAAAGTTTAGAACTTTCTCTCTCTAAAACTAAAAACTACCTAAAAGACTAAGTGTGTGAAATTTGTGAAGTAGAGTCCTATTTATAGGCGTGTCTTGTGGTGGTGGGCTTGTGATTGGGCTTTGGTTTGGGCTTCTTTTTCTTCTTTCTTCTTTAGTCTTCACGCTTCTTTTAAATAAACGTTTCCGACTTGGATTTGAGAAGTGTCGGTGAATAATTCCAACTCGTCTTATAATCTTTTATTTAATAGACTCGAGTTCTTCGACATATATGAATCTTCCATCTTTGGCTCTATTCTTCGATAAATCTTCAAATAGGCACAATGACTTCAAATCTTTTGCATCTCTTGGACAATAGACTTCGTCTTGGGTCTTTTTCTTCGATAAAACCCGTGCAATCCCATGTTTTCTTCATTACTCATCCGGTTGACTCTGAAAACACAATAAACACAAAAACCACGCATAATTCCAAACAAATGATATTAAATACGTGTTTTGGTCTTGTTTTAGCCAGAATTAAGTGGTAAAAGGATGGGTGTTTTCACACCTATCAAATCCCCTACACTTAACCATTGCCATGCCTTCATGCAATGCTTAGTGACAAAGCACATTTACACTTTTCTCATAATCAATCAACCTTGGCCTTAAAAATGAAAGTACTAAGAGAAATTAAAACTTTAAAGTAACCAAAAGAATGGAAATAACTTGCAAAGAGATCAAGGACTTACATTAGGGCTTTGGTGCTGCGAAGATTTATCACCCTCAAGTTTCACGTTCCCCAAACTAAGCTTAAAAACGAGATCATTGTTATTATAAGTTAGCAAATCAAACACTTACACACGTGGCTTAATTAAATGCTTAAACTCCCTTATTCCTAGGTGTATCTCTTATATTTTATTTTTGTCTTAGAATGATCATGAAGATGCATTTTTAGACTTATTTCGATAGTTTATTTAGGCTGAAAGCAAAGTAGGACGATTTGATCAATAGTTAGCTAAAGGACAAAATCTCTTAAAACTGCTTCTCGGGATATCAAAAAGTTCATATCTTGGCATAACTTGGTTCACGATTTGAGACCTTTCTCGGGCCGATATTTGGCATGTACTTCACACTTCATATCTTGAGAGACGTTCTTGAGATAATGGTCTTCTCATCGTAATAGAGTTTCTTCACTTGGAGACTTTTGAGGGGTAATCCAACTTTGTTGACCACGACTTCATGATTATTTCTTCAATCTCTAATTGGGATTTTGAGATACAACGATCCGCCTCCTTTTCGGACTTGGATCTATTTATCCTCATACCTTGTTAGGGTCTTTTCGGATAGACTTCTCCATGGTCTTTATGGGAGTTGATTGCTTTTCGTCGTGAGTCTTGATCCTTCATATTGATTTTGGAAATAATGCTTTTCACATCACTTTGGATCTTCAGCAATAAAATGGAATCCTCATGCCTTGTTAGGGCCTTTTCGGACTCGCCAATCTTCGCGCCCCGCTTCATAAGTTATGCCTTGGCTATGAACTCTTATCATTACCGAGCAAGTTTTAAACGATCTTGGGCTAGAAGCTAAGTAAGTTTACAAATCGTACGACCTTACTTATTGCAGATAAATTATTAGCAAGTGATGGGAGAATAGGCAAATAATTACACCAAGTGAGGTTGTGCAAGAATACCGACTTATAATTGACTCTATCATTTATCGTCCTCCATAATTTAAAATCTCAAGTAATGAGACTCGTGGATGCTTAGTCTAATAAACCAATTAAGGTCTACATGGTTAAGGATACTAGCTAGAATAAACTTAATTAAGTCTATTCGGGTTGAGTCAAAATAATCGCAACGGGCCTAATATGTCAAAGATTTCTAAACTAGCTACACCACTTTATTAAAATTTGACTTTTTTTGCGGGATATATACATATGAAAGCAACGATAAAAATTTAAAAATTACGACTATATGGCCAAAGTTAATTAAAAATTTGAAAAATGTTGAAAAAGATGATTTTCCGGTAAAATGAAGGCATTTTCATGGGAAAGTCCACTTAAAACTTCGATAGAAGTCCCCCTACACTTAAGATAAACATTGTCCTCAATGTTTAAGCATGTGGGAAAAGTCTCCCCTACACTTATGACATTGTGTACGTTGTTTAAATCAAGCTAAGGAAGAGACGACTAAAGTGATCAATTTCAAATGTGAGTATGAAGAAAATTGAATCACGATAGTTGAGAGATAGAACCGGATTTCGGATAACACGGGAGCACGGTTCTTCAAAGGTTCCAAGAGTGCATTTATCCTTGTAATCACATCACCACACAAATACAAACACCTAAACAGGTCCCCCTATACTTAGGAGGTAAAAACATAAAAGGATAGATACTCGGGTTGCCTCACGAGGAGCGCTTGTTTTTGATAACCGAGTCACGAGCCTGACTCGAACCAAAATTAGTTCATGGGGAACGTGGTGAGGGATGGAATCATCTCCTGAGAGATTTCCTCACCAAAGTACAGCTTTAGACGCTGGCCATTCACTTTGAAATTGGGCCCATTTGGCTGAGAAAGCTCAATGGTCCCATATGGAAAGACTTTGGCGATGGTGAATGGACCAGACCAGCGGCTCTTCAACTTGCCAGAGAAGATCTTCAACCGAGAGTTAAAAAGTAAGACTTGATCACCAACGTGGAACTCTCGGTTCTTGATTTTTGCGTCATGAAGGATCTTCGTCTTCTCTTTGTAGATCAGCGAGTTCTCATAAGCTTCATTCCTCAGTTCGTTGAGCTTGTTGAGTTGAGTCTTGCGATGATCACCGGCTTTGTTGATGTCGAAGTTAGCCCAATTCAAGGCCCAGTGCGCCTTATGTTCCAGCTCGATGGGTAGGTGGCACGCTTTCCCGTACACAAGACGATACAGTGTACAACCAATCGGGGTCTTATAAGCAGTACGGAAAGCCCACAGAGCATCATCTAACTTATCGGCCCACGCGGCACGATGCTCTCCCACAGTACGCTCCAAAATTTGCTTCAATCCACGGTTGGATATCTCGGCTTGTCCATTGGTTTGGGGATGATAGGCGGTGGAAAGACGGTGATTGACACCATACTTTGCCATGACTCTTGCAAATTGATCATTGCAAAAATGAGTCCCGCGGTCACTGATAATAGCACGAGGAACGCCGAATCTAGCGAACAGCGATTTCAAAAAGTTACAAACCACCCTTGCGTCATTAGTGGGTAAAGCTTTGGCTTCAACCCATTTTGAAACGTAGTCAACGGCTACAAGGATGTATTTGTTTCCTTTAGATGAAGGGAATGGCCCCATAAAGTCGATACCCCAAACATCAAAGATTTTACATTCTTGTATGAAATTTTGAGGCATCTCATCTTTATGAGTGATCTTACCTTGTTTTTGGCAAGCATCACAATGTTTAACCATATTGTGAGCGTCACGATATATGGTGGGCCAATAAAATCCCGAATCAAACACTTTTTTGGCGGTGTAGTTGGGACCAAAGTGACCACCGATGGGTCCTTTGTGGCAAGCGTCAAGGATTTCTAAAGCTGCCGGTCCATCAACACAACGACGAATAATCAAGTCAGCACATTGTTTGAATAGATACGGGTCATCCCAAAAGTAAGTCTTAATATCGTTAAAGAACTTCTTCTTTTTCTGGGATGTTAGCCCGTCAACGAGAATTCCACCCGCCAAGTAGTTTGCAATGTCCGCAAACCACGGGGTTTCATCAGAAGTCGAGTTGATAGACATTAAGGTCTCCAGGGGAAAAGAATCATTGATTTCTTTGTTCGGATGATCCCCCTGGTAAGGATCCTCAAGTCTACTGAGATGATCCGCGGCTAGGTTTTCAGCTCCTTTTTTATCGTGAATTTCGATTTTAAATTCTTGAAGTAGCAAAACCCAGCGAAGAAGTCTTGGTTTGGAATCTTGCTTTGTCAACAAGTACTTTAGCGCGGAATGATCGGTGTAAACGATTGTGGTGGAAAGGAAAAGATAGGGGCGGAATTTTTCAAAGGCATAGACAACAGCTAAAAGCTCTTTTTCGGTTGTCGTATAATGCAATTGTGCCCCAGTCATTGTCTTGCTAGCGTAATGGATTGGTTGGAAGTGTTTGTTCACTCTTTGGCCCAGAACCGCACCAATAGCAAAGTCACTAGCATCGCACATCAACTCGAAAGGCAGCTCCTAATTAAGGGTAACCAAGACGGGTGCCTTAGTTAGCTTATCCTTAAGCGAGTTGAAGGCTTCAAGACACTCTTTGGAAAAGATAAAAGGAGTATCTTTTTCCAAGAGGTGGGTAATCGGGCGAGCGATTTGAGAAAAATCTTTGATGAATCGACGGTAGAAGCCCGCATGACCCAGAAAACTTCTCACACCCTTCACGGTTGAAGGTGGAGGCAACTTAGTGATAACATCGACTTTAGCACGGTCTACTTCAAGACCGGCTTTGGAAATCTTGTGTCCTAGCACGATGCCTTCTTTTACCATAAAATGGCATTTTTCCCAATTCAGAACAAGGCGAGTGTCTTCGCACCGCTTAAGCATACATTCCAAATTGGCAAGGCAAGAAGAGAAGGAATCCCCAAAGACCGAGAAATCATCCATGAAGACTTCCATGGTTTGTTCAACCATGTCATGGAAGATAGCTAACATGCACCTTTGGAAAGTCCCGGGGGCATTGCATAAGCCAAAAGGCATTCTTTTGTAAGCAAATGTGCCATAGGGACAAGTGAATGTTGTCTTCTCTTGATCTTGGGGATCGATGGGTATTTGGAAATAACCCGAGAAACCATCAAGAAAGCAGTAATATTCATTACCCGCTAAACGTTCAAGTATTTGGTCCATAAAAGGTAGAGGGAAATGATCCTTTCTCGTGGCATCATTGAGTTTGCGGTAGTCTATACAAACTCTCCACCCAGTAACGAGACGAGTGGAAATCAACTCGTTGTGTTCATTGGGAACAACGGTTATTCCGCCCTTCTTGGGCACACAATGGACTGGACTAACCCATGGTGAATCCGAAATAGGGTAAATCATACCCGCATCAAGAAGTTTGATAACCTCTGTTTGGATGACTTCATGGATTTTTGGATTCACCCTTCGTTGGCTTTGAATTGTGGGCTTAAAGTCGTCCTCCATGAGAATTTTGTGTGTGCAGAAGTGAGGATCAATTCCGCGAATGTCGGAGATTTTCCAAGCGATAGCTGTTTTATGCTTCTTCAACACGGCGACAAGTCGAGTTTTCTCTTCATCTTTCAAATCCTTCGCGATAATGACGGGCGACTTCTTCTCTTCTTCAAGGAACACATACTCGAGATGGGGCGGCAACTCCTTAAGTTCTAAATCCGGAGGATTTTCGACGGGAGGCGTATTCAAAGTCGGCGTATCGATATCAATAACCGTGGGAGATGGTGGAGAAAGTTTGTCTTCGTTGAGAAGGTTATCAAAGAAATGCATGTCTTCATCCCCATCGGTGGGAGAATCATCATTAGCTAAGTTCACATCTCCCATGGTGGCTTCAAGATTGTTCCAAAACAAATCACTTTCTCCAAATAGAGACAGCGATGAATCAATAGAGGAAACGGTTTCAACATTGGGAAGAGAGGTAGGAATACTTTTACAAGCATCTTTGAAGTGTTCTTCACAAGCCTCATCCAGAACGTCAATACAATTAACACTCTCGTATGAATAAGGTTGTTTAGACAACTTTCCCATGTTGAAGACGATTTTATCGTCACCCACTCTCATGATAAGCTCACCGGCTTCAACATCGATGAGAGTGCGACCGGTCCTCAGGAATGGACGACCCACGATCAAGGGAACACGAGGGTCCATCTCGTAGTCGACGAAGACGAAATCGGCAGGAAAAGTGAATTTGTCGACTCCTACAAAGACGTCTTCGGCTATTACCACTGGATAAGCAACCGTACGGTTAGCTAATTCCAAAGTCATTTTGGTGGGGACTAGCTCAGGGAGAGATAATTGCTTCCAAACGCTTAGAGGCATTAGATTAATACTGGCACCTAGATCGGCTAAGGCCATGCAATTCTCTACTCCCGGGAAATTGCAAGGGATTAAGAAATGACCCGGATCACCAAGCTTGGTTGGCAATTTCCTTAAGAGCACTGCAGAGCAATTCTCATTAAGTTGGGTGTTGGCAATATCGAGAAGCTTTTCCTTGTCACTCAGAAGATCTTTAAACATTTTTGCGTACTTAGGCATGTGAGCGAGAGCCTCAGCGAAGGAGATATTGAAATTCAATTGTTTGAACATTTTAAGAAAGTTCGAAACCTGAATATCGTCCTTGCTTTTGAGCTTCTCTTTCCTCAACCTAGATGGATAAGGTATGTTGGAAGAAGATGAAGGCTTTGGGATCGAAGGATCACTCACATCCTTGGGTGGAGGAGGGGTAGTAGTAAGAGGTGGAGAAATTGGGGAAGTCGAAGGATGAGGAATAGGAGCAGGTGACTCGTTCTCCTTAGTCACAACCACCGGTGGAGGTATAGGAAGCTCGGGTTCCTTCGTACCTTTGCCACTGCGAGTGGTGATTGCTTTCATCTCCCCTCTTGGATTCGCAACTGTGTTACTCGGAAGAGTACCCGAAGAAGAGGGTTGATTACCGTGGAAGAAACTAGCCATCATGTTTCTTAAGTCATTCGTTTGACTATCCATAGTGTTTTTCATATCAGCTCTCAGATCATTCCCTTGTTTCATCAGGTCTGCTTTCAAGTTGCGCACTTCCTGTTGGAGATTATCCACGATCACATCGTTAGTCCTCATGTAGGTTCCAATGTCTTGATGTGATGCGGGTGTTTGGTTGGAAGGAGCATTGTATGCGGGTGGTTGATAAGCAGGTTGCTGGTAAACTTGGTTGTTTCGTTGAGGTGGTTGTTGTTGTTTGTGAGGTGGTATGTATGGTCCACGAGATTGTTGTTGTTGAGGAGGGCGGTTGAGGTTTTGTTGTTGGTTTGGGTTGTTAGGATTAAAACCAGGTGGTGAGAGATAGTTGTTGGAACGGTAGCTAAGCAGGTTGCGGTCACCTTGAGGTCTAGCTTGATAAGCAGGTTGAGGATAGGTGCCATAAGCTGCATTCACATTTTCAGAAGGGTAGTCTTGGGTGGCAGTACAAGTGGTGTAAGAGTGAGGACCCCCGCATATCTCGCATGGTTGGCTAACAGCATTGACTTGAGCGTCTTTAGCGGTTCTAGCGTTGATGCTGTTGGTGTTGCTGGCGGTTTGGGTAGCAAGCGATTCAAGAAGCGTAGTGATTTTGTCAATTCGCTTGTCGCTGTCACTAGTACTAGCACTAGCGACATTGGTCCGCACACTCTTGGTTTGCACACGAGACTTATTCTCAATGATATCCCAAGCAGCATTGGAAGTCTTAGCCAAAAGATTACCCCCCGAGGCACTGTTTAGTGAATCTTGGTCATTCATGGTTAAACCATTATAAAAAGTGTTAATTTGATGCACTTTGGTAAAACCATGTTGTGGGCATTTTCTCAAAAGATCTTTAAAACGGTCCCAAGATTCACTAAACGACTCATCGTACTTTTGTTCAAAATTTATGATTTCATTCCGCAAAGCGGTAGTACGAGAGGGTGGGAAGAAGTAATTGATAAACTTGGTTTCCAAATCCGTCCACGAAAGAATACTTTGTGGCGGTTCCTTAGCAAGCCAATGCCGGGCTTGTCCCTCTAAAGAAAAGGGAAAAAGTTGTAACCGGATTACCTCTTGTGGAACACCATTAAATTTGACCGTATTAGTGAGTTGTAAGAATCTCTTGATGTGGTCATGTGGATCATCAATGGTACGCCCCAAGAATGGTTGAGCAGAGACCATCTGGATAAAGCCGGATTTGAGCTCAAAGTTGTTGGCTGCAAACGCTGGTATAACAATTGGACCAGTGTTGCCATCTACATGAGCTTGCAGCAGTTCAATCATCGGGCGATTATCCGGTAGAGGCTCATTGTTGTTGTTATTATTCATGTTGTTGAAAGGTGGGTTGTTGTTGTTATTATTGTTTTGAGGTGGTATGTTGTTGTTGTTTTGTACACCGGCCATGTCTAAGTTATCGAGAGGCTCGGGCTCTTGATAAGACGTTGATCGAGTGCGCATACACCTGCAAAAGAACTAACAAGAGAAAAAACAAAGCAAAAATATTTTTGGGTTTTTATGTTTTTTACTTTTTAGGATTTTTGAAATTTTATATTTTTTTTGTGTTTTTGAAATTTTTTATGAAAAAGTAACGTTCACGAGGAACGGATCCCAAAATCCAAGTTCTCACAAAAAACTTTTGATCTTAACGAGAAGAGCCAGCAACGGCGCCATTTGATATTTGATTTTTCTATGGGGTTCAATTGTGTTCTCGATATCCTCTCGAATTGATCTTGGTTCTAAGTGGAATGATTTGTTCTTGGTTAATGAAAAGGTTTTGGTTTGTTTATCTATTTTAAACTAATAACAAGTAATTAAGTGTCGAAGAGTAAACTTAAAGCTTTAAATTATTAAAGTAAAAAAAACGAGTTTAAAAATAAATGTTTGAAAACTTTAAAATTATACTAGAAAAATAAATGGACACTCAACAAAAACTAACTCTTGGAAAACTTTGTAAAAATATGAACTTAATTGAAAAGTACTAAAAGAAAGTAAGAACGGAACAAAGCAAAATAGCTTAGATCGGAATAGCACAAAATGGGCAATCGGAATGTATTCCGATCAAGTGATCGGAATGTGGAGGATAATGGTAATCGGAATATTGCCAAAAGAAACACAATCGGAATGCTTGGAAGAACTAATCGGAATATATAAGAAACTAGCCAATCGGAATATGAAAATGAACATAATCGGAATGATGGTGATCGGAATATCTTAAAACATGCAGATCGGAATAACTGAAAGCTTGGTCTAATCGGAATATGGAGAAATGGGGCAAATCGGAATACTAAAATACTTACCGTCGGAATGCTCTAAACCCTTTTCCGATCTGACGATCGGAAAGAATGGATGGTGCCTGGTCGGAATATCCGATCGGAAAAGGGAATTACCCTTTCCGAAAACTACGCTAAACCGAAACTTAAGCAAGGGAAATAAGCTTATGGAATAAGCTAACTCCCTAACAAGCTCGAATTCAACAATAAGCTGATCAAATAAGCACTAAGAACACTTTATCTAAGCTTAAAATAAACAACTTTTAAATCGAATCAATAAAAAGATGAACTTTTCATAAAAACTTTAAAAAAGTAAATAAGCTAAATCAACAAATAAGCCAATAAGAACAAGGATCTTAAAGCTTATTCGTGTATAAACTTAAGGAAACATAAAAAGTAATCAACTTTTTAAGCACAAATCATTGATGAGCAACACGGATCATACGAGATTTGTACCAAAATCAATCAAAATCAAAGAAAGGAATGATGAGATTAAAGATTAAAAGATAAAAACTTGAACTTGATTAATGAAAATTAATACAAATGTTTTGATCTAGAAAGAGAAAAAGATGAAATCTAGTGAGAGAAAGTTTAGAACTTTCTCTCTCTAAAACTAAAAACTACCTAAAAGACTAAGTGTGTGAAATTTGTGAAGTAGAGTCCTATTTATAGGCGTGTCTTGTGGTGGTGGGCTTGTGATTGGGCTTTGGTTTGGGCTTCTTTTTCTTCTTTCTTCTTTAGTCTTCACGCTTCTTTTAAATAAACGTTTCCGACTTAGATTTGAGAAGTGTCGGTGAATAATTCCAACTCGTCTTATAATCTTTTATTTAATAGACTCGAGTTCTTCGACATATATGAATCTTCCATCTTTGGCTCTATTCTTCGATAAATCTTCAAATAGGCACAATGACTTCAAATCTTTTGCATCTCTTGGACAATAGACTTCGTCTTGGGTCTTTTTCTTCGATAAAACCCGTGCAATCCCATGTTTTCTTCATTATTTATCCGGTTGACTCTGAAAATACAATAAACACAAAAACCACGCATAATTCCAAACAAATGATATTAAATACGTGTTTTGGTCTTGTTTTAGCCATAATTAAGTGGTAAAAGGATGGGTGTTTTCACACCTATCATTCATAGAATTTGAATGTCTTGACAAATCCACTAAAGTGTAAGAAGATTTTTCTTCTTTTGCTGAGGATAAGAGCACTAAATCGTACACTCCCCCGTGAATATAGATCCGGGTTGCAATCTGAAAGTGATTACAAGCCATTGTGTTGAGCTTAAAACGTTGATTGTTTTGTGACAAGCTCAACCCAAGATAGATTGCTCTAACCGTTGTTAGGATAAGTTATCTTTAAAGATACATTTTCCTTTATTTAAAGTTCGAGTTACAGTCTGACATTTAACTGTAAGTCGTGTTCATGAGCTTAAAAACTTTAAATGTTTTTAACGAAAGCTGATGATCGAGAAATTTAATTTTCCCGTTGTTGAGAATAAGTTATCAACCATGAGAAACTGTCCTTTCTTTGAAGCACGAGTCACAATCTGAGATAATTGTAAATCATTGAAATGACATGTTTTGAAAAATATTTACAACGTTCATTCGAGCTTTATGTACACACCCGTGTCGTTATTGAGCGACATTTCTAGGCACGTCCATATAATCGATGCTGAAAGACATGTCGAGAAGAATATTTTTGGTATTTTGAAAGTTTTTCCATTTTTTATTTTGTTTTCCTATGGATATTTACGTTTTATTATATTTATGTATTTTTCTCAAGTTTTTCGAAAATAATCCAAAATAGACTTTTGTACAATATAAAAAGGTGATATCAAATGTACAAATCGGAACCCGTTGAGGAAGAAGTGGATTCAGAATCCGCTGAGGTACCTGCAATCACAGAAGAATAGTTTGCACAGAGACTATTATTAGGAGTAACAAATTCCTTTTCAGCGTGTAGAACAATAGCATTAGTGCTGGCGCAGGTGTCATCACTCTTCTCTATTGGAATCCACTCAGGACCAACTTCCGTGAAGATCCTACCCGTTGGTTTCCACTGAAGAATAGATTTAGGAGTAGTTTTCTCTTGCACAACGGAAGACTTATTTGGAGAAAAACTATGTCCTTTTGTGATCCACGTTTCATATTTGGTGTTATTTCTTTTCTTTGCGACGGGTTTGTATCTCCTTGTTGTCTTATGGGATTCTGCATTCTTTCTTTGTGCAAAGGCACGCGATTTGACTTCATAAAGGTATTGCAGAATGCAATGGTCATGATTTCCATTGTGAATGCCCTTTTTGCAAGTGGGGCATACGGGGAATTTGGGATTCACGAAAGTCCTTTCATTCATGGGTTTTCCAAATCGTTTAGGTGTAGTGTTCGAAACATGACTATTCATGGATGGTTTCCAATTACTAGGTTGCTGGTAAGGGATCCTAGGTTTTGGTTGACTCACATTAGGAATGAGTTGAACTCTAGCGGGATTTGGTGTACTAGGTTTTGAATACACTGTTTTTTCTTTCTGAATCTTCCCTTTTTGCTTAGCATCCTCTAGGTTGTTGGTATGATCTAAGTCATTTGAACCTACAGATTCCTTTGTGGACGCAAATGTCACACGTTTTGGAGGAGTCCTAGAAGTGCTAGGTGCATTCACATGGTTGGGTTTAGCAGAAGTGTGCTTGCGAAATGGAGGAACATAGGGTGATATGGATGGTTTTGGAACACTTGGTTGCATACTAGTCTTAGGAGGCAACCTAGATTTTACATGAGTAGAATTGGAGAAAGGAGTCAGTTTTACTAAGATAGATGGCTTTGGATCCTTGTAGGCATTGGGTTGTCGAACAACAGGTTTCACAACTTTAGGTTCCATAATTTTCCCACCCATTTTAGCAACGAGTTTCTTCAACTCTTCTATCGCTATGTCCTTTTCTTGCAACTGAGCTTTCAAGTCTGTAATTTCCATGCTCTTTTTGTTCATTTCTCGACACAATGCGGAAAGTTTTACTTGCAAGTTATTATCATTTGGACCTTTTCCGACTTTGTCTTGCAAAGCAATTTCAACAGTATGACAATGTTTTTGAAGGAAATCAGTTCTGTATTGAAGTAACTCAAAAGCCTTTTTCTCAACATTTTCTTTGTGTTTCGAAAGCTCAAGTTCAAGACGCTCACAGTCTTTGATCTTATCAAGATATTTGCATGCAACATCAAAATATTCATCGTACCAGCACAAGATTGAAGAGTAACACACAAATTATCTTTGGAGAGACATTCTTCTAAGAGGAGATCATATTCGTTCGAGAACTCTGATTTTTCCGTTTGAAGTTCATCAATTTCTTTTTCAAGAGACTCGACGTATTTCAAATCATCAAACATTTCAGATCGAATGAATGTTTCAAATTCAAGAATAGTGGCTTTTATCGTTGCCGTATTTGGTATCAGAAGTTCTTTCACAAGCAAGGTTATATCGTGAGGAATCTCTTTTTTCCACTTGTCATTTTCACGTTTTTGCCAATCTCCTTCCACAATTGATTGAATATTATCAATGTGATGTTTAAGAATACCAAGTGTCTTCCTACTTTTGCTTTTAGACACATCAAGAGGCAAGTAGTTGATATATTTAAAAACGTTAGATTTCTTAGTGGCAAAAAATTTCTTCCATTGAATTCTTCTTTGTTTGCTTTCAAAACACAATTGCTCATGAGACTTCTGTTTTTGTGGGGTGAAAAGACCATAAAGACTGTTTTCATACGCATAATTATATGGTTTCACAAAGTCTTTATTAATCGGTGATCTACTCTCATCTTCCCAAAGGGATGTCTCTTCATTATCAAGCCTAACAAGAGGACATTCAGGATCGGTCCATTCGGACTCATACAGATAAAGGCGGGGGTTCTCAGTTTGAGCTTGGTCGAGGTACTTAGGACTTTCAAAACTAGGTCTACCCTTAAAAAACGACTAAGGTGCTATCATTCTGATGGTTTGAATAGAGTCTTGCGTTTTATAAACATTTTTCTTCAAAAATTCGACTTGTTCTTCTAGTTCCGTTACCTTTTCAGTATATTTTTCATGTCGACTTTTGAACTCTTGTTTTAACGTTTCAACCTCTTTTTTCTTTTCATCAAGAATTTTAGCAGAATCAGTGTTATTCATGGAAAGCCTTTGTTCAAGTTCGTTGAGTTTAGTTGTTGCAAGGTACGTTTTTTGACGTTCATCCATTAAGATAACATTATATTGACGTTTCTCTTTGGCTAATAACTCAAGAGTTGAGTTATATTTATTTTCAAAATCATCCTTTTGAGTTTTTAAAGCACTACCCTTGTACCCCTCAAGCTCTTTGGTCTTTTGAATAAGCTCAGCTCTATAATTATCAATGGTCTCACTAGATTTAGTTAGAGTAGTTTTGAATTCTTCAAAGTTTTGAGTGAGCGTTGCATTTTCCTTCTTTAATTGCTTTTGACTCTTTCTAGTTTCATTGACATCTTTTTGTGAACTAGCAATTAAATTAGCAAGCGCAACACGCTCCTCATCATCATACTCATTTGCATGTTGATCATCCTCAAACTCATTATTGCACATGTCTGATGAATCGGGTGTGGTATTGCTATCAACCTTGTCCGTCATACATGTGTCAATAAGGGTTGTTGTTTGATCGCAATGCTCATGCGTATTGGTATTGCCAAACACATTGTATTCATCATTGTGTACCTCGTCCAATGGACCAGAATAAAAAACAGGACCATTGTCGTAGGAAGGTGTATTGTTGATGACATTCTTAGAGTCTGTGCCTTGTTTGCCAGAGCTGCTGCTTTCTTTGCCAGAGCTGTTGTTATCATTCTATGAACTATGTATTGGAGTCTCATATTTGTAGCTTGTGTTCTCAATATCTAATGCTATTCTACATCTTGCATTGAGCCTTTCATCAATCTTTTGTTGCGTTTGTATGATGAGATTCACATATGTTACAATGAAGTCTATGTTGCGGGTTATCATATCTTTATATGATAAAGCATCCATTCCATTATTTCTCTTGAAGCAGTCCTTTGTACGCGAAGATGTGATGAATTCGAAAGTAAATGTCTTTTCAAGTGTCGTCTTGAGATCAGTGAAAGTGGTCTTGCATTCACTAGTAGTGATTCTTTCGTTGACAAGTTGTGCTTCAAGTTTATCCATGGCATTTGTGAATGTCTTTCTGAATGTGCCAGTGGATTCATCTAATTCGATCAAGACTCATGAAGTACTCCAAAACTGTCCATGGAGTTTTTTCTCAAGATACATAGCCGCTGTTGTAGTCGTTCCATCTCTACGTCAGTTACGTCTGAACACGCATTGCTCTTTTCCATGCTGATGGTGTCTCAGTTGATGAAGTGACTTCGGATCTTAAGTAGATATGGTGTGATTGGGTTGTGGTTGAAATTCCGAAAATTGAAATTTTGAAAATTGAAATTTCGAAAATTGAAATTTTTCTTCAGTCCGACAATAAATTCGCCAGTCTGATATAACGGTAGACCGAAATTTTTTTTAATCGCCAAACTTTGAAATCGAGCTAGAAATAGCCTAAAACTAGTATGGAAAAATTTGAATTTACTTGACGGGAAAATTTTAACTCTTTTTTTTTTGGTAAACGGTATTCTGAAACTAGTCTAAATCTAAGTCTAAAAATGCTTCGATCAAAAATTGATGATTTCGCAATGTTCAAAAAGATGATTCTTCGCAATGTTCAAAAGGAATATCTGTCGCAATACCAAAGGAATATCTGTCGCAATACCAAAGTAATAGCTGTCACAATACCAAAGAAAGATCTGTCGCAATACCAAAGAAGGACCTGTCGCAATGCCAAAGAAGGACCTGTCTCAATACCAAAGAAGTACATGTCGCAATACCAAAGAAGTACCTGTCGCAATACCAAAGAAGGACCTGTCGCAATACCAAAGTTAAACCCTATTGCAATAACTATCGCAATATGTGTCGCAATATAGAAACCCTAGTACATTGCGATGGATTTTCAAGCACAAGTGTCGCAATATGGTTACTGTTTCGTGAAAAATGAGTAAAAAATGAGATTTTTGCTTAGAAATCCGTGATTTTAACCAATCCAAATCACCCAAATCCCTACCACAACTATGTAGGAGATTTATATCAAGATTTAGAGCACAAAAAACACAAATTTTTTTTGAATCCGAGATGATTTATGGATTAAATCATACGAATCAAATGAAATAACAACAACCAATCACAAATGTACCCCGTGGCGATTGATACCAATTGTTGTCCCATTAATTTGTGATGATTAAACAAGAAAAATAGATAGAAGATAGATGAATTCTAGAGAGAGAAAGTAGAGAGAGAAAAGAGAGAGAATGGTTGGAAACTTGGTGAATATTAGATTGAGAGAGAGAATACAAATGAGCCAACCTCCTCCTAACATGCTAGGAGGAGGGTATATATAGTCCACCCACATGCAGGCTTTATGGGCTATATATTAATGGGCCGGGCTTTCCTTTTAGGTTTTGGTTACTTATGAATGAACCTTAGCTTAAAGTTAAGCCCGTAAAACACGACTAATCTACTACCTATTACAACGTTCTAAAATACGATACATAGTAAGCATATGACCGAATATTCTTGTTTGACTCAATATTTTGAGGCTAACATTAATGTGCTATTGTTAGGATTTTGATGACCAGGTAAGTGCTGACTTTTTAAGCAGCTAGTAACGCATCATACAACTCTTGCAAAACAAGGAAAACAGACTTTTCCAAATAGCTAGGACGATATAAATCTCCTTCTTTTGCATCCTAACTATCCTTTCCTTCACAAAATAACGCGACAAATTTACAATTATCTATATAAAAATTACACTATCACATTAAGTGAATCTAAATCGGGATATTTTTTAGAAAATATGTTACCTCAGCTTCTGCAAATTCAAACCCTTGGCAAAATGATTGGTCTTAACATATGAGGTTAATAAACATATTACAGCATCAACCATTTAACAATGCATAAACATAGATAAAAATCCACCCATAACACAATTATAGCCATTCGGAATCAAAAATCTTAAATTTTTAGAATGTGTTTTAGATTACTTATATAACTATTAACAATTCTAAAATACACATCTCCACACATTTATTTAACCACACACATATGCATATATTTCAATAAAATAATGGATGCTTTACGAGTTTACCCTTTGACCTTCTATTAATAATTACGAGTAACTAAAGCATTGAGCGAAATGGAAATAATTGCTACCTATGAAGTAATAGACTTGACACAAACACCAAGATATATTCATATAGTATATAATTGAGTTAGTGCCAAAAGTAACCATAAAATGGTGTGTCACCATGAAAATTGAGATGTGTCTAATAGTATTTTTTTTAAAAATACTATAAACATTAAATCATTGTTGAAATAAAACTTCACCCGGATTTAATTACCTGATGCCCAAACCGATCGACCCACCTAGCATGAAAGTGAAAATGAAGCAGACATCGTTTTAGAGCTCACCTGACTACATCTAACATGCGATGCTTCAAAAGCTCGTGGTCTTGTGACATTCCATTAACGATTAATGCAAGTTTTACGGAATCTGAAAGTACAAAGAAATAGTGTTTATAATAAACATGAAAATAGGAAGGACATGCATTGATAGTGTGAGGATACGTAAATATGCGGGTGTAGACCACGTTATCACTTAGTTGAGTGAATCGAGTCAACACTACGTCACGTGTGACAAATTCAAATATTCTTTGTCTACTTAGGCTTACAATCTAATGTCTCTTAACTAAGACTAGCAATATACGTATTAAGGGTGGGAATCGGGTCGGGTTGGTCGGGTTCGAGTTATTCGGGTCGGGTCGAATTCGGGTTGAGGGTAAAAATATTTACCCGAACCCGACCCGAGTTGAACTTAGGTTAGTCGGGTTTGGGTCTATTCGGGTCGGGTCTACAAGGGCGAGTCTATTCGAATTTGGGTCAACCCGAGTATGTGTAAAATATTAAAAAAGAACTTTTTATTTTTATTTTTAATAGAATTTATATTTAATTTAAATTTTAAAAATAAAAATAAAATAAAATTTCTTATTCGGGTCAATCGGGTTGACCCGAACCCGAATTAGACATAAATATTTAACCGGATGTCTGACACGATTTCGAATTCGAGTTAGTCCGGTTGACCCGACTAACCCGAATTGAAATTTCAACCCGAGTAACCCGACCTGAATATGCTCGGGTCGGGTCAGAAATATTGACACCCCTATACGAATATAACATATGACGGAGATATTACTAACCGCGCGAAGGTGTGAGTTGATTATGTCTCGGGTGGCGATTCCCATACCGGTAACGCATATTCTTCATATGATTTTACACCACATGCCCTGGGTCGGAGCCGAGGTTTTAATAGCGAGAAAGGGGAGAATGAGAATGAAAGTTACTTAAATACACATTGTATGTATATAAGCAGAAGAAAGAATTATTGGAGGAAAGAAATGATGTCCTTTAGAAGGCTAGAAATAATAGGGGGAAAAGAATCAATATATTAGATGACAAAAGTTTATAGGGAACATGTTCTAAAAAAGTACAAAGGAATCAATCACATCCCTTTATTTCATTTTAATCCAAGGGTTGATATAGCCCCTTATCCACTGTAGTAATATTTAAATAACTAAAATACCAATTACTTTTCATTTTTTATCCTTCTTTTTTATCCTAAAAAAACACACAACCTCACCCCCAACAAAACGCCACCATAAAATAACAATCATCGTCGAAGAACTAAAGAACTCCACATCTTTCACAGAAAAATAAAGCTCACCGGAAATAACAATCGGTTGTCAAAAATGACACTAGATTTGCTACATCGTCACTAACCACCAACCACCTCCAGCTATCAAACGCCGTCATATAACACCTTAGATCTGCTACATCTTCGTCAACCACCAACCACTGCCATCTTAGTACTTTCGTCGCCAGAAATGACACTATATTTGCTACACTATCGCTAAGCACTAACCACCACCATCATAGCACCTTAGATCTGCTACACCATCGTCACCCACCAAACCATCACCATCTCAATACTTTTGTTGTTATTTGTGATTGTTTGCATGTTTTTGTTTAATCTAAATAATTAAGATCTGTCATTTATATCTTCAATCCTTAGCTAGGCTTGTATTTTTTAATACTAGTATGCTATTCCTTTATAATAACAAGACATGTCACTTTTAAGGACTTGTTACTTTAAAAAACACGTTGTTTTCAAGAAATAGAGTATCTAAATTTTTAAAATGTATAATCTTACATTAAATGAGTGGTATAAATTAAAATATTAAAAAAATATATTAAAAATTTCCCAATAATATTGTAATGTTACTAAAAGAAAATAGCATGTTTAAACTATTCACGACAAAAATAAAAAGACGACGATTCATCTAGTTTTATACTATAGTTTTACTTTTCAAAGTTAATTACGTACAAGTTCAAAAACGCGTGATTCGTGGAAACATGTGATTCATGTGCAAATCACATGTGATTCGCGTGCAAATCACATGTGATTCATACATGAATCACATGTAAGTCACGTATGAATTACTTGTGTAATTTACGTCCTAAATTTTTCTAATAAACCCATTTTAGATGAATCACATGAACAAAATGGCTTCTGAATTATATGTGATTTTGTTTGAATCACATGTAATTTTTTCTTGAATTACATGTGATTCGGTGATAATTACATGCGATTTTGCTTGCATTACATTTGATTCAAGAATTTCAAAATCTTAACTTCTTCTAACAAACCTACTTTAGATGAATCACATGTGATTTTTTTAATCACATATAATTTTGTCGTTATATTAAAATGTATTTTGTCATTCATGTAAAATATATAAAAAAATTGGTTTCTGAATTACATGTGATTTTGTTTGAATCACATGTAATTTTTCTTAAACTACATGTGATTCGGTGCTAATTACACGTGCTTTTGCTAGCATTACATGTGATTCAGACATTTCAAAACCTTAACTTCTTCTAACAAACTCACTTTATATGAATCACATGTGATTTTTTTAATCACATGTTCTGTCTTTATATTAAAATGTATGTTATCATTAATGTAAAATATATTGGCATATGGATTACATGTGATTTTGTTTAAATCAAATGTAATTCTGCTTGAATTACATGTGAATCAGTGATAATTACATATGATTTTGCTTAAATTTCATGCAATTCAAGTAATTATATTTAGATTCCATGTAGTATTTTTTACTTGTCATCTGACCAAATCACCTAAAAATATGTTATATTTTATTCAAGAAACAAATAAATGCATGATCAAGTAACTATTCGATAATATATAAAATTAAAAATACTTATCAAGTAACTATTCGATAATACATAGAATTCAAAAACAAAAAAGTTCTTAAACATCAACTGAAAGTCCCAAATTACAACTATTGTTGAAACTAAGTCACGAAAAACAATAACACACAATAGATATACTTTTCAAACGAGTAATGCTTTATTAACTATTATCAACAAAGTATTACAAAGTGTTATGAATACACCTGTTGAATAACAACAAGAAATGAACCCTAGAACAAGTAAACTTGATTCGAGACTCAAGTTTACAAGAGAACCAATGAGTCGCTGATGGACAGCTGAGGGCTCAGTGGTTCCAGTGGGAGAAAGAACTTAGACTAAGATTCCAAGCACAAGGGTTGAATCTTAACTTCTTTCTCATCCCTATTTATAGTGATGCGAGGTTGTATCCTTAGTGGGAGTAGTTGATACGTGTCATCTTCTGAGTGGAAGAGTACAACGTATTAAATGCATGTCCAAATCGAGACATGCCTTTAACTACTTTAGGTGAACAGTTCTGCCAACTGTTCACCTTTGTCCCACTAGGTCGTACTAGGCATTGACTTGAATCTCTTGTTTTGTCCCGCTCAAAACACTTGTAAGATTCTCCCGCCTAAACTATAAAGGGTTGGATAAGCTTTGCTTAATCCAAGTCTCTAGGGTTCTTAAGTGATCTCTGAGTGTTGTCAACTCAGAGATCCTTGAACACCAGTGCATTCCTTTGACATCCCAGCTATCCATAATCGTTGGTGAGTCTGACTTCAGATTGTCTTCGACTTCTCTGACGTTGTCTTTGACTTGAATGATCCTGGTGTGCCAGCTGAGGCTTTGCCTTCCACTGGTCTAGTCTCTGTCGCTGGTCTTCTCAGCGACCTTTCAACACTTAGTCTAATTTAAACAAATCTAGACATGGCCATAGTTATAACTTTCATTGGCCCAACAATCTCCCCCTATTTGTTTATAAATTATACTAAGTCTAAAATTATTGTAAGTGAGTACACAGCTTCTTCTTACACATAATTTAACAAACATACCTCAAAGTTTTATTAAACAAAATGAAACCTAGTCTATTACAAGAACACCCTGGGGTGTAAACATAAATAAAAGTAAATAGGTTCTTCAGCGATCAAGGCCTTGATCACAGAGTCTCTGGGCTTCGACTTTGTCACTCCTAGAGTTAATGACAAGTTCAATTTCAAAATCGAACTCATCAACTTCTTTGCAATTCCTTAGGATGCCCTGCTTGAGTCTGATTAGCTGAATGGTTGAAGCCAGAGGTAGCTCATATCAACCGCTGAAAAGCATAATCACAGTTGCCATTTATAAAGACCATACATGCCTCAGGTTCTGTGTATACTTGGCCTTCTATGGGTTTGGTGATTTCTTTGGGAAGGACCAAGTTCCTTTGCATCCCATCGACCACTACGTCTTCAGTGACCAGCCTTTCTATCAGAGGCCCCATTGGGGTTTTCCTTTTCCTTTGCACCTGAGGAGGTGGTTGAGAAGAAAGCTGAGGAGGCAGGGGTGCCTTCAGCTTCTTTGCTGTGTCTCTTACCCAATTAAGTTTTGCTTGAATGTTTTTCATCATTTGGGCAGCACCAGGCCCAGTCTTCTTTTGGGCAAGAGCCAGCAACTCCAACCACTCAGAGAGGCTCAGATCTCTGAGTTTAAAGTCACTGGAGACTTTGTAGTTCTGTATATCATTTTCCCTATAAATAGTCATTACCACCCTTTTGTCTTTGTCAGTGAAACATGTATACTTGGTGATACGACTGGGTTCAGCTCTCTGGTTGACAAGTCTTTGATATTCCTTCAAGAGGTTGTTCCTCTTGTCCTCCAGTTCCTTGAGCTTGACAAGCTGAGCTTTCTTAGCAGTGGGAGAGAGCTTGTCCAGGGCTTCTTGGCTTCTCAGTTCAGCAGCCCTAATGTTTGCCAATCTTTGATGTTCAATGATTTGGGCTTTTGCTTGCTCTGGGGTGAGTGGTGGTTCATCAGCGCTCTTGAATTTGTTGAGTTCAGAGTTTTTGGAGGGTTTAGCTGTGGATCCACCTTCAGCTTGAAGGGAGTGTAAGGTTATCTCAGGTTGCTCAACAGCAATTCCTTTTCCCTTATCTTTCGCAGATTCAGCAGCGGATTTGAAAGATCTCAGTGGTTTGGGTGTTGGAATTTCAGCTGTGGATTCATCTTCTTCAGAAGAGGAGTCAGAATTCTCCCCCTCAGGCATAGCCCCAGCAGGTGCTGTGCCTGAACCTGCCTTATTGAATCGAAGGAACTCGTTGTGAACAAATATGCAAATTTCTTTAAGTTCACCTTGGAGAAGTTCCTGAAGAAGACGCCTTGAGGGTTCAGCAGCCTGAGCTATAGCTGCAACATTTGCCTGCACCGCTGAGGTGAGAACAGAGGGTATATACTGCTGAAGACTGTGGTTGAGTAGAGTAGGTAGTTGTGCCTTCAGAGCATCGTTCAACAGTTGTGGAAGCATAGCTGTCATAGAAGATTCCACTGATGAAGTTAGTGAAGTCTCTAGATTGGTGGTGAGCTCCTCAGCAGCATGAGTGAGGGTTTGGATTTCAGAGAGGAGATCATCATTGGTGATTTTAGGCTTTGTGGTGCTGATATCCCCTCTCTTCTGCCATAAAGCCTTAGCAGCCAATTCCTGTACATTTTTCATTCTGGGAACTTGTGCTGACTTGCGGGATTGTAAATACTCTAAGTGTTGTTTAGCCCCTAGTTCCAAAACGTTTGGCAAGGTGGGGAATGGAATAGGTGTAGGTGAGCAAGGTCTCTGTTCCCATAGCTTTCTGGCAGCCAATTCCTGAACATTTGGAAGTGATGGAACAGAGGCAGTCTTCAGCTCAATGGAAGACAGATTGTAATCATCAGTGCTCATCTCCTCAAAGTCAGAGGTGAAGGTGCCTTCCTCTACAACAAAAACTTCATCATCAGGCAATGATTCAATGTCTGAGAGGGCATCAATATCAATGGTGGCAACTTCAGCGGTTTCGTCATCAGCAATCGAGTAATCATCATTGTTAAGTTGTTCCTGATGAAGATTGTGAGCCTGTGATAAGAGTTATTAGTTGACCAGTTGTGAAATAATAATGCAGTTATAGATCGCCAGTCGCTGCCCCTAGGAAAGCTGGGTGTGATTATCTAGCCCCCCCTAAGGATTTCTCCTTGGGACTCTTTTAATGTGAGATAGATATGTTGAAGGATCGCCATTCGCTGCCCCTAGGAAAGCTGGGTGTGATTATCCAGCCCCCCCTAAGGATTTCTCCTTGGGACTCTTTTAATGTGAAATAGATATGTGGAAGGATCGCCATTCGCTGCCCCTAGGATAGCTGGGTGTGATTATCCAGCTCCCCCGTAAGGATTACTCCTTGGGACTCTTTTCATATGTGAAAGTTATGAGGTGAATGGTCGCCGTTCGCTGCCCCTAGGATAGCTGGGTGTGATTATCCAGCTCCCCCTGAAGGATTTCTCCTTGGGACTCTTTTATTGTGAAACATGATATGGGAATGGTCGCCTTTCTCTGCCCCTGGGATAGCTGGGTGTGATTATCCAGCTCCCCCTGAGGGATTACTCCCTGGGACTCTTTTGATTGTGAATTAATATGAGGGTGATGGTCGCCTTTTATCGCTGCCCCTAGAAAGACTGAGGGTGATGATTCAGTCTTTCCAAAAGAATAAATTCTTTGGGACTCTTTTAATAATGAGGGGGACCCAGAGTCAGTGAGAAGTGCAAAGACTCTGGGTCGGGACTTATATGTGCTCAGGTTGTTGTTTGCCAAGAGCACAGTCCAGAGGGTGAAGGATCATCGGGGTGCGTTAGGAGCACAAGTGAATCATTTCCTAGTGAAGACAGAGTGTACAGAGAGTCCTAAAAGATCTAGGTGCTGACACAGACACGATAAGAGTTGAGGCAAACTCTAAATTACATCACTCTCTCCTAAAGACAATGAGAGTGAATGTATGTGGACCTCTGAGAGGGAAAAATAAAGGACAGACTAATACCTGAGTGATATCAGCGTGGAGAGGGATCTTAGTCGTCTTCGCTGACTTGGAGACACTAGACACTGGTTGTTTGTCAACAATGGGCTCTTCTACCACATCCACCAGAGAAGGGGATGGGTTCTTCTTTGTCTTTATCTTCTTAGAAGGATTAACAGAAGGGGTTTCAGAGGAAAGGGGGATGTCTTTCCTCTTCTTCTTCTTTTCCTTAAGCACCTTGGGCTGAGAAGTAGATTGCACAGAGGTCTTGGACAGAGACTTATCAACCGTGCTTTCAGCATTCACCTCAAGTTGAGGGATCAAGGGCTCATCATCCTCAGCTAGTAGCCCAGCAACTCTCATCATATGCCTGGTAAGGGGCACTTCATTATCTATGGGAGTCTTCAGAGAAGCTGCGGTGATGTGATGAGAGGGAAAGGAGTGTAAAGCATCATTGGTGTAGGATTCACCAAGAATATCTTCTAAGACAAGAGAGAGATATCTGGTGTAACAGATGGTGGCCCCACGATTCTTCTTTCCTTTGTTTTCCAACTTAGCGATGAGATCGGTGTACAGTATGTGAGCAATTCCAATATCCAAACCCCAGATTAAGCTGTATGCAATGGCTAGCTGAGAGCCATTGAGTTGGTCATGTGATCCAGTGTTTCCTCCTAGACACTTTACGATGTACAGCATCAGCGTTCTCCATGTGGGAGAGAAGTAATTCACCTTGATGAGAGATTTGCTTTGGAAGCCAGCAGCGGTGAAAGGTTGTTCATGATCATCATGAGGTTGAAGGGTGGCCAGAGCTTTTCTCACAGTGGCACTAGTGGGCAAAGCTGACATGTTACTGTTGTAAGGGAGTCCAATGGCTTTAGCAAAGGTTGTGAAATCAAAGGTGAGAGGTTGAGGATGGGTGGAAAGGTTGAAGGTGATGTGTGAAGAGGTTTGGTCAACTTCAGCGCTATACCAGAACTCGCGAAGGTATTGGGAGTAGCAGGTGGAGGGTTCCTTGGTGATAGCTTCGTTGATGGTGGAGTTCTTGAGGAAGTTGAAAAGTGGATGGTAGAGGGGATTGTTGTGTTCAAGAAGGGCTACACAGTTATTTAGTGCAATCTTTCCATCAGAGACCTCGAAATCAACGTTTGTGGCGGCTTGTACAACGAAGGTTTGGTTTGGTGAAGTAGACGCCATTGTTGAGAGATTGAAGGTGGTGAGAGGATTAAAGAAGATGAAAGGGAATGTGTGTGTTAGGAAAATTTTAAAATGACAAACAGATTTTGGGTCAAGGGTTTTGAAAGGTTGAGCTGTTTTCCAAATTTGAGCATTAAATGCAAAAGTTAAGCTTTTCAGAAAAACGTGGGTCCCCTTGACCTTTCATGGGATACTTGTCCCCTTAGAAAGCGGGAAAGTTGGTAGAATTAAGAGACAATCATTTGAATTTAATATCAGAATATACACATTCCCATTGAAATGTAACTACCTCGTTACATTCAATTCCCTTAAATGCCCAGAGACAGCGGTCATCATCAGATTTATTTGCCAATATTGAGCATTCCCAGCTCAGCGACTAGCCTAGTAAAACTTGGCTCAGCCAGCGGCTTGGTGAAAATGTCAGCGAGCTGGTACTCAGTGGGTATGAAATGTAGCTCAATATCACCTTTTAGAATATGGTCTCTGATAAAGTGATATCTGATGTCAATATGCTTGGTTCTGGAATGAAGTACTGGATCATTGGAGATGGCTATGGCACTGGTGTTGTCACAGAATATGGGAACCTGCTCATAGTTAATTCCATAGTCAGCCAGCTGATTTTTCATCCAGAGAACTTGTGCACAGCAACCAGCGGCCGCAACATATTCAGCCTCAGCTGATGACATGGCCACAGAGTTTTGCTTCTTAGCACTCCAGCATACCAACTTTCCTCCAAGGATTTGACAGCTACCAGAGGTGCTCTTTCTGTCAAGGCAGCACCCTGCGTAATCTGAGTCGGAGTAGGCTTTAAGGTCGAAGCCTGAACCATTTGGGTACCAGAGACCCAATGAGGGAGATCCTTTTAAGTACCTGAAAATTCTTTTGACAGCTACAAGGTGGGATTCCTTGGGGTTAGCTTGGTACCTAGCACAGAGAAAAGTGGAGAATTGTATGTCTGGTCTGCTTGCTGTGAGATACATCAGTGACCCAATCATGCCTCTATATAAGGTCTCATTAACAGAGACCCCTGAGTCATCAGCTCCCAAGTTGTTGGGAGGAAGCATGGGGCATTTCACTGATGCACAATCAGACATATCATACTTCTTGAGCAAATCTCTAACATATTTTTCTTGACAAATAGAAATTCCTTTGGAATTTTGTTTGATTTGAAAACCCAAGAAAAAGGTTAGTTCCCCCATCATGCTCATTTCATACTTTTTGGTCATTAGTTTGGCAAATTGTTTGCTCAAGATAACATTGGTTGAACCAAAAATTATGTCATCCACATAAATCTGTACTAAAATGACGTCACCCTTGGACCTATAGGTGAACAAGGTTTGGTCAATGGTACCTCTGACAAATTTATTTTCAAGAAGGAATTTTGAGAGAGTTTCATACCAGGCTCTGGGCGCTTGTTTCAGCCCATAGAGTGCTTTGTGAAGTCTGCAGACATGATTGGGGTAGTCACTGTTTTCAAACCCTGGGGGTTGACTGACATATACTTCCTCTACAAGTTTCCCATTAAGAAAGGCACTCTTCACATCCATCTGATAAACCATGAAACCCATATAAGCTGCAAAGGCTAGGAAGATTCTGATGGCTTCCAATCTGGCCACTGGTGCGAAGGTTTCATCATAATCAATTCCTTCAGATTGGTTATAGCCCAGCACCACGAGCCTAGCCTTGTTTTTTACAATCATACCAGCTTCATCCCTTTTATTTCTGTAGACCCATTTTGTTCCAACCACTTGCTTATCAGCTGGAGCTTTAACCAGAGTCCACATCTTGTTTCTCTTGATCTGATTGAGTTCATCTTGCATGGCAACAACCCAGCCTTCATCAAGCAGAGCAGCAGCCACGTTCTTAGGTTCATCCTCAGAGAGAAAATTTGCAAAAAGGCATTCATTTGCAGAGGCGGTTTCTAGAGTTCTTAATTTTCCTCTGGTGGTGACTCCCTCAGAGGGTTCTCCAAGAATATTAACTAGAAGAATATCTTGGTTCCTACTCCATTTGGATTGTGGAGCAGGAGTCTCTGTGGGATCAGGAGTCACTTCAAGTTCAGGGAGTGATGGAGGTTCATCACATGTAATCTCTTCGTCCATGATCTCTTCATCTGATTGAATATTTAAAGTGTCTGGATCAACATTTTCTTCAGAGATTTGAGTAAGAGATTCAACATCAACTGTCTTTGGAATGATGTCAGAGATGGAGTGAGGATCAAAAGCTTGAACATATGGAAGATCCTTGTGACGACTTTGAGATGATTCCTTGGGATTTGAGAAATCATCTTTGGGATAAGATTTAACTTCATTGAAGTCAATGTCACAATCCTCTGAGTTGGTGTGTGTGATGACAACGTCAGCTTCATTAAAGGTGACATGAATGGACTCTTCTAATTCTTGCCTGCGAATATTGAATACTCTGAAAGATCTGGAGGTAGGAGAGTATCCAAGGAAGAATCCATCATCTGATTTTTCATCAAATTTACCCAGGTGATCTTTGTAATTGTGAATGAAAACAGGGCAACCAAAGACATGGAAGTAGCTTACATCAGGGGCTCTCTTCCTATACACTTCATAAGCGGTCTTACCATGTCTCTTCACAATAATGGATCTGTTTTGTGTGTAGCATGCTGTGTACACAGCTTCACCCCAGAATTGTTTAGGAAGTCTAGATTCGCTGAGCATCGTTCTGGCAGCTTCAATGAGAGTTCTGTTTCTTCTTTGATGACACCGTTTTGTTCAGGGGTTCTTGGGTTTGAGAAGTTCTGTGATATACCCTTTTCATCACAAAAGGCTTCCATGGCATGGTTTTTGAATTCTGTGCCATTGTCGCTTCTGATTGCCTTTACCCTGCAATCATTGAATTTTTCTATTTCTCTGATGAAGGACATGATTCTTTCAGCAGCATCACTCTTTCTCTTAAGAAAGAATACCCATGTGAATCTGGAGAATTCATCTACAATGACCAAGGTATATTTGTTGTGATTGAGGGATTGAGGTTTAACTGGTCCAAACAAGTCCATGTGAAGAAGATGAAGGCACTTGTTGATGGAGAATGATTGTTTTGTTTTGAACGAAGCCCTGTGATGCTTCCCTTTCTCGCAGGCTGAGCAGGGTCTGTCCTTGCTGAAGGTCAGAGAGGGAAGTCCAGCTACCAAGTCATTCTTTGCCAGTTTGTTGATGTTTTTGAAGTTGAGATGGGAGAGTCTCTTATGCCAGAGCCAATTTTCGCTATCAGATGCTTTGGCAAAGAGACAGATGTTCTCTCCTTCAGGGGATGACGTCATGTCAATGACATAAACATCCCTTCTTCTGGGTGCAATTAGAACGACATCATCGTTCTGATTAAAGATAGTTCCTTGGGTCTTAGAGAACAGAACCTTGAACCCAACATCGCAGAGTTGACTGATGCTGATTAGGTTGTGCTTCAAACCATTTACATAAGCGACCCTTGTGAAGGTTAATCCATTGTAATCCACTGAGCCATATCCTTCAGTGGCCCCTGAGGAGTCATCCCCAAAGACTACTTTTGGACCAGGCTCCTTCTTATATCTATGCAGATATTGTTTAATTCCTGTCATGTGTCTGGAGCACCCGCTATCCAAGTACCAAACAGATTTCTTTAGGTATGCCTGCATAGATATAACAAACTAGATTAGTTTCTATGATGAACCCACTTTCCAGTGGGTCCATGCTGTCGCTGACTGGCGACATTGGGTCTTCTGGGCCTTTCTCCCCCTCTTTGGTTGTAATCCCTGGTTTCATGACGCATGCTGCCACAGATGTCACAACCAGGGTAATGTTCACACTCATCAGAGTGGTGGTCATAAAAGCCACAATATTTGCAGGGAGGATTAGGCCTGTATCCATGAGAATTTTCTCTGGATTTTGGTTGCTCAGGTCTTCTAGAGGGCCTGTGAGGGGTTTTAGATCTAAGATGTGTTCGAGTTCTTTGAACATCGATGATCTCCTCATGCTCTCTAGAAGAGTGTTCAGTGGACTCACATGTGATACACTTGGGTCTCTTGGAACAATCATCTGAGGAATGATTTTTGAACCCACAGTGTTTGCAAGGCCTGAATAGCGTTCTTCCCTTTGAGTTGCTGGAGCTTTCACCAAGAGAGATAACAGAAGGACTGTTATCCTTGGGGTTGATTTTTTCTTTCAACCCTTTTACCTCTTCCATCAGGGTGAGGAGAAGTTTCTTGGTGGGTGATAACTCTTCGGGGGAAGAAGTGGGTATGTCAGTGTTCTTGGCCACATAAACCTTCTTGTGTGCTTTATCAGCAACTTTGGAAGTGAGGTTCCCAGAGGTTTTGAGAACTGGTTTTGGGCCAAGCAAGGAATCTGATGGGTTAGCACCAGCAAGTTTGGGAGTAGCTGATGCGTCAGATTCTTTGTCAGAGTCCTTCTCAACCACAGAGGTGGAGAGAGGAGAAGAGACTTCTGATGGGACAAATTTAACACTGGGCACTGGAATGTGATTTTTGAACCTACCCTTACCCCCTATTGCCTGAACCACATTCCCTGGAATGGTTTCAACAACTATTTCTTCCACAGTGGACTGGCCAAGGTTCCATTTTTCAATGGTTTTTCTCAATTCAGAGTTTTCATCAGTTAAAGATTCATTTTCAATGGACAACTTGCTGACCTCATTTTGAAGTTGATTAGCGATGTTCACAAAAGGTTTGAGATTAGCTAATTTAGATTGACAAAGACTCAACTCGTTTTTGAGATTTTGAAACTTATTTAACAGATTTTTTCTTTGTTCTTCTACAAAATGGAGGTCAACTAAAGTGTAGTCACTGACATGGTCTCTGTCAGGACCCTCAGGCATGGAGAGTAATCTTTGTACCTTTTTCATAGTGATGTCAACCCATTGACCTGATCTTGCTTCACTTTTACCAACTGCTGGTTCTTCATCAGCAACAGCCATGAAGGCTCTGACGGTAGTGGTTCCTTCATCCCCAGAGGTGAGGGGTTCATCATCCCAGTCAAAAGAAGCAGCTATTAGACCTTTTTCAGTCTTTTTGTTATCCTTCTTCTTGGATGCATCATCAGCTTTCTGATTGAGTTTAATCAGCTCAGCTTTCAAGGCCTTGTATTTTACCTTGTAGTCCTTTTTACCCTCAGAGTCACTGAGAGAGGATTGCTTGAAAGGTGAGGAAGAAAACTTCTTTTTGCTGTGGGTTTTGCTGGATGATGGAAAACTGGGAGAAGATGTCTTGTTTGACCAGCAGTCCTTTTGGAAATGACCAGTCTTTCCACAAGTGTAACATGACACTTTGGATTTGTTAATCTTGGCAGCACCAACTCTACCAGATCTTTTGTAGTATCTCTTCTGGTCAGCTAAAAGGGCTCTGTCATGGAATTCAGCATGTAATTCATCAAGGAATTCTTGACTACTTCTTGTGTCTTCTTCCACGTCAGAGTCACTATCCTGAAAAGAGTGGTTAGCAACAAGAGCTTTTGACCCAGATATAGGAGAGGTAAACCTGCCAGTCTCTGATTTGTAAATAGAGTCAATCAGTCCTTCTTCATAATTGTATCTACCAAATAGTTGAGCAAGAGTATCATTTTTATGGCATTATTTGCTCTCAGGGTTTGGTTAAGACTAAGCCATTTCCTAGGCAAGCTGTTTACAAACGTGGCATTAACCTCAGCCTTGGGTAGTACAACACCATTGTTACCTAAATCATTCAGCAAGATCTTGAGTCTAGTGTAAGTTTGAGAAACAGTTTCAGTTTCCAAGGCTTTGAAAGCGTTAAACTTAAGTCTTAATGCTTAGATTTTGGTCTCTTTAGTCTCTTCTGGTCCTTCATACCCTAGAACCAACTCAGTCCACATTTCCTGTGCGGTGTTGCACTTGATGATGGACTTCATAATGTTCTTGGGTAGGCAAGAGACTATTAAACTTTTAAGTCTCTTGTCCTGGTTAGCCAGACGTCTATCATCGGGAGACCATTGCTTAACAGGTTTCTTAATGGGTCTCGCTGGTGTAGAGGAAATGGCCAGTGGTACATAAGGACCATTTTCTAAGATTTCAAACAAGAAGGGTTCTAGACCATCTAAGTATATAAGAAATTCACTTTTCCAACTTGAGAAATCTTCTTCATCAAACGCTGGAACATTAGACACATGTGACCCTCCACGATTATCAAGAAGTTGTGGAAGATCATCCTCATTTACACCAGTGCTTACAACAGGTGTAGGCATGGTAGTAGATGTGGTGGCTGGTGCGTTTGTTGAAGTATTTGCTTGGTTAGATTGACCAAACAGTGGTGGGATGGGTGGCATAGTTTCAGTCATATTTGGATCTTGATTTTAAAACTAGAACGGTTTTTAGAAAAGTTTTATAAATCAAACCGCTCTGATACCAATTGAAAGTCCCAAATTACAACTATTGTTGAAACTAAGTCACGAAAAACAATAACACACAATAGATATACTTTTCAAACGAGTAATGCTTTATTAACTATTATCAACAAAGTATTACAAAGTGTTATGAATACACCTGTTGAATAACAACAAGAAATGAACCCTAGAACAAGTAAACTTGATTCGAGACTCAAGTTTACAAGAGAACCAATGAGTCGCTGATGGACAGCTGAGGGCTCAGTGGTTCCAGTGGGAGAAAGAACTTAGATTAAGATTCCAAGCACAAGGGTTGAATCTTAACTTCTTTCTCATCCCTATTTATAGTGATGCGAGGTTGTATCCTTAGTGGGAGTAGTTGATACGTGTCATCTTCTGAGTGGAAGAGTACAACGTATTAAATGCATGTCCAAATCGAGACATGCCTTTAACTACTTTAGGTGAACAGTTCTGCCAACTGTTCACCTTTGTCCCACTAGGTCGTACTAGGCATTGACTTGAATCTCTTGTTTTGTCCCGCTCAAAACACTTGTAAGATTCTCCCGCCTAAACTATAAAGGGTTGGATAAGATTTGCTTAATCCAAGTCTCTAGGGTTCTTAAGTGATCTCTGAGTGTTGTCAACTCAGAGATCCTTGAACACCAGTGCATTCCTTTGACATCCCAGCTATCCATAATCGCTGGTGAGTCTGACTTCAGATTGTCTTCGACTTCTCTGACGTTGTCTTTGACTTGAATGATCCTGGTGTGCCAGCTGAGGCTTTGCCTTCCACTGGTCTAGTCTCTGTCGCTGGTCCTCTCAGCGACCTTTCAACACTTAGTCTAATTTAAACAAATCTAGACAGGGCCATAGTTATAACTTTCATTGGCCCAACATCAACAATTAGTGTTGCATTCTTCTTTCTCCTTGCTTTTGGATTATTTGAAGAAGTTGTTTTGATATATTCGTTTATCTTCACTTTATAGTATCGACAAGTCTTCATCTTTTCTCAACTTCTACTTCGTCCAATATACACGTGTTTATTACAATTGTAAAACCCGCATGCTTTTACCATAAATAGTACCCTTATGATCGTACGTACATGATTAGAACTTTCCTTATTTAGCACATTTACGTTTCACGATTAGGAATTTACAAGTATTACGTACGTGTTATTACACGATAAGTATTTATTACGTATTAAGACACGATAACTATTATCAACAATAATTATAATCACGAACATGAAAATTATGAACGTAAATAATCACGAACTTATTATTACGTATTTACGTATATTTATTATGATTACGAATAAATATAGTTTACGACACGAACGATAACTAAATAAATCACGTAAACACGACACGAGAACACATATAATATTTAGACACGAAAAACAATGGGTTTCCCCTTGTGGGCCCCATATACCCGTGGCAAGAAACAAGAGAAAGGGCCAAGCCCATGTTGATTTTTACCAAAACTAGAAAAAGGGAAGTATACTTTTCAAAACCCTAAATTACAAAAATTAGAAAAATATCAAAACCCTAAATCTTTTTCTCCTTCTCTCTTGGCCGCCGGGTACAAACACCACAAAGGAGTGGTTGGTTGACTTTTGGTGATCAAACTCTTGCAAGATCGGTTGTGTTATCGTTCTCCATCGTTTCACGTATTCGGTAAACCTTAAACCTTTTTCTTTTAGTTGTTTATTAGATCCAGACACATGAAATCATAAGGTTATAAAAACAAGTATACCTAAACATGTAATTAATCATGGGGGTTAAATCATGGTGTTTTTAGGGGTGTTTGTTTCGGGCGACGCAAAGAACCGAGAGCCTAGGCTCTCGGCTTGTTTTTGTTTCACACCAACAACCGAGACCAAGGGGTCTCGGTGTGGCTGTGTTGTCTCGGTCGCAAGAACAAGGGACCCCGACTTATGTCGGGGTGTGGTTTGGTTTGTGTGGGTCTCGACTAAAAACAAAGAAACACCACTGGCTTAAGCCGGTGGCTAAATAAGGAAAGCAGGGGGAACTCAAGCCGCGGCAGCAGGGGAACCACCGGCTAACTACCGGTGGGAACTTTTGCTAGCTGGCGGCTAGCCATGACCAAGGGAACCACCGGCGTAGGCAGGTGGCTGTTTTGCGAAAACAGTGGCAACCGGCCAGGCCGGTTTGCCACTGTTAAGGGTGCGTTTGTTTGACCGGTTCACGGGTCCGGTTCAAGGGTCCGGTTCACGGGTCCGGTTCACGGGTTCACAAACACGGTTCACGACACACTTAGTAAATTAAAACACGGTTCACGACATGTTAGATTTAAACACGGGTTCGATTCACGACTTAATTTTTTTACAAGTTAGTTAATTATTTTTATAAGATAAATAATTACAAGATTATTAAATTAATTAAACATGTACATAAATAATTTAATTTGGACATGACTTAGTTTATTATTATTATTAATAATACATGGATTTTAACCTAAGTATTTATTATTTAATTAGACTATATAATTAATTAATTATTAAACATGACTTATAATTTATTAATTTTCATGACTTAGGTTATATTAATAATAAATATTAATACATGTTTTAACCTAACTATTAATTACCCTTTTATTTAATTAAATCATGTTATATTTAATTAAATCTTATAACCTATAGTTTATTTAATTTACATGTAATAATTAATAAACTATGCTAATTAATCACATGACTTAGAAATTTATCAGTATACACTTAAGCTTATCTTATTAGCTTAATACATCAGCATAATTCTATTTAGGGAAACTTTCTATTTATAGAAACTTATTTATTTTAAGCAGCTAATCTATTTATGGAAACTTTCTATTTTTAGAATTTAGAAACTTATTTATTCTAGGCAGCTATTCTATTTTTGGAAACATTCTATTTTTAGAAACTTTCTATTTCTGGAAACTTTCTATTTTAGGAAACCTGCTATTTTTAGAAAGTTACTTATTATTACACAACTAGTATAATAATACAAGAAATAAAAGTAATACTTAATCAATATAATCAGAATACATGATAAACAGAACATAACGTTAAAAATAGTAAAACAAGACATGAACATATAAAACGAGCTAAGACATGATATCAAACTAGTTACGTATACAGTAATCAGAATACTTATACACGTATATTATCTATGTAGCATTAGTGAGATTGAAGTAGGACTCTTTTCCGTTCGTCTTCTTCGTTCACTGGACACAAGGTACGAATTCTCCGTCCTTTCAGTATGGACATTCTTTCCTTATTAGGATTCCCCGTATGCAGCCAACTGTTTTCCCAGTATATGTTTTTGAATTGCTTATGTTTAATTAGATACCTAAAGCCATATACATGCATGACCAGTTTCACCTAGTTATGGAGGTACCATAACCATAACACTAGAGGCACTAGTGTTATGACTTCACCACGGCAGAGTGATAGCTCGTGGCGTCCCTTCAGCTTTTGGCCATATTATTATTATTATTAATATTATCATGTGAGGCGTATGGGTGCATCCTAGGTTACATGTTTTTACAGATTATTCAGGTGAATGTGGTGTGTGCCTTTCATCCTTCACAAGGAGTTGATCCATCCTACCAAAAAACTTATATTAATTAGAGGTAACCCCTCTAATCGCATGACGAGGTCACCCCTCAAAGTATTCATGCACGTTGATATTTCATGACCTATATTGGCTAATGGTAAACATGTTAAACATTTTTTATAAGATAAACATAAGGCTTTTCAAGCTATAAAACCAAGTTTACTAAGTTATACCAGGTTTTCCAGGACTTAGACATTTCCGCTGCTATATGCTTATATGCTTATATTATTCATGCTATACTTGTATATCCGTGCACTGAGTGTTATGCTCAGTCGTTTTCCTTTCATGTTCCCAAAACGGCAGGTACTCAGGGACGCTCGTAGACTTTAAGCGTACGTGCATATGGACTGGAAGCTTCCTAACCTTCATTACTTTATGCATTTCTTCATACTTTGATACTCATTTCCATGGACATTGTTTAGTCCTTTTCATTTACAGTATTTATGTTTGTGTGTGATGAGCTTTACTTTTGGGGTACCGATGTTTGTTCTGGTATTTCCCTTATGGTCATGTGATGTTTTATACATTTATCCTTGTATGCTTCAATGACACGCCATAATTACGCGTGACATTCCATTTATCAAAATGGGGTGTTACAATTATGGTATCAGATCCTGGATTTCGACCTGTAGGCTCTCAAAACACGACCTGTGATTAGTGGGTAGTCACTATGGTCTTCCTAGAACTGACAGTCGGTTTTCATGCATTCATTGCTTTCATGCATACATATATATGTTATTGTCGCAGGTTTATGACTAAGTAATGGTTGGTACAGGACTCGCCCTATTTAGTCACATGTGTTTTATCGAAACTTTTAACTTTGGGACCGACCCATTGGCGTCCCCTCGCCATGTCTTTTGTTTTGGGTGAACTGACCATAGGCGTTCACTCTCGCGCATATAAAAGTTTTCATAAAACTGCATCATGCATACATGTACTAGTTTTCCTGCATAAAAATTTTCTCATGATTTATTTGACATAAATTTTTTTCATGTATATATTTATGTTTCGATCAGTTTAATCATGCATTTTTATGTTCTTATCGATTAGTGTTACCTCCGCTGCTTTCTCATGTTCACGATGTTTTCCATGTGTCCTTACTCAGAGGGTACACATATCATCCCCTTCACATGGTTCAGTATCCACTGGAACAGATTCGTGAAGATCTTACCTTTATAGAAGAACCCGAACAAGTTTTTGACAGACAAGAACGAGTCATGAGAAGGAAGACGATTCCTTTCGTCAAAATCCTTTGGAGGGATCATACCGAGCGGGAAGCCACTTGGGAAACAGAGGAGTCTATCCGGGCTTCTTACCCTCATTTCATATTTTGAATTCGGGTATGTTCTTCTTTTCCAGTTTACGTTATCTATAATTCGGGGCCGAATTATTCATTTTAGGGGGGAAGAGTTGTAAAACACGCATGATTTTACCATGAATAGTACCCTTATGATCGTACGTACATGATTAGAACTTTCCTTATTTAGCACGTTTACGTTTCACGATTAGGAATTTACAAGTATTACGTACGTGTTATTACACGATAAGTATTTATTACGTATTAAGGCACGATAATTATCATCAACAATAATTATAATCACGAACATAAAAATCATGAACGTAAATAATCACGAACTTATTATTATGTATTTACGTATATTTATTACGATTACGAATAAATATAGTTTACGACACGAACGACAACTAAATAAATCACGTAAACATGACACGAGAACACGTATAATATTTAGATACGGAAAACAATGGGTTTCCCCTTGTGGGCCCCACATACCCGCGGCAAGAAACAAGAGAAAGGGCCAAGCCCATGTTGATTTTTACCAAAACTAGAAAAAGGGAAATATACTTTTCATAATTACAAAAATTAGAAAAATATCAAAACCCTAAATCTTTTTCTCCTTCTCTCTTGGCCGCCGGGTACAAACACCACAAAGGGGTGGTTGGTTGATTTTTGGTGATCAAAGTCTTGCAAGATCGGTTGTGTTATCGTTCTTCATTGTTTCACGTATTCGGTAAACCTTAAACCTTTTTCTTTTAACTGTTTATTAGATCTAGACACATGAAATCATAAGGTTATAAAAACAAGTATACATAAACATGTAACTAATCATGGGGGTTAAATCATGGTGTTTTTAGGGGTGTTTGTTTCGGGCGACGCAAAGAACCGAGAGCCTAGGCTCTCGGCTTGCTTTTGTTTCACACCAATAACCGAGAACAAGGGGTCTCGGTGTGGCTTTGGTGTCTCGGTCGCAAGAACAAGGGATCCTGACTTATGTCAAGGTGTGGTTTGGTTTGTGTGGGTCTCGGCTAAAAACAAAGAAACACCACCGGCCTAAGCCGGTGGCTAAATAAGGAAAGCAGGGGGAACTCAAGCCGCGACAGCAGGGGGAACCACCGGCTAACTGTCGGTGGGAACTTTTGCTAGCCGGCGGCTAGCCATGACCAAGGGAACCACCGGCGTAGGCCGGTAGCTGTTTTGTGAAAACAGTGGCAACCGGCCAAGCCGGTTTGCCACTGTTAAGGGTGCATTTGTTTGACCGGTTCACGGGTTCACAAACACGGTTCATGACACACTTAGTAAATTAAAACACGGTTCACGACATGTTAGATTTAAACACGGGTTCGATTCACGACTTAATTATTTTACAAGTTAATTATTTATTATTTAATTAGACTATATAATTAATTAATTATTAAACATAGCTTATAATTAATTAATTTTCATGGCTTAGGTTATATTAATAATAAATATTAATACATGTTTTAACCTAAGTATTAATTATCCTTTTTAATTTAACTAAATCATGTTATATTTAATTAAATCTTATAACCTATAGTTTATTTAAACTATGCTATTTAATCACATGACTTAGAATATTAATCATTAAACACTTAAGCTTATCTTATTAGCTTAATAAACCAGCTTAATTCTATTTATGGAAACTTTCTATTTTTAGAAACTTATTTATTTTAAGAAGCTAATCTATTTATGGAAACTTTCTATTTTTAGAAACTTATTTATTTTAGGCAGCTATTCTATTTTTGGAAACATTCTATTTTTGAAAACTTTCTATTTTAGGAAACCTTCTATTTTTAGAAAGTTACTTATTATTACAACTAGTATAATAATAAAAGAAATACAAGTAATACTTAATCATTATAGACAGAATACAAGATATACACAACATAACGTTAAAAATAGTAAAACAAGACATGAACATATAAAACGAGCTAAGACATGATATCAAACCAGTTACGTATACAGTAATCAGAATACTTATACACGTATATTATCTATGTAGCATTAGTGAGATCTAAGTAGGACTCTCTTCCGTTCGTCTTCTTCGTTCACTGGACACAAGGTACGGATTCTCCGTCCTTTCAGTATGGACATTCTTTCCTTATTAGGATTCCCCGTATGCAGCCAACTGTTTTTGCAGTATATGTTTTATATGTTTTTGAATTGCTTATGTTTAATTATATACCTAAAGCCATATACATGCATGACCAGTTTCACCTAGTTATGGAGGTACCATAACCATAACACTAGAGGCACTAGTGTTATGACTTCACCACGCGGAGTGATAGCTCGTGGCGTCCCTTCAGCTTTTGGCCATATTATTATTATTATCATGTGGGGAGTATGGGTGCATCCTAGGTTACATGTTTTTACAAATTATTCAGGTGAATGTGGTGTGTGCCTTGCATCCTTCACAAGGAACTGATCCCTCCTACCCAAAAACGTATATTAATTAGAGGCAGCCCCTCTAATTGCATGACGAGGTCACCCCTCCAAGTATTTATACACGTTGATATTTCATGACCTATATTGGCTAATAGTAAACATGTTAAACAGTTTTTATAAGATAAACATAAGGCTTTTCAAGCTATAAAACCAGTTTTACTAAGTTATACCAGGTTTTCCAGGACTTAGACATTTCCGCTGCTATATTCTTATATGCTTATATTTTTCATGCTATACTTGTATATCCGTGCACTGAGCGTTATGCTCAGCCGTTTTCCTTTCATGTTCCCAAAACGGCAGGTACTCAGGGACGCTCGTAGACTTTAAGCGTACGTGCATATGGACTGGAAGCTTCCTAGCCTTCATTACTTTATGCATTTCTTCATACTTTGATACGCATTTCCATGGACATTGTTTAGTCCTTTTCATTTACAATATTTATGTTTGTGTGTGATGAGCTTTACTTTTGGGGTACCGATGTTTGTTCCGGTATTTCCCTTATGGTCATGTGATGTTTTATACATTTATCCTTGTATGCTTTGATGACACGCCATAATCACGCCTGACATTCCATTTATCAAAATGGGGTGTTACAACAATACACCTTCATATCAAAATCACTAAGTAACTCACCAAGATTACGTAACTTCCGTACAAATTCCATGTGATTCTGTTAAAATCACATGTGATTTTTGCCTATTAATAACCGAACAAAATCACACGTGATTCATCATGATCACATGTGACTCGCCATAATCACCTGTAATTTACAGTAGTTATTAACATAACAAATATGAAGCAAAAAATATGTCATTTGAAGGTTTATATAGTTCATAACAATTATTAAAAACCCTACTATGGATCAAAGCACACATAGCGGAAGCGAATTAACAAGATCATAATCAATAACACAATTATAATTAATCGATTAGGGTTACATACTTTTATCCTAGCATAGATCCATAAGATAACGGAACAATCACCAATTAGGGTTTACCACGAACACCACCAGGATATAGTCTAAAGTAAGATTATATCACGTTCTTGTACATACGTAATACAACGAGCTAATCGTGATTCTAGCACAAACAAACCGAGCTTCCACGCTTATGGAATATCTACCCAACAACCCTAGAGAAGGGCTAGGACTAGATAATTTTTTAGTAAAATCGAAAACCAAAACCCTAAATTGAGGGGTGTTTGGCCGGCGACTAGAGCAAGAGAAAGAGGGAGAGAGTTGTGATTTATGAAGGCTAGGGGTTTGTTTATATAGCCCTTGAAAATCCTTGGTCTCCAAATAATAAACTAATTAGGAAAGAAAATCTTTGATTTCCTTCCTTTTCCCCTCTTTGGCTGACGGTTCACAAGCCCACAAGGGGGCTTCCGGAAATTTTCCGTTTTCCTTCTTTTAGCTTCTATTTAATTCCATAACGGTCGTTTATACTTAAGTTTTAATTAATAACGATCGTTAGTTAAGCTTTGGTTCGATTTAATAAATATAATAAATATATTTAATAAATAAATTAACCCTTTACGTAATGTGTGCAATCCCGTAATCCCGAGTTCGATCCTATCTCACGACTATTAATTTTAAGTCCATAAACTTTCAGCTCCCACTTGGACAAAATTCGAATATCGTGATCACATTGATTAGCGTCTAGTTACACTAACAATGTCACTAGTACAACTCGAGTAAGGTCTCCTGGACCAAACCTTTTAATGATACATCATCATTATTATTATCCTTTCATTTCAAATACAATGTTAATAGGATATGGATCTCAGTCATTCCTTCATTAACCATTATGTTTCTCGTTTACGGATATAGCAAGATTACCAAAACACATTTGGGTGTGGCCACACAAACATCTTACTACTCCCCCGAGGGGCCCAACTGTATTTATACTTCAAAAAATAATTTGAAGGAAACAAATCCCATTTTGACTACAAGCAAAACACATGAACTTTGCAACACTTCTGAAAATAACCCTTATAGCTACCAGTTACGTTTAGCGCTAGGTTACCTTACAAAAATGCACTACATTCAATGCAGTTTTCTGGTATCTCAGGTCTAAGGATACCTATTTATGATTTACTTAATGACAAAGATCCATAAAGTAAAATCATATAGTTGGGATAAGTCCAATATTTGATCCATCAAATATCATCCAAAATTGACCAATATACTTTCAAGTATACTCTGTCGCTATTTTGAATTGTCTTAGTTTAATAATACTCCCATATTATTCATCGACAACGGACATTTAGAAACATCATAATGCTCATGGATTAAAACATGTAAAATAGGATACAAAATCAAAAAATAGAAAAATAAACGAAATCCAATCTTTATTTCATCAATTCAATAATGTCTTACATCCTTTATCCAAATACTAATCAACAGATATATTGCATGAATTCGCTAGCTAGTTGCATCCCAATAGCCTTGGCATGCTTAACTACCTTTGGCCTAGATAAAGCCTTAGTAAAAGGATCAACTACGTTATCATTTGTGTGAACTTTTATTATTTTTGTTTCTCGAGCTTCCACTTGTTCTCGAACGTAGTGATATCTACGTTTAAATTTTCTGGCTCCTTTCATAACTCCAGGGTCATTGGCGAATATTATTGCCGCATAATTGTCGCAATATATATCAACAGGTTCTTTAATTGAAGGCATCACTCCTAGATCTCCAATAAACTTCCTAATCCAAACAGCTTCCATTGCAGCTTCTGAAGCGTCCATGTACTCCGATTGAGTTGCATGCATAGCAATGGTTTTCTGCTTACTGCTCTTCCAGTCAACTACTCCTCCATTGATGACAAACACGTAACCCGTCTGAGACTTCGTATCGTCTTTATCACATTGCCAGGACGCATCACATAATCCTGTTACATTCAATTTTGTGTCTGGTTTACCCCCAAATACCAAAAACATATCTTTCGTACTCCTCAAATACTTTAGAATATGCTTAACAGCAGTCCAGTGGAACTTTCCTGGATTCTGTTGGTATCTACTGACCAAGTTCTGAGCAAACGCCACATCAGGCCTTGTGCATCTTACAACATACATAATAGATCCTACAGCCAAAACATAAGGCACCTTTCGCATGTAAGCCACCTCTTCGGGTGTTGATGCATCTTTCTCATGACTTAATTCATGCTTAACCTCCATCGGTTGAAAACCTTTCTTAGAGTTATGCATGTTATACTTCTTCAATATCTTATCTATATAAGCATCTTGACTAAGACCAATTAACCGTCTACTCCTATCTCGATAGATTTTAATTCCCAGAATATATGCAGCATCTCCCAAATCCTTCATAGAAAAACATTTACCAAGATAATCCTTAACTTCCTTAAGTCTTGGAATGTTACTTCCCATGATTAATATGTCATCGACATATAAAATTAGGAACACTACATTTACTCCCACTAGCTTTGCGATATACACATGGCTCATCACGATTTTGAATAAATCTGAACTTTTTGATTTCTTCATCAAATCGCTTATTCCATTGACGTGATGCTTGCTTCAAACCATAAATAGATCTTTGAAGTTTGCACACGCACTTTGGATATTTAGGATCAACGTACCCTTCCGGTTGTTGCATATAGATGTCTTCATCTAAGCGACCGTTCAAGAAGGCAATTTTAACATCCATTTGCCATATCTCATAGTCATAGTATGCTGCTATAGCTATGAGAATCCTAATAGCTCGTAAGTCTGCTACAGGAGAAAATGTCTCCTCGTAGTCTACGCCAAAAGTCTGAGTAAAACCTTTAGCTACTAAACGTGCTTTATAGGATTGTATTTCACCATCCATGTCGGTTTTCTTCTTGAAGATCCACCTATTTTTCACTACTTTAGCATTTTTAGGCGCGTCTATAAGAATCCAAACATCATTGATTTCCATGGATTTCATTTCCTCATTCATCGCAACTATCCATTTTGACTTTTCTGGATCAAGCATTTCGGATCGATAGTTAGCAGGTTCACGAAGATCCCCTACTTACTCCACATCATCCTCTATGTAAAGACATAGTTTGCTTGGCGCACATATGGTTCTTTTAGACCTACGTGGAGGAATTAATTCTGGTGGAACTCCCAGACTTTCTGGTTCTATAGGAATTTCTTCGCTAGTATTTTCAGAAGGCAATGTATCTTCTTGAATTTCTTCAAGATCATAATTTCTCCCACTGAATTCTTGATTTACAAGATCACTTTCAAGGAAGTCTCCATACCGAGCCACAACTACTTTGTTCTCAGCCGGATAATAAAAGTAGTAACCCATAGTTTCCTTAGGGTAACCTACAAAGATACATTTTACTGAGCGTTGTTGGAGTTTATCTCCAGAGTCATATTTCACATACGCCTCACAACCCCAAATTTTCAAATAAGACAAATATGGCTTCTTGCCATGCCATAGTTCATATGCTGGCTTATCAACCTTCTTTGTGGGAACCATATTCAGAATACGAACAACAGATTCAAGAGCATAATCCTAAAAGGATAATGGTAAAGTTGTAAGATTAAACATAGATCGCACCATATCCAATAATGTATGATTTCTCCTTTCAGATACACCATTTGTTGTGGAGTATACGGAGAAGTAAGTTTCTGAACAATTCCGTTCTCACTTAAATAATCTTTAAACTCTTGACTTAAATATTCACCACCTCGATCAGAACGAAGAGCTTTAATCTTCTTTCCTAATTGTGACTCTGCTTCTGCTTTAAACATTTTGAATGTTTCAAATACCTCATGTTTATTCTTAAGTAAATAAACATCATGATTACGTCATCATCCGGTGCTGGTTTATCTACATCAAATTCTTACTCTGTTTTGGATCATGATGATGAAGATGACGAGGTTGAAGTGGTATATGATGAAACAACCAATTTATTCTCTAAAACAAATGCAGGTGGAAACTCCTTCACGGCGGCTATTAGCTAGTTTGGTTTGTTTCGTTGTGTACTAGGTGTTTGTAAGTGTTTATGGCCTGTCATAAGCACTAGATTTGGATGTTTATTCAGGCTGTTTGTAGCTTGAAGGTTAATGTGGTACTTTAGCCACATTCCATTTGTACGTCACTGTTTTTTTGGTTAATCTATTTACCGGGGAAACCCATTACCAAAAAATAAACATCATGATAATTATCCTATAACTGATTCATTGACTGCTTCTGATTCCAAGATTAAAGAGCTCGAAACAATCGTAGCTCGGCAATCAAAAGATCTTGAGGATGCCAAACTTGAATTTTCTAAGAAAACGGCCAAATTTGAAACATACTTTGAAAAACTTGAAAAGTCAAACGTTGTTCTTGAAAGAAAATTGGATCAAACTGTTCTAGATTCTAAAGCTGAAAAGGATAATCTTTTGAAACAAATTCAACTGCTTGAATCTAAATTGGCATCCCAAGATAACTTGCTCAAAGAAAATGAAACGTTAAAAGCCCAAGTTCAGGAAAAGGTATTTGCTATAGCTGCGTTGAAAAACGAGTTAAGGAAAAATAGAGGACCTAGTGTGGACACTAAGCTTGAAAAACCATCAATCTTGGGGAAACCGCCTACAAATCAGTTCGTCAGACAACCGATTGTCAGACAACCTACTGCATTTAGATCCGAGCGACCACAATCCTCGAGACCGCGGTTTGCCTCCCAAGTTGATTTGGTTCATCTTTCTAGACCAGACACTCCAGCAACTAGGCCCAATGTGATCACTCCAGCTTTAGCAAGATCAAATCATATGATTGCCTCTAGTTTCCCTAAAAATACCAAGACCACGTCTAGAACTAGTTCAAATGACGTTTGCCATGAATCTGATCTTAGGGAAGCTAAGCAAAAGACACATGTAAGAGATAGGAATTTCAAACCTAGTCAGATGCCTTCTAGTTTACCCAACACTGCTAACCGTAGCATGTCCAATCCTAGGAGCATCAATCAATCATCTAGGGATTCTAGATCTTACTCGGACATTAAATATGCTACTTGTAAAACATGTAGAAAATGTGTCTTTACGGCAAATCATGATGCTTGTATCAAAAAATTGCTTAATGAGGTGAACTCCCGTGCTAGACTTAAATCCCAGTGGGTCGCTAAAATCAAACCCTTTGGTAAAATGTGGCGCCCCACTGGTAGAACTTTCACTATTGTAGGAAACGAGTGCCCTTTAACTAGGATAGTCTCCGATTCTACTAAGTCTACTAGGGAGGAAACTGATAAAGATGATACTTCACTTACGCCTAAACTTAAGGTTTTCTATAAAAGGAAACGTTTGCCAGCCAAGACTAGTGAATCATCTACTCAGGTCGCCTCTGAAACAAGTAAAGCCTACTGTGAACCCCCATGTGCTTCTATAATTGATATTGCTAACCCACGTCAAAGCATGCAAATTCCTAATGAGATTGCAGGTACCAAAGTTGATGTTCCAAAAGAACGAAGCGGTCCAATCGTTGTGTACCGTTCAACTAAGGACACTCTTAGAGTTTGGTTGCTGAAGAAGCAGATATCAGAGAAACAAATGTCTCAGGGGATTCATGGTTAAGCTGCAAACAAGGACTTACAGTCACATAACAGACTGTAACTCGATCCTCAAAGAAAGGAAAGTTTATCGCCGATGGTAAACTTATCCTAACAACAAGAAATTAATTTTTCTCGGGCATGAGCTTCTATCAAAAAACATTCTAAGTTTTTTAAGCTCATGCATTATGACTTACAGTTAAATGTCAGACTGTAACTCGAACTTAAAATAAAGGAAAGATTATCTTTTATGATAACTTATCCTCTTAACGAGAAATTCACCTTTCTCGGTCATGAGCTTGTATTAAAACATTCGAAGTTTTAAGCTCAGAAAGGAAAGTGTATCTTTTAAATAAGAGAACTTTTCCTCGTAACGAGAAATTAACCTTTCTCGGTCATGAGCTTTCCGTTAAAACAGTCAAAGTTTTCAAGCTCATGAACACGACTTCTAAGTAAATGTCAGCTTAGGACTCGTTCTTCAGATAAAAGGAAAGTTTATCGCCGATGATAAACTTATCCTTGACAACGGGAAGTTTACAACTTCTCGGACTTGAGCTCGTTTTTATAAGATATTCAACATCTTAAGCTCAAGTAATTGGTTTTTCAAAACTTTGAACACAATTTTTCGAGAATTTCTCAAAAGGTTTTTCTAAATCTTTCAAAATTGTGTGTTCAAAAATGTTTTGATAAAAAGAGCATGTCTTCTGGAATCGATAATATTTACGAACCTAGAAATGTCATTCAATAATGACACGGGGTTGTAAATAAAGTTCGAGCAGAAGTTCAAATGATTTTAAAACATGCTCAAAATGGTTTGCTATTATTTCAGATAGCAACCCGCTTTTCATAATCAAGTCAAGCATTTCACCGGAAAGCTTTGACTCAACAACGGGAATTAATTTTCTCGGGGACGTGACGAGGTGACCAACATTCGTGAACAAGAACCATGTGAATCTTTCATATGATGTTCTCCATCATTCAGGTCCAACCTCGTAAATTGCTAATCTTGTGAATTCATTATCATATATGATCTTTGCACGTAATAAATACCTTACACTTGTGTTTAAAAGGTATTTAATTTACGTTTCAGCACACCCTCATTAATTTGAGGGGGAGCTTGTGTAATTCATGAAGATAATTGGACTTGCATTTTTCTACCCAAATTTTCTTAAAATGATATTAAATCAATTGATATTAAAAACATCGATTGGGTTAATATTTTTAATATGGGGGAGAAAATGTGATTTAATATGGGATATGATCAATCATAAATGGTTTGACTTAACGTGATAGCTCATCCCGACATGTGCAAAATGTTTTCGAATATCGTAGCATATGTTAAGGGGGAGCAAAATGGATTTGCACTTCAAAGTGGATTTCATGGTGACATACACTTACCCAAAAACATCTCTATTCACGACGGTGACGATTGTGGTGACATAAGGATGGTAGGATAGGTTAAAGTCCAATGATTTCTCTAGAACCGGAGGAATCTTCCCAAGGACATTCCATAGCTAGAAATAGTAGTCCTTAGGAAAGATGGAGAAAGATTGTGAACGTAGCTGAATGCCGACCAAGTACTTAAGTTAGCACTGGAACAATCACAACAAGGTGCTAGTTATGACGTATTGGTAAGCATTGAAGGGGTTGAAGAATGAAAAAGAATTGTAAAGATAAAGGGTGTAAAGAAAGAAGCCCTCCTTACAACTTTAGGCAGAAACCGGGTCAATACATATGCTATTGAGATCATTTTTGTTAATGATTCTCGATATTGAAGAAAGACGTCATGGACCCAGTGATGCAATGCACAACCCTTCCCAGCTAACTCAAATATCTCTCAAAAGGTATTTGTTTTAATCACACGGAGATCAACACATTATCTATTGATTTATTCATTGAAAAGGTGGCACTCCTCTCCAGCCTCCGATCACTAAAAATCCAAAATGCACGATCGAGTCTAGAGCCATTTGAGATCATCAAATATCTCATTAGGACACACTTTCATATTTCCTTGCTTCTTCACACACTGTGAAAAGTAAGAAAGATCTTAAGAGTCCTACGCAAAATCTTCATGATCTTGCCTGAACATCCGAGTAATACGAAAGTATTTACAATGAAGATGGAAATCCTTCTTGAGCGAATATCAAAAAGCTCATGGTAGGTGACTTGTGCGATTCTTTATGAATCAAACTTGTGATAACTGGAAAGCAACAGTGGTTTAATTCTTAAATGAATTTAAACACGTTCCAGGCCTCTACGCATTATCATATGATCTTGCCAGAACACTCAGAGTGACTCTTTATTGATCACAGTGACGAGTGGAAATCCTTCTAGTGTTAACATCAAACAGCACTTGGTAGGTAACTTGCAAGATTCTATATGAATCAAGCTAGTGACAACTGGAAAGCAACGATGGTGCGGTTCTTAATTGAACTTCACTTGTTCCAGGAACATGAATTGACGGCTTCAAATCATGCGGATAATATTATCCAAATGATTCACTCTTTACGTTCGCAGTCAGCCTTGGACGGTCGAGTAAAGAGAACGGGTTTACCCGTGAAATCTTGTCAAGGAGGTTCTTTATTGAAACTACCTGCCACAAGTACGATATTTAATATCGTCCAACGGTCTTCACCGACCGGAGGTAAAATGCTACCGAATTAGAATGAAATGTTCAAGGCTATTTCATCCGTGTATATTGTTTGTTGCTAACTGTCTTATGCAGCGTAACAAGAAGGTGGCATTGCGGTGTACAATCCAGAAGAAGTCGTCACCACATGCTTATACTACATACAACTAGTACTTCAACAAATTCAAGAAAGCCTGAAGGTCAAGTCTTCCGCTGTATCAAACTCTGAAGCTTTCAAGAATTTAAAAGTATAAGTATGTGGAACATGAAGTCACAAAGAGGCAAATATCACAAGTGAAGAATGCACAAGGTCAAGGCAAGGAAACATGCTCAAGACTAAAGTCAAAGATCACATCAAGCATATTCACAAGAACAAGATCGAAGACTCAAGCATAGATGCTAGGTTTAAGATTTTGTAAAAAGATGTGACCTCCCTTAGGGGGAGATTGTTGGAAATACGTTTTTCCCTATAAAGTCTCGGTCACATCTTAGTTAGTATAGATCACGAGTTATAGACTATTTAGAACTTTGTTTCTTGGAGCGACCTCCCTTAGGGGGAGATTGTTAGAAATACGTTTTTACGTATTTATGAAGGATCGGTCGCTCCAACGATAATTATGTAATGGGCTCGTGATCTATTTAATTATTGTATAGTCCATATAGCCCACATGTAGGGTGGGCTATATATATCCCCTCCTAGCATGTTAGGAGGGGTTGTTGATTACCATTTTACACTTAATCATTTATTCATCTTTACTTTCTCTCTCTAATTCTCTCCCTTCTCTCCTTTCTCTCTCTAATCCCTCATCTCATTCCTTCATTTCCTTATGATTATCATCTAAATCAACCATCCAAATCCATCAAATCCATGATATAGAATAGGCCATTAATTTCGTAGACCTTCACATAACCATAACGGCTATAATCATCCGTAAACGTTAAGAAGTAGCTAGCACCTTTCCTTGACACATGTCTAAGTGGTCCACACACATCAGTATGTATCAAACCAAGTAGTTCAGTAGCCCTTTCAATATTGCTATTAAAAGGTTTCTTGGTCATTTTTCCAGAGATACAAGACTCACATTTATCAAATGATTCATCATTGATATTTTCCAAAAGACCATCACGTTGAAGATTTTGTATGCGAGTCTTCTCAATGTGGGCAAGTCTACAATGCCAAAGATAAGAAGAGTTCTTGTCTAACTTTCTCTTCTTATTCATGCTAAAAACAAAATTATTTTTCCTCTTGGAATTATTATCATGCATGTTAATTTCAAAAACACCATTCACAGAAATTGCATCAAAATAGAATAAACCATCTTTGAAAACAGAAATTCTATTATTATTAATCGTGTGAATAAATCCAAGATCCAACATACAAGAAAAGGAAATAACACCCCTAACAATTGAAGGTGCATAATGACAATTATTTAAAATCACTACTAAACCCGAAGGTAAAACTAGATTAAATATTCCTATAGCTTCAACCGCTGCTTGTGCACCATTTCCCACTTGCAGAAATTGTTCCCCATAGGTAAGCTTCCTCTTAAACTCAAATCCATGCAGGGTATTACAAATGTTAATACCACATCCCGTATCATATACCCAGGAGTTTGATTTGTATGTAAGATTAAATAACTCTATCATAAATAAGTTACCTGAAGATGCTGCACCAGCTAGCTCAGCCTTCTTCTTATGTTCTTGCAACTCATGGAGGTAGAGAGCAATTCCTCTTCCAGTGTCCAGTTATTTTGCAATGGTAACAAGTCTCATCTTTCTGAGATTGATTCTTCTTGACAAAGTTCTGCTTCGGTTTTGATGGAGTCGCAACTTGTTTGCTCTTATCAACCTTGCCTTTGCCTTTCTACTTCTTGTTCACATGCGGTTTTGGCTTATTCACTCTACCCTTTTGCACATAAAGTACTTGAGGAGTAGGAATGGATGCCTTATTTTTTAACCCCTTTTCAAAGTCAATGAGCATTGCATGCAAATCATTAACTGTCTTCCCCGTGCAATGCATATTATAGTTATGAACGAAATCATTGAAGTCCTTATTAAGGGACCTATTGATCAAGTTGATAGCCATATTATGATCATAGGGTTGTCCTAGTGCGATGAGATGTTCCATATAACCCCTCATCTCCATATAATGGGCACTTACAGACTTTCCAGGAGCTTGCTTGCAGCTATGTAGATCATCAACCAAATCATAGATCTCTACAGCTTGAGGCGTTTCGTACACATCCTTGAGTTCATCAAGCATTCGCTGAGGTGAAAATAGCTCATACTTCCTTTGAAGTGATGAAGCCATTCTCCCTAACATTACAACATCCACCTCATGGTGCTTCTTAACATTAGCAGCGTGTTCAAGCCTTTGCGCATCAGATGCTCCCTCAGCAAGATCCTCCGGAAAAGGAGTAGTCAAGATATCAATAGTACCAGCTGCTCTCAGAACAATTCTTAGTGAGCGATACCAATCATTGAAATTAGGGCCAGTAAGTTCAGGACGTTCAAAGAAATCTTTGAACGCCGAACTTATAGTCAGATTGTTTTCGGGTTGAGCCATTTCTACATAAGTTCAAACATTAGTATTTTTGATAATACAATTCAAAAAAATAAAATTACACCGGTAATAAAAAACCATAGTATTTTCCTTGAAACTAGAATCCATATTGACATAGACTCATCACATTAGTTGATCTGCTAGTGACAAATGTATTCAACAGAGTAACTTGTCAAACAATATTGACAAATAAATTTGCAATTTCTAGATATGTTAGGGTTTTACATTGCCAAAATCATTTGCATTGTAAACATGTTTCATCCCTACTTTACGCCTTAAATTTCCAGTTCTTATTGAGTAACTTAATTAAGTCGACTAATCTAAAGAACATAAAACACTCATTTTGAATTCTCATTCTTATGAACATTTTCTTTCCATTACAACACCACTCCGAATCTCATATGACGATAATTGTGACTTCAAGTGTTCGTCATTTAGATGGCATATGACTTAAATTTTTTATGATATAGATTTTGGTGTCAAAATCATGTATGGAGAAGCATGCATACATCTCCATAACATAAGTTTAATAAAACATTTAGTGAACTTTTGGTGAGACTAAAATTTCATCATATATTTGCAAGTTGAGGTATTGGTTAAACCAATTAAAGATTTTACCCAAAACTAAATTCACAACGTACTTTTTCTAGAACTCTGCTAAAGCACAAAGCAATAATCTTATTTATTGTGTTTCGGATGTGAATTAATGCAGTTAAATCAACCTTAAAGAATTATACAATAACAACCGTAGGTAATTCCAATTTTGACGCACATGCGAGACGGGAATTTGGTCAGCGCTGAAGCATAACACCTCCTTCCTTAACCGGGTACATGACCAGCGGTGCGTTATACCCACTTTATAGTTTGTCAAAATTGAGTAGGCCGTTAAGTTGCTATTGAAATTCTAATCAACGCAAATCATATGTAATTTAGACCTCAAAACAATTCATTAATTTTGATAAGATTTAGTCAATATTATTTTTCTTGGGAAAAAATACCCTTGTTTACAACATACAATATAAAAAACGCATGAAAACAAGTAGTACAAAAAAAAACTAAATCAAATAGCCACATGCATAACAATTTATTCAAAGAACATCAAATCTAGGGTTTTTATAAACATAAAAAGTCTTCCCTAATTTTAAAACTTTGAATCAAATAACGCAAATAGCACACAAAATTATATGATCCGTAAAAAAACATGCACGTTCATTACGGATCTCCCACATACTCTTAACAATTGAATACTATGGATCGTAACCACACATGACATAACAATTAATTCATGCAAACATCTAAAGATAATTACCATATAATTTTAGGGTTTACAATTTTTTTTTAATAAAAAATTCGGCATAGCCGATTTTTTAAAAACAATAAAAACAAAAACCCTAATTTTTATAAAACCTAAAAAACAACATGTAATTTTTAACACAAATCAATATTAGTTAAAAACTTTAGATCTCGATAATTATAACATGTTAAAACGGCTCTCGATGCCACTGAAGGTTTATATAGTTCATAACAATTATTAAAAACCCTAATATGGATCAAAGCACACATAACGGAAGCGAATTAACAAGATCATAATCAATAACACAATTATAATTAATCGATTAGGATTACATATCTTTATCCTAGCGTAGATCCACAAGATAACGGAACAATCACCAATTAGGGTTTACCACAAACACCACCAGGATATAGTCTAAAGTAAGACTATATCACGTTCTTGTACACACGTAATACAACGAGCTAATCGTGATTCTAGCACGAACAAACCGAGCTTCCACGCTTATGGAATATCTACCCAACAACCCTAGAGAGGGGCTAGGACTAGATAATTTAAATAGTAAAATCGAAAACCAAAACCCTAAATTGAGGGGTGTTTGGCCGGCGACTAGAGCAAGAGAAAGAGGGAGAGAGTTGTGATTTATGAAGGCTAGGGGTTTGTTTATATAGCCCTTGAAAATCCTTGGTCTCCAAGTAATAAACTAATTAGGAAAGAAAATCTTTGATTTCCTTCCTTTTCCCCTCTTTGGCCGACGGTTCACAAGCCCACAAGGGGGCTTCCGTAACTTTTCCTTTTTCCTTCGTTTAGCTTCTATTTAATTCCATAACGGTCGTTTATACTTAACTTTTAATTATTAACGATCGTTAGTTAAGCTTTGGTTCGATTTAATAAATATAATAAATATACTTAATAAATAAATTAACCCTTTACGTAATGTGTGCAATCCCGTAATCCCGAGTTCGATCCTATCTCATGACTATTAATTTTAAGTCCATAAACTTTCATCATTTTGCCTGTTATTTCTTTCATATCAGCATCTCTACCTTCAACTTCTTCCATAACATCACCTTACTCTGATTCAACATCATATTCAACATCTTTGTTTAGATCTATTTGTTTAACCACATTCATAACATCATATTGAAGATCTTTGTTCAGATCTATTTGGTTTGTTGATGTCGGGTGGTGGTGGACGTGGTAGTGCGTTGATTTCTGACGAGTAGGATGCAGTGGTCGGGGTGGTGGTCGCGGGTGGTGGTCTGAGGTGGTGGTCGCGGGTGGATGTGGTGGTAGAGAGAAAAAGTGGAAATGTATGTGTTTTTTTAGAGAGAAAAAGATTATAATTAATGAGGGGTGAGTTGTTTGTTTTTTAGTTTTATATATGGTTGGTGGATTAAATACTAGCCATTGGATGAAATTAGGATTAAATAGCTTGAATGTGATCTTTTAATCTTTTTGTGGAATGAAACTTCACCTCTATATTAGATATATCCATATACATATTATTCAAAATTTGCTTTAGCTATGTGCATACCTGCTCTATGCAAGTTGCAAGTCAATTCCCATGCAAGGCTTAGCTTGTTACATATCATAGTGATTCTTAAATAACGACAGAAATCGAACCTAATCTACATTAACAAAATAATGTAATCAAATCAAATTAACTTAACAACAAACTAATACCATAAAAACTAGAAGAAAGTGATTAAAGGGCAGCGGGGGAGTGAAAAGTAATATTTGGCTTGTTATGCCTTTCAACCATAAAATCAGGAAGGTTCATATCATGTTTCTGCGCAAGCTTGTCAATCAACATTGACATAGTGGCATCTAGTGATCCGGCTGCTATTGCATCCCGTAGCAATGCTGTCGTTGCATGATCAATATCGTAACCAGCTCCATCCATTGAGTGTAAAAGCACCGCTACATCGTTATATTGATTGTTCTGTAGATATCCTGTGAGAAGAACACGGTAAGTAAAGCCATCTGGCTTGCAACCACTCTCTTGCATTTCACTAAACAACTTTATCGCATCATTTAGAAGACCTTCTTCAAAAGAAGCACGAATCAACAGATTATATGCATATTTTTGAGGTTTCAGACCTTTAACACTTATAGCACTAAAAAGATCCCTAGCCACTTTAATGTTACCACATTGGATTGCACCCTGAATAAGGTTAATGTACACAGAAGGATCTGAATTTAGCTTGCTATCACCCACCAAATGAAAGTAAGAGAGTGCCTCTTCCAGTCGACCCTCGTCGCAAAGAGTCGTTAGAATCCTTGTGTAAGTAACTAAATCCAGCATATGACCTTGTACATGTATATCATCAAGAATTTTGTGTCCCTCTCCAAAACGCCGAGCCGAGAACAAACGTTTTATCATGGTTTTGAAAAGGAGTTCACTGGGTTTGAAACCTTTTTCGCTCATTTGATAATAAATAAGCTTGGCCTCGTCCAACAGGTTACGCTTGCAGTAGCTCTCTATCAAAGTGTTATAAGTATCAATAGGAGGGACGAGATCTCTTGCCAGCATTAAATCATAAAAATACATTGCTTTGGTCATGTCATTATGCAAGCAGTGAGCTTTTACAAGTCTAGCGAGTGATAGTAGGTCTGGAACAATATCTTTTTCATGCATCAGGCCGAGGACAAGTTGAGCTTCATAGACGTTGCCTAGGCCGCATAAAAAGTGAAGTAATATGCAGAAGGTTTCCTCATCAGGAGAAAAGCCTTTATCCAAGGATTCTTTCAGCAACATAGAGGCTTCCCGCCATCTAAATAGTTGACAAATACCAATTAACAATGAGTTGTAAGTGAAGAGATCCGGTGAGATGCTACCCATTTCATTAAAGAGCGTAAGAGCCTTATCCGTCCTTTCTTTAGCCCATTTGACAGTAATATTACTGTGGCAATAGCAAAGCCCACGAATCATGACATTGTACATACGTAAATCCGGTTGACAAAGATTATGTTTGATGAGTTTGTTAAAAAACTCTTGTGCCTTATCAATCCTATCTTCACGAAAGAGGCCATCTAAGAGTTCAGTAAAAGTATGGACATCATGAACATTAGGACCTGCGCGCTTCAAGTTCCAGGCTAAGGCCGCAAAGGCATCATTGGTGTGACTCAATTGGCAGCAAGAGAAAACTAGAGCTTTGATAGTGTGATCATCAACAGAAACACCAAGGGAACATAACTGTTTGAAAATATCAAGTGAAGTAGAATAATGTTTGGCATTATTTAAAACACCCAAAATCTTATTGAACTCGACAACCTTAGGCAGAGGTCGTTTACGTTTCATTTTATCAAACAAATTCAAGGCATCATCTAATGACTGATTAGGAGAATTGGTGTGAATTTGTGAAGCTAAGAAAAGTGTCTTGTAAGGACCGAATCCTAGACCTAATTGGAATTCTGAAAAAGGGGCTTTAAGGAAAGTTCTGGTAGTATATTTACCTTTAAACTTGATGAAAGCATCGACACCAGATTTTGCCATGTTCGCCCTTCAACAGATGTGAAATGCTTCTTGTACTAACTTTGGTAGGGTTTAAAAACTAGACTTATCGCGTTTTTACACTTATCGTCTCACTTCAAGCGTTAAGCTCGCTAGCCTTTTAGAACCTTGTTTATAACTAGTTATTTATCAGTTAACTTAACTCTAACTAGCATAAGTAAATAAATATTATTTTTGCACAAGTAATATAAAGTAAAAAAAAAATAATTAAAAAAAAGTGAATTAAAATGTATAAAATTTATACCTTGCCATCACCGGACCGGAGCTAATGGCAAGGAAGTCGAAAGAGGGACTGAATGACGTCAGCACGTCTCTTATATTCGTTGCACCCTCCATTTGTAAATAAAACCCTAATTTTACCTTAATAACTTAATAAATTTGTTTAACGTTGTTGTAATATTGTGTGAGTTTAAGGTGTTGTGGTGGTGGTGGTTTAGCGGCGCGTTATTTTCTTGTTATGGCTTTCAAATAAGCAAGGAAAGAACCCTTTTGTGGTATGGACTGTTGTTAATCGAGTATTAGTACCGAACTGCCACCCAGCGAATGTTAACTCGGATAAACTTGATCGAGTTAATATTAAAATCATAAAATCTAACAAAATCAAGTGATAGGACGTCATGATAAATAGCAAAAGAAAAACGTTATGATTAAATATGCAAAACAAGTCAAATTGAACTTTCACCCAATGTTTTAAAAACCGGTTCGACCCGGCCGGTTCAACCGGTTGAACCGGGAACCGGAGTAATCACTGGGCCGTTGTGAGCCGAGTTTTCATAAAAAATCGAACCGGATTAAACCGACGGGTTTTGATCGATCCAGATCGACCCGTCGAACCAGAACCGACTGGTTCAACACAATCAAAAGAAAAAAAGAAAAATGATCTATATCAATTGATTTAACTAGATCTATTCCATGTGTAGTTGAATCATATGATTTTTAATCTTATAGACGTCCAAAAAAATATGATTCTTAATCTTATTAAAGATTCATCGATTGGAGTTTAGATCTATTGATAGATTGGACTTATTTTTGGAGAAGATTAGTGGCTGATAAAAATGATGAAAGTGTGTTTCTAACTTTTTGTTAAAGGAAATGGGAAGAAGGAAGGAAATGGGAAGAAGGAAGTGAGAGACGGTTGATTTAAAATGTTAGAATTTGATGTGAGATTAGTCAAAGTGAGTAAAGTGGAGTAAAGGAGTAGTAATACTTTTTGACATAACATGTGATGTTGGGTATAAAACTACTGTACTTGTTATTTTCTTTTTGTCATTACAATGATCAGGTTCTTATCTTTTGATATAAACTTTAAATATGAGTAATCTTTCTTTTGAGGTAAAACCGGTTTGACCCGGTGGTTCAACCGGTTGAACCGGTGATCCGGTGAACCGTTGATTTGGCCGGGTCGACAAAAAAACCGGGTTTTAAAACATTGCTTTCACCAAGCCGAGAAAACTGACCAAACATTGATTTTGCACGTCACGATATTTTAATATTCTTTAAAAAATGACTCACAAAGACAAGCAAACGGAATCATGATGTTCTTTAGCCCCTTCACAAGTCATATCCGAGAGCTTCTTTGGAAGAGTAATTTAGATGGGTGTTGTTTCTCAGCACCACCTACTTCAAAAGATTGTATGGTTGTTGGATGTACCTTGCAACGGAATCGACTTCGCAAATACTTTATTGGCCAGAAACAATTCTGGTTCGAAACTTATCTGAAATTTGGTGGTAATGTTCCATATTCTTTTGGTTTTCCTACGTTTCACGAAAACATATATATGCATTGTGTAATGATGGAAGACTAATAGATGAACAAGAATACTCTTTCCCGACTATGGAGACCGTTGTAGCTAAACCACCAAGTTGTGGTGGTTCTTCTTTCCTTGTGGAATGTGAGCAACATCTTTTGCTAGTAATCGTGGGTACCTTAGAAGAATCCGTCGATTTATTTAAGCTGAACGATTTTACAAAAGAATGGGAGAAATTAGATGGTTTAGGTAAGCGCACGATTTATATTGCTGATCATACATGTTTCTGTATTGAAGCCAAGACACCAGAAACGGAGAACAAGATATACTTTTCAGCATTACATAATGGGAAGATAGTGTTCTACTCGTTCAAAACATGCTGTTATCACAGATCAGATGGTAAAAACATGAAAGGAAGTCTCAGGGATTTCTTGGAAACTAATTATCATTGGCATCCTCATACTTGGATTGAGCCACGCTGGTCTTAGCTGAATTCTATGCTATCTCTTACTGTTAAAATCCTTGTCATAATCTGATATTCAAAAGTTGATAGGGACTAATGTTGCTATGTTTGATATTTCAGGGACTCAAGTGAAAGCTGGGTTATATATACGTTGAAGGGCTGGACTTGGGCTGAAGGCCCATTGGGTTTGGAAGAATAGCCGTTGCGTATAGTTTTGTTTATTTACCCTAACTCATTCAAAGTTAGGGTTAAGTTTGGTGTGTGTGTTTCTTGTGCAGCCATCAATGGCGTCCACACATATCTTTCTTCGTTTTCTGGGTTATTCATCTTGTTGATTATATTCATTTGCTTTGTAAAACTATTATCAATATAGATAATAGATCCACACCAGTTCTGAACTGTGGTGGATTTGATTTATAAACTCTCTCATTAAGTTATCTGTTTTCTATGTTAATAAAATGTAGATTTGTAAATCTATACTTATGATTTTAGAGAGAGAAAGAGATAGAAAGATGGTGGATTTCACACTTCTAGAGAGAGAAAGTTAAGAACAACTATGTGTAAATTATGAAAAACCACACCCTCTCCATCAAAGGAGAGGGTTTATATACCCAAGCCTTGTAATGGGCTTGGGCTTACACTTTTGGGCCGGCCTACACATGTTGTAGGCTAGGCTTGGACTTGTTTGATAAGTAAAGAAGATTAACTAAACTACGAGCTATTACATGGAGTATCGTTGGAGTGACCGATCCTTCTTAATACGTAAAACGTATTTCCAACAATCTCCCCCTAAGGGAGGTCACTCCAAACAAGGGCGTTACCCAAGTTACAATAATAAAATAAACCTAGCATACTATGCTTGTCTTGAGCTCGTAGTCTTCGTCTTTCTTTTTCTTTTTCTTTTCTGGTGAACATGCTGATGTGATCTTTGATATCAATCTTTGAGCATCAATCTCTTGCCTTGATCTCGTGCATCCATCACTTGTGATCTTCGCCTCTTCGTGACCTCACGTCCCACATACTTATACCTTCGTAATTCTTGAAAGCTTCAGAGTTTGATACAGCGGAAGGCTTCACTTTTAGGCTTTCTTGAATTAGATGAGGTATTAAGTGCATAAAGTATAAGCATGCGGGGACGACTTCTTCTTGGATTCCGCAACGCCACCGTCTTCAAATGCCGCAACATAAGTAGACACGAACGAAATGGCTTTGAACATTTCATTCTAAATCGGTAGCATTTTACCTCCGGTCGGTGAAGACCGTTGGACGATATTAGATATCGTACCCGTGACGGATAGTTTCAATTAAGTAACTTCCTGACAGGATTTCGCGGGTAAACCCGTTCTCTTTATTCGACCGTCCAAAGCTGACTGCGAACATAAAGAGTGAATCATTTGGATAATAATATCCGCATGATTTGAAGCCGTCAATTCATGTTCCTGGAACAAGTGAAATTCAATTAAGAACCGCACCATCGTTGCTTTCCAGTTGTCACGAGCTTGATTCGTATAGAATCTTGCAAGTTACCTACCAAGTGCTGTTTGAGGTTAACACTAGAAGGATTTCCACTCATCACCGTGAACACAAAGGTATCACTCTGAGTGTTCTGGCAAGATCACTGAGATATTGCGTAGAGGCCTGGAACGTGTTTAAATTCAGTTAAGAATTAAACAGCAGTTGCTTTCCAGTTATCACTAGTTTGATTCATAAAGAATCGCACGAGTCACCTACCATGAGCTTTTTGATGTTCGCTCAAGAAGGATTTCCATCTTCATTGTAAATACTTTCGTATTACTCGGATGTTCAGGCAAGATCATGAAGATTTTGCGTAGGACTCTTAAAATCTTTCTTACTTTTCACAGTGTGTGAAGAAGCAAGGAAATATGAAAGTGTGTCCTAATGAGATATTTTATGATCTCAAATGGCTCTAGACTCGATCGTGCACTTTGGATTTTAGTGATCGGAGGCTGGAGAGGAGTGCCACCATTTCAATACCAATTTATTCGGAGTGAATAAATCGATAGATAACGTGTTGTCTCCGTGTGATTAAAACAAATACCTTTTGAGAGATATCTGAGTTAGCTGGGATGGGTTGTGCATTGCATCACTGGGTCCATGATGTCTGTCTTCAATATCGAGAATCATTAAAATGATCTCAATAGCATATGTATTGACCCGGTTTCTGCCTAAAGTTGTAAGGAGGGCTTCTTTCTTTACACCCTTTATCTTTACAATTCTTTTTCATTCTTCAACCCCTTCAATGCTTACCAATACGTCATAACTAGCACCTTGTTGTGATTGTTCCAGTGCTAACTTAAGTACTTGGTCGGCATTCAGCTACGTTCACAATCTTTCTCCATCTTTCCTAAGGACTACTATTTCTAGCTATGGAATGTCCTTGGGAAGATTCCTCCGGTTCTGGAAGAATCATAGGACTTAACCTATCCTACCATCCTTATGTCACCACAATCTTCATCGTCGTGAAATAAATGGGTTTTGGGTAAGTAAATGTCACCATGAAAATCCATTTTGATATGCAAATCCGTTTTGCTCCCCCTTAACATATGCCACGATATTCGACAACATTCGCACATGTCGGGATGAGCCAGCACTTTTAAGTCAAACCATTTGTGATAATATCCCATATTAAATCACATTTTCTCCCCCATATTAAAAATATTAACCCAATCGATGTTTTTAATATCAATTGATTTAATGAAGTTTTAACAAAGGTTTTGGGAAGAAAAATGCAAGTCCATTTAATCTTCATGGTATCAAATGTAGGAGATATGATACCGATTTGTAACATGACCACATATTCACCATATTAAAAAGAATTGACAAGGTTGGACCTGATAGATGAGAACATCATATGATAAGATCAAATGGTTCTTGTCAGCATATGTTGGTCGCCTCGTCTCGTCTGAAGTCATCTCTTGACACCACGTGTACGATTGGTATTGTTGTCTTGACACCAACTTGTGAACTTGGCACGTTCGGCATCGAAGATTCTGAATGCTTGACAGTTGCTCCCCCTCAATTGTTGACCCGTGTTCTATCGAAAGAGCTGTAGTCGTCGGTTGAGTAGTTGCATCGTCGAGTATGTAGATACCAATTGTAGAAAGCATGGTTGTAGAGATGATAGCTTCATAAAAAACAAGACTTCTCTTGTTTTAACAAATAAATGCACTGAGGCGTACATAGATTTGTGTTAGACCAAGTTATAAAGTAAACTTGATCCCTTACAAGGTTTTAAAGTAAACCTTGCCCGAGAAAATTAATTCCCGTTGTGAGCCAAAGCTTTCATGAGAAATACTTGGCTTTAATGTGAAAACCGGGTTGCAGTCAGAAATAACTACAAGCCATTTAGGCATGTTTAATGAAATATTTACAACTTTTGTACGAACTCTATTTATGGCGCCGTGTCGATATTAATCAACATTTCTAAGGCCGTAAATATTATCGTACCAAAAGACATGCCTTAGAAAAATAAAGTAAAAATATTTTTGGATTTTTCTAAATTTTTCAATTTTTATGGTTTTTATATGGTTTTATATTTTTGTATTTTGCTTTTGTGGATAAAAATATAAACAATATATACAAATGATCACCAAGGATACGGAGAATAGTTTTACCACTACTATTCTTTCGCTTCATCTGCTAGTTCCTTTAGAGTTTCAGGCGAGAAAGTTCTCATTCCTAGCTTGTCGGCCAAAAATTCAATTCGAGCGCGATCTAAAGCCTTCGTGAAAATATCCGCCAATTGATACTCAGATCGGACAAAGTAAAGCTCTATTACTCCATTTTCCACTTGCTCCTTGATGAAATGGTAGCGAATGTCAATATGCTTCGACCGGGAGAATTGAACGTTGTTGCAGCATAAGGCAATTGCACTCTTGTTGTCACAGTACATCGGAATCTTGTTGAAACCTAGACCATAGTCGGTTAATTGCGATCTCATCCAAAGAATTTGAGCACAGCAACCGGACATAGCTATGTATTCTGCTTCCGTACTTGAAATTGCAGCGCTTTTCTGCCTTTTCGATGCCCAACTGATTAGTCGATCTCCTAGTAGTTGCAAAGTTCCACTCGTGCTACGCCTTGTATCTTGACAACCCGCGTGATCCGCATCTGCATATGCCATTAGTGCAATAGAAGAGTCCTTCGAATACCAAAGTCCCCGATTAATGGTTCCTTTAAGATATCGAAAGATCCTTTTAACAGTAGCTAAATGTAACTCAGTAGGCCTAGTTTGATACCTGGCGCACATACATATAGCAAACTGAAGATCAGGTCGACTGGCTGTGATATACAGAAGAGTACCGATCATTCCACGATAAAGTGTCGGATCAACGGCAACTCCATGTGGATCTGCATCAAGCTTAGTTTTCTCCACCATTGGAGTGTCCACGGGGTCGCAAGATTCCATCTTATATTTCTTAAGCGATTCAAGGGCATACTTGGATTGATTGATAAAGATGCCTCTTGGACTCTGAGATATCTGAAGACCTAAGAAGAATGATACCTTGCCCATCATTGACATCTTAAACTTGGAAGACATGAGTGTCCCAAACTCATCCGATAAGGTTTGGGTCGAGGCTGCAAATATAATATCATCAACATATATTTGTACCATAATCATATCTTTACCTCGTTTCTGAATGAACAGCGTGGGATCCACCTTGCCTTTTGCGAAGCCTTGAGTAATGAGGAATTGTGACAATAGATCATACCATGCACGTGGAGCTTGCTTCAACCCATAGAGAGCCTTCTTAAGCTTGTACACATGATTAGGATAATTAGGATTCACAAAACCATCCGGCTGTTGAACATAGACTTCTTCCTTGATTTCACCATTAAGAAATGCCGTCTTCACATCCATCTGATAGACGATCATATTCATATGGGCTGCATAAGCGAGGAATAGTCTAATAGCTTCCAAACGGGCAACAGGTGCAAAGGATTCCATAAAGTCGATGCCCAATAATTGCTTGTATCCACGAGCTACTAGTCGAGCTTTGTTCTTCAATATTCCGCCTAACTCATCGAGTTTCACCTTGTAAACCCATTTCAAAGTGAGTAACTGCACTTGATCCGGGCATGGGACAAGTTCCCAAACATCAAGACGTATGAATTCGTTAAGTTCTTCTTGCATAGCTTCTATCCAACAGGATTGAGTAAAATCTTGTTGCCATGTCTTAGGTTCAACTTCAGTGAGAAAAGCATCAAAGTGACAAAACAGTGCACTTTCTTGTAACTGACTTCGTGTGGATACTGGACGATTAGGGTCACCAATAATAGAATCTATAGGATGATCCTTTGTCCACTTGCTGTCATGTTCACGAATCCGTGGATTGGAGTAAACTGTAGAAGGAGCTTCCTCTGAGGTGGACGACCCGGCTTGATTAGGGTCGGGAATAGATACACCAAAGAATGGAAGTTCACGCATTTGAGCGAATTCCAAATCGTGATCATCATCATCCTCTTCATCATCAATAGGCATGACATGGGTAGTTGAAACATGTGTTGGTTGAGAATTACTTGTTGAAGGTATATCTTGACCAATTGTTGGTGCAGATGTATCTGATTGTGCAACGGTTGCTGGAGCGACAACTTCGGTTACCGGAGCTATTACTTCAGGTTCTGGAGCAACAATACTTGGAGGAGTAAAGAATTCATCAAAGAACGGTTGAAACAACGTATCCCATTCCTTCCTAGTAGGTGGTGTAAATGATGATGAAGTAGGGTTGTTTGGGACAAGACCAGAACTAATATTACTGGGTCCCATTTCATGAAGTGCGGGTTCAGAGCTTCTTTGCTCAGAAGCCATTGCTGTCAGCTCATCAAAATCAACATTCATAGTTTCAATGATCTTGCGAGAGTTACGGTTGTAGATTCGGTATGCCTTCTTTGCGGGGGCGTAACCAATGAAAATACCAATATCAGCCTTTGGTTGAAGTTTTCCCAAATTGTCACCATCATTATTTGGATAGCAAAGAGAACCAAATACATGAAGATATGATAAATCTGGTACTTTTCCGTGGAGAAGCTCATAAGGTGTTTTACCATGGCGTTTACGAATTAGTGACCGGTTTTGGGTGTACACTGCTGTAGATACTGCTTCTGCCCATAAAAACAATGGAGCCTTTGCGTAAATTAACATCGTTCGAGCAGCTTCCATAAGTGTGCGATTTCGCCTTTCAACGACACCGTTTTGTTGTGGAGTGCGTGCAACGGATGTTTCATGAGAGATGCCAACTTCTTCATAATAATCACGCAAGTTTAGATTCACAAATTCGGTTCCATTATCTGTACGAATGCGTCGGACAGTAGTGTTGAGACGCACTTGAATCATCTTGAGAAATCTGATGATGAATTTAGGTGCCTCATTTTTTGCTTTAAGAAATTTCACCCATGTAAACCGAGAGTAATCATCGACAATGACGAGGATGTACTTTTTGCCACTAAGACTTTCAACACGCATTGGCCCACAAAGATCCATATGCAAAAGATAAAGTTTCTCTTGGTTGGTGTCTTCAGTCTTGGGTTTGTAAGACTTCTTAGTGCTTTTCCCCATTGTACACGCGGAACATAAATGATCCTTGTGAAATGATAGTTTAGGAAGACCACGAACAAGTTCGTTTTTCGCCAAGTGATTAATAGCGTCAAAGTTAAGATGAGATAACCGTCGATGCCATAACCATGACTTAGTCTTCGAAGCTTTGGAGAGAAGACATACGGGAGAAGCGGCCATCATGTCTTGTAGAGACAAAGTATACAAATTATTCCCTCGAGTTCCTTTCAATAAATCAACCCCTTCCAAATTACGAATGAAGCAGGTATGCTCTCGAAAAGCAACTTCTAGGTTTGCATCACAAAATTGTCCCACAGAAAATAAGTTGTGACCGAGACCTTCCACGTAATACACTCTTGAAATTATAACATTCCCAATATGATATTCACCATAACCCATTATCTTTGCAATATGATCATTTCCAAATCTAACCGTACCAAGAAACTTGCTGACGAAATTTCTGAGCTGAGAGCGATCTCCGGTCATATGCTTGGAGCAACCAGAGTCCAAATACCAGAGAACAATTTGGACCACCTGTTTTCAATAACAACAGTAGACAATGCATTGGAAACTATTGGTTCCGGAGTGTTAGCAGATACAGATATAGAATTATCAGAATTGCTAACATTTTTTAGAGCCTTAGATTTCCTGCGTTTTCTAATGTGAGTTTTAGCACTAACAGGTTTTACTGTTCCAACTTTCTTTGGTTTTGGATTATTTGCGGGCACTACAGTGGGAGTAGACCTATTTAAAGGGCACTTGGTTCCTACAGTAGTGTCGGTGTTCCTAGTTAAAGGACACGCTTGTGTTTTGGTAGCCTTGGTACTCCTAGTTAAAGGGCACGCTTTCTTCTCTGTAGTGGGAGTGATCCTAGTCAAAGGGCACATATTTCCTACTATAGTGAAAGTTCTACCAGTGGGGCGCCACATCCATCCAACTTGGGTTAACACTTTCCCAGTCGGTTTCCATTCTAATCCATTTTTCCGGGCATACATCTCATTCACATGGTCAATAAGGCAAGAATCATGACGACTAGAAAACATACATTCATTGCAATTCCAACATTTTAAATTAGAATTCACAGTAGGCTTAGAACGCTGCACAACCGCAGAGCCTTTAGGTTTAGCTACATGATTCTTTTTATTCAAAACAGAAATAACATTCCTAGGATGGGCTTCTACTTTCTTCTTCACTTGACTACTAGTTGGGGGCAAGATCCTATCATTCTTCTTGTTTCTTTTAAGCTTAGATCTTTGAGCCTTAGTAGTGGTGCTTACTCCTGTAGAAGGCAACACGGGAATATTAGAAGCTGGTTTTGATTCCGCCTTATCTTTAGTGACCAAAGTTTGAGATGATTTAGTCCTAGGGCCCTTGTTAAGTGGTGTGACGGCAATAAGGGTTCTTTTGATTGCACTAGAGGACGATGCTGAGATAGTGGCTGCGTTATCCACAACATTCTTACCTTTTAGAGTACGAAGTGTTTCCTTTAACTCAGCCAAGACCAGATTTTTATCACAAATTTGTTCCCTCAAATCAGATATTTCCACCGACTTTCGATTCAATTGTTCAATCAATGATTGATTCTGTGCAGTGGTATGAGCACATGCTGGCTGTACTGAATCGAAAAGTCGTGTATTTTTCTGTTTTAAGTTATCGACTTTGGACAATATCTTGGAAACTCGATTATCTAGATCAAGTTTAAAATTCTCAGCGGCCTCAAGTACGTTCACACAGTTAAGCTCCTTAGATTTCTCTATTTCTATCGCAAAGATTGAGCAACCTTGTCACTTGGCTGACGCTGTTTTGCTTGTAAATTCAATCGAAAATTCTTTTCAAAATTTGCATCATCGATATTAACACCTTCGAATGACGTTTCAAAGATTTCTTGAATAAATTGTTGCTTGCATTCAAGCGAAATACAATGTGTTTGAATCTCATCAAAACGTTTTGAAAGCGAAGAATATGAATCTTGAAGCTTTAAAAATTCAGCGTCAGATTCGTGACAAGTACTATCTACCACATTATCCACAGATTCAACATTATGCACAATAGAATCATTATCAACACTTGTATTCACACAGACAGAAACTATATCATGAGACATCACTTGATTCAGAAGCAGATCATTATGGCGTGAAACCCGTTCTATTTCAAGTAAACTGTTTTCATAAGCATCTTCCATTTCATTGAAAACACGTCTAACTTCTTCTATTTCCAAAAACAAATCTTGATCAATATTACGAAGACAAGCTTTAACATTCTTTACAAACGGAACAATTTCATCTCGAAACGCAGCTCTAGTGTGCTCAAAGTTCCATTCACCTTCCGTTATGGCCGTGGCCGTCGTACGTTCCAAAATGACCTTGTCAAAATCGGCTAAGTGTTGGTGAACCGTATTTAAGTTAACGGACGCCTTACTTACCGGTGGAATTAACTTTGTTAAATCCTTTTTGACGAGTGTAGGAGACGTACTAGGAAGGTTTTCACTTGACAAACTTTGGGGCACAAGAACTGTTAATTCTGCTAATTCCTTTTGTAAGCGAATGCGTGTCTTTTTCGAAAATTGATCTTTGTTATGTTGATCATAATCGATTGTATGGAATTTTGAAAGCATTTTAGAATGAGTTTCATCCCCAAGTGATTGTGTCTCCTCAGTACTACGAACAAAAGGTGCTTCTTTCGATTTTCCAATTATGGTCATGTCATAAAGACCGGGAATATATTCCTGAGCTTGTTTTGCATAACCGGGATTAGGTGGTAAATCTTGAAGACGTTTAAGTTCGAATTCTTTAAATGATTTAGTTAAAAGATGAACCTTTTCTGTGGAAGCGTATTGTTTTAAAAGCTGTTGTTCTTTGAATTTAAGAAGTTTGGTAGCATTAATTTCTGATTCAACCTTTTTAGATTCGAGAGTTTCGAAATCCTTTTTAAGTTTCTGAAAATCATTGACAACCGACTCCTTTTCTTTTAATTCATTAGAAAGATTAGCTTTTAATGATTCTATTTCTTTCAAGTGTTCAATCTTTTCAAAACGAAATTGGTCAAATTCAGAACATGTTATTTTCTCTTCTTGAGGGATCATTTCAAAAGTTTTGACCTTTTCTTTATGCAACGCAAGCTCAGCAGTTAGGGTGGAATTCGTATCTACGGATTGTCTGAGGGCCATATGCATTTGATCAATAATATGTTTAGGCACCATGACCAAATCATGTTGAGCATAAGATTCCATACCCGTCGCAGCATTTGGTTGAGGTTCACTCAAATGTGTAGAATTGGGTACCACATCATTTGAGTTACTAGTTCCCGAATGCTGTTCGAGGTTGTCATTTTCATGCCCAACTTGATGTTGGTTATCATCAATATTATTGGATGTGGTTGGTACCTCACTGATGACATCAGAACCGTAGTGAGAGAGATTAGCAACGAGAGCAGCTTGGGCAGAGTGAATGTCATCACAATCTGAATCGTATGCATCAAGATCGTCCGCTTGATAAGCTGCATTAGAAGTGGAAACGACTGCAATGCCTTCAGTATCTGCTGCCCCTGGGTCTGCAAGAAATGCTAACTCCTCTGAATCCAAAATCTTCCCCTTAGACTGAGCATCAACCAAATACATCTTTTCACGAAACCATGCATCATCCCTTCTCCTTTTCGGCTGAGTGCATTCCCTAGCCATATGACCTTGTCCTCGGCAATTGTAGCAAGTCACAACCTTCTTAGGACCAATAGGACTCCCATTTCCACTAGCTTGAGCATTCACAGCTTGATTGTTCCCAGTCCTTATAGGAGGTCCATATGAATTTTGCCTTCCCTGAATAGGTTGCACCGTCACTTGACCATCTTGAACAGTGGCTTGTTGTCGAGGATTTGATGAGGTGCGGAGCTGATTGTTTGTTGGTGGAAATCCTCTAATTGCAACAAGTTTTGACAAGTAGGCGGTGAGATGGTTTAAAACATCAGCTGGCGTATCATTTGGAGTAAAGACCGGTACTTGGATTGGTGGAAGTTCATTAGAGTAGAAAGCTTGTGCTGGTTGTGCTTCAATTGGAAAATATCCTTGCTGAGGAGTATAGCCCAATGGAGAAGTGTTGGCTTGTGATGGTGATGTTTGATATGGTGGTTGCTGTTGAAAAGCTTGTTGATGAACACTTTGTTGATATTCTTGCTGTGGCATCATTGGTGGTTGATAAGATGGTTGCTGTGGTTGCTGATAGATGTGTGGTGGTGGCTGCTGCAAGTATGATGGTTGTTGATAAGTATAAGCCATGTTTTGTTGAGAAGCATACATTGCAAGTGGATCATGAACTTGAGGTGTAGACAACCGAGCCTCAATCACATGGCATTCATGTTGTTGAAGAAAAGCTTGCAGTTGATCCACATTGGTGTTATGCAAATCCTTAGCCAATTTAACATCCGTCACGTATTTTTTCCATTCCGGAGGAAGAGTGTTCAAATACTTGGTGTTCAATTGAAAGGTAGGAATTGCCATGCCATAGATGTTAAGCTCATTCAACAATAGGGTAAATCTCAGATAGTAATCATTGAGAGTCTCCCCTGGCACATAGGCAAACTTATCAAAAGTATCATAAAGCTTACACTCTCGTTCTTGTTTAGTTAACGAGGTGCCTTGCATTAGAACACGAATTCTATCCCATAACTCTTTGGCAACTTTATGTTTGCTGACGAGTTTGTAGACATCTGGAGGAAGAGCTTGGAGAATGATGTTTGTAGCATACTTATCACATTTATCTTGAATCTTCATATCTCCAGTCAACTCACCCGTTGTGCGAGGACGAGTGGTCGTGCCTTCCGTCACAGTACCATAATCTAATGGTCCATTGAGCACCGATGCCCAAATTAGATGTCCATTCTCCTTGTTCAACATATAAAGTTCCATTCGGGAAGCCCATTCCTCATACATAGTCTTCACCAACATTGGTGGACGATTATCCGTACCCGAGAGGATGGACTTATCCGTAAGAGATGTATACTCCATTTCAATAAGTTAAGATTTACAAAGTTGATCGAACAATGAAATAAGGTTAAGTATTTTTGTGTTGTTGTGAGTTAAAACCGAGAAACAATGTTAAAATCCCCTAAAATATGTTCTCGATAAACCAAAAATTCCAAGTCAAAATTACACACGATTCGAAATTTTTTATGAAAAAATTGTGATTATCGGAATGTTGATCGGAATGTCAGATCGGAATACCAGATCGGAATGTCAGATCGTAATACCAGATCGGAATGTCAGATCGTAATACCAGATCGGAATACCAGATCGTAATGTAACACTGTCGGAATGATGATGGTATCGGAATGCCTAGATCGCAAAGCCCTATCGGAATGTTCAGATCGCAAAGCCTATCGGAAAGTTCAGATCGCAAAGCCTATCGGAATGATTCAGATCGCAAAGTGGCTGTCAAAATTCGAGCAGAGTAACGACTTAACAAACCTTCCTTATACCCGTCGGAATCTCAGATCGCAATAGCTATCGGAATGATTCAGATCGGAATAAGTGATAAAAATCCCACGATCGCAATGTAGAAACCAATCCCTTTCCGATGGACGGTTATTGCGATGGAAGCCCAAGTACAAGTTGTACTTTCTGATGGATGGTTCTGCTTAAATTTCGGAATGAAGAACAAAGCCTTTTTGCACTTTTGATCCAAGAAAGATGATGTTTTAACGAAAACCAATATACCAAGAACAGTTAACACGAATCCCTATGTTATACTTCTTGAAATCACGAACAAACACAAAAAAATTTTGATGATTCGGCAAGATGAACTCAAAAAGCCACGAAATGCTTATAAGAACATACGAATCACACAAACAAACCTATGTTTCATCCCAAGCTCTGATACCATTTGTAGATTTGTAAATCTATACTTATGATTTTAGAGAGAGAAAGAGATAGAAAGATGGTGGATTTCACACTTCTAGAGAGAGAAAGTTAAGAACAACTATGTGTAAATTATGAAAAACCACACCCTCTCCATCAAAGGAGAGGGTTTATATACCCAAGCCTTGTAATGGGCTTGGGCTTACACTTTTGGGCCGGCCTACACATGTTGTAGGCTAGGCTTGGACTTGTTTGATAAGTAAAGAAGATTAACTAAACTACGAGCTATTACATGGAGTATCGTTGGAGTGACCGATCCTTCTTAATACGTAAAACGTATTTCCAACATAAAAGTACTTTGAATCATTAGATCTTGCTTTTCTTCATGGTATCAGAGCCAGGTTCACGAATCTGACTTTGTTATTGTGTAAAAAATTTGTTTTATAAAACTTTGTAGAATCTTGATAACCTATGAATCTATGAAGTGGGTTGAAGATTCCTAGAGAGAGAAACTAGTGAGAGAAAGTGAGAGAGAAACTATGTGTTTTTTATTCAAATCAAAATATGGAATGTCAACAACCAACCCCTTTCCATGGTGGAAAGGGGTATTTATATCCAAGGCCTATATTGGGCTTGGGCCAACCCATGACAAGCCCATGGGTCGGTTTCTTACTTAACTTAATAAGTAACACTAACTACGAGCTATTACAACATAAATAATATTGTGGAGTGACCGATACTTCTAATATACGTTAAAACGTATTTCTAACAATCTCCCCCTAAGGGAGGTCACTCCACGTTACAAAGTTCTAAACCTAGCATACTATACTAAGTCTTCGTTCTTCAGCTCGTAGTCTTTTCTTCTTTCTTTTTGTTGTGAATATTTTGATTTGATCTTTTAGGCTTTGGCTTGAGAGCATTGTTCTTTTGACCAATCACGTGCGATCTTTGCCGTCTTGTGAATCTTGCCTCCTCGTGACTCCATGTTCCACATACTTATGTCTTTTTGTTGAATTCTTGAAAGTTTTAGAGTTTGGTACAGCGGAAGACTTCATTTTGTACTTTCTCGAATTTTGCTGAACTTTGATGCAGAAAAACATAAGCATGTGGGAACGACTTCAACAGGTACACCGCAACGCCACCGTCTTCAATTGGTACACAGCAACGCCACCGTCTTCAACAGGTACACAGCAACGCCACCGTCTTTAACAGGTACACAACAAAGACACGAATAAAATGGCTTTGACATTTTATTCTAATTCGGTAGCATTTTACCTCCGGTCGGTGAAGACCGTTGGACGATATTAGATATCGTACCCGTGACGGATAGTTTCAATGAAGTAACTTCTTGACAGGATTTCGCGGGTAAACCCGTTCTCTTTATTCGACCGTCCAAAGCTGACTGCGAACATAAAGAGTGAATCATTTGGATTAAAAATCCTTATGATTGAAGCCATCAATTCATGAAACCTGGAACAAGTGAATTTCAATTAAGATTTTCACCATCGTTGCTTTCCAGTTATCACGAGCTCAATTCATAAAGAATCTTGCACGTCACCTACGTGCTGTTTGATGTTAACACTAGAAGGATTTCCACTCGTCATTGTGATCAATAAAGAGTCACTCTGAGTGTTCTGGCAAGATCATAAGATAATGCGTAGAGGCCTGGAACGAGTTTAAGTTCAATTAAGAATTAAACCACTGTTTCTTTCCAGTTTTTCACAAGATTGGTTCTAAAAGAACCGCACGTGTAACCTACCATGAGCTTGTTTGATGTTGGCTCAAGCAGGATTTCCATCTTCATTGTAATACTTGCGTATTACTCGGATGTTCTGGCAATATTACAAGAATACTGCGTAGGACTCATAAAAATCTCTTACTTTTCACAGTGTGTGAGAAAGCAAGGAATAAATGCAAAGTGTCCTAATGAGACTTTTGATGATCTCTTGGCTCTAGACTCGATAGTGCGTTTTGATTTAGTGAGCGATGGCTGGAGAGGAGTGCCACCTTTTCAATATCAGTCTATTCGGAGTGAATAAACCAATAGATAACGTGTTGATCTCCGTGTGATTAAAACAAATACCTTTTGAGAGATATTTGAGTTAGCTGGGAAGGGTTGTGCATTGCATCATTGGGTCCATGATGTCTTTCTTCAATATCGAGAATCATTAACAAAAATGATCTCAATAGCATATGTATTGACCCGGTTTCTGCCTAAAGTTGTAAGGAGGGCTTCTTTCTTTACACCATTTATCTTTACATTTCTTTTTCATTCTTCAACCCCTTCAGTACTTACCAATACATCATCACTAGCACCTTGTTGTGATTGTTCCAGTGCTAGCATCAGTAATTAGTCGGTACTCAGCTACGTTCACAATCTTTCTCCATCTTTCCTAGGACTTCTAATTCTATCTAGGGAATTGTCCTTGGGAAGATTCCATCGGCTCTGATGAATCATTGGATAAACCTATTCCTACCACCCTTTTGTCACCACATTCATCGTGAATTAAGCGTGTTTTGGGAAGGTATAGCCACCATGAAAAATCTTTGAAAATCACTTAAGGTACTTGTGATATTGAAATCAAAAGTTTTGTACCTTAGGTGTTTTGTTCATCAAAAACGCTCCCCCTTAACACGTGCTTTACACATATTAAGTTGGATTATCATTAAGTCTTTTTCATCTTTTAGCCAAGTATCATTTAAGTCTCCTTAATCCCATTTTCTCCCCTTATCCGAAATGTTAACCATTAATATTTGGGATATTGAATGGATTAACCGGTCTTTGGGTAAAAATGAAATCGATATTTGGCCATAGAACATGTTAATGCTCCCCTTAAATTAATAAGGGATAGTTGTAGTGCTTTAGTATGATATATTTTGAAAGATTTAGAATCTCGTGAGAAATTCTTGAAAAATTATCATACCTTAACACTACATCAAGCCGTAAAAGCACAATATTCACAAATTTACATATTCACAATTAAAAAAACCAATATAGAGTAGACCTGAAATGTACGAACCATTAGATGGATCGCTGCAGTAACTTGTGGTGCACTCCATATGGTCTACCACCAACGAATCTTTCTAAGCTCCTCATCAATCTACGTTCCCGGAGCTTTTGATCAATCTTCTTGATCACATACTTCGCCATTTGCCGATAACCCTGATGCCAATCCTCAGTCATCTCTGGTAAAGACCCACCCGAATTAAGATGCTCCAACTTTCCTCTGACGTATATGAGAGTCCCATCACTGTACTTATAAAGCTCACCCACCCTCATAAACTTCATTATCCCTCGACTGTTCAAGTAGAAAATCCCGTAACTCAGAACAGAAATGTCGGTATAGGGACATCTTGTGACATGTTGAGGTAGAACTTGATTCACTGGACGGGTTAGGTTTAGCTTCCTTTGGTAGCTTTCAACTCCCAATTGAAGATCTTCAACTCGTTTCTTGATAACAACGCTTCGTGTGAACATACGAAGTGCTGTATTCAAGGCAATGATGTCTTCACGAGCAATATGGGTGAGTTGATCCCGGGTCATCATAAGCAACATGTCTTCGATATCCTCAAGGCGAATGATAGAAAAAATCTCCCTGCTGGATTTTGTATTCTCTGTCATCCTCCCTTTTTAGACGAATCTCCGTCACATGATAATAGCCATTCTTGGCTTCAGTTTTCAGTCCCAAAATGCTGGAGATGCGAATATCGGATATAACGTTGCTTCCTGAATTGGCTAAGCAGCAACCTCTGTACGCCCTTCAGACTCGTTCGTCCCAATGAGATGCACCTATAACAGCATACATATCATAATTACGAGTTACCTTTGGGACCCGGAGTCGGTTTACCTTTTCCTCGATCCAGGGTATTGTCCCCCAGTTGGCAGCTTTCAACAAGGTCAGGGAGGTTGCGTACTTTGATGAACCCTTGAGGAGATACTCAAGATCATAGGTGACGAAGAAGTCGAGAGCGATTTGATTATCTTGAGAAGGATCAAGTGGAGGTGGAGCTCTTTCTGATTCATGGAGGCCTGGCCTTTGAACGGTGTTAAGAGCTTTCAGGACCTCGTCAGCATAATACTCGAACTCCGTTCGGGTTAACCTGGTTTTGGTGCGAATTCTCTTATCCTTTAACGCTGTCTTCACCAAAGACGGAGTGACCGAAGATTTATACTCATGAGCCAGAAATGCACACAAGTCAATCGGACTACGGATACGAAGATATAGAATATCTCTGTCAGCGTCTGTGATTGGATCATATTTAGCAGCTGCCGTGATCCAAGCTTGTGGCGGTGTAGTCTCGTCAATCTCCAATGTGTCTGCCCAGTCCCGTGTGCTTGACTCAGGAACAGTAGATTGTGGTTCTTGTTGTAGAGGAGTAGATACATGAACACGTGCTGGTTCTGATTCAGGCATCTCGGCGGTGTCATGAACAGGCGAGTGTTGTGCAGCTTCAGGTTCAGTTACCGACTCTGCAATCACAGGAGCAACAACAGAACTAACAGGGTTAGTGGTAACATGTATAGACACAGCAATAGATGTACCGGGAATCGATGACGCCGTAGTAGCATTCACATCATGGCGCCACTTGGATGTCTTGATTCCGTTGAGGTGGATTTTTCCTTCTGCGCAACATCTTTTTGAGACTTGGTACCAAACTTAGATGGTTTCTTTGTGCTGGCTACCTTGTCCCCCTTTTTAGGCTGTTTACCATCATCATCCTCATCGTCACCATCGTTGCTTCCCTTAGCACTCTCCTCATTTCCATCACCACCATCATCACCATCATCATCATCATCCTCATCATCATCACCACCATCATCACCATCATCATCATCTTTTTCTTCTTCTTCTTCTCCTTCTTCTTCCTCTTCTTCTTCACCAGTACCCTCTTCCTGTTCACTATCATCTTTTTCCTCCTCAGGCAGAATGTGGTAAGGTACCACACTTCCAAACATTTTGAACAGCCGATCATCCTCCATGATTGCTTCATTCAGTGATTTATAGAGTGTCCGTTGAATCTTAGATTTATCAAAAGATCCAAGTTCCCTCATACGAGCTTTGAGGATCTTCTTTAATTCAAAATCCGTTAAATCATAGGCAATTTTGTAGGCAGATTCAGAAGGATTGGATGACTTGATCATCAAGTTATCAGCCGCGAGTGTCTTCAACTCATCACGCAGTTTTGGCATAATGGACTCAACGGATTCTTTCACTCTCTCTTCAACAGAAGCTTCAAGTGTTTCTTTTTGCTCCTTGTATTTATCCCTCATAGCTTGAAGTCTCGTGATTCGTGCTGCATACTTATCAGCTTCAGCCTGCTTGACCTGAGCTAGTTCTTCTGCATGAGTTTTACGTGTTAACTCCATCTCTGCAGCGAACTTAGCAAGCATCTCTTCTTGGGCTTTCTTTGATGCTTCTTCACTTTGCACTTGTCTAAGTAGCTCTTGGCGAAGTTCATTCATCTCTCTTTTTTGATTATCCGTGTGTTTATCCAACATTTCTACCATTACAAATGCAGCCATTGAAGATGATGCAGAGCTACTCTGAGTTGGTTGAAGAGGCTCGGTTGTGACTACAGTACTAAGGATGGAAGTTATTGGAGGTGGAAGGAATGGTGTTGAAACCAGTCGGGTTGGTAAGAGCTGTATTGGTGGAGGTTGAGTTACTAAAGGCTGAGTAGGTACCATGATTGTAGGAGCACCAGACTCCTTTTCAACACTTGCTGAAACGGGGATGGATGTCTCCTTCGAAGTAGAATACCATTCAGGTGATCCAAACTCATCAATATCCTCTGGCTCCTCGTACTCTTCTTCAATATTTATCTGTGCACCCGAACCACTACCTCCCGTGTCTTTCCTACTCCTTTCAATAGCTATCTTCATTAATTTTCTCTCAGCCTTGTCAAGAGTAGGATCATCAACATCTTCTTCGTCGCGGAGAACTAACTCATCAACCGTACCCTTTCCCTTCTTAACCTCAGTCTTCTTCTTCTTGGTTTTGGGTTCAGATAAAGCAGCTGGTTGCTTGCGTTTACCTTTACTCTTGACCGTAGTAGACGAGTCTTCTCCTGTCTGAAGGCTTGCTTTTAGCTTCTTGATTTCTAGTAGCAGTAGTTTGTAATCAGCAGAAGCTTTAATTTTATCCGTTAGAAGATAATCGGGAATAGGACCAGGAATAACACCACTAGATGGTCCTTCATGCCTTAGATCCACAGTGTGATCAGCCTCTTCAGTGTGATGACGACTTGCTGCACGCTTATCAATAGAGACATCATTCTTCATAAAATAGTTAATAATAAGCTTGATAAACCGAGGGTAAGGAAAGAAATTAGTCTTCAGCTTCTTGTTTTGGAAGAGTTGAAAGTTAAATTCTTCCCACATCAATAATGCATAATCTGCATTTGAGCCTTTGTACATGCCATAGAAGATGTTCATGATTGGACTACGCAAAGCATCATGCCCACTGTTTTTAGGTGTAAGACATCTACTGAGAATACCCAAGATTGCTCTCCAAGGTTGACCTACTTTAGCGGTGGTAAACTCAGACACAACTCGTATGTCAGAACATCCAAGAGCCTCGAACATCTCCATGAGTTCATCTTTAGTGGGATCCCTCGAAAATGACATACCTTTGGGTGTATCCCGTATTCCAAATATCTTACGGAAGTCTGAAACTATGAGTGTCTGTTGCTTGTTGTCGAGAGTGAAGGTGATCTTGTTTGAAGTACTCTCCTTGGTAGCCCAGAACTCATACATGTAATCATATGGCACCGAGGCAGTACTCCTTAAAGCATTCTTAAAGTGAGAGTGATCAAGGATTGCTATGGCTACTTTAAATCCATGGTGAGTGGATTTTGAGACTTGCTTCAGCCGGTAATTGTTTGGTATGAACTTGAGTGTTTTTGCTTCGGCAATTGCGGCTGTTCTAGCATCTTGGAGTGCTTGTACTGTTGGATTAGTCATCGTATCTGCTTAAGATAAGACATAAAAGGTTGATGCACAAAAAATATATAGATATACATCATTATGACTTTTAAGCATAATACATTTCAACAAGTACTTATAACAGGCAAACAATTATCAATCAAATAACCCTTCATCCGGAACTCTTCATTCGGAACTCTTCATTCGGAAGTCTTTATTCGGATGTCCTTCATTCGGAACTCTTCATTCGGAAGTCCTTCATTCGGAACTCTTCATTCGGAAGTCCTTCATTCGGAACTCTTCATTCGGAAGTCCTTCATTCGGAACTCTTCATTCGGAAGTTCGTCCGGAACTTCTTCATTCGAAAGTTCATCCGGAACTTCTTCATTCGGAAGTTCATCCGGAACTTCTTCATTCGGAAGTTCATTCGGAACTTCTTCATTCGGAAGTTCATTTGAAACTTCTTCATTCGGAAGTTCATCCGGAACTTCTTCATTCGGAAGTTCATTCGGAACTTCTTCATTCGGAAGTTCATTCGGAACTTCTTCATTCGGAAGTTCACTCAGAACTTCTTCATTCGGAAGTTCATTCGGAACTTCTTCATTCGGAAGTTCATTCGGAACTTCTTCATTCGGAAGTTCACTCGGAACTTCTTCATTCGGAAGTTCATTCGGAACTTCTTCATTCGGAAGTTCACTCGGAACTTCTTCATTCGGAAGTTCATTCGGAACTTCTTCATTCGGAAGTTCATTCGGAACTTCTTCATTCGGAAGTTCACTCGGAACTTCTTCATTCGGAAGTTCATTCGGAACTTCCTTCATTTGGAAGTTCATTCGGAAGTTTGTTCAGTCTTGTTCATCCGAAAGTCCTAAACCGTCCCCTATGAAAGATTATTCTAAGCGCGATAGTGAGTGTTAAGGCATTCTAAGGCAACTAAACACATTCTAAGGACATTCCGAGTAAAACCCACTTAAAACCCTAATCAATTAATCCCTAATTAGGCAAACGAACCCTAATTAGATTAACCTTAATTCACGAATTAACTAAGTGGATTTAAATGAGATAGGCGAATTAGAAATCAATGATATGATGTTAGTACCTTGTTTGATCGAATGAAACGGATTGGACTGGATTGACTGATTAAACCTCGTGTGTGAGAAAGCTTGAGTGTGTGTTTAATGGCGGCAAGAAGGAAAAACCTAAACAGTGAAGAATACAAACTAAAAGGGACGGGGGGTTTGGTTTTGACTTAGGTCAAATTTTAACAATTTTCACAAATGTCACCTTAAGTCCCTATACTTTTCTATTCTTTTCCTTTTTATTCCTTGTCTTTTCTAATCTCCCTAACTATTGTTAAATTTCGCCAACTTAACCTTCACACAACTTTAAGCATCGCAACCTATTAGCAAATCTCCAAGATCTTAAAGCAATTCCTATCACATTGAACGAGCACAAGTCGTATTGTAAAGCAAGACCACTCATAAACCATTTAGCCAATTAATTTTCCTCGAAAACTTTTGAAGACCTTTTTGATGACGAAGACGATTTAACATTTTCTCCCCCTTAAACGATGACCCGTTTTCTATTTAAAGAGTTGTAGTCATTGTTTAACGAGGCACATAATGATGAAAACATTTCCAATTAATGTCTTGAAAAGATTGATTCGTGGTGGCAATAAGATTTCTCTTATTTTGACAAATTAATGCACTGAGATGTACACTAACTCGTGTTAGACCAAGTTGTAAAGTAAACTTGATCCCTTTGCATGATTTGGCTTGTAAATCATGCCCGAGAAAATTAATTCCCGTTGTGAGCCAACGTTTTCCAAGGAAATACGTGGCTTTAATATGAAAACCGGGTTGCAGTCTGAAATAACTACAAGCCATAATGGGCATGTTTTAAAAATGTACAACTTTTATACGGACTCTATTTATGGCGCCGTGTCAATATTGATCGACATTTCTAAAGCCGTAAATATTACCGTACTAAAAGACATGCCCGATTTAAAAAACGAAAAATATTTTTGGTTTTTCTTGATTTTATAATTTTTATGGTTTTTGTAGGTTTTATATTTTTTATGGTTTTTCTTGGTTTTATATTTTTTATGGTTTTTCTTGGTTTTATATTTTTGTATTTTTCTTTTTGTGGTTTATATATATACGATAATATACATGATCACGAACAAAGGATACGCCTGAATAGTTTACCATCACTATTCAGCTGATTCTTCTGCCAATTCTTTGAGAGTCGCTGGAGTGAATGATTTCATGCCAAGCTTGTCGATCAAAAACTCGATTCGTCCTCGATCTAAGGCTTTGGTGAACATATCTGCCAGCTGATACTCAGTGGTGACAAAATACAGCTCGATCACTCCGTTCTCCACCTGCTCTTTAATGAAATGGTAGCGAATGTCTATGTGCTTGGCCCGGGAGTGTTGAACGTAGTTGCAGCAAAGGGCAATGGCGCTCTTGTTGTCACAATACATCGGGATTTTGTTGAATCCCAAACCGTAGTCAGTTAATTGTGATCTCATCCAAAGGACTTGAGCACAACAACCGGACATAGCGATGTATTCAGCCTCCGTGCTAGAAATTGCAGCGCTTTTCTGCCTTTTTGAAGACCAACTAATCAATCTGTCTCCAAGGAGTTGCACAGACCCAGAAGTGCTACGCCTCGTGTCTTGACACCCAGCATGATCGGCATCTGCGTATGATATTAAAGCAATGGAGGAATCTTTCGGATACCATAGACCACGATGAAGTGTTCCTTTGAGATACCGAAAGATCCTTTTAACAACATGTAGGTGCTTATCGGTAGGCCGAGCCTGATACCGGGCACACATGCATACGGCAAATTGCAAATCAGGCCTGCTAGCAGTCAGATAGAGAAGGGTGCCGATCATCCCACGGTAAAGTTTTGGATCGACAATAATCCCATTCCTATCTTCATCTAACTTGGATTTCTCCACCATTGGAGTGTCCACGGGGTCACAATTTTCAAAGTTATATTTCTTTAAAGATTCTAGAGCATATTTGGATTGATTAATAAAGATGCCTCTGGGATTCTGAGAAATTTGTAATCCTAAGAAAAATGAAAATTTTCCCATCATTGACATCTGAAAGCGTGTGGACATTATCTTCTCAAAGCGTTTTGACAATTCTATGTTAGAGGCAGCAAATATTATATCATCAACATAAATTTGTACAAGAATCATGTCGTTGTCCTCCTTGAGAGTGAATAGAGTGGGGTCCACCTTGCCTTTGGAGAAGCCTTCCGAAATGAGATATGTTGAAAGGAGATCATACCACGCGCGTGGAGCTTGTTTCAACCCATAGAGAGCCTTCTTAAGCTTGTACACATGATTAGGAAACTCCGTGCTAACGAACCCATCTGGCTGACTAACATAGACTTCTTCCCTTAGTTCACCGTTCAAAAATGCCGTCTTCACATCCATTTGATAGACGATCATGTTCATATGAGCAGCATACGCAAGGAATAGTCTAATAGCCTCCAATCTTGCAACAGGAGCAAAAGATTCTTCAAAGTCGATACCCAAGGCTTGTTTGTATCCTCTAGCAAAAAATCTAGCCTTATTCTTCAAGACTGCACCCATCTCATCAAGTTTAACCTTATAAACCCACAACAAAGTAAGGATGTTAACTTTGTCAGGGAGAGGAACTAATTCCCATACTTCAAGTCTTTGGAATTCATTTAGTTCCTCCTGCATGGCTTCAATCCAAGATGATTGAGTCATAGCCCGTTGCCAATTTTTAGGTTCAACTTCGGAGAGAAATGCATCAAAATAGCAATAGAGTGCACTCTCTTATAATTGATGGCGTGTAGAGACTGGTCGATCGAGATTTCCAATGACATTCCTAATTGGGTGATCTTTTGTCCATTTGGTGCTATGTTTTTCAATCCGTGGTGGTCTGGAGTGAACAATAGAAGGAGCTTCTTCTGAGGTAGACGTGGCTGAAGGGTTTTCAGGTATCGGTACACCAAAGAAAGGAAGCTCTTGTAGGTGAGCATATTCCAAATCGTGATCAATAGAATCCTCTTCAACATCATTAGGCACAAGTAAGGGTGACGATTCAGGTGTAGTTTGAGAATCACTTGGTAAAGGTGCATCCGATTCAATGTTAATTGAGGATGCATTAGATAAAGCTTCATTTGCTTGAGCAACAACTTCAGGAATTGGAGCTATCACTACAGGTGCTGGAACTTCATCATTTGGGGGATCAAAGGATTCATCAAACAACGGTTGAAACAGTTTATCCCACTCGGGCCTTGTAAGTGGTAAAAATGATGTAGAAGTAGGATTATTGGGAACTAATCCAGAACTAATAGCACCGGTTCCCATCTCATGAAGCGCGGGTTCAGAGCTGCGTTGCTCAAAAGCCATCGCTGTCAGCTCATCGAAATCTGCGTCCATAGTTTCTACTATCTTACCAAGACGACGGTTGTAAATTCGGTATGCTTTCTTGGAGGGTGAGTAACCAATGAAAATACCTATATCGGCTTTCGGTTGAAGCTTGCCCAAGTTCTCACTATTAATGTTTGGATAACAAAGAACACCAAACACATGAAAGAATGAAACATCGGGTTTATGATCATGTAGAAGCTCGTAAGGTGTTTTTCCATGGCGTTTCCGAATGATAGAGCGGTTTTGGGTGAAACATGCAGTAGATACAGCTTCTGCCCACAAGAACAATGGAGCGTTAGCATAAATCAGCATAGTCCTAACAGCTTCCATAAGCGTACGATTCCGTCTTTCAACGACACCGTTTTGTTGTGGAGTACGTGCAGCGGATGTTTCATGTGAGATACCAACTTCTTCATAGTAATCACGAAGAGTCTGGTTGACGAACTCTGTTCCATTATCTGTACGAATTCGGCGGACAGTAGTATTTAAACGTACCTGAATAAATTTCAGAAAAGTGATGATAGCCTTCGGTGCTTCATCCTTTGTACGTAAAAATCTTACCCATGTAAACCTGGAGAAATCATCCACAATAACAAGAATGAATTTCTTACCGCTCACACTTTCAGTTCTCATTGGCCCATAAAGATCCATATGCAAAAGATGAAGTTTTTCTTGATTGATGTCTTCAGCTTTGGGCTTGTATGATTTCTTGGTACTTTTCCCCCTTGAACACGCGGAACATAAATGGTCCTTGTGAAATTTGAGCTTTGGAAGACCACGAACTAATTCGTTTTTAGCCAGATGATTAATAGCATCAAAGTTGAGATGAGATAATCTGCGATGCCATAACCATGACTTGGTCTTAGATGCTTTAGAGAGAAGACATACTGGAGAGGCGGCCATCATGTCTTGTAGGGACAACGTATAAAGATTTGCACCACGAGATCCCTTCAACAAGTCTTTTCCTTCCAAGTTGCGGATGAAACAAGTATGTTGTCGAAAAGCAACCTCTAGGTTGGAATCACAAAACTGTCCTACTGAAAATAAATTATGACCAAGACCTTCTACATAGTATACCCTTAAAATCGTAACGTTTCCAATATGATATTCACCATACCCCATTATCTTTGCAATATGATCATTATCGAATTTAACCGTTCCAAGAAACTTGCTGACGAAATTTCGGAGCATCGAGCGATCTCCGGTCATATGCTTTGAACAACCGGAGTCCAAATACCAGAGGATTATTTGGACCACCTGAAAATATCACCAGACGAGGACAATGTAGAGGTATCGGAATCTGAATGTTCCTTGTTATTAGCTGGTACAGATTTAACAATCTTAGATTTGCTAACTTTAGGTTTCTTAGATTTCCTAGCCTTCTTCTTCCTAGTTGGTGGTGTAGATTCTAGTTGGCTTAAATCCTGAGGTATTTCTTCACTGATAGGCACTATAGTGGGGGCTGACCTAATTAAAGGGCGTTGTTTCCATACTTTAGTGCTAGTGTGCCTAACTAAAGGACGCTCAGACCTAACCTCAATGGATGCATTCCTAGTTAAAGGGCACATTTTTCCATCTAATGTAAAGGTCCTACCAGTGGGACGCCATTGCCAGCCAACTTGGGCACGAGTTCTACCAGTTGGCTTCCATTCAAGATCATTCTTAATGGCATTCATTTCATTCACATGATCAATAAGACACAAATCATGACGTTGGGAAAACATACATTCATTACAATTCCAACATTTCAAATCAGAATTCACAAATGGTTTAGGCTTCTGCACAGGCGCAGAGCTTTTAGTCTTAACATGATTCTTTTTATTTAAATCTGAACTAACATTCCTATGGTGAGCTTCTACTTTCTTCTTGTTGGTACTACTAGTGGAGGGCTTGATCTTATCTTTCTTGAGTGGCGATCCTTTAGCCTTAGTAGACTCTTTTACTCCTGTAGAAGGCAAAGTGGGAACATTAGCAACAGATTTTAAAGGTGCCTTACTTGATTGTGCCAATGACGATTTTGCTCCTGGGGTCTTATTGAATGGAGTTACAGCAATGGGTCGATTAGTGAGTAGTGCAGAACCTGGTTTACCTATGTATTGCAAATATGCTAAGCAATATTGAACTCGCTTAATATATTCATGAGCTGAATAATAGTAGCTACTTGAGGGATCTAAGGCATAAAGATCGTCTAAAATATCCCTAACAAGATCTACATGCTTAATGGCATTCCTCATATAATCATCGTAGGTAACCGGGTTTTTCTTATGGAGCGGGTTCTTATAAAGCACTACTGACTTGGTTGTTGGAGCACTAGAGGACGGTGCAGAGTTGGTAGCTAAGTTATTAAAAGCTTCTTGTCGGGTGAGAAGAAGTGTCTCCTTTAACTCGGCCAAAATCATGTTTTTATCAATGAGTAGGATGTTTAAATCAGAGATTTCTTCACATTTTTGGTTCAATTGTTCAACCTAAGATTGTTGCTGTGCCGCATTAAAAGCGAAGCGTTCTTCTAGTGAACCATAAAGTTTGGACATTCCCTGTCTTGCACGATCAATCTCCCCTAGAATAGACGATAGTCTAATTTCTAAGTCCTGGTTTTTATACTCTGCAGCCTCTAGTTCCAATTTTAGTGTTTCATTTGATGACACATCTCTCTTCAATCTCATAATCTCTTCCTCTAATGCCTTAACTATCGCAATCATCTTGTCACTCGTCTCAACACCGTTTTCACAACCATTTGTTATCAAAAGATCCTCATTTTGAGTTTGTTGTTTTAATTCTAAAGATATACAATGTTGTTCAAGTTGATTAAAGCGTTTTGAAAGTATATTGTAAGAATCTTGTAGCTTTAAAAATTCAGCGTTAGATTCGTGACAAGAATGATTATCTACCTCATTTACAGTATCAGCAACATTTTTAGAGAGATCACACACATCATCACATATATTCACAGCATCACAATTAATCATAGCGGATGTAAGCTCATTCGAATAATTAACATTCACAGTAGTAAGCACATCACACGAAATTACTTGGGACAAGAATCGGTCATACTCGGATAAAATCTTTTCCTTTTCAATTAATTGTAGTTCGTAAGCGGTGTCCATTTCATAAAACACTCTTTGAACTTCTGCAATTTCAAACTCAAGATTTTCCTTAAGAGATGCAAAACTTTCTTTTAGACTTTCGACAAACGGATTGATCTCATTCTTAAACACCTCGTTCATGTGTTCGAAAGCCCATTCTCCGGCGTTTAGGCCATTTGAAGTCGTACATTCCAAAATGACCTTGTCAAAATTAGTAAAGTATTGATTAATCTCTTGCAAGTTTAACCATACAGTGCTAACAGGTGGAAGATCCTTTGGAATTTCCTTAGGACCTTCCATCTTGACAAGTGTAGGAAGTGTACTAGGGTTTTCTTCATTTAACATGTAGGTTGGTGCTGTAATGAGATCTTTGTCCATATGGAAGCGAATTCTAAAATCCGTTTTAGCAAGCTCCTGATTCATTTTAAAATAATCACAATCGGGATATTTTGCAAAGTTGTATGACCGATTCTCATCAACTAGATCCTTACTTGTGCGATCCTCGAAAGTAACAATCGGATCTAAGACCAATCCTAATTGGGTTGCATTATAAAGTCTTGGACTATGGATAAGAGCTTGTTTTGCATACCGTGGGTTAGGGGGAAGGCCTTTTTGACGCGATAAGTTAAATTCTCTAAACGAAGCATCAAATAAGTGCACTAGTTGAGAGGCAGCGTATTGTCTTAAAAGCAAATAATCTAGACTTCTAATCTTATTAGCTGCATTAATTTCCATTTCATTCTTTTTAGACTCGAGTAACTCAAAATCCGTTTGAAGTTTTTGAAAATTAGTGACCACTAACTCTTTTTCTCTAAGTTCGTTAGAAAGATCTGCTCTTAAGGTTTCAATTTCTTGCAAATGACCCATTTGTTTGTTTCGAAAATGATCATATTCGGGATTTGTGAGAACACTAGACGAAGGAACTAATTCCAAAGTTTGAACTTTCTCGTTGCTTAAGGCAAGCTCATCAGAAAAATTCTTATTCTTAGCTAGGGTTTCTAAGAGTGCAGCATTCATTTGGCTAAGTAATGTAGCAGGAACCATGACCAAATCTTGTTGAGCAGGAGTATGCGTATGCGAAATGGCTCCCGGTTGTGATTCACTCAAAGTCTGGGGACTCACATTGATATTACTATCATTGATTGTCTCCTCATTTGAAAGACTCACCACCGAAGACTCATTCGAATCAGCACGCTCTTGCACAACTTGATGTGGTTGAATACTAGTATCAGTGGTATTAATAAGTACCTCAGATCTCTTTTCTGGCCCTAGGCTAGAGATAGTTGCCATAAGAGCTGCCTGTGCAGATTGAAGTTCATCACAGTCTGAATCGTAGGCATCAAGATCATCTGCTTGGTATGCTGCATTCTGTGTAGTGACAACGTCTTGTTCAGCAATCCCTCGATCAGCAAGAAATGCAAGCTCCTCTTCATCAAGTTCCCTTCCTTGTGCCTGAGCGTTCACCAGATAAATCTTCTCTGCAAACCATTAACCATCCCTTCTCCTCTTGGGTTTTTTGCAATCCCTGGACATGTGACCTTCTTCCTTATAGTTGTAGCATGTAATCATTCTCAACTTGCCTGTGGAATTAGCCCGTGGAGGAGTGTTGACCATTGGAGCAGGATTGACCGTGCGTGCATTGGTGGTTGATGTAGTAGGTCTCCCCTGATAAGGTTGAATTGGTTGAACCATTACCCTGCCATTCTCAATAGTAGCTTGTTGGCGAGAATTGGATGAATTCCTCAGCTGATTGTTAGTAGGAGCTGGTCCTCTAAATCCTCGTTTGCTTAAAGTCCTTGTGAGATAAGAAGACATAGTGGCTAACACTTCAACTGGGTCAGTTCCTTGTTTGAATTCAGGAATGGGGATTTCTTCATCATCACAATACATTGCTTGGTCTTGTTGAGCTGCATAAGCACTAGAAGGAATACTCATGTGGTCAGAGTAGCTTGTTGGATATGCTACATTCTCTTGATAAGAAGAATATGAAGATTGAGCATAAGGTGCAATACTTGCTGGGTGAGGTTGTGAAGCATATTGTGATGAAGGTGCATTAAACCGATATTGTTGCTGATGTGAGGTGGGTGGTTGTGGTAGAATCGAATATTGGGGGAAGCTTGGTGTCATGTAAGGTGATGGATGATAGGCTTGGTGTCCCAAGATATAAGGAGTGTTGTTGTGTGACAAGCTTGGTTGATTCGCCATCAAAGCTAAAGAATCAGGGTACATACCTTGAGGTGAACGGTGCATGATCACGTGTTTCTCATGCTGCTGAAGAAAAGCATAGAGTTGATCCAAATTGCACTTATGCAAATCCCTGGTTAAATTAACATCGGTAATGTACTCACCCCATTCAGCTTGAGGTAAAGTATTCAAAAACTTGGTGTTAACCTGGAATGGAGCAATCACGAGATTGTATACATTCAGATCATTCATGAGAGTGGTGAATCTGAAGTAGTAGTCGTGAAGCGTTTCCCCTGGGCTGTACGTGAATCTATCAAATAGATCATACAACTGACATTCCCTTTCCTGTTTAGTCAGAGACGTACCTTGTAGCAACACCTTTAGACGTTCCCATAAATCCTTTGCAACCGTATACTGACTTACCATTCGATAGATGTCATGTGGAAGAGCTTGGAGAATGGTTTGAAGAGCCTTTTCGTCTGCATCGGCAACAAGTTGTTGAGCTGGTGTAAGTTCTTCAAACTCCCTTGGTCGAGTCACATTGTTAACCACGATGGTATCATAGTCAAGTGGACCATTTAGAATTGACTTAACCATAAGCCTCCCATATGTCGGTTTTCCTTTAAGGTATGACATCATACGGGCTTGCCATGCTTCAAAAACTTCTTTAATGAGCATTGGAGGGCGATTATCCGTTCCTGTAATGACGGAAATGTTCGTAAGTGATGTCATCTGAGGCATTAATGAATTCGGATTCATTTTGTTCACTTCAAAGAGACCAAGATTGTCGGTTGATCGAGCAGTGAAATAAAGCTTGTGAATTGTGTTGAGTTTTTGTTGTAAGAAACCAAGATTAAATCCTCTAAAAAATCGTCGAAAAAACAAGTGAAATATCCCTTGATCCGGAACTTTTGTTGATTCGGAAGTGTTGATTCGGAAGATTTTGGCTTGGAACTCCTTGATCCGGAACTTTTGGTTCGGAAGATTGATTCGGAACTTTTCTTGATCCGGAACTTTCCTTTGATCCGGAACTTTCCCTTGATCCGGAACTTTCCTTTGATCCGGAACTTTCCTTTGATCCGGAACTTTCCCTTGATCCGGAACTTTCCCTTGATCCGGAACTTTCCCTTGATCCAGAACTTTTCTTTGATCCGGAACTTTCCTTTGATCCGGAACTTTCCTTGATCCAGAACTTTTGGTTCGGAACTTTTTGATCCGGAACTTTGTCTTGATCCGGAACTTTCCTTGATCCGGAACTTTCCTTGATCCGGAACTTTTGGTTCGGAACTTTTTGATCCGGAACTTTGTCTTGATCCGGAACTTTCCTTGATCCGGAACTTTCCTTGATCCGGAACTTTTGGTTCGGAACTTTTTGATCCGGAACTTTTGTTGATCCGGAACTTTTTGATCCGGAACTTTTTGGTTCGGAACTTTTACTGGGAATCAGAAACTTGGTTCGAGTAACAGACGAACAAAAATATGAAGAAAAAACCCAGATTTTTACCAAGTTACCCAAAAAGTTTTGTGATTTCTACTAAAATAAGTAAAAACTAATACTTATCTACTAATCCCAATCACAAAATCACCAAAAACTCCAAGAATCAAGATGGATCTTCTTAAAGAACACTAATACAATCAAAAACTAAATAACAACACAAATCATTACCTTAAATCACCCCATAGCTCTTGATACCAAATGTAGAATCTTGATAACCTATGAATCTATGAAGTGGGTTGAAGATTCCTAGAGAGAGAAACTAGTGAGAGAAAGTGAGAGAGAAACTATGTGTTTTTTATTCAAATGAAAATATGGAATGTCAACAACCAACCTCTTTCCATGGTGGAAAGGGGTATTTATATCCAAGGCCTATATTGGGCTTGGGCCGACCCATGACAAGCCCATGGGTCGGTTTCTTACTTAACTTAATAAGTAACACTAACTACGAGCTATTACAACATAAATAATATTATGGAGTGACCGATACTTCTAATATACGTTAAAACGTATTTCTAACAAACTTTTTTGGTCTTTTCTTTAATACTGGCTTTATAAACTGATTTCTCTTTGATTCTGCTATTGAAATAGCTTTATACTCTCTCGATCTACAAAACCCTAAATTTTTGAAAAAATTAGGGTTTGACTTTTTTGGGGATCTTTCAATTCAAAGGTTCCGGTGACTAATTGTTGGTGTTTCTGGTACTCTTGTGACATTACCTACCTCATAAGTGGAAAACCCCTAATTTTTCAAAAAAATTAGGGTTTACTGTTTGTGGGTGGATTTTGTGGTTCTTGGTGATCTTTCACTACGTTGGTGGGTGATTTGCTTGTTGAATTGATTTGCCCTATTTTTTCCCTTGAAGGAAAAAATTAGGGTTTGTCATTGGAGGTTCTGATATTATCTAGACTAAGTGAATCTAGATATATCAGTTCGATCGTGCTTTATTGGGTATCACTGTAACACCTCTCACTCTCTCTTATTACTTGCTATTTGATCTATCTGCTTTATTTGTTTTTTTATTATTGGGTTGGTTGTTTTTTATTTCTGACCTATTATTATTGGATCCTCACTCACTGCTTGCCCTTGACCTGCCACCCTTGAGTGGTTTGGAAGCCTGAGAACTTAGTTTGCAGTGTTGTGAGTTCTTTTAATACCTTTTTTGACCCTTCACCATGACTATCATGTTAATGAGTCTGTTCATGGTGATGATGAGACCTTGAGTGTGACTGATCCAGTCACACTCATTAGTAAGTTGGATCCGAGTGATCCTTTACATTTGCACCCCAATGATACTGCTGTGTTGACTGTTGTGAGTGTTAAACTTAAAGGAACTGGAAATTACCAGGTTTGCGCCAATGCTATGTTGTTAGCTTTGGAAGGAAAAAACAAAATTGGTTTTATTGATGGTTCTTGTAAAAGATCCATAACTGATGAAGTTTTGGGAAAACAATGGGATAAAGTCAATGCTGTGGTTCTTGGGTGGATTTTGAATTCAATCTCTGAGGAGTTATTCCTTGGTCAAATTTTTTCAAAAAAAGCTAAGCATGTTTGGAATGAATTGAAGAAAACTTACCATAAAGTTGATGGGTCTGTCATTTTTAACCTTCATCACAAGATCAACACTCTAAAGCAAAATGGGAATAATTTGTCTGACTATTACCACAAATTGAATGCTTATTGGAAACAATATGATGCTATGATTGAGTTGCCTAATTGTGTGTGTTCTGCTTCTAGTGAATTTAAAAAGCATAATCAGTTGTTAAAACTTATGCAATTCTTGATGGGTTTGGATGATTCTTACATGAGCATTAGAAGCTCGATTCTCTCTAGAGAAACTTTGCCTGATGTTAAAGGTGCATATGCTATAATTTCCAGTGAGGAATCTCACAGGTTAGCATCTGGTACTCTTGGTGGTTCCTCTCAGAGGACTCAAACATCAGCCTTCTTTTCTAATGGGCCTTTTAGAAACAATACTCAAAGAAATCAGACCAATAACCATGGCAATTTCAACAATGGTAACTTTAGACCCAACCCTGGCAACATTGGAGTTTTCAGACCTAACACTCCCACCACTGGATTTAGACCTAATGTTCCTAACAATTATGTGTTTAGACCTTATGGTAATGGTAATAGTAACTCTGAAGTTGTTTGTGAAAATTGTGGGTATAATGGTCACGCTATTGATAGGTGTTTCAAAATTATTGGTTACCCTCCTGACTTTGGTAAGAAAAAAGGAGGGTCAAGGTAACAAGGGTAAAAATGTTTCCAACAATTCTGTTGGAACATCCTCTTCATCTGGCTTCAGTGATGAGCAACTTGCTACCTTACTCTCTATGTTTAAAGAGAACAAGGGATCCACTAGTGACTCTGGAAATGTTCATGCCAATATGGCAGGTATATACCTTAACAATAGTAAGATTTTTAATGATAATTTTGAAAAGTTTTTTTGTTCTAATACCAACATCAAGTCCAAACTTGGGTATAATGGGAAGGTTGTTAATTCTGGGGCTAATCAACACATGACCAATGATGATTCTGAATTGAAAAATGTTTTTGATATCTCTCACCTTAACATTAAAGTGGCTCATCCTAATGGGACTGAAGCTATCATCTCTAAAATTGGAAATCTAAAACTTTCTAATGGACTTGTGTTGTTTGATGTGCTTGTTATTCCTGATTATTGTGTCACTTTAGTGTCTGTTCACAAATTGGCTAAGGATAACAAAATTTTAGTTGTTTTTTATGAGAACACATGTTTCTTTGTGAATCAGGATTTCAATCTCAAAAAAATCTTGGGGACTGGTAGACAATGTGGTGGTTTATACTATTTAGATGTAGAAGGTAACAAGTGTGTTAATGATTCTCATGTGATTGCTTGCTCTTTGTCTAAACATGATTGGCATTATAGATTAGGCCACCCTGCTGACCCAACTCTGAATGTACTTAAAAACTCTTTGAAAATAGGTTCTGTTGATCAAAACGAGTTTTGTGAAATCTACCAAAGGGCTAAGCAAACTATAGAACCGTTTCCATTAAGTGAACACAAAACAAAAAATCTTGGTGAATTAGTACATTTGGATCTGTGGGGACCTTATAGGGTGACCAGTCATACTGGCCATAGGTACTTTTTGACCATTGTGGATGATTACACAAGAGCTGTTTGGGTCTATTTATTAAAAACCAAGGATGAAGTTGGGAAATCTATTGAGATTTTTTATAACATGTTAAAAAACCAATTTGAAAAAGATGTTAAAGTTTTCAGAAGTGACAATGGGACTGAATTTGTTAATCATAGCTTTCAAACCTTTTGTCACACCAAAGGGATTTTACATCAAACTTCTTGTGCATATACTCCACAACAAAATGGGGTTGTTGAAAGGAAACATAAGCACCTTCTTAATGTGACAAGATGCCTTATGTTTCAGGGGGGAATACCCTTAAGATTTTGGACTGAATGCATTATAACTGCTACTTATCTTATCAACAGATTACCCTCTTCTGTGCTAAATGGTAGATCTCCATATGAGATGATGTATAACACACCTCCTAATCTCTCTCATATTAGGACCTTTGGTTGTCTTTGTTTTTCTACTATCTTGAATAGTTATGATAAACTCACCAGTAGATCTGAAAAATGTGTTATGATGGGTTTTTCTAATTTGCAAAAGGGTTACAAACTTTATAGTCTTGATAGACATCAGTTCTTTGTCTCTAGAGATGTTAAGTTTTTTGAGTCCATTTTTCCTTTTAAAGATACTGTATTGAATAAAAAGAATAAGAATCAAGATTTTGATGTTCTTCAAAATAATAAAGTTTTGACCTTTTTTGATTTGGAAAATCCTGAGCTTCCTGATGATGAGGAGAGAGTACTAATGATCATAATCGTGACAGTAAGTCACCAAGTGCTGGTAGCCCACATTTGGGTCTAGGTGACAGTGGTTACATTGCTTCTAGCAATGACACCACATATGCCAGTCCAAATGACATTGAGGCTACTACACTTGATGAAATTCATGTATTTGAAGGAAATTTAGAAATCCACCCAACTCTTCCCTTGCATGGACAAAACTTGGGTGGTATTTCTAATACTAATGCTCAGGATGACCAGGGTTTGAGAAGGTCTTCTAGACCTTCTGTCTTTCTAAAAATTATAATGACTTTGTGGTTAATTCCAAGGTTAAGTATGGGATTGAGAAATTTGTTGGGTATTCCAACATTAAAGGAGATGTGTTATGCTTTGTTACTCAGTTAAATAAGAGTAGTGAACCTAGGAATATTTTTGAAGCTTGTCAAAGTCCTGAATGGATTGATGCTATGAATGTTGAGTTTGTTGCCTTGCTTGAAAATGACACATGGGACTTAGTTGAATTGCCTGTTGGTAGGACTGTCTTGAATTCTAAATGGGTTTGGAAACTTAAGTTCAATGTGAGATTGAAAGGTATAAGGCCAGACTTGTTGCCGTGGGGTGTGGTCAAAAGGAAGGGATAAACTATGAGGAAACCTTTTCTCCTGTTGTTAAAATGGTGACTGTTAGATGCCTTATTAATCTTGCTGTTAACCAATCTTGGCCTTTATACCAATTAGACATTAACAATGCCTTCTTGTATGGTGAATTAGATGAGACTGTTTACATGAAACCCCCTCAAGGGTTTTACTCTGATAATCCTAAACTTGTTTGTAGACTTAAGAAATCTATTTATGGATTGAAGCAGTCTCCTAGACAGTGGAATGCTTAGCTCACATCTGTTTTGATTCAAAATGGTTTTATGCAAAGCAAATCTAATTATTCTCTTTATACCAAGCATTGTGATAAATGTTTCATTGCTGTTCTTGTTTATGTGGATGACATCATTGTTACTGGTAATAACAAGAAAGAAATAGAAAACTTCAAAATGTTTCTAAAAATCAATTTTAGGATTAAAGATTTGGAAAAACTACAATACTTTTTGGGGATTGAGGTTGTTGATACCAATGATGGAGTGTTTAAATCAAAGAAAGTATGTTCTTGACCTTTTATCTGAATATGGAATGCTTGCTTGCAAACCTTCCAAGACACCCTTGGTGTCAAAATTGACCATTACCAATGAACCATCTGATAATGATCCCTTGTTGGAAAATATTGTGGATTATCAGAAAATTATGGGAAAACTTATATATCTTACCAATACCAGACCTGACATCTCCTATGCTGTTCATTGTCTTAGTCAATTCATGCACTCACCCTTAAGGTCTCATTTGAAATTTGCTTTTAAAATTCTTAGATACTTGAAGGGTTCACCTGGTCTGGGTGTTCATGTTAAAAAACACCCAGGTGTGATCCTTAAGGGTTTCTCTGATGCTGATTAGGCCAAGTGTGTTGTTACTAGAAAGTCAGTTATTGTGTTTTCATGAATGACAACCTTGTGTCATGGAAAAGTAAGAAACAAATTACTCTCTCTAAATCATCAGCTGAAGCTGAGTATAGAGCTCTTGCAGCAGTGACTAGTGAGGTCATTTGGATCCTTAAGATTTTAAAAGATTTGAGTTGTAGTGATCTTTTGCCTGTGGATCTACACTGTGACAGCAATTCAGCAATTAAAATTGCTGCCAATCCTGTATTCCATGAGAGAACTAAACACCTTGAGATTGACCTTCACTTTGTGAGGGAAAAGATCTTGAATGGGGTTGTTAGAACTCAAAAGGTGGAGTCTGCAAATCAAATTGTAGACATCCTCACCAAAGGATTGGATACACCACAACATGAATACCTGGTTGAAAAACTGGGGTTGATTGACTTGTATAGAATATCAGATTAATGGGATGTTAAAATCCTTGTCATAATCTGATATTCAAAAGTTGATAGGGACTAATGTTGCTATGTTTGATATTTCAGGGACTCAAGTGAAAGCTGGGTTAGATATACGTTGAAGGGCTGGACTTGGGCTGAAGGCCCATTGGGTTTGGAAGAATAGCCGTTGCGTATAGTTTTGTTTATTTACCCTAACTCATTTAGAGTTAGGGTTAAGTTTGGTGTGTGTGTTTCTTGTGCAGCCATCAATGGCGTCCACACATATCTTTCTTCGTTTTCTGGGTTATTCATCTTGTTGATTATATTCATTTGCTTTTGATTTATAAACTCTCTCATTAAGTTATCTGTTTTTTATGTTAATAAAAGTACTTTGATCTTGCTTTGCTTCACTTACATACTAGACACATCTTCTTTTTGGATAAAAATTCGTAAGGTTTATTTCCAATATTTAGCATATGGTTATGGTACTTATTTAAGTATATGCAGTTGTAAGGTACGTACATATATGCTAATTTGCATATGGTGAACAAAACGGTCTATGTTATCCCGCTGAAAAGCAGCAAAATAAGCATGAGGCACACGCTTCTTCAAGATAAGTCTTCAGCAACCTCTTCTATATTATTTTCTTCTACATTTTTGTTGTTTTGATTGTTTCTTTTAGTTCATAGTTATTGGTATATTCTACATATTCCTTAATGTGTTTATCAAACATAAGTGAGTGAGATATGTTTCTGATAGTCTTTGGGTCCGATCGATTGAACCATCAGAACGCAGTAGGATAGGCAGTTAGATTTGTAATCCGGCTTTCAAAACATTGGCTTTAACTAACTGACCAAGTTTTTGATTCATGAGTCATGACTTTATCACATAGTCACATCTCCAGGTCAAGTTTCCAATTTATCTCGTGGCATCCCAGATCAAATTGCTGGATAGACCGTTCTATTAATCTATTATGTTATTAGTAAAAAAAATTGATCACAAAAATGTGAAGCTCGTAATAATTAAGCATGCCAATGACAATGCGCGCACTAATAACAAAAGATTCACAGCTTATGGCCTTTGCATCAGTATCAAAATTATGAAGTTGGATGCTTGAATTTATAGCGGGTCGTGAGGAGCAGATCGTTGTTCCTTTCTTGGAGGAGTTTTTATGGATTGTTGTGGTTGCTAAAAGATTGGTTTAGAGTTAAATTTTTGTTTAGGTGTTATTGTAACACCATGTCATCTTGCTAGTTATCAATCTTGCGACATTTTTTTTCTTTCTTTTCTTCTACCAATAGAATCGTGTGAGTAGGCATACGTTGCAGAAAGAGTGTTGTCGGTCTTCCCCATCTCATAAAGACATGTGTTCATTTACTTTTTAGAAAGTTTTGAGAGAGGGATACTCTCAAACGAACAATTATAAGGATTCATGACTATTGAGAACTTGAGGTTTCTGGTACATCACAGTTTACTGAATCGACACTAATGGTTTCTTGAGGTGGATATTGGAAACCCAAATTGGCTTGTACATCAAGTAGTTCCTCCATCACTTCTTGCATCCTAGGTCTTGCCTCGCCTTCACGGCCCAAACAATCTTTAACAAGATGAGCAACTCGACAAAGCTGGTGAGGAGTACCATCTAGCTTTACTTGCTTGTCAAGAATTTCGTGCAACTTATCCTCATTCAATGAGAAATCAAAAAGAATTAGAAAAAAGTGAATAAAATTTCTACATTTTGAAGCCATTTAAGATTTATGAAATTGTAATTCTCTTTTACCAAACATAATATTTTGGAAAATTAAACTGACATACAAACAAAACCCTAAAAGTGCCCCAACCAAACAAGCCAAGGAATTGATCACATTCTTGCGAGTTTATTAGTTGTTGTGTGAGTACATATATAGCCTTCTTGTATTGTTTACCTAGGTTATTCGAGATGTTGTCGATTCTAGAAACTGGTTATTTTCTCTATCAGTTATTGTGATCTTTTGTAACAAGTTTTAACATACATGTTTTATAAAATAGACATATGATCTGATAGCATATATGTATTCAGGTTCTTACAATTTACAATTTTGATTTTTGCAGCACCTCAGATGGAGGAGAAGCAGATTACTCAAATACTATCTCTATCGTCCAAATTTCCATGGTTTGTTGCTCAGACGCCAGAAGACCAGATCTTCTACACCATACACAACCCACGACTTCTTTATCGGTGTCGAATCCCGGAGCTTATAGGGAGTCGAATTCAAGGATCTTTTCATGGGTGGATGGTTTTATCTAGTCATCCATTGTGGTTCCTTTGGAACCCACTTACTGCAAAGTTGATTCGTCTCCCTCCATTGAGTCATATTCATATGAAAGGCGAACCTCACCAATGCTGTTTGTCGTCCCCTCCTGATGATCCGAGTTCAGTTTTCTTATTAACAAGTTATTGGTATTCTACTCTTACTTTTTGTCAGCTAGACTGTAAAGAAAATGAGTTAAAATGGGCCAACTTTTCATATGCTAAAGAGTTAAGAAGGATAATCGGTAAGACTGGTTATCTTCGTGACCCAACTTGTTGTAATGGTAAAGTATACGCTTCTAAGTCCGTAACAGGTAATGCCGGTGTCATAGAGATTAACATGGCAGTTGAGGAAAAAGAAGTCGTGATAAGGTTATTACCGTTTGTGGAATAGTGTAAGGTTATTTTCAGAACCAAATAAATGTACAGAAATGCGAGAACCACCTTAATACTCTTAACAATGCATATGTATTTTCATTATTATGTTTAAATTAACATTTAATAGTTGTTTTATTGGTTATAAATCCGAATATGATGAGCGATATGAAGTGCACATGTGTTTTCATATTATCCAACGAAAAGATAGTTATCTTACATACAAAACAAATACATGTGCATGATTCTAGGATACATGTTCTTAGTGACCTACGACAATGAAAATTCATGTAGTTCTACCTAATGAACTAACCCGATAAATATACATGTGCATTTTAAGAGTAAAAAGGTGGTTCTCGCAGTTCTGTACATTTATTTGGTTCTGAAAATAACCTCACCCGGAATATCCTGACTTTCCCTTCACTAGGTGTAGTCAACCCAATGGTTTATTAATGTACTTCGATCGTTATCTCAAGGGGTATTGTTCCGAATTGTTCTATATTGAAATAGATTTTGAAAATGAAACTAGAGAAATAGTTGGCGATGTGTATTTGTACAAACTGGAGAGTAATATGATATGGAAGAAAATTGAAGACCTCAAAGATGCTATATTTTTTATACGAGTTGACAGTCAATACCCTGTGTATTACAACCCAGTAATTACCACCGATTTAGCAGGTTATATACACATTCTTGGTAGCATGGGCGAACTATTATGCTCGTACCATGTCAAAAATAGAACCATCTCCATAACCTCTGTCTTCTTCAGTATCAACAAGTGACATGTCATCTTGGGGAATGCTTGAATGCAGGTCTTGTATTGCTTTCAATAAATTTACCATACTTTCTAGTGTATATTAACAACAAAATGTTTTCTTATGTATGATCATATTGTGTGTAGGTTAGGAGGCGATCTTGCTAATTTGAAACAAGAAGAGGACGACGATGGAAATATAGTGGTAAAATCAGGTATGAATTCTAAAGCTTTATCTTATAGCAAGAAGAGGGCAATGACAGATGAATCACACCTTCTCAATATACCATTTCATTTATTAGAAATGATAATGGAGCATTGTGTTTGTGTGGAATACATGAAATTTCGTGCTACATGCAAACTTTGTCATTTAGCAACTCCTTCAGTACAATGGAGCAACAAAACAGCATTAAAGAAGTTGCAAACATAAGTTGCTTCACCATGGTTGATGGTATTTGACAATATCAAGGCATTATAACTTTATCAGATCCGGTGACGGGTGACAAGTACTCTATAAAACACCGCGACAATTGATGGGTGATATTAGAATACGCTATTCCAGGTATGGTTGGTTGCTGATTGATAAAGTTGGTGTTGATGCACCCGGACGCATGATGTTCTTTAACCCCTTCACAAGTGACATCCGAGAGCTTCCTTGGAAGAGTAATTTAGATGGGTGTTGTTTCTCAGCACCACCTACTTCCAAAGATTGTATGGTTGTTGGATGTACCTTACAACGGAATCGACTTCGCAAATACTTTGTTGGCCAGAAACAATTCTGGATCGAAATTTATCTGAAATTTGGTGGTAATGTTCCATATTCTTTTTGTTTTCCTACGTTTCACAAAAAACATATATATGCATTGTGTAATGATGGAAGACTTGATGTCATTAGAGAAATAGATGAACAAGAATACTCTTTCCCGACTATGGAGACCGTTGTAGCTAAACCAACAAGTTGTGGTGGTTCTTCTTTCCTTGTGGAATGTGAGCAACATCTTTTGCTAGTAATCGTGGGTACCTTAGAAGAATCCGTCGATTTATTTAAGCTGAACGATTTTACAAAAGAATGGGAGAAATTAGATGGTTTAGGTAAGCGTACGATTTATATTGCTGATCATACATGTTTCTGTATTGAAGCCAAGACACCAGAAACGGATAACAAGATATACTTTTCAGCATTACATAATGGGAAGATGATACGAACTTGCTGATACTTTTATTAATAATGAAGAAAAACAGAAAACAAAGAACAATAAACCCTAATTTAAAGCTGTTCCAAGTCCGAAGACCGGTTCTATTCCCTCCCCCTAAACTGATAGACTCCTAACCCTATATAAAGACTCGGTAATCTTGTTCAACAAGATAACTTAAACAAGGAAAGCACTTAATAACTAGAAAGTAAATAAATAAATAAAACTAAATATTCCAACAGATTTTATATTTAAATCTTAGACCCCTGAGTTCGTATCATTACACCGGCCCCCCAAAACACCTTGTCCTCAAGGTGTTGCTCCAAAATCTTGCCTCACGTGATTCCGGGATCACATGTTCTTCGTTGTATCCCCGTTGCGTGCTTCAAGAGCAAGCAGTAGTCTTGATATATTCTTTTGAGCTCTCTTACGCAAACTTGTAATTGTTCATGTGAATCTAATCTTTCAGATCCATTACCAAGCGAGGTAAATAGCTCTCTAGGTTTTCTAGTTTGGACACATGCAACCACAAACTTTTTCCAAAACAACCTTGCCTTCACCTTCCTGTTAGGACTTTGATGATTTAGTTGGACCTTCATTGAATTCCTTGAATGAACTTGTCCTACATGAATTATCTCTTCCTTTACTGCTTCTTTTAATGATCTGTAAAACTTCTCAGTTGCCACTGAGATATCTTGACGCGCCTGTCTAAATTCCTCCTTCATCTTTGACTGGAACAGAGCTAACCTTTCGTCTAATTTAGAAAATCTTTCCTTCCAATCACAGTGAAACTGTTCCAGCATCTCTGCAACTTCAATTAGCCGGTCTTCACAGATCATCTTGAGAATTTTAAGGTTACTGTATTGTGAACAGTAACTTTCTGACCGATGAACAGTAGCCGATGAATAGTAACATATCCGTGAACAGTAACCGTGAAAGAATGTTTTGGCCCTGATCTTGCTCTGATACCAATTTGATACGAACTTGCTGATACTTTTATTAATAATGAAGAAAAACAGAAAACAAAGAACAATAAACCCTAATCTAAAGCTGTTCTAAGTCCGAAGACCGGTTCTATTCCCTCCCCCTAAACTGATAGACTCCTAACCCTATATAAAGACTCGGTAATCTTGTTCAACAAGATAACTTAAACAAGGAAAGTACTTAATAACTAGAAAGTAAATAAATAATAAAACTAAATATTCCAACAGATTTTATATTTATCTCTTAGACCCCTGAGTTCGTATCAGAAGATAGTGTTCTACTCGTTCAAAACATGCTGTTATCACAGATCAGATGTTAAAAACATCAAAGGAAGTCTCAGGGATTTCTTGGAAACTAATTATCATTGGCATCCTCATACTTGGATTGAGCCACGCTGGTCTTAGCTGAATTCTATGCTATCTCTTACATACTAGACACATCTTCTTTTTGGATAAAAAATCGTAAGGTTAATTTCCAATATTTAGCATATGGTTATGGTACTTATTTAAGTATATGCAGTTGTAAGGTACATACATATATGCTGATTTGCATATGGTGAACAAAACGGTCTATGTTATCCCGCTGAAAAGCAGCAAAATAAGCATGAGCCACACGCTTCTTCAAGATAAGTCTTCAGCAGCCTCTTCTATATTATTTTCTTCTACATTTTTGTTGTTTTGATTGTTTCTTTTAGTTCATAGTTATTGGTATATTCTACATATTCCTTAATGTGTTTATCAAACATAAGTGAGTGAGATATGTTTCTGCTAGTCTTCGGGTCCGATCGATTGAACCATCAGAACGCAGTAGGATAGGCAGTTAGATTTCTAATCCGGCTTTCAAAACATTGGCTTTAACTAACTGACCAAGTTTTTGATTCATGAGTCATGACTTTATCACATAGTCACATCTCCAGGTCAAGTTTCCAATTTATCTCGTAGCATCCCAGATCAAATTGTGGATAGACTCGTTCTATTAATCTATATGTTATTAGTAAAAAACAATGATCACAAAAATGTGAAGCTCGTAATAATGAAGTATCCCAATGACAATGCGCGCACTAATATAATAACAAAAGATTCATAGCTTATGGCCTTTGCAGCAGTATCAAAATTATGAAGTTGGATGCTTGAATTTATAGCGGGTCGTGAGGAGCAGATTGTTGTTCCTTTCTTGGAGGAGTTTTTATGGATTGTTGTGGTTGTTAAAAGATCGGTCTAGAGTTAAATATTTGTTTAGGTGTTTTGCTAGTTATCAATCTTGCGACATTTTTTTTCTTTCTTTTCTTCTACCAATAGAATAGTGTGAGTAGGCATACGTTGCAGAAAGAGTGTTGCGGGTCTTCCCCATCTCATAAAGACATCTGTTCATTTACTTTTTAGAAAGTTTTGAGAGAGGGACACTCTCAAACGAACAATTACTTTTTTGAAACCCTCCAGCAGACTTTGTTGAATGCAGTTACCATTTATTCTTAAAAACTCATAGAGACTACTTCAGACTACCAAAGTTTAGATGCACTTGAGTTTTCCTCTGCTAATAAGGATTCATGACTATTGAGAACTTGAGGTTTCTGGTACATCACAGTTTACTGAATCGACACTAATGGTTTCTTGAGGTGGATATTGGAAACCCAAATTGGCTTGTACATCAAGTAGTTCCTCCATCACTTCTTGCATCCTAGGTCTTGCCTTGCCTTCACGGCCCAAACAATCTTTAACAAGATGAGCAACTCGACAAAGCTGGTGAGGAGTGCCATCTAGCTTTACTTGCTTGTCAAGAATTTTGTGCAACTTATCCTCATTCAACGAGAAAACAAAATGATCTACTAGGGATCGGTTTCTTCTGATCGCCTCAGGTGAGTTTACTTTTTCTCCTGTTAGAATCTCTACTAGTAAAACCCCGAAGCTGTAGACATCACTCTTCTCGGTCAAGATACCCGTGCTGAAGTATTCAGGATCTATGTAACCGAGTGTCCCTTGAATGGCAGTGGAGACTTGCGTCTTGTCCTTAGGAACGGAACGTGAGATCCCAAAGTCAGACACTTTAACGGTGTAGTCATTGTTCAATAGTATATTAGAAGATTTAATATCTCTATGTATGATATTAGTAGTGGCATGCATATAAACAAGAGCTCCTGCAGTTTCGATGGCTAACTTTAGCCTCGTTTTCCATGGCAATAAAGCTCCATGAGAGCTCCCGTGTAAGTGGTGGTGCAGCGTCTCGTTGACGATATACTCATAAGCTAGTAAAGGCACATCTGTTTCAATACAGCATCCGACGAGCTTTACAATATTAGGATGGTTAATTTGTGACAACAGTACCACTTCGTTAACAAACTGTCCTATCTGGGTTGGATCAATCACCTTTGACTTCTTGATCGCCACCACGGTGTTATCTATCATTATCCCTTTGTAAACCGTCCCAAAACCTCCTTGACCAATAATGTTGTTAGAATTAAAGTTGTTCGTTGCTTTCTTTAGCTCATCTTCAGTGAAAATTTTTACAATCTGTGTTGATCCTTCACATTCAGAAAGTAACTTCTCAAAAATCGTACCTCCATTTCTCTTGAAAATAGCTTCTTTCTGTTTAGCAATACGTCGTTGTTGCAACAAACAGTAAGATAGAAACATCGCAAGTGATGTTACTAATGTGGCCGTTCCAATGCCTGCATTTAATTTGAAGTGTTCAATCGTTGGAGTATTTAATAAAAGAGAAACCAAACCATTATATAATGAGTTATAAGTGTATGGATGATGAACTTACCGATATATATCCCAAGTTTCTGTAGAGTTGTCATATTTTTTTTGCAACCGGTTCCTTTCTTCCGTCCATCACCACTATGACCCTTCGGGCACTTACAAGTATAACTTCCGTCAGTGTTGTGACATCTATGTATGCATTCGCCGCTTAAATCAGGGTCATCACACTCATTAACATCTGGTTAATTTTATAGGCATAGAGTTAGTCACACACAATAAGCATACACTTATACTTAGGGCTACATGCTTTATCAAGTGCAAGTATTCAAACTGTTGCAAAAGAGTACTGACTTGTATAGAAATAAAACTGAAAACATTTATGAACCTAGCTAGAACTCAAACAAGTTAACATTAGCCATCATTAGGCTCAAACCTAGAACAAAAAATTAGATAGTAATCTTACCTTGGCAGCCATCTTCGAGGTATGGATTTCCTTGGTAACCAGCGGAACATTTGCAGCTATAGCCATCAGCATTTTCCGAATCAAAACACTCACTATTTTCTTTACAATAATAGTAACCACCTGTTTGCTTCTTAGCTTCTTGACATTTTGTATTGCCCACGGTCCAATCTAGTAGCATTTCATATGACCCAAGCCCTTCCTTGGTCAACTTATATACATCAAGCATGGAAAAATCATAGCGGCCACCTTCAATGATGAATGCATAGCTGCAGCTGGTATAACCATTCTTTCCCACAAGATTTTCATCACTCCTTAATAAAAAGTGGAAATCCGTAAGGTTTTTAGTTTCTATCAAGTTTTGGCAACAATTGATAGATTTTGAACATGACACCATAGGCAGGCAGTCTCCACGTGAGGTGGGGCATTGGACTCTATATTCAAGGGCATCCTTGACGTATGACAGAGTGTCGCAACCTAAAGTCATGAACATGTTTTGATGACGAGATATTGGAAACCTTGATAATTGCATCCTTGATTCGTCTAAAAAGAGCTGAGTGGTTTGGTTGTAACAGGTCCGACCTACAAGTGATAGAGCGCGTAGATGACCATCAAGTGATATGTTTACCACATCTACATTCATTCCCCAAATTGAAACTCTTCCTGTGGTTTTGTTACAGCTTACCTTGTAACGTATGCTGGGGTAACAGTTTTCTTCTATTCCAAAAGGGTAAGGAATGGAAATGTTTCCACAAGTATTGGAGCATTCAGGGCCAGGTTTTGCTCGACCTATGGTTGAACTCAAGGTAAAAAATAGGCTCAAGAACAGTACTTGTACCAGTTTCTGAAATCTCATGGCTATCCTCTGGGTTTAATCATACTTTTCTTCTTTTTTTAATAAGCAGTTTAAATATAATCTTTTACAAACACATTATACATTACTTATGAAAGAAAGAGACATGGCCGGCTATCAAAACAGAACGGGACGAAATCCTGTCAAGATTCACGACAAATCCCTTGCGATGGTCGATACCTTCAAGATAATCTTGCTCGTGATCAGATCACCAGAATTTTTTTATTAAGAAACCAAATATAATAAAGACTAAATAGTCCTTGCTCAATTATGTGTTTAGAACTTTTTAGGCTGCCAAAAGTGGCATATACAACACAAAATGCCTAGTCTGGCTTCATCTCTTTCATTTTTAAAATAATTATATCCGGCTTTATATTTTAGATTATGAGTCATGCTTGAATTAGTACTTAGTTAGTAACCAAAAGCAAGTAGTGATAACGACGAAACAGAAGATGAGACTTGTTCAAACTAAATAATACCAAACATATATGTTACTGTCAACAGCAACAATAGTATTTAATCTCACATGAACGTGATATAAGAAAAGTAGGATGTATCAATGATACCCTTACCCGAGGGCGTACCCGAAGGATTAGGCGATTGCTTAGAGGATATATGTCATTGTCTGAACAAGATAAATCCGAGTATTCCTCGATCATCAGTACGTGTATCATTTGGTGTTATTGAATTGGCAAAGAATCTTGTTACTTACATCAAACAAAGTAAATTAGCAAGGATTTTTGGTACCTAATTATACAAGTTTGTAGCCATGGCCCCTTGTTTCTTGTAGATTGATCTAGGCTTTTTATAAGAAATAAACATGGGATCTGTGATTAAACGATAAAAAAACAGCTACTATGAAACTATACTCAGTGCTTCTAATACTACTACTCTTGAGCATTGTGTTATGCTCAAAGTTATGTTTTAGTCTAGCCACACGTGGTCCCAAATGCTCAAGTAAATGTGGTAATGTCAACATTCCATACCCCTTTGGAATCGAAGAAAATTGTTACCACGACACACCTTACATGGTAAGTTGTAATAGGACCTCTGGAAGAGCGCAAATCGAAGGTATGAGTGTGAATGTTGTAGATATAACAATTGAAGGTCATCTACGCGTTATATCACCTGTGGCTCGTGTTTGTTTCAATGAGACAAATAAGGTTTTGGCTGAAAATCCATACGTGGATTTATAAAGATTCCCTATCTCGCTTGGTGTGAACAAGATCACAACTCTTGGTTGTGACACTCGGGGGAACATCAAGACAGGTCAAGTTTTGCAAGGGGGTTGTCCCACGATGCCTGGAAGCTGCAACCCAATTATTGGGACATGTTCAAGTAATGTTGGTTGTTGTCAAGCTACCGTAGAACCTACGACAGTACTTACAAGATTCCGCTTTAATGTAGAGAGCAATCAGCGCAATGTGGGAAAGAAGGGTTTTAATAACTGCAGCTATGCATTCATTGTTGAAGATGGACGGTATAACTTTTCATTTACTAATCTATTCAGCTTGAAGAAGCAGGATCTCGAGTCGCATGAGATGTTGCTAGATTGGACAGTAGGTAATACAAGCTGTCAAGAAGCTCAAAAGAATATAACTAGTTACATATGTAATGAGAAAAGCAAGTGTTTTGATGCAAATAATGGTTCGGGGTACCGTTGCACTTGCTCTAGTGGTTACCAGGGAAATCCGTACCTTGAAAATGGTTGTGAAGGTATTCATTTTAGTCACCTGTGCGGAAAATTTGAAGCAATTACAAACCAGAATATATATACTTCAAAATAACTTTTTCATATAGGTTTATTTTTTGTCGATTTATGTCTAAGGATTCCTTACTTTTTGGTATTTGCCACATCCAAGTTCTTACCCCTACTAGTTACAGTATAAATTTTGCATATCATTTGTAACTCTTGTCTACTTCTTTGACTAATCAGATGTTAACGAGTGTGAAGACGCCCGCCTAAACAGCTGCAGCCATCTATGTAACAACAGTGAAGGAAGTCATACTTGCCATTGCCCGAAAGGTTATAGTGGGGATGGTCGAAAGGATGGGTCTCGTTGCACAAAAGACAGAACAAATATACAGAAACTTGGGCTGTATATGGGTAAGTTCCTCATTTATTTCATACACCTGTAACTTTAATATGCTTTCACTACTAGTAAATTCCCTTAGGGTGATATGCCAAAAAATGTTTCTTGTGTTGTAGTATTTGACGAATTCTTTACCCGTCATCATGTAGGCATCACCATGGGTGTCATTGCTACATCCCTCGCGATGTTTCTATCTTATTGTTACATGAAACAACGACGTATTGCTAGACATAAAGAGATGATTTTTAAAAGAAATGGAGGTACGGTTTTTGAGAAGTTACTTTCTGAATCTGAAGGATCAACACATATCGTCAAAATTTTCACCGAAGAGGAACTAAAAAAGGCAACCAAGAATTTTAGCACGGACAACATTGTCGGTCAAGGAGGTTTTGGGACTGTTTACAAAGGGAGTCTGATAGATAACACTGTGGTGGCAATCAAGAAGTCGAAGCTCATTGATCCAAACCAAATCGGTCAGTTTGTTAATGAAGTGGTACTTCTGTCACAAATCAGCCATCCTAATATTGTAAAGTTGGTGGGATGCTGTCTCGAAACTGATGTTCCTTTACTAGCGTATGAGTATATAGACAACGAAACGTTGTACCACCACTTACATGGAAAGTCTCACGGATCTTTGTTGACATGGAGAAAAAGGTTAAATTTAGCAGTTGAAGCTGCAGGAGCTCTTTCTTATATGCATTCTACTACCAAAATTATACACAGAGATATCAAATCGTCTAACTTTTTATTGGATAAAGACTATACATTGAAAATATCAGACTTTGGTATTTCACGGTCCGTTCCTACGGACAAAATGCAAGTCTCGACAGCCGTGCAAGGGACGCTTGGGTACATAGACCCTGAATACTTCAAGTCAGGTATCTTGACAGAAAAGAGCGACGTTTATAGCTTTGGGGCTGTGCTTATCGAGCTGCTGACTGGAGAAAAATTGAACTCTCCTATGGCAACTAAAAGAAACCGATCTCTAGTGGATCATTTTATTTTATTACACGACGAGGACCGTTTGGTTGAAATTCTTGATGATCAAGTGAAGCTAGATGGTACTCCTGGTGAACTTAATCGAGTAGCTCGTCTTGTCAAATCGTGTGTAGAGCCTGAAGGCAGGACAAGGCCTACAATGCGAGAAGTTAAGGAGGAGCTCTTGGCTGTACAAACAAATTTAGCTTCGCCATACCCAACTTATGAAACTCTAAGTTTTGGTTCTGGCAACTCAGATGTAACCGAGCCCACGAGTTCCAAATTCTATTTTTAAAATCTTGTTTGTCACAAAGAAGATATATAATCTACACAAACAACTGTTCTTTTTCTTCTTAGTTACGTATATTTGAAACCTTGTTTTCTCCAAGGCTTTGGCCTTAGAGCACAGGGAACCATCACTTGGAGTGATGGGTTTTTCGGGTGCCACGTCACCGAAACTCACCAACTCACTCACATGAAAAAAAGTGGGGAGTCATCACTCCAAGTGATGGGTGAATGTGGGTCCCACAATACACACAATATCCCCTTTCTTCTTCCCCAATACACAAAAAAAAAAATAAAAAAAAAATCAGAAACATAACTCACGCCAAGTGAGTTGAGTCACGCCGGGGCTACACGCCGTGGGTTTTGTGGGTAAGGGGAGTTATCACGCGAATCGCGCCGTGGGTTTGGTACCCCATGGCGCCATGGTTCCCAGTGCTCTTAGTTTTGTTTGTATTCTTTTTGTATTATTAGATGCTTTTTAAGATTCTTTCTTTCATGAATTAGGTTAAAAGTAAATTAATTCAAATTAACCTGAGGTCAAGTTACACCTATAACTTTAATGTTATGACCATTGAAAATGCTTTTAAAGTATTAATCACCTATTAAAACACTACTTACAAACTTATACTAACGTTTTGAAAATTTGGTCAATTCCATTATTGTGGTTATGTATGTTTTAAACTCTCTAACCTGTAACTTGTATTAATGGCTGTCATACTCAATATGATAATTAGAGGCTTACAAATAGTATTCTCATTTGTAAAAATTACCTCGACTTCTTACTCCTTTCTCTTTTCTTTAATCATGTACAGTTGCATATAGAATCGTTGTTGTTTTGCAACACGCTATCAGTACGAAACCTCTACAACAGAGGGAGACAAGAGGTCGACGAAAATGAAAAAAGAAATCGATCGTTCTGTGTCAAGGTTTACGGTTCATTTGTGGAGTGGCCATTAAAATCATTGCGATCAGCTTGTTCATCGATTCATTTGCATTCATTCAGATTGTTTCTTCCTAAAAGTAAGTTTTATATAAGTGTTAACTAAGTAGAAATACTTTCTTCCTAATAACTGTTATCTATAGGATGTACACAATTACATTAAGTGTTATCTAACAATGATAATATTTTAATATTTAGTAATCTTAGTTTGTATTAAAAAGATGGATATTTGTTTAAAGTAGCGAGAACTTATATTTTTGGACAGCCAAAGATATACATCTTGTATGTTGGGAGGGATAAAAGCTAAGAATAAAGCCAAATTTAACATATCAAAACAATAAAACATTATCTAAAGTTACACTTAAATAATGGCTAAAAGATATTATACAAGTTATCTATGTTGTTTAAATATGTGATTTAAAAAATCTCTATGAACAAATTATATGAATTTCGTATAAACAAAAGCAAACACATAAAAAGGCAGCCTAAGAGTTATTTTAATATATCGTGGCCTGAAAAATGTTTAATGTTTAGCTTGTCCACGATTGAGACTAATATGAAATAATTTGCTTTCTTAATCATCCTTGTATTGTTTTTTTATGATTTCGATTAGGTTTGCTACTAGCAAATTGCTAGTGGCTTTGCGAGTTTGGCATGTCAATCTCGCTTAAATTAGTTTTTTTAAGCACAAGAGGTGCATTTGGCTTGTAAGTTATTCGGCATCTAGCCTCTCGTTATGTAATTTTGTAGGTATTTTACTATGGCAAAAACTTTGTACCAAAAAAAAAAAAGAAGAAAACAATGAACGCATGATTTACTAAAATTAGATGTTACTTGACCTCAAGTTAAAACAATACTAAATATTCATCACTATCTTAATTTGAATTAATTTACTTTTAACTCCTATTTCATGAAATAAAGACTCTTAAAACATGGAATAAATATTTCTTTTGTTGATAAATATGGTTTAACATTAATCTTGGTGATATGGTTGTGTTTGTCGTATAATTTAAGCGATAAAATAGTTTAAAATTAATCTCTCCAAATGTTGAATAGAATTGTATTAATTTCTAAAAGAAGCACGAATGCAAAAATATCACACATAAGCAAAAGAGTATAGGGGTGGTGTTAGAGGCAATGTTTTTAAACCCGGGTTGACTCGGTTCCGGTAAAAAAAATGGATCATTTTGAACCAGTTTTCATATTTGCGAAACCCGGCTAGACCCGTCGGGTTTGGGGTGACCCGGATCAACCCGGTTCTCGAGACCCGGTAGGGTTTTGATTTTTTCGGATATTTCTAAACAATTAATGTGCAAATTTTACGTATTTGCGATGGAATTTTATTTTTACATATTATATTGGTTGTAAATAGTTTATATATTCAATTTACAAAAGTTTTCATGATTTATATATAACTTTTGTTAATTATTTAAAATTTGATTTTATTTTTAGAAAATCGGGTTGACCCGGGTTAATCAGGACCCGATAACTTGACCAGATCAATTTAAGAACCGGGTTTCAAAACATCGCATGTAAACGGGTAAACTAGGTTGTACAAGAAGAACGAGACTAAAGATCTAGTAATTACTAAAGATCTAGTAATTCAACTATTAAAATTTTACTTTTAAGTCGTCCCCATTTATTTGAATGATTTATGTGTCATCCAAATTGTGTTTGTTTTCGTATATCAAAACAAACATTGCAATTTGATTCAATTTTTTGTTGAATTTTAAATTTCAATTATAAATTAGAGCTAAAATTTAACATATCAAAACAACATTTTAAAATTTAAATCATCAAACATTAGCTAAATTGTCAAAAATAAATTTTAACTAAATAAAGTAGCATTAAGAAATGACTAGAATTTTGTGTTGTTTTAATATTTGTTTTTTAATTTTATTCATGTTATTTATAAATCTCTAAGAAAAAGTTATTTGAAATCGATGTAAACAAAAGCAAACACATAAATGGAGGGGTATAAGTTACTTTAGAAAGTTGTTAACATGAGCTATAAACTGTATTGTTTTTTAATAAAAGTGTTTGATAAATTTGTTTCAACTGTTAAATTAAAATGTAAAATGACTTAAAAGGTTATATTTAAGTAAATTTATAATATGGTTGAAGGATATATCAATAATTTTTAGTTTTAACAACTCTTAATAAGTTAAAAAGCTGCATGAATCAACTTTTTATTTAAAAGCTACTTGTTTAAAATAAAAAACTAACAGTTCTAAAAAGTTGTGCGAAACAAAAGTACTTATTTTAGGAGAGATTATTTTTTAAATAAAAAAACTAACAACTTTCAGAAAGTTTTTAAAAAGTTCTTGCCAAACATAACCTAAGAGAGTTGATTTACTTTTGGATAAGTAGATGGTGCCTGATTTTCTCAATGTTTTGAAACCCGGTCGATCTGGTCGGTTCAACCGGTTGAACCGGTTTTGGCCGAAAAAAGGGTCAAATTAACCCGTGTCTTATATTTTAGAATCCCAGTGTGACCTGCTGGGTTTGAAGCGACCCGGCCGGGTTTTGATTTTTTTTCGGTTTTTTTGTTTTTATCTTTTTGTTTTTTGCGATATAATTATACGTATTTGCAACGTAACTTTGTTTTTACGTGTTATATTTGTTAGTAATAAATATATGGAATATTCACGATATATATATATATATATATTTTTAGTAATATTTGTAAATATATAAATAATTTTTTTAATTGAAAACCAGCCAGCGGTCCAACCGGTGACCCGGTGGTTCGATCGGATCGATTCAAATCCCGGGTTTTAAGACATTAGATTTTCTTGTCCACGATGGAGGTTAATGTGTGGTTATCTGCTTTCCCAATCGTCCTTGTTCTTGTATCATTTTTTCCTGATTTCGATTAGGATTCCTAGCGCCTTTGCAAGTTTGGGATGTCAATCTGGCTTCCTTAGTTTCTTTGAAACACAACTCGGTTTGGCTGGTAACTAAGTTTGGCATCTAGCCTCTCTTCACTAGTACTAAACCAAAATTTTGAATACAAAATGATTGTAGAGATACGAACTCTACAACCCTGATTGCTAGCGCGGAATATTCGATCTATAAAGCCATCGACAGAAAAAAGACACACAAGGTATGTACCCTAATCGATTAGATTAGTTTATTGATAAAGAATGCGTTGTGAATCTTGTCCTCCCTCACCTCCTTTTATAGAGATGAGGGGGAACCGACTGTTACATATTCCTACGGGTCGGGTTGGGCTGCGACACAACCAACCGACCTTTATTGCTATATGCTATTAGGAAACTTGATAACTATCCTTAGACACGACTTAGGCTAATAAAGACTAAATACATGACAATGATGTTGTTAATAATGTCAGTTTAATGATTACAAGGAAGGTGCCCATTTGAGTTGTATCCGGTGAGAGCCCTAAGTCCAACCCAATATAAAATTATGTTCAAATAATTTACATATAATATATTTAAATGCATACAGAAAGATTAGAAACTCTAGTTATAATTTTTAAATGTATATAAAAATTTCAATCTTCTTAGTTCATTTCAATCTTCTACTTCGATTATAATTTCTGATCACACAGTCTCCTCCTTTTTCATTTTTCATTCCTTCTTCACTTTTGTAATTAGTTTTAAAATGGTTTTCAAGTAATTTGCATGGCAGAGTCTTATAAGAAAATATAAATCGTTTCTAACAATTTTTTTTCATTTGAAGTAGTTACCGAGAACTATCTCCAACCAGCCTAGGTTCACCTCTGTTTTTTCAGGAGTAATATATATATTTTATCAAAGTAAAAACATTTTACCCAAAAAAGTTCTAATGAATACACGCAATATTCAAATTAGATGTTACCAGTTAAGTTAAAACAATACTAAATGGTAGTAAATCCTTATCTATATTTGAATTAACTTTTTCACAAAAAAAAAATCTTAAAAACATAGATAAATATTATTTTTTTCAAAAAAAATCCAAATGTCGCACTTGCCTTAAACATCTTTAGCTTTTAGAACACAAAAAGATTAATGTTCCTTTAGATATTACTAATCTAGACAACGTTTATTTGTTTTTGAAAAACAATTGTGCGATGCATGGTGAGATTAATTTTAAACTTATTAATCGTTTACGTTATATATCAAACTTAATCATATTATATAAGAACTTTTATCACTATAACTAATTGGGAAAATCGAATACATTATATATTTACTACGTACAATGTTATATAAACAATTTGTCAATAAGAAAATATGTGAAAGATAATAATTTTCTTGTAGGGAAAAACATATAGCCTAATTGTAAACTTGCTACTAAGAGCATCTACAATGGTAGAGGTCTAAAAATTAATAAAATCATTAATTTCTAAAACTTTTGGCTTTATAAACCTTTTCCCACTATGTATAAACCTCTTTAAGTTTTATAAATTCTCAATATTTAAACATGCATTAAATTTTAAAGAGGTCTAGGATCATGGACCTATTCATTATAAACATATTTATAAACCTATCTCCACTATAGTTTAGACCTCTTCATCATTTTATAAACTTTTCTTAAACTAGCATAGTGGATGCCCTAACAATATCAAATCAACTTCTGGGTCGGTAAACTTTACATATCCTTTTATCGAAAATTTGTTTTATTAATAAACATATAAAGTCATATCATCATCGGGTAATAAAATTTTCCAAAATTGTAATTCATCTTTTATTTAACAGAGAAATAAAAAGTTAATAACAATAGCGAAATAACATAAAAGTTCCATTACAAGCTACAAAAATGGATGCCCACACAAGGTGCAGATATGGTAAAAAGGTGATTGAAAAAAAGAAGAACAATTGAGAGGGGTCCCATATAATAACACGAACCAAAAAGCATCCTTATGTTTAATAATCATCCCGGAAACAACACAATACACTAACATGAGAGCCGAAGAAATAAGCATACCATAACGTAGCTTCTTTGTTGAGTGGTCTGCTTCCAATTTGTGCATCGCGACATACGCAATGCCAAAGACAGTATATAAGGCAAAACACATAACATGGATATCTTTAATTCTTTTTAATATTTTCGTCTCTATCAATCTATATGAATATAAAAAGTCATAAATAAAGAAATCTAGACAATAATAAACTAGTTTCTTTGTCTATAACATATACCAAACTTATTTTGTTATTTAAAAAATAAAAAGATAAAAGGCACTTACTCTATCTCAAGTGGAACCGGAATGAGAGGTGGTAGAGATATATGGGGTGTTGCTAAAGGTGGAGATGGTAATGTAGTTTGAGGTGATGTTGCTGAAGACTTTGTCGAGTTACCATCCATTTTTCTTGATACAACGAAATGTTTAACATTTTACTCATAGATAAATTATATACTATGCAATTAATTACATAATAATTATTCATTAAGGTATTAATAACGGTAATAAATTTCTGATTGTGATTGTTGTGTAAGGTATGCGATTAATTACCATTCATTATTCTTGATATTACGCTATTAGTTACATAATATTTTTTTTGCACGATTAGTTATGATGATAAATTTTTTTGATGTTATGATTGTGTTTTCCGTATAACGTATGCGATTCGTTACTATCCATTGTTCTTTATACAACGAAATGTGCTAGAAATTTTACTCATACACTGTTTGTATACTACGCTATTAGTTACATAATATTTTTTCTTTGCACGATTTGTTATAGTGATAAAGTTCTTTGATGTTATGATTGTGTTTGCCGTATAACGTAAGCGATTATTGGTTTAACATTTGAGTTAGTTTATACGAGAAACACAATCATACCATCAAAGGACTTTATCACTATAACTAATCGGGCTAAGAAAAAAATATTACATTATTTAATTAATAGCGTAGCATATAAACAGTCTATGAGTAAAATGTTTAGCATATTTTGTTGTATAAAGAACAATGGATAGTAATTAATCGCTTACGTTATACGAAAAACACAATAACATCAAAGAAATTTATCATCATAACTAATCGGGCAAAGAAAAAGTATTATGTAATTAATAATATAGTATATAAACAATATGAGTAAAATGTTTAGCACATTTCGTTGTATCAAGAAAAATGGATAGTAATTAACTTCTTATGTTATACGACAAACACAATCAGAAATTTATCACCATTACTAGTCGGAAAAAGAAAAAATATTACGCAAAGTTTTTCACATTTCGTTGTATCAAGAAAATTAGATATTAAATCGACAAAGTCTTCGGCAACATCACCTCAAACTGAATTAACATCTCCACCTTTAAAAACACCCCATATATCTCTACCACCTATCATTCGAGTTTCACTAGTGCATTTTATCTTTTTATTATTTTCAATAATTGAATAAGTTTGGTGAATGAAATTTCCACATAGATTGTTCGAGACGAAAATGTTAAAATAAATTAAAGACATCCATGTTATGTGTTTTGCCTTATATACCATCTTTGGCATCTCCTATGTCGCGATGCACAAATTGGAAGCATAGCACTTAACAAAGAATCTATGTTATGACATGTTTCTTTCTTCAGCCCTCTTGTTAGTGTATTGTGTTGTTTCTGGGATGATTATTAAACATAAGTACATAGAGGCTACAACTTCTGACCCGTGGATGTGTCGTAGTATAAGGATGTTTTTTGGTTCGTGTTATTATTCAGGGGCCCTCTCAACTATTTTGCGTTTTTTCAATAACCTTTTTACCATATCTACACGACAAGGTGTGGGTGTCCGTTGTTATAAGTTGTAATTGAATTTTTATGTCATTTGTATATTGTTATTAACATTTTTCTCTATTAATTATAAGATGAATTACAATTACGAAAAATTTAATTAGTTGATGATGATGATACCGCTTTAATTGTTTATTTTATAAAACAAAAATATGTAAAGTTTAACGGTTAAGAAGTTGATTTGATATGTTTAGTAGCAAGTTTATAACTACGATATAGTTTTCTACTATATAATTTTTTTATATCTTTCATAGGTTCTCTTATAGACATACTGTTTATATACTATTGTAGTAATTATATACTATATTCAATTTTCCCAATTAAGTTATAGTAATAAAAGTTCTTTTATAATATGATTGTGTTTGTTATATAACGTAACCGACTAATTAATTTAACATAAATCTCACTATGTGTTCGTATCTGATTTTTTTCTAACAACAAACAAACATTGTGTAGATTTGTAATATCTAAAAGAAGCAAGAATGTAAAAGCCACAAAAAGATACAATAGACACATTAATTAGATTAACATTAATCTCACTATGTGGTTATTGATGCAAAACTCTGGTCGGGTCTTTAATAGCCCGAATAGACGACTATTCAAGTTTAGGTTGTTTGAATCTTGCACAAAATGAAGGTTCTGTGAGATCTTGCGTAAGGAAGTAATCACCGTTAATCTTACCGTGGGGATAGAACACACGATTAGACTCCAGAGTGAGAGTAAGTCGACATTCGTTTGAAGTATTTTGTGCTATTAGGGATTGCCAGATACATGTTACAATGTTAATGACATTCCTTATATAGCCAAAGTATCCCTTTTAATAATGGACTGCGATTATCGAGATTTATGTATCTTAACCTTCTAAATAAGTCGAGTATATCTCTTCCTAAATTAGCTCTGACCCAGGTAAACCACGCGTTGGCTACTGCTGGGTCGGGCTTAATGGGCCGTTAGTATAGAAAACCAATCTTAGCTAGTAAGCTATGTCTCTCCATTCTAGTAGGCTTGGTCGTGCTCACGGTTACTAGACTAGGTGAACATGAATCGTCCTGGAGACGCTTCAGTTTCTTAATACAAATTCATTTCCTAAATATTATAGTAATTTAATGTCGTGTTTTATGACCATTGAAAATACTTTTAAAATCACCTATTAAAACACCACTTACAAACTTATAACGTTTTGAAAGTTTGGTCAATGCCATTATTGTGGTAATGTATGTTTTAAACTCCCTAACATGTAACTTGTATTTTAAGTTGTCATAGATCAATAAGATAATTAGAGGCTTACAAATAGTATTCTCATTTGTAAAAATTACCTTCCTTTCTCCTTTCTTTTATCATATAGTTGCAAATACATTATATGTTGCTGTTTTGCAACACGCTATGAGTAAGAAACCTCTACAACAGAGGGAGACATAGAGGTCGACGACAGGGAAGAAAGAAATTGGCATGCTTTTATGTTATGGTTTACGGTTCATTTGTTGAGTTTCCATTGAAATCATTGCGATCAACTTATTCAGGGATTCTCTGCATTCCTTCATATTGTTTCTTCCTAACAGTAAGTTTTATATAGGTGTTTCATGATCTTACATCTCATATTACGTTACATTAAAAATATAAATCCCAGTTGCGTATAATAAGCATGTGGCAAAAAAAATATGTGTTAACTAACTAGGTTAATACTTTTTTCCTAAATGTTATCCGTACACAACAATTACATAAGTTATCTAACAATTACTATAGTATTTAGCAAATGAATTTGTATTAAAAAGATGAATAATTCGTTTCTAAAAAAAGATGAATATTTGTTAAAAGTAGTGGAGCAAGAACTTTTATTTTTGGACTCCCAAAGACATACATCTTGTATATTGGGAGGGATAAAAGCGAAGAATGTTAACATATCAAAACAATAAATTAAAATTTGAAATGTAAAACATTAGCTAAATTGTCATAAATCATTTTTTAAATGAATAAAGTTACACTTAAATAATGGCTAAAAGATTATTATACACCTCATTAGTTACGTATGTTGTTGAAATATGTGATTTAAAATATTTTTATGAACATATTATATGAAATTCGTATAAACAAAAGAGTTATTTTAATATATCATGGCCTGAAAGATGTTTAATGTTTGGCTTGTCCACGATTGAGACTAAAATGAGATGATTTGCTTTCTTAATCATCCTTCTATTGTTTTTGTATGATTTCGATTAGGTTTGCTACTAGCAAACTGCTAGTGGCTTTGCGAGTTTGGCATGTCAATCTCGCTTAAATGAGTTTTTGAAGCACAAGAGGTGCATTTGGCTTGTAGGTAATTTGGCATCTAGCCTTTCTTTATGTACTCTATTCTTTTGTAGGTATTTTATTAGGGCAAAAATTTTGTATCAAAAAAAAGAAAACAATGAGCGCATGATTTACTAAAATTAGATGTTATTTGACCTAGAGTTAAAACAATACTAAATATTCATCACTATCTTAATTTGAATTAATTTACTTTTAACTCCTATTTCATGAAATAAAGACTCTTAAAACATGGAATAAATATTTTTTTTATAAATATTGTTTAACATTAATCTTGGTGATATGGTTATGTTTGTCGTATAAAAGAGATTAACTAGTTTAACATTAAACTCCCCAAATGTTGTATAAAATTTTAATAATTTCTAAAAGAATCACAAATGAAAAAATATCACACATAAGCAAAAGAGTTATAGGGGGTGGTGTTAGAGGTGGTGATAGTAGTGTACTAGTGTAGTGTGAGGTTATTTTGGAGAATACTTTGTTAAATTTGGCGTAGAACCATCTTAGTTTGTTGAGTGAGAAGTTTTGTGAAATAATCTTTTGTCTTTATAGTCAATCCCCGCTTTTTAACATAAAGGAAACACAAATAAATTCATTCCAAACATAAATTACTAAATATGAAACCAAAAGGTGTTATATTTAGAAGCCGAGTACATACAAACCTTGCTTTGGTAATACTTATGGACACGGTTCCTAAATGTAACACACTTAGACAATCAGACGTGCTTTCGACGACATTTATGTTTTGTTTTGAGTAAAAGATGAATGATTGATTATAAAGACAAAGATTGTTTATGAGATCTTTCCGTTCAAAAAATTGAGATGGAGTGTAAGGCAAATTCAACAAAGTGTTCGTCAACATCATCTCACACTACACTATGATCTCCACCTGTTACGCTAATTCCACTTGAGATGGAGTAAGTGCACTTTGTTTTTCCATCATTTTCAATAACAAAATTATACTAGTATAAGAAATAGACAAATATCTAGTTTATTATTTTCTCTAATTTGTTCTTTTTGGCGTCTTTTATGCCATTAAGCTGATTGAGATGAAAATCACTAAAAGTATTAATGATATCCATGTTGTGTGTTTTGGATTATACACCGTCTTTGACATTGCACATTTTGCGATGCATCTCTTCTCAAGTTAGTATTGGAGAGTGAAATCAGAAGGAAACGAGGAAAACTTAAAAAATGTGATGTTAATTTTTTTGATAAACACTTTCATCCCATAACTTGATGAAAGAGAAAGAAAAAAAGCGTTATGACAAAAGTTTCCTTATAATTACTATTTTTTCATTTCAATTAAAACACAAAATAGGTAATTAAAAATATAAGAAGATAAAAAAATATGTAACTACTCATTACTTTCTTTTCTCTTTTTAGAAACTCAAGAACAAAATATAAGTCATTAACTTTGTTTCTCTTCACATTTCATTCTTTACTTTTCTTCACCTTGCTTTCAGTTTCTTTTTTTAAGTCTCGAGAACTATAGTGTTCGACATGCATCTTTCTTCAACTCTCCTTTCAGTGTATTGTGTTGTTTGTGGGTTATTATTAAGCACCAATACACACACGCGACAACTGTAAAATTTGAGTTTTTATAACACCTTTGTAAAAACTTACTTGTAATAAGTCCCCTTCATGCTTGTGGGGTCATTTTCTGCATAGATTTCTATTTTTAGGAACCTTGTTTTAGGAACGTGCTTTTGACCTACTATTCCAGTTCAAACGTATTAATGGTAAAAAATATGCTAAAATTACATTATTCTAATGTCATTACCCTCGAAAAAAATTTGTTTAACTAACTTGTAAAACCTAATTAATAGTTAACTATTTAATTTACGCGTTCTCTAGCTAATCTTATGAGTTGGACATATATTGTTTAATAAGCTTATAAGCTCAGGTATTTGGTTTGGCTTATGCTTGATAAATGATAAAAAAACGCGTTTACTAATCTAAACAATTTGAATAGGAGCAATAAAACATCTAGTATAATGTATACTTAACAAAGTGATATTTCTAAGAGATTGAATATATCACATTTCATACAAAAAGAGCTAGGATGTATGTATTGATCATTTAATTTTTTTTATCAAGTTAGACATTTATTAAACAAGTAATTTGATATAGATACGTGGTGAAACGGTTTGATAAAGATATGTGTTGTGAAGATTTGATATTAATTTAAATAAGTATTGATGAAGAGATAACACAATAATGAAAATGGGAGCATCTGATGGAAGCATATCGGAAACTGAATTGAGATGGAGGCATATAAAAAAGAGAATAAAAGATGTTCTTAATTAGTTAAAATGGGGATAAATTTTTAATTTGGATTTAAATGTGTTACAAAAGCTCAAAACCCACACAAAAAGTCATATTTTTATGGCTTATCAAAATTCAAGTATACACTCATAAGCACATGTTAAGAAAACTAAATCTATAATTTTTCGTGTCTAAGAATTTAACATGAAATTAGACTAAGTATTAAGTCTAGCTAAAGTAATACCTTTAGATAGCAACCTTTGAAACATCCAAGTCAGAGACATCATCAAAAAAGTCAAAAATTACTTGAAGACATACTCGTCATCTGAGATAGATATCAACTAACATGTATAATTGATTCTCTGAAGGCTTAAATGGATAAGGGCCGGTAATAACCTAATGTATTTCTTTACTCTTTGGATTACTCTAACTGTTTAGACGGTATAAATCGAATAAAGCACAAATGGTGAGACGAACAACATATTCGAATTCAAGCTTTTTAAAGTACGAGTTGGTGAAAGGTGAGACCAGTTGGCAGGACTGTTCACCGAATGTATAGTTGTAGCCACTCCAAGAATAGACGTGCATTTAATGAATATGTGTTCCTCCATCATATTCTTGACACGTGATACCTAGCTCCAATACCAAGTCAAGCTCATAACAATATAAATAGAAAATGATGTAGGAAGTAAATGTTGTTCACTTTACGTTGTAAACATTCAATTTTCAAAAAACGTACAAATAAATCTCGTAATAATAACAATACCAAAATAAAATGAAAATTCCAACACGCAAGCTAAAATATCTTATACCTACAAGAGATGTGGAAATGGTACACAGGTGATGGAGAAAAGCACAATAACAAATAAGGCTCCCGTAAAATAACATGTACCTAAAATCATCCTCGTGTTGTGGTATATCCACGGGTCAAAGGTGGCAGTTTTTCTATATTTGTGTTTGATAATCATTCTAGACACAACACAATACACTATTAGTAGAGTTGAAGAAAGAAGCATGCCATAGAGTAGCATCTTAGTTGAGTTACTTGCATCTAGGTTGTGCATTATGGAAAAGGCAATCCGATAATAGAATAACCCAAAACATGCAAGATGAATACCCTTTATTTGTTTTGACATCGTCTTCTCAATCGACCTGTGTGATTACAAGAAATATCAAACATTAAGAATACTAAATAAGAAACCAATAACGATCGTATTTCTCTCATACATTCCATTTATCCGAATAACAAAAAACAAAATATTAAATTCACATACTCCATATCAAGTAGAGGAGAAGGCGACAAGGATGTTGGAAGCGAAGGCGACACCAATGGTGGGGGAGAATGCGACTCTAACGGCGGAGGCGAAGGTGGAAGCGGTGGTTGAGTATGAGGTGGTATTTTCAAAGGAGTTTCTGAGTCATTAGACTCTGATATGGAACTCATTCTTTTTCTTACCACATGATCAATCTAAAATGTCTGATTTATAATGAATTTGAAAACAGTTTACATAAATTTTCTACTTTTTTTTAAACAGTCATTTATTACAACATTGAATGTATAACGAAATTTATTATAACGCGTGTATATTATTTTTCAAATATATTCGCGACATTCATTTATTACAACATTTATTTGTAATGGATTTACACACCGTGTTTGCGACATTCTATATATATAAAAAGGGAAATACATCATTTCGGAGTAATTTTTCCGAAACAGTCAAATTGTAAAAAATATTGGACCAGTCACAATACTTGATCTCGATTCATGTAAAATGTTTCAATGTGGGTTTTCAATACAAAATCAATATTGAATTGATTTTAGTCAAATTATAAAATACATATGAATACTTTGTTAAAACCAAAACTTAGAAAAAGAGGGTTTATTTAGTAATATTTTAGTGGTTGAATTTTAAATAAATTATATGAAGTTGAGTGTAAATTTATGAATTTTTAATTTTTTTAAAAAAGAAAATTTGTTTTTTAAAATAAAACTTATATCTTGTTTTAAAAATACAATATATATGTTATTATAAAAATACAGCATATGTACACACTTAGGATTAGTAATAACAAAATGAAAGCACACATTAGTGTTTATGTATATAATTACATGATGTTGCGCGCATACATACACATCATATTTTTTCTCTTTATGAGCATAAGTAAAGATATCAGGAAAAAATATTTTTATTATATGCATGCAAGAAAGTCTCATTCATATGAAAATAAATAAAAGCGGTTTACTTATAACAACGAATCATGTTATTCGTATTTGAAGATTATACAAGGATATCAGAAAAAATTATTTTAGAAACTTTATATTCAATATAAATCAACCCTTATCATGTGCTACTAAACTCGCATATTGTGTACAACATGATATCTTTAGTTTAATTTAAAAAACGACATCAACCACAATTGCGTGCAAATGACCTATAACCAATACATGTCAAGCATATTTAAATAATTTTTCAAATGCAGTTGTTATAAATTAAGGTTTAAAACTATCCTTTATATGTTGAAAAATAAATGGCGCCGTTATGTAAATATAATTGAAATTAATGTTTTCGTTATACATGAATGTCGTAAATACATTTGAATAGTTATGTCAATTCGCTATAAATGAACGTGGGTGTTGGAAATACATTAACGATTAACTAAATTTGTTATAAATCGAATATTTGGGATGTTTGCTGTAGTAAGAAAGAAAATGAGTGTTTGATCGGTGTTTATGACTCAAAAACTTTATTGAATATATTACCTCACTCTCAGCGCCTCTATCTTTGCATACATCATCAGTGTCTCTTTCACTTCCACTTAATATGAAGTATGTGCATTTTATATTTCTTTTATTTTTCATTATGCGATAGATGGTATTTATTTGATAAGTAATCCCTTTATTGGTCTTTATTCGTTCTACTCAATGTTAGATATTTTTTGTAAGCACATAGGTCGTTTATGTCATGGGTGAATTACGATTGTTAAGATGGTCGTTATGGTTAGCAAACAAAAATAGAGAAAATCTATGACCTCATACATGTAAATTTATCGCAACACAAAGATTTTCTCCATCATATATTTGTACATTTATTTAGTACACAAGGATTTTTAGCTTGTGTTGGAATTTTTTAATGTTTTGGTATTGTTATTAATTAGAGGTATATTTGTATATTTATTGAAAAATGAATGCTATATACATGATATTTATTTCGAGGCTATAGTATTGTTATTGTTGTTTTTATATCTACAAAATAACAATTTTCAAATAAATACTGACCCGACACCCCGTCTAAGGCGGAAACACGAAATGTAACAGAAGACGTGATCATCATAACACACTAATGTAAGATAATAAAGAATTCACATATTTCTTGACATATGTCATGATGAATTCGGATACAAACATAGACTTGTATCACCGATAGTCAACGACTGTTTCAAAACATAAACGCGTTATAATTAATTTCTTTATACATTCAATCTTATAATAAATGATTGTTTAAAAAATAGTAGAAAATTTAAGTAAATAGTTTTTAAACTCATTATAAATAAGACATTTTAGATTGATCCTGTGATAAGAAAAAGAATGAGTTTCCATATCAGAGTTTAACGAGGAAACTCCTTTGCAAATACCACCTCATACTCTACCACCGTTTCCACCTTTCCATCATTAGAGTCGCATTCTCCTTCACTATCGGTGTAGCCTTCGCCTCCATCATCCTTGTCGCCTTATCCTATACTTGATATGAAGTATGTGAATTTTATTTTTTGTTTTTTGTTATTAGGATAAATGGAATGTATGAGAGAAATACGATCGTTATTTGTTTCATATTCATTATTCTTAATGCTTGATATTTCTTGTAAGCACACATGTCGATTGAGAAGACGATGTCAAAACAAATAAAGGATATTCATTTTTCATGTTTTGGGTTATTTACTATTATTGGGATTGCCTTTTCCGCAATGCACAACCTAGATGCAAGTAACTCAACTAAGAGGCTACGCTATGGCACGCTTCTTTCTTCAACTCTACTAATAGTGTATAGTGTGGTGTCTCAAATGATTATGAAACACAAATATAGAAAAACTACCATCTTTGACCCGTGGATTTACCACAACACGAGGATGATTTTATATCAGTATATTTTATATCAGTATATTTGTGTTTCGTAATCATTCGAGACACAACACTATACACTATTAGTAGAGTTGAAGAAAGAAGCGTGCCATAGCGTAGCATCTTAGTTGAGTTACTTGCATCTAGGTTGTGCATTGCGGAAAAGGCAATCCCAATAATAGTAAATAACCCAAAACATGCAAGATGAATATCCTTTATTTGTTTTGACATCGTCTTCTCAATCGACCTTTGTGCTTACAAGAAATATCAAGCATTAAGAATAATGAATATGAACCAATAACGGTCGTATTTCTCTCATACATTCTATTTATCCGAATAACAAAAAACAAAATATAAAATTCACATACTCCATATCAAGTAGAGGATAAGGCGACAAGGATGATGGAGGCGAAGGCTACACCGATAGTGGAGGAGAATGCAACTCTAATGATGTAAGCGAAGGTGGAAGCGGTGGTAGAGTATGAGGTGGTATTTGCAACGGAGTTTCCTCATTAAACTCTGATATGGAAACTCATTCTTTTTCTTACCACATGATCAATCTAAAATGTCTTATCTATAATGAATTTAAAAACAATTTACTTAAATTTTCTACTCTTTTTTAAACAATCATTTATTATAAGATTGAATGTTTAACGAAATTAATTATAACGCGTTTATGTTTTGAAACAGTCATTGACTATCGGTGATAAAAGTCTATGTTTGTATCCGGATTCATCATGACATATGTCAGGAAATATGTGAATTCTTTATTATCTTACATTAGTGTGTTATGATGATCACGTCTGTTACATTTCGTGTTTTCGTCTTAGACGGGGTGTCGGGTCAGTATTTATTTGAAAATTGTTATTTTGTAGATATAAAAACAACAATAACAATACTATCGCCTCGAAATAAATATCATGTATATAGCATTCATTTTTAAATAAATATACAAATATACCTCTAATTAATAACAATACCAAAACATTAAAAAATTCTAACACAAGCTAAAAATCCTTGTGTATAAAATAAATGTACAAATATATTATGGAGAAAATCCTTGTCCTGATGGTTTAGGTGGTTTTAAGGTAGTTTCGGTTGGTGGTATTAATTGTTGGTATTGGTTTTTGGCCCTACATCTGTTTTTTCTGAATGCTTTGTTGATAATTCATCCAAAAACACAAACTACACCACTAATCCGAAGAAGCCCTAATCAAGATACAAAATCCTAAATAAGAACACCACTAATTAAGCGACCTCCTCTGATCAAGGTGCGTTTTTGAATTTATTCTATGGTTGCTTTACATCTTTAATCAATGTTTAATTTTTGGGTTTAACCCTACCTTATTAAATTAATTTTTATATCAGTATGATCCTAAACTTAGCAGCTTTATGAGGTACTTTATTGGATAATAGGTGTTAAATTTTGTTTATTTTGATTAGTAAGAGGTGGTATGTATAAGGGATAAACATTGGATCAAACACACCATTCAATGATGAGTCCACCATTCCCACCATTCAATGATAGTCCAAATTTATTGCTTCTTTGATAGTACTGGTGCGTGCTTATTACTTGCTGTTAATCGAACAGAGATTTTACTAAGTCATTAAGTTGGTGGTTCAAATGGGTCAGGTCTCATCGTGTCCACTTTGGCAGTGGTAATTGCTTATTACTTGCTGTTGTTTTTTATACAATACATTGAAATTGTTAATCATGTATTCTGATTATTTGAGATACCATATGCAGTCATAAAAAGCATTTCCGAACAATTACATGACATACAAATTGTTCTCCATTATGTTTTAGTTTAATAAATATATTTAAAGAGTAATATCTCGAAAAAAATAGTACACAATCATTGTATCGATTTATGTATATTATGATTGGGATACTAAACTTCATTTCTTCTAAACATGACCCAAACAGACGAACTGTGGCAGATAAGCCGATCGGAAAAAGTTATTTCTTCGGTTACCGCCTTAGAACACGCTGACAAAATGGAGTTTAGATCTCTCAGGTAACATGAATTGCTTATATGCTTATTGAAAACTAAATTAGTGGGTTGGTAACTGCTTAGCAATCTTGTTGATAAGTAGTTTCTGAAAATAGCAATCCTAAACACCCCATTAGAATGTGGATAAATCTAACAGGCTACATGTCAAGTAAAATGCCAATTAGTTTGTTCTCAACTGGATGGCACTACGCGAGGTGATCATATATTGGTTTAATATAGTATGTTAGTTTTATTTGGTAATTATTTAATAATATGAATAATCCAAAATGCCTTAACTATCTTTCATAATAATTTAAACAATTTTTTTGTATTAAAATGGGCCTCATATAGAGTGTGTTGACAATAATAAACAATCGTCAAGTAAGTATGAAATGACCTGTAATCATTGTATAAAGCCTACTGACATGTAAGTGTTCTCATGATGCAAGTGAGCGAGTACAAGCGGGACGTGCACTTGACCTTCTGTGTATTTTGGTGATGTGGGTAGTTGTGAGGAGATATTACTTAAGTGTGATTTTAACTAAATAATAACCTTATCAAGTATCATATTATGAACTGATTAGTGTACTCACTTGATTTTTAAGGTATTACAAAAATTGGGTCTTATAGAGCCTACATGAACAACTTCAAAATCTGGTGCAAATTACATAACAGCGCTCTCACATGAAGGGTATGTTACCTCTTTATTTCTTCAAGTCTTTTGTCAAGTTTATTTATTAGTTATTCTTCATTGTGTCTGGGGATGCTTTCAACTTCCAAACAAATATCTATTTATTATGATTACTAAATTGCAGAGGGTCGAACCCTTTTGCATTGGGTTGTTGATCATGTTCGTATAGAAGTTGTAGAATTTCTATCAAGTAGGAATGTTCATATTAACTTTAAGGTAACATGGAAGTGAACTTTTAGTTTATTTTATTATAGTAGACAATTTTAATCCTATCACTTTAAAATGGGTCAAAATGTCAAATTATTTTGAATGGTCAAAAAGGGTCGAAAGGCACCTAAAATATTACTATATGAATGTGAACATTTAAATAATCTACAAATACACTTATAATTTGCAAACTTATGTGATAAAAGGGTTTTGTAGTCTTGGTTAGTTTATTTTAGAGAGTATAGTGCATAAAACACAACTCTTGTATTAAGGGTTCTCATGTTAGGCTTTTGTAGTGGTGATCAGAGCGTCATATTTGACATGTTTAATATGTTTACTATTATGTTTGCATATATCTACTATCATTAACACATATGTTTTGGTTGAAAATGATTATCTACTAATGCCCTAGTTTTTTTCGTTAATGAGTTAACCACGATGAAATTGATTATCTACTTTTCTTTCTTTTAACTGTTGATGCTATAACATAATAACGGGGAAATGATCTCTGCTGCCCACAGCAGCCAAGTTGTCTGCTGCAACATGCTTTACCCCGATCTTACACACCTGAGCTTCAGCTCCCTTTCGCCTTATACACTCGCTTCATGCCAGCCTTCAAGACGAGGGAATGATCAGAAGCCACGGGGAGGTGTTGGTGCCGCTGCAAGGGTGGATAATCCCATGGCTTATGAGCTTCAGTTTAAGTGAAAATTAGCCACCCTTAAAACATCAGCATCATTCCATTATCTTGAAGGCTGGCATCAGAGGAGTGTATAAGGCGAAAAAGAGCTGAATCTAAAATGTGTAAAAGGCGTAAAGCATGTTGCAGCACACAAGCTGGCTGCTGTGGGCAGCAGGGATCATTTCCCCATAACATAATTGTGGTAAGTTCCTTTTTCTCTATCACAGAACTCTAATGTTTGGCAAGGATCAGAATAATTATTAATACTATTATTACAAGGACCTCCTCTTGGCCAATTTCTGTCAGGATTTCTAGATATTGTCCCAGACGAAGAAAGCATGAAATTGTTATTCTAGAGCTTAGGCCTTAGAGCTTGAAGATTTTGATGGGTTTGTGCATGGGAGTGGCAGTCTGTTGACGAGTTTAAGACACATACATATTATAAAGGATATAAAGAGACCGTCCACTGGTTTAAGTGCATCTCTATATCCTTGATTTTGTAATGCAGCTATAATTGCCTCAACAAGCCATTTTGATATTTTTGGTACATTAGGTAGTCATTATAATTATGAAGTTTTTATGTTGTCTGGGTTAGGCTAAACTTCTTGATAGTAAATGGATTGTTAAGTCATAAGTCATATAACTTATAATGTTAATGTATTTTTTACTACTTGTTAATCCAATACGAATTATTAATAGCAGATTGTTGGGAGAATGAGGTTTAAGTAAGAAAGGTTCAAATAAACTTCTATGCGAACTCATAACTATTTAATATTCTAAAAACTTTCAATTGACCACTTACACAACCTACCTGGCACACCCATTTTACGAATCTATGTTCTTACGTTTACATATAACCAACATTATTCCAGCCTTGTAATTTATTTTAGCAGAAACTAATATACTAAGGTCCAGAAAATAACATGTTTTTTCATTTGTGGGATTGTGCAATTTACGTTGCAACATTAAGCCTTTCAATTTTTTAAAGTGATGTGCATTGGAGATAAGTAGATATAAATGATCAATACTCATTAACCCACAAGATACTCTCATCATGTCATCATCAAAAGGCATTCACTTTTCAAAAGTTACATACGAGGTTTATAAAAAAACTTAATGATTTATTTGTACTATCACCTTATAAATTATAATGTTCGTTAAAAATCAATATTATAGGTTTACATTTAATTTTTAACTTGATGTTCGGGAATTTTATATAAACATTCTTCACCTAATCTTTTTTTTATCTTCATGCATTTATTTCTTTTTTACTATTCATTCGTCAAACATGAATTAACTCTGTACTACGTCTTTCGATCAAGGAAAAGTTCTTCTCTTCTTTTCGGACGTCAGTTAAGTATCTACTGGTAGAGAGGTTTTGCGGTTTATCTTCAAGGTAACCTCTGTATTACGTCTACACCGGTGAAATACTATTAGTGTATTACAAACCCGTAATGTTTGATCACCAATATATTTCATACACCTTATCTACGGGTAAACTATGCATGATTTTTTGTGAGGCTTTGTTGTTGATTATTTTCACATCTGTTGCCTTTGTGCGCCTGTAATTGATTATTATCTCGACGATATTGCATTTCCATATACGAAGCATGCCAATTTTTTTCACCAATTGTTCAAACTTATTTCCCAGTGTGAATTTATAGGTGTTTGAACGATAGACGAAGCATTTTCTATAATATCGCATATCGTTAATTGTCTACCGCTAAGCATTTCCGTCGCTATGCGCGGCTACTCACCTAGTATATATTAAGGCTTTGACTTAAGTTAACACTCAAGACACTTGTGTTTAAAATAATCACCTCCGTTCTTTTCAAGTATTTTTTCTTTTTATTTTTGATACATAAACATTTATGTGTATGTTTGTTTTTTTTTATCTACAAAAACCGAATTCAATTCTTCTTTTACTAAATCAATAAATAGTTAAGGCCTTTATTATTGTACAACCTTTTAAAAAATAATAATGACTTAATAGTTGTTACTTAAGGTTTATTTTTTAACATGACAAATCACAACTAAGCATTTTGCTTTACACTATTTACTAGTTATAATACCCGTGCACGCACAGGTATTTTTTTTAATTTTATAATAACATTTTTTTGGCTATTATTACTCGACTTTTTATGTGAAACATATACGTGTATTTTTTTAAATTTCCTAATAACGTTTATTAGCTAATAGCAACCGGGTTTTTATGTAAAAAACGTACAGGTCTTTTTCTGATTTTTTAAATAATGTTGTTTATATCATCTTTGGTAATATTACGGGTTGAGCTGACCCGTAACAGTTCTTAAATTTATTTGTTTTCCTTGTCATAGTATCCAAATCTGTCAGACAAATAGGTTACACTCTCCTCATATATGTATAGCATATATTACGGGTCGTTGTTGAGCTAGGAAACATACTTAATGAAATTATAGAAGAATTGAAAGCTCAGCCAAAAGAAGATGTCCTAATATACCACTTTTCTAGCGGGTATCAGCTCAGCCTCATCCTTTTTTTATTACTGTCGTAGTTTAAAACTTTTGCAAGAGTACATTTTGCTTCAAGCCTTCAAATAGATATAAAATTGTTGCTTTTCTTTTAAGGTTACAACTCTTAGTTCTCTATTATACATAATGACCAAAAATATACATAAACTCAAATAATCATTACACGTATGACATATGAACGAATGAATGAATACACATATACTTTGAAACAAACAAAGTTTAATAAACTATAGATTCCACACTTGCTTTATGCATACAAAATGAAAATTTAACCAAAAAAACTCGTGTTTAGTGGTATTATAAATAGATAAGTGATTTTTTTAACCTTCTCGATATCTTTCTCCATCAACTCTTTAAGATAAGCGTGATGCCTTAATTTCTTCTAGTACTTCTGACAAGTTTGGAACCTTATCTGCAAACAAAGTCCACATATCATAAAAACTAATCAGAACATTATTTGTTGTCACCTCTAACTTCATTTTCCAACCAAACCCTTTTTGACCCGCAAGATCCATTTGACCAATTTAGTTTTTAGTAAATTTATTAGCCTAACCAATTTATATGTTTTATCGTATATGAACAGTTGGTGAAGGGCATTACAATTAACTGGGAATTGTAAATGCAATTGCCAAATCTATATAATATATATAGTTATAATACTCGTGCACGGACGAGGTTTTTTCAAAAAAGTTTAATTATATATATTATTAATTTATTATTATAGATTCGAAAGAAAAAACCAACATTTTAAGTATCATCACTTTGTTGGTCCTGTAATTATCTCTCTTCCGTATATGTCAAAAACTTTCAAGGAATTCACAAGTTTAGCACATCAAATATAGAACAATCTCATCACAATTTACTGGAAAACGAATGATGCAAAAGCTATAGAGAAGCAGACGAAATATAGAAAAACCTTATGGTAGACATGATTGGACAGGGATTGACACAAAACAAATCCACAAAGAGAACACAATCATGTCATGCTAGTAACTGAAGAAAAAAACAATAGAAAGAAATGTAGTGTCATAATAGTGTTTAGTTTCTCTTATAGCTAGAATCAAAAGATGGTGGAACCGTTATGAAACTCTAACCCATGTAACAAAATTATTAGAGAATATGATTTTGGAACCCACAAAATTAGACACGAACCTTCTTTTTCCGTATATGGAGGTCGTCAGATCTTCGGAGCTTCTTAAATTTGCTTTTACATTTTATAGTTTAGCTCGTAGTAAGATGTTTCATCGCCTCACCATATATGACTTTTAGGCAAGCTCAACAAAGAACATTGTCATTTACAAAAGGAGCATTTACTGGCCTCATCTCTTTGTCTTCAGAAAGAACACCTATATAAATCAATTTCAAGTTAATATGAAGCATGCTTAATAACAGAACTGAACTTTCTAGCAAACACGACACTATGTTTCACTTGGTAACAATAGTATTCACCATTGGTCGACTAAGGGTGTGTTTGGGAGTGTCGCAAAAAACTAACCTTTATGCTTACCAACAGAAGTAATAGCCAACTTATTAAATTATGAAAATGACTTCTTCCACCGTAAGAGGTAAACTTATAGTTTGAAATCCACAAACAATAATCAGTTTGAGCTAAGCAAACTCAACATTAAACTATTTTTTTTTTCAACATAAGAAAAAACAAAGAACTTTTTAGCATTAACTCCTAAGCACTTCTTAACCATACTCCACCTTTTCAATATTGAGGATGTTTGTTTAACCTTAGGTTTTTGGTTTGCAATGCGCTGTGTGGAGTTTATCACGTTACATTGCATTTGACCTTATGCTTAAGCTTAAGTGTCTTCATTAACTCTTGAAGAGGGGTTCTAAGATCATAACGTAACGTACTATGGAGTACTTCTAATTTTTGAAAGAAATTAGCCGTGTTTGAAACCTTTAGTCTTGAGATCCTACGCATAGTGATTCTCAAACCCTTATTGTTGTTGAAAGGTTCTGAGTATACAACGTTCAGCCTCACTGAGCAATTGGTTTTAGGTGTACACATTTTTCGATAGACCAAACTGAATTTTCTAATACTGGTAATGTGATAAAATGTGTGAAGAACTTTATGTCTTGAGGCTGCTCGCTTTGCCTAATACAGACCGAAATTCCAATATGTAAGAATCAAAGATTGATATATTTCGTCACATGTAAATTTGCTTCGTCGTAATTATTTCATATTTACCTAAAAATAATAGGCCACTTTCGACAAAGGCTCCATTCATCGGCTTTATCTAGTGCTTGTGCTGCCATGTGACATACACCAACACCTATAATACATTTTTAACTATAATCCATCAGCTCAAAAAAATCAATATTAAATGGGTGTTTGGCAATTAATATGGTAAAACGGGTTAGGCAGATCCACCAGACATTTATCTAGTTTTGTAACCTTTTATGATCATGACTCGTCCGGATCATCAGGAATTGGTAAATACCCTATGCAAACTTGATTTTACTAACCAACTGAACAGCAAGTGCTCCTAGATTCTCAATTAGCAGACTCCAATACAACCTGATAGTATCAAAATGATACCTAAAGACTACAAACCTGAGTGGTTCCTGCCTAAATGTGTTTTCTAGCAAGTGTTTAGCTAATGTTTTGTTATTACTAAAACTACAAAGATTGTAATACTTAAATGGCTTCCTGTTATGTAGAACTTGAGATCTTATTAGATTGTCATTAGGGCTCAGACTAGGTGTTTAGTAAATTAACACTTTAACAGCAGCTACAAAATGTTCACCTTATAAGGTCACAACTACAACTATGTGAAGTAAAGCTATCAAGAGAATACATATAACCTATTTCAATTACAAAACACGTGACCAACAATCCAAAACAAAGTATAGGAACATGAACGTGAGGTAACTTATGATGCAGCGTAGTGACAATATATTTAATCCTATGGGTTTTACTTCAGAGTGAGAAAAAACATCACCTCAATAAACTTCAAAGTTCTAGGAGCCCCTTCTATTTCCACGATCAAGTGAATTTTTAATGAACAATAACCTATTTAAGTTAACTGTTTACTAAACCTATCCTCTTTTTTAATATAACATGGAAATGTTATTTCGTGAACTACTGCCTATGTGCTTCTGGTAAACAAATAAGCAATCTAAAACAACCGGTTAATCTCTTAGGTATATTACAGATGGTAGAGGAGAATACTAAATTCCAGATGGTAGCCGACATATTGGATATGAATTTATTGCTTCTTTGATAGTACTGGTGCGTGCTTATTACTTGCTGTTAATCCAACAAAGATTTTACTAAGTCATTAAGTTGGTGGTTCAAATGGGTCAGGTCTCATCGTGTCCACTTTGACAGTGGTAATTGCTTATTACTTGCTGTTGTTTTTTATACAATACATTGAAATTATTAATCATGTATTCTGATTATTTGAGATACCATATGCAGTCATAAAAAGCATTTCCGAACAATTACATGACATACAAATTGTTCTCCATTATGTTTTAGTTTAATAAATATATTTAAAGAGTAATATCTCGAAAAACATAGTACACAATCATTGTATCGATTTATGTATATTATGATTGGGATACTAAACTTCATTTCTTCTAAACATGACCCAAACAGACGAACTGTGGCAGATAAGCCGATCGGAAAAAGTTATTTCTTCGGTTACCGCCTTAGAACACGCTGACAAAATGGAGTTTAGATCTCTCAGGTAACATGAATTGCTTATATGCTTATTGAAAACTAAATTAGTGGGTTGGTAACTGCTTAGCAATCTTGTTGATAAGTAGTTTCTGAAAATAGCAATCCTAAACACCCCATTAGAATGTGGATAAATCTAACAGGCTACATGTCAAGTAAAATGCCAATTAGTTTGTTCTCAACTGGATGGCACTACGCGAGGTGATCATATATTGGTTTAATATAGTATGTTAGTTTTATTTGGTAATTATTTAACAATATGAATAATCCAAAATGCCTTAACTATCTTTCATAATAATTTAAACAATTTTTTTGTATCAAAATAGGCCTCATATAGAGTGTGTTGACAATAATAAACAATCGTCAAGTAAGTATGAAATGACCTGTAATCATTGTATAAAGCCTACTGACATGTAAGTGTTCTCATGATGTAAGTGAGCGAGTACAAGCGGGATGTGCACTTGACCTTCTGTGTATTTTGGTGATGTGGGTAGTTGTGAGGAGATATTACTTAAGTGTGATTTTAACTAAATAATAACCTTATCAAGTATCATATTATGAACTGATTAGTGTACTCACTTGATTTTTAAGGTATTACAAAAATTGGGTCTTATAGAGCCTACATGAACAACTTTAAAATCTGGTGCAAATTACATAACAACGCTCTCACATGAAGGGTATGTTACCTCTTTATTTCTTCAAGTCTTTTGTCAAGTTTATTTATTAGTTAATCTTCATTGTGTCTGGGGATGCATTCAACTTCCAAACAAATATCTATTTATTATGATTACTAAATTGCAGAGGGTCGAACCCTTTTGCATTGGGTTGTTGATCGTGTTCGTATAGAAGTTGTAGAATTTCTATCAAGTAGGAATATTCATATTAACTTTAAGGTAACACGGAATTGAACTTTTAGTTTATTTTATTATAGTAGACAATTTCAATCCTATCACTTTAAAATAGGTCAAAATGTCAAATTGTTTTGAATGGTCAAAAAGGGTCGAAAGGCACCTAAAATATTACTATATGAATGTGAACATTTAAATAATCTACAAACACACTTATAATTTGCAAACTTATGTGATAAAAGGGTTTTGTAGTCTTGGTTAGTTTATTTTAGAGAGTATAGTGCATAAAACACAACTCTTGTATTAAGGGTTCTCATGTTAGGCTTTTGTAGTGGTGATCAGAGCGTCATATTTGACATGTTTAATATGTTTACTATTATGTTTGAATATATCTACTATCATTAACACATATGTTTTGGTTGAAAATGATTATCTACTAATGCCCTAGTTTTTTTTGTTAATGAGTTAACCACGATGAAATTGATTATCTACTTTTCTTTCTTTTAACTGTTGATGCTATAACATAATAACGGGGAAATGATCTCTACTGCCCACAGCAGCCAACTTGTCTGCTGCAACATGCTTTACCCCGATCTTACACACCTCAGCTTCAGCTCCCTTTCGCCTTATACACTCGCTTCATGCCAGCCTTCAAGACGAGGGAATGATCAGAAGCCACGGAGAGCTGTTGGTGTCGCTGCAAGGGTGGATAATCCCATGGCTTATGAGCTTCAGTTTAAGTGAAAATTAGCCACCCTTAAAACATCAGCATCATTCCCTTATCTTGAAGGCTGGCATCAGAGGAGTGTATAAGGCGAAAAAGAGCTGAATCTAAAATGTGTAAAAGGCGTAAAGCATGTTGCAGCACACAAGCTGGCTGCTGTGGGCAGCAGGGATCATTTCCCCATAACATAATTGTGGTAAGTTCCTTTTTCTCTATCACAGAACTCTAATGTTTGGCAAGGATCAGAATAATTATTAATACTATTATTACAAGGACCTCCTCTTGGCCAATTTCTGTCAGGATTTCTAGATATTGTCCCAGACGAAGAAAGCATGAAATTGTTATTCTAGAGCTTAGGCCTTAGAGCTTGAAGATCTTGATGGGTTTGTGCATGGGAGTGGCAGTCTGTTGACGAGTTTAAGACACATACATATTATAAAGGATATAAAGAGACCGTCCACTGGTTTAAGTGCATCTCTATATCCTTGATTTTGTAATGCAGCTATAATTGCCTCAACAAGCCATTTTGATATTTTTGGTACATTAGGTAGTCATTATAATTATGAAGTTTTTATGTTGTCTGGGTTAGGCTAAACTTCTTGATAGTAAATGGATTGTTAAGTCATAAGTCATATAACTTATAATGTTAATGTATTTTTTACTACTTGTTAATCCAATATGAATTATTAATAGCAGATTGTTGGGAGAATGAGGTTTAAGTAAGAAAGGTTCAAATAAACTTCCATGCGAACTCATAACTATTTAATATTCTAAAAACTTTTAATTGACCACTTACACAACCTACCTGGCACACCCATTTTACGAATCTATGTTGTTACGTTTACATATAACCAACATTATTCCAGCCTTGTAATTTATTTTAGCAGAAACTAATATACTAAGGTCCAGAAAATAACATGTTTTTTCATTTGTGGGATTGTGCAATTTACGTTGCAACATTAAGCCTTTCAATTTTTTAAAGTGATGTGCATTGGAGATAAGTAGATATAAATGATCAATACTCATTAACCCACAAGATACTCTCATCATGTCATCATCAAAAGGCATTCACTTTTCAAAAGTTACATACGAGGTTTATAAAAAAACTTAATGATTTATTTGTACTATCACCTTATAAATTATAATGTTCGTTAAAAATCAATATTATAGGTTTACATTTAATTTTTAACTTGATGTTCGGGAATTTTATATAAACATTCTTCACCTAATCTTTTTTTTATCTTCATGCATTTATTTCTTTTTTACTATTCATTCGTCAAACATGAATTAACTCTGTACTACGTCTTTCGATCAAGGAAAAGTTCTTCTCTTCTTTTCGGACGTCAGTTAAGTATCTACTGGTAGAGAGGTTTTGCGGTTTATCTTCAAGGTAACCTCTGTATTACGTCTACACCGGTGAAATACTATTAGTGTATTACAAACCCGTAATGTTTGATCACCAATATATTTCATACACCTTATCTACGGGTAAACTATGCATGATTTTTTGTGAGGCTTTGTTGTTGATTATTTTCACATCTGTTGCCTTTGTGCGCCTGTAATTGATTATTATCTCGACGATATTGCATTTCCATATACGAAGCATGCCAATTTTTTTCACCAATTGTTCAAACTTATTTCCCAGTGTGAATTTATAGGTGTTTGAACGATAGACGAAGCATTTTCTATAATATCGCATATCGTTAATTGTCTACCGCTAAGCATTTCCGTCGCTATGCGCGGCTACTCACCTAGTATATATTAAGGCTTTGACTTAAGTTAACACTCAAGACACTTGTGTTTAAAATAATCACCTCCGTTCTTTTCAAGTATTTTTTCTTTTTATTTTTGATACATAAACATTTATGTGTATGTTTGTTTTTTTTTATCTACAAAAACCGAATTCAATTCTTCTTTTACTAAATCAATAAATAGTTAAGGCCTTTATTATTGTACAACCTTTTAAAAAATAATAATGACTTAATAGTTGTTACTTAAGGTTTATTTTTTAACATGACAAATCACAACTAAGCATTTTGCTTTACACTATTTACTAGTTATAATACCCGTGCACGCACAGGTATTTTTTTTAATTTTATAATAACATTTTTTTGGCTATTATTACTCGACTTTTTATGTGAAACATATACGTGTATTTTTTTAAATTTCCTAATAACGTTTATTAGCTAATAGCAACCGGGTTTTTATGTAAAAAACGTACAGGTCTTTTTCTGATTTTTTAAATAATGTTGTTTATATCATCTTTGGTAATATTACGGGTTGAGCTGACCCGTAACAGTTCTTAAATTTATTTGTTTTCCTTGTCATAGTATCCAAATCTGTCAGACAAATAGGTTACACTCTCCTCATATATGTATAGCATATATTACGGGTCGTTGTTGAGCTAGGAAACATACTTAATGAAATTATAGAAGAATTGAAAGCTCAGCCAAAAGAAGATGTCCTAATATACCACTTTTCTAGCGGGTATCAGCTCAGCCTCATCCTTTTTTTATTACTGTCGTAGTTTAAAACTTTTGCAAGAGTACATTTTGCTTCAAGCCTTCAAATAGATATAAAATTGTTGCTTTTCTTTTAAGGTTACAACTCTTAGTTCTCTATTATACATAATGACCAAAAATATACATAAACTCAAATAATCATTACACGTATGACATATGAACGAATGAATGAATACACATATACTTTGAAACAAACAAAGTTTAATAAACTATAGATTCCACACTTGCTTTATGCATACAAAATGAAAATTTAACCAAAAAAACTCGTGTTTAGTGGTATTATAAATAGATAAGTGATTTTTTTAACCTTCTCGATATCTTTCTCCATCAACTCTTTAAGATAAGCGTGATGCCTTAATTTCTTCTAGTACTTCTGACAAGTTTGGAACCTTATCTGCAAACAAAGTCCACATATCATAAAAACTAATCAGAACATTATTTGTTGTCACCTCTAACTTCATTTTCCAACCAAACCCTTTTTGACCCGCAAGATCCATTTGACCAATTTAGTTTTTAGTAAATTTATTAGCCTAACCAATTTATATGTTTTATCGTATATGAACAGTTGGTGAAGGGCATTACAATTAACTGGGAATTGTAAATGCAATTGCCAAATCTATATAATATATATAGTTATAATACTCGTGCACGGACGAGGTTTTTTCAAAAAAGTTTAATTATATATATTATTAATTTATTATTATAGATTCGAAAGAAAAAACCAACATTTTAAGTATCATCACTTTGTTGGTCCTGTAATTATCTCTCTTCCGTATATGTCAAAAACTTTCAAGGAATTCACAAGTTTAGCACATCAAATATAGAACAATCTCATCACAATTTACTGGAAAACGAATGATGCAAAAGCTATAGAGAAGCAGACGAAATATAGAAAAACCTTATGGTAGACATGATTGGACAGGGATTGACACAAAACAAATCCACAAAGAGAACACAATCATGTCATGCTAGTAACTGAAGAAAAAAACAATAGAAAGAAATGTAGTGTCATAATAGTGTTTAGTTTCTCTTATAGCTAGAATCAAAAGATGGTGGAACCGTTATGAAACTCTAACCCATGTAACAAAATTATTAGAGAATATGATTTTGGAACCCACAAAATTAGACACGAACCTTCTTTTTCCGTATATGGAGGTCGTCAGATCTTCGGAGCTTCTTAAATTTGCTTTTACATTTTATAGTTTAGCTCGTAGTAAGATGTTTCATCGCCTCACCATATATGACTTTTAGGCAAGCTCAACAAAGAACATTGTCATTTACAAAAGGAGCATTTACTGGCCTCATCTCTTTGTCTTCAGAAAGAACACCTATATAAATCAATTTCAAGTTAATATGAAGCATGCTTAATAACAGAACTGAACTTTCTAGCAAACACGACACTATGTTTCACTTGGTAACAATAGTATTCACCATTGGTCGACTAAGGGTGTGTTTGGGAGTGTCGCAAAAAACTAACCTTTATGCTTACCAACAGAAGTAATAGCCAACTTATTAAATTATGAAAATGACTTCTTCCACCGTAAGAGGTAAACTTATAGTTTGAAATCCACAAACAATAATCAGTTTGAGCTAAGCAAACTCAACATTAAACTATTTTTTTTTTCAACATAAGAAAAAACAAAGAACTTTTTAGCATTAACTCCTAAGCACTTCTTAACCATACTCCACCTTTTCAATATTGAGGATGTTTGTTTAACCTTAGGTTTTTGGTTTGCAATGCGCTGTGTGGAGTTTATCACGTTACATTGCATTTGACCTTATGCTTAAGCTTAAGTGTCTTCATTAACTCTTGAAGAGGGGTTCTAAGATCATAACGTAACGTACTATGGAGTACTTCTAATTTTTGAAAGAAATTAGCCGTGTTTGAAACCTTTAGTCTTGAGATCCTACGCATAGTGATTCTCAAACCCTTATTGTTGTTGAAAGGTTCTGAGTATACAACGTTCAGCCTCACTGAGCAATTGGTTTTAGGTGTACACATTTTTCGATAGACCAAACTGAATTTTCTAATACTGGTAATGTGATAAAATGTGTGAAGAACTTTATGTCTTGAGGCTGCTCGCTTTGCCTAATACAGACCGAAATTCCAATATGTAAGAATCAAAGATTGATATATTTCGTCACATGTAAATTTGCTTCGTCGTAATTATTTCATATTTACCTAAAAATAATAGGCCACTTTCGACAAAGGCTCCATTCATCGGCTTTATCTAGTGCTTGTGCTGCCATGTGACATACACCAACACCTATAATACATTTTTAACTATAATCCATCAGCTCAAAAAAATCAATATTAAATGGGTGTTTGGCAATTAATATGGTAAAACGGGTTAGGCAGATCCACCAGACATTTATCTAGTTTTGTAACCTTTTATGATCATGACTCGTCCGGATCATCAGGAATTGGTAAATACCCTATGCAAACTTGATTTTACTAACCAACTGAACAGCAAGTGCTCCTAGATTCTCAATTAGCAGACTCCAATACAACCTGATAGTATCAAAATGATACCTAAAGACTACAAACCTGAGTGGTTCCTGCCTAAATGTGTTTTCTAGCAAGTGTTTAGCTAATGTTTTGTTATTACTAAAACTACAAAGATTGTAATACTTAAATGGCTTCCTGTTATGTAGAACTTGAGATCTTATTAGATTGTCATTAGGGCTCAGACTAGGTGTTTAGTAAATTAACACTTTAACAGCAGCTACAAAATGTTCACCTTATAAGGTCACAACTACAACTATGTGAAGTAAAGCTATCAAGAGAATACATATAACCTATTTCAATTACAAAACACGTGACCAACAATCCAAAACAAAGTATAGGAACATGAACGTGAGGTAACTTATGATGCAGCGTAGTGACAATATATTTAATCCTATGGGTTTTACTTCAGAGTGAGAAAAAACATCACCTCAATAAACTTCAAAGTTCTAGGAGCCCCTTCTATTTCCACGATCAAGTGAATTTTTAATGAACAATAACCTATTTAAGTTAACTGTTTACTAAACCTATCCTCTTTTTTAATATAACATGGAAATGTTATTTCGTGAACTACTGCCTATGTGCTTCTGGTAAACAAATAAGCAATCTAAAACAACCGGTTAATCTCTTAGGTATATTACAGATGGTAGAGGAGAATACTAAATTCCAGATGGTAGCCGACATATTGGATATGAATTTATTGCTTCTTTGATAGTACTGGTGCGTGCTTATTACTTGCTGTTAATCCAACAAAGATTTTACTAAGTCATTAAGTTGGTGGTTCAAATGGGTCAGGTCTCATCGTGTCCACTTTGACAGTGGTAATTGCTTATTACTTGCTGTTGTTTTTTATACAATACATTGAAATTATTAATCATGTATTCTGATTATTTGAGATACCATATGCAGTCATAAAAAGCATTTCCGAACAATTACATGACATACAAATTGTTCTCCATTATGTTTTAGTTTAATAAATATATTTAAAGAGTAATATCTCGAAAAACATAGTACACAATCATTGTATCGATTTATGTATATTATGATTGGGATACTAAACTTCATTTCTTCTAAACATGACCCAAACAGACGAACTGTGGCAGATAAGCCGATCGGAAAAAGTTATTTCTTCGGTTACCGCCTTAGAACACGCTGACAAAATGGAGTTTAGATCTCTCAGGTAACATGAATTGCTTATATGCTTATTGAAAACTAAATTAGTGGGTTGGTAACTGCTTAGCAATCTTGTTGATAAGTAGTTTCTGAAAATAGCAATCCTAAACACCCCATTAGAATGTGGATAAATCTAACAGGCTACATGTCAAGTAAAATGCCAATTAGTTTGTTCTCAACTGGATGGCACTACGCGAGGTGATCATATATTGGTTTAATATAGTATGTTAGTTTTATTTGGTAATTATTTAACAATATGAATAATCCAAAATGCCTTAACTATCTTTCATAATAATTTAAACAATTTTTTTGTATCAAAATAGGCCTCATATAGAGTGTGTTGACAATAATAAACAATCGTCAAGTAAGTATGAAATGACCTGTAATCATTGTATAAAGCCTACTGACATGTAAGTGTTCTCATGATGTAAGTGAGCGAGTACAAGCGGGACGTGCACTTGACCTTCTGTGTATTTTGGTGATGTGGGTAGTTGTGAGGAGATATTACTTAAGTGTGATTTTAACTAAATAATAACCTTATCAAGTATCATATTATGAACTGATTAGTGTACTCACTTGATTTTTAAGGTATTACAAAAATTGGGTCTTATAGAGCCTACATGAACAACTTTAAAATCTGGTGCAAATTACATAACAACGCTCTCACATGAAGGGTATGTTACCTCTTTATTTCTTCAAGTCTTTTGTCAAGTTTATTTATTAGTTAATCTTCATTGTGTCTGGGGATGCATTCAACTTCCAAACAAATATCTATTTATTATGATTACTAAATTGCAGAGGGTCGAACCCTTTTGCATTGGGTTGTTGATCGTGTTCGTATAGAAGTTGTAGAATTTCTATCAAGTAGGAATATTCATATTAACTTTAAGGTAACACGGAATTGAACTTTTAGTTTATTTTATTATAGTAGACAATTTCAATCCTATCACTTTAAAATAGGTCAAAATGTCAAATTGTTTTGAATGGTCAAAAAGGGTCGAAAGGCACCTAAAATATTACTATATGAATGTGAACATTTAAATAATCTACAAACACACTTATAATTTGCAAACTTATGTGATAAAAGGGTTTTGTAGTCTTGGTTAGTTTATTTTAGAGAGTATAGTGCATAAAACACAACTCTTGTATTAAGGGTTCTCATGTTAGGCTTTTGTAGTGGTGATCAGAGCGTCATATTTGACATGTTTAATATGTTTACTATTATGTTTGAATATATCTACTATCATTAACACATATGTTTTGGTTGAAAATGATTATCTACTAATGCCCTAGTTTTTTTTGTTAATGAGTTAACCACGATGAAATTGATTATCTACTTTTCTTTCTTTTAACTGTTGATGCTATAACATAATAACGGGGAAATGATCTCTACTGCCCACAGCAGCCAACTTGTCTGCTGCAACATGCTTTACCCCGATCTTACACACCTCAGCTTCAGCTCCCTTTCGCCTTATACACTCGCTTCATGCCAGCCTTCAAGACGAGGGAATGATCAGAAGCCACGGAGAGCTGTTGGTGTCGCTGCAAGGGTGGATAATCCCATGGCTTATGAGCTTCAGTTTAAGTGAAAATTAGCCACCCTTAAAACATCAGCATCATTCCCTTATCTTGAAGGCTGGCATCAGAGGAGTGTATAAGGCGAAAAAGAGCTGAATCTAAAATGTGTAAAAGGCGTAAAGCATGTTGCAGCACACAAGCTGGCTGCTGTGGGCAGCAGGGATCATTTCCCCATAACATAATTGTGGTAAGTTCCTTTTTCTCTATCACAGAACTCTAATGTTTGGCAAGGATCAGAATAATTATTAATACTATTATTACAAGGACCTCCTCTTGGCCAATTTCTGTCAGGATTTCTAGATATTGTCCCAGACGAAGAAAGCATGAAATTGTTATTCTAGAGCTTAGGCCTTAGAGCTTGAAGATCTTGATGGGTTTGTGCATGGGAGTGGCAGTCTGTTGACGAGTTTAAGACACATACATATTATAAAGGATATAAAGAGACCGTCCACTGGTTTAAGTGCATCTCTATATCCTTGATTTTGTAATGCAGCTATAATTGCCTCAACAAGCCATTTTGATATTTTTGGTACATTAGGTAGTCATTATAATTATGAAGTTTTTATGTTGTCTGGGTTAGGCTAAACTTCTTGATAGTAAATGGATTGTTAAGTCATAAGTCATATAACTTATAATGTTAATGTATTTTTTACTACTTGTTAATCCAATATGAATTATTAATAGCAGATTGTTGGGAGAATGAGGTTTAAGTAAGAAAGGTTCAAATAAACTTCCATGCGAACTCATAACTATTTAATATTCTAAAAACTTTTAATTGACCACTTACACAACCTACCTGGCACACCCATTTTACGAATCTATGTTGTTACGTTTACATATAACCAACATTATTCCAGCCTTGCAATTTATTTTAGCAGAAACTAATATACTAAGGTCCAGAAAATAACATGTTTTTTCATTTGTGGGATTGTGCAATTTACGTTGCAACATTAAGCCTTTCAATTTTTTAAAGTGATGTGCATTGGAGATAAGTAGATATAAATGATCAATACTCATTAACCCACAAGATACTCTCATCATGTCATCATCAAAAGGCATTCACTTTTCAAAAGTTACACACGAGGTTTATAAAAAACTTAATGATTTATTTGTACTATCACCTTATAAATTATAATGTTCGTTAAAAATCAATATTATGGGTTTACATTTAATTTTTAACTTGATCTTCGGGAATTTTATATAAACATTCTTCACCTAATCTCTTTTTTATCTTCATGCATTTATTTCTTTTTTACTATTCATTCGTCAAACATGAATTAACTCTGTACTACGTCTTTCGATCAAGGAAAAGTTCTTCTCTTCTTTTCGAACGTCAGTTAAGTATCTACTGGTAGAGAGGTTTTGCGGTTTATCTTCAAGGTAACCTCTGTATTACGTCTACACCAGTGATATACTATTAGTGTATTACAAACCCGTAATGTTTGATCACCAATATATTTCATACACCTTATCTACGGGTAAACTATGCATGATTTTTTGTGAGGCTTTGTTGTTGATTATTTTCACATCTGTTGCCTTTGTGCGCCTGTAATTGATTATTATCTCGACGATATTGCATTTCCATATACGAAGCATGCCGATTTTTTTCACCAATTGTTCAAACTTATTTCCCAGTGTGAATTTATAGGTGTTTGAACGATAGACGAAGCATTTTCTATAATATAGCATATCGTTAATTGTCTACCGCTAAGCATTTCCGCCGCTATGCGCGGCTACTCACCTAGTATATATTAAGGCTTTGACTTAAGTTAACACTCAAGACACTTGTGTTTAAAATAATCACCTCCGTTCTTTTCAAGTATTTTTACTTTTTATTTTTGATACATAAACATTTATGTGTATGTTTGTTTTTTTTATCTACAAAAACCGAATTCAATTCTTCTTTTACTAAATCAATAAATAGCTAAGGCCTTTATTATTGTACAACCTTTTAAAAAATAATAATTACTTAATAGTTGTTACTTAAGGTTTATTTTTTAACATGACAAATCACAACTAAGCATTTTGCTTTACACTATTTACTAGTTATAATACTCGTGCACGCACATGTATTTTTTTTAATTTTATAATAACATTTTTTGGCTATTATTACTCGACTTTTTATGTGAAACATATACGTGTTTTTTTTAAATTTCCTAATAACGTTTATTAGCTAATAGCAACCGGGTTTTTATGTAAAAAACGTACAGGTGTTTTTCTGATTTTTTAAATAATGTTGTTTATATCATCTTTGGTAATATTACGGGTTGAGCTGACCCGTAACAGTTCTTAAATTTATTTGTTTTCCTTGTCATAGTATCCAAATCTGTCAGACAAATAGGTTACACTCTCCTCATATATGTATAGCATATATTACGGGTCGTTGTTGAGCTAGGAAACATACTTAATGAAATTATAGAAGAATTGATAGCTCAGCCAAAAGAAGATGTCCTAATATACCACTTTTCTAGCGGGTATCAGCTCAGCCTCATCCTTTTTTTATTACTATTGTAGTTTAAAATTTTTGCAAGAGTACATTTTGCTTCAAGCCTTCAAATAGATATAAAATTGTTGCTTTTCTTTTAAGGTTACAACTCTTAGTTCTCTATTATACATAATGACCAAAAATATACATAAACTCAAATAATCATTACACGTATGACATATGAACGAATGAATGAATACACATATACTTTGAAACAAACAAAGTTTAATAAACTATAGATTCCACACTTGCAATATGCAAACAAAATGAAAATTTAACCAAAAAACTAGTGTTTAGTGGTATTATAAATAGATAAGTGATTTTTTTAACCTTCTCGATATCTTTCTCCGTCAACTCTTTAAGATAAGCGTGATGCCTTAATTTCTTCTAGTACTTCTGACAAGTTTGGAACCTTATCTGCAAACAAAGTCCACATATCATAAAACCTAATCAGAACATTATTTGTTGTCACCTCTAACTTCATTTTCCAACCAAACCCTTTTTGACCCGCAAGATCCATTTGACCAATTTAGTTTTTAGTAAATTTATTAGCCTAACCAATTTATATGTTTTATCGTATATGAACAGTTGGTGAAGGGCATTACAATTAACTGGGAATTGTAAACGCAATTGCCGAATCTATATAATATATATAGTTATAATACTCGTGCACGGACGAGGTTTTTTCAAAAAAGTTTAATTATATATATTATTAATTTATTATGATAGATTCGAAAGAAAAAACCAACATTTTAAGTATCATCACTTTGTTGGTCCTGTAATTATCTCTCTTCCGTATATGTAAAAAACTTTCAAGGAATTCACAAGTTTAGCACATCAAATATAGAACAATCTCATCACAATTTACTGGAAAACAATGATGCAAAAGCTATAGAGAAGCAGACGAAATATAGAAAAACCTTATGGTAGCCATGATTGGACAGGGATTGACACAAAACAAATCGACAAAGAGAACACAATCATGTCATGCTAGTAACTGAAGAAAAAAAACAATAGAAAGAAATGTAGTGTCACAATAGTGTTTAGTTTCTCTTATAGCTAGAATCAAAAGATGGTGGAACCGTTATGAAACTCTAACCCATGTAACAAAATTATTAGAGAATATGATTTTGGAACCTACAAAATTAGACACGAACCTTCTTTTTCCGTATATGGAGGTCGTCAGATCTTCGGAGCTTCTTAAATTTGCTTTTACATTTTATAGTTTAGCTCGTAGTAAGATGTTTCATCGCCTCACCATATATGACTTTTAGGCAAGATCAACAAAGAACATTGTCATTTACAAAAGGAGCATTTACTGGCCTCATCTCTTTGTCTTCAGAAAGAACACCTATATAAATCAATTTCAAGTTAATATGAAGCATGCTTAATAACAGAACTGAACTTTCTAGCAAACACGACACTATGTTTCACTTGGTAACAATAGTATTCACCATTGGTCGACTAAGGGTGTGTTTGGGAGTGTCGTAAAAAACTAACCTTTATGCTTACCAACAGAAGTAATAGCCAACTTATTAAATTATGAAAATGACTTCTTTCACAGTAAGAGGTAAACTTATAGTTTGAAATCCACAAACAATAATCAGTTTGAGCTAAGCAAACTCAACATTAAACTATTTTTTTTTCAACATAAGAAAAAACAAAGAACTTTTTAGCATTAACTCCTAAGCACTTCTTAACCATACTCCACCTTTTCAATATTGAGGATGTTTGTTTAACCTTAGGTTTTTGGTTTGCAATGCGCTGTGTGGAGTTTATCACGTTACATTGCATTTGACCTTATGCTTAAGCTTAAGTGTCTTCATTAACTCTTGAAGAGGGGTTCTAAGATCATAACGTAACATACTATAGAGTACTTCTAATTTTTGAAAGAAATTAGCCGTGTTTGAAACCTTTAGTCTTGAGATCCTACGCATAGTGATTCTTAAACCCTTATTGTTGTTGAAAGGTTCTGAGTATACAACGTTCAGCCTCACTGAGCAATTGGTTTTAGGTGTACACATTTTTCGATAGACCAAACTGAATTTTCTAATACTGGTAATGTGATAAAATGTGTGAAGAACTTTATGTCTTAAGGCTGCTCGCTTTGCCTAATACAGACCGAAATTCCAATATGTAAGAATCAAAGATTGATATATTTCGTCACATGTAAATTTGCTTCGTCGTAATTATTTCATATTTACCTAAAAATAATAGGCCACTTTCGACAAAGGCTCCATTCATCGGCTTTATCTAGTGCTTGTGCTGCCATGTGACATACACCAACACCTATAATACATTTTTAACTATAATCAATCAGCTCAAAAAAATCAAATTAAATGGGTGTTTGGCAATTAATATGGTAAAACGGGTTAGGCAGATCCACCAGACATTTATCTAGTTTTGTAACCTTTTATGATCATGACTCGTCCGGATCATCAGGAATTGGTAAATACCCTATGCAAACTTGATTTTACTAACCAACTGAACAGCAAGTGCTCCTAGATTCTCAATTAGCAGACTCCAATACAACCTGATAGTATCAAAATGATACCTAAAGACTACAAACCTGAGTGGTTCATGCCTAAATGTGTTTTCTAGCAAGTGTTTAGCTAATGTTTTGTTATTACTAAAACTACAAAGATTGTAATACTTAAATGGCTTCCTGTTATGTAGAACTTGAGGTCTTATTATATTTTCATTAGGGCTCAGACTGGGTGTTTAGTAAATTAACACTTTAACAGCAGCTACAAAATGTTCACCTTATAAGGTCACAACTACAACTATGTGAAGTAAAGCTATCAAGAGAATACATATAACCTATTTCAATTACAAAACACGTGACCAACACTCCAAAACAAAGTATAGGAACATGAACGTGAGGTAACTTATGATGCAGCGTAGTGACAATATATTTAATCCTATGGGTTCTACTTCAGAGTGAGAAAAAACATCACCTCAATAAACTTCAAAATTCTAGGAGCCCCTTCTATTTCCACGATCAAGTGAATTTTTAATGAACAATAACCTATTTAAGTTAACTGTTTACTAAACCTATCCTCTTTTTTTAATATAACATGGAAATGTTATTTCGTGAACTACTGCCTATGTGCTTCTGGTAAACAAATAAGCAATCTAAAACAACCGGTTAATCTCTTAGGTATATTACATAGATCATATGCACGCGCCTACTTATGTTAATGATTACCATTAATATGACACACAAATGATAATGCTAATGCGTTAACATAATCAACTAACTTGTCCTGGACTTATAGCGATATACATATTAATTCACTCAGGCAAAAAGTTGTACCTGTATGGGGTTGTAGAAGTTCATAATCATAGACATCCAATTGGTTTGCGGTGCTGCTAAAATCTTTTGTAATTGGATGTCTATGGTTTTGAACTTCTGACCCGCCCACTCAACGAACTCGCTAAACAAACCCATTGAACCAACACACACTGTATCAAGCCGCTGAAGCAACCCCCTAAACAATTGAAAAGAAAAAAACATTCAAGGTCAGACAACCATCCAGAAGCACCTAAAACATAATATTCGACTTCTTGTACTAAGGTTTTGAGAAAAAAAGATATAAAGAAACATTATGATTAGGGTTTTGAAAGGGTTTACTACCTGTCATCATGAGTAATATTATAAGGGTCGTGTCTTGCACAAAAGTAAAAGTAAGGATCGCTTTTTAGAGAATTAGGAGGGAGCTTTAGATGATTAATCTGTCTTAAGCACATCATCCATTCTTCATCAACTATGTCATCCGTAACATCACAACACTCATCATCACGGTCCTGCATAAATTAAAGAATATTCAAAAAAACATAACATTCAAAGCCATCAACACACCAATACACACCCACCCTTTCTACAGATTGCAACTAAGTTATTTTAATAGGTGACACACACGAAGTTTGTGACATGTTCTAGTTACACGACCCACCCTCCTGCCCTATGAGGTACACCAATACACCCCTCGCATTGCAAGTGCAAGCTGTTTCCCACAATTACATCTTGCAGACCCATATTTCATATAAAGTTCTAGAACAATTATTATTGTAGATTCATATATACGTTGATCTAGTAAACACTATTATTACTATATTACCTCTGCAAAGAGGCTCTCTTGAGGGGTAATCCTGTCTATTTTGGGATGGTGGGTACGGCGTCAGAAGGTATAATGCAACAGGGGGTGTGGTTTGTGGCACCATAGCTCTCGCATTATGGCCATGGCTTGACCCATGGTATTCCATACCCGGGCGTCTAAGTACAAAGGTATGTGGGGGTATTAGCCTCCTATATATGCTACTTAAGTGTAAACCTAGCGTTTCGTCGAACTAACGGCTTGTGATTTAAGACCTTGATTATGATCAGAATCCATAGGCAAATTGTGACCAAAACTCATAAACACAATAATAGGCATGTAACGAATAATCACATAAATTATTTTCCATGGCTACATATCTCATAATAAGAAAGTAAGCAAGAAAGTAGGGATTATCAATTCATAATTACAAAAAACATAACAAAGTATCGTAGAAGCCTAACAACCAATGGTTCAAAACTGAATCAGGGTTATTCGATAGTATTGAAAGTTTAATCACCAGGATAAAGAGAGCCATCAATACCGGCAAAAACAGAGATGGTGCGCCTGCATGTGCCAATTCTACCCGAGCTCCTAGCTACATAAGAAGGGTCTGGAAGGAAACCATGCTGCATCCATGGACATCACCTGTAAAAATCAATTATTTGAATAGCATTAATTATTTGACCACTAATTTTTAATCCAATAATCAATATATGTAAGTCAAACATCAGATCTAAGGTCTATCTACCTGAAGTTGCATTTGAAGCGGCTTAAAAGTAAAGTCAAGACGGATCCAAAAATCTTACCGAACAATTGTTGTTATCATTGTCTCTGTGATTGATTTTTGCAATAATCATACGAAGAATTGTTGTTGTTGGAGTTATTAGCTTTTTACGTGATAGGTTGCTAACTTTTTCCGTTTTTGGGATAAAAGAATTGAAAAGGAAATTTATAACCCTGAAGTTTTATAACTGATACTGTTAATCTTAAAGTTCAAACTTTTTGGGTCCCTTTTTATGTAAGAGTTTTTTTTTACATTTTGACACTTATATTTTTAACACGAAATTTCAAAATTCAATTAAACATAGTACGAAAATTAGTCTTTTAATACTAAATTAAGGAAGACAAGCTCTTTTTAAAGGAATAAATAAAACAATTATTTCCTATTAAGGAAAGAATCTCTTAAAAAGTTCATACTTTGTGTTTTGCTTTACAAAGAAAAAGATTTCATGTTTTTAAGGGTCTCGATATTACATGAATTAGGAGTTGAAAGTATATTAATTCAAATTAAGATAGTGACGACTATTTGGTATTGTTTTGGAGGAGAGTTATTTTAGATACTATATTTATCTTGGATATCAAGGGACTCAACCCCATCATCCATCTCAACCCCATCTAATGGATAAGATTAAAAGTATTTAATTATTTCACTTATTTTTGGAATTTAAATATCTCTTAAACCGTTAAGCGTTAAACGAAAAAAAAATATACCATCGCGACGAGCATTTAATAAGCTTTCTACAAATATGCATTTTATGATATACTTTTAAAGAAATTTTTTTTTTGTCTTTTTTTTTCGTTTTTTAAATTTGCGCAAAATATCATATATGATAATAGTGTTTCATCATATATGATATTAGTGTTATGTTACTAATTATTATTGAATTATACATGATATTGGTTTATATCATATATGATAAGTTATATCCTATAATACTAGTGTTACTATCATATATGATATTTATTAGTATCATATATGATAGACTACCGAAAAAATAAAGTTTAGTATCCAAATAAACTTAAATCATTGTTTTGACTAACATCCTTTTTCTGTTTTGTCTAGTATACGTTCTGAGGGACATATTTAAACATATTTTGAAAAGCTATTAAAATACCTTAAATAAATAATTATTTATCGGAACACCATTCCACAAACTTTTATCATGTTTTAAGAATTTGGTCAATGTCATTATTGTGGTCATGCATATTTGTAACTCTCAAACCATACTAAATTTGATAATTAGAGGCTTATAAATACTATTCTCATTTTGTAAAGACTACGAATTATTACTCTTTCCTTTTGTCATACAATTGTGAATTCATGATATGTCATTGTCTTGCAATACGCTATGTCATTGTCTTGCAATACGCTATCGATGAGATGCCTCTACAACAGAGGGAGACACAGAGGTCAGACGGCAACAACGGAATGGTTTTCTGAGGTTTGCGGCTCATTGTGATTAGCTTGTTCATCGATTCCATCTGCATTCAGATTGTTTCTTTATACAAGTAAGTTTTAGAAAGGTGTTTCATGATCTACATCTCCCATATCACCATTAAAATATTAAATCTCAATTAATAATATATAAGTATCATAATATAATATTTAGCTTATGACTAGTATGTTATCATTTGTATTAAACAAGATGAATCTTTGTTAGGGTTTACTTATTTATGCCATGACTCCATGAGAAATTTCTATCCATATACGTAGTACTATTCAGCAACAAGTTTGAGAAAGAATCACATGCCATAACTTTTTAAAATTTACAATAGCCTGGGTACAACATTAGATTGAAGTTTCGTAAGTAAACATGACGTGATTATATACGTGAAAGTCTCTACTCGTTAGCTACATCTCGAATCCACAAGTGATTGGGACACTCTATTTTTAAGCCTATAACATATGTCACCTGCATTATCTGCATCTCAAATCCACAAGTGACATATGTTATAGACTTAAAAAAGAAAATTCGTGATCGTGTTTAAAACTTGTACTATAACTATGTCTTGAACTATTATTTCATTAAAAAAGATTTTACGAGTATTCATTTTGTAGTTTGTAACATCTCGTATGACTTTTTCACCATTAATAACATCATTAGTAACTCTAACCAGTTAAGCTATTTTGGTGTATAAATGAAGAAACGTATGATATATTCATTTTATTCAATGAAACACCAATATTACATTTTTCTTAAAGAAGCATTTTGCTAAAATTCGGGACACCCGAATACATAAATCTTACGAAAAGAGTTTATCCGTGATTTATTATGTATCTAGTCGTGACAAATCAAAGGATACTAACTTTAATATAGAGTCATCAAAAGGCATAAAACGACCAACTATATTATATATTTTTATTCTTAATAAGTAGCAGGGTACTCGCGCGTTTCGGCTGTGAGCAGTGTTGTAAAAAAGCGGGCTAGGCGGCCGCCTAGGTGGCGCCTAGGCGTCATACTCCGCCTCGATTTATGACTAGGCGGTCAAGCTAGGCGGAAAAGTCAAAAGGCGGTCAAACATCCGCCTAGGCGGAGCTAGGCGGTCAAAAAGTCAAAGAAAATCAACAAAAAGTCAATATTTTTTAGAAAAATTAAAAATTTTCTTTCTAATTTTCATATTTATTTTAACAAAACATCTAAAAATAAAAAATAAACCTATGATTGTTAACATAAAGTAATGGATTTTCGTGAGAATTGGAACCAACTGAACTGTATGTTACGTTGGAAGTTTTAAGTCCTTAGATTATTATGTTTATTTGTCTATTTTGCAACTTCAAGCTATGTGAACGTTGAATTATTAGAAATTAGAAGTATTTTGTCATGTTATACGTATTATTTATAATTTTGTATGCATAAAATTCCAATCCGCCTAGGCGCCGTCTAGACAAATTCCGCTTCGAAGGTGACCAACCGCCTCACTAACGTTTAGCGATTTCTACAACCTTGGCTATGAGTACCCTGGAAAAAAATGCGATGAATAATGATTTTTAATTTATTATTTCTTTTAGAAAATATGTTAATAATTTGATGTAGTGTATTTTAACTATTTAACCAACGTTAATATTTTTATTATATTGTTGTGATACTAATTTTTTTGTCGTGCAATATTTTCCGTTCTTCATATTTATAAAAAAATAACAGGTCTTGTAATTAAAAGTTTTAGGGATCAATGTTTTCATTTTCATTTTTATATTTTATAGTATTTAATTCATATTTATTTATTAGTCATCTGAATACTTGGTTTAAACAATGTGTGTTATTAATTATTTTTTCAAATTAAATATGCGTTTTAAAAATACCATTACATAATTTTTTTGTACTTTTGAATCATGTGGTATTTTTAATATTAACATTGATTATATGTGTTCAATTAATGTATTATTGTATTTAATAATTATAAACAAAACTTTAAAACTTTTAATGCTTAAAATTAAGGTTTATATGTGCATTGTACTGTGTTACTCAACTTAGATTACTTGAAAAGTTCAAGGTAATAAATAAAGACAGAGATACCAAAATGGTTAATAAGTAGTATATATACTTCTATATTATAAGTATATTAATATTAGTTTGATTATAAAACATTAGTTCGAACATGTGATGCTTATATATAAAAATATGTTGTTATTTATGGTGGTTGCTAACTACTCACAAGTTAATTGGAATTATGCTTAAGGCATTTACATAATATATAAAACATTCAGTCATTATATATAAATATATGACATATTATTTAATCTCAAATAGTTATATGTTGCTATAATAACGACAATAATAATAATCTCGACAGAAAATAAATATTAGGTATGTAGCAATCGTTTTTCAACGAACGTGCAAATAATTCTTAACTAAGAGCAATACCAAAACAATACAAAAATTCCAACACAAGCTAAAACACCTGATTCTCACAAGAGATGTGGATATGGTACAAAGGTGATGGAAAAAAGCACAATAATAGAGATGGACCCCGTAAAATAATATGTACCTATAAGAATCATTGTATTGTGATAAATCCACAGATCTATGGTTGCAGATTTCTGTATATGTGTTTGATTATCATTCCGGACACAACACCATACATTATGAGTAGACTGGAAATAAGAAGCATGTCGTAGCGTATCATCTTGGTTGAGTAACTTGTATCTACTTTGTGCACTGCGGCAAAGGAAACCCCAATCATCGTAAATAAACCAAAGCATGCAACATGGATTTCCTGTATTTTTTTCGACATCATCTTCTTAATGGACCTGTGTGTTTAAAAAATGTCAAGCACTAACAATGACAAAAAAGTGACTAACAAAGGATTAAATGTCACATGCATTCTATTTTTTCAAATAACGAAAAAGAAAATAAAGATAAAATGCACATACTCTATATCAAAATAAAGAGAAGCTGACATTGATGGTGGAGGAGAAGGTGGGGGCAATGGTGGGGTGTGAAGTGATATTTACAACAAAGTTGGTGAGTCATTAAACCTAGTTCCCGTGCTCATTCTCCTTCTCCCACAACCAACAATACGAAACATTTGACTTAGTGATTATCTATATGTTAGCCATAAAAGATAAAACAATATTTATATAAAAAATTTATATTTACCTTTAAATATAGAAGGTGATTAGGGACTCCTAGATGCCAAACTTGTACAAGAGTGATTTTGGAGAGTATGCTTCAACTTATTTAAACATCGATAAGTAAGGAGATGATAAACTAAACGGATTCAGTGATTAATTATGATATATATTTTTTAATATAATAAACTGGAATATATTATAATTAATTAGAATACACATTAATGTCATTAATTCTTGAATATATATCTGCTTAGTTTAGCGTCTCCCTACCTCTCGTTGACTAAGTTAACCAAAGCATTTTTTCCAAAACACTCTTTCAGTGTGTTACATGCTCGTTAGGATAAATGACTGGCGGTGCAGTAAGGCACTCATGTTGGTGAATTTGATAATATGATGAAGGAATTCTTTCTCGTCTTGTAATAGTGTCGATATCAACATGTAGTTTCAAAAGGGGTCAAATAAGTATACCTCATTTTTCTGCTCAAACTCACCTCACATAGTTTTAAAATCCGCTTTACTACAGCCGGAGATATATAATGTATAATGTCAATATGGATATCGTTGAGAAAAATAATCGGTCTCAGTTGATGAATCATAAACAATGTTTCCAAATATGACCCCAATCTCGGTGGATGACACCTTAATATTTGTTTTAATCTCCTTACTGGATTCAGGGGAAAGAGTATAATCATGTGGACGTTCCACTAGTTTAAGGTCACCCATTGATGTCATTTCTAAATACAAGTTGGTTCAGTAAATACCAGTTACATCAAGAACAATACATAAGTGATTTACAATAAGATAGGCTTCAACATACATTGGGTCACAGAATGCAGTTAGTACTTAGTTGGAGAATACGGTTCAACTAATTTGCAACACAAAACTACAATAATTAAACCACACTCGAGCATAATTTCGTCAACGAACTTGAAAACTTGTAATTTAGTCACTAAAATCATTTAGCTATTAGGGTGTGCATAACCTAAACTCATTCATTATGAACATTAAAATTACATTTGAGAAATGCATGTAAATTCGATATAAATCAAATGTTTGGATTGTTGCTAGTGTAAGGGGTGTTTAGGATTGTTGCTAAAATAGATTATGCGTTTAGAAAGCGTAGAATCAAATAATTCAATATAACAAAACGTGGTTTTAAAAAAAGGCGTTTGGATTTGATTATGTTGTTTGAATTTGATTGGTATTTGGCAAAGTAGACTATTTAATGTTTGAAGATGCAAAATGATAAAAAAGGACATATTTTTAAATTATCAAATAAGACAAAAGGGCATCCATGAGGTTAAATTGGTAATATTGAATATAAAAGTAAAACACGTTTGATGGTTGGTGGTCCTTTGCCACTTTTTCAAAACAACGGTTTGAGCACTACATAACATATATAATCACTTATAATTTGTTGTTGGCCAAACACCCACTAGCTTATTCACATTTTCAAATCTAGATAATCTCAAAAGTTGCTTCAAACGCACACGCAAACACCCCTTAAGAAGGAGAAAGAGCTCTAGATCATAATTTGATGACTCGAAAACTTTGTCTTAAATATCACCTCACACTTTACTATCGCCTCCGCATGCGCCTCCAACATGGGTGTTGCTTTCTCCTCTATTTGATATGAAGTATGTGCAAATTATATTTCTTTTCTTTTTTATGTTGTTTGAAAAAATGGAATGTATGAGACAAATACTTCCCTTTATTGGTTTCTTATTCGTTCTCATTAATTTTGATATTTTTTTATTTAAGCACACGCATCGATTAAGATGATGATGTCAAAACAAATATAAAATATCTATCATGTATGTTTTGGTTATTTACGATTATCGGGATTCCCTTTGACGCAATGCACAACATAAATGCAATTCATTCAACAAAGATACTAAGTTATGGAATGATTCATTCTTCAAGTCACCTAATATTGTGTAGTGTTGGGTCTCGTATGATTATCAAACACAAATACGTAAAAGTTACGACCCACGACCAGTAGATTTATTCCAACACAATGATACTTTTAGGTGAGTGCTACTTTACAAATCCCTTTGCGTCAAAGGTGTCTTAACTTGTGTTGAAATTCTCATATCTTGGTATTATTATTAGTTAGAAATTTATTTGTACATTTATTGCAAAATGAATGATATATACATAATATTTAAATCATGAAGAATGTATTATTTTTGTTGTTATTATTGCAACATAATAATTTGATAAAAACAATATGTGATATACCCATTTAGTGTTTATATATTTTATAACTACAAAATTATATATATATATATATATATATATATATATATATATATATATATATATATATATATATATATATATATATAGAGAGAGAGAGAGAGAGAGAGAAAAAAAGATAGAGTTGGGTTATTGTAGTGTAGTAGCTTAAAGTTGTTAAAATAAGAAGTCATCTTAACCATTGATTTGATCAATTAACATTTGTTATATTTAATATGAGGCACAAAACAATACATCTTATACATAAAAATTTATATAAAAGGCACTAAAAATTTGATACGTAAAAATTTATAGCTGATACATATGATACATAGTTTTACTTCACAAATTTTGCTAAACTACATTTGAGTAAATTCTGTGATACACTATCAAAAATTACATTTGAGTTAACAAAGATTTGCTAAACTATGATAAACAACTGATACACGAGAAACTAGTAATATTAAAAATCGTGAACCAACTACTCGTACACGAACAAAAACTTCCAAAAAGCTCGTACACGAACCAAAAACTCAAAAACTAACCAAAACTAATCAATAAATGTGACATTTACTAATTTTTTTATTGCTTCTCATTTTAACAACTTTAAAGACCTACACCATTTTATCTAAATTCTATATATATATATATATATATATATATATATGTATATATATATATATATATATATATATATATATATATATATATATATATATATATATATATATATATATATATATATATATATATATATATATATATATATATATATATATATATATATATATATATATTTCACAAACATAATTCAAACAAGTTTGCAAGAAGTTAATAGTTATCATGAATAATTACGTATTTTGTGATGTTACACTTGACCAAAAGCATCACATGTTATTTATATAACTAACTGGTCGTCTTGTAAATTTTGGTAGCTATACGTTAAACTTACTAAGCGATAAGCGGTCCTTTTTAAACACAAGAAATGTAATACATAAAAAATAAGTGTAACCTTGCTTGCAAAAAGTTAGCAATGATCATGGATGACAACTATTTTGTGATTTTCCACTTGACAATAAGCATCACATGTTCAGCTACCAAACTACCATCATTATCTCCACTTACTTGCCCAAAACATCTCGAGTGCCCAATACTCATCAAATAGTCAAAACATATAAAAATTCGAAGTAAATAAAACAATAAAAGTTTAACAATCCTTTTAAATCCGTAACAGATTTCTAACAACAAAGCTATAACAAATTTCAAGCCTTTGAAACATGTTTATTGTTTTTGTTGAACACTTTTTGTCACGTTTTGTTTTATTATATATAATCTATGAACACTTGTTTAATAAGTTATTTATACAGTATTTTATACGAGTAGGATAATGACCGTGCATAATAGGAGCGATGCATACAGTTGTATTGCGGTAAATAACATGTATCTAAAAGCATCCTCGTGTTGCGGAAAATCATAGAGGTCGTAGCTTTTTTGTATTTGTGTTTGATAATCATTCCAGACACAACACTATACACTATTAATAGAGTTTAAGAAAGAAGCATGTCATAGTGTAGCATCTTAGTTGAGTGACTTGCATCTAGGTTGTGCATCACGAAAAAGGCAATCCTGATAACAGTAAATAACCCAAAACATGCAAGATGAATATCCTTTATTTGTTTTGACATCATCTTGTCAATCGACCTTTGTGCTTACAAAACATATCAAACATTAAGAATAATGAACAAGAAACAAATAACGGTCGTATCTCACTCATACATTCCATTTATCCGAATAACAAAAAAGAAAATAAATATAAGTTACGTTTGCAACATGAATTTATAACAACATCCCATTATAACGAACATATATTATTTTTCTACTCTATTTGAAACAATCATTTATAAGGACATTCATTTATAACGAGTTTATATTATTATTAAATGTATTTGAGACATTCATTTATAACGACATTTATTTGTAATGAATTCACACACCCTATATTCAATATTCAACGGAGTAATTTTGCCAAAACAGTCATATTTTGAAATATATTGACCAATCACAATACTTGATTTCGATTCATTACAAAGTATTTCATTTTGATTTTTCAATACAAAGTCAATATTGAATTGATTTTAGTCAAAATTATAAAATATATTTGAATAATTTGTGAAAACAAAAACATAGCAGTCGGAAAGCCGTCGGTAAAAGGTAGTTTTCGACGGATTTGCGACAGAAACCGTGTGTCGCTAAATGAGAAATACATAAATACATACATTCGGTTACTTTGACCAAATACGTAAATTTAAGCATAAAAACCGTGGTACACAAAAAAACGCAGGAACTATTTTTGTAATTGAGTCAAATATAAGTGTTACGCTTTGAATAAATTCAGTTACTTTGACCAAACACAAATTAATAGTCATATTAAGTTACTCTTTATTACCTTCATTCCCAACACAAAACGGTTGCTATATCATAACGTTCAATTCAAGAGTACGTGTAATGCATGTGTATAAATTACAGGCATTGATATCTACATGGAACTTATTACTTCGTACCATAAACTTTCATGAAGCACTCAAGAACTCTTTACGGTATGATTTGTTGTTGATGGTGCCTTTGAGCACTAATTACAAATTTCATGTTATTTACGACCCGAATTGATTGTGGTATTTCATACAGTTGGTCGGAAAATGGCGACGTTCAGTAAGTAAACCTCACTGCTATCTTGTATCTGTTTTCTACAATAACAAAAAAATAGTGTTCGATATGCAGCAATGTCCCGTCCACAGTGTAATACCTTAGGGATTTCAGGGGAGAGTGTTCAATCGCAGGAATGAGTAGTGTCAGAGATGGAACGTTTTAATAGAAAAAGAAGTTAGGATGTTATATGAGGTAAAATGTGAAGGGAAAGTGTGTGAATGTAATTTCACATTGAATTTATCACTGCCCATGAATTATATTCTCTTATATTCTTCCATAAAAGGTTGAATGCCATATAAGCTTGAATACCTTTATATCGTTCATGTTATTCTTTACTCTTTTCAAGTGTTTCTAAATGCTTTTTTATTTACGTTAACCGTAACATGTTAACTTCACAAGTGTGATATTTCTGAAACACAATAAGTGGCGAACTCAAAATTTATTCTATGAATCTGGGTCATAAAAGAAATGATTAATAACTTAAATTTCAAGTAACTAAGAGCTTTCCATCATACTTATATATGTATAAACATAATAATCAAAATTGATTATCAAATTAAAAAAATACAAGTAACTTGATTTATTCAATCATACGATAATATTCAATCACTTTTGGAGTTTCCAGCATAAAAATAATCTAATTACTATTAACATATACTCAATCTAATTACTATTCCATGAGAAATCCTAGCTCCTTCTTCTGTGATATTGATACTCACAATAGGGCTATATGCCACCATGAGTGCAACATCGTTGATGAAGGTAATTGAAATCATAATATTGAATATGGTGAAAAGACTTCTCTCGAGATATGTTGAATACGATGAAAATATTTTTCTCAAAATAGTTTGAATCAATATGTATGTGATCGCATACTTATATATATACTACGATAAATATCCACTAAAAAATATTCATTAGAGAATATACCCCTCATTAATATATATGCAATATTGAATATATCCCTCATTAAATATCCAATAAAAAAGAAAAAGGACTATAAAGTGCATATTGCCTATATATTAATGACGGATATATTCTCTAATAAATATTTTTCTTTAATTGAATATTTATCGTATTATATATATAAGTATTCGATCACATACATAGTGATTCAAACTATTTCGAGAGAAATATTTTCACCGTATTCAACATATCTCGAGAGAAGTCTTTTCACCATATTCAACATTATGATTTCAATTACCCTCGTCACCAATGTTTCACTCATGGTGGCATATAGCTAAGGTTTCTCATGAAAAAGTTGAAGCATACTTTAGTATATTGATCATCATTATGCTAATAGTAATTAGATTATTTTTATGCTGGAAACTCCAAAGGTGGTTGAATTTTATCGTACAATTGAATAAAATCAAATTACTTGTATTTTATAATTTGATAACCAATTTTGGTTATTATGTTACTGTAGATATATAAGTATGATGGAAAGCTCTAAGGTACGTGAAATTTAAGTTATTAATCATTTCTTTTAAGACCCAGATTCGTAGAAGAAATTTTGAGTTTGTCACTTATTGTATTTATAACTAACATAATAACTAACCTGAAAAACAAAAACAAAGCCTTTTAAGATATATGTAGGGATATAATTTCGATCTTTTATCATAAGTAGAAACTGTGCATCACAGTTATTTTGAATTACATCCTTAAGATTCTCATACAAATTTGCCCATATGTGCTCACCCCAAGGAAAGGCATTCCAACTCTCAAAATATATAGACGTACAACCTCCGGATCATATAGCTTGCCAAACAGTTCTTCATCCTCAATAACACCAACAAAATCTAAGAGCAAATTCTCGACGACCAAAATGCAAACTATGACCATCCATATAATATATCAGGGGTATATCATAATAAGAATCATCACATCGATCCTGTTTTCTCAACATATACTCAATCAAATAGGGTTCATGACGATACCATGTTAAATCAAACCACCTTCCAAAACAACCACCCCTAAAAAAAATCGGCGCTTCGCATTTAGCCATTGCTTAACAAACACAAAATAGTTCAACTTACTCCTAATGATGAGCTTCAAAAAAGTGTCCTGAAGATAGTTACAACAATTTGTGTTACGAATTACAAACTAAAAATGATATTTCGCGGAACCATTTTAAGCCCATGTACCTTTTTGGTACCGAGCCCCTACCCAACAAGGAAGGCATATCCAGTTAAAATACCTAGCAACATTGACTGACCAAGCCGGGGCTCGGATTTGAACTCCCGCCCTTTCGCTTGACTTGGTCAACTGTGTGCTTTTGCGGTAGTGGTGGCCAACTACCCTCGGTAGTTGGTTACACTATATTCACTAATCAATCTACTAATATTTTAGTGGTTGGATTTTAAATAAATTATATGAAGTTTAGTGTAAATTTATAAGTTTTCACGTTTTTAAAAAATGCAACTTTATTTTTTAAAATACAACTTATATCTTGTTTTAGAAATGCAACATATATGTTATTTTGAAAATAAAACATATGTACATACATATAATTAGTAATATCAAAATGAAAGAACAAATTATTATTTATGTAAATAATTACCACGATGTTGCACGCATACATATACCTCATATTTTTGCTTTTCATTAGCATAAGTAACGAGATCGGGGGAATACATTTTTATTATATCTATGCAATAAAGAATCATTGATATGAAAATAAATATAAGAGGTTTTACTTAAAACAATGAATCATGTATTTTGTATTTAAAGATTATATAAGGATATCGGAAAAAAAAATTTAGAAACTTTATATTCAATATAAATCAACGCTCATCATGTGCTATTAAACTCGCATAAGGTGTACAACATGAGTTTAATTTAAACATCAACATCAACCTCAACTGCGTGCAAAGAACCAATAACTAATATTCCCTCTGTCCTATTTTAATTGGCCTCATTACTATTTTAGATTGTCCTAAAACCTTTCTCACTTTTTTAATTAGCTTGTTTAACTCTCTTTAAACTCACAATTTTACCCATATCATTCATTTTTGTAAGGAGATTAACTGATACATGTATTACGTTTAATAGTGTAAACTTGTCATTTTAATAAATAAACGTCCAGATTCATTGAATCTATCATAAATTAAACTTTTTATGTTGGGGATAATCAAAATGGGACAGAGGAAGTACAATTTAAGCATATTTAAATAGTTTCTCAAATGCAGTTGTTATAAATTAAGGTTGAAAAGTTATCCTTTATATGTTAATTCGCTATAAATGAATGTCGTTAAAAATGGATGTTGCAAATACATTTAAAATTAAGTAAATTTGTTGTAAGTCAAACATTTTGGATGTCGAATATACATTTGAAAAGATCGGTGTTTTATTGCTCAAAAACTTTGTTGAAAATATCACCTCATACTCAACGTCTCTACCTATGCATCCATCATCAGTGTCACGTTCGCCTCCACTTAATAGGAAGTATGTGCATTATATTTCTTTTCATTTTCATTATACGAAAAATGGAATGTATTAGAAAAATACTCCCTTTATTGATCTCTTATTCATTCTTCTTAATGTTATATATTTTTGTAAGTACATAGGTCGTTTATGTCTTGGGTTACTTATGATAGTGAGATTACCTTTATTGCAATGTGTAACCTAGATACAAGTCACTCAACCAAGATGCTACACTACAAAATACTTCTTTCTCCATCTACTAAAATTGTACGGTGTTGTGTCCGTAATGGTTAGCATACACAAATATAGAAAAGCTACGACCTCATACATGTGAATTTATCGCAACACAAGGATTTTATGCATCACCTTTCTATCATATTGGCATCTCTCATGGGTTTCAAGGTTTTTAGCTTGTGTTGGACTTTTGTATTGTTTTGGTATTATTATTAATTAGAGGTATAGTTGTACATTTTATTTAAAATGAATGCTATATACATGATACTTATTTCGAGACATGCATCTAGGTTGTGCATTGTGGAAAAGGCAACTTCGATAATAGTAAATAACCCAAAATATGCAAGATGAATATCCTGTATTTGTTTTGATACCGATAGTGTAGGAGATGGCGACACTAGTGGTGGAGGCGAAGGTGGAAGCGGTGGTAGAGTATGAGGTGTTATTTGCAACAAAGTTTCCGAGTCGTTAGACTCTGATATGGCACTCATTCTTCTTGTTACCAAAGGATCCATCTAAAATGTCTGATTTATAATGAATTTGAAAACAATTTCAAACGCGTTTGCAACATGAATTTATAACAACATCCCTTTATAAAGATTTACATAATTTTTCTACTCTTTTGAAACAATGATTTATAACGACATTGAATTTATAACGATGTTCATTATAACGCGTTTATATTATTTTTCAAATCTTCGTGACATTCATTTATTACGACATTTATTTTTAATGGATTTACACACCGTATTTGCCAAATTTTATATATATTAAGGGAAATACATCATTTCGGAGTAATTTTTCCGAAAGAGTCCTATTGTAAAAATATTGGACCAACCACAATACTTGATTTCGATTCATGACAAAATCTTTCAATGTGGTTTTTCAATACAAAGTTAATATTGAATTGATTTTAGTCAAATTATAAAGTATATCTGGATAATTTGAGAAAAAAACTTTAAAAAAAGAGGATTTATTTAGTAATATTTTGGTGGTTGATTTTTAAATAAATTATATGAAGTTGAGTGTAAATTTATAGATTATAAATGGTTTTTATATAAGCAACTTTGTTTTTAAAAAATACAACTTATATCTTGTTTTAAAAATACAATATATATGTTATTTTAAAAATACTACATATGTATACACATAAGATTAGTAATAACAAAATGAAAGCACACATTATTGTTTATATAAATAATCACACGATGTTGCACGCTTACATATACCTCATGTTTTTTTCTCTTTATGAGTATAAGTAAGGATATCGGAGGAAAATATTTTCATTATATACATGCAATAAAGACTCATTGATATGAAAATAAATATAAGCTGTTTACTTGTAACAGCGAATCATGTAATTCTTATTTGAATATTATATAAGGATATGAGAAAAAAAAATTAAAACTTTATATTCAATATAAATAAACCCTCATCATGTGCTACTAAACTCGCATATCATGTACTACATGATATCATTAGTTTAATTTAAACAACAACATGAACCTCAACTGCGTCGCACTTTTAACTAATATATTTCAAGCATATTTAAATAATTTCTCAAATGCAATTGTTATAAATTAAGGTTTAAACCTTATTCTTTATATGTTGAAGAATAAATGTCGTCATTGTGTAAATATAATTGAAATTAATATTTTCGTTATAATTGAATGTCGTAAATACATTTGAAAAGTTATGTCAATTCGCTATAAATGAATGTCGTTATAAATGGATGTTGCATATACAATAAAGATTAACAAAAGTTTGTTATAAATCGAACATTTTGGAGACTTAGGAAGTAACCCTCTCTAGTTACTTTCCCTTTATGTTATTGTATTAGTACTTTTCTTATGATCATCATTGAACTGCTAAGTTTATTGTGTACTTTATTACGATTATGTGACTATTTGTCGTGGCATTGACTATCGGTGATACAAATCTATGTTTGTATGCGGATTCGTCATGACATATTCATCACCTCATATTCATATTGGATTTTAATTTAGTGAATTATATATTATCTTATATTAATGTGTTATGATGATCATGTCTTTACATTTCATGTTTCCGCCTTAGACGGGGTATCAAGCCAGTATTTATTTTTTTATTTTGTAGATATAAAAACAACAATAACAATACCACCGTCTCGAAATAAATATCATGTATATAGCATTCATTATTATATAAATGTGAAAATATACCTCTAATTAATAAAAATACCAAATGAATAAGAAATTCCAACACCAGCTAAAACCCTTGATACCTACATGAGATGCCAATATGATACAAAGGTGATGAATAAAATCCTTTTGTTGCAATAAATTCACATGTATGAGGTCGTAGCTTTCTCTATTTGTGTTTGCTAACCATTACGGACACAACAATATACAATATTAGTAGAGGAAGAAAGAAGTAGTTTTTAGCGTAGCATCTTGGTTGAGTGACTTGTATCTAGGTTATGCATTACGGTAAAGACAATCTCAATAATCATATCTAACATAGAGTAGAACGAATAGAGATCAATAAAGGGAGTATTTATCTACTACATTCCATTTTTCGCATTATGAATAAGAAAATAATTATAAAATGCACATACTTCCTATTAAGTGGAGGAGAAGGTGACATTGATGATGGATGCAAAGGTAGAGGCGCTGAGTGTGAGATGATATTTTCAACAAAAAGTTTTTGAGCCATTAAACACCGATCTAACACTTATTTTCCTTCTTTTTTTTAACGGCAAATTTTATTAAAACCTAGCAAGGTGCTAGTAAATTTCAATGAAATAAGACTAGGACATTTAACCCAATCGATCCAAGACAAATTAGATTTACATCTAGAACGAACCAGTAAAAAGACTTGAAAACAATCTCGTCAAAAATCAAGCTCTTAGAAGGGTACCCCTGGCCAAACCACACCTCATTTCGCAAAAATGTTCAAAATGTTTGATTTATATCAAATTTAGTTCATCTTTAATGTATCCGCAACATCCATTTAAAAGGACATTAATTTACAGAGAATTAACATAAATTTTCAAATGCATTTGGGACATTCAGTTGTAACGAAAACATTAATTTCAGTTATATTTACATAATGACGACATTTATTTTTTAACATATAAAGGATAACTTTTAAACCTTAATTTATAACAACTGCATTTGAGAAATTATTTAAATATACTTGAAATGTATTAGTTATAGGTCCTTTGAACGTAATTTAGGTTTATGTTGTTGTTTAAATTTAACTAATGATATCATGTTATACACAATATGCGATTTAGTAGCACATTATGAGGGTTGATTTATATTGAATATAAAGTTTCTAAATTTTTTTTTGATATCCTTATATAATCATTAAATACGAATTACATGATTCGTTGTTGTAAGTAAGCCGCTCATATTTATTTTCATATCAATGAGTCTTTATTGCATGCATATAATAAAAATATTTTTCTCCGATATCCTTACTCATACTCATATAGAGAAAAAATATGAGGCGTATGTATGCGTGCAACATCATGTAATTATATACATAAACAATAATTTGTGCTTTCATTTTGTTATTACTAATCTTATGTGTGTACATATGTTGTATTTTTAAAATAACATATATACTCTATTTTTAAAACAAGATATAAGTTGTATTTTTAAAAAACAAAGTTGCTTTATATAAACATTAAAAATTTGAAAATTTACACTCAACTTTATATAATTTATTTAAAATTCAACCACTAAAATATTACTAAATAAATCCTCTTCCTTTAAGTTTTTTTTTTAGAAATTATTCAGATATATTTTATAATTTGACTAAAATCAATTCAATATTGACTTTGTATTTAAAAACCACACTGAAAGATTTTGTCTTGAATCGAATTGAAGTATTGTGACTGGTCGAATATCTTTTACCTTTTACAGCAGGACTGTTTCAACAAAATTACTCAGAAATGATGTATTTCCCTTTATATATAGAAAATGTCGCAAATACGGTTTTACAAATAAGTGTCGTAATAAATGAATGCCACGAATACATTTGGAAAATAATATAAACGCGTTATAATAAATGTCGTTATAAATTGAATGTCGTCATAAATAATTGTTTCAAAAAGAGTAGATAAATTATGTAAATCGTTATAAAGGGATGCTGTTATAAATCCATGTTGAAAGCGCATTTTGAATTGCTTTCAAATTCATTATAAATCTGACATATTAAATAGATCTTGTTGCAAACACATAGGTTGTGTTGGTGACTTATTCTGATCATCTGTTCTACCATTGTATCAAGTCAAATGCCTAATGGTAAGAAAGTTAGATCAAGCTCTATACTTAGGGAACCATGTTTAAATCAATCTAATGCACGTATGTTCTTTCGGTGCAATGATTAATGATCTATCGAGGTAGTATATAATTATTAAATTAAAGTGGGACTTCTTCTTTAAACCTAGATATGGTAGTCCTGTCATAAGTACACGCATCTACATAATGTTATTATTTTAGGAGATATAGTTGGGACCCCATCCCGCCTAGTTTTCTTACTTCCAACTTACGACGATCATATGGTGGTGCCTTACTATTTCATACCAGTTAGGTGTAGGGGATTCAAACAAACCAAGGTACACACAAGGTAGTCTAACGCGACTTTCTATTAGAATGGTAGGACGTTCTTTGTAACCGTATTATTCTACATGTATGAATCACTACAAAAAGCGATGAGATTTTTAATAACTAGCTTGGAATTAGGAATTAAGATTACTCTAAGTTCAAAAAGAAATGTTTACTTCATTAAGATATAAAAAATAATCAACCATAGATATAGTAATTGATATACATACAAAACATCAAGGTAAAGGAATTATGAGGTGTTTCTTTTGGAATGTTGTAACTCCTTTATCTTCTTGACACTTCTTTTCTTTAGAAATTTGGGTTTTAGGGTTTTAGAATCGACTCTAGGGATAAGCACACTTAGATCGAATTCTCGGCATGCATATGACGTATGCATGAAACTTGGAGTGGGGTACACGTTCTACATTTATAAAACTTTATATATTTATCTTTATTCCTTCATACATCGTATTCGTCCTCTGAATGCAACATATGTTATATTTAGTCTGGAAGCTCCAAGTCTTGATGATTTCTAGGATAGTTGTTGCATGAATCCTAATACGGCGTATTGGGTCTTCAAATATGACATATGCATCTTGAGTCAACGTGATTAATATGGTGATATCTTGTGCAGATACGCCGCATGCTTTTGGTGCATACGACATAGGTCTTCAAATTGAGTTTTCTTCAAATATTTACAAATAAGCTCCATGATGAGCCTTAATTCATCAGTCACTCCATGATTTCTTTGAAACTAAAATATAGTTGATTAAGTACCAATATCTTGCAATAAAAATTCCAAATGAGCAAATTACTTGGAACAAACGATGCAACAAATATGTCTTTATTTTATTTCATCAACCGCCTACAATGAATTAGACTTATAAAGAACTGGAAATCCTTTCATCAGGGCTTAGTATCATTGTTGATACTTAGACGAGTATTTAGGATAGTCTTTAGGTAAATCACTATAACCTAGATACTCGACTTCCGTGATCACGGGATATTGAGATCGTATGGAGTATAGTCCAGCTTACGAATAAAGTGTTCCTACATTGCTAATAGAGACTTAGTAAGTAACCCTCTCGGGTTACTTTTCCATTAAGTGATTTTATTGGTAATTTTCCAATGATCATAATTGAACTACCAAGTTTACTTTGTACTTTATTACGATTATGTGATTATGTTTGTCATGGTATTGACTATCGGTGATACACGTCTATGTTTGTATCCGCATTCATCCTCACATATTCGTCACAACATATTTGTGAACCTCCCCTAGAACTGAAATAAAAAGTGGTAGAGATATATGGGGCGTTGTGAAAGGTGGAGATGGTAGTGTAGTTTAAGGTGATGTTGGCAAAGACTTTGTCGAGTTATTAGAATCTAAATTACTATCCATTGTTCTTGATACAACGAAATGTGCTAAAAGTTTTACTCATATATTTTATATAATACGCTATTAATTACATAATATTTCTTCTTTGCCCAATTTCTTATGATAATAAAGTTCTTTGATGTTATGATTGTGTTTTTCGTATAACGTAACCGAGTAATATGTTTTGATTTTCTTTGGAAACAAACTCAAACATTGTATAAATTTGTATTACTTCCTAAGGGAAGTACGAGTGCAAAAACCTCATATAGAAAGAAGAGAACAAAATCTTTAAGTGATTAATTGTAAACTAGTTAAGTGTCTCCGTTATTTTTTATGAAGTTTTTGCACAAATTTATACAATATTTGCCTTGATACCAAAAAAATTCCAATGCATACTAAACTTATTAGTCGCTTACGGTATACGGTAACACAATCATAACGTCAATGAACTTTATCACTATAACTAATCGTGCAAAGAAAAAATATTATGTAATTAATAGCCCAACCTGTGAGTAAAGTGTTTAGCACATTTCGTTGTATCAAGAACAATGGATAGTAATTTAGATTCTAATAACTAGACAAAGTCTTTGCCAAAATCACCTTAAACTACACTACCATCTCTACCTTTCACAACACCGCATATATCTCTACCACCTTTTATTTCAGTTCTAAGGGAGGTTCACGAATATGTTGTGACGAATATGTGAGGACGAATGCGGATACAAACATAGACTTGTATCACTGATAGTCAATACTATGACAAACATAATCACATAATCGTAATAAAGTACAAAGTAAACCTTGATAGTTCAATGATGATCATTGGAAAATTACCAATACAATAACTTAATGGAAAAGTAACCCGATTAGGTTACTTACTAAGTCTCTTTAAGCAATGTAGGAACACTTTATTCGTAACCTGACCTATACACCCTACGATCTCAATCTCTCGTGATCATGGAAGTCAGGTATCAAGGTTATAGTGATTTACTTAAAAACTATCCTAAAGACTCGTCTAAGCCCCTGATGAAAGGATTTCCCGCGCTTAAGTAAAGACATATTTGTTGCATTGTTTGTTCCAAGTAATTTGCTCATTTTATATTATTATTGTAAGATATTGGTACTTAATCGACTATATTTTAGTTTCACAGAAATCATAGAGTGAATGGTGAATTAAGGCGCATCAAGGAGCTTATTTGTAAATATTTGAAGAAAACTAAATTGTGAAGACATATGTCGTATGCACAAAAAACATGCGACGTATTTCCACAAGATGCATATGCCATATTTGAAGACCGAATACGCCGTATTGGGATTCATACAACTATTATAGAAGTCATCAAGACTTGGAGCTTACAGAATTAATGTAACATATGCTGCATTCAGAGGACGAATCTGATGAAGGAATAAAGATAAATACATAAAGTTTTATTAATAAAGAACGTGTACCTCACTCCAAGTTTCATACATACGGCGTATGCATGCCCATAATTTGAATTCTAAGTGTCTTTATCCCTAGAGTCGATTTTAAAACCCTAAAGACAAATTTCTAAAGAAAAGAAGTGTCAAGAAGATCAAGGAGTTACAACATTACAAAGGAAACATCTCATAATTCCTTTACCTTGATTACAGGTTTCATATTTGTTATCGTTCATAAGTTTACATTTGTAATTTGTATAACATTAGTGTATTGGTTACTTTGATTGAAGGCTAACACCTTCATGTTGTTTATGACAATTTAATGTTTTGTGTGTATATCAATTACGGTATATGGTTGATTATTGTTTATATCTTAATGAAGTAAACCTTGCTTTTTGAACTTAGAGTAATCTTAATTCCGAATTCCTAGCTAGTTATTGAAAATCTCATTGCTTTTTTAGTGATTCGTACAGGTATAATAATACGGTTACAAAGAACGTCCTACCATTCTAATAGGAAGCCGTGTTAGACTCCTTTGTGTGTACCTTGGTTATTTTGAATCCCCTACACCTAACTGGTTTGAAATAGTAAGGTACCACCATATGATAGTCATAAGTAGGAAGTAAGAAAACTAGGCGCGATGGGGTCCTAACTATTTCCCCTAAAATAATAACATTATGCAGATCCGCGTACTTGTGACAGGACTAGCATATCTAGGTTTAAATAAGAAGTCTCGCTTTAATTTAACAATGATATACTGCCTCGATAGATTATTAATCATTTCACCAAAATAACATACGCGAATTAGATTGATTTAAACATGGTTAACTTGGTTCCCTAAGTATACATCTTCATCGAACTTTATTGCCTTTAGGTATTTGGCTTGATTGAATGGTACAACAGATGATCAGATTAAGTCACCAACATAACCTATGTGTTTGCAACAGGATCAATCTAAAATGTGTGATTTATAATGAATTTGAAAACAATTCCAAATGCGCTTGCGACATGGATTTATAAAAACATCCCTTTGTAACGATTTCCATAATTTTCTACTCTTTTTAAAACAATTATTTATAACGACATTTATTATAACGCGTTTATTTTATTTTTCAAATATATTCGCGGCATTCATTTATTACGACATTTATTTTTAATTTTACACACCGTATATGCGACATATTTTATATATAAAGGGATATACATTATTTCTGAGTAATTTTTCCGAAACAATCCTGTTGTAAAAAATCCTAGACCAGTCACAATACTTAAATTCTATTCATGACAAAATCTTTCAATGTGGTTTTTCAATACAAAGTCAATATTGAATTGATTTTAGTCAAATTATAAAATATATCTGAATAATTTGTGAAAACAAAAACTTAAAGAAGAGGATTTTTTAGTAATATTTTAGTGGTTGAATTTTAAATAAATTATATAAAGTTGAGTGTAAATTTACAAATTTTAAATGTTTTTAAATAAAGCTACTTTGTTTTATTAAATACAACTTATATCTTATTTTACTAATACAGTATATATGTTATTTTAATAATACAACATATATACGCACATAAGAATGTACACACAAAAGATTAGTAATAACAAAATGAAAGCACAAATTATTATTTACGTAAATAGTTACATGATGTTGCACGCATACATACACCTCATATTTTTTTCTCTTTATGAGTATCAGTAAGGATATAGGAAAAAAAAGTATTTTTATTATATGCATGCAATAAACACTCATTGATAGGAAATAAATATAAGCGGTTTACTTATAACAACGAATCATGCAATTTGTATTTAAAGATTATATATGGATATATGAAAAACAATTTTAGAAACTTTATATTCAGTATAAATCAACCATCATCATGTGCTACTAAACTCGCATATTGTGTATAACATGATATCATTAGTTAAACTTAAACAACAACATCAAACTCAATTACGTGCAAAGGACCTATAACTAATACATTTCAAGCATATTTAAATAATTTCTCAAATGTAGTTGTTATAAATTAAGGTTTAAAATCTATCCTTTATATGTTAAAAATAAATGTCGTCGTTATGTAAATATAATTGAAATTAATTTTTCCGTTACAATCGAAGGTCGCAAATACATTTGAAAATTTATGTCAATTCGCTATGAATGAATGTCGTTATAAATGGATGTTGCAGATACATTAAAGATAACTAAATTTGATATAAATCGAATATTTTGCATGTTTGTTGTAGTAAGAAGGAAACTGATTGTTAGATCGGTGTTTAATGGCTCAAAAACTTAGTTGAAAATATCACCTCACACTCACAGCCTCTACCTTTGCATCCATCATCAGTGTCACCTTCTCCTCCACTTAATAGGAACTATGTGCATTTTATATTTCTTTTCTTTTTCGTTATGCAAAAAATGGAATGTATTAGATAAATACACCTTTTATTGGTCTCTATTCGTTCTACTCAATGTTAGATATTTTTTGTATGCACATTGGTCGTTTATGTCGTGGCTTAATTATGATTATTGAGATTGCCTATACCGAAATGCATAACGTAGATACAAGTCAATCAACCAAGATGCTACGCTACAAAATACTTCTTTCTTCCTCTACTAATATTGTACATTGTTGTGTCCGTAATGGTTAGCAAACACAAATAGAGAAAAATCTACGACCTACATGTGAATTTATCGCAACACAAGGATTTTCTCCATTATATTGGTATCATATTGGCATCTTGTGGGTATCAAATACTCCCTTTATTGGTCTCTATTCGTTCTACTCAATGTTAGATATTTTTTGTATGCACATAGGTCGTTTATGTCTTGGCTTAATTATGATTATTGAGATTGCCTATACCGCAATGCATAACGTAGATACAAGTCAATCAACCAAGATGCTACGCTACAAAATACTTCTTTCTTCCTCTACTAATATTGTACATTGTTGTGTCCGTAATGGTTAGCAAACACAAATAGAGAAAAATCTACGACCTACATGTGAATTTATCGCAACACAAGGATTTTCTCCATTATCTTTGTATCATATTGGCATCTTGTGGGTATCAAGGGTTTTAGCTTGTGTTGGAATTTCTTATTCTTTTGGTATTGTTATTTGTTATTAATTAGAGGTATATTTGTACATTTATTTAAAATGAATGCTATATACATGATATATATTTCGAGACGGTAGTAATGTTATTGTTCTTTTTATATCTACAAAATAAAAAATTTCAAATAAATATTGACGTGATACCCGTCTAAGGCAGAAAGACATGATCATCATAACACATTAATATAAGATAATAAAGAATTCACTAAATTCAAATCCAATACGAATACGAGGTGACGAATATGTCATGACGAATTAGGATACAAACATAGACTTGTATCACCGATTTTCAATACCACGACAAACATGGTCACATAATCGCAATGAAGTACAAACTAAACTTAGCAGTTCAATGATGATCATAAGAAAATTACTAATACAATAACATAAGGAAAAAGTAACCCGAGAGGGTTACTTCCTACGTCACCAAAATGTTCGATTTATAACAAATTTTTGTTAATCTTTAATGTATATGCAACATCCATTATAACGACATTCATTTATAGCGAATTGACATAACTTTTTGAATGTATTTGTGACATTCAGTTATAATGAAAACATTAATTTCAATTATATTTACATAACGACGACACTTAATTTTCAACATATAAAGGATAAGTTTTAAACCTTAATTTATAACAATTGCATTTGAGAAATTTTTTAAATATGCTTGAAATATATTAGTTATAGGTCTTTTGCACGCATTTGAGGTTGATGTTGTTGTTTAAATTAAACTAATGATATCATGTAGTACACGACATGCGAGTTTCGTACCACATGATGAGGGTTTATTAATATTGAATATAAAGTTTTTAAAATTGTTTTTTCTCATATTCTTATATAATATTCAAATACAAACTATATGATTCGTTGTTACAAGTAAACTGCTTATACATATTTTCATATCAATTAGTCTTTCTTGCATGCATATAATAAAAATATTTTTCCCCGATATCCTTACTTATACTCATAAAGAGAAAATTATTAGGTGTATGTATGCGTGCAACATTGTGTAATTATTTACATAAACAATAATGTATGCTTTCATGTGTGTACATATGTTGTATTTTTAAAATAACATATATATTGTATTTTTAAAACAAGATATAATTGTTTTTTTAAAAACAAAGTTTTTTATAGAAACATTAAAAAATTATAAATTTACACTCAACTTCATATAATTTATTTAAAATTCAACCAATAAAATATTACTAAATAAATCCTCTTTTTTTAAGTTTTTATTTTCTAATTATTCAGATATACTTTATAATTTGACTATAATCAATTCAATATTGACTTTGTATTGAAAAACCACATTGAAGGATTTTGTCATGAATCGAAATCAAGTATTGTGGCTCGTCCAATAGTTTTTACAATAGGACGCTTTCAAAAAAATTACTCCGAAATGATGTATTTCCCTTTATATATATAAAATGTGGCAAATATGGTGTGTAAGTCCACTAAAAATAAATGTCGTAATAAATGAATATCGCGAACATTTGAAAAATAATATAAACGCGTTATAAAGAATGTCATTATAAATTCAGTGGTGTTATAAATGATTGTTTCAAAAAGATTAGAAAAAATAATGTATATCTATATTAATTGGTGGGCAATAAACATTAAATGAAAAAATTAATACAAATTAATATGCAACATATACAAATAATTATTGCTATAAATTATAATTTTTTAGATAGAGTTATTTAAATTGTTCATTGATGTAAGTTTTATGTCAAATTTCTATGTTTGATTTTGAACCATTAAATTTCTTTTTCATAAATTTGCATTTTTGAAAACATATATCTATGCATGCAATTTAGTACAAATTTAGTGAAATACTGATCATTTTGCTAATGAATTCGATTAAGTGTACACATCAAAGTAGGAATATTTTAAGGTTATAATAATGTATGAAAACGTGCAAACATATAATTTAAGAATTTTTTTATATTTATATGTAATATAATATTGTGAAGAATATTACACAGATTTACAAATATCTTTCACCAATTACTATTTCTATATGAAATGGTTTATTATTGCTCAAAGTTATCCCAACTTAAAGTTATCGTCATTATTAATAAATATAACTATAAAACATCACACATGCAGAATTTTAATTATAGGGTAGCCGCAGCCGCAACGCGCCGATACCCAGTATTATATAATATATTTACTTTGGTCAATTAGTTATACACTTATAGTCGTAAAAATGCTTTGATGATATTGTTAGCCCGTAATATTAGTATCATATATGTAGCGGGCTCAAGCCCAGTTCTGGAAGTATTTGTGTAATCCTATATAATGTGTCATATTATGGTTTAATGTGAGATCTATCTTTATCCTAGTTACATGGTATCCAAAAATCCTTAAACCCTTGAATTTAGGATGCCAATTTAATATCCCAAAAGGCTATATCACCCTATTAGTTTTCTGGAGAAAGTGAAGGACGAATTTTCAAGAGTGTTGGTTGATTCGTGTAGTTCGGGGATAGTGTTCAATTGGAGGTTTTGGATTGCTTTAAGTCCTTATTTCCAAGAGTATAACTTGTAATTGATAATGATGTTCATAGATCGAAAGGGCTCACAGTAGTTAACTTGTTAATATGGTTTTTATGAAGTACACCAAGGATTAAGTCCTATATACTTAAGATTTGTGATTCATAATCATTTATCAAAACATACTAGACTCTCAAGACGAATTAAATGGATTTCCCCATGAATTTATTTTAATATGATTCAATATCTGTGGTTTTTGGTTATAACTTTATATAGGAGACCAAGTGTATGGTGCACTTCGCACTTGTACAATTGAAGGCAGATTTAGCCATGTTGAAGGAAGAAGTAGATGAGTTTATGGAATTTTTAGTGGAAAGGGCACGGAAAGAGTGTTGAAGTTGAGTTGGAAAAGATGGGAAAGGCGAATCGAAACAAGAATCACCAATCCAATAAACTTATACTTAATCATAGTTACCCACCACCTAACCCGAAATTGAGGAAGCATCTTCTTCAACATCTATGCCTACTTCACCACCATTATATTACCCTCTTTCAAAGATACAAAAAGATAGAGAGTAAAAGGAGTGCTAGAGAAGAAATATAAAGAGCTCAAAGAAGAGAAGCTTATCATTGAAGCATTGGAACATTATATGGAATACTAAAATGAGTTTGATGAGGTGACGATGGGTAGAGCATGCTTGGAAAGCAAAGAGTTTGTGGAAGAAGTTAGAGATCGTATCATAGATCATGGATTGCCCAAAAAGTTACTGGATCACAGATGCTTTGTGTTACCCGTTTTGGTAAATGAAACTACTCCACTTAACGCATTGGCTAAGTTGATTTAAGATGTGTTAGAAGTGTTAGATTGCCTATAACATCACTCGATTAAGAATTTGTAACATCAAATGGGTGCATTCTTCATTTTTTAGCATCACATTTTTGGAAAATTTAGAATATATAAGATGGAATTGGAGAAGTATGGAAGTTAGTTTAGAAGATTAACATAAGTTTGAAAAGATGGGGATTATGAAGAATTCCCCAGACAGAAAAAGATTTTAAGCAACCGATCGACCAAACCAGAGCAGCGACTGCTTGGCCATGCCGACCGGTTGCAACTCTCATAGTAATAGGGGTCGGAGGCTACTTTGATGTGCCAAAATGGCTAGTGTCCTCGAAGTCATATCCGTCGGACGGCTGCTACCCATTTTCTAAATAAAATATTTTTTCTGTATTTTAGTTTTACTTGGTAGTTTAGTTTATGCTAATGTATCTTTGAATATGTTTAAGTTTGTTGAATTATTGCAGTGTAGCAAGTCGGACATTTCACCAAATACAAATTGATAAGTACGGAAGGAAGACCTTGGGATCAATAAAGAGGTATGCAAGGGAAGCATTTTGGGACGCCAAAATTTATCAATTGGGATTTGCTTACTAGCTATGATTGTGAAGTGGATTTAAGGAGGAAGTTTAAGATGGAAGTTTAAGATGGGATTTGCTTACTAGTATTTGATTATTATTCTTTGGAATGAGCATTTAATATTCGTGGAAAAATATATTCGGAGTGATGTTATGAGTTCTTTGCTTCATTCTTTTTCAAGAAGGAGATTGGGCCAGGAAAGGTGATGAAAGAAAAATGTATTTGATTTAGATTGTGTGAGGATGAGCACTACTTTACTTTCTCGGAGTTTACGGTAATTTTAGGCTTGTATGATGAAAGTGAATTATATAATCCTTTGTTTGAGATTCACTTTAATAGATAGGAGATTGATAACAAAGAGTTGGATTCGGTGGAGTATTGGAATTGAATTGCGGAACTAACTTTGGAAATAACAGGCTAAGTTTAGTTAAAGAACCAATGAGGATTGTGCATAGGTTGTAGCCTTTGTTCTATTTATGGAAATAATAGCTAAGTTTAGTTTCCCATGCAAATGAACTAAATAAGTGGTAGCCCTTAGTCTATTTGTGGCTTATTTCATTATCTGAATACCTTTGTAACTTGAGACTATCGTGCGCTTTGATCAAATGCTTATCTTAAGTTTCTTAATGTTGCTGCAGAAGCTACGAAGTTAGGCTTCAGGAATGAGGCTTGGCAAACAATCGCAAGCAGAAGAGTAAGATGAAGTACCGTTGCGAAACATCAAAGCACAAACAATTAGCTTAAGAACCACATATTTATGTAACTTTAGAACTCGATCTAAGCATTGACACATCGTCATTTGCTTATGTATATTTTTATTTTGGATGTATTCCGATACAAAGTTAACATACACAATGTATTATGCTTGGTTCGCATATGCACACACCCAGCAAAGCACGAGTTTAAAATTCTTGTATACTAAACATATATCTTTAGTATTCATATATCATACATAACTACAATTGGTATATTGATATTTGAATCAAGTAGCTAATCAAACATATGAACAATTATCTCATTAATTATTGAAATGTCAAACTTATATTGTTATGTTTTAGTTCCTTTCATGTCTTTCTTTGTTTGTGCAGGGACTTAAGTTGCCTATTCCCTTTTTCTTTCTCTGATGGGCTTGAAGTTGGGTTGACCGTTTGGACTTGAGGCCCATGTGGAGTTTTAAGTTGATATAACCCTAGCAGCTGCTAGGGTTATCATTATCATTATCATTATCATCTCACAAACACACACACACACTTATGGTGTGTTGCTCTCTCACTTGTTCTTGCCGTCTGAGGCTTTCACCATGGAAGGATCTTCATCTATTACTATTGTTTTAGATTAGATTGTGTGAGAGTGATCTTGTAGTTAGGAAATCGGATCAACCTAGTTGGGACGATTTCACCTATCTCTTTTGTATTGTTGATTAGCACCCATTTGGGGACTAATCCTTTATTTGTAGTTTGTACTTGAATCTTGTTTAATAAATCACCAAGGGGTGGCTGGTTGGGTGATAGGATCTGTGTCTCTATCTCTTTTTCATGTTTTTACATGGTAACAAAGCATAAAGATCTTGGATTGTATAACTAATCTTGCTATCTCGTGGTTATTTATTGATTTCTCGAAACAATTAAATTAGGGTTTTTTTAAACCTTAATTTATTTTTTGGGGTTTCTTGATTCTTTGGTCCTTGGAGGCTTCCCTGTGCGTTGCCGTTGATCATTCAGGTGGTGTCGTTAGTTTCCTTGCTAAATAAAGTTACGGTTTCGTGAAACCCTAAATTTATTTTTGGGGATCCTTACTTTTTGGAGCTCAGGAAGCTATTATTGGTGGTGCCGTTGATCGATTTGGTGGTGCCGTTGATCGATCTGGTGGTGTCGTTGCCTGATTTGCTATTCTCTGGCTGAATCAAAATTGGGTTTTGAAACCCTAATTTGTTATACTTTGGGGGTTCTTTGGTGGTGACTCACCCATCCTCTAGACTAAGTGAATCTAGAGATTTGGTCCTTTTTGCTGGTTGTTGTATAGCACTGTAAGCCCTTCTCATTCTTCCTTATTTCTCTATCCTCTCTTGGTTACTTAGTGGGTTACTGTTGCTTGTTCTGTGGGTGCAAACGGATTGATTAACACCTTGACCCTCCGGCCTTGACTGGTGTGGATACCTGCTCTGGTCAATCCCAGTCCACAACTGGCATTTCTGGTAACTCAGTTTTGGGTTTTTTTTGGCTTTCATACTTGTGATTATCTGTTTTTTGACTCTTACTTGTTGTTTGCTTGGTCTATATCTTTTTTGCCTATTGTGTTTGGTTTTTATTCATCATGAGTGATGGTGTTAGTACTTCTCCACCTGTTAACACAGGTAGTGGTGTTATTGAACCTATTTTGATTAGTAGTCTTGATGCTGGTGATCCTTTGTATGTTCAGAATGGTGATAGTAGTACTACTGCTTTAATTCCTTTTAAACTTCTTGGTACTGCTAATTATCGTATGTGAAACAATGCCATGAAACTTTCTCTTCAATCTATGCTTTAATTCCTTTTAAACTCCTTTTATTAATGGTACTTTCTTGAAAGAAACATATGCTCACAGTAATGTTTTATCTGCTCAATGGGATAGATGTAATGTTATGGTTTTAACTTGGCTTATGAACTCTGTGTCTCAAGATGTTTATATGGGGTTGGTTTATTCTGAAAATGCTTCTGATGTTTGGAATGAATCTGAAACTTATGATAAGGTTGATGGTTCTGTTGTGTATAATCTCCTACAAAAGATTAACTCTGTGTTGATGAATACTATCACAGGCTTAACTCTTTGTGGAGGGAGTTTGATGCTTTGACCAAATTGCCTAAATGTGTTCTTCTCATTAAATGTTCTTGCCCTGCTAGCACTGAATCTATCTTACATCAACAGCTTATGAAGCTTATGCAGTTTTTAATGGGGCTTGATGAGTGTTATCAACCTGTTAGAACTTCCCTTCTCACCAGGGATCCTCTCCCTGATGTGAAGGATGCTTATGTGATGGTTTTTAGGGAGGAGTCACATAGGGGTATCCCTGAACCTTCTGGTGTGACTGATCCCAAGCTTAATGCCACCTCCTTTGCTGCCAAAACCTTTGGTCAACAAAGGAAAGGGAATTCTTCTAACCCTAACAAGAATTATTCCAAAGGTGGCAATCAATCTTCCCCTAATAGGGGCCCCAATCCTAATCTCAACTGCACTAATTGTGGGATGATTGGTCACACTGTGGATAGGTGTTATGAGATCATTAGGTACCCACCTGGATACAAAAGGCCCTATAATGCTAAAAATTATGTATCTAAACCTAATTTCAATGCTAATTGTGATACTAAGTTGAATGATGCTAAGATTATAGACAAATCTGCTACTTGTGATGTGCCTTCTTCCTTCACCTTTGATCAAATGAGGAAACTCCTGCTCTTGATTAATGACCCTTCCTCTGGGAACATTCATGCCAACATGGCAGGTAGTTGCTCCTTTTATAACTTCAATGTCTTGTTTAATATTAATTTCTCTAGATACTATTGTGGTCACTTGAAAGGTTTGGTTACCACTATCACTCTAGGGTGGATCATAGACTCTGTGTGTAACCAACACCTGACTGTTTCCACTATTGGTATGTTCAATGTTGTTGATGTTGCCGATCTCAATCTCACTGTAGGGCATCCCAATAGGAATATTGCCACCATAAGTCATGTGGGCAACTTGAGATTGTCTAACAATGTCATTCTTTATGATTTTCTTGTTGTTCCTAGCTACTGTGTCAATTTATTATCTGTTAACAAGTTAATTAAAGATAGTAAATTATTTGTGGGTTTTGATGAGGATAAATGCTATATTTAGGATTTGACCAAGGGAATCACTCTGGGGACTGGTAGTGAGTCTGGGGGCCTCTACTTGTTTGACCTTGATAGAAACAACAAGTGTGTAGGTAATGTTAACATGATTATGTCCTTTAATGTGTCTTAAGACTTGTGGTATTGCCGACTTGGTCACCTTGTAAGTCCTCTCTGTTCTCAAGTCTGACCTTAACCCCTCCAAGAACACTTGTGTCTCTGTCTGTGATGTTTGCCATAGGGCCAAACAGACAAGAGAACCTTTCCCTTGAAGTGATCACAAGTCCACTCACCTGGGTGAGCTTGTTCACCTTGACTTGTGGGGTCCCTACAGGATCTCTAGCAGAGAGGGATACAAGTATTTTTTTACCATTGTTGATGACTATTCTAGGGCTGTTTGGACCTTTCTATTAAAAACTAAAGATGAAGTTTTCGACACCTTTGCTAATTACATTAAACTGATTAAAAATCAATTTAACAAAAATATCAAAGTTGTTAGATCTGACAATGGGACTGAATTTTTCATCAAACCTGTTGCACTTACACCCTTCAACAAAATGGCATTGGTGAAAGGAAACATAGGCACTTGCTCAATGTTGCAAGGATCCTTATGTTTCAGGGGGGATTCCTCTTAGTTTTTGGTCTAATTGCATTCTAACTGTCGTGTACTTAATCAACGGGCTCCCCTCATCTGTCCTAAAAGGAAAATCACCTTATGAAATGGTTTATAACAAAAAACCAAATCTCTCTCACATTAGGTGTTTTAGGTGGCTTTGTTTTTCTACTAATTTAAACAACAATGATAAACTCACCTCTAGGTCTGAGAAATGTGTCTTGATTGGGTATTCTTCTGGTAAAAAAGCTTACAAGCTTTTAAGTTTGGATATTAGGGGTGTCCTATATTCTAGGGATGTGAGATTTTATGAAACTGTGTTTCCTTTTAAAATGAAAAACAATATGGATGGTGATTTGGCTGATGTTGAAACAAGTGATGCTGAACACCTTTCCTTCTTTGATAATCCTACTCCTATAAGACCCAATGATGAAGAGAGAGCAACATCTACTGAGGATGGTAGAAACCCTCCAAGTGACGATTCTAACACTCAGCAATCACTTGTAGTGGATTCTGCAACCCAAATAGATGATAACAATCTATCTGAGGGCAATATTCAAAACTCTTTGCCTATTTCCTCTGAACCAGTTCCCAATGTTGATAATCCTATGACTATGAGGTGTCTGTCCCTATAAGAAAATCTGGTAGAAGTACTAAGTTGCTTGCTAAACTTAGATATGGTATTGAAAAACATGTTAACTACTCCAGACTTAACTTTGTGAATTTGTGTTTTGCCACCACTCTTAACAAATCTGTTGAACCCAGTTCCTTGAATGATGCCAAGAATGAACCTAACTAGATTGAAGCCATGAACAATAAAATTGAGGCCCTCATTAGGAATAACACCTGGACCATTACTGACTTGCCTTTGGGTAGAAAATCCCTTGGCTCTAAATGGTTGTACAAAATCAAGTATGGGGCTTTAGGCTTATTGATAAGTATAAGGCTAGGGTTGTGGCTAAAGGATATTGTCAAAAAGAAGGTATTGATTTTGATGAAACTTTTAGTCCTGTGGTTAAGATGGTCACTATTAGATGTATCATGTGCCTTGCCATATCTAATAACTGGCCATTATGTCAAATAGATGTCAATAAAGCTTTCCTTTATGGTGACTTGGAGGAGGATGTCTATATGACTTTACCTCCTGGATTTGATAACCTCAATCCAACCAAGGTATGCAAACTGAACAAGTCCCTTTATGGACTTAAGCAAGACCCATGGCAGTAGAATGCCAAACTTACCACTGCTCTGGCTGAGCATGGCTTTGTTCGAAGCAAATTTGACTACTCTCTTTATATTAAACATACATGTAATGTTTTCATTGCCATTCTTGTGTATGTTGATGACCTGGTTGTCACCGAGAATGACATGTTTGAAATTGAGAAGTTTAATTTTTTTAAAACAAGTTATGATCAAAGACGTTGGTCTTATGAAATATTTTCTATCCATTGAGGTTTTACGCAATAGTTCTGGTGTGTGTATGACTCAAAGGAAATATTGTCTTGACTTGATCCATGAGTTTGGCCTGTTGGCTTCTAAGCCTGTCATCACACCCTTGCCTGAGAATTGTGTCCTAGCTGTGGATGAAAGTGACTCTGATAATTTCCTTATTAATATTTTTAACTATCAAAAACTTATTGGTAAGCTCGTTTACTTGACCCACACTAGGCCAGATATCTCCTATGTTGTTCAATGTTTGAGTCAGCATATGCATGCCCCTTTACAATCTCATCTTAAAATTGCCTTGAGGGTCATTAGATATCTGAAAGGTTCCCCTGGTACTGGGATCCAAATTTATAAGGACAATAGCTTAATTTGTCTTGCTTTACTGACTCTGATTGGGCCAAGTGTTTGAAGACCAGGAAATCTGTTTCTGGTTATTGTGTGTTTTTGGGTAAGACTCTTGTTTCCTGGAAAAGTAAAAAACAACCCACTGTTTCTAGATCTTCTACTGAAGCAGAATATAGATGCATGGCTAGTGCTACTTGTGAGATAATTTGGATTTCCAATTTACTCAATGATCTCAACATTCCAAGGGTTTTCCCTGTGAACATGTATAGTGACATCTCCTCTGCCATTCAGATTGCAGCCAATCCTGTCTTTCATGAAAGGACCAAGCACTTTGAAGTTGATGTTCACCTTATAAGAGAAAAGGTGCAGTGTGGGATTATTAAAACTATCAAAGTTGCTTCTGCTGATCAAACAGCAGACTTGTTTACCAAAGGTCATGGCACCCATGAACACTCTAAACTGTGCAAATAGTTGGGATTGATTGATATGTTCAAAAGTTAATCTTTCACACCTGATAAGTTTGAGGGAGGATGTTGAAATGTCAAACTTATATTGTTATGTTTTAGTTCCTTTTATGTCTTTCTTTGTTTGTGTAGGGACTGAAGTTACCTATTCCCTTTTTCTTTCTTTGATGGGCTTGAAGTTGGGTTGACCGTTTAGACTTGAGGCCCATGTGGAGTTTTAAGTTGATATAACCCTAGCAGCTGCTAGGGTTATCATTATCATCTCACAAACACACACACTTGTGGTGTGTTGTTCTCTCACTTGTTCTTGTCGTGTGAGGCTTTCACCATAGGAGGATCTTCATCTATTACTATTGTTTTAGATTAGATCGTGTGAGAGTGATCTTATAGTGAGGAAATCAGATCAACCTAGTTGGGACGATTGCACCTATCTCTTTTGTATTGTTGATTAGCACTCATTTGGGGACTAATCCTTTATTTGTAGTTTGTACTTGAATCTTGTTTAATAAATCACCAAGGGGTGGCTAGTTGGGTGATAAGATCTGTGTCTCTATCTCTTTTTCATGTTTTTACATTAATACTATGCAACATTTAAGGATTAGCGAATATAATACCTCTATTATCATCACATCATCATCTAGATTTGACCTCTAGAGTTATTGTATAAATATAAAATCAAACATAACTTATTTAAGTATTGAAATTGAAAAGGTAGTTCGAATTAACAATCAAACCTTAGAATTCACCGGATAGTTATCTTGAAGGTTTTAAAAACGTTTGTTTGAAGGATTCCTTTATTATGTTTCGATTGTTTTGATCGTAGTTACAAAAGAATTATATCATCGTGTTTAGAAACTAGTTTTAATGCCCATGCACGCACGAGACTTGAACATAGATAAATTAAGTAATAATAAGTTCTTTTTTTCGATTTTATGTATATTATATATATGTTTTTTAAGGATATATAATGTTTATATGTTTGATTATATTGTTCTATTACTGTGCACCGCCTAAATTAATATTAACTCACCTCATTTTTTTATTTTTCGAATTTCATACTCTTCTTACTTTTAATATTTTTTTAAATAGTTACTCATGTATCTTAATTATTAATCAACAAACCATTATTAAATTTTAATACTTAAATAGTTACGATGCTCATAAACTCAGGAGTTTTACATGATTTTTCATTACGTGATAATACTTGTTGAGAATTTGTATAAATATTTGTGGCATAAAGAATTTGACTTTGTTTAGTTAGCTAGATTTTACAGATATTGTGTGTTTAGTAACACATAACAACCTTGAAAAAATATATGTTGTTATAATATGTAGAATCTCATTTATTTATTTTTATCTCACACCGATATCTGAGGTCTGACATTCTTTTTTATATTTATATTCATGTTAATAATAATTTACGTAAATTGCATTCCTTGACTTTGTTAATTGTCAAAATAGAATATAATCATGTGATTTGTTGATTTTTTAAACAACATATATGTTGTATTTTAAAAGTATAAAGTCTATTTTATTTATTTTATAAAGTTACTAAAAAATATAGAAAATTATAAGTTTACATTTAAGTCCATCTAATTTATTAAAAATTCAACCACTAAAGTTTTATTAAAGCATAAAAGCCATTAAATAGACACGTATTTTGCATTGTGCATCGTTTTACCCAACGAACTAGTTTATTCAATAATGAATTCAACAACAAACATATTATTTACGTGTTAATATCACCAATATTACCGGTTTATTTACCACGTCACCAATAAGGGCCCCCACTTGTCACTTGTTACCGGCTATACCGGTTATCCTTGTGTTCTTTCATTTTTTTCTTAAATTTATATTTACTTTTGATGGTTCCACCAAATACCATTTTCATAACATCTCCAAATTATAATCAAATTTGCAAAAACCTCAAAAACAATATCACTCTGTAACTATAATATAGGAAAATATTAATGTTGTTAAATTAATTGACTAAATTCAGATAAAACATGGATGGATTATACATTGCGCAAGCATTCATGTACAAACTTGCTGTTCACATCACCAAGAACTTCATTACATTTTTTTTTGAACGACGATTTTATTAAAAAACCTAGCAAGAAACTATATTACAAAACAATGAGATACGGGTTCTTTAGCCAATCATTTCATGTGAATGAGGCTTTACATCTAGAATTACACCACATAAAAGAACTAGACATAATACTATCCAATAAAATATCTTTTGAAGGACGAGATTTATCAAATAGAGCCTTATTCCAGAAACTTCATAAGAACCATCACGTAGTAGAAAACTCCCTCCAAAACAGCCTTTAATTTACTAGGAAGTCGAATACTTATCATCCACTCTAGCCATGTCGAATAAGAGTTGAATTCTATGTGTGGAACGTTCCACCATCGGGTAATCTTCGTATATAACTGGTCCGCCACGCGACAACTGAAAAAAAGGTGGGACGTAGTTTCGATGCCATCTTCACATGTAGGACAAGTGAGAGAATCAATTTCAATGCCCCTGCCAGAAAGATTAAAACGTGTAGGCAAAGCATTATGTTTAATCTTCCAAGAAACAATGTTTACTTTAATCGGAAACGACTTCACCCGTCTGGTCCTAGGCGCCTAACGAAAATCTGCAACTATCAATAAGCTTCCTTAAAGAAGCTACTGAATACTCCCCATCACTAGATAAGTCCCACTTATAACGATCTTTCTGAGGAACAAGATTAATATTAGCAGTCGCAAGAATGACAGCATCAAGAACTTCATTACATTGCCTAACATCAAGGTTTCCAGTTAAACTGATTCATTCGATATGTAGTTTTTGTTCGATATAAGTTAGGAAAGATCTTCTAATGTTTCTTTTAATTCTACAGGTTCTCTTATTTTGGGTGTGTGGGGAGGCAAAGGTCAGAGCAAATCCTTCCAGTGTGAACTAGTGTTCGCCAAGATGGGAATCACGTAAGTTGCTTATTATCACAAGTCATAAATACTATTGTACCTTTCTAATTTAAATTTCTTTAGGATGATAAAAAGTTGAATGGACAAAAATCTTTTTTCTAGAAGCGGGTTGATATTGTATACGTGGGTTGATGGATCGGTGATGATGACGACGAGATGATAGTAAACAATCACAGTTCGTACTTTTATATTCTTAATGATGATGACGAGATGACGACGATGTTGCGGTTTGATGGTGCAAAACTCAAGATGCAAACCAAGGATGCACTGATTATCTTGAAACATTGTCAATGAGGAACATTACGATACTAAATATGATAGATGTAAAACAACTCTCCCCAATTAAAAACATAAAACTAAATAGAAAAATAAAAAAAAGGCATTTTAGTCATTTAACATTAGCCACGTTGGCAAATTATTATTGTATATTATTATTAAATAAAAAAATAATGACGTCGTAAATGAACTGGTAATATTGGGTGATATTAACACATAATTAACAAATTTGTTGTTGACGTCATTGAATAAACTAGGTCGTTGGTCAAAACGGTACAAATTGCAAAGTACGTGTATATTTTATAACTTTTACCCATTATTAGACCCCTCCTCTTTTTTTAAGGTTTTATTTTCATAAATTTGACACATATATTTTCACGTGTTTTTATCAAATTTCTCCACCAAAAGTTTTAATTTTGAATAAATTAAATTCAATTTTGACTTTTTTCAACAAATTATATCGCTCGATTTTGCTTCCATGTCAAAATCAAGTTATTTGATTGGTTCAATTTTTATTTAAAACCAATTTTCAATAAAATCACCAAATAATCTTATTCTTTTATTTGAATAAAAGATCAGAAATATAATTGTTTTTTTTTCTTAAATATCAATTTAAAATTATCTATATTAAGGATTTATCTTAAATTAACACTCAAGACACTTATGTTTAAAAAAAATCACCTCCGTTCTTTTCAAGTATTTTATTTTTGACACATAAACATTTATGTATTGCTTTACAATATAAAATATTTTTTTCATGTTTTAAGAGTATTCATCATGAAGTAGGAGTTGAAAGTATATTAATTCAAATTAAGATAGTGATGACTATTTGGTATTGTTTTGACTAACATCCGTTTACGGTTTTGCCTAGTATACGTTTTTAAGGACATATTTAAACATACTTTCAAAGCCTGTTAAAATACTAACTAATCTATCAAAACGGCATTCCACAAACTTTATCATGTTTTAAGAATTTGGTCAATGCCATTATTGTGGTCATGCATATTTGTAACTCTCAAACCATAGTAAAATTGATATAGAGGCTTATAAATAGTATTCTCATTTGTAAAATTTATATAGAGGCTTGTAAAGTATCTCTTTAGTCATACAGTTGCGCATTCATGATACGTCGTTGTATTGCAATACGCTACAATTCGATGCCTCTAAAACAGAGGGAGACAGAGAGGTCAGACGGTAATGATGAAAGAAATCTACATGGTTTTGGTGAGGTTTACGGCTCATTGTGATTAGCTTGTTCATCGATTCCATCTGCATTCAGATTGTTTCTTCTAACAAGTAAGTTTTATATAGGTGTTTCATGATCTACATCTCATATCACATTAAAGTATTAAACCTCAGTTAATATTAGTACATGACTCTCGTATGTTATCATGTGTATTAAAAAGATGAATCTTTGTTAGGGTTTACTTATTTATGCCGTGAGAAATTTCTATCCATAAACAATTCAGCAAAAGGTTTAAGAAATTAAAGAGTAACATGCCATACATAACTTATTTAAATTTATGATGGGTACAAACGTTAGATTGAAGTTTTGGCGTTATAATATATATGTGAAAGTCTATACTAGTTAGCTAAATCCCAATCCACCAATGATTGGGAGACTCTGTTTTTAAATATATAACATATGCCACCTGTATTATCTGCTTGCATTAGCTAGATCTGGAATCCACGAGTCACATATGTATAAAACTTATAGTGTAACTATTATAGTCTTTGAACTATTATTTCATTAAAAGGGATGTTACGAATATTCACATGCTAGTTTGTAACATAGCGTATGCCATTTGTTATGTTGTTGATCATTAATAATATCATTAGTAACACTAACCAATTAAGTTATTTTGCAATATATTAAAGAAACGTATCATACATTATTTTTATTCAATGAAACACTAATATTACCTTTTTTAAGGAATATTTTGCGAAGATTCAGGACACCCGAATACATAAATCGTACCAAAAAGTCAATTTGTGATTTATTGCATTTTTCTCGTGTAGACTTGATGAATCAAAAGATACACCTCTTTGCAGTGTATTCAATTTCACTTATTTAAAAAAGATTGGGATAATATAGAGGCTTATAAATAATATTCTCATTTTATTCGTAAAATTCACAAAATGACCAACCATATTATAATACAAGTAAATATTAATACTAGTTTGAATATATGATATTAGTTCGAACATGTATTTGATATAGAGGTTTACGTATATAGGTTATTCGTGGTCATTGCTAACTTCTCACAAGCTTATCGGAATTATTTTTAATGAACTGTAAGTATATGTAGATGCAAAACATTTAAACATTATATACAAGTATACGACATATTATGTATTCTCAAAGTGTTGCATGTTGCTATAACAACAACAATATTAATACTCTCGACGAGAAATAAATATTAGGTATATAGCAATCATTTTTCAACTAACGCAAAAATAGTTCTTAATTAATAGCAATACAAAAATAGTACAAAAATTCCAACACATGATAAAACACCCGATACCCACAAGAGATGTGGATATGGTACAAATTAGGTGGAGAAAAGCACAATAATAGAGAGGGCACCCGTATAATAACATGTACCTAAAAACATTCTTGTGTTGCGATAAATCCACGGGTCCAAGGTCGTAGCTTTTTTGTATATGTGATTGATTATCATTCCGGACACAACACCATACATTATTAGTAGACTCGAAAAAAGAAGCATGGCGTAGCGTATCATCTTCGTTGAGTAACTTGTATCTACTTTGCGTACTGCGGCAAAGGCAACTCCAATAATTGTAAACAAACCAAAGCATGCAACATGGATTTCTTGTATTTGTTTAGACATCATCTTCTTAATCGATCTGTGTGTTTAAAAAGTATCAAACATTAACAATAACAAATAAGAGACTACTAAAGGGATTGTCACATGCATTCTATTTTTTCAAGTAACGGAAAGAAATAAAGATAAAATGCACATACTCCATATCAAGATGAAGAAAAGGTGACATCGATGGTGGAGGGGAAGGTGCGGGCAATGGTGGAGTGTGAAGTGATATTTCTAACGAAGTTCCCGAGTCATTAAACCTAGTTCTTGTGCCCATTCTCCTTCTACCACAACGAACAATACGAAAACTTTGACTTAGCCATTATCTATATGGTAGTTATTAAAGATAAAACTATATATAGGAACAAAATTATATTTACCTTTAAATCTAGAAGGTGATTAGGGAATCCTAGATGCTAAACTTGTACGCGGCGAGTGATTTTGGAGAGTATGATTCAACTAATTTAAACCAAGCGAATTCAATGATTAATTATGATATATATCTTTTTAATATAATAAATTAGAATATTTCTTTTTAATATAATAAATTAGAATATATTGAAATTAACTAGAATACACATTAATGTCATTAATTCTTGAATATATTTCCACTTAGTTTAGCGTCTTCCTTCCTAGTGTTGTAAAAAGCGAGCTAGGCGGCCGCTTAGGCGGTCATACCGTGCCTCGATTAATGGCTAAGCGGCCAAGCAAGGTGGAAAAGTCAAAAGACAGTCAAACAGTCGCCTAAGCGGAGCTAGGCGGTCAAAAAAGTTAACAAAGTCAACAAAAAATCAATGTTTTTTTACAAAAAGTTAAGGATTTTCTTTCTAATATATAGCGCTCATATTTATTTTAACATAAATCTTAAAATAAAAAATAAACAAATGATTGTAAATATAAAGTAATGAGTTTTCATATAAAATTTGAACCAATTGAATAGTATGTTCACATTTGAAGTTTTAAGTTCTTAAATTCTTATGTTTATTTGTCTAGTTTGCAACTTCAAACTATGTAAACTTTGAATTATTTAATATTAGAAGTATTTTTTTATGTCATACGTATCATTTATAATATTTATATGTTTAAAATTCGAATCCGCCTCGAAGATAGCCGACTGCCCGACTAGCGCCTAGCGATTTTTAAAACCTTGTTACTTCCTCTTGTTTGCATAAAGTAATCAAAGCATTTTCTCTAAAACACATTCAGTGTGTTAAATATTCAATATTGTAGGCGGAAGATATTTTAAAACAACAAAACATGCATACTCCTTAGGATAAATTACTTATGACTCATGTTGGTAGATTTGATAATATGATCAAGGAATTATATATGGTCAAACAGGTATATAATTATGTGGGCTTTCCACAAGATTAACGTCAACCATTAATAACAATTACGTCAAAAAAATATAAAAGTGATTACACTAAGGTTTCAGCATACATTGGGTCACCCAATTCAGCTAGTTGGGGAATACGGTTCAATTTATTTGCAACACGAAACTACAATAATTGAATCATACTCAAGCATAAGTTCGTCAACAAACTAGAAAATTTGTAATCTACTCACTAAAGCCACTTAGCTATTAGGGTGTGCATAACCCAAACTAGTTCATCATGAACATTAAAATTACATTTGAGAAAGGCATGTAAATTCGTTATAAAACGTCTAGATTGTTCCTAGAGTAAGAAGGAGAAGAAGCGCTAGATCATAATTTCATGACTCGAAAACCATGTCGAAAGTATCACCTCACACTTACTATCGCCTCCGCATTCGCCTCCAGTATGAGTGTTGCTTTCTCCTCCACTCGATATGAAGTATGCGCAAATTATATATCTTTTCTTTTTTTAAGTTAATTGGAAAAATGAAATGTTGAGACAAATACTTCCCGTTATTCGTCTCTTATTCGTTCTGTTTAATGTTTCATTTTTGTTTACGTAAGCACACAAATAGATTGAGATGATGATGCACAACTAATACAAGATATCTATCTTGCATGTTTTGGTTATTTAGGCTTATCAATATTCTCTTTGGGGCAATGCAAAACCTAGACACAATTAGATACTTAGCTACGACATGCTTCATTCTTCAACTCACCTAATAGTGTGTATTGAATGATTATTAAACACAAATATGTAAAAGCTACGACCCACGGTACGTGTTATTCTACGAATCTTGGTGTACTATTGTGATTTTCTCCATCAAATTCTTATCATCTTCACATCTCTCTCGGGTATCATGTGTTTTAGATTGTGTTGTAATTTTGGTATTATTTTTGTATTATTATTAGTTAGAAATATATTTGTAGGTCTGCTGAAAATGAATGCTATATACAGGATATTTAAATCATGAAGAAAGTATTAACTTGAATATAAACAATATGTGATATACCTATTTAGTGTTTAAATATTTTATAAGTACAATCTTATATCTATGAATTTAAGTGTTTCTATCTCTAACTCAAACCCTTAAACTTCCTTTTGGTTCATTAGCTAATACAGAGTATTTAGTACATTGCACTTATTTATGAATTAATAAAACTTCAACATTCAATAAAGTTAATGCTATGAGTTGAGTAGTCGGTCACTGGAAAAAAACAAAAAATTTCCAATTTATTTGATCAATATCAATAATAGAGTCACTTCATGTCTTTATACTGTAATATATAAATTCAACTCAATAGGATGGGAAAACATCACTTTCATTTTACGTCACTACACACATATATATTGCAAATTAAAAATGTAGTAATATTTCTAATGCATGAAAGTCCCCAAACGCTGTTAACCAAACGATACAATCATCAATATTTATTGGATTAGGATCTAACCAAAGTTCTTCAAACCAATGGTTTATGTGTTATTGGTTTTGAGAACTTAATTTTAAAAATATACTTAGATCTCGAAAGATAGAAAACCAAACTTTGTAATTTTGAATTTAACTTTAACCTTACATGGTTGATGTATACATAATTACTATAGTATTTATTTATTTTCAAATTAATACTACTGTTGTACTATATATAGTAGTAGCTTGAACATTTGTTGGTTCTCTTTAGCTCATAATGATCATGTGAAATGTCTTTACATGCATGAATCATATTCAGTTGTGTTCCTCAAAAAAAATTTAGATATGAACTCAATCAAGAGCAGCTATCGGTTAGAAGAGGTACATTACCAGTTTTTCTGCTTTAGAGGAAATGCACCGAGGGAAAGAAGTTTGTTTTTTATTTCCAGGAAAATCTCTACGGCTCGAGACTTTCATTTTTTGCTGGTCTTTGCACTCGAAGAGATCACCTGCTCAATCTTGGGGTGAATAACTATTAGGTAACATTTCTTGCGAAAAACAGGTTTGTGAAAGCCTGCTCTATTAGGATTTACATGTTTGTAGAAATATAGCTAAAATACGATGCCAAACGATTTCACGAGGGAGATAATAGTTTACTACTTCATTATAAAAGTGGGTTGTCATGGATATGTGCTTGATTCAAGTGATGGTTCATGTAAAATTGAATCATCAGTTGAAAGCTTAGATTAGCGTTTTAATCATATATGTGGTAGCGATATTCCAATATATTTGGATCTCCTATTTTTACCTTCTATTTTACTTGAAAAAGCTAACTCAGATTAGATGTTTAGACCTGACCCAATTTAGGATGTACTGTATATAAGTTTTTACTTCGTTTGTGTTCATATATTAAGAAAAACTTTCTCTATCTTAACACTTTACATCATATTTCTAAGTTGGATCCATAATCATTTGGCAATAACACTTTGGATCAATTAAGACTCTGTGTTTAAATATATAACATATGCCACCTGTATCATCTGCTCGCATTAGCTAGATGTGGAATCCACAAGACACATATGTTATAGACTTAAAAAAAAGTTTGCGATCATGTTTAAAACTTGTAGTGTAACTATTATAGTCTTTGAACTATTATTTCATTAAAAGGGATGTTACGAATATTCATTTGCTAGTTTGTAACATCTCGTATGTCTTTTTTTATGTTGATCATTAATAATATCACTAGCAGAGTATTCTGCGTGTTGCGGTTGTAGGTACCTTGAAACTAATTAAAATCTTCCTACTTGAATGTGTACTATTTAATCGAATTAATTAAGAAAATGATAAGTATTTCACTAAATTTATGCTAGATACATGCATAGACGATATATGTCAAAAAATTTTAAAAAATGGCTCAAAATCAAACACATTAGTTTGATATTCAACTTAAATTAGCAAACAATTTAAATAATTGTATCTAAAAAATAGAATATATAACAATAATCATTTGTAAATGTTGCATATTAATTTGTATTAATTTTGTCATTTAATGGAGTTTTTTACCAAATAATTGTTTTCCACAAAAATATTTACCATTGTATGGCAAGTTTAAAAATATTGCCTATTATATGGTGTTTCTTGTTATTTTTCTTTTCCCTTTTCATTTGTTGTTGACGTAAATTGAATCCGACTCTTTATATTCTTCGAAACCAGAACTTGTACTATTTTAACCTTGTTTTTACACACTCGCAAGCTGCATTGTTGAGGTGTTTTGGCGAAAGCAATCAAAATTATTCAAAATATAATTCCTAGTTAAAATATGCCATTACAATTTGACACATTAATTTATCGTACATCAAACATGATTGAAAGATCTGGTAACCAACAAATTGCATCTAGGAAAAAATAAAATAACATTCAACAAAGTAATAGTTTCAAGTTAGCTTACACAAACAAGATTCATAAAGTAAAATTAATTAGTTCAAAATACAATGATCAACAAAATTTTAAACAACTTATACTAATGCCAAATGAGAAAATTCCATAATTCTTTGTAGCATCATTTTAGACGAATGTCGAAGTTAAGTGGTGTGAACAGTTCGGTTTGAGTTGATTTTTTGCTAAAATCGAAATCGAACAAAAATATTCAGTTTTGTAAAACAAAAATCGAAACTGTGTGGTTTTGGGCGGTTTAGTTTTTACGGTTTTTAATCGGTTTCGGTTTGATTTTTGCGAGTCCAGTAAAGATGAAAGCAAGCGGCTAGTGCGAAATTTGATCACGTAAGATTTTCGCTTTTTTTGTTTATCGTTTGTCATTTTTCTACGAAACAAGCCAAAGGTTATACAATAACTATAGGTTATGTTATTATAATATTAAAGGTTAGATCGAAAACAAGTTATTAAAGTTCACACTTTAAGTACATTGTTAAAGTCTCGTTATGTCATATTCAAATGGCCGAACCTCTCAGCATGCATACGTATAGAAATTGTGAATAGTATGACTTCTAAGAAAAAATGATTACAAATAAAAAGTGAAAAGAAAAACAAGGAGAAACACCATCAAATAGGCAATATTTTTAGACTTGCCATATAATGGTAAATATTTTTTTAGAAAACAATTATTTGGTTAAAAACTCCATTTAATGTGTATTGTCCATCAATTAATATAAAAATAAATTTATTTAAATTTTGTGTCGTAAATGTTTGTATCAAAACCTTATAACGTATATACTACTTAAAATTTTGAAGAGATGGAGTGTAATATCTCTACTATATATTAAAAGAAAATCTCTTATATTTATAGAAATATTAGAAAATCAACTTACTTTTTGTAATGTTTCATATAATAAAAAAACCTTCAAAATAAAAAATAAAAATAAAAATATTGCAATACGCAATTACTTCCATTTAATACAACACATTACATTTAATACAACAATTAAATGTAATTAATATTATAATTAAAATACCTCATTATCACAATTTACAAATAAAAAAACATATTGTACAAATGTCACTCCATCCTTTTTTCAAAATTAATCAACAGCAATTAATATATAATTAATGCACCCTATTACTTAAATATACTATTTCATATGCACAATATACAACATTATAAATTGAATCAATTAATAAACAAGAAACCTCCGGTTTCTTTTTCCTTTTGTTGAACCCAAGGTAACCAAAACCCTAAAAGGGTGTTCGGTTGATCGTATAAAAAGAAGGGGATGAGTGGGTTTTGTGATTTACGGAAATCTAACATAGTCAAATAAAGAATCCTGAATCCTCTATTATAGTTGCTAAAACTTGGCTTGCAAGTTAAGCACCCCTTATTCCTTTTTATTAATTTTGCTTTTAAGTCTTTATAGTTTAGCAATTAATAAATATATCCTTATTTATTAAGTAGTTGTCCTTAACTTAACTTTTTGGGCGACGATAATAAACCGTTAAAGCGAGTTTTCTAGAGTGTGTTAATTATGTTGGTGTTGCTACTTTATCAAATGATATTTTTGTTGACATGACTCATGGTGTGAATTTAACTAATAACGAGGCTATTATATATGTGAATCCCCTTAATGGGGACTGATATAATGATTTTGTATGGTTCAATTTTAGTCTCTCGATATCCTCTCGAATTGATCTCGGCCTTAAGTGGAATGATTTGTTCTTGGTTACTAAAAAGGAGTTGGTTTGTTTATCTATTTTTAAACTAATAAAACTTAAATGCAAATGACGTTGAGTAACTTAAAACTTTGGAAGATTAACTAAATTGATAAGTTAAAATTGAGTGCTTGAAAACATAAAGGAAGGATTAGAAAATTACTTTGAAAACTTAATTGACTAATTGCTTAAAAACTTGTTCTATCGGAATGTTGAAAATTATCACTATCGGAATACCTAAAAGTCAAAAGCATCGGAATGTACAAAATAATGGTCCATCGGAATGTCTTTGTTAACCACCATCGGAATGCTAAACTGTCGGAATGTTCAAGATGCAAGCTGTCGCAATGATGCTGTCGGAAAGTTTCTAGATCGGAATGTTGCAAATAAAATTTGGCCAGAGTTTCGTTTAGAAAAGAAACCTAAACCCGTCGGAATGTGCGATCGCAATATGCGATCGCAATCCCAGATCGGAATAGGGGTAACTTACAACCTATCGCAAAGTAAAACCCTTAAGGGTTGTTGCGATACCAAGCAAGAGATCCGTCGGAATGTGTTAAAAACCCTTGTATTGCGATGGAATGGCAGCAGTTCCGAAATTGGTGGGAAGCAAAAATCTCAATAAGCAAAGGAAATAAGCTAACCAATTCGAAACTTAAATAACTTAAAAAGGCTTAAATTCAACAACTTGTAGAAACGAAAAACCTTGGACTTTATGAAAGTAACTTTTATAAGAATAAAACTTATATAAAATCCGAAAACCAACAAGCTTAATCAAGAATATAGCCAATAAGAATGGAGAGCTTATGACCTATTCGTGTGAAAGCTTTGAAAAGAAACAAGAAATATTGAATTTGATCACAAACGAATCTTCAAATCCAAACCGTATGGAATTCACAATCGGATTAAAGATTTTGACAAATCAAGAAAAGTAGAAGAAAATTAAAGAGATTAAAAACTTAACTTGATTGAGATTAATGAAATTTAAGGTACAAAGATTAAGGAAAGTTTAAATTAAAAGATGAAAAACAAAGAAAAAGTTTAGTGAGAGAAAGTTTGGAACTTTCTCTCTCTAAAACTAGAGAGAAAATGAAAAGAACTAAAGACTAGCTAAAACTAAGTGTTTCAAATTTTGTGAGGTGAAGGCTTTATATAGGTGTGTGTATAGTGTTGATGGGCTCTTGATTGGGCTTTGATTCGGGCTTCTTTTTCTTCTTTCTTCTTAAGTCTTCACGCGTCTTTTAAATAAACGTTTCCGACTTGGATTTGAGAAGTGTCGGTGAATAATTCCAACTCGTCCTATAATATTTTATTTAATAGACTCGAGTTCTTCGACATATATGAATCTTCCATCTTTGGCTCTATTCTTCGATAAATCTTCAAATAGGCACAATGACTTCAAATCTTCTGCATCTCTTGGACAATAGACTTCGTCTTGAGTCTTTTTCCTTGATAAAACCCGTGCAATCCCATGTTTTCTTTAATATTCATCCGGTCGACTCTGAAAACACAATAAACACAAAAACCACGCATAATTCCAAACAAATGATATTAAATACGTGTTTTGGTCTCGTTTTAGCCCGATTTAAGTGGTAAAAGGATGGGTGTTTTCACACCTATCAAATCCCCTACACTTAACCATTGCCATGCCCTCATGCAATGCTTAGTGACAAAGCATAATTTACACTTTTCTCATTATCAATTAACCTTGGCCTTAAAAATACTACTAAACAAAAATTTAAAATACTAAGAAATTTAAAATTTTAATGTAAAAGAATAACTTATGTGGTGATCACTTGGAAAGAGATCGAGGACTTACATTAGGGCTTCGGTGCTGCGAAGATTTATCACCCTCAAGTTTCACGTTCCCCAAACTAAGCTTAAAAACGAGATCATTGTTATTATAAGTTAGTAATTCAAACACTCACACACATGGCTTAATTAAATGCTTAGACTCCCTTATTCCTAGGTGTATCTCTTATATTTTATTTTTGTCTTAGAATGATCATGAAGATGCATTTTTGGACTTATTTCGATAGTTATTTTAGGGCTGAAAGCAAAGTAGGACGATTTGATCAATAGTTAGCTAAAGGACAAAATCTTTTAAAACTGCTTCTCGGGATATCAAAAAGTTCATATCTTGGCATAACTCGGTTCGCGATTTGAGACCTTTCTCGGGCCGATATTTGGCATGTACTTCATACTTCATATCTTGAGAGACGTTCTTGAGATAATGGTCTTCTCATCGTAATAGAGTTTCTTCACTTGGAGACTTTTGAGGGGTACTCCAACTTTGTTGACCACGACTTCATGATTATTTCTTCAATCTCTAATTGGGATTTTGAGATACAACGATCCGCCTCCTTTTCGGACTTGGATCTATTTATCCTCATACCTTGTTAGGGTCTTTTTGGATAGACTTCTCCATGATCTTTACGGGAGTTGATTGCTTTTCGTCGTGAGTCTTGATCCTTCATATTGATTTTGGGAATAATGCTTTTCACATCACTTTGGATCTTCAGCAATAAAATTGAATCCTCATGCCTTGTTAGGGCCTTTTCGGACTCGCCAATCTTCGCGCCCCGCTTCATAAGTTATGCCTTGGCTATGAACTCTCGTCATTACCGAGCAACTTTTAAACGATCTTGGGCTAGAAGCTAAGTAACTTTTCAAATCGTAAGACCTTACTTATTGCAGATAAATATTAGCAAGTGATGGGAGAATAGGCAAATAATTACACCAAGTGGGCTTGCGCAAGAATACCGACTTATAATTGACTCCATCATTTCTCGTCCTCCACAATTTAAAATCTCAAGTAATGAGACTCGTGGACACTTAGCCTAATAAACCAATTAAGGTCTACATGGTTAAGGATACTAGCTAGAATAAACTTGGATAAGTCTATTCGGGTTGAGTCAAAATAAACGCAACGGGCCTAATATGTCAAAGATTTCTAAACTAGCTACACCACTTTATTAATATTTTTGACTTTATTGCGGAATATATACATATGAAAGCAACGATAAAAATTTTTAAAAATTACGACTAAATGGCCAAAGTTAATTAAAAATTTGAAAAATGTTGAAAAAGATGATTTTCCGGTTAAATGAAGGCATTTTCATGGAAAAGTCCACTTAAAACTTCGATAGAAGTCCCCCCTACACTTAAGATAAACATTGTCCTCAATGTTTAAGCATGTGGGAAAAGTCTCCCCTACACTTATGACATTGTGCACGTTGGTTAACTCAAATTAAGGAAGAGACGACTAAAGTGATCAATTTCAAATGTGAGTATGAAGAAAATTGAATCACGAGAGTTGAGAGATAGAACCGGATTTCGGATAACACGGGAGCACGGTTCTTCAAAGTTTCCAAGAGTGCACTTATCCCTGTAATCACATCACCACACAAATACAAACACCTATGCAGGCCCCCCTACACTTAGGAGGTTAAAACGTAAAAGGATAGATACTCGGGCTGCCTCCCGAGGAGCGCTTGTTTTTGATAATCGAGTCACGAGCCTGACTCGACCCAAATTTAGTTCATGGGGAACGTGGTGAGGGATGGAATCATCTCCTTAGAGATGTCCTCACCAAAGTACAGCTTTAGACGCTGGCCATTCACCTTGAAATTGGGCCCATTTGGCTGAGAAAGCTCAATGGTCCCATACGGAAAGATGTTGGCGACGGTGAATGGACCAGACCAGCGGCTCTTCAACTTGCCAGAGAAGATCTTCAACCGAGAGTTGAAAAGTAAGACTTGATCACCAACATGGAACTCTCGGTTCTTGATTTTTGCGTCATGGAGGATCTTCGTCTTCTCTTTGTAGATGAGCGAGTTCTCATACGCTTCATTTCTCAGTTCGTTGAGCTCGTTGAGTTGAATCTTGCGATGATCACCGGCTTTGTTGATGTCGAAGTTAGCCCACTTTAAGGCCCAGTGCGCCTTATGCTCCAGCTCGATGGGAAGGTGGCATGCTTTTCCGTACACAAGACGATAAGGTGTACAACCGATCGGGGTCTTGTAAGCAGTACGGAAAGCCCACAGAGCATCATCTAACTTATCAGCCCACGCGGCACGATGCTCTCCCACAGTACGCTCCAAAATTCGCTTCAATCCACGATTGGATATCTCGGCTTGCCCATTGGTTTGGGGATGATAGGCGGTGGAAAGACGGTGATTGACACCATACTTGGCCATGACTCTTGCAAATTGATCGTTGCAAAAATGAGTCCCGCGGTCACTGATAATAGCACGAGGGACGCCGAATCGAGCGAACAGCGATTTCAAAAAGTTACAAACCACCCTTGCATCATTAGTAGGTAAAGCTTTGGCTTCAACCCACTTGGAGACGTAGTCAACGGCAACAAGGATGTATTTGTTTCCTTTAGATGAAGGAAATGGCCCCATAAAGTCGATACCCCAAACATCAAAGATTTCACACTCTTGAATGAAATTCTGAGGCATCTCGTCTTTATGTGTGATCGTGCCTTGTTTCTGGCAAGCATCACATTTTTTAACCATATCGTGAGCGTCACGATAAATGGAGGGCCAATAAAATCCTGAATCAAACACTTTTTTGGCGGTGTAGTTGGGACCAAAGTGACCACCAGTGGGTCCTTTGTGGCAAGCATCAAGGATTTCGAAAGCTGCCGGTCCATCAACACATCGGCGAATAATCAAGTCAGCACATTGTTTGAAAAGATACGGGTCATCCCAGAAGTAAGTCTTTATGTCTTTGAAGAACTTCTTCTTTTGCTGGGATGTTAACCCGTCAACGAGGATTCCACCCGCCAAGTAGTTTGCAATGTCCGCAAACCACGGGGTTTCATCAGCAGTCGAGTTTATAGACATTAAGGTCTCCAGGGGAAAAGAATCGTTGATTTCTTTGTTCGGATGATCCCCCTGGTAAGGATCCTCAAGTCTACTGAGATGATCCGCGGCTAGGTTTTCTGCTCCTTTTTTATCACGAATTTCAATTTTAAATTCCTGGAGCAGCAAAACCCAGCGAAGAAGTCTTGGTTTGGAATCTTGCTTTGTCAACAAGTACTTCAGCGCGGAATGATCGGTGTACACAATGGTGGTAGAAAGGACAAGATAGGGGCGGAATTTTTCAAAAGCATAGACAACAGCTAAAAGTTCTTTTTCGGTTGTCGTATAATGCAATTGTGCCCCTGTCATTGTCTTGCTAGCGTAATGGATTGGTTGGAAGTGTTTGTTCACTCTTTGTCCAAGAACCGCTCCAATAGCAAAATCACTAGCATCGCACATCAACTCAAAAGGCAACTCCCAATTAGGGGTAACTAAGACGGGTGCCTTAGTAAGCTTATCCTTAAGTGAGTCAAAGGCTTCAAGACACTCTTTGGAGAAGATAAAAGGAGTATCTTTTTCCAAGAGGTGGGTCATCGGGCGAGCGATTTGAGAAAAATCTTTGATGAATCGACGGTAGAAGCCCGCATGACCCAGAAAACTTCTCACACCCTTTACGGTAGAAGGTGGAGGCAACTTAGCGATAACATCGACTTTAGCACGGTCTACTTCAAGACCGGCTTTCGAGATCTTGTGTCCTAGGACGATGCCTTCTTTTACCATAAAATGGCATTTTTCCCAATTCAGAACTAGGCGAGTGTCTTCGCACCGCTTGAGCATACGTTCCAAATTGGCAAGGCACGCAGAGAATGAATCGCCATAGACCGAGAAATCATCCATGAATACTTCCATAGTGTCTTCCACCATGTCATGGAAGATCGCCATCATACACCTTTGGAATGTCCCAGGAGCATTACATAAACCAAAAGGCATGCGTTTGTAAGCAAATGTTCCATAGGGACAAGTGAATGTGGTCTTTTCTTGGTCCTTGGGATCGATGGGAATTTGAAAATACCCGGAGAAACCGTCTAAGAAGCAGTAATAATCATTACCAGCTAGACGCTCGAGCATTTGATCCATGAAGGGAAGAGGAAAGTGGTCTTTTCTCGTGGCATCATTGAGCTTGCGATAATCAATACAAACTCTCCACCCAGTAACGAGACGAGTGGGAATCAACTCGTTGTGTTCATTGGGAACAACGGTTATTCCGCCCTTCTTGGGCACACAATGGACGGGACTTACCCACGGCGAATCCGAAATAGGGTAGATCAAGCCGGCATCTAGAAGTTTGATAATCTCTTGTTTGATGACGTCATGAATTTTAGGATTAACCCTTCTTTGGCTCTGGATTGTGGGTTTGAAGTCATCTTCCATGAGAATCTTGTGAGTACAAAAGTTCGGATCAATTCCGCGGATATCGGAAATTTTCCAAGCTATTGCCTTCTTATGAGCTTTAAGCACAGCGATGAGACGAGTTTTCTCTTCTTCTTGCAAGTCCTTAGCGATGATGACGGGTGACTTCTTCTTTGCTTCAAGGAACGCATACTCGAGATGGGGTGGCAACTCCTTAAGTTCTAAATCCGGAGGATTTTCGACGGGAGGCGTTTTCAAAGTCGTGGCATCGATAGCAATAACCGTGGGAGATGGAGGCGAAGGATTGTCTTCGGTGAGAAGATTGTCAAAGAAAGTCATGTCTTCATCCCCCTCGGTGGGAGAATCATTAGTAGCGAAATTCGCATCTCCCATGGTATCTTCAAGATTGTTCCAGAATAAATCACTATCTCCCAAAAGAGACAACGATGAATCAATGGAGGACACGGTCTCAACAGTGGGAAGAGAGGTAGGAATACTTTTGCAAGCATCATTAAAGTGTTCTTCACAAGCCTCATCAAGAACGTCAATACAATTAACGCTCTCATATGAATAAGGCTGTTTAGACAACTTTCCCATGTTGAAGACGACTTTATCGTCACCCACTCTCATGATAAGCTCACCGGCTTCAACATCAATGAGAGTGCGACCGGTCCTTAAGAATGGACGACCAACAATAAGTGGCACACGGGGGTCCATCTCGTAGTCGACGACAACAAAATCAGCAGGAAAGGTGAATTTGTCGACTCCTACAATGACATCCTCGGCTATCCCCACTGGATAAGCAACCGTACGGTTAGCCAATTCCAAAGTCATTTTGGTGGGGACTAGCTCTGGGAGAGATAATTGCTTCCAAACACTTAGAGGCATGAGATTAATACTGGCACCTAGATCGGCTAGGGCCATGCAATTCTCTACTCCCGGGAAATTGCAAGGGATAAGAAAACGACCCGGATCACCAAGCTTGATTGGCAATTTCCTTAAGAGCACTGCAGAGCAGTTCTCATTAAGTTGGGTGTTGGCGAGATCGAGGAGCTTTTCCTTGTCGCTCAGAAGATCTTTAAACATTTTAGCATATTTAGGCATGTGAGCGAGAGCCTCAGCGAAGGAGATATTGAAATTCAATTGTTTGAACATTTTAAGGAAGTTCGAAACCTGAATATCATCCTTGCTTTTGAGCTTCTCTTTCCTCAACCTAGATGGATAAGGTATATTGGAAGAAGAGGAAGGCTTTGGAATAATAGGATCACTCACATCCTTGGGTGGAGGAGGGGTAGAAGGAAGAGGTGGAGAAATTGGGGAAGGAGAAGGATGAGGAATAGGAGCAGGTGACTCGTTCTTCTTAGTCACAACCACCGGTGGAGGTATAGGAAGCTCGGGTTCCTTGGTACCTTTGCCACTTCGAGTGGTGATTGCTTTCATCTCCCCTCTTGGATTCGCAACGGTGTTACTCGGAAGAGTACCCGAAGAAGAGGGTTGATTACCATTGAAGAAACTAGCCATCATGTTCCTCAAGTCATTCGTTTGACTATCCATAGTGTTCTTCATATCAGTTCTTAGATCATTCCCTTGTTTCATCAGATCTGCTTTCAAGTTGCGTACTTCCTGTTGGAGATTATCCACGATCACATCGTTAGTCCTCATGTAGGTTCCAATGTCTTGATGTGAAGCGGGGGTTTGGTTGGAAGGAGCAGTGTATGCGGGTGGTTGATAAGCAGGTTGCTGGTAAACTTGGGTGTTTCGTTGTTGTGGTTGTTGCTGCTTATGAGGAGGGATGTATGGTGTGCGAGTTTGTTGTTGTTGAGGAGGGCGGTTGAGGTTTTGTTGTTGGTGTTGGTTGTTAGAGTTAAAACCAGGTGGTGAGAGATAGTTGTTTGAACGGTAGCTAAGCAGGTTGCGGTCACCTTGAGGTTTTGCTTGATAAGCAGGTTGAGTATAGGTGCCATATGCTGCATTAACATTCTCAGCAGGGTAATCTTGGGTGGCGGTACAAGTAGTGTAAGAATGAGGACCACCGCATATCTCACAAGGTTGGCTGACAGCGTTCACTTGAGCGTTTTTGGCGTTGTTGCTGTTGTTGTTGCTGACGGTGTGGGTGACAAGCGATTCAAGAAGCGTGGTGATTTTGTCAAGTCGCTTGTCGCTGTCATTAGTGCTAGCACTAGCAACATTGGTCCTAACACTCTTGGTTTGGACACGAGATTTATTCTCAATGATGTCCCAAGCAGCATTGGAAGTCTTAGCCAATAGATTACCCCCCGAAGCACTATTCAGTGAATCTTGGTCACTCATGCTTAAACCATTGTAAAAAGTATTTATTTGATGTACTTTGGTAAAACCATGTTGTGGGCATTTTCTTAAAAGATCTTTGAAACGATCCCAAGATTCACTGAATGACTCATCGTACTTTTGTTCAAAGTTTATAATCTCATTCCGCAAAGCGGTAGTACGAGAGGGTGGAAAAAAGTAATTGATGAACTTTGTTTCCAAATCCGTCCACGAGAGAATACTCTGTGGCGGTTCCTTAGCAAGCCAATGCCGGGCTTGTCCCTCTAAAGAAAAGGGAAAAAGTTGTAACCTTATAACCTCCTGTGGAACTCCATTGAATTTGACCGTGTTGGTGAGTTGTAGAAATCTCTTGATATGGTCATGTGGGTCATCAATGGTTCGTCCCAAGAATGGCTGAGCGGAGACCATCTGGATAAAGCCTGACTTGAGCTCGAAATTGTTGGCGGCAATTGGTGGTATAACAATTGGATCCGTGTTGCCATCAACATGAGCTTGCAGCAATTCAATCATTGGGCGATTATCCGGAAGGGGCTCATTGTTGTTGTTATTCATGTTGTTGAAAGGCGGGTTGTTGTTGTTATTATTGTTGTTGGGAGGTGGTATGTTATTGTTGTTTTGTACACCAGCCATGTCTACGTTATCGAGAGGCTCGGGCTCTTGATAAGACGTGGATCGAGTGCGCATACACCTGCAAAAGAACGAACAAAGAAAAACAAGGCAAAAATATTTTTGGTTTTTATGTTTTTTTTTACTTTTTAGGATTTTTGAAAATTTTATATTTTTTAGTGTTTTTGAAAATTTTTGAAAAAGTAACGTTCACGAGGAACGGATCCCAAATTCCAAGTTCTACAAAAAACTTTTGATCTTAACGAGAAGAGCCGGCAGCGGCGCCATTTGATATAATGATTTTGTATGGTTCAATTTTAGTCTCTCGATATCCTCTCGAATTGATCTCGGCCTTAAGTGGAATGATTTGTTCTTGGTTACTAAAAAGGAGTTGGTTTGTTTATCTATTTTTAAACTAATAAAACTTAAATGCAAATGACGTTGAGTAACTTAAAACTTTGGAAGATTAACTAAATTGATAAGTTAAAATTGAGTGCTTGAAAACATAAAGGAAGGATTAGAAAATTACTTTGAAAACTTAATTGACTAATTGCTTAAAAACTTGTTCTATCGGAATGTTGAAAATTATCACTATCGGAATACCTAAAAGTCAAAAGCATCGGAATGTACAAAATAATGGTCCATCGGAATGTCTTTGTTAACCACCATCGGAATGCTAAACTGTCGGAATGTTCAAGATGCAAGCTGTCGCAATGATGCTGTCGGAAAGTTTCTAGATCGGAATGTTGCAAATAAAATTTGGCCAGAGTTTCGTTTAGAAAAGAAACCTAAACCCGTCGGAATGTGCGATCGCAATATGCGATCGCAATCCCAGATCGGAATAGGGGTAACTTACAACCTATCGCAAAGTAAAACCCTTAAGGGTTGTTGCGATACCAAGCAAGAGATCCGTCGGAATGTGTTAAAAACCCTTGTATTGCGATGGAATGGCAGCAGTTCCGAAATTGGTGGGAAGCAAAAATCTCAATAAGCAAAGGAAATAAGCTAACCAATTCGAAACTTAAATAACTTAAAAAGGCTTAAATTCAACAACTTGTAGAAACGAAAAACCTTGGACTTTATGAAAGTAACTTTTATAAGAATAAAACTTATATAAAATCCGAAAACCAACAAGCTTAATCAAGAATATAGCCAATAAGAATGGAGAGCTTATGACCTATTCGTGTGAAAGCTTTGAAAAGAAACAAGAAATATTGAATTTGATCACAAACGAATCTTCAAATCCAAACCGTATGGAATTCACAATCGGATTAAAGATTTTGACAAATCAAGAAAAGTAGAAGAAAATTAAAGAGATTAAAAACTTAACTTGATTGAGATTAATGAAATTTAAGGTACAAAGATTAAGGAAAGTTTAAATTAAAAGATGAAAAACAAAGAAAAAGTTTAGTGAGAGAAAGTTTGGAACTTTCTCTCTCTAAAACTAGAGAGAAAATGAAAAGAACTAAAGACTAGCTAAAACTAAGTGTTTCAAATTTTGTGAGGTGAAGGCTTTATATAGGTGTGTGTATAGTGTTGATGGGCTCTTGATTGGGCTTTGATTCGGGCTTCTTTTTCTTCTTTCTTCTTAAGTCTTCACGCGTCTTTTAAATAAACGTTTCCGACTTGGATTTGAGAAGTGTCGGTGAATAATTCCAACTCGTCCTATAATATTTTATTTAATAGACTCGAGTTCTTCGACATATATGAATCTTCCATCTTTGGCTCTATTCTTCGATAAATCTTCAAATAGGCACAATGACTTCAAATCTTCTGCATCTCTTGGACAATAGACTTCGTCTTGAGTCTTTTTCCTTGATAAAACCCGTGCAATCCCATGTTTTCTTTAATATTCATCCGGTCGACTCTGAAAACACAATAAACACAAAAACCACGCATAATTCCAAACAAATGATATTAAATACGTGTTTTGGTCTCGTTTTAGCCCGATTTAAGTGGTAAAAGGATGGGTGTTTTCACACCTATCAGGGACTGTGTTAAGAAACAATTTATTTTTGTACCTTAGTAGCCCCGACTAGTAATGTGGTTGATATTTCTATTTCATTAACTTTGGTTCTTAATGTTAATGCATAATTTAGTAACTCGGTCTATCCTTTTTTCTAAGGCAAAAGGCATATCTTTTTTTAAAGGCTGAAATATATTAGAAAAAGATCTAAGCTATGAGAAAAATAAACAAACAAAGTCTATACAAAAAATAAGAAAAAGCAAGAAGGGGGACATTAAAAACTACTCATTATTGTTATAGAAAATATCCAAAGGAGAGAACACTTTGATAAGCATAGTCTTGTTAGAATAACTCTAAAGGCTTATTCTTTTGCATGTACAACTCCAAGGAGGGGTTAGTTGTGACGCTTATAAATGGGGTTGGGTGTAATGCTTAAACGTGTTCCAAGGAGGGGTTAGTATATAGAATAGTCGTTAAACCAAACATTTTGGATTTTTAGTTGTATTAAGAAGGAGAATAAGCGCGATATTAGAGTCTAATGACTCAAAAACTGCGTTGTGAATATCAACTAGCACTCCATTACTGTCACCACCTTTGCGTCTACCATCGGTGTCGTCTTATTATCCACAATCAATTCCTGCTTCTTCTCTTCTTGATAAAGAGTTTGTGCATTTTTTATTTCATTTTTTTTTTATTAATTGGAAAAATGGAATGTAAGTACACAAGTCGATTGAGATGATGATGTCAAAACAAATAAATGATATCAATCTTTGCATGTTTTGGGTTATTTACGGTTCTCGGGATTGCCTTTGCCAAATTTATACAACGTAGACACAACTCACTCAACCAAAACTTTGTTTATACTAGGAGACTTTGTATACCGTACGAACGCTGCTAGCCGCGCAGAAAACACAGTGAAGCTTGGACCCAAGTGGGAAGGACCCTAGATGGTAATGGAAGCAATTTAGGAGATGGTACGTATCGGCTGCGCGACATGAAAGGTCGCGACTTGCGAAGGACTTGGAATATCTGCCATCTGAAAAAGTGCTACCTTTAGCATCAACGATTTTGGAAGAAAAATTACCAACTACGCCAACCACATTAGACACGAGTCACTCAACCAAAATGTAGACACAAGTCATTCAACCAAATGTAGACACAACATAGACACAAGTCACTCAACCAAAATGTTACGGTACTACATGTTGTGTATAGTATTGTATACCGTGCGAACGCGGCTAGCCGCGCAGAATACACAGGGAAGCTTGGACCCAAGTGGGAAGGACCCTATATGGTAATTGAATCTTTAGGAGATGGTGCGTATCGGTTGCGTGACATGGAAGGTCACGACTTGCGAAGGACTTGGAATATCTGCCATCCGAAAAAGTGGTACCTTTAGCATCAACGATTTTGGAAGAAAAAGTACCATATTAACGCCTATTGTGTGTATCCAGTGTTCTAACATGGATTTTCACCCGCTAGTTGTCGTGGAGCGCTTGTGTATGATAGTGTTGCGACCGCAGAAAGAGGGAAGTTTTTGTAGACCAATTATCATTCATTTTTAGTTTTGGTCTTCCGGAAACACTAACATACACTAATATGACAAAGGTTTTTGAAAATAGATAAAATATTCTTTTAGTGTTCGTATGTCATATTAAACATCAAAAAACACATCACATAACATCAAAAGTGTATACTTTTTTTAACAAAAAACATACATTGTTGCTGATCAATATCTTAAGGAAATACTTTAAAAGGTAATTTTGGTGAACACCCGCAAGACACCCTCTGGCTCCGTCGTGGAAACTATCGTATGTGAAAATTTTAATATCACCAACTTCATTCATGTATTCAGCTTCACTATACTCGTGCTTTTTTTGTAACTATCTTCTAATTACAACATCTTTCCGTCGCCAGTGTAAGATAGTATTGCAAGTTTGCAACTATATATAATGTAACTGCATACCGTTACTTGAAATCAACATGCTATTTCTTAGCATGACGAAGGAATCATTAAGTGAATGGTTAATAAAACAATTTCAATTATTCACATGCCAAAAAAAACGATGCAACATACTTAAGTTAAGTTACATGGCCATATTTAGTTTCCACCATGGTTCTAAATAACGTGTTATAGCGTGAAGCGTGGCCTCTACGTTACGAAACAGACTAAACTATGCAAGCTTACTCAAATTATGTTTCACATAGTTGTAGTTGTACATAGTTTTATAATATTTGAACACTTTATATGAGTATATAACTTGCTATTAATTTTCAGATTGTTATTATGTTCATGTACACCAATAGTAATTATACCATCGTCAAGAAACTAATATTATGTATGTAGCATTTAACTTTCAACAAACTTATAGATAAACTCTAATTAATAACAATACCAAAACTATACGAATATTCCTACAAAAGCTAAAACACTTGATACCCACAAGAAATGTGGATATGGTACAAAGTTGATGGATAAAATCACAATAATAGAGAGCGCTCCAGTAAAATAAAAGGTACCTAAAAGATTTCTCGTGTTGCGATAAATCCACGGATCTGAGGTCGTAGTTTTCTGTATTTGTGTTCGATGATCATTCCAAACACAGCACTATTCATTATTAGCAGAGTTGAGGAAAGAAACATGCCATAGTGTAGCATCTTTATTGAATGAATTGTATCTACGTTGTGCATTGCAGCAAAGGCAATCCCGATAATCGACCTGTGTGCTTACAAAAAATAGACATCAAGAAGAACGAGTAAGAGATCAAGAAAGAGAGAGAGTACTTGCCTCATACATTCAATTTTTCTAAATAACATAAAATAAAAGAAATATAAAATGCACATGCTCTATATCAAGTGGAGGAGAAGCGAACACTATAGGAGAAGCGGACACTAATGGTAGATCAGAAGGCGACACTGATGGTGGAGGAAAAGATGGCTGCGATAATGGAGTGCTAGTTGATATTTGCAGCATAGTTTCCGAGTCATTAATCTAGCGCTCGTTCCCCTTCTTACTATATCAAAAATTCAAGATGGGTGATGATGTTCGTTTCGCAAGTCTTAAATTTTTATTACAAGACATTACCACACAATTGACTAGAAACACAAACACGGGCAAGTATACCCTATCATGTATAGCATAGTGTTGAGGTCAGTCCAGTTCATTCCACGGGATTGATGTTGTAGAATATAAAATAATTATCTCTAGAGTGTCATAAGTTTGGTTAAGGTTACAACCATGTGAAAGATAGGTAGCAAAGATGAATATGAGCACATAAACAATGTAAGACAACATGTCGATTACTAGTCTTACACGCAACATCTAATTAATATAAAAAAATCGTTATAAAGATCATGTCATATCAAAAGCATTAAGAATGGTCTATGCTTGATTTCAATGACTAAAGTAATATATGAGATTATATAAGAGTTGTTATGTGTTTTATTCCACTAATCGTGACAAAAGCGAATAACAAGATTCATTTACTAGATGACAAGAAATTTATCCATTCAATGAGTACTAGTCATGATCATGAATAAACCAAACACATAACAATGGTCATACACAATAGCATCTAATACAAAAGCATCTAAATCATACTCATAATCACGAACCAAGGAGGAAAGTGCGCCACACAAATCTAATTGTGCGCGCACTTTACCCTCACAAAGACAATAAATCTGTCTAATCATAAGGGTGTTAAGCCCTAACCAATTGCACAATAGACTACTCCATAATAACAGTAAAAATAATCATCTCAACAAGTTCTTCTTCAAATAAAATAATAAACATGATTGAGAGAGAGAGTATACCAACAAAAGTGAATTCAATATATTGCTCCAAAAGTATGAGTTTTGATCAAACTTGTTTAAAAGCAAACAAATGAACTAACTGAGTTCTTTTCCACAAGCACAATGAGTATGAACCAACTAAGGTTCACCTTGGACTAGTAGCAATGATCAAGGATTTAGGAAATCCTTGATTCTATGAAAAACCCTTTGTAACAATAGAGAATTGAGGATGGAATGCCTTGTTTATGCCTACCTTAGGTCCTTTATATAACCTTAATTTCGTAGCTTAAAAGACCTGGAAGTGTAAGCCAAGAGTCTCCCATAATTGCCATGCATAATGGCACTTAATTTGTGTAACTGCAGTCAGAAGTGCGCCGCACTTTTCAGTTGTGCGCTGCACTTTGCTGATTCGCAAAATGTGAATGTGCGCCGCACTTTTCATTTGTGCGCTGCAGTTTGACCCTTTTTCAGCACAATTTATTATTTGGTCCTTTTCTTTCCATATCTTCATTTCTTTCCTCTATAGTTTTATTCTTTCACTACAATCAAAATAATACTTATTATTAGTAACAATTCAACACATAATTTATTTATTTACATAGCACAATGAAAAATGCATCATTACAAACATGTATAAATGAGGCGTTATCAGTTGATTTAACGATTATGTATTATACTATTTATATACAAAAATTATACAGGAATACGTGTTTTCTGTTATTACATATTGAAGTATTTAATGTGTGAATACTAAACATGTTTTTTTATTTTGAAACGGAATATGTCTTTTCTATTTTTAGAATATCAAAAAGTAGATTTTAAAACGCGTACATGAAAATGGGGTTTTTAGGACCTTTATCTAGGACCCTATTTTGAATGGGGTCTTAAAAAACATTTATAGGACCAATTCAATTTTGGGTTATATTATAGTGACTTTTATACATGAATGTGGTATTATGTTATATCATAATGAGACCTTACTAAAAAAGTGTCCTATATATCAACATAATAAGATTCACGAATAAAGTGTAAGTCACTATAATATAACCCAAAGTTGAATTGGTCCTATAAAATGTTTTTTAAGACCCCATTCAAAATACGATCCTAGATAAAGGTCCTAAAAAGCCCATTTTCTTGTACGTGTTTTAAAATTTACTTTTCGAGATTCTAAAACAGAAAACACGTATTCCGTTTCAAAATGAAAAACGTGTTTAGTATTCACACATTAAATACTTCATATGTGATCGAGCAATTAGAATAGCAATTAGAGTCATTTCATTAGTCCTTGTGACCGGTGAGTTAGTGTCAGAACCTTGTAAAATTTTCCTTGTATTTGTCTTGTGTTATAAAGCTGCCTTTTTTTTCTAAATTACCATTGTTTATCTTTTCATATGTATATTATAACTTAGGAATGCCATCAAGTAGGGATAATGGAGTTAGCTACTAAAGGTCATAACTGCAGCCAACAAGTTGAAGATGTGATTGAAGTAGGCTCTAACCAACCTAACGACGCTCAAGGTATGTAGTTTTTTGTCTCGTTTAATTGGCTCACTATAGTTCCTTAGGTTATTACACTATCTTTTCATTTCAAGTTCATTTTACTAGTACTAGTTTGTTTTCTTGTTACTGTCATAATGTGGTATTAAGTTCATTAGTGGTTGGATTTTAAAGCCTGTCTGTCTAATAAGAGGAGTCTAGTGGATATTAAAAAAAAGTGCAGTGAATTGAATTGAATTTTTGTAGGCTAGTAGTGGTAAAAATATCATATTAGTCGTAAATTATGATCAAAATGAGCAAAAAAAAGAGAAAGGTAGAATGAAAACAATGAACATTTGTGGAAAGTGCGGTGACCCACGAAATCGTGAACTCTTTCTAATAAAGATTTTATACTTGAGAGAATAAAGCGGTTATAGTAACCCGCTTTCCATAAGATCCATAACCATTATTGCCAATCTATTTTTCATATCTATTAGATCTTCGCACAATCCATTCATAGCCTTTTTTCTAATATCTTTTTAGTACTACTTTTTATTAGGAACAAATGGAAGAATTGACTTCTCAACTTTCAGAGCATGAATTGGATGTGTGTAGACCTCAAGATATATTTTCTAAAGCAATGGGCAATGACAAGAATGAAACCGCACAGATGTACTGCTTTTTTTTGTATTTTCTCTTATTATCACCGGATGGGTCAACACTATTTCTACTTTTTCATGTACATCTTTTTCCCGGTATTAATGTTTTTTCCAAGAGATTTTATCTTGGATGATGTATATAACTATGTTCCGTTTACTCACTATAATTTAGTTTATTTTATTGTTTTGTGTTTTTGTTTTTTAATTAAGGGGTGTTAAATATGTTGCGTAGATACGAAGTGTTTCGCGATGCCACTTATTAGGACACCAATGCTATTAGCTAAACAAGTTACAATATGTCTTATAACATCAAATTTGGTCATAGCAAAGCATCTATGTATTAGGACCCTTTTTATGGTACGATAATAAAATTTTATCCATTATGTGTTCGTCCAATGAACATGTGTGTTAGGACCTTTGAAAGTGTTCCAAAACATAAGAGATAGAAAAGCACAAGATATCATCCTATAATGTGGTTTATTAGGACGCCATGTTGGTTGTATAAGCATGTTTATAGGACCAACGAATTAGTATAAAAATGTTCAAGTTTATTACAACATCGATAAATGTCCTAAATATCTATTACAATCCCTTCTTACAGGACACTTTTATTTTGGTCCTATTAGGTAAAAAGTCCTATAAACTAATTTTATAAGACACTATCAAGTGTCCTTTAACCCTTTTTTTCTTTTAGTGATATATCATATGCGTGTAAAGTAAAAGACGTTTAAGGTCTCTAAAAGGGTATAAGTGAATTTTAAGACGCGCGTGTTTCCTCATTTGATAAATTTGCATATGAAAATCACATTTACAAAATTAATGACATATCACAAATTAATCAAGAACCATTTATAACTTTATAAGCATTACACAACCTCTCTTTAAAGATGAACTTGAAAAAAAAAATAAGCCTTGATGGTTCATCAGTATTTAGCAAGGCGATACTTAATCAAAATGCTCACATAATTTTCAACTAGATATGCCTTTTGCCCTAAAAACCCCATAAAAAGAGTTATTAAATCATTCGTTATAAATTATAATTATATTATAAATATACTCATCGGATGGAAGAAACGATGTTGTTTCGGCCCTGCTATGGTTTCTTTTTTGGGTTGAGTTTGGCCGTTATATTGAGAGTTATACACAAACATAAGTAATACTTTTTTCCTGAAGCTTCAAACAATTTCTTCCCTCAATCTTTTTTTCCACACAAACCCATAACATTTCAACAAAATATTTGAGAATGAAGCATATGGGAAATCACTCAACAGTATGAACATTAACCACAACTAAGGTGCTTAATTTCTTATACAAAATTTGCTTTTTCCAAAATTTGATTCTTTATTTAGTGTTGTCATAAAATGGGGTTTTTGTTCATTTCAGTTATTATTTTTTACTTCAACAGTTTTTTTATAAAGTTTGGTGTCTTTTTACTTCAGTTTTGGATAAAATGAGATGGTCATTGCGGTGCACGGCTAAAGTGGAGGATGGCAGCGGCTATTTCTCCGCCAATATTAAGTTCGTTTATGTTTTTTTGGTAAGTGTTACCCATATTAGTTAGGTTATAAGGTTATTTAACATAAGTTAAGTTGTGAGATTAAGCTTTGAAAAATGACAGAGAGACCTAATTCGTATGTCTAAAAAGAGGCCTAATCACAAGATTGAAACACGTGGCACAATTAAAGGCTAAGGTGAAGAAAGAGAATATATGAAATTGTGGGCCCCTGCATTTCACTAATCACAACACGCCACGTGGCATTAGGTCTATTTTTAGGTCTTCTTTAGGAATATGCAAACATGTTTTATGTCAAACCGAATGTCTTTATATTTAGTTAGTAAACCAATGAAGCATGGTCAAAACAGTCAAAAGATTGCATTTAATAAAGAGAAATAATCCAATTAGCATAAAAGTATGCAAAACGAAACACAGCCGATCACCCAATAAATGTGAAGAACCATATGAAGTTGACAATTGGGTAGAAAAGGAATGTTTGGTGCTTAAAATACACGCATTAGCGAAACAAACATGTCGGAATAATAAGCAACACGTAAATATGTATGTCTTTATGCAGTAATATGTATGTGTATACGTATCTCTATCTATGTTGCACCGAAACGCGTTGGGCGCCGTCTCCCGTACCGGAAACGGGAAATGGCCAGAAATGCCTAGAAACGCGCCGGAAACGTTTGTGTGTTCAGACCGAAACATTTGGGTGTGTTCAGACCGAAACGTTTGGGAAACGGCCGAAACAAGAAACGGGAAATGGCTAAAAACGGCATATGTTCAGACACAAACGTTTGGGAAATGTTTCCTTAGCTTTTAAGCGCATTTCTGGGCTTTTAATGAACTCTGCATGAATATGATTATGTGTTGTAAATTGTAGATATATCTGTTGAGTGGAAGAATGTTGAGACAATGATGGAGGCCAAAGTATTGAAAAACGGGCTGACTTATTTCTGGAGGCCCGAGATCGTGTGACGAAGAGAGGTTCAGTAAAATGGACATAACTTTTGCATCCTAAGTCCGTTTTCAGCCCGTGACCTATCAAAACATGCGTAAAAAGGAGGCAGACGACGCTGTAACCACCTTTTAGTTGGTTACAGGTTTTTCAGGGCCCGAAAAGCCTTTTACTATCAGTTTTTTTACATATTTATGTTTTTTTCAGTTTCAGTTGGACTTTGTCTTTGGGCTACGGTCCAGCCCGTTGGATTTTTAGGGTTATTCTTTGTTTGCTGTTATTATTTCTGCTGTAACCCTAGCAAGACAGTTATCAGTTTAATAAAACTTAAACCACTGGCCGTTGTGTTGCCGTGTTTTACCCTAACTTTCGGGCATTCTTCAAAATCAACGAATATTAGCATAATTGTTTCTGGCATTCTTTTGAATCAACAGATTCAATTACTTATCTTTGCTACTTTGTTTTTTAGTCTACATCAGTTGGTATGAAGAGCCAAAGTTCCTGATCAAGATGCCTCCAAAGAGAACTAGGCCTATTCAGGATGTGAATGAACAAGAATTTGAGCAGCGTATGATGGACAAAATAGAGGAGCGATTCGATCGAATTTTTTGATCAATTGACCGAACATATGAACAATTTGATGAGCAATAGGAGGCCTCGTAATCGCCGTCGATGAACAATTAGTAGGGCGGCGAATGAGAGATCGAATGGAGAATAATGATAGGCGTTGGGAGACTAGAATGAGGGTTAATATTCTTAAGTTTAATGGGGACACTTTGAAGCCTGATGAGTTCATTGATTGGCTTGTTGTTGTTGAAGAAGTATTTGAATTCAAAGAAATTCCAGAATATAAAAGGGTTTCGTTGATCGCTACCAAGCTACGTGGTAGGCATCCGCGTGGTGGCAACAATTGAAGCTGACAAGGGACAGAGTTGTGAAGTCTAAGATCACGAGTTGGCATAAGATGAAGAAAGTCATGTGGGATAATTTTATTCCTCATAACTACCAGTGAATGATTTACCAGCGGTTACATAATCTGAAATAGGGGGCCAAGTCTGTTGAAGATAACCTAATTTTACCAACTAATTGCAAGGAATGACATTCAAGAGAAAGAATATCAGCTTGTCTCTCAATACATTGGTGGTATAAGAGTCTAGATCATGGATTCTGTTAACATGTTTGATCTGATAACACTTTCTGAAGCATATCAGCGTGCACTGACTTTTGAGAAGCCGAACGAGTGAGGAGTTCGTCTTCTCCTGCAATAACAGGTGCTTCTGGTTCGGGTAATGCGACATCCATTTTTTCCCAAGTTAGGTTAAAGCAGTTGGTGAGAATACTGGATCAGTTCCTAAAGCGACCAGTAGTGGTGGGTTCAAGTGCTTTAACTGTGGTGAACCTGGTCACCGACAGTCGGAGTGTAAGAAGGCTGGGAAGATATAGTTATTTGTTGAACTTGAGGAAGATGATGACGTGTGTTATGATGATTTTGAAGGAGATGCAGTTTATGATGAAGAACCCGAGTATAAGGAGGAGTATGTGTCTGGAGATGTGGGGTTGAATTTGGTGGTAATGCATTCTTTCTTAACGCATTTGATGGTGATGATTGGCTCAAACACAACATCTTTCAGTCAACTTGTACCATTATGGGTAAGGTTTGAACCTTTTTATGTGATTCGGGTAGTTGTGATAATTTGATAGCTGAAGACGCAGTCCAGAAATTAGGGTTGAAAAATGAAAATTGTCCCAAACCTTATAAGTTACAATGACAGTTTCTAAGCGTGTCCAAGTTTTGTTTTCTATAGGAACAACTTATAAGGATAATACTTGGTGTGATGTGATACCCATGGATGCTTGTCACTTGTTGTTAGGTAGACCTTGGGAGTATGATCGTGATGTAACTCACCATGGGAGAACTAATGTGACAATCCGTCAATTTATGGTTGATATTTTATTCTCAATATTTATTTAAAAACATTATTTTAATGTTATATTATGAACTCACTTATTTTTGGGAAGAAATTTGGATTTACATCTTGAAGTAGCATCGACTACGTCTAAACCGGAGGATTCAACGTTACGTGCGTACGTTTACATACACCGTTTTGGTGACAGTCCGACATTTCAGGAAAATAAATTGTCCGTGAATATTATTTTGAGATTTTAAATTTGTGTTGGTTCATAAAATCACTAATTTACGAGAAGAGATTAGGACTTACGATTTTATTTTAACCTCCTTTACGACTAAACCGGAAACCTTAGGATTACGTATTTACGTTTTCGAACTCCGTTTTTGATGAGACAATTTTTATTAGATTCGTTTTGTGCCGTTGATTCATAATTTATAAAAATGTTTTTCGTAAAACGACCCGAGGGCACGCAAATCGAGGAAACTAGAATCGAGGAATACCCGTAAATTAGCGGAATGGGACAAAATAAATTATCCCACCCCACTATACACATGGGACGGCCACACAACACCACCACACCACATTTGGTGTCAAGTTGTAAGCTAAGTTTACACTTGTCCTTTTAGCTTACAATGTAAGCCATTCTTCCACCAAAAACCACTATCTAAACAAATCCTCCCATTTCACACATGCAATCCACACACAACTCTCTTCTCCTCTCTTTGTGCCGTCCCTAATGCCACCACCACCACCATGTTCATCAAATTTTCCACCATAAATCTTATGTTTAACTTGCATAAGATTGAAACCTATTGAAGACTTGTTGATTGGAGGTGATTTTAACAACTAGCAAGGAGTTTTCAAAGGAGTCAAGGGCTGATTTTCATCAAGGTGTTTATGTATATGGGTGGTCTTGAAGATGGTCTTAGTTTATCACAAGTTTCTCCATCAAAATCTATGTTTTGATCACAACCTACATCATCATTGTGGTATAAAGATAGTTCTTCTCATCCTCTTGTTAGTTTTGATTATGTAATCTTGTATTTCTTTTACTTATGTATATGTATATGATGATGAATGATGATTAAAAATATTGTGTGGGGATTTGGTGTTGATAAACATGGTTAAAAAGATGAAAAATTATAAGAAACAAGGCTAAAATCTTGTTTAAATTGTTGGCTGTATAAAACAGTAAAGAATCATATGATGAACTGATAAAAATGGCATAGATTAATGGATATACAGTAAGTAATATGTCTTGTACACATGTGAGAGTTGGCCATGCAATGGAATCATTGTAATGAGTGAGATATGATCAAAACAAGTTTAAAGTACAAATCTGAGTACACTGTTTTGGACGATTTTTAGAAAATACTTAGAGGCTGATTCAACAGTAGCTATAGAAGAGTTAAATGGAGCAAATATCATGTAGTTTATGTCATAAACATTTGAGCTTCTATCTCCATATAGAACTCTAGATATAGCAGTTTTGGTGAACATGAAAATAAAAATCAGATTTTGGAAATTAAAGTATAATAGTATTATATAAGCACTCAAATAAAAATAGTATAAAATGTGAATTAAAACCCACTAACTTATATAATACATTTATATAAATATGTATAAGGATAAATAAATGGACATTTTATAAAAATGGTAGTTTGATAAGTTTTATAAGTTATAAAACTATAAACATGATTTTTACGACTTTTTCGGCTATTACCGTAAAATTAACGTTTTTCGCCAATTAAAACTTAGACGGTTGGACCCGTCTAATGTAAACTTTTATAAACTCATATACTGATATATAAACATATATAACAAATAAAAACCGATAAAACCCGAACTATATAACATACGGACATTAACGGGCTACGTTAACGTTATTAGACTAATAATACAACAAAATGGACTAAAACACTTATAAACTTATTTATTGGGCTTAACCCATTTGGGCCCAACATGTAAAGTATAAATACTGATAATATAAGTATGAAATGGATTAATACAAGTTAATGAACTTATAATAGGCTTATTGGACCTAAAACACGTAAATAGGTAAAACTAGTAAACTAGTAAGAAGTTACCAGTACGTAAACACTAAAATGAGTAAAAGAGAATATGTAAACCCACTTGATCATCATATATATAAAATCATCATATGTATACATAATTGTTATTTTTATAAAGTCATTGGACATGAGTCTAAGACGAATATTATTTGTCTAGGTTTCTGTGTTTAAGCACGTACCGTACGTCTGAATTGCCGATAACCCGCCTTCCCACATCAACGTGAGTTCATAGCCTCGCACTCTTTTAAATGTTTTTATGAAATGTTTTATAAACCCGCGAGGGAGATAACATGTTAGTTTTTATAAAATAGGACACCATTTGTCCCGATTGTTTGTTTATTGATTTGGACCAGAATGATTATATGACCCGATTGTATGACCCGATAAATGATTAAATGACCCGATAGATGAAATCAACTGGATTATTAAAGTTAGGTTATGTCACTGAAAGTCCCATTAGCATGAATTGTGAACTACCGGGATTTGGTAGACGCTTATGCATATAATAGTACGATTTGGGGACGATCACCCCAGTTCGCGCCTTGACGGTTGATCCCCGTCGTGCCACATTGATTGGTAAGCGAATTTATGTATGAGAAGATCTCCATAGCGTGACCTTTGTGACGACACGCTAATTTAGATGGGCAAATTGAGTTTCGGGCTAGCTACCCGTTGTTTGGTTTAGTAAGGTAACAATGTCATGCGGCTTATAATAATCCGATTAACGAAATACTGCTATACGCTCCGAATTCCGATGTATTGCCTGACTAGCAATACGGGGTCATACTATTGATATTATGTTCGTGTTTTGGTTTTATATAACCATATTCATATAATAGTTTTTATTTAATCTATACAACGTTATAAAACGTATTGTATGATATTTTTACGATATTGGTTCGTATAATGATTTTTAAGGCGAAAGACTATATTATGATTTTGACAAGGATTTGAATAAAATGATTTTGGCTATTTTATGGCCTACTACATGGATTTATACAAAATGATTTTCGGTAATAATTTTATACCAAAGTTATATTGCTGGAATTTATTAAACTCTATGAATTCACTCGGCGTTATCGCTGACCCTTTTCTTTTAACATGTTTTATCTCAGGTACTTGAAGGTAATTCTTGGGAGGACAACAAGAATTCATGGCCCGCACTTAAATTATAATTTCCATTCAAATGCTTTGTAAAACCTGTATGAAATATAATGACTTGGACCTATGTAAATTTGATATTTATGAATGGAAATGCTCTATTATTAAACGACGCGATTTTTATGCGTTGTCTATGATGTCAGTAATGTGCTATCCCGTAACACCAACTATTAGGGTGTGCATAACCCAAACTTGTTCATCATGAACATTAAAATTACATTTGAGAAAGGCATGTAAATTCGTTATAAAACGTCTAGATTGTTCCTAGAGTAAGAAGGAGAAGAAGCGCTAGATCATAATTTCATGACTCGAAAACCATGTCGAAAGTATCACCTCACACTTACTATCGCCTCCGCATTCGCCTCCAGTATGAGTGTTGCTTTCTCCTCCACTCGATATGAAGTATGCGCAAATTATATATCTTTTCTTTTTTTAAGTTAATTGGAAAAATGAAATGTTGAGACAAATACTTCCCGTTATTCGTCTCTTATTCGTTCTGTTTAATGTTTCATTTTTGTTTACGTAAGCACACAAATAGATTGAGATGATGATGCACAACTAATACAAGATATCTATCTTGCATGTTTTGGTTATTTAGGCTTATCAATATTCTCTTTGGCGCAATGCAAAACCTAGACACAATTAGATACTTAGCTACGACATGCTTCATTCTTCAACTCACCTAATAGTGTGTATTGAATGATTATTAAACACAAATATGTAAAAGCTACGACCCACGGTACGTGTTATTCTACGAATCTTGGTGTACTATTGTGATTTTCTCCATCAAATTCTTATCATCTTTACATCTCTCTCGGGTATCATGTGTTTTAGATTGTGTTGTAATTTTGGTATTATTTTTGTATTATTATTAGTTAGAAATATATTTGTAGGTCTGCTGAAAATGAATGCTATATACAGGATATTTAAATCATGAAGAAAGTATTAACTTGAATATAAACAATATGTGATATACCTATTTAGTGTTTAAATATTTTATAACTACAATCTTATATCTATGAATTTAAGTGTTTCTATCTCTAACTCAAACCCTTAAACTTCCTTTTGGTTCATTAGCTAATACAGAGTATTTAGTACATTGCACTTATTTATGAATTAATAAAACTTCAACATTCAATAAAGTTAATGCTATGAGTTGAGTAGTCGGTCACTGGAAAAAAACAAAAAATTTCCAATTTATTTGATCAATATCAATAATAGAGTCACTTCATGTCTTTATACTGTAATATATAAATTCAACTCAATAGGATGGGAAAATATCACTTTCATTTTACGTCACTACACACATATATATTGCAAATTAAAAATGTAGTAATATTTCTAATGCATGAAAGTCCCCAAACGCTGTTAACCAAACGATACAATCATCAATATTTATTGGATTAGGATCTAACCAAAGTTCTTCAAACCAATGGTTTATGTGTTATTGGTTTTGAGAACTTAATTTTAAAAATATACTTAGATCTCGAAAGATAGAAAACCAAACTTTGTAATTTTGAATTTAACTTTAACCTTACATGGTTGATGTATACATAATTACTATAGTATTTATTTATTTTCAAATTAATACTACTGTTGTACTATATATAGTAGTAGCTTGAACATTTGTTGGTTCTCTTTAGCTCATAATGATCATGTGAAATGTCTTTACATGCATGAATCATATTCAGTTGTGTTCCTCAAAAAAAATTTAGATATGAACTCAATCAAGAGCAGCTATCGGTTAGAAGAGGTACATCACCAGTTTTTCTGCTTTAGAGGAAATGCACCGAGGGAAAGAAGTTTGTTTTTTATTTCCAGGAAAATCTCTACGGCTCGAGACTTTCATTTTTTGCTGGTCTTTGCACTCGAAGAGATCACCTGCTCAATCTTGGGGTGAATAACTATTAGGTAACATTTCTTGCGAAAAACAGGTTTGTGAAAGCCTGCTCTATTAGGATTTACATGTTTGTAGAAATATAGCTAAAATACGATGCCAAACGATTTCACGAGGGAGATAATAGTTTACTACTTCATTATAAAACTGGGTTGTCATGGATATGTGCTTGATTCAAGTGATGGTTCATGTAAAATTGAATCATCAGTTGAAAGCTTAGATTAGCGTTTTAATCATATATCTGGTAGTGATATTCCAATATATTTGGATCTCCTATTTTTACCTTCTATTTTACTTGAAAAAGCTAACTCAGATTAGATGTTTAGACCTGACCCAATTTAGGATGTACTGTATATAAGTTTTTACTTCGTTTGTGTTCATATATTAAGAAAAACTTTCTCTGTCTTAACACTTTACATCATATTTCTAAGTTGGATCCATAATCATTTGGCAATAACACTTTGGATCAATTAAGACTCTGTGTTTAAATATATAACATATGCCACCTGTATTATCTGCTCGCATTAGCTAGATCTGGAATCCACAAGACACATATGTTATAGACTTAAAAAAAAGTTTGCGATCATGTTTAAAACTTGTAGTGTAACTATTATAGTCTTTGAACTATTATTTCATTAAAAGGGATGTTACGAATATTCATTTGCTAGTTTGTAACATCTCATATGTCTTTTTTTATGTTGATCATTAATAATATCACTAGCAGGGTACTCTGCGTGTTGCGGTTGTGGGTACCTTGAAACTAATTAAAATCTTCCTACTTGAATGTGTACTATTTAATCGAATTAATTAAGAAAATGATAAGTATTTCACTAAATTTATGCTAGATACATGCATAGACGATATATGTCAAAAAATTTTAAAAAATGGCTCAAAATCAAACACATTAGTTTGATATTCAACTTAAATTAGCAAACAATTTAAATAATTGTATCTAAAAAAATAGAATATATAACAATAATCATTTGTAAATGTTGCATATTAATTTGTATTAATTTTGTCATTTAATGGAGTTTTTTACCAAATAATTGTATTCCACAAAAATATTTACCATTGTATGGCAAGTTTAAAAATATTGCCTATTATATGGTGTTTCTTGTTATTTTTCTTTTCCCTTTTCATTTGTTGTTGACGTAAATTGAATCCGACTCTTTATATTTTTCGAAACCAGAACTTGTACTATTTTAACCTTGTTTTTACACACTCGCAAGCTGCATTGTTGAGGTGTTTTGACGAAAGCAATCAAAATTATTCAAAATATAATTCCTAGTTAAAATATGCCATTACAATTTGACACATTAATTTATCGTACATCAAACATGATTGAAAGATCTGGTAACCAACAAATTGCATCTAGGAAAAAATAAAATAACATTCAACAAAGTAATAGTTTCAAGTTAGCTTACACAAACAAGATTCATAAAGTAAAATTAATTAGTTCAAAATACAATGATCAACAAAATTTTAAACAACTTATACTAATGCCAAATGAGAAAATTCCATAATTCTTTGTAGCATCATTTTAGACGAATGTCGAAGTTAAGTGGTGTGAACAGTTCGGTTTGAGTTGATTTTTTGCTAAAATCGAAATCGAACAAAAATATTCAGTTTTGTAAAACAAAAATCGAAACTGTGTGGTTTTGGGCGGTTTAGTTTTTACGGTTTTTAATCGGTTTCGGTTTGATTTTTGCGAGTCCAGTAAAGATGAAAGCAAGCGGCTAGTGCGAAATTTGATCACGTAAGATTTTCGCTTTTTTTGTTTGTCGTTTGTCATTTTTTTACGAAACAAGCCAAAGGTTATACAATAACTATAGGTTATGTTATTATAATATTAAAGGTTAGATCGAAAACAAGTTATTAAAGTTCACACTTTAAGTACATTGTTAAAGTCTCGTTATGTCATATTCAAATGGCCGAACCTCTCAGCATGCATACGTATAGAAATTGTGAATAGTATGACTTCTAAGAAAAAATGATTACAAATAAAAAGTGAAAAGAAAAACAAGGAGAAACACCATCAAATAGGCAATATTTTTAGACTTGCCATATAATGGTAAATATTTTTTTAGAAAACAATTATTTGGTTAAAAACTCCATTTAATGTGTATTGTCCATCAATTAATATAAAAATAAATTTATTTAAATTTTGTGTCGTAAATGTTTGTATCAAAACCTTATAACGTATATACTACTTAAAATTTTGAAGAGATGGAGTGTAATATCTCTACTATATATTAAAAGAAAATCTCTTATATTTATAGAAATATTAGAAAATCAACTTACTTTTTGTAATGTTTCATATAATCAAAAAACCTTCAAAATAAAAAATAAAAATAAAAATATTGCAATACGCAATTACTTCCATTTAATACAACACATTACATTTAATACAACAATTAAATGTAATTAATATTATAATTAAAATACCTCATTATCACAATTTACAAATAAAAAAACATATTGTACAAATGTCACTCCATCCTTTTTTTCAAAATTAATCAACAGCAATTAATATATAATTAATGCACCCTATTACTTAAATATACTATTTCATATGCACAATATACAACATTATAAATTGAATCAATTAATAAACAAGAAACCTCCGGTTTCTTTTTCCTTTTGTTGAACCCAAGGTAACCAAAACCCTAAAAGGGTGTTCGGTTGATCGTATAAAAAGAAGGGGATGAGTGGGTTTTGTGATTTACGGAAATCTAACATAGTCAAATAAAGAATCCTGAATCCTCTATTATAGTTGCTAAAACTTGGCTTGCAAGTTAAGCACCTCTTATTCCTTTTTATTAATTTTGCTTTTAAGTCTTTATAGTTTAGCAATTAATAAATATATCCTTATTTATTAAGTAGTTGTCCTTAACTTAACTTTTTGGGCGACGATAATAAACCGTTAAAGCGAGTTTTCTAGAGTGTGTTAATTATGTTGGTGTTGCTACTTTATCAAATGATATTTTTGTTGACATGACTGATGGTGTGAATTTAACTAATAACGAGGCTATTATATATGTGAATCCCCTTAATGGGGACTGTGTTAAGAAACAATTTGTTTTTGTACCTTAGTAGCCCCGGCTAGTAATGTGGTTGATATTTCTATTTCATTAACTTTGGTTCTTAATGTTAATGCATAATTTAGTAACTCGGTCTATCCTTTTTTCTAAGGCAAAAGGCATATCTTTTTTTAAAGGCTGAAATATATTAGAAAAAGATCTAAGCTATGAGAAAAATAAACAAACAAAGTCTATACAAAAAATAAAAAAAAGCAAGAAGGGGGACATTAAAAACTACTCATTATTGTTATAGAAAATATCCAAAGGAGAGAACACTTTGATAAGCATAGTCTTGCTAGAATAACTCTAAAGGCTTATTCCTTTGCAAGTACAACACCAAGGAGGGGTTAGTTGTGACGCTTATAAATGGGGTTGGGTGTAATGCTTAAACGTGTTCCAAGGAGGGGTTAGTATATAGAATAGTCGTTAAACCAAACATTTTGGATTTTTAGTTGTATTAAGAAGGAGAATAAGCGCGATATTAGAGTCTAATGACTCAAAAACTGCGTTGTGAATATCAACTAGCACTCCATTACTGTCACCACCTTTGCGTCTACCATCAGTGTCGTCTTATTATCCACAATCAATTCCTGCTTCTTCTCTTCTTGATAAAGAGTTTGTGCATTTTTTATTTCATTTTTTTTTATTAATTGAAAAATGGAATGTAAGTACACAAGTCGATTGAGATGATGATGTCAAAACAAATAAATGATATCAATCTTTGCATGTTTTGGGTTATTTACGGTTCTCAGGATTGCCTTTGCCAAATTTATACAACGTAGACACAACTCACTCAACCAAAACTTTGTTTATACTAGGAGACTTTGTATACCGTACGAACGCTGCTAGCCGCGCAGAAAACACAGTGAAGCTTTTTACCCAAGTGGGAAGGACCCTACATGGTAATGGAAGCAATTTAGGAGATGGTGCGTATCGGCTGCGCGACATGAAAGGTCGCGGCTTGCGAAGGACTTGGAATATCTGCCATCTGAAAAAGTGCTACCTTTAGCATCAACGATTTTGGAAGAAAAATTACCAACTACGCCAACCACATTAGACACGAGTCACTCAACCAAAATGTAGACACAAGTCATTCAACCAAATGTAGACACAACATAGACACAAGTCACTCAACCAAAATGTTACGGTACTACATGTTGTGTATAGTATTGTATACCGTGCGAACGCGGCTAGCCGCGCAGAATACACAGGGAAGCTTGGACCCAAGTGGGAAGGACCCTATATGGTAATTGAATCTTTAGGAGATGGTGCGTATCGGTTGCGTGACATGGAAGGTCACGACTTGCGAAGGACTTGGAATATCTGCCATCCGAAAAAGTGGTACCTTTAGCATCAACGATTTTGGAAGAAAAAGTACCATATTAACGCCTATTGTGTGTATCCAGTGTTCTAACATGGATTTTCACCCGCTAGTTGTCGTGGAGCGCTTGTGTATGATAGTGTTGCGACCGCAGAAAGAGGGAAGTTTTTGTAGACCAATTATCATTCATTTTTAGTTTTGGTCTTCCGGAAACACTAACATACACTAATATGACAAAGGTTTTTGAAAATAGATAAAATATTCTTTTAGTGTTCGTATGTCATATTAAACATCAAAAAACACATCACATAACATCAAAAGTGTATATTTTTTTAACAAAAAACATACATTGTTGCTGATCAATATCTTAAGGAAATACTTTAAAAGGTAATTTTGGTGAACACCCGCAAGACACCCTCTGGCTCCGTCGTGGAAACTATCGTATGTGAAAATTTTAATATCACCAACTTCATTCATGTATTCAGCTTCACTATACTCGTGCTTTTTTTGTAACTATCTTCTAATTACAACATCTTTCCGTCGCCAGTGTAAGATAGTATTGCAAGTTTGCAACTATATATAATGTAACTGCATACTGTTACTTGAAATCAACATGCTATTTCTTAGCATGACGAAGGAATCATTAAGTGAATGGTTAATAAAACAATTTCAATTATTCACATGCCAAAAAAAACGATGCAACATACTTAAGTTAAGTTACATGGCCATATTTAGTTTCCACCATGGTTCTAAATAACGTGTTATAGCGTGAAGCGTGGCCTCTACGTTACGAAACAGACTAAACTATGCAAGCTTACTCAAATTATGTTTCACATAGTTGTAGTTGTACATAGTTTTATAATATTTGAACACTTTATATGAGTATATAACTTGCTATTAATTTTCAGATTGTTATTATGTTCATGTACACCAATAGTAATTATACCATCGTCAAGAAACTAATATTATGTATGTAGCATTTAACTTTCAACAAACTTATAGATAAACTCTAATTAATAACAATACCAAAACTATACGAATATTCCTACAAAAGCTAAAACACTTGATACCCACAAGAAATGTGGATATGGTACAAAGTTGATGGATAAAATCACAATAATAGAGAGCGCTCCAGTAAAATAAAAGGTACCTAAAAGATTTCTCGTGTTGCGATAAATCCACGGATCTGAGGTCGTAGTTTTCTGTATTTGTGTTTGATGATCATTCCAAATACAGCACTATTCATTATTAGCAGAGTTGAGGAAAGAAACATGCCATAGTGTAGCATCTTTATTGAATGAATTGTATCTACGTTGTGCATTGCAGCAAAGGCAATCCCGATAATCGACCTGTGTGCTTACAAAAAATAGACATCAAGAAGAACGAGTAAGAGATCAAGAAAGAGAGAGAGTACTTGCCTCATACATTCAATTTTTCTAAATAACATAAAATAAAAGAAATATAAAATGCACATGCTCTATATCAAGTGGAGGAGAAGCGAACACTATAGGAGAAGCGGACACTAATGGTAGAGCAGAAGGCGACACTGATGGTGGAGGAAAAGATGGTCGCGATAATGGAGTGCTAGTTGATATTTGCAGCATAGTTTCCGAGTCATTAATCTAGCGCTCGTTCCCCTTCTTACTATATCAAAAAATTCAAGATGGTTGATGATGTTCGTTTCGCAAGTCTTAAATTTTTATTACAAGACATTACCACACAATTGACTAGAAACACAAACACGGGCAAGTATACCCTATCATGTATAGCATAGTGTTGAGGTCAGTCCAGTTCATTCCACGGGATTGATGTTGTAGAATATAAAATAATTATCTCTAGAGTGTCATAAGTTTTAAAGATATACTTATCAAATGGTTAAAAAGGTGTGTTTGGTTAAGGTTACAACCATGTGAAAGATAGGTAGCAAAGATGAATATGAGCACATAAACAATGTAAGACAACATGTCGATTACTAGTCGTACACGCAACATCTAATCAATATAAAAAAATCGTTATAAAGATCATGTCATATCAAAAGCATTAAGAATGGTCTATGCTTGATTTCAATGACTAAAGTAATATATGAGATTATATAAGAGTTGTTATGTGTTTTATTCCACTAATCGTGACAAAAGCGAATAACAAGATTCATTTACTAGATGACAAGAAATTTATCCATTCAATGAGTACTAGTCATGATCATGAATAAACCAAACACATAACAATGGTCATACACAATAGCATCTAATACAAAAGCATCTAAATCATACTCATAATCACGAACCAAGGAGGAAAGTGCGCCACACAAATCTAATTGTGCGCGCACTTTACCCTCACAAAGACAATAAATCTATCTAATCATAAGGGTGTTAAGCCCTAACCAATTGCACAATAGACTACTCCATAATAACAGTAAAAATAATCATCTCAACAAGTTGTTCTTCAAATAAAATAATAAACATGATTGAGAGAGAGAGTATACCAACAAAAGTGAATTCAATATATTGCTCCAAAAGTATGAGTTTTGATCAAACTTGTTTAAAAGCAAACAAATGAACTAACTGAGTTCTTTTCCACAAGCACAATGAGTATGAACCAACTAAGGTTCACCTTGGACTAGTAGCAATGACCAAGGATTTAGGAAATCCTTGATTCTATGAAAAACCCTTTGTAACAATGGAGAATTGAGGATGGAATGCCTTGTTTATGCCTACCTTAGGTCCTTTATATAACCTTAATTTCGTAGCCTAAAAGACCTGGAAGTGTAAGCCAAGAGTCTCCCATAATTGCCATGCATAATGGCACTTAATTTGTGTAACTGCAGTCAGAAGTGCGCCGCACTTTTCAGTTGTGCGCTGCACTTTGCTGATTCGCAAAATGTGAATGTGCGCCGCACTTTTCATTTGTGCGCCGCAGTTTGACCCTTTTTCAGCACAATTTATTATTTGGTCCTTTTCTTTCCATATCTTCATTTCTTTCCTCTATAGTTTTATTCTTTCACTACAATCAAAATAATACTTATTATTAGTAACAATTCAACACATAATTTATTTATTTACATAGCACAATGAAAAATGCATCATTACAAACATGTATAAATGAGGCGTTATCAGTTGATTTAACGATTATGTATTATACTATTTATATACAAAAATTATACAGGAATACGTGTTTTCTGTTATTACATATTGAAGTATTTAATGTGTGAATACTAAACATGTTTTTTATTTTGAAACGGAATATGTCTTTTCTATTTTTAGAATATCAAAAAGTAGATTTTAAAACGCGTACATGAAAATGGGGTTTTTAGGACCTTTATCTAGGACCCTATTTTGAATGGGGTCTTAAAAAACATTTATAGGACCAATTCAATTTTGGGTTATATTATAGTGACTTTTATACATGAATGTGGTATTATGTTATATCATAATGAGACCTTACTAAAAAAGTGTCCTATATATCAACATAATAAGATTCACGAATAAAGTGTAAGTCACTATAATATAACCCAAAGTTGAATTGGTCCTATAAAATGTTTTTTAAGACCCCATTCAAAATACGATCCTAGATAAAGGTCCTAAAAAGCCCATTTTCTTGTACGTGTTTTAAAATTTACTTTTCGAGATTCTAAAACAGAAAACACGTATTCCGTTTCAAAACGAAAAACGTGTTTAGTATTCACACATTAAATACTTCATATGTGATCGAGCAATTAGAATAGCAATTAGAGTCATTTCATTAGTCCTTGTGACCGGTGAGATAGTGTCAGAACCTTGTAAAATTTTCCTTGTATTTGTCTTGTGTTATAAAGCTGCCTTTTTTTCTAAATTACCATTTTTTATCTTTTCATATGTATATTATAACTTAGGAATGCCATCAAGTAGGGATAATGGAGTTAGCTGCTAAAGGTCATAACTGCAGCCAACAAGTTGAAGATGTGATTGAAGTAGGCTCTAACCAACCTAACGACGCTCAAGGTATGTAGTTTTTTGTCTCGTTTAATTGGCTCACTATAGTTCCTTAGGTTATTACACTATCTTTTCATTTCAAGTTCATTTTACTAGTACTAGTTTGTTTTCTTGTTACTGTCATAATGTGGTATTAAGTTCATTAGTGGTTGGATTTTAAAGCCTGTCTGTCTAATAAGAGGAGTCTAGTGGATATTAAAAAAAGGTGCAGTGAATTGAATTGAATTTTTGTAGGCTAGTAGTGGTAAAAATATCATATTAGTCGTAAATTATGATCAAAATGAGCAAAAAAAAGAGAAAGGTAGAATGAAAACAATGAACATTTGTGGAAAGTGCGGTGACCCACGAAATCGTGAACTCTTTCTAATAAAGATTTTATACTTGAGAGAATAAAGCGGTTATAGTAACCCGCTTTCCATAAGATCCATAACCATTATTGCCAATCTATTTTTCATATCTATTAGATCTTCGCACAATCCATTCATAGCCTTTTTTCTAATATCTTTTTAGTACTACTTTTTATTAGGAACAAATGGAAGAATTGACTTCTCAACTTTCAGAGCATGAATTGGATGTGTGTAGACCTCAAGATATATTTTCTAAAGCAATGGGCAATGACAAGAATGAAACCGCACAGATGTACTGCTTTTTTGTATTTTCTCTTATTATCACCGGATGGGTCAACACTATTTCTACTTTTTCATGTACATCTTTTTCCCGGTATTAATGTTTTTTCCAAGAGATTTTATCTTGGATGATGTATATAACTATGTTCCGTTTACTCACTATAATTTAGTTTATTTTATTGTTTTGTGTTTTTGTTTTTTAATTAAGGGGTGTTAAATATGTTGCGTAGATACGAAGTGTTTCGCGATGCCACTTATTAGGACACCAATGCTATTAGCTAAACAAGTTACAATATGTCTTATAACATCAAATTTGGTCATAGCAAAGCATCTATGTATTAGGACCCTTTTTATGGTACGATAATAAAATTTTATCCATTATGTGTTCGTCCAATGAACATGTGTGTTAGGACCTTTGAAAGTGTTCCAAAACATAAGAGATAGAAAAGCACAAGATATCATCCTATAATGTGGTTTATTAGGACGCCATGTTGGTTGTATAAGCATGTTTATAGGACCAACGTATTAGTATAAAAATGTTCAAGTTTATTACAACATCGATAAATGTCCTAAATATCTATTACAATCCCTTCTTACAGGACACTTTTATTTTGGTCCTATTAGGTAAAAAGTCCTATAAACTAATTTTATAAGACACTATCAAGTGTCCTTTAACCCTTTTTTTCTTGTAGTGATATATCATATGCGTGTAAAGTAAAAGACGTTTAAGGTCTCTAAAAGGGTATAAGTGAATTTTAAGACGCGCGTGTTTCCTCATTTGATAAATTTGCATATGAAAATCACATTTACAAAATTAATGACATATCACAAATTAATCAAGAACCATTTATAACTTTATAAGCATTACACAACCTCTCTTTAAAGATGAACTTGAAAAAAAAAATAAGCCTTGAAGGTTCATCAGTATTTAGCAAGGCGATACTTAATCAAAATGCTCACATAATTTTCAACTAGATATGCCTTTTGCCCTAAAAACCCTATAAAAAGAGTTATTAAATAATTCGTTATAAATTATAATTATATTATAAATATACTCATCGGATGGAAGAAACGATGTTGTTTCGGCCCTGCTATGGTTTCTTTTTTGGGTTGAGTTTGGCCGTTATATTGAGAGTTATACACAAACATAAGTAATACTTTTTTCCTGAAGCTTCAAACAATTTCTTCCCTCAATCTTTTTTTCCACACAAACCCATAACATTTCAACAAAATATTTGAGAATGAAGCATATGGGAAATCACTCAACAGTATGAACATTAACCACAACTAAGGTACTTAATTTCTTATACAAAATTTGCTTTTTCCAAAATTTGATTCTTTATTTAGTGTTGTCATAAAATGGGGTTTTTGTTCATTTCAGTTATTATTTTTTACTTCAACAGTTTTTTTATAAAGTTTGGTGTCTTTTTACTTCAGTTTTGGATAAAATGAGATGGTCATTGCGGTGCACGGCTAAAGTGGAGGATGGCAGCGGCTATTTCTCCGCCAATATTAAGTTCGTTTATGTTTTTTTGGTAAGTGTTACCCATATTAGTTAGGTTATAAGGTTATTTAACATAAGTTAAGTTGTGAGATTAAGCTTTGAAAAATGATAGAGAGACCTAATTCGTATGTCTAAAAAGAGGCCTAATCACAAGATTGAAACACGTGGCACAATTAAAGGCTAAGGTGAAGAAAGAGAATATATGAAATTGTGGGCCCCTGCATTTCACTAATCACAACACGCCACGTGGCATTAGGTCTATTTTTAGGTCTTCTTTAGGAATATGCAAACATGTTTTATGTCAAACCGAATGTCTTTATATTTAGTTAGTAAACCAATGAAGCATGGTCAAAACAGTCAAAAGATTGCATTTAATAAAGAGAAATAATCCAATTAGCATAAAAGTATGCAAAACGAAACACAGCCGATCACCCAATAAATGTGAAGAACCATATGAAGTTGACAATTGGGTAGAAAAGGAATGTTTGGTGCTTAAAATACACGCATTAGCGAAACAAACATGTCGGAATAATAAGCAACACGTAAATATGTATGTCTTTATGCAGTAATATGTATGTGTATACGTATCTCTATCTATGTTGCACCGAAACGCGTTGGGCGCCGTCTCCCGTACCGGAAACGGGAAATGGCCAGAAATGCCTAGAAACGCGCCGGAAACGTTTGTGTGTTCAGACCGAAACGTTTGGGTGTGTTCAGACCGAAACGTTTGGGAAACGGCCGGAAACAAGAAACGGGAAATGGCTAAAAACGGCATATGCTCAGACACAAACGTTTGGGAAATGTTTCCTTAGCTTTTAAGCGCATTTCTGGGCTTTTAATGAACTCTGCATGAATATGATTATGTGTTGTAAATTGTAGATATATCTGTTGAGTGGAAGAATGTTGAGACAATGATGGAGGCCAAAGTATTGAAAAACGGGCTGACTTATTTCTGGAGGCCCGAGATCGTGTGACGAAGAGAGGTTCAGTAAAACGGACATAACTTTTGCATCCTAAGTCCGTTTTCAGCCCGTGACCTATCAAAACATGCGTAAGAAGGAGGCAGACGACGCTGTAACCACCTTTTAGTTGGTTACAGGTTTTTCAGGGCCCGAAAAGCCTTTTACTATCAGTTTTTTTACATATTTATGTTTTTTTCAGTTTCAGTTGGACTTTGTCTTTGGGCTACGGTCCAGCCCGTTGGATTTTTAGGGTTTTTCTTTGTTTGCTGTTATTATTTCTGCTGTAACCCTGGCAAGACATTTATCAGTTTAATAAAACTTAAACCACTGGCCGTTGTGTTGCCGTGTTTTACCCTAACTTTCGGGCATTCTTCAAAATCAACGAATATTAGCAGAATCGTTTCTGGCATTCTTTTGAATCAATAGATTCAATTACTTATCTTTGCTACTTTGTTTTTTAGTCTACATCAGTTAGTATGAAGAGCCAAAGTTCCTGATCAAGATGCCTCCAAAGAGAACTAGGCCTATTCAGGATGTGAATGAACAAGAATTTGAGCAGCGTATGATGGACAAAATAGAGGAGCGATTCGATCGAATTTTTTGATCAATTGACCGAACAGATGAACAATTTGATGAGCAATAGGAGGCCTCGTAATCGCCGTCGATGAACAATTAGTAGGGCGGCGAATGAGAGATCGAATGGAGAATAATGATAGGCGTTGGGAGACTAGAATGAGGGTTAATATTCTTAAGTTTAATGGGGACACTTAGAAGCCTGATGAGTTCATTGATTGGCTTGTTGTTGTTGAAGAAGTATTTGAATTCAAAGAAATTCCAGAATATAAAAAGGTTTCGTTGATCGCTACCAAGCTACGTGGTAGGCATCCGCGTGGTGGCAACAATTGAAGCTGACAAGGGACAGAGTTGTGAAGTCTAAGATCACGAGTTGGCATAAGATGAAGAAAGTCATGTGGGATAATTTTATGCCTCATAACTACCAGTGAATGATTTACCAGCGGTTACATAATCTGAAATAGGGGGCAAGTCTGTTGAAGATAACCTAATTTTACCAACTAATTGCAAGGAATGACATTCAAGAGAAAGAATATCAGCTTGTCTCTCAATACATTGGTGGTATAAGAGTCTAGATCATGGATTATGTTAACATGTTTGATCTGATAACACTTTCTGAAGCATATCAGCGTGCACTGACTTTTGAGAAGCCAAACGAGTGAGGAGTTCGTCTTCTCCTGCAATAACAGGTGCTTCTGGTTCGGGTAATGCGACATCCATTTTTTCCCAAGTTAGGTTAAAGCAGTTGGTGAGAATACTGGATCAGTTCCTAAAGCGACCAGTAGTGGTGGGTTCAAGTGCTTTAACTGTGGTGAACCTGGTCACCGACAGTCGGAGTGTAAGAAGGCTGGGAAGATATAGTTATTTGTTGAACTTGAGGAAGATGATGACGTGTGTTATGATGATTTTGAAGGAGATGCAGTTTATGATGAAGAACCCGAGTATAAGGAGGAGTATGTGTCTGGAGATGTGGGGTTGAATTTGGTGGTAATGCATTCTTTCTTAACGCATTTGATGGTGATGATTGGCTCAAACACAACATCTTTCAGTCAACTTGTACCATTATGGGTAAGGTTTGAACCTTTTTATGTGATTCGGGTAGTTGTGATAAGTTGATAGCTGAAGACGCAGTCCAGAAATTAGGGTTGAAAAATGAAAATTGTCCCAAACCTTATAAGTTACAATGACAGTTTCTAAGCGTGTCCAAGTTTTGTTTTCTGTAGGAACAACTTATAAGGATAATACTTGGTGTGATGTGATACCCATGGATGCTTGTCACTTGTTGTTAGGTAGACCTTGGGAGTATGATCGTGATGTAACTCACCATGGGAGAACTAATGTGACAATCCGTCAATTTATGGTTGATATTTTATTCTCAATATTTATTTAAAAACATTATTTTAATGTTATGTTATGAACTCACTTATTTTTGGGAAGAAATTTGGATTTACGTCTTTAAGTAGCATCGACTACGTCTAAACCGGAGGATTCAACGTTACGTGCGTACGTTTACATACACCGTTTTGGTGACAGTCCGACATTTCAGGAAAATAAATTGTCCGTGAATATTATTTTGAGATTTTAAATTTGTGTTGGTTCATAAACTCACAAATTTACGAGAAGAGATTAGGACTTACGATTTTATTTTAACCTCCTTTACGACTAAACCGGAAACCTTAGGATTACGTATTTACGTTTTCGAACTCCGTTTTTGATGAGACAATTTTTATTAGATTCGTTTTGTGCCGTTGATTCATAATTTATAAAAAAAAAATTCGTAAAACGACCCGAGGGCACGCAAATCGAGGAAACTAGAATCGAGGAATACCCGTAAATTAGCGGAATGGGACAAAATAAATTATCCCACCCCACTATACACATGGGACGGCCACACAACACCACCACACCACATTTGGTGTCAAGTTGTAAGCTAAGTTTACACTTGTCCTTTTAGCTTACAATGTAAGCCATTCTTCCACCAAAAACCACTAGCTAAACAAATCCTCCCATTTCACACATGCAATCCACACACAACTCTCTTCTCCTCTCTTTGTGCCGTCCCTATTGCCACCACCACCATGTTCATCAAATTTTCCACCATAAATCTTATGTTTAACTTGCATAAGATTGAAACCTATTGAAGACTTGTTGATTGGAGGTGATTTTAACAACTAGCAAGGAGTTTTCAAAGGAGTCAAGGGCTGATTCTCATCAAGGTGTTCATGTAGATGGGTGGTCTTGAAGATGGTCTTAGTTTATCACAAGTTTCTCCATCAAAATCTATGTTTTGATCACAACCTACATCATCATTGTGGTATAAAGATAGTTCTTCTCATCCTCTTGTTATTTTTGATTATGTAATCTTGTATTTCTTTTACTTATGTATATGTATATGATGATGAATGATGATTAAAAATATTGTGTGGGGATTGTGTTGATAAACATGGTTAAAAAGATGAAAAACTATAAGAAACAATGCTAAAATCTTGTTTAAATTGTTGGCTGTATAAAACAGTAAAGAATCATATGATGAACTGATAAAAATGGCATAGATTAATGGATATACAGTAAGTAATATGTCTTGTACACATGTGAGAGTTGGCCATGCAATGGAATCATTGTAATGAGTGAGATATGATCAAAACAAGTTTAAAGTACAAATCTGAGTACACTGTTTTGGACGATTTTTAGAAAATACTTAGAGGCTGATTCAACAGTAGCTATAGAAGAGTTAAATGGAGCAAATATCATGTAGTTTATGTCATAAACATTTGAGCTTCTATCTCCATATAGAACTCTAGATATAGCAGTTTTGGTGAACATGAAAATAAAAATCAGATTTTGGAAATTAAAGTATAATAGTATTATATAAGCACTCAAATAAAAATAGTATAAAATGTGAATTAAAACCCACTAACTTATATAATACATTTATATAAATATGTATAAGGATAAATAAATGGACATTTTATAAAAATGGTAGTTTGATAAGTTTTATAAGTTATAAAACTATAAACATGATTTTTACGATTTTTTCGGCTATTACCGTAAAATTAACGTTTTTCGCCAATTAAAACTTAGACGGTTGGACCCGTCTAATGTAAACTTTTATAAACTCATATACTGATATATAAACATATATAACAAATAAAAACCGATAAAACCCGAACTATATAACATACGGACATTAACGGGCTACGTTAACGTTATTAGACTAATAATACAACAAAATGGACTAAAACACTTATAAACTTATTTATTGGGCTTAACCCATTTGGGCCCAACATGTAAAGTATAAATACTGATAATATAAGTATGAAATGGATTAATACAAGTTAATGAACTTATAATAGGCTTATTGGACCTAAAACACGTAAATAGGTAAAACTAGTAAACTAGTAAGAAGTTACCAGTACGTAAACACTAAAATGAGTAAAAGAGAATATGTAAACCCACTTGATCATCATATATATAAAATCATCATATGTATACATAATTGTTATTTTTATAAAGTCATTGGACATGAGTCTAAGACGAATATTATTTGTCTAGGTTTCCGTGATTGAAGCACGTACCGTACGTCTGAATTGCCGATAACCCGCCTTCCCACATCAACGTGAGTTCATAGCCTCGCACTCTTTTAAATGTTTTTATGAAATGTTTTATAAACCCGCGAGGGAGATAACATGTTAGTTTTTATAAAATAGGACACCATTTGTCCCGATTGTTTGTTTATTGATTTGGACCAGAATGATTGTATGACCCGATTGTATGACCCGATAAATGATTAAATGACCCGATAGATGAAATCAACTGGATTATTAAAGTTAGGTTATGTCACTGAAAGTCCCATTAGCATGAATTGTGAACTACCGGGATTTGGTAGACGCTTATGCATATAATAGTACGATTTGGGGACGATCACCCCAGTTCGCGCCTTGACGGTTGATCCCCGTCGTGCCACATTGATTGGTAAGCGAATTTATGTATGAGAAGATCTCCATAACGTGACCTTTGTGACGACACGCTAATTTAGATGGGCAAATTGAGTTTCGGGCTAGCTACCCGTTGTTTGGTTTAGTAAGGTAACAATGTCATGCGGCTTATAATAATCCGATTAACGAAATACTGCTATACGCTCCGAATTCCGATGTATTGCCTGACTAGCAATACGGGGTCATACTATTGATATTATGTTCGTGTTTTGGTTTTATATAACCATATTCATATAATAGTTTTTATTTAATCTATACAACGTTATAAAACGTATTGTATGATATTTTTACGACATTGGTTCGTATAATGATTTTTAAGGCGAAAGACTATATTATGATTTTGACAAGGATTTGAATAAAATGATTTTGGCTATTTTATGGCCTACTACATGGATTTATACAAAATGATTTTCGGTAATAATTTTATACCAAAGTTATATTGCTGGAATTTATTAAACTCTATGAATTCACTCGGCGTTATCGCTGACCCTTTTCTTTTAACATGTTTTATCTCAGGTACTTGAAGGTAATTCTTGGGAGGACAACAAGAATTCATGGCCCGCACTTAAATTATAATTTCCATTCAAATGCTTTGTAAAACCTGTATGAAATATAATGACTTGGACCTATGTAAATTTGATATTTATGAATGGAAATGCTCTATTATTAAACGACGCGATTTTTATGCGTTGTCTATGATGTCAGTAATGTGCTATCCCGTAACACCAACGAGTCTTCCGCTGTATTGAGTTGTATAAATTTGGGGGTGTTACAACTAATACTTATAGTTTCCTGTTTGGGTGTGTGAAAATTACTTTGATGCCAAATAAACCCAAGGAAGTAGTTAATAAACCTACTGGTACCTTACTAACTCTTTCGTAGTTTAAATACGAGCTGGAGGTGGGAGATGATGTTTTTGTGCGAATAGGGAAGGAGCTTTCTGAAGATAGTGAAGTTCCTAAAGCGATGGTCCCTTTACTTGAGGAATTTTCTGATGTTTTCCCTGATGAATTACCTGATGGATTGCCACCATTGCGTGACATACATCGTCATATTGATCTAGAGCCTAGGCCACAATTGCCTAACAGGCCACATTACAGGATGAGGCCGGGATAACATGAGGAGTTACGTAGGCAGGTTGAGGAGTTGGTTTCCAAGGGTCATGTTCGTGAGAGTATGAGCCCGTGTGTTGTTCATGTGCTATTGACTCCAAAGAGGGTGGTACATGGCGTATGTGTGTTGATAGTCGAGCCATCAACAAGATTACTGTGAGTTATAGGTTTCCTATTCCTCTCCTTGATGATTTGCTTGACCAGATTAGTGGTACTACTATTTTTACAAAACTGGATTTGAAGAGTGGGTATTACCAGATTCGTCTTAGACCTGGTGATGAGTGGAAGACCGCTTTCAAGACCCGTGAAGGGTTGTATGAGTGGTTGGCCATGCCTTTTGGTTTATCAAATGCACCAAGTACATTTATGTGTGTGATGAATCAGTTGCTCAGGCCTTTTATTGTCAAGTTTGTGGTTGTTTATTTTGATTACATTCTTATTTATAGTTCTTCTCATAATGAGCATGTCACTCATGTGAGGCAGGTCTTGAGCTTGCTTCGGAAGGACAGTTTTTATGCAACCATGAAGAAGTGTGTGTTCATGACCCCTAAAGTTTTGTTTTTATGGTATGTTATTTCTGGTGATGGCATACAGGTGGATGAGTCTAAGGTAGCAGTTGTTCAGGAGTGGCCAACTCCAACTACCATTACTAAAGTTCAGAGTTTCCATGGTCTTGATTCTTTCTATAAGCGGTGTATCCATAATTTTAGTTCCATTATGGACCCTTCGACAGACTTTATGAAGGGAAAGTCATTTGTGTGGACGTAGGAAGTAGAGCTGGCTTTTCAAGTTATCAAGGAAAATCTTACTACAACGCCAATCCTAGTATTGCCTGATTTTTCTAAAGTTTTTGATCTGCATACTGATGCTTCTAAGGTTGCAATTGGTGGAGTTCTTAGTCAAGGGGGCGGCATGTTGCCTATTATAGTGAGAAGTTGAGAAGGCCGAAGTCCGGGTATTCTCCTTATGACTTGGAGTTTTATGCAGTGGTCCAAGCTGTAAAGCATTGGCACCATTATTTGTTTCATAAGTAGTTTGTTTTATTCACTGATCATGATTCCTTAAGGAATATCCGTACTCAATATAAGGTTTCACATAAGCATGGGTGTTGGTTAGTTTTTCTTGAGAAATTTACTTTTGTTGTGAAACACAAAATTGGTGCTTCCAATCGTGCAGCTAATGCCTTAAGCAGGAGGAGTAGTTTACTTGTGACTATGTAGGTTGATGTTCTAGGACTTGATGTCATTCGTGACATGGTGACTTGATGTCATTTGCAGTATTTGCAATCCGGAGAGAAACCAAATTTTGTTATGCATGATGGGTTCCTATTCAAAGGGAATCAACTATGTATTCCTGATTCAAGTCTTCGCTTGCAAATTATTAAGGAGTTGCATGGCGAAGGACATGTTGGTCGTGATCGCACTTTACAGTTGGTTCAAGCTTCTTATTATTGGCCTACTATGAGGAAGGAAGTGGATCATTACGTTAAGATGTGTCGTGTTTGTCAAGTTTCCAAGGGCACGACTACTAATGCAGGACTTTATATGCCTTTGTGTGTTCCTTTGCAGCCTTGGGTTGATATTAGCATGGATTTTGTGTTGGGGCTACCTCGTACTCAAAGGGGTAATGATTCAATATTTGTTGTTGTTGATCGTTTTTCTAAGATGGTTCATTGTGTTCCTTGCAAGAAGACAACAGATGCAGTTAATGTAGCCCAGCTTTTCTTTCGGGATGTATACCGGTTACATGGTTTACCTTCCTCCATTGTTTCTGATTGGGACACCAGGTTTTTTAGTCATTTTTGGCGTATCTTGTGGAAGATGGTAAATACTCAACTCAATTTTAGTAGTGCTTATCATCCTCAAACTGATGGGTAAACTGAAGTTGTTAACAGGTCCCTTGGAAATCTTTTAAGGTGTTTGGTGGGTGATAATGTGAAGGCATGGGATCAGAAACTGTGTCAAGCAGAGTTTGCTCATAATCATATTTTTAATCGGAGCACCGGATTTAGTCCATTCCAAGTGGTATATTTTGCACAGCCACGTGGTCCTCTTGATCTTATGACTCATTGGTTTCTAGGTCTGTTCCGAAGAAAGTGCAGGATTTTGTTGAGGGGTTGCATAATCTTCATAAATTTGTTCATGACAACTTGGTTCGCACTAATTCGAAGTACAAGCAAGACGCAGATCAAAAGAGGAGACATGTTGACTTTTAAAGTAGGAGACTTTGTGTGGGTTGTTTTGACTAAGGAGCATTTTCTAGTTGGTGAATATAAGAAGTTGTTTGCTAAGAAGATTGGTCCAATGGGAATTGTGGATAGGATGAACTCAAATGCTTACCGTTTGAAGTTGCCAAGCCATATTCGTTGTTCTGATGTTTTTAATGTGAAGCACTTGTTGCCTTACCATGGTGATTCTTCAGATGATGATACAGCTAGGAATTCGATGACGATTTTTTCCTATCCATGAGGGAATTATGGAGGCCCAAGTATTGAAGAACAGGCTGACTTGTTTCTGGAGGCCCGAGATCGCGTGACGAAGAGGGGTTTGGTAAAACGGGCATAACTTTTGCATCCTAAGTTCGTTTTCAGTCGATGACCTGTCAAAACATCGTAAACTGGAGGCGGACGACGCTATAACCGCCTTTTAGCTGGTTACGGATTTTTCAGGGCCCGAAAAGCCTTTTTACTATCAGTTTTTTACATATTTATGTTTTTTTCACTTTCAGTTGGACTTTGTCTTTGTGCAACGGTGCAGCCCGTTAGATTTTTAGGGTTTTTCTTTATTTGCAGTCATTATTTAATGAATCTATTGTAACCCTAACAAGACAGTTATCAGTTTAATAAAAGTTAAACCACTGGCCATTGTGTTGCCGTATTTTACCCTAATTTTCGAGTATTCTTCATAATCAACGAATATTAACAGAATTGTTTATGGCATTCTTTTTAATCAACAGATCCTATTACTTATCTGTGCTACTTTGTTTTTTAGTCTACATCAGAGAACGAATTGAAGAAGAAGAACAGGTTTTTGATTAAAAAAAGGTGGAATAATGATATAACCTAATAACCAAACCATATACCGTACTTATCTTATTCACACTTTAAGCCCAATGTTTACTATTTGTGGCCCATTAAAGGTAAAAGTAAATTGTATTTAACTCTTAATAACATTTACATATTTTTAATAATTATATAAATATTCTTAAGGCTTTAAAAATCATATGTATATACATTTTTTCAAACTATATAACTATTTTAATGCTTTATAAATTTAATTTTATGTTGGATGTTTGATGTATATTTATGTTATCAATTAATATATTTATAATTTTATAAATTACAAAAACGTATCTAGCCGTACTCGTTTCTTAAATTTTGGGGTATTAGCGTTTCTAAGTACCCATCCCGGTTTCCGTATCCGTCCCCGTGCAACATAGATCTCTATTTGAAGAGACATGTACTTATGTTAGTTTTCATTATTTTAGGTAACCAAATATGTCTTGGGGGAAGAGGGTTTATTTCTTTTTAGCACATTTAGAAACCTCTTGAAAGCGCAACTCAACCAAATTGACTGAAATTGGCATAAATTTTAATACCATGTAATTGAATCTGGTATAGCAACCTATTTCACATTAACCTGTGTTTGGATCTTGATGTCAAACCTACCTATGTGGCATGGATGTAGAGATATGAGACCTATTTCTATTTTGAGTATCTGTCGTGTTTAATGTCAGGATACCATGTAGACTCTGTTGGAATAAAAACAGATATAAGGGCAAAGAGCATATAAACTATCATGTTTTAAGCAATCTTTTACTCTTGCTCTAACAGGGAACCCTTCTTTGGCACACTATGTCAAAATAATTTTTGGTTTTTATTTATACTTCTTAAGTCCAGCACAGTAAATTATTGTGTTTTAAACATTGGCTACTTAGCTATGTGAATAAGTAGCGTTTCATATTGCCAAGCTTTTAGAATTCACAAAACCTAAAGAAGCTTTATACCATTTTTTGATCTTGAAAAACAAAAGACATGGATTTTTGGTTGGTGCATAGGAGGGACGCGCCTGCCGAGATTGGAAAACGCTTATGAAAAAATGGCATCGTTTAAAAGACTGCCTTGTAAGTTGCAACACTGATTCGAAGCAGTAATTAAGTTAAAAATTTACATATTTAGTAATTCTCGCTCATATGTGTTATGTGATCCAAGTTTTCATATATTATCATCCATTTCGGTTGGGTTAATTAGTAAATGCTTTTTATGAGTCGCATAGGTTGGGAAAAATATCATAATCTCTCATTTATTGTTGTTCATATCTTTAGGTTCACGTTGATGCCAAGTACAAGAGACCCCGACCAAGTTGCCAAGGAACATTGTACACTACTTTCTCTCTTTTACTATTTCCATGTGTAAGGCATACATGAGTATAGAAATATTAAAGCTTTCATTCTAGCAGTGGCGTTTCTTAAATAAGTGAGTATGTTAACATGTATGCCGATTTTCTAGAGATATGGACATACGAAAGATTAAAGCAACCAAATAGACATTCCTACTGATGAGTAAACATTAATAAACCCTTGGCATGATTTTCAAAAAAATGTATATGTGGAGGTAGTTAAATAGGGCGCGAGGAAGTATCAATGGTGATCTCAGCAAATTTAGAAATAGCAATTTGTACCCATTTATTTAAGAATGGGTTGTTTGGGGTTGTATTTTTACTTAAATGGGTAAATGATTTTAGCTAAAAGGGAAATGAGTGAAATGGGTTGAACAAAATTCCAAGTTTTAAATTTAATGCATATTGTCTCCTAATTATTCATTCAACAATATCCGTTTGAATTAGACCATGATGAATGGGATTGGTTTGCTGTGGAAATTATTAATTCAGATCTTTGTTATAAATTTTATCCAAACTCGATATTCAGAAAGTATCAGTCAACTTTGCCTTAAATTTTCATAAAATGCTATGGTTTCTTGACAATGTTTGTTGTTTTTAAGATATATTGTACTTCACAGACGAACTGCAGCCTGATCCGTTTGGATTTGACCATGTTGGTTGCAGTGCATTCAACATGATTCATTTTGAAGCTAATGTGTATTATGAAGCAACCAACATTTTTCTAACGGAAGAGTACTTATAGTAGTACATGGTATTAACCCTTCATGGGCTTACAAATGGGCTTTAAGCCTGGCTTAAGGCCCAATTCGCTTACAAAAGGCCCAAATGACTACGTCTAGTAAAAGCGTAAACTACGTGGAGTGACCGATCCACTTTCTTGAAAATCACTAAAATCGCATCAATTACATCAGAAAGATACATTCAGAGGATGTAAAGGATTCTCCCACTGTATTCCACAGAGCTTGTCAACCGTTTGATCATTTACTTCTTCACCCTTTTCAGATCAGAGTAAAACATGTTACATAAGGACAGTATAGCCATGTAAAGTAACATTTATTTGCCTTGAATTTATCTAAAGCTGTCGTGAGAATATCAGTTCGCTATACATAACACATATATATGAGGGGTTTAAATAAGTGTTAGACTGGATCTTGGAGAGGAGTCTTAAAAAGGGGATGAGCAATTGAATTTGAGTGACAAAAGTTATAATGAAGACTCCAAAGACTCTACAGAATGTTATTAAGAAGTAGTTAGACCGTGTGGACATGGAAGAAGTTTACTGCTATGACATAAGATGTATTGCAGAAGATGATTAAGCACAAAGTTGAAGGTCGTCTACACTAGTGATATGAGTGTTGACTTTTCGTGTTTCATTCACACTCAAATTCAGGGATAGAGCATGTTTGTAAGAATCCTCTCTATATGTTTTGTTTTATTTAGAAACTTGATGTTAGCGGTAAATATCAAGTTTAAGGGAGGGTTGTTGGGAATAAAATTGACCAAGTCCCTAGCCGCTGACAAAGAGGATTCTAGACGCTGACAAAGATTATGTAGCCGCTGACAAGAAACATTCTAGCCGCTGACAAGCATCGTGGAATTGCATGTTTAGAAGGAAGATATAGTCAAAACACAAAGACAAGGACTAAATCTATTAATAAAGAATTCTTCAAGCTGGTGGACAGAATATGAAGATAAAAATTCAGAATATAGTCTTAATGTTTAAAAAGATTTAGTCAATAAGTTATTTTCTATGTTTATGTTGTATATCTTCCTAAACTAGTTGATTCTAACTTTTTGTACAAGGCTCCTTAGTGTATAAAAGGAGGTCTTAGGGTTAGACATAAGATATACTTTTCACATACTTTTCATACACTTTCTGTTTACTTTTGATATATCAATTGATTGAATGTTTGATCATCACCTTGTTATTTTGTTCTTTCTTCTAAGTATTAGTTTCCACATAATATTTATATTGTCGAATACATAAAGTTTCTCTAAGTATTATTCTTGATCTAATCTCGATAATACAAAGAAAATCGATCTAAGTTTTGGATCAACAGTTTCTTGACAATGTTTGTTGTTTTTAGGATATATTGTACTTCAAGGATGAACTGCAATCGTGACCCGTTTGGATTAGACCATGTTGGTGTAGTCCATCCAACATGATTCATTTCGGAGCTAATGTGTATTATGAATCAACCAACATTTTTTCTAACGGAAGAGTACTTATAGTGTTAGTTTGTAGGATACAAACTTGCTGATGAAATAATAAAAGAACAGAAGTAATATTGTTTGTAATCTGCTTTCTTTCTGTATTGATATGAATTGAATTATTCGATTACAATTGCAGAATTCTAACCTATTTATAATATGCTAATCGGTGCCTTCATGTCTGTTAAACAAAAAGACATGTCGATTGCTAAAAAGTAAAAGGTACGACATATTCTAAAAGTTATAACCCTAACTAATAACTGTCATATTTTCATGGGTTGGGTTTGTTGGCCTGCGGACAAACCAGAAAATACACAGCCTTTATATTCCAGCGTTGTCTCTCCTTCCTTCCTGATATGTGGAGTTGCAGCCTAATGAGATTAATTAGATTAATTCCCAACATCCCCCCTTAGTCTAATTAGTCTTTCCTTTCTTTCAATCGGTTTCTTCTATACATGTAGCCATCAGTAATTTGGTTCTAAATCTTCTTCCACCAGATTTGATATTTCTTGTCTACGGTTTGGTTTTGGGCAGTCTCTTGCATAGTGACTAAACTCATGACAGTTATAACATTCCACTTCTTAAATTTCTCTTCTATGGTAGTTTTGATCTCCAGAATTTCTTTTCCTCGTTTCATAGTTATCTTCATTCTTACTATCTCTTATGAATCTTCCTCGGTCTCTTCCTTGTGTAGAATTATCATTCCTTCGTCTATCGTTCATGTCGTGTTCATGATTTTTGTAGTTCCCTTGGTGTGTGAGTAGCAACTTATCGCTAGTATCTTCTTGGATTCTTTTTCTGGTATTAATCCTTTCTTCATAGGTCTTAAGTTTTCCAATAATCTCCTCTAGTTTTACGGTCTTAAAATCTACAATCTTTTCAATGGTTGCTACTATTGGGAGAAACTTATCTGGTACTGCATTAAGTACCTTCCTTACTTTCGTTTGTTCATCAAATGTTAATCCACATGTAGCAGCCTTTGTAATAATACCCATCATCTTCCCGACGAATGTATTTATAGATTCATCTTCCTTCATCTCAAGTCTCTCAAATTCTGATTTAAGTTGTTGCGAGTGTGCTTGTTGTACATCTTCTGTCCGAATAAATCTGGACTTTAGAGAATCCCAAATTACTTTCGCCGTTTCACATCCCACAACTTGTATTAGTAAATCTTCTGGTAACCCTTGAAATAGATATGTTGATGCCGAATTATCCTTTTTTTTATATCAATTTCTTTCGATTTGCTCGTTCCTTCTATCAAATCCCATACTCCATTGGCCATCAATATTTTCTTCATTCTTAATGCCCATAGTGTGTAGTTTGTGTTGTTCAAAACTGGACATTGATATGTCTGTGTGGTATAAACAACCTTTTCGTTTTTGTCACTCGTCATATCTATCAATTTGGTTGTCTTCTAAAACCAATATAATCCTAATCGCAATCAAACTAAAACTTCTCTGTCTAATAGTAATATGGAAGTATAAAACCTGGGTATCCTTTTTGTTTGCTTTCCTTTCTCTAACCCCAAATTAAAAAACGCTTCTGTCTTCCTTTTCCTTCTTCTTTTTTCTGTTTTTTCTAGCGTTCTTCCTCTTTCTTTCTTCTTTCAAATATTTCTTGCGTTTTTTTTTTCTGAATCTATCTCCTTTTTTTTAATTGATTCCCTGAATCAATTGGTTTTCTCCCTTTTTTGAAAGATTCCCTGAATCGTTTCATATCTTTTCTGAATCTATCTCTCTTCGATATGTAGTTTTCTTTTAATTGATTCCTTGAATCAATTGTTCTTTCTCCTTTCTGGAACCCTGAATCGCTGCTCTCCCTCTTTTTTTTGGAACGATTCCCTGAATCGTTGGTTTCCGTTCTTGAAACGATTCCCTGAATCGTTGGTGTCTTTATTCTTGGAACGATTCCCTGAATCGTTTGCCCTTGGATCGTTGTAGCTCTGATGCCAATTGTTAGTTTGTAGGATACAAACTTGTTGATGAAAAAATAAAAGAACAGAAGTAATATTGTTTGTAATCTGCTTTCTTTCTGTATTGATATGAATTGAATTATTCGATTACAATTGCAGAATTCTAACCTATTTATAATATGCTAATCGGTGCCTTCATCTCTGTTAAACAAAAAGACATGTCGATTGCTAAAAAGTAAAAGGTAAGACCTATTCTAAAAGTTACAACCCTAACTAATAACTGTCATATTTTCATGGGTTGGGTTTGTTGGCCTGCGGCCCAAACCAGAAAATACACAGCCTTTATATGTCAGCGTTGTCTCTCCTTCCTTCCTCATATGTGATATGTGGAGTTGCAGCCTAATGAGATTAATTAGATTAATTCCCAACATATAGTAGTACATGGTATTAACCCTTCATGGGCTTATAAATGGGCTTTAAGCGTGGCCTAAGGACCAATTAGCTTACAAAAGGCCCAAATGACTACGTCTAGTAAAACCGTAAACTACGTGGAGTGGAGTGACCGATCCTCTTTCTTGAAATTCACTAAAATCACATCATTTACATCAGTTCGGAGGACGTAAAGGATTCTCCCACTGTATTCCACAGAGCTTGTCAATCGTTTGATCATTTACTTCTTCACCATTTTCAGATCAGAGTAAAACGTGTTACATAAGGACAGTATAGCCATGTAAAGTAACATTTATTTGCCTTGAATTTATCTAAAGCTGCCGTGAGAATATCAGCTCCCTATACATAACACCTATATATGAGGGGTTTTATGGTAGTCGACCAGAAGCTCTTGGAATGTTGACTGGAAACGATATTCCGTTACTCACTTTTGTCACATACATGGAAACTCTCGTGGATCTTTGTTGACATGGAGAATAAGGTTAATTGTAACAGTTGAAGCTGCATGAGCTATTGCTTTCAACCAAAATCATACATAGACATATTAAATCGTCTTATATCCTATTGTGAGATATATATACCGTGAAACTAGGGAATTTTGGTATTTCACGTTCCGTTTTGAGGATAAGTTGCAGGTCTCAACAGCCGTTCCGCTGTTGCTTTTGTACGGCCATAGGGCGTGTCTAAGGTTGGTCTTTCAAGAATCATGCTTAAGTGTAACTGTTATCAATTATTATCCCTTTTTTTTCATTATAATGAAATTTATCCAGGTAAAACTCTTCAAGAGAAACATATATATGCAGTTAAAGTATAATCAGAGCTAAATACGTTGCATGCAACATTTCATGAATTAATAAGAGTTGAAAGTAAATGAATGCACATTAAGATAGTGATGACCATTTAGTACTGTTTTGACTAAACATCCGTTTTCAGTATGCCATTATTATTGTCATTCATATTTGTAACTCTGGAAACCATACTAAATTTGATATAGAGGCTTATAAATAGTATTCCCACTTGTAAAGATTCAGAAATTACTCCTTTATTTTATCACCCAGTTTCGCCTTCATGATACGTCGTTGTATGTCAGACGGCAATGATGAAAGAAATCAGCATGATATGGTTTTTCTGAGATTTACGGCTCATTGTGATTAGCGTGTTCATGGATCGATTCATATGCCTTCAGATGGTTTCTTCTAACAAGTAAGTTTTATATAGGTGTTTCCTGATCTAATCTCATTCACATTAAAATATTAAATCTCAGTACGTTGGAATGATCATGTATTCATGTGGCATAAAAACATGTGTTATTAGAAGCTTGTTTGTTTTGTTCTTAAAATTAATAAGTCACTTTCTAGTTTAAGCCACAATGAGGAGGGTCTCTACATTAAGTCCATGACTTAATTAATAATTTTACATATTTACCCTTCCACTTCTTCTCTTATAAACTAACATAACTTCTTTTAAAGGTATAAAGGTAATTTTCTTTTATTCAGACACTTTATTCAGCACTCAAAACAAACAGTCATATATTCATTTATAAACAGACATTATATATTTAGACAGACACTTTTATTTAACAGGACTTAATTAAAAAATTAAACAAACAAGACTATCTTACTTAGCATACCACTCGTATGTAATCATTTGTATTAAACAAGATGAATCTTTGTTAGTGTTTTAGTACTTACACTACTACAAAAACAGGCCAATTTAACGAAAAGTTTGCAACGGCAAGATTTAGATGCAAATTTACAACCGTATTGCAATGAATCATCAACCGAAAAGCAACGTCAAATAAATGGTTGCAAACCGGTTTCCAAACCCAAAACTCTTTTATTTTTCATTTATTTTTAATTTTTCAGTTTAAAATCCGTTGCAAAATTAGAAAAATTTACAATGAAAAAGCAAACTGTTGCAAATTTTCATAACTTGCAACGGAGTTGCAACCGAAAACAAAATTTAAATACGAAGGAAAATGATCATTTGTTTTCCGTTGCAATTCGGTTACAAAATTTCAAAATATGCAACGAAATCGTAATGGAAGACAAAAAATAAATCTAAGATAAACTATCATTTATTTTGTGTTGCAATTCCATTGCAAAAATCTACTTCCAAACCGAACCGCACCGCGTAATCTGAAACTGAAAAAATTTAAAACTGAAACCGAATAACCCCGCTTATCATGGTTTGAATTTTTTTTTACGATTCCACGATTTATCGAATCGAACCGTTTATAATATATATAAATGGTTTAGCAAAATATTTAATAATTATAAAATATTGATTTTATTATTGCACTAATTTGATTTTATAAAGACTCTTCTGCTCACAATGGAAATATTTACTAAACATGTATGTGTGAAATTGATTAACGTGATGTTAACATCTAAAAGTAGAATAATGTGTATGTTAATATGATACATATGTTTATTAAATGAACAACTTTAATATGAATTGATCTATATAACGTTATTTAATTTAACCATAATGATATTTATGTTTTAATTCCTTAACCTTATTAAGTTGAACGGCCCGTGAACATCTATAATAGCAACCAAAGACATAATTTAAACATAAATGAAATTATCATTTTGTTTAGTTTCAATTCAATTTTAAAAACTTGGGTCGAATTTCATCATAAGATTACAATAAGGAATTTATCTGTTAGTGTGATGCGATGGGTTAAAACACTAAAGGAATCATGTGTGTAGAGCATCTAACTGTTGTAGTGTACCCACTAGCGAAAACAGACACATTACAAATATCAGCACATATTGAGAGGTCAGTGATCACTATTCCAAGTTATGGTCATTTGAGGCAGTAATCAATACAGTTAAAACATCATCGACCTACAACGGGTAAAACCATGCTAGTCATTCAAAGACTTCACGAAAAGGTTCAATAATTAAACAATGAAGATCATGAGTCTTAGTGACCAACAAGTGATCGAAGCATTCATCTTTAGCATCGTCAAAAGAGATTAGATCTAAGGATGGTATAGATGCAATGCTAGAAAATGTTCATTGGTTTATTCAAAGTTATCCAGTTATCTTGAAAAAGTGTGATTTAGCTCAAGTCGTTTGTGTCAGGATATGCCATCGTTTAGCCATCAGGGATGAGTGAACCTATCTGGGGCACACACTCAATCACGAAGAACACACTTTTATTAAGGTCGGCCCATAAACCTAAGGGAGCCCTTATGAAGGTCGTCCCCTATAGTGGTTCTATAAAGGGTTCTGTGTTAACATTAATTAAAAGGAGGTGGCTAATTTTTGTTTATAAAAATGGAGTCAAATATCTACAGGTTTCATCTTCTTTTCTTTTTATTTTCAATAATCACTTTAATCCCTATTTATAAAATAAGGATAAATGAAAAAAGTCTGAACGGATAAACAATAATTCAAGCTCGAACTCGGATAGGAGGGCTAAGCTCTTAATGCTTTGCAACAGAAGATAATAACAATTAGGTTTGATTGACGCCACATATCCCTTGCATTGATTTTTTTTGTTAATCCATTTGAGAACGCTTGAAAAGATCAACGATTATCGTAGTAAGGCTAATGCTCACATATACGAAACAAGTGTATGCGTATATTGTGTGTATGATGATGATGAGGACACTCGTTCTTACATACGGTTTCCATAAGACCTGTTAGAATTTTGAATACTAGTAAAACCATTAACTACGAGTATGCAGCAGAATGCATTTAGTATGACATACATGATTAATCACATAAGAAAAACAATTTAAAATCAACCTTTAATTAATTGAATAAATCAATTAATGCATTTTTATCTTGATCTTGAACTTTAACTGTTAAATTACCGTCTATATCGTTTGCTCACACGACACGTCAAATGAACACACTACGATGCTAATGGTAACTTCACTTCTCAAACAACTAGTGTATAATCTTGTAACTAGAAACCCTAGATCCAAAATCCTAAGTGAGATTACGGAATTATAACAATGGTCAAATAATGAATCCTGAATCCTCTAATATCGTTGCTAAAACTTGGCTTGCAAGTTAACCACCCCTTATTTCTTTTTATTAAATTTTCTTTAATGTCTTTGAAGTTTAACACTTAATAAATATATCCTTATATATTAGTAGTTGTCCTTAACTTAACTTTTTGGGCGACGATGGGAAACCATTAAAGAGAGTTTTCCTCAGTGTGTTAATTATGTCGGTGTTGCTACTTTATCAAATGATATTTTTGTTAACATGACTGATGGTGTGAATTTAACTAATAATGAGGCTATTATGTATGTGAATCCCCTCTAATGGGGACTGTGTTAAGAAACAATTTATTTTCGTGCCTTAGTAGCCCGGCCGGTAATGTGGCTGATATTTATATATCATTAACTTCGGCTCTTGATGTTAATGAATAATTTAGTAACTCGGTTTATCGTTTTTTCTAAGTCAAAAGGCATATCTTTTTTTTGAAGAAAAAGCTCCAAGCAGGAGAAAATAAACAAACAAAGTTTGTAAAAAAAAACAAGAAAAAGAAAGGAGGAAGATAATAGAAACTACTTATTATTGTTACAAAAACTATCAAAAGGCTTAGAAGTCAAACAAGTCCAATTCGCCTTCTTTTTAGCAGAAACCCAATGAGAGAATACTTTGATAAGCATGGTCTTATTATAATAACTCTAAAGACTTATTCTTTTGCAAGTACAACTCCGATGAGGGGTTAGTTGTGATGATTATAAAAGGGGTTGGGTGTAATGCTTAAATGGTCCATGGTTAATTTGTAATACGTTATTGATTCTGAAAATGTGCTTTTCGAATGCGAATTTATCAAATTTGGAAATACACGCGCTTTAAAATTCGCTTATTTTCTTTTTAGAGAGCTTACACGCATTTTACTTCACATGCATAATTATGATCCACGAAGAACTTTCACACGCGTTTCAAAATTTCCTTTTCGAGAGTCAAAACGCGTTTAATTTACACACGATAAATACAACTTCGGTATTTTAAAAGTGAAAACATATATTCTTATATTTTTTTATGTATAAATAGTGTATAAATAGTATTTTTTTCTAATATGACAAAAGGTTTTTGGAAATAGATAAAATGTTTTTTTTTAAGTTACACATCACATAATATCAAAAGTGTATATTTTTTGAACAAAAAACATACATTGTTTCTGATCAATATCTTAAGCAAATACTTTAAAAGGTAATTTTGGTGAACACCCGTGAGAGTATGAGTGACAAAGCCAAGATCAAAGATGACAGGGGCAAAAAAAAATATTAAACCTTAAGATAGTAGAGATCAATTTTTTATAAGTATATTAACTATATAAGAGTAGAAAGACATTGCCATGCACCGGGTGCACTTAAGATATATTTAGGATAAATAGATGTTTTTTTTAAATTAACACTAAACCGAAAAAATATATAAGTGTCACAGGCACGCTTGACACTTCTTAGCTCCGTCGTGCAAACTATCGTATGAGAACATTTCAATATCGCCAACTTCATTCATGTATTGAGCTTCACTATACTCATGCTTTTTTTGTAACCATTTCTAATCTTCTAATTGCGACATCTTTCCGTCGCAAGTGTAAGATAATATTGCAAGTTTGCAACTATATATAATGTAACCGCATATCCGTTACTTGAAATTGCCCCAAATTCCCGTTTATGGCCAACTGTCTATCATCTTCAACATGTTATTTCTTGGCATGAAGAAGGAATCATTATGTGAATAGTTAAAAAATTCAAAGATTCACATGCCAAAAAAACTGTGCAACATACTTAAGTTAAGTTGCATGGTCATATTCAGTTTCTACCATGGTTCTAAATAACGCTATAACGCTTGAAGCGTGACTTCTACATTACAAAACAAACTAAACTGTGCAAGCTTACTCGAATTATATGTCACATAGTTGTAGTTGTATATAGTTTAAAAATATCCAAACACAACACTATACATTATTAGCAGAGTTGAGGAAAGAAACATGCAATAGCCTAGCATCTTGATTGAATGACTTGTATCTACGTTGTGCATTGCGGCAAAGGCAATCCCGATAATCGTAAATAACTCAAAACATGTAAGATGGATATCATTTATTTGTTTTGACATCATCATCTCAATCGACCTGTGTGCTTACAAAAAATAGACATCAAGAAGAACGAGTAAGAGATCAAGAAAGAGAGTACTTGCCTCATACATTCCATTTTTCCAAATAACAAAAAATAAAAGAAATATAAAATGTACATACTTCATATCAAGTGGAGGAGAAGCGGACACAATAGGAGAAGCGAACAATGATGGTGGAGGAGAAGGAGACAATGATGATGGAGGAGAAGGCGACACTGATGGTAGAGGAAAAGATGGACGCGGTAATGGAGTGCTAGTTGATATCTGCAGCACAGTTTCCGAGTCATTAAGCTCTAATCTAGCGCTCATTTTCCTTCTAACTATAGCAAAAAATCCAAGATGGTTGATTTAAATATTATCTAAATACTATTTATATATACAAAAATTTTATAGGAATACGCGTTTTCTGTAAACTAAACGCGTTTTTGCTCTCAAAAAGGAAATTCTAAAACGCGTATGTAAGTACGTCGTGTATCATATGCGTGTAATGTAAAACACGTTTAAGCTCTCTAAAGTGAATTTTCAGACGCGTGTGTTTCCTCAATGGATAAATTTGCATCTGAAAAGCACATTTTCAGAATTAATGATGCATCACAAGTTAACCGTGAACCATTTATAACGTTATATCTCAGCAAATTTAGAAATAGTAATTTGTACCCATTTATTTAAGAATGGGCTGTTTGGGGTTGTATTTTTACTTAAATTGGTAAATGATTTTAGCTAAACGGAAAATGAGTGAAATGGGTTGAAAGTTGCCGAGTTTTAAATTTATTGCATATTGTCTCCTAATTATTCATTCAACAAGATCCGTTTGAATTAGACCAGGATGAATGGGATTGGTTTGCTGTGGAAATTATTAATTCAGATCTTTGTTACAAATTATATCCAAACTTGATATTCAGAAAGTATCAGACCATCAGCTTTGGCCTTAAATTTTCATAAAATGCTATGGTTTCTTGACAATGTTTGTTGTTTTTAGGATATATTGTACTTCATAGATGAACTGCAAACCGTGACCCTTAGACCATGCTGGCTGCAGTCCATTCAACATGATTTATTTTGGAGCTAACCAAACATTTTTCTAACGAAAGAGTACTTATAGTAGTACATGGTATTAACACTTCATGGGCTTACAAATGGGCTTTAAGCCCGTCCTAAGGCCCAATTAGCTTACTGAAGGCCCAAATGACTACGTCTAGTAAAACTGTAAACTACGTAGAGTGACCTATTTCTTGAAAATTACTAAAATCGCATCAATTACATCAGAAAGATACCTTCGGAGGATGTAAAGGATTCTCCCACTATATTCCACAGAGCTTGTCAATCATTTGATCATTTACTTCTTCACCCTTTTCAGATCAGAGTAAAACATGTTACATAAGGACAGTATAGCCATGTAAAGTAACATTTATGCTCCTTGAATTTATCTAAAGCTGCTGTGAGAATATCAGCGCCCTATACACCCCACCTCAGCGCCACGTCAGTTTTTTTACCAAACTCACCAAAACTCACCCAAACTCACTACAGGAGGTAATGGCACTCACCAAACTCGCCCAAACTCACTCCACATCACCCCATCTTTTTATTAAATATTTTTTATTCATACATTTTATTAAAACATGGGAACATATAAAATTAAAACATAGTACGAAATTAAAAGACGATACATAGGAAATTTAAAAGCAACATTTAAAAAAAACATAAATATAAAAAAAACTTAATACGATTAGTCAGTTCCCGGATCTGAATCCGAAAGCTGACCAGGGAACTCCCAACACATTGTTTCATCTTCATCTTCTTCCGCCATAATTTGCGCCTCCAGCTCCCTTCTTTCCCTTTCTTCTTCTTCCTGAGTTTGTCTCAACACTTTTTGATCTAGGTATTCTTGATACACCTCATTGTCAGTCATTCTGCCGTCTGAGTCACTTGGAATTGGAAAGGGTAGATCGGGCGACTCATTTCTTCTTCGGTGTTGTTGCGACGAAGAACCGATATGAGTTGTTTGAGATTGGGACGAAGAACCCAAGTTATTCAACCATTTAGTATTTTCTTCAATTCTAGCCTGCAATTTTATCGACTTTCTAAACATAGATCTCCGGAAGGTGAAATCGATATCAGATTGATCTCTAAAATACGTGTCGAGTAACTGACGCTTTTGTGGGGAGAGATCACGGCAGATCCCACATTTCGTGCGCAATTTCGTATTTTCTTCGGACGCAGCATCGAAATCATCACCTAACTTCGTAAGCTCATCGTAACGACGTTGTTGTTGAATTATTTGTCTCTGAATCATAGCCTTAATCTCGACTTCGGTATGTGGGAATGAGCATGCCATTTTTGATTGCGATAAAGATGGAGATGAAGATGAGATGTTTGATTTTTTTTTTGTGAAAAATGAAGAAGATGTTGGGGTATTTATTAGTAAATTTTGGGTAAAAAGTTTTTTTTGTATTTATTTAAAAAAACGGTTATATTAGTGATGGGGCCCGAAGATATGTAACTCACCTGGGTGAGTTTGCTAAGGTTTTTTGTGGGTCGAAAAGTGAGTCGCGCGCGGCTTATAGTAGAGGGGGTGGGGCTGCGCGTGAGAGTGAAGGAACCCACGAGTGGGGTGAAGCCCACTCCCACCAGCCTAAAAGAGAGGGAGAGAGATAAAAAAACTAGAGAGGAAAAGTTAGAGAGAGAAAAGAGAGGATTAGAGAAAGAAAGATTGATTGAGTGAAAATGACAACAACCAACAACTACCCTTCCTAACATGCTAGGAAGGGTATATATAGCCCACCCTACATGTGGGCTTTATGGGTTATACTTACATAAATAGACCACAAGCCCAATCTATATATATATCGTTGGAGTGACCGATCCTTTCTAAATACGTAAAAACGTATTTCTAACAAATAATGATAAGCGTCAGGAGACTGGAATGAGGGTTAATATTCCTGAGTTTAATGGGGACACTTTGAAGCCTGACGAGTTCATTGATTTGCTTGTTGCTGGTGAAGAAGTATTTGAATTCTAAAAAATTCCAGAAAACAAAAGGGTTTCGTTGATTGCTACCAAGCTACGTGGTAGGGCATCCGCATGGTGGCAACAATTGAAGCTGACGAGGGATAGAGTTGGGAAGTCAAAAATCACGAGTTGGTAGAAGAAGGGGGCCAAGTCTGTTGAATATTATAAACCAAATTTTACCAACTATTTGCATGGAATAACATTCAAGAGACAGAAGATCAGCTTGTCTCTCGATACATTGGTGGGTTAAGAGTCCAAATCATGGATTCTGTTAACATGTTTGATCCAGTGACACTTTCTGAAGCATATCAGCGTGCATTAACTTTCAAGAAGCAGTTCCTAGATCGACTGCTAGTATTGGGTTGAAGTGCATTAATTATGGTGAACCTGGTCACCGACAGTCGGAGTGTAAGAAGGCTGGGAATAGACACTTATTTGCTGAACCTGAGGGAGATGATGATGTGGCTTATGATGATTACGAAGAAGCCACTATTTATGATGAGGAACCCGAGTATGAGGAAGGGTATGTGACTGGAGATGTGGGGGTGAATTTGGTGGTAAGGCGCTCTTGCTTAACACCTAAAGCTGATGGTGATGATTGGCTCAAACACAACATCTTTCAGTCAACTTGTACCATTATGGGTAAGGTTTGCACCTTTGTATGTGATTCGGGTAGTTGTGATAATTTGGTCGCTGAAGAAGCAATTCATAAATTAGGGTTGAAAATCGTCCCAAACCTTATAAGTTATAGTGGCTTAAAAAGGGTGGTGAGATAAGAGTTTCCAAGCGTGTCCAAGTTCTATTTTATGTAGGAACAACTTATAAGGATAATCTTTGGTGTGATGTGATACATATGGATGCTTGTCACTTGTTGAGTAGACCTTGGGAGTATGATCGTGATGTAACTCACCATGGGAGAACTAATACTTATAGTTTCTTGTTTGGGGGGGGTGTGAAGATTACTTTAATGCCAAATAAACCCAAGAAAGTAGTTAATAAACCCACTGGTACCTTACTAACTCTTTCGTAGTTTGAAGACGAGCTGGAGGTGGGAGATGATGTTTTTTTGCTAATACAAAGGAGGTTTCTGAAGATAGTGAAGTTACTGAAGCCATTATCCCTTTACTTGAGAAATTATCTGATGTTTTCCCTGATGAATTACCTGATGGTTTGCCACCATTACGTGACATACAACATCATATTGATCTAGAGCATGGGTCACAATTGCCTAACAGGCCACATTCCAGGATGAGCCCGGAAGAACATGAGGAGTTGCGCAGGCAGGTTGAGGAGTTAGTTTCCAAGGGTCATGTTCGTGAGAGTATGAGCCCGTGTGCTGTTCATGCCTTATTGACTCCAAAGAAGGATGGTACATGGCGTATGCGTGTTGATAGTCGATCCATCAATAAGATTACTGTGAGGTACATGTTTCCTATTACTCGCCTTGATGATTTGCTTGACCAGATTAGTGGTGCTACTATTTTTACAAAACTGGAGTTGAAGAGTGGGTATTACCAGATTCGTCTTAAACCTGGTGATGAGTGGAAGACCGCTTTTAGCAATGGATTAATTTAGCCATAACTTGAGCGTCGTAAGTCCGTTTTAAGCCAGTGGCCTGTCAAAAGACCGGAAAAGCGAGAGGAACGACGTGGTAACCAGCTTTGTGCTGGGTAACCAGCTTTATGCTGGTTAAGGAATTTTCGAGGCCCCAAAAGTCGTTTTACTGTCATTTATTTGCATTTTTGTGTTATTTTTAGTTTCTGTTGGACATTGGCTTTGGGTCACAGTCCAGCCTATTGGTGTTTTAAGGTTTTTCTTTGTTTCCTATCTTTATTTATACAATCTGTTTTAACTCGAGCAAGACAGTTTTCAATTTAATAAAAGTTTAACTATTAGTCGTTGTATTGTCGTGTTTTACTCTAATAATCTGTATTTATCATAATCAATGATTGTTAGAATGAATTGTTTCTAGTATTTATTAGAACTAGCAGGGTACCCGCGCGATGCGGCGGCGGGTACCTTGTGACTAAATTTTCTTCGGTGTTATAATTAGTGTTTTTTAATTATAATTTTTGAATCAAATGTTTTCATCTAAAAACATGTTCTATAACGATCTCGGCTTGCATGTCTAAACACGAATTGAATCAGAGATCTTTTACTTTTTTGAGTCTGGTCTGATGATAGGTTATAAAGTCGAGCCATTTCGTCTGGCCTTTTTTTTTATTTAACTCGGTTGAGGCTAAACTCCGTTGAGTTAGTTGAGTTAACCAAGTCCTTACATTTTATATTCCCGGAATATTGATTTTAGCACATTCTCGGCACTCAAAAAATTGACATTATAGTTTGTATTAGTATAAGATAGATGTTTTTTAGTTTTGTACAATGTGCATATGGTATTGTATATTTATGTAATGGGGTTTTTTATTAAGAGTATTAATTACAATTTTAAATTTAATTTTACCATATTGTACATTTAGCTTGTAAAATTATATTTCTTACACAATGTTTTGGTTTGTTCATTAAAATGAGGTACAACATGTAGATGTAGTAGTACCTCTTAATTTTTTTGCATTTAATAAGAAAGAGATAACAATCTTTTTTATAAAGGAGTTAGATATGAGGGGTTTTATGGTAGTCTGACAGAAAGCTCTTGGAACGTTGACTAGAAACGATGTTCCGTTACTCACTTTTGTCACATACATGGAAACTCTCGTGGATCTTTGTTGACATGAGCTATTGCTTTCAACCAAAATCATACATAGACATATTAAATCGTCTTATATCCTATTGTGAGATATATATACCGTGAAACTAGGGATTTTTGGTATTTCACGTTCCGTTTTGAGGATAAGTTGCAGGTCTCAACAGCCGTTCCGCTGTTGCTTTTGTACGGCCATAGGGCGTGTCTAAGGTTGGTCTTTCAAGAATCATGCTTAACTGTAACTGTTATCAATTATTATCCCTTTTTTTCATTTTAATGAAATTTATCCAGGTAAAAACTCTTCAAGAGAAACATATATATGCAGTTAAAGTGTAACCAGAGCTAAATACGTTGCATGCAACATTTCATGAATTAATAAGAGCTGAAAGTAAATGAATGCACATTAAGATAGTGATGACCATTTAGTACTGTTTTGACTAAACATCCGTTTTCAGTATGCCATTATTATGGTCATCCAAATTTGTAACTCTCGAGCCATACTAAATTTGATATAGAGGTTTATAAATAGTACATAGTATTCTCATTTGTAAAGATTGTGAAGTATTACTCCGATCCTTTCTTTTGTCATACAGTTGCGCATTATACGTCTTTGTATTGCAATATGCTATGGATACGACGATGCCTCTACAACAGAGGGAGACACGGAGGTCAGACGGCAACGATGAAACTAATCGACATGGTTTTACTGAGGTTTACGGCTCATTGTGGTTAGCTTGTCCTTCGATTCCTTCTACATTCAGATTGTTTCTTCATACACATAAGTTTTATATAGGCATTTCATGATCTACATCCCATATCACATTAAAATAGTAAATCTTGGTTGCTTTGATATAAGAGTTCTCTAACTACCATAATATTTGGCATATGACGTATGTTATCATTTGAATTAAACAAGATGAATCATTGTTAGGGTTTACTTATTTATGCCATGAGAAATTTCTGTCCATATACTATTCAGCAACAAGTTTGAGAAAGTCACATGCCATAACTTTTAAAATTTTATGATGGGTACAACTCACATGGGAAGCTAGGTGCGGCACGGGCCATATCCAATTTTAGGTCACCAAATGTATTTTTTTTTATAAAATACGTCTTTTCGGGGCACGGGCAACCCCCAATTTCTCTAATAAATTTTTTCGTGAGAAAATTTTAGTGCTCATACTCGCAAAAAAAGAGAAAATTGTAAGTGACGTTAGATTGAAGTTTTGTACGTAAACATGCACGATATTATTATATATGTGAAAAATCTATACTCGTTAGCTAAATCTCGAATCCACAAGTGATTGGGACACTCTATTTTTAAGTTTTGTACGTGCAGCACTATAGGCCTGCATTAGCTAGATCCCGGATCCACAAGCTAAGTGATATGTTATATACTTAAAAAAGAAAATTCGTTATTCTGTTTAAAACTTGTAGTATTATATAATCTTGAACTATTATTACATTAAACAGGATGTTACCATTATTCATTTTGTGGTTTGTAATTTCTCGTATGACTTTTGTTATGTTCATGTAATAATATCATTAGTAACTCTAACCAGTTAAGTTATTTTGCATTATAATTGAAGAAACGTATCATATATTATTTTTATTTAATGAAACACTAATATTACATATTTTAAAAGAAACATTTTGCGAAAATTCAGGACACCCCAATACATAAATCGTACGAAAAATTTATTTGTGATTTATTGCATATTTCTCGTGGTCTTGATAAATCAAAAGATACGCCTCTTTGCATTGTATTCAATTTCGCTTATTTAAAAAAGGTTAGGATAATATAGAGTCACCAAAATTCACAAAACGACCAACTATATTTTATTCGTATTAATGCTTCTATAATACAAGTAAATATTAATATTAGTTTGAATATATGATATTAGTTCCAACATGTGATTCTTATAATGAGGTGAAAGATCAAAAACTCGTTGTCATCCATGGTCGTTTCTAACTTTTCACAAGTTTATTGAAGTTATGTTTTAGATATTTACATAACAATGCAAAACATTCAAACATCATATATATAAGTATATGATATATTGCTTACTCTCAAATACATACATGTTTTTATAACGACAACAATAATAATACTCTCGACCATTCCAACACAAGCTAAAACACCCGATACCCACAAGAGATGTTGATATAGTACAAAGGTGATGGAGAAAATCACAATAATAGAGAGGGATCACGTACAATAACACGTACCTAAAAGCATCCTTGTGCCGCGATAAATTCACGGGTCTGATGTTGTAGCTTTTCTGTGTATGTGTTTGATTATCATTCCAGACAAAACACTATACCTTATTAGTATACTCGAAATAAGCATGTCGTAGCGTATCATCTTGGTTGAGTAACTTGTATCTACTTTGCGCATTGCGGAAAAGGCAACCCCAATAATCGTAAATAACCCAAAGCATGCAACATAGATTTCTAGTACTTGTTTTAACATCATCTTCTTAATTGACCTGTGTGTTTTAAAAATATGAATGAATAATGAATAAGAGACTAACAAAGGAATTATTTCTCACATGTACTCCATATTTTCAAACAACGAAAAATAAAATAAAGATAAAATGCATGTACTTTATATCAAGATGGAGGCGAAACTGATAGTGAAGGCGAAGGTGATGGCAATGGTCGAATGTGAGCTAACATTTCTAACGAAGTTTCAGTGTCATTAAACTCTGGTCTCGGTCCAATTCCTCTTCTACCACAACGAACAATACAAAACCTTTCACTTAGAGATTATCTATATGGTATTCAAAAAAGATAAAGAACAAATTTATATTTACTTTTAGATCTTGAAGGTGATTAGGGATTCCTAGATGCCAACTTGTACGCAAAGAGTGTTTTTGAAGAGTATGCTTTCGCTAATTTAAGCATCGAGAAGTATGGTTATTATAAATTAAGCGGATTCAATGATTAATTATGATGTATATTCTTTTAATATAATAAATTGGAATATATTTTGATTATTTAGAATACGCACTAATGTAGTTAACTCTTGAATATGCATCCGCTTAATTTATCATCTCCGTACTTCTCGTTGCTTAAATTAACCAAAGCATTCTCTCCAAAACACTCTTTCTTGTTAAATACTGAGCGGGAGATATTATAAAAACAAAAGAACATACATACTCGTTAGGATAAATGACTTACGGTGCAGTGAGGCACTTCACGGAGATGATAAATTAAGCGGATGCATATTCAAGAGTTATAATTAATCAAAATATATTCCAATTTATTATATTAAAAGAATATATACCATAATTAATCATTGAATACGCTTAATTTATAATCGACATACTTCTCGATGCTTAAATTAGCTAAAGCATACTCTTCAAAAATACTCTTTGCATACAAGTTGGCATCTAGGAATCCCTAATCACCTTCAAGATCTAAAAGTAAATATAAAATTGTTCTTTTATCTTTTTTGAATACCATATAGATAATCTCTAAGTGAAAGGTTTTGTATTGTTCGTTGTGGTAGAAGGAGAATGGGATCGAGACCAAAGTTTAATGACACTAGAACTTCGTTAGAAATATTAGCTCACATTCCACCATTGCCATCACTTTCGCCTTCACTATGAGTTTCGCCTTCTCTTCATCTTGATATAGAGTACATGCATTCTATCTTTATTTTCTTTTTCGTTGTTTGAAAATATGGAATACATGTGAGAAATAATCCCTTTGTTAGTCTCTTATTCATTATTCATTCATATTTTTAAAACACGCGGGTCGATTATGAAGATGATGTTGGTGGAATTGATAATACGATGAAAGAATTTTTTTTTCTTGTCTTAAATTACAGTGTTGATATCAACATGCAGTTTCAGAAGGTTCAAATAAGTATACCTTATTTTCCTTCTCAAACTCAACCCACATAGTTGTAAAAGTCGTTTTATTGGTACAGTCGAGGATACATAATGCATGATTTCAATATGGATATCATTGAGAAAAATAGCGGGCCTCAGTTGATGAGTCATAAAAAATGTTTCCAGATATAACCCTAGGGTTATATTTGCTTTTATCTACTTACTAGATTCAGGGGAAATAGTATAATTCTTTGGACGTTCCATAAGAAAGGTTTCAGCATACATTGGGTCACCAAATTCAGTAGGTTATAGAATACCGTTCAATTTATTTGCAACACGAAACTATAATAACTGAATCATATTCCGTCATAAGTTCGTCAACAAACTTGAAAAATCGTAATCTACTCAATAAAGCCATTTAGGTATTAGGGTGTGCATGACCTAAACTAGTTTATTATGAACATTAAAATAACATTTGAGAAATGTATGTAAATTCGTTAAAAATCAAATGTCTGAATTGTTACCAGAGTAAGAAGGAGAATGAGCGCTAGATTAAAGCTTGACGACTCAAAAACTTTGTCAAAAATATCACCTTACATTTTTCTATCGCTTCCGCATTCTCTTCCATCATTAGTGTTGTTTCTCCTCCACTTGATATGAAGGTATCTGCAAATTATATTTCTTTTCATTTTTAAGTTATTTGGAAAAATGAAATCTATAAGAAAATTACTCCTGTTATTCGTCTCTTATTTGTTCTCCTTAATGTTTGATATTTTTTACGTAAGCACACACATAGATTGAGATGATGATGTCAAAACAAATACACGATATCTATCTTGCATGTTTTGGTTATTTATGATTGACAGGATTGCCTTTGGCGCAATGCACAACCTAGACACAATTCATTCAACCAAGATACTAAGCTACGACATTCTTCATTCTTCAACTCACCTAATAGTGTGTATTTTTTAGTATTGAATAATTATTAAACACAAATACGTAAAAGTTACGACCCGCGACACATGGATTTATCGCAACACAATGATACTTTTAGATGCATGCTGTTTTATGAATCCTACTCTATTATTGTGATTTTCTCCATCTCATTTCTACGATCTCCACGTCTCTTTCGGATATCATTTGTTTTAGATTGTGTTGGGATTCTCGTATTATTATGGTATTATTATTAATTAGATATTTATGTGTACGTTTGGTGAATAGTTAATGCTATACAGAATTAAGTCATAAAGAAAGTATTATTATTGTTGTTATTATAACAACATAATAAAATTTTAAAAATATGTGAGGATACATAATGCATGATTTCAATATGTGATACACTAAATGGGTATATCACATATTGTTAAAAATTATGGGAAATCAGTAGGAAAATGTTAGCGGAAAATCAGTGGGAATATATCCATAGGAAATATGTGGCAAAAAAACCCACTTGTGAGAAATTAGTGGGAATATATCCATGGGAAATCGGTGGCAAAAAACCCACTTGTGGGAAATCAGTGGGAAAATGTTAGTGGAAAATCAGTAGGAATATATCCGCGAAAAATCTGTGGCAAAAAACCTACTTGTTTTATGTGATAAAATAGTTGATATAAACAAGTGGAAATCTGTGGAAGATAGTCAACGCTCCGTGGGAAAATATTTACCCACGGGGTTTTTAGCAACGGATTAATTCCGTGGGAAATCTGTAGGAAAGGGCCCTTTCTCACGGAATTCCTCTCAAATCTTGTTGTGGGAAAACGTTGTTTATATAGTAGTGTTTTATAACTACAATTATATATATTTCGCAAAACATAATTCAAATAAGCTTACAGAAAGTTAAGAAATATCATAAATAATAACGTATTTTGTGATTTTACACTTCACTATAAGCATCACATGTTATTTATATAAATTGTCGTTTTATGAATTTTGATGGATATATGTTAAACTTACTAAGCGATAAGCGAGCCCTTTTTAAACACAAGAAATGTAATACATCGAAAAGAAGTGTAACCTCTCTTGCAAAAAGTTAGCAACGATCATGGATGACAACTATTTTGTGATCTTTCACTTGACTATAAGCATCACATGTTCAAATTAATGTTAATTTTAATAATAATAATATATTTTACTTGCAGTATAGAAGTATTACTACTAAGATACAACATAGTTGATTTTCTTTTTTATGGTTATAAATTATAGTTGCATAAGCTTGTCTTTTTATCATTCATTTCAATAAAATTCACCGAAGTATAACCTTTTAAAAAAGGTGTGTGATGCAATTGAAAATTTATTCTTCTTATTTATCTTACAAAAAGGTAAAATTAGTTCAACTACAGGCTACTTTTTTTTATATATATATAATTTTTTTATGTTATAAAACTAAAAGTAAAAAATAAAAATTATAAAACTTAACATGTCAAAATTATTAAATTAACAAAAATTACGGAATAAAAATTTACGATTTTTCGTATTTGTGTTTGATAATCATTCAAGACAGAACACTATACACCGCTAGTAGTGTTGAAGAAAGAAGCATGAAGTACCATATCATATTGGTTAAGTGAGTTGTATCAATGTTGTGCATTACGGCAAAGGTAATCTCGATAATGGTGAATAACCCAAAACATGCAAGATGGACACCCTTTATTTGTTTTGACATCATCATCCCCAAGTGTGCTTACAAAAAATATCAAACATCAAAAAGAAACAATAAAAGATCAAGAAAGAGAGTATTTGTCGAATAACAAAATAAATATAAAATGTACTAACACTCATGGTTGAGGAAAAGGCGACATTGATGGTGGAGGCAAAGGTGGAGCTGGTAATGGAGTGCGAGTTGATATTTGCAACGTACTTTCCGAGTCATATATTAAACTCTAATCGGGCGCTCATTCTCCTTCTCACTAAAGCGAAAAATCCAAAATGTTTGATTTAACTGTTATCTATATACTATTTATATATATATATATATATATATATATATATATATATATATATATATATATATATATATATATATATATATATATATATATATATATATATATATATATATATATATATATATATATATATATATATATATATATATATATAATTTACAAGAATAAGTGTTTCGGTTTTAAAATATCGAAGTTGTATTTAACGTGTGTAAATTAAACGTGTTTTTGCTCTTGAAGGAAAATTTAAAACGCGTTTGTAAGTTCGTCGTGGATCATAAGTATGCGTGTAAAGTAAAACGCGTGTAAGCTCTCTAAAAAGAAAATAAGTGAATTTTAAAACCAAATGCTTGACGGGGAACTAACCTTTCTGGGTGACGATGAGAAACCATTAAAATCGAAGAGTTGTCCTGAACGTGTTAATTATGTTGGCGTTGCTGCTGTATCAAATGATAGTTTTATTAACATGGTCGGTGGTGTGAATTTAACTAGTAACGAGCCTATTCTATATATGAATACTTTTAATGGGTAACCAAGTTAGAAAAAAAAACTTATTTCCGTACCTTAACCCCGGCCGGTAATGTGGCTGATGTTTCTATATCATTAATGAATGATTTAGTAACTCTATTTATGTGTTTTTCTAGGGGAAAAGGCAATCTTCTTGTTGAAAATTATGTCAAGAACACTTTGATTAAGTATGGTGATCTTGCTAGAATATTGATGCACTTTGATTAAGTATGGTGGTCTTGCTAGAATATTGATGAACTCTAAAGGCTTATTTTTTCAAGTTTAGCTCTAAGGAGAGCTTCGGTGTAATGTTTATTAATGGTCCATGGTTAATTTGTAATGCGCCATTAAGTCTAAAAATGTGCTTTTTGAATACGAATTTATCAAATGAGGAAACATATGCATCTTAAAATTCACTTATTTTTTAGAGATCTTACACGCGTTTTACTTTACACGCATACTTACGATCCACGACGAACTTACATACGTGTTTTGGAATTTCCTTTTCGAGAGAGAAAACGCGTTTAATTTACACACGTTAAATACAACTTCAGTATTATAAAACTGAAAACATATATTCTTGTAATTTTTTCCTATATATAAATGGTATATTGATAGTCGTTAAATCAAAATTTTGGATTTTTCGATGTAGTAAGAAGGAGAGTGAGCGCTAGATTCAAGTCCATTACCGCCTCCACGTTTGCTTCCACCATCAGTGTCGCCTTCTCCTTCACCATCGGTGCGTGTGCTTCCGCTTGATATGGAGTATGTGCATTTTATTTTATTTTTTCTTTTTCATTATTTGGAAAATTGGAATGTATGAGACAAATACTCTATTTCTTAATCTCTTATTGGTTTTTCTTAATGCTTGATATATTTTATAAGTACACAAGTCGATTGGGATGATTGATGTCAAAACAAATAAAGGATATTTGTCTTTGCATGTTTTGGGTTATTTACAATTATCACGATCGCCTTTTTACGAAATTCACAATGTAGATACAAGTCACTTAACCAAAATGTTACGCTACTACATGCTTCTTTCTTCATAGTCTATAGTTGTGATTTTCTTCATCACCTTTGTACCATATTCACATCCGGATGTTATGATCGAATTTTCGTATTGTTTATGTATTTTTATTAACACTGATTTTCACCCGCCAGTTGTCGCGATCGTTGAAAGAGGAAAGTTTTTATAAACCTATTTCATTCTTTATAGTTTTGCTCTTCCGGAAACACTAAATATGACAAAGGTTTTTGAAAATAGATCAAATGTCTTTGAAGTTCGTATGTCATATCAAACATTAAAAAGACAATCACAAATTAATCAATCATCTAATATCAAAAGTGTACATTTTTTAACAAAAGACATACATTCTTTCTTCAATATCTTAACCAAATACTCTAAAAAGGTAATTTTGGTGACACCCGCGAGAGTATGCTAGGCGCAAACTATCATATGATCATATGAGAACATTTCAAATTGCAACAACATCTTTCCGCCGCATGTGTAAGACAGTATTGCAACTATGCTATAATGTAACCATATACCGTTATCTTCTTGCTTGATTCAGGGGCAAGAGTATAGTTATGTGGAAGCTCCACAAGTTTACGGTCGTCCATTGTTTCCAGTTCCAAGCAAGGTTCTGAATAGTTTCTTTAGTTCGGTTGATAACGGTGACATCAAGAACAATATCATAGTGATTAACGGTAACATAGGATTCAGCATACACCAGGTCACTAAATCCAGTTAGTTGAAGTATACGCTTTAGTTTATTTATCAGCTCAACCCCGATATATGCCAAAGCCCCTAAAAGTAACTTGTTCCAACCAACCTATAACCCATGTTGTGTCCCATTGACTACATTTTGAACCGAACAAATTGAAAATCAAATTAAAATCGCATCAATTACATCAGAACACAGAAGGTACATTCGGAGGACGTAAAGGATTCTCCCAGAATACTCACAAAGCTTGCCAATCGTTTAACTTCACCCTTTTCAGGATCAGAGCAAGACATGTTACATAAGGACAGTATTGCCATCTAGGATGTTACTTGCAGAGCCATAAACACGTAAATGGACTAAACATTCAAATATTGACAAAATTAACTTTTATTCTTACTTACAACACTACTCGTATATGATTAGAATGAGTGAGAATGCATAAGAAGGTGCACCTTGCACAGCTGTAGCAGCATAGCAAATGCTCGTAGGTTTTGTTGCAAAGTTCCATGATGTGATTAGTACATGCTAACTTATTCAGAACCTGAGATATTCTACTTCTTCCTCAGTGTACTTAACTTTATTCGATATGTTAACTCCTCTTTCATAGCCACTCAACAGAACAAGGGAAACCTGGGAATGTTCATTAGAACTTCATATCCTTGTGGATAATCAGAAACAATGCAGACTCCGAATTGCATAAGTTAATCATATCCTTGTGGTCCGCATACCCTAAATGACTCGAAGAAGATTGATGTATAAAAATACCTCAACAACAATTCTGTCTGCAACTCTTGTTGTTGATAGCTGAAAATGGATTCACAGTCAAAATCATACCCAAATGATTATTCAAAAAAGGCCTTGTTCTATGGAAGATCTATCTCGTCTCTCGTACTGCACGGTTCCACTCTGCAAGAACTCTGAATCACTCTCTTGAAGCTCAAGCTTTTCATTATAAATGATCCACTTGCCCCGAAATGACCTGGACCAATATTCAATGGTGGAATGAGGCTCGTCTCACACACAGAGTTATAAGTGTGCTTATTTAATTAAATTAATATCTCACACACACTTGAAACCCGACCTCTGAGTTAAACCATCCAAACAAGCAGGCCTCGGGACCCGAACCACTAGGAGAGACCCGTGAAGGAAACCCCTAAAACTCACGGCTTCGCACGAGGAACCCAAGTGGCCAACTGTTAAGACATTTGGTTTAGTATATATATAGTTAAATAAAGATACACAACTTAGAGACAAGTCTCAGAAGTTAACAGTTGGTTGATTTTAGTTGATACAATTGTCGACTAAGATAAATTAAACATTTACACCCTCTCTTTTGGAGACAGGCCGAGGATTCGATCCTCAATCCTTACAAAAAGGTCGGAGGTCCTATGGAAGCCTCTCTACCGTCGAGTAGGGGGCAAGACTGTCTACATCTCACAAGCTCCATATATACCTCAAGGAAAACAGGACCAGGTACCGTTGAGTTGAGTTGTTAATTAACTCTTAAAAGTGCAAGATCACTTTCACACTGTATGGTATTCTTATTCAACACAATAATGTCTCTTGTAAGTTGTAATGCATCCTTATAGAATATGCTAAAAGTAACTAAATGTGGTGCAGGCGTGCAGCAAGAGAATTTGTATACTGTAAATCAAGATTAGTACACAAATCACAATCGTACCCTTTGGAACATAACATAATCCCAGTCGAAACTCATTACAATGGGTAAGAAGGATGTGATCCATTGAAATTTTAGTTTGTGCAAACTAACCAAACCACGGAAAATAAAATAAAAAACACTTAGAATATCTGTGTTTTACATTCACATTGCACCAATCAGTTTGCAACAAACTCCAAACAACCTTCAAGTATAAAACAATAAAAACGAGAGAATAACAAGAAGTAAATTCCGTGACATTACGGCTGCCAATCTGCTCACTAGAAACTATCGATCGATTATCGGGTTCATATAAGGTGACTAGTTATAAGGAGCTAATTGAATTTGACAATTCGTCGAAGCCCTGGGAAACATAGACAATTCTGCATTTAACCGCTCTATCCCTTCATAAGAGACTAGAGCACTATTGTACCTGACTATTAGCTTCTTTAAATCCACTGCATTTTTCAGTATGAACTTCAAGTATTTTACTGTTTGAGAACAGCCGAACCATATAGTGGTATCAATATATTCCATCGTTACGATTTTCTTAAGTGTAGAAGTTGGAAAATACTTTGGTTTCCTCCACGGACCTTCATGTTCCTTTTGTTTTAACACAAATAAGATGGAGAAAAAAACGACATTATACAGAGATACAAAGAAGTAAGATCGAAAGCATAAAATAGGACTACCTCAAAGCTTCAAAATTAACCCAAGTACCTTTTTAATGCATAAGTGTTCCAGCTGACAAAACCTTTTAAGAACTCGAGAGATTTCCTGCAGATTGAGATAATCACGACCCACTAATACCAGTTTCTTCACATGTGGGAACTCTGGAATATGTTTGTATTTATCTCCATTTCTAGTACTCTTATATTATAAAGTTTTTAGTGTAACAAATTTGATAGTTCAATTAAAAAAGAAAGCAATACACTGAATATTTCAAAAAGTAACTTATTACCATGATAATATCTATAGTCAGGTTTCTGACTTGACTCAACCCTTTTAGCAGCTCAACCCATGGATGAGCTTCCCATACCCAACATGAAACTTTTGCCTTAACAAGAGATGACAAATCCTCCATCACATAAAGCGAGGACATTATGAACTCTTCAATATGAAGGTATTCAAGATTAGGGACGTTTAAAACAACTTTGTGGGTATATTTTGAAGACCAATAATATGTGAATGCAAGTCTCAGTCGCTTTAAAGTAGGTATCTTGAAATAGAAGTCTTCTGTATTAACGGGCATATGTATTTTCAGAGATAAATCTTCAAGTAATGGGCAACCATCAATGAGTTTGAATATATTGTCACAAGATATGGAGTTAGTATTGATGTCAAAAGGTTTCCAGTTATCAGTGATGTCAAGGGTTTTCATATTAGGAAGATATATGGAAGGTGGGCACTCCCATGAAAATCCATTATTGAATGGTTTATTAATCTCTAGACGAACTAACTTCAAACTTAATTTTGAGAGTGTAGTGCAGGTGAACAGGCTCAAAGGAAGCCCAATACTGCTAGTCATGCTAGTCATCTGTATGTCAAGCTCACTAACATTTAGCCTAACTGCTTCACTGATCCACTTTGCGACAGTCGTTGGATTTGGAACATGGGTCTTGAGAAAGTGCAGCCGGAATGTCTTTACACGAGTCGATTTGCAAAGCATAAGTACCCGATCCACATGTGAATATGACTTTGATGGAATATCATCAAATTCAAGGTTATGTGTCAACGTCCAAGTGTATCTCCATCTTTTGGATAAAATGCTAGTTCGTACAGCGAACTTGGTAGGCATACAGGAAACTATTACCGAAAAAACATCTTGAGGCAAGCTGCTACGCTTATCTACTTCCTCACATCTCCCACTCATCTTTTAGCAGCCTTATAACTCTGTAGCATAAACACAAAATTTCATTATTATCGCAAGACTTTTCAGACAGCGTATCATTCAAATCCGAACTAGCTAAAATACTAGAGATATTTTTTCAATGTGAAGGTATGAAAGTGTAGCTTATTTTGAAATCAAGCTTTTATTCAAAAAGAACAACAATCTTAACAAGTCATACGGTTTGGGATGCTAACTCAGGTAACTAAAGCAGTGCCTACAACGGCTAGTAAAAAAAGGCGAGATATATGGAGGTTCACAGCGGGTTATATCTATGCAGGATGTCAAGTATGTGAGTATTGGAGATTAGCTGGCTCAAGCTTTAAACATAAAACAAATTATTAAGAATATATTTACCTAGGCGATTAATTAAGAGAGAATGATAAAAAAAATTAACAAACTTGTCAAAAACTATCGCTATATATACCTACTAAAATGCAACGATTCAATAACCTTGTTATGCAAAGCTAATTCATGTAACGAATATCACAGTCTACGAATTTGAAACAGAATGTTCTCAATTGATTACAATACTCAGCGATGTGCACTAACCCACTCTTACTAACACCATTCTCCCAACCTCGGCCTACCTATTTATCTTCAAGACCCTTAAACTTTACCAACATATTCTCCCCATTAGTTCCACATCCAAATATCCAACATACTTATCGTCACGGATAACAAGTTCTTTCAAAACCATTAAAGAAAGAGTTAAATTTTTTAATCAATGAGCTAATTCTAAACCTTACAAGACAGTATTCGGACCAAAGCCCTATAAGTGTTAATGACTTGATATAAAGGAATCAACAACAACAACGATACCAATCCCGCCTCGGGAGGGTACTCATATAAGGGAATCTTTGGGTTAAACGAGACGGGTTTGGGGGAGGTAATGCACATGGACGTTTACGTGTAATAACATCGAATCAAACAACTTACAGGAAACAAAAGAAAGAGAGTTATGGTCATCTACATCAGGGGTGTTTGGTTTAGCTTATATAACGTAAGCCCATTTCGGCTTATATAACATAAGTCCCAATTTATTATATATCATAATAAACTTATATAAGCCACAAAATTGAGGCTTATGTTATATAAGCCACAAATAAGGCATATTTCGGCTGATATTTCATTAACCCCAATCTTTTAAGCTTATTTGGAGACTTAGGGGCTTATATAAGTTTATTATAATAAGTCTCCAGATAAGCCACAAAATTGAGGCTTATTTTATATAAGGCCGAAATGGGCTTTACATTATATAAACAAAGAGCCCCTAAGATATGGTAAACACCTAAACTTATATACGCCCATAAGTCTCAAAATAAGTCACAAAATTGGGACTTACTATAAGCCGAAATAGGCTTACGTTAATATAAGCTAAAACAAACATCCCGTCAGGTACGTAAAGGGATGTTTGTTTCGGCTTATATGTGGACTTATGAGCTTATTTGATTTCGGCTTTTTTGAGACTTGTGGGCTATTATTATATAATAAACTTATATAAGCCCTTAAGTCTCCAAATAAGCCACAAAAGTGAGGCTTATGTTATACAAGCTAAAACAAACAGCCCTTAAGATATGGTAAACACCTAAACTTACATACGGTTATAAGTCTCAAAATAAGCCAGAAAATTGGAGCTTGTGAAATATAAGCCAAAATGTAATAAGCTAATAAGCCAGCATATAAGGCGAAACAAACACCCCTAAGGCATAATTCTTAATAAGAAACAAGAATCATTTACCGCCGCCTGTTCTTTAAGGGTTTTGCAGTTGCCTGTACATTTCTTTCTTTCAAATGGATCGGATGTGTGGATATCAAAACCCTCCTTATTTTCCGGGTTTTTTTTCTTTTTAATTTATAATTTTGTTTATGTTATAGAACTTGAGAAATTGAAAATGAAAATACTAAATGAAAACTATAAAATTTAACACATCATAAGTAATAAAATATCAAAAATATAAAACAAAATTTGACAAAAAAAAAAACTAAGCTAGACTATAACCGGGATGTCAATTGCAAATAGATATACCTTTTTGTACTTTTTTACTGAGACCAACAAAGTTACCCAAACTTAAATAACTGATTCGATATGAACCTATATTATAATTATGGGACGAAGTTAGTATATAAAATATACTCCATTAAATAATCTCACATATTCACGATATATATTAAAAATTGTTAAATAATAAAAGTTAAGCACGAATACCGAGTGGTGAATATTGAATAAGTGACTAGTGGGATTCCGGGTGCCTAAACTCACGTGTGGTTATTGTGATGTGTTTTGTAGGTGGTTACTTTTTTTACCAATAAATGTTACATTTTTACGTATTAAGTTGGTATATAAATTAAAATTAAAATTAAAATTTGTAAAAAGGTTAACTTAAAATAAAATAAATAATAACGTATTTTGTGATTTTACACTTGAATATAAGCATCACATGTTATTTATATAAATTGTCGTTTTATGAATTTTGATGGCTATATGTTAAACTTACTAAGCGAAAAGCGAGCCCTTTTTAAACACAAGAAATGTAATACATCGAAAAGAAGTGTAACATTTCTTGCAAAAAGTTAGCAACGATCATGGATGACAACTATTTTGTGATCTTTCACTTGACTATGAGCATCACATGTTCAAATTAATGTTATATTTTAATAATAATAATATATTTTACCCGCATTATAGAAGTATTACTACTAAGATACAATATAGTTGATTTTCTTTTTTATGGTTATAAATTATAGTTGCATAAGCTTGTCTTTTTATCATTCATTTCAATAAAATTCACCGAAGTATAACCTTGATACTTTTAAAAAAGGTGTGTGATGCAATTGAAAATTTATTCTTCTTGTTTATCTTACAAAAAGGTAAAATTAGTTCAACTGTAGCACATGCTACTTTTTTTTTATATATATATAATTTTTTTATGTTATAAAACTAAAAGTAAAAAATGAAAATTATAATTTTTTATCTTATTAAATTAACAAAAACTAGGGGTGAGCATGGGGCGGTTTGGGGCGGTTTTTTGCTAAAACCAAAAACCAAATCGTAAACTTTGGTTTTTACATATCGCAAACCATTTAATTCCGGTTTTTTCGATTTCGGTTTTTCAGTTTTTTTCATTGTAACGGTTCGGTTTCGGTTTTTATTTCGGTTTTTTCCTCTTTTGGTTTTACGCATTGGGCTTCCTATTTACAAAAAACCTCATCATCAATAGTCAATCACTTTCGACACAAATTAAACTCATCATATTGCAAGTTGCAACCAACAATAATAGTTTCAATCGGTAACATACATTATAATAATAGCAATATTAGTTACCATCGAATTATATAAAACCTAAAAATATAATAAAATAATAAAATTCTTATATAGTAGTCACAAATATAACAAAATTTAGGTGAAAAAAATCATAATCAATTAGTTTAATATCCTATATAAATGTGTATATTTAAAAAAAAAAAACAAAAAACATATTAGAAATACCACATATATAAATATAAAAATATATTAATTTTGTAGATCTAGGTGGGGCGGGGTGGTTTTTTGGGTCCGGTTTTATACATTCAACCAAAAACCGCCCCAAACATTCGGTTTTCAAATATGTGCAAACCATCCTTTCAGTTTTTCAATTAGGGCGGTTTTTTTGTTACGGTTTTTTTTCGGTTTTTTGGTTTTTGGTTCGGTTTTTTCGGTTTTATGCTCACCCCTAACAAAAACTATGGAATAAAAATTTACGATTTTTCGTATTTGTGTTTGATAATCATTCAAGACAGAACACTACACACCGCTAGTATTGTTGAAGAAAGAAGCATGAAGTACCATATCATATTGGTTAAGTGAGTAGTATCAATGTTGTGCATTACGGCAAAGGATGGACATGCAAGATGGACATCCTTTATTTGTTTTGACATCATCATCTCAATCCACAAGTGTGCTTACAAAAAATATCAAACATCAAAAAGAAAGAATAAAAGATCAAGAAAGAGAGTATTTGTCTCATGGTTGAGGAAAAGGCGACATTGATGGTGGAGGCAAAGGTGGAGCTGGTAATGGAGTGCGAGTTGATATTTGCAACGCAGTTTCCGAGTCATATATTAAACTCTAATCGAGATCTCATCCTCCTTCTCACGACAGCGAAAAATCCAAAATGTTTGATTTAACTGTTATCTATATACTATTTATATATATATATATATATATATATATATATATATATATATATATATATATATATATATATATATATATATATATATATATATATATATATATATATATATATATATATAGTAAGGATCCAATGAGAAGAAAATTAAAATAAGAAGTGGTGAGAAGTAACTAAAACACACATTTGAGATGCAACGACTTGCTTAGGATACATTTCTATTCATCTAGATGCATCGTATCGAGTTTCGTAGGTTAATTTGATGTGTAGATGGTGCAAATTCGTTTTCGTGATTTTGACACATGTCGGGGAGCAAAAAGAAAGAGAAATCATAAAATGCACCTAATATACCTTTATGCATCTAACTAAAAGCTAGAAAACACATTATGATGCATTATAATGCATCTAAGATTATCGAAATGCATCTAATTTAAGTCGGTGCATCTCGAATACGCGTTTATAATTACTTCTTATTCTTCTTATTTTAAGAAAACTTCTTATCTGATCATAACTCTATATATATATATATATATATATATATATATATATATATATATATATATATATATATATATATATATATATATATATATATATATATATATATATATAGAGAGAGAGAGAGAGAGAGAGAGAGGGACGTTATTGTGGTGACCAACCTTAAAATAAAAATAATAAGAACCATTATGGACCATTAGATGTGTCATTAACGAAATCAAACAATCAAATTTAATTCAACGGCATTTTAGTTATTAATTACAAATTGAGTGGCACATTATAAAAAATATGTTGAAAAAATAACCACCCGTATTTTCTTTTGATTTCTTTGTCTCGTTTTCTTCAAAAATATTTGTTTCACGTATCATTTCACTAGTATTTGGTTATACTTATGTAGTTAGCTTCACATATGTTAAAATCTAATTAATTTGGTCATTCTTTAAATCAGTTCTTTTTTTACAATCGTTTTATTTATGCATGTTGTATTAGACTTAATAACAATATTTTTACACATATTAATATTAATATATAGTCATTACCAGTTGCTACGAGTTGAGGAAGAGACGATATATTTTTTTAGTGACACATATTTAAAAAAACATAACTAAGTGATACTTATTTAAAAGAATACACAATTAAAGTGATACATATTTGAAAAAAATACACAACCAACTAAAAACATTCAAGTGATACGTATCCAAAAAAATTCACAACCAACTAAAAAAAGACGCAATTGATACATATCCAAAAATACACAACCAACTAAAAAAAGACCCAAATGATACATATCCGAAAAAATACACAACCAACTAAAAAAAATACTCAAATGATACGTATCCGAAAATACATAACTTACTAAAAAAGACCCAAGTGATGTGTTCCAAACAAAATATCCAACCAACAAAAATGACCTAAGTGATACGTATCCGAAAAATACACAACCAACTAAATAAATATCCAAATGATTTGTATTCGAAAAAATACACAACCTACTTAAAAAGATTTAAGTGATACGTATCCGAAAAAAATACACAATTAAAAGATACCGACATAAAACGTAACCGGAAAAGACTTAAATAGTATATATCCTAAAAAAATACGCTACCGTAAAGAAAACAAATACACGTCCAATTACAAAAACTGGGTAAATCTTCGTTGACAATAATTACCACCATATACATATTCCAACTTTAACAACATTATCCACAACTATGAAACTTTAAAAATCGACATAGAGTCAGTGAGCAAAAATAAACCGGTGGTTGAAAGATTAAAAGAAACTTTAATAAATCAATTACAATATTTTTACTGGTATTGATTGTATTTATTATCAAATTAATTATTTTTTACTTACAAGGTGGTTAAAAGACCAAAAATGCCCTTATGTGTTTACTAACAAATTAATCACCTAGTTATTTGCACATTAATAAGAAATGCCACGTGTCATATTTTTATTGGTTCCTATTGTTTTTATTTTAAGACTGGTTCTTACATGAACGCAAATATATATATATATATATATATATATATATATATATATATATATATATATATATATATATATATATATATATCAAGAACCCTTATATAGGAAGTATGGTGAAACAATTCCTTAAATACAAAATTCTATTAAAATGACACATGTAATTCATTAAATGGTTTCCATAAATGCTTCAAAAACAAAATAGGAATTACAAAAGATGCCTTAAATACAAAATTCTATAATAAAATATAAGCAAGGATGGTGAAACAATGCCTTAAATACAAAATTCTATAAAAATGATTCCATAAAATGCTTCAAAAATAAAATAGGAATTAAACATGATGCCTTAAATACAAAATTCTATATAAATATATATAGGAATTACAAATGATGCCTTAAATACAAAATTCTATAAAAATATATAAGGAAGGATGGTGAAACAATGCCTTAAATACAAAATTCTATAAAAATGATTCCATAAAATGCTTTAAAAATAAAATAGGAATTACAAATGATGCCCTAACTATAAAGTTATATCAAAATATATATAGGAATTACAAATGATGCCTTAGATACAAAATTCTATAAAAATATATAAGGAAGGATGGTGAAACAATGCCTTAAATACAAAATTCTATAAAAATGATTCCATAAAATGTTTCAAAAATAAAATAGGAATTACAAATGATGCCTTAAATACAAAATTCTATAAAGATATATATGAATTACAAATGATGCCTTAAATACAAAATTCTATAAAAAATATATAAGGAAGGATGGTGAAACAATGCCTTAAATACAAAATTCTATAAAAATGATTCCATAAAATGCTTCAAAAATAAAATAGGAATTACAAATGATGCCTTAAATACAAAATTCTCTAAAATTGATTCTCTAAAATTGATTCCATAAAATGCTTCAAAAATTATATAGGAAGGATGGTGAAACAATTCCTTAAATACAAAATTCTATTAAAATGAAACATGTAATTCATTAAATGGTTTCCATAAATGCTTCAAAAAGAAAATAGGAATTATAAAAGATGCCTTAATTACCAAATTCTATAAAAAAATATATAAGGAAGGATGGTGAAACAATGCCTTAAATACAAAATTCTATAAAAATGATTCCATAAAATGCTTCAAATATAAAATAGGAATTACACTGATACCTTAAATACAATATTCTATATAAATATATAGGAATTACAAATGATGCCTTAAATACAAAATTCTATAAAAAGTATATAAGAAATGATGGTGAAACAATGCCTTAAATACAAAATTCTATAAAAATGATTCCATAAAATGCTTTAAAAATAAAATAGGAATTACAAATGATGCTCTAAATAAAAAATTCCATCAAAATATATATAGGAATTACAAATGATGCCTTAGATACAAAATACTATAAAAAATATATAAGGAAGGATGGTGAAACAATGCCTTAAATACAAAATTCTATAAAAATGATTTCATAAAATGCTTCAAAAATAAAATAGGAATTACAAATGATGCCTTAAATACAAAATTCTTTAAAAATATATATGAATTACAAATGATGCCTTAAATACAAAATTCTATAAAAATATATAAGGAAGGATGGTGAAACAATATAACAATACATACAAAATTTTATATAGTGAAACAATGCCTTAAATATATAAAATTTTTATATAGTGAAACAATGCCTTAAATAAAATACAATACAAATACAAATACAAATATAATACAAATACAAATACAAATACAAATACAATACATACAATACAAATACAAATACAAATACAAATACAATACAATACAAATACAATTACAATACAAATACAAATACAAATACAATACAAATACAAATGTCTTATATAGGAAGGATGGTGAAACAATGCCTTAAATTCAAAATTCTATAAAAATGACACATGTAATTCATTATAAGGTTTCTATAAAATTCTTCAAAAAGAAAGTAGGAATTACAAATGATGCCTTAAATACAAAATTTTATAAAAAGGATGGTGAAACAATGCCTTAAGCACAAAAATAAAATAGGAATTACAAATGATGCCTTAAATACAAAATTTTATAAAAAGTATGGTGAAACAGTGCCTTAAATACAAAATTCTATAAAAATAAAACATGTAATTCATTAAAGGGTTTCCATAAAATGCTTCAAAAAGAAAATAAAAATTACTAATGATGCCTTAAATACAAAATTATATAAAAATGATGGTGAAACAATTCCTTAAATAAGAAAAGAAAATAAGAATTACAAATGATGCCTTAAAATCAAAATTCTATAAAAAGGATGGTGAAACAATGCCTAAAATAAAAAAATCTATATCCAACTTATATATTTTATAAAATTTTGTATTTAAACCATTTTTCACCATCATTCCTTATATATTTTTATAGAATTTTACATTTAAGGCATTATTTGTAATTCATATTTTCTTTTTGAAGCATTTTATGGAATTTTGTATTTAAGGCATTGTTTCACCATCCTTACTTATATATGTTTATAGAATTTTGTATTTAAGGCATCATTTGTAATTCATATTTTCTTTTTGAAGTATTTTATGGAAACCTTAAATGAATTACATGTGTCATTTTTATAAAATTTTGTATTTAAGGTATTGTTTCACCATCATTCCTTATATATTTTTATAAAATTTTATATTTAAGACATCATTTGTAATTCCTATTTTCTTTTCTAAACTTTTTATGGAATTTTGTATTTAAGGCATTGTTTCACCATCCTTCCTGATATATATTTTTATAGAATTTTGTATTTAAGCCATCATTTGTAATTCCTATTTTCTTTTTGAGGCATTTTATGGAAACCCTTTAATAAATTACATGTGTGTATTTTTATAGAATTTTGTATATTATATGAAATATTTTATGTATTTTTGAATTTAATGAGGTAATAAATTTTGTATATGTTAATGTTATGAATAACTTTTTATAGAATTTTATTTTTATAGAATTTTATTTAAGGAAGGATGGTGAAAATATATAAGGAAGGATGGTGAAACAATGCCTTAAATACAAAATTCTATAAAAATGATTCCATAAAATGCTTCAAATATAAAATAGGAATTACACTGATGCCTTAAATACAATATTCTATATAAATATATAGGAATTACAAATGATGCCTTAAATACAAAATTCTATAAAAATATATAAGAAAGGATGGTGAAACAATGCCTTAAATACAAAAATCTATAAAAATGATTCCATAAAATGCTTTAAAAATAAAATAGGAATTACAAATGATGCTCTAAATAAAAAATTCCATCAGAATATATATAGGAATTACAAATGATGCCTTAGATACAAAATTCTATAAAAATATATAAGGAAGGATGGTGAAACAATGCCTTAAATACAAAATTCTATAAAAATGATTTCATAAAATGCTTCAAAAACAAAATAGGAATTACAAATGATGCCTTAAATACAAAATTCTATCAAAATATATATGAATTACAAATGATGCCTTAAATACAAAATAGTATAAAAATATATAAGGAAGGATGGTGAAACAATGCCTTAAATACAAAATTCTATAAAAATGATTCCATAAAATGCTTCAAAAATAAAATAGGAATTCAAATGATGCCTTAAATACAAAATTCTATAAAAATAAATATATGAATTACAAATGATGCCTTAAATACAAAATTATATAAAAATATATAAGGAAGGATGATGAAACAATGCCTTAAATACAAAATTCTATAAAAATAATTCCATAAAATGCTTCAAAAATAAAATAGGAATTACAAATGATGCCTTAGATATAAAAATATATATATGAATTACAAGTGATGCCTTAAATACTAAATTATATAAGGAATGATGGTGAAACAATGCCTTAAATACCAAATTTTATAAAAATGATTCCATAAAATACTTCAAAAATAATATAGGAATTACAAATGATGCCTTAAATACAAAATCTATAAAAATATATATAGGAATTACAAATGATGCCTTAAATACAAAATTATATAAAAATATACAATGAAGGATGGTTAAACAATGCCTTAAATACGAAATTCTATAAAAATAATTCCATAAAATGCTTCAAAAATAAAATAGGAATTACAAATGATGCCTTAAATACAAAATTCTATAAAAATATATATAGGAATTACAAATGATGCCTTAAATACAAAATTCTATAAAAATATATATGGAAGGATGGTGAAACAATGCCTTAAATACAAAATTCTATAAAAATGATTCCATAAAATGCTTCAAAAATAATATAGTAATTACAAATGATGCCTTAAATATAAAATTCTATAAAAATATATATAGGAATTACAAATGATGCCCTAAATACAAAGTTCTATAAAAATATATAAGGAAGGATGGTGAAACAATACCTTAAATACAAAATTTTATTAAAATGATTCCATAAAATACTTCAAAAATTAAATAGGAATTACAAATGATGCCTTAAATACAAAATTCTATAAAAATATATATAGGAATTACAAATGATGCCTTAAATAAAAAATTATATAAAAACATATAAGGAATGATGGTGAAACAATGCCTTAAATACAAAATTCTATAAAAATGATTCCATAAAATGCTTCAAAAATAAAATAGGAATTACAAATAATGTCTTAAATATAAAATACTATAAAATATATATATGAATTACAAATGATACCTTAAATACAAAATTTTATAAAAATATATAAGGAAGGATGGTGAAACAATTCCCTTAATACAGAATTTTATTAAAATTCACAACAATAATATTAATTTCAAAAAAAAATTAATGTAAAAACCTTATTCATAACATTAACATATACAAAATTTATTACCTCATAAAATTCAAAAATACATAATATATTTATACACTATTATTAAAATTCTAAAAAAAATTTATGTAACAAACTTATTCATACAGTTAACGTATGTAAATTTAATTAACTCATAATATTCTTAAATAAATAAAATATCTTAAACTACGTTATTTTTGTCTATTCTATGCTACATTATTAAAATATCAATGCCATAACTAACACTATATATACTAAACTTCTAATACAAACACACAGAAATTCAATTTTCATTAAAAATATATATACTTAAAGCTAGCCAGTCTACCGGACGGGTCTAAAGGCTAGTATATATATATATATATATATATATATATATATATATATATATATATATATATATATATATATATATATATATATATATATATATATATATATATATATAGTTTGGTTATTGTGGTGTAATATGTTAAAATTGCTAAAGTAAAAAGTAATATAAACGGTTAGATATAATAGTTGTGATATGATGAAATTAATTGGTGTATTTATGACAATTATGTAATGAAAGTTAAACTTAAGGGTATTTTTGTTATAATAAAAATTACTTTTTTCATTTTAACTATTAATTTTAATGCATTTTAACATTCATGATGCACTTGATGATACATAAAACTAATTTTTTTACTAGAAAATCATTTACGAATGATACTTTTAAAATGTTATTTTCATTTTAACTATTAATTTTAATGCATTTTAACATTCATGATGCATTTGATGATACATAAAACATTTTTTTAACCAGAAAATCATTTACTAATGATACTTTTATAATGTTACATGTGTGTATTGGTTAGTTATTTTTTATATTAACCAACAACAAATTTATTTATATTATAACAAAACTCCACACTAGTACACAATATCAACAAGTTTTTAATCATTATATAATAGATATGAATTATAAACATAAGAGTTAAAAGAAATAAGTGATACATAGATTGTTGGTTATAATAGTACTCCATAGTGTATTATATTAGCTTAGTTATAATTACATAAGTACAAACAAAAACGAGCAACAACATTTTTCTTTAGAAGAGCAAATAAACACATGCATGATTCAACTTCTTTATCTTGAACATGTATCAACACCGACAAAAATGTTGAAAACCATACAAAGGCGAAATCCAATAGCCTCAGTTTAATCCGGTGACGACATTTGAACCTATTGAAAAGATCGAATCTTCACTATGTTGCCATCAAAAAACGAACGGTACACCAGCTAGTTATACATCACCCACTCGTACACAATGAACTCATACACCATGGTCAACTCGAGCCTCGCTGCACACGACTTATACACCAACGACTCGTACATCACCCACTCGTATACCAAAAACTCACACACCATGATGAACTTGAGCCTCGCAACACGAGACTAGTAAACTACCGACGTGTTGGAAACTCACTTTATGTGACGACATTTAAGAATTCCCGTTAGTTATCATAGTCACGCACATTTAGACTAGACTAGGCTCGTTGTAAAGTGCGTGACTGTATATACCCCTCCTTAGCTTCCAAGGAGGGGTGTTGATTGTATTTTGTTCATTTGAGGAACACACACACTTTTACTCTCAACCTCTCTTTCTCTCTCTCTAATCCAAAATGGCTTCCACCACCATTTACCACCACATTAGACCATCGGATCTATAATAGCTTTTCTACATTTGGCATCAGAGCCACGGTTCCATCCTTGGATCGTGTTTATATTTTCGATTTTGGTGGTCTAATCTATTCTTGTGTCTCGTTTATATTAATTCTGTCCTTTATCACAAAATTTTTTTTTTGTCACGTCTCATATGTTTTGTCGAATCGTCCAATCTGTCACACGTTTTTGGATCTTATCATCTTTATGAGTCTGGGTTTCATCATCTTTTTCACTGGTCCTTATCATGTCATCCTGGTCAAATTGTTTGTCCTACTGTCCAAAACTGAGTTTAAGATACATCCATGGTCAAGTCAAACATGGTTAACTTACCAGGTCCAGTTACTGGTCAAAGGTCTCGCGGATCCATTTTATATCTGTCTGGGTTATATTTTTTGAAAATGAAGGTGAAAAACTCAGATTTGCCAGAAAATCTGACCCAGAAATCAGTCCCGGATTTTCAAGAGAAAAAAGACCACTTTTGGACTCTGCTACACGGTACAATCGCATGGATTGCGATGGAGGGTTTTTTTGACACATTCCGATGGGTTTGACTTACCCATTGCGATGGGACTCATTCCGACGAGTCACATTGCGATGGGTGGTCGGGTCTGTCGCAATGGTATTCCGATGAGTCATGCTGTCCATTTTTTTCCAACATTGCGATGGGTACCATCGCAATGGGTACCATCGCAATGAGACGGTTTGACTTTGCGATAGAAAGACCTCTTTGACTGCGATGGATGACATCAGATTGCGATGGCGACCAAAAACATTGCGATGGATTTTATTTAAAAGAAATTCATTGTGATTGTTTTTATTTAAAAGTTTTGACCAAAGTTTGACAACATGACCCGAGACCAAAACTATGACCAAGACTGAGATGGAATGTGGACCAAAAACGTAACCAAACCAAAACTGAACCCATCTCAACCGAGTCAACTCGGTCATTACCGAGTTGACTCAGTTAAACTCACTGAGTCGACCAACTCATTCCATCCTTATACCGCCTCAACACCACAATCTATCCTATCCCATCGACACCTAATCCCATCATCTAGACTCGACTTAAAACAGAAAAACTGATCTCAGACTTGTCGTGTTATGCATGTGTAGATCAGTTTAAATCTAACATGAAAACGACCACTTCATCATCGATCTGTAGGTGCATACCATTTTAATATTCGAATAATAAGAACGGATGTTAACAAACCTGTTAAACCTATTCTTTGTTTCGTTTCATTAAACTAAAACCAACATGCACTGATTTTCACCTTACCCGAGACCATTTTATATGATCTTGAAGCCGGATTTATTGTTGCTGTTGGGGTTTGCCGTTGGGGTTTGATAGCTACGAGATGGGATCACTTGCTGTTGAGATTGGGGTTTGTTGATTTGATTGGGATAGGAGATTTGCTGCGTTTATGTTTTGATGGGAGTTTGAGGGACGGAGTTTACAAGAAAAGTGATGGGAGATAAGTTTGGTGAGAGAGTGTAGGGGCGATGGATTCTATGCTATGAGATAGATTAGGTATAAACCATGTGAGAGATTATGTGGCTGTGTTTTTATCTCCAAATTGATGGATCGGTTATCATGTCACTTTGGGCCGGCTGTGACTTGCACCAGGTTTAACAAGGATTTGGGCCATGGAATTTGTGTACACATTTTGGGCCATGGAAATCGTTCTTCTTTGATACACATTGGTTATGTGAAATCAAGTTGGGCCGTGTGTCTTCAAACCAAATATACACAAAATTGTTTGTTTCAAATTTATTCATTTTGAATAAACATTTTGTGTATTATGATAGAATTTGGACATTATCAGGACAAAAAGTGTCGAGACATTGTTAAGGAGAATAGATGCTCAAACAAACAAATTCTTTTTTTGAATTTGTAGTTTTTTTGTCGCATTTGTGATTCTTTAATTTTTTCTTGACACTGATGGGCTGACGAGAAATGTGACGCGACAAAATGACGTGACAAATGTGACGAGGATTTATTTTGACGAGACCAAGAAAGAATGGGCGATTTTTTAGTGGCTACAGATTTTGTTTGATCGGGTATTAATTACGTGACGTTGAAGACGGATTTTTCGAAGGCGTGTATTTATTTTATCTTTGACTAGATAACTTGCTCGTGCTTAATCCTAGAATGAAGACTTGGTTATCTGGTTTCCGGGTTCGGGGTGGATGGTTGATGACTCGGATAACTATCACTTAAAGGGGTTACATTGTTGTACTCAGTGTCACGCGCTTAGTCGACGTGGATAATTTCAAGAGGTGTTGTGCTTATAGACTTCTTCAGTGATGCATTGAGTACTTAGAGATTTCTCCACCGTTCTTCATTCAACAATAGTGCAAGCTTAAGTCACAAGATCGAAGGATTTTTATTCAGCTTCACGTTTGATGTATCTGGTTCATTCTTTCAGTGGTCACTTCAAATTGCTTTCATGTGGTATGGTAAAGGTGGCCATGGAGAGTTTATGAGAAGAGATTTTCGATCAACAGCTGATTCTCACAAAATATATAATTCAGCTTATTTATTATTCTCATGAGATTTCAGGTTCATGTGCGTACAGTTTATTGATGGTTCCGAGTTTCGAAACCATCAAGGGGGAAGAAGCAGACACATTGAACGCACAACGAGTACACGTGATGAACTTCATACCTTCTTTTGATTTGAAGATATTCCGGGATGACATTTGTCATAGACGCAGAGAAAATCAGTGTTTTAACTCGTGTCGTTATCAATCTCCAAACGGTACACTACTGATTCGAGGTTTAATTGTTTGATTGTTGCAATTAAACATCATCATTATCCTATATGCATTCCCGGGACTTAATTGACTCTGGTGCATCTCCGGAAGAAGACGTGTGCATTTCCGGGACTTGATTGACTCTGGTGTTACGATGTCAACTTCATGAATAGGATAAAGTGTCCACTTCAGTATTTGAGCTTCATAATTGGGATTGATTTACCTTCTTCAACTATGTGGGCGAAGAAGTGTCTTGATTCTTTCTGGTATGCATAACTTGAACTATCAGGGGGAAGAAAAATTCAGATGAATTATTCAAGCGTGAGAAGAAAAGTTGTTGATCTACTTGGTGTGCCCCAAACTTTCAATCCCTCTTAGCAACATTATCATGTTATATGATGGGATTTGCTAGTTAGATTCCGCTGTGCGCTTAATCATTCTAAGCTTTATTGAAAGCTTTGAAGTTGCTTACGAGGATTGTTGGTTTAGGGGGAAGCTATTTAAAATGCTTCTACATCAAGTTTACGTGGCATGAATTAGGGGGAAGCTAATTCAGAAGCTTCTCCTTAACCAGAAGTGTATGGGTTACTTAGCTCGTGCCATTACAGTATTTCTACTACAAGTTAAAGATGAGTCGTTTTGAAGTCAAAGGCCTCAGAAGACATCATCAGCATTGGATGCTTCATGGAAGCTCTTGTTCTTAATTATTTTGTACTTGATAGGTAGAATATTGTAAGGAATTCTACACGTCGTCCCATGGGGGAAGATTGTTGGAAACTCACTTTATGTGACGACATTTAAGAATTCCCGTTAGTTATCATAGTCACGCACATTTAGACTAGACTAGGCTCGTTGTAAAGTGCGTGACTATATATACCCCTCCTTAGCTTCCAAGGAGGGGTGTTGATTGTATTTTGTTCATTTGAGGAACACACACACTTTTACTCTCAACCTCTCTTTCTCTCTCTCTAAGCCAACAATGGCTTCCACCACCATTTACCACCACATTAGACCACCGGATCTATAATAGCTTTTCTACACGACTCATACTCGTACACCACGAATCGTACACCATGGTGTCGAGCGTGCCTCACACAACTGATACACGACCGACTCGTACATCAAGAACTCGTACACCATGGTAAACTCAGAGCCTCGCTACACATGACTTGTACATCAACGACTCATACACTACCCACTAGTACACCATAAGCTCGTAGCCCATGGTAAACTCGAGCCTTGTCACACACGAATAGTAAACTACCGACTTATACTCATGCATCACGAACTCGTACACCATGGTGACTCGAGTCTCGCCACATATGACTTGTGCACCACCTACAAAGTCGAACCCATACATACTGGAATACTAAAGTGAAACATGCTTTTTATTCAAATGGTTGCATCTTCGAAAGTAATTGTAATACATAAAACGAACTCATGCGTCATTTGAAAATATAGAAAGAACATGAATCACAAGAGTAGTTGGCGTCTTTTTTCTTTATAAATATGTGGTATCCGAGTATGTCTATTAGAACAAAGTATGGTTAGCATGAAAGATGCAACACCATCGTCGGATCTTTGTTGACTTTTGGGAAGGATCCATAGTCGGTAGAGAGGAACAGGGAAGTTAAAATCGTAGATTTAGAATGAAGAGTAGTTGAAGGCAATAAAAAATAATTAATCAAATAATTAGGAGGAGACATATTTGTAACATCCAATTAATGACACAATATTACCCAAAATACCCTTGATGTTATACAAATATAATTAATTTCATTTTGTATTTTCTTTTAATGATATTTACGTCATGTTGGAAATACGTTTTACGTATTAGGAAGGATCGGTCACTCCAACATTAGTTCGTGTAATAGCTCGTAGTTTAGTCATTTGCATTTACTTAACCGAAGCCCAAAACCGAGCCCATGAAATGTATGGGCCGGCGGCCAAATGTAAGCCCAAGCCCATGACAAGGGCTTGGGTATATAAACCCTCTCCTTTGATGGAGAGGGTGTGGTTTTCATTATTTTACACATAGTTCTTTCTTAGTTTCTCTCTCTAAAGTGTGAAATCCACCATCATTCTATCTCTTTCTCTCTCTAAAAACATAAGCATAGATTTACAAATCTACAAATGGTATCAAGAGCTTGGGATGAAATATAGGTTTGTTTTTGTGTTACGTATTGTTTTCTAAACAATTCGTATAGTATAAGTGTGTTTTGCCGAAATCTTCAAAATTTTTTGTGGTTGATCGTAGTTTAAAGTAGTGTAACATAAGGATTCGTGCTTAAGAGTGTTCTTGGTATCTTGGTTTTCATTAAAACATCAGTTTTCTTGGATCAAAAGTGCAAAAAAGTTGGTGTTGTTCATTCCGAAATTCTAGCAGAAAGATCCATCGGAAAGTACAAACTATACTTGGGCCTCCATCGCAATAACTTAACCATCGGAAAGGGTTAGGTTTCTACATTGCGATCGCTGGATTTTTATCACTTATTCTGATCTGAATCATTCTGATAGCTATTGCGATCTGAGATTCCGACGGGTATAAGGAAGGTGTGTTAAGTCGTTACTCTGCTTAAATTTTGTCAGCCACTTTGCGATCTGAATCATTCCGATAGCTATTGTGATCTGAAGCATTCCGATAGACATTGCATTGCGATCTGAATCTTTGCGATAGCTCTTTGCGATCTGAACATTTCGACAGCTCTGCATTGCGATCTAGGCATTCAGATACCATCATCATTCCGACAGTGTTACATTACGATCTGGTATTCCGATCTGGTATTACGATCTGACATTCCGATCTGGCATTCCGATCTAGGCATTCCGACAAACCAAAAATTATTCCATAAAAAATTTCGAACTCGTGTGTAATTTTGACTTGGAATTTTTGGTTTATCGAGAACATATTTTAAGGGATTTTAACATTGTTTCTCGACTTCAACACAAAAACACTTAACCTTATTTCATTGTTCGATCAACTTTGTAAATCTTAACTTATTGAAATGGAGTATACATCTCTTACGGATAAGTCCATCCTCTCGGGTACGGATAATCGTCCACCAATGTTGGTGAAGACTATGTATGAGGAATGGGCTTCCCGAATGGAACTTTATATGTTGAACAAGGAGAATGGACATCTAATTTGGGCATCGGTGCTCAATGGACCATTAGATTATGGTACTGTGACGGAAGGTACGACCACTCGTCCTCGCACAATGGGTGAGTTGACTGGAGATATGAAGATTCAAGATAAATGTGATAAGTATGCTACAAATATCATTCTCCAAGCTCTTCCTCCAGATGTCTACAAACTCGTCAGCAAACATAAAGTTGCCAAAGAGTTATGGGATAGAATTCGTGTTCTAATGCAAGGCACCTCGTTAACTAAACAAGAACGAGAGTGTAAGCTTTATGATACTTTTGATAAGTTTGCCTATGTGCCAGGGGAGACTCTCAATGATTACTATCTGAGATTTACCCTATTGTTGAATGAGCTTAATATCTATGGCATGGCAATTCCTACCTTTCAATTGAACACCAAGTATTTGAACACTCTTCCTCCAGAATGGAAAAAATACGTGACGGATGTTAAATTGGCTAAGGACTTGCATAACACCAATGTGGATCAACTTCAAGCTTTTCTTCAACAACATGAATGCCATGTGATCGAGGCTCGGTTGTCTACACCTCAAGTTCATGATCCACTTGCAATGTATGCTTCTCAACAAAACATGGCTTATACTTATCAACAACCATCATACTTGCAGCAGCCACCAACACACATCTATCAGCAACCACAACAACCATCTTATCAACCACCAATGATGCCACAACAAGAATATCAACAAAGTGTTCATCAACAATATTTTCAACAGCAACCACCATATCAAACATCACCATCACAAGCCAACACTTCTCCATTGGGCTATACTCCTCAGCAAGGATATTTTCCAATAGAAGCACAACCAGCACAAGCTTTCTACTCTAATGAACTTCCACCAATCCAAGCACCGGTCTTTACTCCAAATGATACGCCAGCTGATGTTCTAAACCATCTCACCGCCTACTTGTCAAAACTTGTTTCCACTAGAGGATTTCCACCAACAAACAATCAGCTCCGCACATCATCAAATCCTCGACAACAAGCCACTGTTCAAGATGGTCAAGTGACGGTGCAACCTATTCAGGGAAGGCAAAATTCATATGGACCTCCTACAAGGACTGGGAACAATCAAGCTGTGAATTCTCAAGCTAGTGGAAATGGGAGTCCTATTGGTCCTAAGAAGGTTGTGACTTGCTACAATTGTCGAGGACAAGGTCATATGGCTAGGGAATGCACTCAGCCAAAAAGGAGGAGGGATGATGCATGGTTTCGTGAGAAGATGTATTTGGTTGATGCTCAGTCTAAGGGGAAGATTTTGGATTCAGAGGAGTTGGCATTTCTGGCAGACCTAGGGGCAGCAGATACTGAAGGCATTGCAGTTGTTTCCACTTCTAATGCAGCTTATCAAGCGGATGATCTTGATGCATACGATTCGGATTGTGATGACATTCACTCTGCCCAAGCTGCTCTCGTTGCCAATCTCTCTCACTACGGTTCTGATGTCATCAGTGAGGTACCAACCACATCTAATAATATTGATGATAACCAACATCAAGTTGGGCATGAAAATGACAACCTCGAACAGCATTCGGGAACTAGTAATTCAAATGATGTGGTACCCAAACCTACACATTTGAGTGAACCTCAACCAAACGCTACGACGGGTATGAAATCTTATGCTCAACATGATTTGGTCATGGTGCCTAAACATATTATTGATCAAATGCATATGGCCCTCAGACAATCCATAGATACGAATTCCACCCTAACTGCTGAGCTTGCGTTGCATAAAGAAAAGGTCAAAACTTTTGAAATGGTCCCTCAAGAAGAGAAAATAACATGTTCTGAATTTGACCAATTTCGTTTTGAAAAGATTGAACACTTGAAATAAATAGAATCATTAAAAGCTAATCTTTCCAATGAATTAAAAGAAAAAGAGTCGGTTGTCAATGATTTTCAGAAACTTAAAATGGATTTCGAAACTCTCGAGTCTAAAAAGGTTGAATCGGAAATTAATGCTACCAAACTTCTTAAATTCAAAGAACAACAGCTTTTAAAACAATACGCTTCCACAGAAAAGGTTCATCTTTTAACTAAATCATTTAAAGAATTCGAACTTAAGCGTCTTCAAGATTTACCACCAAATCCCGGTTATGCAAAACAAGCTCAGGAATATATTCCTGGCCTTTATGATATGACCATTATTGGCAAATCGAAAGAAGCACCTTTTGTTCGTAGTACTGAGGAGACACAATCACTTGGGGATGAAACTCATTCTAAAATGCTTTCAAAATTCCATACAATTGATTATGATCAACATAACAAAGATCAATTTTCGAAAAAGACACGCATTCGCTTACAAAAGGAATTAGCAGAATTAACAGTTTTTGTGCCCCAAAGTTTGTCAAGTGAAAACCTTCCTAGTACGTCTCCTAACTCGTCAAAAAGGATTTAACGAAGTTAATTCCACCGGTACGTAAGGCGTCCGTTAACTTAAATACGGTTCACCAACACTTAGCCAATTTTGACAAGGTCATTTTGGAACGTACGACGGCCACGGCCATAACGGAAGGTGAATGGAACTTTGAGCACACTAGAGCTGCATTTCGAGATGAAATTGTTCCGTTTGTAAACAATGTTAAAGCTTGTCTTCGTAATATTGATCAAGATTTGTTTTTGGAAATAGAAGAAGTTAGACGTGTTTTCAATGAAATGGAAGATGCTTATGAAAACAGTTTACTTGAAATAGAACGGGTTTCACACCATAATGATATGCTTTTGAAACAAGTGATGTCTCATGATATAGTTTCTGTCTGTGTGAATACAAGTGTTGATAATGATTCTATTGTGCATAATGTTGAATATGTGGATACTGTGGTAGATAGTACTTGTCACGAATCTGACGCTGAATTTTTAAAGCTTCAAGATTCATATTCTTCGCTTTCAAAACGTTTTGATGAGATTCAAACACATTGTATTTCGCGTGAATGCAAGCAACAATTTATTCAAGAAATTTTTGAAACGTCATTTGAAGGTGTTAATATCGATGATGCAAATTTTGAAAAGAATTTTCGATTGAATTTACAATCAAAACAGCGTCAGCCAAGTGACAAAGTTGCTAACTCTTTCCCGATAGAAATAGAGAAATCTAAGGAGCTTAACTGTGTGAACGTACTTGAGGCCGCTGAGAGTTTTAGACTTGATCTAGACAAGTAAGTTTCCAAGATTTTGTCCAAAGTTGATAACTTAAAACAGAAAAATACACGACTCTTCGATTCAGTACAGCCCGCATGTGTTGATACCACTGCACAGAATCAATCGTTGATTGAACAATTGAATCGAAAGTCGGTGGAAATATCTGATTTGAGGGAACAAATTTGTGATAAAAATCTGGTCTTGGCTGAGTTAAAGGAAACACTTCGTACTCTAAAAGGTAAGAATGTTGTGGATAACGCAGCCACTATCTCAGCATTGTCCTCTAGTGCAATCAAAAGAACCCTTATTGCCGTCACACCACTTAACAAGGGCCCTAGGACTAAATCATCTCAAACTTTGGTCACTAAAGATAAGGCGGAATCAAAACCAGCTTCTAATATTCCCGTGTTGCCTTCTATAGGAGTAAGCACCACTACTAAGGCTCAAAGATCTAAGCTTAAAAGAAACAAGAAGAATGATAGGATCTTGCCCCCATCTAGTAGTCAAGTGAAGAAGAAAGTAGAAGCCCATCCTAGGAATGTTATTTCTGTTTTGAATAAAAAGAATCATGTAGCTAAACCTAAAGGCTCTGCGGTTGTGCAGCGTTCTAAGCCTACTGTGAATTCTAATTTAAAATGTTGGAATTGCAATGAATGTATGTTTTCTAGTCGTCATGATTCTTGCCTTATTGACCATGTGAATGAGATGTATGCCCGGAAAAATGGATTAGAATGGAAACCGACTGGGAAGGTGTTAACCCAAGTTGGTTGGATGTGGCGCCCCACTGGTAGAACTTTCACTATAGTAGGAAATACGTGCCCTTTGACTAGGATCACTCCCACTAAAGCGAAGAAAGCGTGCCCTTTAACTAGGAGTACCAAGGCTACCAAAACACAAGCGTGTCCTTTAACTAGGAACACCAACACTACTATAGGAACAAAGTGCCCTTTAAATAGGTCTACTCCCACTGTAGTGCCCGCTAATACTCCAAAACCTCAGAAAATTGGAACAGTAAAACCTGTAAATGCTAAAACTCACATTAGAAAATGCAGGAAATCTAAGGATAACAAAAATGTTAGCAATTCTGATAATAACATATCTGTATCTGCTAACACTCCGGAACCAATAGTTTCCAATGCATTGTCTACTGTTGTGATTGAAAACAGGTGGTCCAAATTGTTCTCTGGTATTTGGACTCTGGTTGCTCCAAGCATATGAACGGAGATCGCTCTCAGCTCAGAAATTTCGTCAGCAAGTTTCTTGGTACGGTTCGATTTGGAAATGATCATATTGCAAAGATAATGGGTTATGGTGAATATCATATTGGGAATGTTATAATTTCAAGAGTGTATTACGTGGAAGGTCTTGCAAATACGTAAAAGTTACGACCCACGACCCATGGATTTATCGCAACACAAGGATACTTTTAGGTACATGCTGTTTTATGAATCCTACTCTATTATTGCGATTTTCTCCATCATATTTCTAGGATAACCACGTCTCTTTCGGATATCATGTGTTTTAGATTGTGTTGGGATTCTTGTATTATTATGGTATTATTATTAATTAGATATTTATGTATACGTTTGATGAAAAGTTAATGCTATACAGAATTAAATCATAAAGAAAGTATTATTATTGTTGTTATTATAACAACATAATAATAATTTAAAAATAAACAATATGTGATATACCCATTTAGTGTTTAAACATTTAAACACTAAATGGGTATATCACATATTGTTAAAAATTGTGGGAAATCAGTGCGAAAATATTAGCGGAAATCAGTGGAAATATATCCGTAGGAAATCTATGGCAAAAAACTCACTTGTGGGAAATCAGTGGGAAAATGTTAGTGGGAAAATGTTTTTCCAAATAACGAAAAACAAAATAAATATAAAATGTAATAACACTCATGGTTGAGGAAAAGGCGACATTGATGGTGGAGGCAAAGGTGGAGCTGGTAACGGAGTGCGAGTTGATATTTGCAATGGAGTCATTAAACTCTAATCGAGCGCTCATTGTCCTTCTCAATAGCGAAAAATACAAAATGTTTGATTTAACTATTATCTATATACTATTTATATATATAATTTACAAGAATAGTGTTTCGGTTTTAAAATATCGAAGTTGGTATTTAACGTGTGTAAATTAAACGCGTTTTTGCATTTGAAGGAAAATTTAAAACGCGTTTGTAAGTTCGTCGTGGATCATAAGTATGCGTGTAAAGTGAATTTTAAAACGCATGTAATCCTTTTTTTCTGCAAAGATTCATGACAACAAAAACCAAATGCTTGACGGGGAACTTACCTTTCTGGGTAATTATGTTGGCGTTGCTGTTGTATCAAATGATAGTTTTATTAACATGGTCGGTGGTGTGAATTTAACTAGTAACGAGGCTATTTTATATATGAATCCTTTTAATGGGGAACCAAGTTAGAAAAAAAACTTGTTTTCGTACCTCAACCCGGCCGGTAACTTGGGTTCTTGAAGTTAATGAATGAACTAATAACTCTATTTATGTTTTTTCTAGGGGAAAAGGCAATCTTCTTGTTGAAAATTATGTCAAGAACACTTTGATTAAGTATGGTGGTCTTGCTAGAATATTGATGAACTCTAAAGGCTTATTCTTTTTCAAGTTTAGCTCTAAGGAGGGCTTCGGTGTAATGCTTATAAATGGTGCATGGTTAATTTGTAATGCGAATTTATCAAATGAGAAAACATATCTTAAAATTCAATTAATTTTTTAGAGATCTTACACGCGTTTTACTTTACACGCATACTTTCGATCCACGACGAACTTACATACGTGTTTTGGAATTTCCTTTTCGAGACAAAAAACGCGTTTAATTTACACACGTTAAATACAACTTCAATATTATAAAACTGAAACATATATTCTTGTAATTTTTTCCTATATATAAATGGTATATTGATAGTCGTTAAATCAAACATTTTGGATTTTTCGATGTAGTAAGAAGGAGAGTGAGCGCTAGATTAGAGTACTCTAATCTAGCGCTCACTCTCATTCCCACTCGTCATTAAAGCCCTTTTTTCTTGTAGTGAGTTTAATGACTCGAAAACTGTGTTGCAAATATCAACTCACTCTCCTCCACGTTTGCTTCCACCATTAGTGTCGCCTTCTCCACCATCAGTGAGTTTAATGACTCGAAAACCGTTTGACATGGAGTATGTGCATTTTATTTTATTTTTTCTTTTTCATTATTTAAAAAATTGGAATATATGAGACAAATACTCTATTTCTTAATCTCTTATTGGTTTTTCTTAATGTTTGATATATTTTATAAGTACACAAGTCGATTGGGATGATTGATGTCGCCTTATCCACCATCAGTGAGTTTAATGACTCGAAAACCGTTTGACATGGAGTATGTGCATTATATTTTATTTTTTCTTTTTCATTATTTAAAAAATTGGAATGTATGAGACAAATACTCTATTTCTTAATCTCTTATTGGTTTTTCTTAATGCTTGATATATTTTATAAGTACACAAGTCGATTGGGATGATTGATGTCAAAACAAATAAAGGATATTTGTTTTTGCATGTTTTGGGTTATTTACGATTATCACGATCGCCTTTTTACGAAATTCACAATGTAGATACAACTCACTTAACCAAAATGTTACGCTACTACATGCTTCTTTCTTAATAGTCTATAGTTGTGATTTTCTTCATCACCTTTGTACCATATTCACATCCGGATGTTATGATCGAATTTTCGTATTGTTTAGGTATTTTTATTAACACGGATTTTTACCCGCCAGTTGTCGCGATCGTTGAAAGAGGCAAGTTTTATAAACCTGTTACATTCTTTATAGTTTTGGTCTTCCGGAAACACTAAATATGACAAATGTTTTTGAAAATAGATCAAATGTCTTTGAAGTTCGTATTAAAAAAGACATCACAAATTACCAATCGATCACCTAACATGCTTCTTTCTTAATAGTTGCATGTTTTGGGTTATTTACGATTATCACGATCGCCTTTTTACGAAATTCACAATGTAGATACAACTCACTTAACCAAAATGTTACACTACTACATGCTTCTTTCTTAATAGTCTATAGTTGTGATTTTCTTCATCACCTTTGTACCATATTCGCATCCGGATGTTATGATCGAATTTTCGTATTGTTTAGGTATTTTTATTAACACGGATTTTCACCCGCCAGTTGTCGCGATCGTTGAAAGAGGCAAGTTTTATAAACCTATTTCATTCTTTATAGTTTTGGTCTTCCGGAAACACTAAATATGACAAAGGTTTTTGAAAATAGATCAAATGTCTTTGAAGTTCGTATTAAAAAAGACATCACAAATTATCAATCGATCACCTAACATGCTTCTTTCTTAATAGTTGCATGTTTTGGGTTATTTACGATTATCATGATCGCCTTTTTACGAAATTCACAATGTAGATACAACTCACTTAACCAAAATGTTACGCTACTACATGCTTCTTTCTTAATAGTCTATAGTTGTGATTTTCTTCATCACCTTTGTACCATATTCACATCCGAATGTTATGATCGAATTTTCATATTGTTTAGGTATTTTTATTAACACGGATTTTCACCCGCCAGTTGTCGCGATCGTTGAAAGAGGCAAGTTTTATAAACCTATTTAATTCTTTATAGTTTTGGTCTTCCGAAAACACTAAATATGACAAAGGTTTTTAAAAATAGATCAAATGTCTTTGAAGTTCGTATTAAAAAAGACATCACAAATTACCAATCGATCACCTAACATGCTTCTTTCTTAATAGTTGCATGTTTTGGGTTATTTACGATTATCACTGTCGCCTTTTTACGAAATTCACAATGTATATACAACTCACTTAACCAAAATGTTACGCTACTACATGCTTATTTCTTAATAGTCTATAGTTGTGATTTTCTTCATCACCTTTGTACCATATTCACATCCAGATGTTATGATCGAATTTTCGTATTGTTTAGGTATTTTTATTAACACGGATTTTCACCCGCCAGTTGTCGCGATCGTTGAAAGAGGCAAGTTTTATAATCCTATTTCATTCTTTGTACTTTTGGTCTTCCGGAAACACTAAATATGACAAAGGTTTTTGAAAATAGATCAAATGTCTTTGAAGTTCGTATTAAAAAAGACATCACAAATTACCAATCGATCACCTAACATGCTTCTTTCTTAATAGTTGCATGTTTTGGGTTATATACGATTATCACGATCACCTTTTTACGAAATTCACAATGTAGATACAACTCACTTAACCAAAATGTTACGCTACTACATGCTTCTTTCTTAATAGTCTATAGTTGTGATTTTCTTCATCACCTTTGTACCATATTCACATCCGGATGTTATGATCGAATTTTCGTATTGTTTAGGTATTTTTATTAACACGGATTTTCACCCGCCAGTTGTCGCGATCGTTGAAAGAGGCAAGTTTTATAATCCTATTTCATTCTTTGTACTTTTGGTCTTCCGGAAACACTAAATATGACAAAGGTTTTTGAAAATAGATCAAATGTCTTTGAAGTTCGTATTAAAAAAGACATCACAAATTACCAATCGATCACCTAACATGCTTCTTTCTTAATAGTTGCATGTTTTGGGTTATATACGATTATCACGATCACCTTTTTACGAAATTCACAATGTAGATACAACTCACTTAACCAAAATGTTACGCTACTACATGCTTCTTTCTTAATAGTCTATAGTTGTGATTTTCTTCATCACCTTTGTACCATATTCACATCCGGATGTTATGATCGAATTTTCGTATTGTTTAGGTATTTTTATTTAACACGGATTTTCACCCGCCAGTTGTCGCGATCGTTGAAAGAGGCAAGTTTTATAAACCTATTTCATTCTTTATAGTTTTGGTCTTCCGGAAACACTAAATATGACAAAGGTTTTTGAAAATAGATCAAATGTCTTTGAAGTTCGTATTAAAAAAGACATCACAAATTACCAATCGATCACCTAACATGCTTCTTTCTTAATAGTTGCATGTTTTGGGTTATTTACGATTATCACGATCGCCTTTTTACGAAATTCACAATGTAGATACAACTCACTTAGCCAAAATGTTACGCTACTACATGCTTCTTTCTTAATAGTCTATAGTTGTGATTTTCTTCATCACCTTTGTACCATATTCACATCCGGATGTTATGATCGAATTTTCGTATTGTTTAGGTATTTTTATTAACACGGATTTTCACCCGCCAGTTGTCGCGATCGTTGAAAGAGGCAAGTTTTATAAACCTATTTCATTCTTTATAGTTTTGGTCTTCCGGAAACACTAAATATGACAAAGGTTTTTGAAAATAGATCAAATGTCTTTGAAGTTCGTATTAAAAAAGACATCACAAATTACCAATCGATCACCTAACATGCTTCTTTCTTAATAGTTGCATGTTTTGGGTTATTTACGATTATCACGGTCGCCTTTTTACGAAATTCACAATGTAGATACAACTCACTTAACCGAAATGTTACGCTACTACATGCTTCTTTCTTAATAGTCTATAGTTGTGATTTTCTTCATCACCTTTGTACCATATTCACATTCGGATGTTATGATGGAATTTTCGTATTGTTTTGGTATTTTTATTAACACGGATTTTCACCGGCCAGTTGTCGCGATCGTTGAAAGAGGCAAGTTTTATAAACCTATTTCATTCTTTATAGTTTTGGTCTTCCGGAAACACTAAATATGACAAAGGTTTTTGAAAATAGATCGAATGTCTTTGAAGTTCGTATGTCATATCAAACATTAAAAAGACAATCACAAATTAACCAATCACCTAACATCAAAAGTGTACATTTTTTAACAAAAAACATACATTCTTTCTTCAATATCTTAACCAAATACTCTAAAAAGGTAATTTTGGTGACACCCGCGAGAGTATGCTAGGTGCACTATCATAAAAAGGTAATATTTCCGCCGCATGTGTAAGACAGTATTGCAACTATGATATAATGTAACCATATTCCGTTATCTGCTTGCTTGATTCAGGGGCAAGAGTATAGTTCTGTGGAAGCTCCACAAGTTTAAGGTCGTCCATTGTTTCCAGTTCCAAGCAAGGTTCTGAATAGTTACTTTAGTTCGGTTTATAATGGTGACATCAAGAACAATATTGTAGTGATTAACGGTAACATAGGATTCAGCATACACCAGGTCACTAAATCCAGTTAGTTGAAGTATACGATTTAGTTTATTTATCAGCTCAACCCCAATATAACTTGTTCCAACCAACCTATATTACCCATGTTGTGTCCCATTGACTACATTCCCCGATTGGAACTGAACAAATTGTAAATCTAATTAAAATCGCATCAATTACATCAGAACACAGAAGGTACCTTTGGAGGACGTAAAGGATTCTCCCAGCATATTCACAAAGCTTGCCAATCGTTTAACTTCGCCCTTTTCAGGATCAGAATAAAACATGTTACATAAGGACAGTATTGCCATCTAGGATGTTACTTGCAGAGCCATAAAAACGTAAATGGACTAAACATTCAAATATTGACAAAATTAACTTTAATTCTTACTTACAACACTACTCGTATATGATTAGAATGAGTGAGAATGAATAAGAAGGTGCACCTTGCACAGCTGTAGCAGCATAGCAAATGCTCGTAGGTTTTGTTGGAAAGTTCCATGATGCGATTAGTACACGCTAACTTTTTCAGAACCTGAGATATTCTACTTCTTCCTCAGTGTACTTAACTTTATTCGATATGTTAACTCCTCTTTCATAGCCACTCAACAGAACAAGGGAAACCTGGGAATGTTCATTAGAACTTCATATCCTTGTGGATAATCAGAAACAATGCAGACTCCGAATTGCATAAGTTAATCATATCCTTGTGGTCCGCATACCCTAAATGACTCGAAGAAGATTGATGTATAAAAATACCTCAACAACAATTCTGTCTGCAACTCTTGTTGTTGATAGCTGAAAATGGATTCACAGTCAAAATCATACCCAAATGATTATTCAAAAAAGGCCTTGTTCTATGGAAGATCTATCTCGTCTCTCGTACTGCACGGTTCCACTCTGCAAGAACTCTGAATCACTCTCTTGAAGCTCAAGCTTTTCATTATAAATGATCCACTTTCCCCGAAATGACCTGGACCAATATTCAATGGTGGAATGAGGCTCGTCTCACACACAGAGTTATAAGTGTGCTTATTTAATTAAATTAATATCTCACACACACTTGAAATCCGACCTCTGAGTTAAACCATCCAAACAAGCAGGCCTCGGGACCCGAACCACTAGGAAAGACCCGTGAAGGAAACCCCTAAAACTCACGTCTTCGCACGAGGAACCCAAGTGGCCAACTGTGTTAAGACATTTGGTTTAGATATAGTTAAATAAAGATACAAAACTTAGAGACAAGTCTCAGAAGTTAACAGTTGGTTGATTTTCGTTGATATTGTCAACTCTGATAAATTAAACATTTACACCCTCTCTTTTGGAGACAGGGCGAGGATTAGATCCTCAATCCTTACAAAAAGGTCGGAGGTCCTATGGAAGCCTCTCTACCGTCGAGTAGGGGGCAAGACTGTCTACATCTCACAAGCTCCATACATACCTCAAGGAAAACAGGACCAGGTACCGTTGAGTTGAGTTGTTAATTAACACTTAAAAGTGCAAGATGAAACACTTTCATACTGTATGGTATTCTTATTCAACACAATAATGTCTCTTGTAAGTTGTAATGCATCCTTATAAAATATGCTAAAAGTAACTAAATGTGGTGCAGGCGTGCAGCAAGAGAATTTGTATACTGTAAATCAAGATTAGTACACAAATCACAATCGTACCCTTTGGAACATAACATAATCCCAGTCGAAACTCATTACAATGGGTAAGAAGGATGTGATCCATTGAAATTTTAGTTTGTGCAAACTAACCAAACCACGGAAAATAAAATAAAAAACACTTAGAATATCTGTGTTTTACATTCACATTGCACCAATCAGTTTGCAACAAACTCCAAACAACCTTCAAGTATAAAACAATAAAAACGAGAGAATAACAAGAAGTAAATTCCATGACATTACGGCTGCCAATCTGCTCACTAGAAACTATCGATCTATTATCGGGTTCATATAAGGTGACTAGTTATAAGGAGCTAATTGAATTTGACAATTCGTCGAAGCCCTGGGAAACATAGACAATTCTGCATTTAACCGCTCTATCCCTTCATAAGAGACTAGAGCACTATTGTACCTGACTATTAGCTTCTTTAAATCCACTGCATTTTTCAATATGAACTTCAAGTATTTTACTGTTTGAGAACAGCCGAACCATATAGTGGTATCAATATATTCCATCGTTACGATTTTCGTAAGTGTTGAAGTTGGAAAATACTTTGGTTTCCTCCACGGACCTTCATGTTCCTTTTGTTTTAACACAAATAAGATGGAGAAAAAAACGACATTATACAGAGATACAAAGAAGTAAGATCGAAAGCATAAAATAGGACTACCTCAAAGCTTCAAAATTAACCCAAGTACCTTTTTAATGCATAAGTGTTCCAGCTGACAAAACCTTTTAAGAACTCGAGAGATTTCCTGCAGATTGAGATAATCACGACCCACTAATACCAGTTTCTTCACATGTGGGAACTCTGGAATATGTTTGTATTTATCTCCATTTCTAGTACTCTGATATTATAAAGTTTTTAGTGTAACAAATTTGATAGTTCAATTAAAAAAGAAAGCAATACACTGAATATTTCAAAAAGTAACTTATTACCATGATAATATCTATAGTCAGGTTTCTGACTTGACTCAACCCTTTTAGCAGCTCAACCCATGGATGAGCTTCCCATACCCAACATGAAACTTTTGCCTTAACAAGAGATGACAAATCCTCCATCACATAAAGCGAGGACATTATGAACTCTTCAATATGAAGGTATTCAAGATTAGGGACGTTTAAAACAACTTTGTGGGTATATTTTGAAGACCAATAATATGTGAATGCAAGTCTCAGTCGCTTTAAAGTAGGTATCTTGAAATAGAAGTCTTCTGTATTAACGGGCATATGTATTTTCAGAGATAAATCTTCAAGTAATGGGCAACCATCAATGAGTTTGAATATATTGTCACAAGATATGGAGTTAGTATTGATGTCAAAAGGTTTCCAGTTATCAGTGATGTCAAGGGTTTTCATATTAGGAAGATATATGGAAGGTGGGCACTCCCATGAAAATCCATTATTGAATGGTTTATTAATCTCTAGACGAACTAACTTCAAACTTAATTTTGAGAGTGTAGTGCAGGTGAACAGGCTCAAAGGAAGCCCAATACTGCTAGTCATGCTAGTCATCTGTATGTCAAGCTCACTAACATTTAGCCTAACTGCTTCACTGATCCACTTTGCGACAGTCGTTGGATTTGGAACATGGGTCTTGAGAAAGTGCAGCCGGAATGTCTTTACACGAGTCGATTTGCAAAGCATAAGTACCCGATCCACATGTGAATATGACTTTGATGGAATATCATCAAATTCAAGGTTATGTGTCAACGTCCAAGTGTATCTCCATCTTTTGGATAAAATGCTAGTTCGTACAGCGAACTTGGTAGGCATACAGGAAACTATTACCGAAAAAACATCTTGAGGCAAGCTGCTACGCTTATCTACTTCCTCACATCTCCCACTCATCTTTTAGCAGCCTTATAACTCTGTAGCATAAACACAAAATTTCATTATTATCGCAAGACTTTTCAGACATGCGTATCATTCAAATCCGAACTAGCCAAAATAGTTGAGACAAAGTTCTTACTAGAGATATTTTTTCAATGTGAAGGTATGAAAGTGTAGCTTATTTTGAAATCAAGCTTTTATTCAAAAAGAACAACAATCTTAACAAGTCATACGGTTTGGGATGCTAACTCAGGTAACTAAAGCATTGCCTACAACGGCTAGCAAAAAAAGGCTTATATGGAACAAGAGTAGAGATATATGGAGGTTCACAGCGGGTTATATCTATGCAGGATGTCAAGTATGTGAGTATTGGAGATTAGCTGGCTCAAACTTTAAACATAAAACAAATTATTAAGAATATATTTACCTAGTCGATTAATTAAGAGAGAATGATAAAAAAATTTAACAAACTTGTCAAAAACTATCGCTATATATACCTACTAAAATGCAACGATTCAATAACCTTGTTATGCAAAGCTAATTCATGTAACGAATATCACAGTCTACGAATTTGAAACAGAATGTTCTCAATTGATTACAATACTCAGCGATGTGCACTAACCCACTCTTACTAACACCATTCTCCCAACCCCCGTACCTTTTTATCTTCAAGACCCTTAAACTTTACCAACATGTTCTCCCCATTAGTTCCACATCCAAATATCCAACATACTTATCGTCACGGATAACAAGTTCTTTCAAAACCATTTAAGAAAGAGTTAATTCTTGAATCAATGAGCTAATTCTAAACCTTCGAAGACAGTATTCGGACCAAAGCCCTATAAGTGTTAATGACTCGATATAAGGGAATCAACAACAACAACAACAACAACAATGATACCAATCCCGCCTCGGCAGGGTGCAGGGTACTCGATATAAGGGAATCTTTGGGTTAAACGAGACGGGTTTGGGGGAGGTAATGCACATGGACGTTTACGTGTAATAACATCGAGTCAAACAACTTACGGGAAACAAAAGAAAGAGAGTTACGGTCATCTACGTCAGGGGTGTTGGGTTTAGCTTATATAACGTAAGCCCATTTCGGCTTATATAACATAAGTCCCAATTTTGTGGCTTATTTGGAGATTATGACCTTATATAAGTTTATTATATCATAATAAACTTATATAAGCCACAAAATTGAGGCTTATGTTATATAAGCCACAAATAAGGCATATTTCGGCTTATATTTCATAAACCCCAATTTTTTAAGCTTATGTGGAGACTTATGGGCTTATATAAGTTTATTATAATAAGTATTGAAATAAGCCACAAAATTGAGGCTTATGTTGTATAAGCCGAAATGGGCTACGTTATATAAGCTAAAACAAAGAGCCCCTACGATATGGTAAACACCTAAACTTATATAAGCCATAAGTCTCAAAATAAGCCAAGGGAGTTACTTTATATAAGCCGAAATAGGCTTACGTTAATATAAGCTAAAACAAACATCCCCGTCAGGTACGTAAAGGGATGTTTGTTTCGGCTTATATGTGGAGTTATGAGCTTATTTGATTTCGGCTTATTTTGAGACTTCTGGGCTTATATAAGTTTATTACAATATGATAAACTTATATAAGGTCATAAGTCTCAAAATAAGCCAGAGAATTGGAGCTTATGAAATACTATAAGGCAAAATGTAATAAGCTGATAAGCCGGCCCACATATAAGGTGAAACAAACACCCCCTAAGGCGTAATTCTTAATCCTATACAAGGGTTTTTTGCAGCAGAACATGAGAAACCTATATTACTACTAAATATTAAAATAATAATAATAAAAAAAAAAAAAAAATTTGCGGCTCAGCTTGTTGCTCGCTTGCCTTCTACGTCCATGTAACTTCTCTAAAAAAATAATAATCATAAACAAGAATCATTTACCGCCGCCGGTTCTTTAAGGGTTTTGCAGAGGCAGTTGTCTGTTCATTTCTTTCTTTCAAATGGATATAAAGACGCTCCTTATTTTCCGGGTTTTTTTCTTTCTTTTTTTTTCAATTTTATTTTTATAATTTTGTGTGTTATAAAACTGACAAACTAAAAATACGGAATAAAAATTATAAAATGTAACATGACAAAAGTAATAAACTGTCAAAAATATAAGACAGTTACTGATAAAAAGAAATTGTGTTAGAACCGTAAACTCAGAGGTCAACCGCTATCTTACTTACACTTTATATAAAATATACTCTACTAAATAATCTCACACATTCACGATATATATTAAAAATTATTAAATAATAAAAGTTGAGCACGAATACCGAGTGGTGAATAAGTGACTAGTGGGGTTTTTTTGAATAAATGGTACATTTTTACGTATTAAGTTGGTATAGAAATTAAAATTAAATTTGTAAAAGAGATAAATTAAAATAAATTTATTAAGATAAAAAATATTAAAATGGATATTGGATTAAAGAACCCAAAATTTTAAAAAAATATTGTTAGCATTTGTCTCGCAAATTAGTACGTAGTAGTATTTATAAATAATTAAAATATTTAGGACTTTTTAAAATAATATAAATTCTCAGCCAATTTTATTTACTAAATCTAACAAGTTGTTGAGTTTTCCCCACATTCTATACCATCTGATCCTTTGTAAAAACCTTTTATAACAAACTTTTGTGACAACCTATAAAATAACATTTTTAATTTTAAATTGAAATATTTTTTATTTACTTTTTATTTTCATAATCTAAGTTTTTTTTTTTTTTTTAATTCAATATCAATTTTCGATAAATTTTAGTAACTTTCAGTTTTTATTTTTTATTTTTAACGGGTTTATTTTAATTTCACATTTTTACCCATTTATCAATCACATTGGTACCTTGTGCACACTGTGCGGCTAGCAGGTGGGTGTTCTAACTCGTTCGTGTTGTCGTCGTGTTGTTTCGTTATTGTCCGGTTCCTCAAACTGAGTGCTGTTTATTATAGCTTCAGAATTGTACTTATGGAACTATACTTAAGAAGTACGATACTGTAACATGATTATGACTAAATAAGCGATTTGGGATACTATGGTTTTTTTAGATGAGAACAACACAATCATCTCTCGCTTCTTATGATCCGCCCGTCATAATAACTTTCAAACGATAGGAATCCAAAGACCGCCTAGAAACACCATCGTTAATCGATGGGCACAAACAACTAGCTTTATCAGAATATAAGCTTCTTATATAGAACGAATATGAGTATCAGATAACAGGAAGAAATAATAGTATCTACACCAGAAATAATGTTCCAATGAACAACAAATTCTAATCACCTCGTCTAAACGAAAATCCAATCCAAAAAATTTCACATTATTTCTCTGTATAATCTTTCTATGTATTCAAAACCTGAAGAACCAAATTACGGAAAAGAAGTTACATGTTAAGGCCGTTCGTTGTCTTTACACAATCTGACTCGAGTTTCTAGGTGCTCAGGTTTTACCAAATTTCAGCTGATGCAAGGCTTAACAAGAGTCAAAAGTTACGCGCCTCCCTTCTGCTTAAGAGTGATTTTGTCTCCCAAGCTCAAAGCTATCCCCTGTGTTTTGCTTCTAATACGAATATACCCACTTAGCTTATTGTCTCCCTGCTTCTCGATGCTTATATTTACTAAAGCATCCTCTCCAAAAACACTCTTTGCGTATAAGTTAGCAGCTAAGAACCCGCAATCACCTTCCAGTGCAGATCTGATGCACAAACATTCGGTTAAAGTGAACATTCGGTTAAAGTAATTACATCGGCGTAACAAAAAACAATGAAAGGATAAATGACTTACTGTGCAGTCAGGCACTTCATGTTGGTGGATTTGATAATATGATCAAGGAATTCTTTCTCGTCTTGAATTACAGTGTTGACAGCAACCTGTGGTTTTCAAAACGGGTCAAATAGGTATACCTAGAGCGCGTAAGTATTGTATATTTAGTACAACTATTACTAAAAAAAGAGCAAAAACTACTTGCGGTTCACTGGCACTAAAAATCACCATTACCAACACACCCGACCTGCCCAGAAATAAGAGGAAGTATTACCTTATTTTCCCACTCAAACTCGGCCCACATAGTTCTGAAAGTCACATCACTACAGACAGCTGGAGATATGTAATCCATAATGTCAATATGAATATCGTTGAGGACGATAACAGTACGTTCCATCACATTTGAAGTTTCATAAACAATGTTTCCAAAAATGACCCCAGTCTCGGTTGATGACACCTTAATGTTAGCTTTTATCTGCTTGCTTGATTCAGGGGCAAGAGTATAGTTCTGTGGACGCTCCACAAGTTTAAGGTCACCCATTGTTGCCAGTTCCAAACACAGGTTCTGAAGAGTTTCTTTAGTTCGGTTGATAACGGTCACATCAAGAACAATATCGTAGTGATTAACGGTAACGTAGGCTTCAGCATACACCGGGTCACTAAATCCAGTTAGTTGAAGAATACGGTTCAGTTTATTTGCAGCATCTCCTTCTTTGATAAACTCCCCTGTGGCCCGCTTAAGATCATCTTGAACCTCATCCTCTAGTTCCAGCTGGCTCATGCCCTAGAGAGTTGGCGAAATCAACCATGAACAAATAACTGATTAAAAACGTATTCATAAAAGAAATATCATTACTGATTTACTACATAACTAAAAAAGGAAACTTTCAAAATTCATATCTGCAGTTATCGCAAAATACTAAAAATGATTCTTCCACTGAATTAATAAAACAGTAGAACACGAAACTGCAATAACAGAATAAGACTGGAGCATAAGTTCGTCAACAAGCTTGAAAACTAGTAATTTACTCACTAAAGCCAATTAGCAGTGTGCATAGTTCACCTTAACCCAAAAACCCAACTAATATAATAAAAGTGGGATCACCCACTTCAAATAATACAGCTTCGCACAAACAAACTTCTATTCAAGTAATGGTTCGTTAAGATATTTCTTTAAGCTCTGCACTTGGGTCGCACTAGTTCATTAAAAAAACAAGAAAAATTATATATTTAGAAAGGCCTCTAAGCCTTTATAATTCTCAGATTCCCAAATAACCCGAACACGGATCATTTGTTTTTTGACCAAGCACTGAAATCTGGTCAAATCCCATGATAAATCACCAAACTTTGGACAGATTACATGAAAAATATGTGGTGACTAATGTAATATAAAGGTAGATGTCAAGATATCAACTATGACTTCAACAAATATTAGATGCAAAAATGTGATCAGATCTCAAGAAGCACAGCCGCTATAACATATAGAAAGAATGAATAGCAAGGATATCTAACCTTCCTGCTCTTGAGATGGTAAAAGTCAATGAGATCGTCGGGTTGTGCGTATGAAACCTGAGCCTTTGCTTTAAGTTCCTCTGTTTCCCTCAGTTGTTTATCAGCAAGCATCTGAACAAAACTTTCACGGCAAGAGTGCAGCCATATTTTCTTGACTTCTTCACTTGGATTACACAGTAATCGTATGCAAAGGACGATTCGTTCATAGGAGTCGTTATCAATCGGGTGTGGAAGAAATGAAGATTGCCCAAGTTGTAGCATCGAAACAATGATCAGCAAAACTTGAGTTGATGCTTTGTTAACTTCACTTTTTGATGGCTGAACCTCTGCCAAACGCAACACAAGTTTCGTCAACGTGCAAGCTACAACTGCCCCAAGGAAGAAATCACCAGTTAGAAGTAAGGATCTCAAATTTCCGGAAGTCAAACTTGTGTTGACCACGGTTGGAGGTGAAAACACGTTTTCAGAAGCTGCACTTTGAGTCGCATAAGTACCGTCAGCAAGAATAGCTGGCCTCTTAGATGAAATAGTAATTGAGTTCGCTTGTTGAGATTTTTTCGAAGAATCATTACTGTCACCTTCTTCAGAGGCCTTGTAAAATGGCAAGTCTCCGAGACACTGTTTTATGGTTGAAATTCCACTTTCAACTTCCGATAGTGAAAGACAGTACTCACTAATGATCCAAAGAGCACAAGAACAAACACGTGCAGAACGGATTTGGTAAAAAGTGTCTAAAAGCCTTGTTATGATCGAAACCCTCAACTTTGGATTCGTTTCGATTATTTCCCTTACAAAAACAGCTACATCCATTGCAGAAGCAACGTTACTATCACCCAAGAAATCCATTAACAAATGCACAACCGTGCTTGCAACTTCAGGGAACTTAATAGCACACGAGTGAATTGCTTGGATGAGCATTTGTCGATACTCGCCATCTTTTTCCAACTCTCCACTTTGAGTTTTAACAACTTCTTTTTTCAACGTAAGGACAACTTCAGTAATGTTCCTTGAAGTGACTAAATCTAGAACGATATCGAGTGTTTTCCTTCTGATATCATGATTAGGGCTAGAAAGAGCCCTGAGTACATCCATTATCAAATCGACCATAATCTCCCTGTGAGAAATTTTGAGTTCATTTAAACGGTCGAGAATAATAAGTTTCACGTTGTTGTCACTTTGAGATTGTAGCAGCTGGCAATATGTATTAGCTGCAGCCCTAATTGCAGTAGGAGCAGACGATAACGACACCAGTGTACCAGAACACTCGTAAATAACAGCAGCAGAAGGAACGTTTAATAACGATATAATAATCTTAATATACTTCCCTTTTTCTCCTTTGTTTGCTCTACACACTTTACGAATCAAATCCAGCACTACCATTTGAAGCAATTCTCCCCATTCAGCCACTCGTTCAACATGCGTCAATAGGTAATTAACTGCCCGGTCCTGTGCACATGTGAAAAGCATGAGAAAGGCGTTTCTTTTGGCAGATTGATCTGCTTCAGTTGAAAGAACTTTCTCAATCATCTCCGGAGCATCGATTAGAAGCTGGTCACCTTGTGGAAGCTTGTAAATCGCCATTATAGCAAGTATAGCGTTCCTTCTTACGAATGGATGCCGATGTTCAAGGTTAGCCAGGATAGACGGAATTAAGGGCTCGATAATTTCGGCTTCATTCAGACGACAAAGGAACCTTAGAGTCGCACCACGAATGTATTCATTTGGACTTTGAAGATTGTTTCTCAAATTTTGACAGATTAAGATCATTTCCGGCAAAACCTTTCCTTTCGAGTCGGTTTTGTCAATGATTTCCAAATAATCGAGGAGTAGCTTCTGAACAGTGTGATCCTCTGACGGGAGAACATATCGGACAATTGTGATAAAAAGTTGCGGCAGTGTTTCACCGTTAAGTAAAAGCATGATTGCTGTTTTCATGGCTTCTACCTTTGCAGCATTGTCATTCCCTTCGAGAGCTAACTTGATTTCATTGGCGAGTGCGGGGGTTCCTTTGTCAAAATGGACAAGTAGCGTGCACGTTTTCTCCATTCCTACCGAAACAAACAACCAAACTTTTAATAATTACTATAAATCTATTTAGCACAACATCATATTCAGGGGATGTTTAACGCTTTATTTAATGGGCTTATCAGCTTATTAGAAAATTAAATAGCTGATAAGCACACTTTTTTCAGCTTATGAAGTTATCAGATTGATCTTATGGCTTATATAAGTGTCAAGTTAAACAAAGATGAGCTTATCAGTTTTTTCAGATCTCAATAAGCAATAAGCCTGCCATATAAGGTAATATACCCCCCTCTTAAGTGTAATAAGATAAAATTACATTGTAAGAGCATAGCGTTGCCATCAACTTTCTAATGAGATGAACAATTTACAAAATATAATTCCTTCCAAACAACCTAACTTTAAGACCTATTTGATGGGGATATCAGCTTAATGGAAAATGGAAAAGCCGATAAGCTCACTTTTGTGGGCTTATCGACTTCTCCAAATCCAATAGCAGTCAAATTAGCTAGTCCAAACACCCTCTTACACCCCCTTGGGGTGTTTCATTAGCTTATATTTTTGGGCTGATGGGGTTTACTGAAAATGGAAAAGCTGATAAGCACACTTTTTTTCTAAATCTCATAAAAGCCTGTCGAATCCAAACACCCATTAGTAAAACTAAAATCAGATACAACTACAATGGCAACCAGATGACAACATAGCAAAAGACCATAACCAGTATCGCCCAAAGCACATCGCCATTAAATAATCTAACCAAATTATCAGCTTAATACACCTAACATTACATAATCATATACACATCTAAGGGGATGTTTGGGATTGCTTGCTTAAAAATAAGTATATCTAGTTTTGTAAAAAAAATGCCGGAATGCTCGGATTAGTTATTATATGTCCAAAAACTTCAATCAAACTCATTCGAATAAACCGTTTTGTGTTAAATACATTTCAAAACATAAAAGATTGTTAACTTCAGCAAAAAAAACACATTGAAATAACTAGTTCCCTAATCCTGGGGTATGGGGATGCAGAACGTAGACAGATCCTACCCCTACCTCTACTTCTACCCCAAGATAAACCCGAAAGTAGAGAGAACGATTCGAGAAAGACCTCCGGCAAGTGTGAAAGTGTGCAATAATGCTTATGCTCTGAAAAAATGTGTAACCCGAAACACCCGTAATTACGATTTCCCCCATATAGATCCAAACAACAACCTCAAAAAAAATTCTAGTACAACAACATTATAACACCCAAGTGTAACTGTGCAGGTGGGGGTGCTCAGATATATGTGCATGTGTGAAAGTGAGAAATAACATAATACAGCTTACAATTTCCCCCAAATCACCTAAAAACCAAACATTAAAACACGAACAACCTCGAAAACATGAAAATTCTAGTACAACACGTTTAAAAAAAAATCTAAACTTTAAAACACGAACAACCTCGGATCCATAATTCTAGGGGGTGTTTGGTATGGCTTATATAATGTAAGCCCATTTCGGTTTATATAACATAAGCCCCAATTTTGCGGCTTATTTGGAGGTTTATGGGCTTATATAGGTTTATTATATAATGATAAACTTATATAAAGTCCCTAAGTCTCAAAATAAGCCACAAAATTGGGGCTTACGTTATATAAGCCGAAAATAAGCCATATTTCGGCTTATATTTCATAAACACTAATTATTTAAGCTTATTGGTGACTTATGGGCTTATATAAGTCTATTATATCATAACAAACTTATATAAGCCCATAAGTCTCTAAATAAGCAACAAAATCGAGGCTTATGTTATATAAGCCGAAATAGGCTTACGTTATATAAGCTAAAACAAACAGCCGCCTAGTACAACAGTATAACATAACTAGAAACAGCTTACAAATCCTGCTAGGTTTAAAATGATCACAAACAAAAACAGTAACATAACTAGAAACAGCTTACAAATCCTGCTAGGTTTAAAATGATCACAAACAAAAACAGTAACACATGATATAATACTGAGAACACGCTTGTTTACGATTTCCCCTAAATCACGTAAAAAAAAGATCCAAACTTAAATTTTAAAAAAAAAAACCTAAAAAAAAACAAAATTCAATTACAACACTATAACATAAATACAAACAGCTTAAAAATCCATGTTTAAAATGATCACAAACAAAAACACTAACACATGATAATGAGAAGACGCTTAGTTACGATTTCCCCTAAATCGCGTAAAAAAAATCCAAACTTAAAAAAAAGCCTCAAAAAAACAAAATTAACATAAGTACAAACAGCTTAAAAATCCTCCTAGGTTTAAAATGATCACAAACAAAAACACTAACACATGATAATGAGAAGACGCTTAGTTACGATTTCCCCTAAATCGCGTAAAAAAAAATCCAAACTTAAAAAAAAGCCTCAAAAAAACAAAATTAACATAAGTACAAACAGCTTAAAAATCCTCCTAGGTCTAAAATGATCACAACAAAAACAGTAACACATGATATAATACTGAGAAGACGCTTAATTACGATTTTCCCTAAATCGCGTAAAAAAAATATTATAACATATAATAACTAGAGACAGCTTATAAGGTCAAGTTTCGGATCCTAAAGTGGTAACACCAACCACAAGAAAAGGTAGCGCTTATCTAAGCTTTTTAACACGAACAACCTCGGATCCATAATTCTAGTACAAAAACACTATAACATAGCTACAAACAGCTTACAAATCCTCCTAGGTTTAAAATGATAACATTAAAACCGAGAACACGCTTAATTGTGATTTCCCCTAAATCGCGTAAAAAAAGATCCAAACCTTAAAAAAACAACATCCTAGTACAGATCTACTACTACATTACAACTACAGACAGGTTACAAATCCACCTAGGATTAAAATTTAAAATGATGACAACAAAAAACAGTAACATATAATTGAGAACTGGAATCAAAATTAAAAAAAAAAAAACATCAGATCAGATCGGATCTAGTATATGCAAATCAAATAGTGTTTACCTGAACTAATAATGATAATCAAATTGGATCTGAGATTGGATCAATTCAGATCTTTGTTTTTAGTGTGATCGGATTCTGTGTTTGTTTGATGGAAAACAGAGTGTGTTTTTTCCTAGTTTTTTATTTCTATTTAAGGTGGTGAAGGTCCGAAAACCGGACCGGACCGGTTAATATTGGACAAAGAACCGGATTGAAATGGGTTCAGTTCGGTTTGGTGTGGACTAAAATTGGGTTTTTTTCAAGACTAAAATTGAACCGGATTACACTTTAAAGGGTGGAAATTATGAGAGCTAGTAGTATTTTTCATTGCTATTTTGAAGAAGGTTTTATGATGATGTGTCATGTTATGTGACTATTCAAAAAAGAAAAAAGGAAGCTCCACTATTCATTTAAATTATGTTATATTAATTTTATTAAATTTAATTAAAAAAAACACATTTTAATTCTATTTTTTAAAAATTAAATATCACTCAAACCATTAATCGTTATGAAAAAATAATTATACCGTCACGACGGGAATTAAATTATCTTTCTATAGATATGCATTTCTACATACTTTCGGCGAGCTTTTTTTTTAAAATTTTCGTAAAAAAAATCACATGTGATTCTCGAAAAATTACATATGATTCTCGAAAACTCATGTTTAATTTATTATTTTAAAAATCACATTTGAATTTGTAATGTCACATGCGATTTGTGAAAATCACGTGTATTTTTTTACGAGAATTTCAACATTGTAAAATCGTTAAAAGTATATGAAAATAACCGTCTATTAAATGACAAAAATATTTTTGTTATTACTTTAAAATCACATGTGATTTATGTGAATTACATTAGAAATGTTTGAATCACATGTAATTCTGTCAGTATATTAAAATGTTTGTTGTCATTAATATAAAATATGTTCATTTTACCGGGGTGGAATCCCCTTTACCCAAAAAAAAAATATGTAAAACAAATTGACTTCTGAATTACATGTGATTCGATGATAATTACATGTGATTTTGCTTGCATTACATATGATTCAAGCATTCCGAAACCGTAACTTTTTCTAACAAACCACTTTATATGAATCACATGTGATTTATTTAAATATGTATTATCTGTTTTCATTTATGTAAAATATATAAAACAAATTGGCTTCTAAATTACATGTGATTTTGTTTGAATCACATGTAATTTTGCTTGAATTGCATGTGATTCTGTGATAATTACATATGATTTTGCTTGCATTACATGTGATTCAAGCATTCTGAAACCTTAACTTCTTCTAACAAACCCACTTTAGATGAATCACATGTGATTTTTTTAACCACATGTAATCTTGTTAATATATTAAATTGTCTGCTGGAGTTACATGTAATTCGATGATAATTACATGTGATCTTGCTTGCATTGAATCACATGTAATTCGATGATAATTACATGTGATTTTGCTTGCATTACATGTGATTCAAACATTTCGAAATCTTAACTTCTTCTAACAAACCCATCTATCTTTAGATTAATCACATGTGATTTTGTTTGAATCACATGTAATTTTGTCAATATATAAAAATGTTTTGTTGTCATTCATATAAAATATAGAAAGTAAACTGGCTTCTGAATTACATGTGATTTTGTTTTGATCACATGTAATTTTACTTGAATTACATGTAATTCTCTATGTGTTTTTACATGTGGTTCATTTAAATATATAAAGCAAATTTGCTTTTGAATTAGTTATGAGTTTATTTTAATCACATGTAATTCTGCTTAAATTACATGTGATTTAATGATAATTACATGTGATTGATCCGAATAACAAGTTACATATACTAAATCCAAAATCATAATTTTCGCCAAACCGTAACTAATTTTTTCAAGCACTTGTGATTTGTGTCAAATGACATGATTTTTACCAAATCACATGTGATTTGTGAAAAATTTTCTTTTTAATGATACGTACTTCTATATACTTTCGACGATTTTTTTTAATTTCCGCACTCACGTATCACATGTGATTTATTACTTTATAAAGCACACGTGAATTTGTAAAATCATTTACAATTTAAGGATTTCTAAAATCACACGTGATTTGTTACTTTAATATCACATGTAAATTTATGAAATCACATGCGATATATGGAATCACACATGTATTTTAGAAATACAAATCACAATTGATTTTACAAATTACTATTGATTTTACAAATTATGTGTAATTTTTCGACAAAAATTTCAACAAAAAATCATCGAAACTATATGAAAAAGCAAGCGGCGTAACTTGTTACGTGTTTATATTCGACTATGTAAATAATTACACTAATAAATAATAATAAAAGTTATTTATTTATTCTGTAAAAAAAATTAATAAAAAAATCAAAAGTAATTTTTCCGAATCACATGTGATTTTTATAGTCGAAAATCGCAATAATAAAAAATCGTCAAAAATATATCAAAGTGCCTATCTACTGAAAGATAAGAATTTGTACGTCGCAATGGTGTATTTTTCGTAATCTGACGATTTATCGTTTGAAAGATATGGTGTTTTTAATAAAAAGGTGAAAGATGAGTTTTTATTTTTTATGAAAAAAAAAGAATGGTTGAGATTGATTCATTTCTTCTTTTATTGGTTCATGTTTGATACAAGGCTTTTACCTAGTAAGAAAGTTAAAGTTCGTTTAAGTATGTCTAATCGAATTGATCTTAGCTCTCTATGTGTGACTTCGTTTTATTTTGGTGGAACAAAGATGTGTCGTTGTAGTGTTTAAAATTAAAAGGTGCAAAGGCTTAAAAGTAAAAGAACGGTTAAAGTAAATCTAAGTCTAATTAAAATAAAGGTGCAAGTATTTAAAAGCGATGCTGAAATTAAAGGATACTAAAGTAAAATGACGCAAACTTAAATCTAATTAAGGCAAACTTAAAGTGCGACTAAAACTAAGGTAATTCTAAAATAAAACTAAGGCAGATAATCTTAAAGTGCAATTAAATAAAAGGCAAGAAAAATAAAGCTTGAAAATAAAAATCAAAGACAAAAGCTAATAAGAACCTGAATACAGCTCATTCGGAATAAGCCTTCGTTTGGAACAATCACTCGTCCTAAATGTCACCTTTGGTTGAAATGATTCTTATTTACTTGGAATATTACCAAAATCCTTGATCCGGAACAAATTGGTCACCCTTGATTCGGAAGTTTCCGAATGAACCTCTTGATTCGGAAGTTTTAAAATTTCCGAATGAACAACCACTGAATCGGAACTAACTTCTTCGTCCGGAAGTTTCGTTCGGAAGTTCGTTCGGAACTTTCGTTCGGAACTTCGTTCGGAAGTGTTGATTCGGAACTTTTGAAAGTTCCGAATGAATGGCTTGATCCGGAACTTTTTAAGTTCCGAATGAAGGTCTTGATTCGGAAGTTTTAAAGTTCCGAATGAACAGTAGCTGACTCGGAAGTTTTCCTTCGTCCGGAACTTTGAAAGTTCCGGATGAACAAGATTGGCTCGGAACTTTTGTTGATCCCAAAACTTCCGGATGAACACTTGATTCGGAACTTTGGAAGTTCCGAATGAACACACTCCCTTGTCTTGATTCGGAAGTTTTCACCCTGAAAGATCAGAAACACAAAACAAACTTCCCGAAGAACAAGGGAAACAGTAGCAGCAGGATAATAACAATTTTAATCAAATAAACACAAACGATCTAAATATAATAATAACGAATCAACAGTAATAACAAACAAACAATTTAAAACACGAAATCAAGTAACTTTAACCAAAATAATCAAACACCACTCGGATCAAAATAAAAGCATGAACATAACATAAACACATGAATCAAAGAATAAGAAAGGTAGATAAGAGATTGACAAGATAAAATAAAGATTTGACAAGAATTAAAATGAAAACTTACTTGGAATTAAATGGTAATTAAGGTGCATAACATGAATTTAAATTGACAAGAAATTAAAGGACAAGGTATTTAAATGTGGAAGACTAATTTTCACTATTAGCCAACAAGAGTGAAAAATGACTAATCTAATCTATTTATAGGGGAGGATTAAGGAAGCTTCCTCCCCTCTTTCCTTTTCTCTTAATTGCATAATTAAGTCCCTCCTTCTTTTAATCTTCATTAATTGCGTACTTAGTCCTTTTCTTCTAATCTTCTTTAATCTTGGACTTAAGGGACTTTTGACTTCGGGATTTCTTTTGAACTCGTCTTTAAATTCTTCAATAAAATAGACTTGAATTCTTCGGCTTTTGATAAACTTCCGTCTTTTGACTTTTTCTTCGATAAATCTTCAGAATTGGTCGTGGACTTCCGTTCTTTTTGCACTCTTGACTTCTTGACTTCGTCTTTCATCCTTTTCTTCAATAAAAGTCCATAAATGCCCGTGAATGTCCGTGTTTTCTCCATTTTTCACCTTTTCATCCTAAATCACAACAAAAACACAAACCACGTATAATTCCGACATAAAAGACATAAAATACACGTTTTGGTCCGGTTATTATTGTAATTAAGTGGTAGAAAAGATGGGTGTTTACACACCTATCAATGTTCTATGTAGAACTCACCTCTTGGTTGATAAGGTTATTGATGATGTCATAGTTGAACAATTTATAGTATAGTTATTTGTCTTAAAAATGTTTAATATTCGTATCTTTTAATATCGTGTATTATAAAGTACTAGCATGGTACTCTACTAAATCTTTTTAGATGCGGAGCTAGTAGGGGACTAGTGGGTAATGAGTCTCCCCTAATCAGACTATTTTATTCATTATTTATGTGTATTACAAGCCATTTTCTAGGATCATCCTTCCTTAACAAAAAATCTTGGCTCCGCCTCTAAATCTTTTGGTGTTATAATTCGTATTTTTTAATTGTAATTTCTGGATTAATAGTTTTTATTTAAAAAACATGTCTTAAAACGTAATTTCAATCGAGGAATAGTATTACTTTTAATGTTATAATTTCTTTGAGAAATATATGTATATCACTTTAAAAGTTGTTTACGAAATTTAACGTAATTGCATGCATGAAAATTTTGTAATGTTATAATTTTTTTGAGAAACTTTGAGAAATATATTACCCTCTTTCTAATAGGGGAGAATCGCATATACCGAGGTACAAAGGGTCGTTTTGTAATATGCCACGCACATCTCTCATCTTTCAACGAATATGCCACGCACATCTCTCATCTTTCACACACATACAGTACTCCCCTTCATTGATTATGGATTGCCCCTTCCTTCATTGATTGTGGGTGGCCCCTTCACGATTGGCCGGAATTAAAACGCCCATTCATTGATTGTGGGTTGCCCCTTGAAAATGAATTATGATTTGCTCTCTGATTTCCCTCATATAACTCCATCCCCTCTCTCACTATTTGTTTCTCTCTCTAAAAATTTATCATTTTGGGGGTGTTTGATGAGGGTTTGATGGAAACCCTATGGCCGTTGATTATTTGATGGAAACCCTATGGCGAGTGCGATGTCTATGAGGTTTTCATGGAAACCCTAATGCTATTCGTTGATTTGAATGGCTTTGCTGGAAACCCTAGCTGATTCGTTCTAGGTTTCATCCGATGATTTTGGGGGTTTGATATGAATGGGTACCGATGATTTTTAGGGTTTTATGGAAACCCCAATTATAAACTTCATATTAGGGAGGAATCACGCCTCCTATGCATTGCTTGAAAGTGATGATCTTGGATGGTCAATTTTTTACTTTCATTTAGTTTGTGGCTAATTATACTGATTCATTTGTGTGTTTGCTAACTGTATCATTTTTGGGGGCCGTCATTTAGAATATGTGATTGTTATGAATGTTCCTCGGCTGTTTGATTGTTTGACAGCATTGATATAACCTGTCGCCTGGCGTGGCAGGTCATTCGATTTGCATCCGCGACGGGTCGAATATTTGTTTGTGTTATGGTTCCATCTTATGATCATTTTATGCACACATTTGGAATGTGCAGTTCTTACCGTTGTTCTTAAGACATTTGATTGTTTGAGGGAGTACTGTATGTGTGTGAAAGATGAGAGATGTGTGTGTCATATTTGTGAGCAGGACGACCCTTTGTGAGAGGGAAATAAAATGATAGTTTAGTTTTGATAGAGGAGAATTACTGTTCATTGATATAGCCCGTCACCTGGCATGACAGGTCATTCGATTTGCAGCCGCGACGGGTCGAATATTTGTTTGTGTTATGCGCTTAAGTAGCCAACCTATGGGTTAATGATTTTGGCCTTTTGTTGTATAAGGTAAATCTCATGGCCTGAGAAAGGTTGTATCTTGGCGGGGCATTTACATAAACACAACGATGGCGGCCTTTACGATTCGGCAATGTGCAGTTACGTTGTTAGCCTACATAAAAAACGCTTAAAATGATGTACTTTATATGTCGGGATACATTTTATGACAATTTTAATAAAAGAGGGAAATTACGAAAACCAATGTGTGCAATCACTCTGGCTATGATGAGTTTTAACGGCACGGGATAAATCTAAGATTATGCGTATCTTGGCGGGGCAACCTCTCGGGGCTGCAACCATGGCGTGCATGTCCGGTTTTCCTTTAATGGTGCCATATCTGAGCCTATAATGTCCCGCTTACAAATACGATGCTAAAAATCTATTTCTCACCCACTAGAAACCGTTCCGCAAATACACTGCTGAAAAATTTAGGGGAGTTTTAATTGTCAACTAATATTTTAAGTGATTATTTGGTTTACATTTTTTTTTGTTATTGTAGGAAACTTGACAGAAGGGCAAGCTTATACTCTTCCACCGAGAAGCCGTTTGGGCACAAAACAAAGATACAAAAGTCGTGTTTAAGGTAATTGTGTCTACTCAATTGTCACAAGCATGTTTTTTTAACTACAGTTCATAAAATAAGCGAAAATAATTTTTAGTATTGCACTATCTAATGTTTGATAGTTTCTATATGTTACGGGATGTGGTGGGTCTGGGTTTGAATACGCTGTCGGGTTGGAAACTTAAGGATCATCGTATGTTTAGACAGTTAAGACGGAATAATATTTTAATATCGTAAGCATATCCAAGTATCCAGCAACTGATTTCTTCAAACTTTTGTTATGTATCTGTGTATTTTGTTCTTAGGTTGGGGGGCTAAAAAAAAGAAATTGAAAGTGATTATTCGTTTTACATTTTTTTTTGTTATTGTAGGAAACTTGACAGAAGGGCACGCTTCTACTCTTCCACCGAGAAGCCGTTTGGGCATAAAACAAAGATACAAAAGTCGTGTTTAAGGTAATTGTGTCTACTCAATTGTCACAAGCATGTTTTTTTAACTACATTTCATAGAGAAGCGAAAATAATTTTTAGTATCGCACTATCTAATGTTTGATAGTTTCTAGATGTTACGGGATGTGGCGGGTCTGGGTTTGAATATGTTGTCGGGTTGGCAACTTAAGGATCATCGTATGTTTAGACAGTTAAGACGGAATAATATTTTAATATCGTAAGCATATCCAAGTATCCAGCAGCTGATTTCTTCAACCTTTTGTTATGTATTTGTGTATTTTGTTCTTAGGTTGGGGGCCTAAAAAAAGAAATTGAAAAAAAAACAATTTCTTACGGTTTGATGGTTCGTCTGTATTCCGATTAACCTTTAACTTTTGCAATCACATCTGAACAGAATGAAGGCTGCAAATATGACATATGTTGAAGCATCTTGATGTAAAAGTGACGAGCGTTGGAATTGGTGATACTACTGGAACATTCGAGAAGTCATTACTTTCCTATGGCTGAGGTATCGTTTCACTTTGTTTTCGTTTGCACCACAACCCTTAACAATGTTGTTAAACTCTATTTTTTATGAAAAATTCAGTCATTGATCATTTTGATTATAGGAGGCTGCTGGTGACAAATGGAATAATAGCTTGAAGCTAGAGCCTAGACATAATGGCATGGGAGTGATGGCGTTGTTGGTTCTCCTGAGGTTGAGTATCGGATCTGCAATTTTTGTTGTTGGTTCTCCTGAGGTTGAGTTTTTTATCCTTGCGCTCTTTTTACATGTTTCGCGCCTTGATAAGCTTAAATAAAATATGTAGTTGCTAGATACCCACCTTGCGAAATATGTAATAAGCTACAAAAACGTTTGTTGCCTATGAGGTGGTACTCATCGGGAACTAAAGAGGTGAATTATTTAAGTTTCACGTTTTTTGTTGTATAAAGTTTGTATTTCAGTGTTACTTTAGATGATACTATTAGATTGTTGGTAGTTGATAAAAGGAAATAGTAGTTGCGGAAAATTGAAATTTCATTAGAGAAGAAATTATGGTTTCGAGTTATTGGGATAGACTTTAGCGGGGTGCTTGGTGATGTGGCTATAAGGCTATGTTCATAGACGCACAATTTACTTACTTTATATGTGTGATGGATTAGGTGAATAACTTTCTAAATCAATTATATGATGACACTATCACTGTTTAAAAATATTGTACATTTTTCTTGAGGATTTTTGTGGAAGGATTGCCCGCTAGTTAAAAGAAGTTTTATCTTTATTCCGGCTCTTTTTTTGGACTGGCAAGTATGAAGGCAACAATGAAATGAAGCATCACATGGAGAAATTATGGAAACGCCTCCGCCTTATTATATAAAGAAGTTTATAATGTGCCTGCTGTCTACTGCCCCAATGCAAAACGGCTTACAGTGGTCCATGTTACTTTATTGAAGATCATCTATCAAGAGCATCTATGGAGGCGCCTATGCGTGTAAAGCTTAAGGTAAATCTATTGCGACCATCGTACATTTCCTTTGGCTTTTAGGTTGTGCAAAAGAGTGTGCATACTAACAAGTGATCGAGTGAATGAGAACCTTTCAAATGCATACCCCCATTAAAATTTGTGTAGTCCCAAACACTTTGGTAACTATTTGCACCGTGTTATGGGAACATTGCAAATGCATGGTAAGTTAAAATTTTCTACTAAATTTATTACGTGTTAAAAAATTGTAGTTAAATGCATCAACATAATGATTCAGCTGATGTTTGCACTAACTAACGGGCTAAATTTTTTTTGCAGTTCAATGCTCGATTTTTTGTTAGCTGCAGCATACTGATTCAGACAATTTCCTAAAGTGGTCGTGGGAAAACTCTTGAGGTACTTCAAGACTAAAACTATTTGCCGAATATGAAATATTACGTGCACGAAAATAACTATATATATATTTTTTGGATTTGATTACAGGACGTGTATATGAACATTGTATTTTTATAACTCTTTGAGATTAAATAGGATTATTAAAGGTACGTTGAGAAATAATGTGATGTTACTGCTCATGTCAAAAAAATGGCAGCTACAAAGAAGACAGTCTGGAATTCGGCGTGGATTTGGGAAATGCACGACGCACATCCTTTAGTAAGGTTGGTACTAATGTTCTTGTGTTGTATGATAATATTTATCATTTTTTCCCAATGCAATACAACTAGAAAAGTAGTTTTGAAACATTTTTCCATTCTGTACAGGCCGACCGATGTAGAACACTTGCACACCTTCTACAGCCTTAAAAGGTATTGAGATTTATTTGCTTTTTCTACACTGAATTTTTCTGATAGTTTATCTCATCGTTTATTTATTTTATTTGTTTGTTAAATATATCATGTGCAGCAACACACATACAGGGACCGAAAAGATGTCTCACGATCGCATTAACCAACCGAGACTACGCACAACATCCGTCCTACCAGGATGTTACACGGCGCACAAGGACAATTGAAGGACACACACGCATCTTCACAAAATGTCAACGTTTACATACCTGAACCAAGTCCAACGGCCTGTGAAGGTACATGTCTTTTTCATACTCTTTGTTCCCTTTATTTTTTGACCTTTTATGTTAGCCTCAAAATATTGAGTCAAACAAGAATGCTAGGTCATATGTTTATTATGTATCGTATATTAGAACATTGTAATAGGTAGTAGGTTAGTCGTGTATTACGGGCTTAATTTTAAGCTAAGGTTCATTCATAAGTAACCCAAAAGGAAAGCCCGGCCTATAATCATATAGCCCCTTATGTCACATGTAGGCAAAGGCTATAAATACCCTTCCTAGCATGTTAGGAAGGGTGTTGGTTGTTCTATTTTTCTTAATCTAAAATTTCACAAGTTTTCACACACTTCTCTCTATTTTCTCTCACTACTTTCTCTCTCTAGAAATCTTCCATCTTTCTTCTACCTTTCTTCTTTATTCGTGTAGAATCATCATAAATATTGGGACAACAATTGGTATCAATCACCATGGGGTAGTTTTGTGATTCGTTGTTGCTATAATATTTGGTTCGTGTGATTTACTCCTAACATCATCTCGAATTCAAGTATTTTTCTTGTTTTTCGTTGAGTTTCGTGTTCTAAATCATATTATAGATTATCTACATACTTGTGGTAAGATTTTGGTTACTTTGGTTTGGATTGTAACACGAATTCCCAAGTAAAAATCTCATTTTTCTTGTGGCCTAAAAGTCTCGAACTTTTTATTGGTTACGATCTGGATATTACGATCGCATAAACCTTGGGTTTCTACTTGCGATCTAATAGTCCGATCACATATTACGATCCAACTTACGATCCAGCTTTGCGATCCTACTTGCGATCAAGGCTGCGATCCAGGAGTTGCGATCTAGGAGTTGCGATCAAGGCTGCGATCCAGGAGTTGCGATCTAAGAGTGCGATCCAATTATATAATACTGAGAACACGCTTAATTACGATTTCACCAAAATCGCGTAAAAAAATATCCAAACCTTAAAAAATCCTCAAAAAAAACATCCTAGTACATATCTACTAATACATTCAGCTACAGACAGGTTACAAATCTACCTAGGATTAAAATTTAAAATGATGACAACAAAAAACAGTAACATATAATCGAGAACTGGAATCAAAATTAAAAAAAAACATCAGATCAGATCGGATCGGATCTAGTACATTATGCAAATCAAATAGTGTACCTGAACTAATGAAGAACTAATAATGATAATCAAATTGGATATGAGATCTGATGATCAATTTAGATCTTTGTTTTTAGTTTGATCGGATTATATATAACAGGAGAGGAGAAGAAGAGAACAGAGTGTATGTTTTTTAACCTAGTTTTTTTTATTTCTATTTTAGGTGGTTAAGGTCCGAAAACCGGTCTGGACCGGTTAAGATAGGACCAGGAACCGGATTGAAATGGGTTTATCCGGTTCGGTTTAGATTAAAGTTGGGTTTTCTGTAAGACTAAAATTGAATCGGAGGATTATACTTTGCAACGAAAACCATAAATAAAAGATCGCAAAAAAGAAAGTGTGTTTTTAACTACTTCTTTTTTAAGGGTGAAAATTAACGACCTATTTGCTCCAACAATACGACCTAGTGCGAACTAGTTCAATTTTTGAATATAAATATTATTTTTCAAATAATTATTTAAATAAAATAAAAGAACATTACAATAATATTTATTTTTAAATACCGTTAAAAAATGATTAAAAAAGACTTAATTAGAAGTAAAATAGGTAAAATGCATTATCTAAAACTAACTTCAAAAATTGTCAAATTAATATATTGTGAGAATTAAACAAAGCTCAATATATTGAAACTTGATATTTTTTTATAAAGTTTATATAATTAAAACAAATTAAATTTTAAAAAAAAGTTTTTTTTATACGAACACACAAACACAACCCAACTCAATACAAAAAGGTCGTGGGTAAGACAGAATTCGATCAACCAAGTGCATGTGACAGAATCGCCGCAACGGGACAACTCGATCACGGGCGACTCACGATCGATACAAATCCCTCTTTGCGGGTAGCCTAAGACTGAGCAAGGTTTTATGATGATGTGTTATATGGCTATTGGTTGGCAAGGTTATTGATGATGTCATACTTGAACAATTTACAATATAGTTAATTGTCTTTAAAATGTTTGATATTCGTATCTTTTGATATCGTGTATTATAAAGTACTAGATGGGTATTTGCGAAATGCAGCGGCGGGTATTTTGTGATTAAATCTTTCGATGTTATAATTCGTAGTTTATAATTATAATTTCTTAATCAATTGTTTTCATCTAAAAAACATGTTTTAAAACGTAATTTCAATAGATAGATGTTATTACTTTTAATGTTATAATTTCTTTGAGAAATATATGTCTATATGTATATTATAGTTTACATTAGTATAGTATAGATGTTTTTAATATTTGTACAATGTGCATATAGTATTGTATAATTGAGTGTTTTATTAAGCGTATTAATTATACTTTCACATATAATTCTATCATGTTGTGCATTTGGCTTGTAAAGTTGTATTACTTAAACCATGCTTTAGTTTGTGTATTAAAAAGAGGTACAACATGTTGATTTAGTGGTACCTCTTAATTTTTTTGTGCATTTAATATGATAGAAGGTGTAAAATGCTTAATAGGAAGTATAGATATAGATTATTTGATTCGATTTTATAGTTTTATGATTTTACGATAATATAAAAGACAAATGTTTCAGATTTTACATAAAATTTATACAAGCTTAACATTTTATAAGATTTGGATCTTGATCGTAAAATTTTAAGATTTTTATAAGATCTCAGATCTACTCCGTTCTGATCTTATATTTCTGGAATTATAATACAAAAAGCTATTAATTTATGTGTTGTGTTTGTAGGATTTAAAAGAACATGTTAATCCTCTTAAACATTTTATAATCATAATTTAGGACTATATCATGTGCAGCAACACACATACAGGGACCGAAAAGATGTCTCACGATCACATTTACCAACCGAGACTACGCACAACATCCGTCCTACCAGGATGTTACACGGCGCACAAGGACAACTGAAGGACACACACGCATCTTCACAAATGTCAACGTTTACATACCTGAACCAAGTCCAACGGCCTGTGAAGGTACATGTCTTTTTCATACTCTTTGTTCCCTTTATATTTTGACCTTTTATGTTAGCCTCAAAATATTGAGTCAAACAAGAATGCTCGGTCATATGTTTATTATGTATCGTATATTAGAACGTTGTAATAGGTAGTAGGTTAGTCGTGTATTACGGGCTTAACTTTAAGCTAAGGTTCATTCATAAGTAACCAAAGCCCAAAAGGAAAGCCCGACCCATAATCATATAGCCCATTATGTCACATGTAGGCAAAGGCTATAAATACCCTTCCTAACATGTTAGGAAGGGTGTTGGTTGTTCTATTTTTCTTAATCTAACATTTCACAAGTTTTCAAAAACTTCTCACCACTTTCTCTCTCTAGAAATCTTCCATCTTTCTTCTACCTTTCTTCTTTATTCGTGTAGAATCATCATAAATGTTGGGACAACAATTGATATCAATCACCATGGGTAGTTTTTGTGATTCGTTGTTGCTATAATATTTGGTTCGTGTGATTTACACCTAACATCATCTCGAATTCAAGTATTTTTCTTGTTTTTCGTTGAGTTTCGTGTTCTAAATCATATTATAGATTATCTACATACTTGTGGTTAGATTTTGGTTACTTTGGTTTGGATTGAAACACGAATTCCCAGGTAAAAATCACATTTTTCTTGTTGCCTAAAAGTCTCGAACTTTTTATTGGTTACGATCTGGATATTACGATCGCATAAACCTGGGGTTTCTACTTGCGATCTAATAGTCCGATCACATATTACGATCCAACTTGCGTTCCAGCTTTTCGATCCTACTTGCGATCAAGGCTGCGATCCAGGAGTTGCGATCTAGGAGTTGCGATCAAGGCTGCGATCCAGGAGTTGCGATCTAAGAGTACGATCCAACTTATATAATACTGAGAACACGCTTAATTACGATTTCACCTAAATCGCGTAAAAAAATATCCAAACCTTAAAAAAACCTCAAAAAAACAACATCCTAGTACATATCTACTAATACATTCAGCTACAGACAGGTTACAAATCTACCTAGGATTAAAATTTAAAATGATGACAACAAAAAACAGTAACATATAATTGAGAACTGGAATCAAAATTAAAAAAAAAACATCAGATCAGATCGGATCGGATCTAGTACATTATGCAAATCAAATAGTGTTACCTGAACTAATGAAGAACTAATAATGATAATCAAATTGGATCTGAGATCTGATGATCAATTCAGATCTTTGTTTTTAGTTTGATCGGATTATATATAATAGGAGAGGAAAAGAAGAGAACAGAGTGTATGTTTTTTAACCTAGTTTTTTTATTTCTATTTAAGGTGGTTAAGGTCCGAAAACCGGACTGGACCGGTTAAGATATGACCAGGAACCGGATTGAAATGGGTTTATCTGGTTCGGTTTAGATTAAAGTTGGGTTTTCTGTAAGACTAAAATTGAACCGGAGGATTATACTTTGCAACGAAAACCATAAACAAAAGATCGCACAAAAGAAAGTGTGTTTTTAACTACTTTTTTAAGGGTGAAAATTATTACGACCTATTTGCTCCAACAATATGACCCAGTGCGACCTAGTTCAATTTTTGAATATAAATATTATTTTTCAAATAATTATTTAAATAAAATAAAAGAACATTACAATAATATTTATTTTTAAATACCGTTAAAAATGATTAAAAAAGACTTAATTAGAAGTAAAATGGGTAAAATACATTATCTAAAACTAACTTCAAAAATTGTCAAATTAATATATATTGTGAGAATTAAACAAAGCTCAATATATTGAAACTTGAAATTTTTTTATAAAGTTATATAATTAAAACAAATTAATTTTTTTTAAAAATTTTTTTTATACGAACACACAAACACAACCCAGCTCAATACAAAAAGGTCGTGGGTAAGAAAGAATTTGATCAACCGAGTGCATGTGACCGAATCGCCGCAACGGGACAACTCGATCACGGGCGACTCACGATCGATATAAATCCCTCGTTGCGGGTAGCCTAAGACTGAGCAAGGTTTTATGATGATGTGTTATATGGCTATTGGTTGGCAAGGTTATTGATGATGTCATACTTGAACAATTTACAATATAGTTAATTGTCTTTAAAATGTTTGATATTCGTATCTTTTGATATCGTGTATTATAAAGTACTAGATGGGCATTTGCGCAATGCAGCGACGGGTATTTTGTGATTAAATCTTTCGATGTTATAATTCGTATTTTATAATTATAATTTCTTAATCAATTGTTTTCATCTAAAAAACATGTTTTAAAACGTAATTTCAATCGATAGATGTTATTACTTTTAATGTTATAATTTCTTTGAGAAATATATGTCTATATGTATATTTAGTTTACATTAGTATAGTATAGATGTTTTTTAATATTTGTACAATGTGCATATAGTATTGTATAATTGAGTGTTTTATTAAGCGTATTAATTACACTTTCACATATAATTCTATCATGTTGTGCATTTGGCTTGTAAAGTTGTATTACTTAAACCATGCTTTAGTTTGTGTATTAAAAAGAGGTATAACATGTTGATTTAGTGGTACCTATTATTTTTTTGTGCATTTAATATGATAGAAGGTGTAAAATGCTTAATAGGAAGTATAGATATAGATTATTTGATTCGATTTTATAGTTTTATGATTTTACGATAATATAAAAGACAAATGTTTCAGATTTTACATAAATTTTATACAAGCTTAACATTTTATAAGATTTGGATCTTGATCGTAAAATTTTAAGATTTTTATAAGATCTCAGATCTACTCCGTTCTGATCTTATATTTCTTGAATTATAAAACAAAAAGCTATAAATTTATGTGTTGTGTTTGTAGGATTTAAAAGAACATGTTAATCCTCTTAAACATTTTATAATCATAATTTAGGACTATATCGGGGACCAAAAAGATGTCTCACGATCGCATTTACCAACCGAGACTACGCACAACATCTGTCCTACCAGGATGTTACACGGCGCACAAGGACAATTGAAGGACACACACGCATCTTCACAAAATGTCAACGTTTACATACCTGAACCAAGTCCAACGGCCTGTGAAGGTACATGTCTTTTTCATACTCTTTGTTCCCTTTAATTTTTGACCTTTTATGTTAGCCTCAAAATATTGAGTCAAAAAAGAATGTTCGGTCATATGTTTATTATGTATCGTATATTAGAACGTTGTAATAGGTAGTAGGTTAGTCGTGTATTACGGGCTTAACTTTAAGCTAAGGTTCATTCATAAGTAACCAAAGCCCAAAAGGAAAGCCCGACCCATAATCATATAGCCCTTTATGTCACATGTAGACAAAGGCTATAAATACCCTTCCTAGCATGTTAGGAAGGGTGTTGGTTGTTCTATTTTTCTTAATCTAACATTTCACAAGTTTTCACACACTTCTCACTACTTTCTCTCTCTAGAAATCTTCCATCTTTCTTCTACCTTTCTTCTTTATTCGTGTAGAATCATCATAAATATTAGGACAACAATTGGTATCAATCACCATCGGGTAGTTTTTGTGATTCGTTGTTGCTATAATATTTGGTTCGTGTGATTTACTCCTAACATCATCTCGAATTCAAGTATTTTTCTTGTTTTTCGTCGAGTTTCGTGTTCTAAATCATATTATAGATTATCTACATACTTGTGGTAAGATTTTGGTTACTTTGGTTTGGACTGAAACACGAATTCCCAGGTAAAAATCTCATTTTTCTTGTTGCCTAAAAGTCTCGAACTTTTTATTGGTTACGATCTGGATATTACGATCGCATAAACCTGGGGTTTCTACTTGCGATCTAATAGTCCGATCACATATTACGATCCAACTTCCGATCCAGCTTTGCGATCCTACTTGCGATCAATGCTGCGATCCAGGAGTTGCGATCTAGGAGTTGCGATCAAGGCTGCGATCCAGGAGTTGCGATCTAAGAGTGCGATCCAACTTATATAATACTGAGAACACGCTTAATTACGATTTCACCTAAATCGCGTAAAAAAATATCCAAACCTTAAAAAAACCTCAAAAAAAAAACAACATCCTAGTACAGATCTACTAATACATTCAGCTACAGACAGGTTACAAATCTACCTAGGATTAAAATTTAAAATGATGACAACAAAAAACAGTAACATATAATTGAGAACTGGAATCAAAATTAAAAAAAAAAATATCAGATCGGATCGGATCGGATCTAGTACATTATGCAAATCAAATAGTGTTACCTGAACTAGATATCCAATAATCAATTTAGATCTTTGTTTTTAGTTTGATCGGATTATATATAACAGGAGAGGAGAAGAAGAGAACAGAGTGTATGTTTTTTAACCTAATTTTTTTATTTCTATTTAAGGTGGTTAAGGTCCGAAAACCGGACTGGACCGGTTAAGATAGGAACTGGATTGAAATGGGTTTATCCGCTTCGGTTTAGATTAAAGTTGGGTTTTATGTAAGACTAAAATTGAATCGGAGGATTATACTTTGCAACGAAAACCATAAATAAAAGATCGCAAAAAAGAAAGTGTGTTTTTAACTACTTCTTTTTTTAAGGGTGAAAATTATTACGACCTATTTGCTCCAACAATACGACCTAGTGCGACCTAGTTTAATTTTTGAATATAAATATTATTTTTCAAATAATTACTTAAATAAAATAAAAGAACATTACAATAATATTTATTTTTAAATACCGTTAAAAACGATTAAAAAAGACTTAATTAGAAGTAAAATGGGTAAAATGCATTATCTAAAACTAACTTCAAAAATTGTCAAATTAATATATATTGTGAGAATTAAACAAAGCTCATATATTGAAACTTGAATTTTTTTTATAAAGTTTATATAATTAAAACAAATTAAATTTTAAAAAAAAGTTTTTTCTTATACGAACACACAAACACAACCCAACTCAATACAAAAAGGTCGTGGGTAAGACAGAATTCGATCAACCGAGTGCATGTGACCGAATCACCGCAACGGGACAACTCGATCACGGGCGACTCACGATCGATACAAATCCCTCGTTGTGGGTACCCTAAGACTGAGCAAGGTTTTATGATGATGTGTTATATGGCTATTGGTTGGCAAGGTTATTGATGATGTCATACTTGAACAATTTACAATATAGTTAATTGTCTTTAAAATGTTTGATATTCGTATCTTTTGATATCGTGTATTATGAAGTACTAGATGGGTATTTGCGCAATGCAGCGGCGGGTATTTTGTGATTAAATCTTTCGATGTTATAATTCGTATTTTATAATTATAATTTCTTAATCAATTGTTTTCATCTAAAAAACATGTTTTAAAACGTAATTTCAATCGATAGATGTTATTACTTTTAATGTTATAATTTCTTTGAGAAATATATGTCTATATGTATATTATAGTTTACATTAATATAGTATAGATGTTTTTTAATATTTGTACAATGTGCATATAGTATTGTATAATTGAGTGTTTTATTAAGCATATTAATTACACTTTCACATATAATTCTATCATGTTGTGCATTTGGCTTGTAAAGTTGTATTACTTAAACCATGCTTTAGTTTGTGTATTAAAAAGAGGTACAACATGTTGATTTAGTGGTACCTCTTAATTTTTTTGTGCATTTAATATGATAGAAGGTGTAAAATGCTTAATAGGAAGTATAGATTATTTGATTCGATTTTATAGTTTTATGATTTTACGATAATATAAAAGACAAATGTTTCAGATTTTACATAAAATTTATACAAGCTTAGCATTTTATAAGATCTGGATCTTGATCGTAATATTTTAAGATTTTTTATAAGATCTCAGATCTACTCCGTTCTGATCTTATATTTCTTGAATTATAAAACAAAAAGCTATAAATTTATGTGTTGTGTTTGTAGGATTTAAAAGAACATGTTAGTCCTCTTAAACATTTTATAATCATAATTTAAGACTATACTTCTATAAAACATTCACATAATTTTATGTTTATAATATACAATTATGTGTAGATTTATATAAAACTACCAACACTATTAAGAAAATGATATTATAATAGGATCTTAAGATCGTGATCCGATCTTACGATCAGGATGTTACAAAACCAAAAATGATCTCAAGTAGAATCTCGATCTTGAAAACTTTGGTGTAGAGTACTGTTTTGTTTTCCATCGTGACACCAATCTTTTGAATATGTGATATTGTGTGTATCGTGCGACTATTTTGTTATGTAAAATGGTCATTTTCTCTTTCGAACTTAAGAAAATAGTGAGGATAAATTGGTTACAATATAGATACAATAACACGAATTGAAAAGATTTGTGTCACGATGAAAAACAAAATACTGCTCTACATATGATGACAAAAAATGACAAATATAGTACATTCTTAAGCAATTAACCTTTTATATTAAGCATAAAATGATTTATGTTTGCGGATTTGGGGTTGTGATGTAACACTTGTTGCAACTTTTATTGATTTAAGTAATAAAAGACAAAAGTTATTCTTGTCTTTTCCCCTTGTTTTTTTAATACAATCAAAAGACAAATCTTAGCCACTTATTACAACAACAACAACATACCCAATCTCACCGAAGCGAGGTATGGGGGAGGTGAGATGTAGACAGATCCTACATCTACCTCTGGGCTAACCCGGAAGTAAAGAGACTGCTTCTAGTGGACCTCCGGTGAAAGTACGTGAAACAGTAACCAAACACATAAACATGAGAGCAAACAAGCAGCAAAAAAAGCATTAAAGATAGCACAAGAGGGACACAATCAAGCAAACAAGCCAAAAAAGGGAACTAGCTAGGGCACCACAGATAGAGTATAAAACAAGAAAAAAAATCAAAGCAAAACCACACACGTTGGTGCTATATAATCATAATTTTTTATTGGACGACTTAAGCAAGTTAAGATAGGTGAGACCTTAACTCGTGGCAATTGATTGGATAAACATGCTCACTTTTTCACTTTTGAATTTGCCACAAGTGATGTACATAAAGTTGAGTCTCATAATTCTAAAAGTTGTATTGGATGAAATTATTGAACGTCAGATACCCCTTGAATACAATCATCAATAGCAAATCAACCGATGTGGTAGTAGTATGTCTTGGTAGATTCTGCCTTACATAATTTAGGTGTATGTGATTATTATGTTATGCAATGGCAGGTACGTCAAAATGTTTTCATGGCTAAGATGTTTATCAGTGATTAATATTTTTTAATATAAACATGACGTATTTGGTATGTTTGCAAAATGAGTCATATTAACGACGTAGGGTCATCAATCATAAATCATAAACAAGATATCATATGAAGCTTACCCACCCATCGGGCGGGTCATGAAACTAGTTTTCTATAAAGATAGTATTATCGAAAATAATAAAATTGAATTTTGTGATTCTTTTAAAAGTATTATTGCAACGAAGTTACGTAACTTATGTTTGTTTGACAAACAAAGTCTCATTTTCTTGTAAGAAAGAGAGAGACATATACCTATCTTTTTTTCTTGCAAGAAAAAACTATTAATAGGTTCGATTGGATTATTGTAATTATCAGTAAACAAACTTAAATATTTAAGTAGATTTGCACAACTTATTATTTCAAGTAGATGTCATTACTCTTATTTGAGTTTTGAGAATCTTTCAAACTAATAAGTATCTTAGCAATCTTTAGGCAAGCAATGCTTCCTTTGTACTTTACATGTCGATACCCGTTTAAGGCTATAATCGCTAGAACAAAACAATTGTTTTGTTTTCTTATTGTGATTATAATAAATAGCTTAATTTACCCTAGCTGTTATGTTTTAACCCAATGTAGGCACTATATACCCTTATTGAATGGTAGGCCTAATATGGAGAAAATTGCATACTAGTTTCAAGTTAATGAAAGCATGATAGATAGTCCCTCATATACATGCATGGTAGAAACTCATACACTCTCTATAATACATAAGTAATTGTTACTTATGAGCATTTAAAGCGGATATGAAAGTAAACAAATTGCTATTTACTTTTCATTGGTGAAGTAACATTTGTAATGTTGTCAAATCGGGTGGGAGAATTGCGATTTACTACTAAAAAAACATTAATGTAATGTTGTCTAATTCAGTGGGAGCTACAAGCTTGTTTTCCTTTGTAGTAATCCGTATTATTTCTATTTTAACTTGAAATAATAACTTACTTTCAAAATATGAAGAACCATAGTTGTAAGGATAAGTGCATCTTATTTTATATGATAATCACTTTTGAAGTAGTTTCCATATAATAATTATGCACAATTCCTTATAATACTACATGATTGACATTCTACTATTTATTCAAATATACATGGCATTATCATATTGTTCACATAAACAATTACGTTTTGTGATTGTTTCTTTACATACATGACGGTGTGCCATGCACAATTGGGAGAAATCTTTATTGTGTGCAAGGTACAACACATAACAATATGACAGATGGTTTCGTTTGATCGTGCCATAAGAATCTAATATTCTATTAAGACTTATATTTAATTGTTGATGTATGTTTCCTTATTTAGAAAATATCAAGATATGAATAACAGGTTACTTCAAGTAATTTGTTTATAATTTCTTAGAATTTTTCTTATAATGTTTTTTAGAATGTACATAGATAAATAATAACGTAAGTAATTAACTTGAAATAACTATTGAAGTTGTTCATATTTACTTTAGTAAGAATGTTTATGTCTCTTGTAAAAGCATAAGCATATAGTCCTTTAAATGTTAAAAGACTTATAACATAAGTAAAGAGTTAACTTGTTATGTCTTCTTGTTAATGAACATGTTATGGCTTCTTGTTAATGAACATGAAGTCTTTGAATTATTCAAAGGATATAAGTAATGTATATAGAGTTATTGAACTATTCAAAGATGTATACATTAGAGCATACACTAGGTTTTTTATATGTTATATATTTACAATTTTGTTTTGACACAATTGATAAGTATTTAACCTAAAGAGTATTATGTTATTTAGGAATTGTGATATAATCTCACAATCTTAATACTCATATAATACCACATAATTTTTGTATGTCTTAAGTGATAAATTATATTATTTACAACTATTTGATTTTGATAACTTGAAATACTTTATCTCCAAAAATTTGTTAAGGTTTGAAATCAAGTATATAAAGTATATATTTAAATATTAATTCAACCTAAAAGGAAATTAAGACACCATCAAGCTATGGAATGTGATGAATCACATTGAGTCTTAAAATGAAGTTTTGAATTTGTCAAAAATTATAAAGGTATTTTGTGATGTGTCTCAAAAGATAACAATTTGTTGTTGCTTTACATGCTAAGTATTTAAATAATAGTCTCTGATTACTAAAAGTGGGAGGACTCATAGATCTTTAAAAGATAAAATAAAAAAATGTGAAACATTCTAAATATACTAGTGAATGTCGTAATAAGGATGAACATGAAATGTTGAACATCGTGATGCTAGAACTCACATTCGATTAGGTGCAATTCCATAGAAGATAATAACTTTTTGGAAACTTGATTAATCTTTAACCAAACGGTTAGACTGTAAGGTGAATATAAGTTTATTTAGTGAAAGACTCATGGACAATATTGTACAAATGATTAATTCGTAATATGTGATTGAAAAGTTTTACGCTCATTAATTTTATAAAGATGATTTATTGTCATGATGGTTTTAATGATAATATGCCAATGTAATATTTGAACTCTTTTTATATTATTACATTAGTGATGACGATTGTAATCAAAGGTTTATAAAGTACAATAATCTTTATGTAGTGTATATAATGCAAGAAACCATGTATGGATTAATGCATGCATCTAAGAGATCCATGTTTTGATTTTTAATTAGAACTAAGATAGCTTGTGAGCACATCTAAAAACTGTTAGACGAGGCCCAAGGCTATAGGCTTAGGGGCCATTAGGTTTAGGGTTATGGTAGCTTGTTTACAAAGCTATGTATTCATTATAAATACATATGCAATCCTCATTATATAATTACACAATCATTTCAATATATATTATTTTTGCTATCTTTCATGGTATCAGAGCTTTAGGTACAACCCATCACAAGAAAGTTATCCTTCGATCATCGGTGACGATGATTCGGAGGGATCCCGCTTAATTCCTTTTTTGTTTCACTTTTTCATAATTAGTTTATTTTTATCAAATAAATCATAGCTTCTAAAACCCTAGCCGTCATAACACATCTCCAATACAATCAACAAATATATTTTTCCCCAATCACCATTATTTTTTTGTTTTCCGAGCAGAGATCATTACCATTTTACAAAAATAGTTGGTAAAAAATGCCGCCCGTACCTAAAGGCAAAGCAAGCCACGCAAAGGAGGAAGCCGCAAGCAGCAAACAACTGTGCCATCAAATACAATTATTCTTCCGTCTCAACAAAGACAAAGAAGATGATTGAAGAAAGAGATTTCATTATGTGTTCCAGTTTGTCCGTCGAGAAGCCTCTCGTTCAAACCACGAAAGAGTGTTAGACGAGGCCCAAGGCTATAGGCTTAGGGCCCATTAGGTTTAGGGTTATGGTAGCTTGTTTACAAAGCTATGTATTCATTATAAATACATATGCAATCCTCATTATTTAATCACACAATCATTTCAATATATATTATTTTTGCTATCTTTCAAAAACTAGTGGGATTATTATGTTTATTTCATTAAATCACATATGATTTATAACATATAGAAAGCAATATTCCATCTAAGAAAGATGCTAATCCTTTGCTTGGAATAAGGTTTCAAATGAAAAGGTTTAGAAATTAAATGTATGACCTTGATATGTTTGTTTATTGTAATAAATATTTGTGGTTAATAAAATCCAAACACAACATGAAATCTTATTTAGAAAGTCTCAATGAATATATCTCATTTCTTGAGAGTTGACATGAGTTAAATACTAAGTATACTTTGGAATTCATCATGTAAAATCATATTGTGTATATGGATAATCGTAAAACTTGAATAAGTACAAAAAAATTTGACAACAACGATTGTTTAAAAAGAAAATCATTTAGATTATAAGTACAAATGTTGTGATAAGATTTGTTTTGAATAGAAAAATCATTTCCATCTTGAATTGTTCTAAGTAATGAATTTTCTATGTGATAATTAAGATGTAATTGGCAACAAACTTAGAGTTTAGATAGACACCAAATATTATCATAGTAATAATTTATAGTTTATGGATTATAATAAATCATACTGATGTTTCTAGACATGGATGATAGTTTGATTGAGATAACACTCAGTACTAGTCATAGTACAATTCATCTTTGATGATGAATATGTAGACTAGTTATGTTCAATTGAACATAATGTTGTAATACATATTAAAAGAATAAATAATACTTTATAGTTTAAAAAGCTATTAAAATTTGTTAATGTAAAGCAATGCCTAAAAACATTGTTAGTATTAATTAATCTTTCTTAGCTTTGATCACGACAAATTACAAAGACATTTATTGTCAAACACAATCATAAAACGAATTATCCAACAAACACTATCATTAAGGTAATAATCATTACACTAACATATCTTAATCATTCTTAGTGATCATAAAAGTGATTAGCCTTAAAACTCACTTTTGTCAAATGTAACAAAAGATTTTTAATAAACTTTATTTTTAAGAAAATGTTTTATTAAAATAAAAATGTAAATTTGAATATGGTAATAAGTGTGTAAACACTTATCCTTTTGCCACTAAAATCAAGGAAAAACAAGATCTAATCATGTGTTTTATATCGTAAAAGTCAGAATTACGCGTGGTTTTGTGTTTTTGTGTTAAAATAGGTACAAAAGATCAAAAGGAAAGAAAACACGGGATTTCACGGTCAAATGTTTAAGGAAAGTCCAAAAAGAGACGAAGACAAAGTCAAAAGATCAAAAGTGTGTCGAAGATCACGAAACCCGGCAAAATCGATATGATTTGAAGAAAAGACCAAAATGCCAAATATCAAGTCGTTTTATTCGGGGATTTAAGTTTTACGAAGATTTTGGGCCTTGTGGGTCCCACTTATGATTAATGGGCCCAAAAGCCCATTTAAGAATGTATTTGTTATGGATCAAAAGGCCCAAACTAAAGCCCATAAACAATAGAAAATGGGACGGATGGAATCACTAATTTGGGCCTAGCCCAATTTTGTTGAAACAAATGAAACGGAGGATGTAAAGTGCTAGGTCAAAGTTCAGTCAAACTCCCAATCCCACACACTCACACGTGTATACACTTACTTCACCACCACACACACGTTTTTCTTAAATAGAATATTTACCCCCACCCACTTTTACATTTCGATAACAACAAGAAGACATTCGTCTTCTTTCTTTCCCAACAAACCCCCATTTTTACTATACAAAAAATAAAACCCTTATCAAATTTACCCACCCAAAAATTGGGGGTTTTACCCAAAGTGTGTGATTCACATACTTGGGGATTAAATCCCTAAGTTAATCGGAAGATCCAACAACTGGTGGTCCTCATCTCCTCATCTCACGTGGCCTCATCCTTTTTTTGTGATTGGTTGTAACAACTCATCACACACAAATCCTCCAATCATATTATTCCAGCGTGGCGATCTGTGGGAAGTGAGAGAAAAGCTAAAAAGATCAAACGGCCAAAATTGTTGCTGAATTTACAAGCTAGATCCAACGGACCTCAATTAAACCCTTTAAGAAAGAGAAAGAAGACCCCAAGCTCCTTGTTCATGTATAAATAGTGAAGGATAATCAGTTATAAATTATTCCATTTTTCTTTATTTTATTTACTGTTTTTTAATTAATTAGGAGTAGGATTAATTTAGTTTTAATTTTATTAGATGATATGTAAATTGTATTTTCAGATTTCGTATTATTGTAATGATTTTTTGATTATTAATGAAAGTTTATTTTTAATTAATTAGTGTTACTTCTGATTATCAATTTCGGTCTACTGCTTTAAATTTGCGAATGATTTTCTTATTACTGTTCTTTACGGCTTAATTAATTAAAGTAAAAGAAAGTGGATATATAATTTCCCCTACTAGGAAATTATAAAAAATTCTTGGTTCGAGAAGTTGTTTGATTCGAGATGCTTTTGATGGTGATTCGTGAAGGGTTGATGTTTTGATGGTGTGTTTCGGTTCAAAAGGAGGCACAACACCATCCTTCGACCCAACGGGTATCTTCATCAGGTTCTCCTTCCCTTTTAATTTTCATCAGTTTTAGTTTATTTTTAATTCGGTTAAGTTTATTTAGTATATCTGCTTTTGTTTTGTTTTGATCTGCTTATTTGATTCTGAGTTTGAGTGAGTTTATTTAGATCTGCTTATTAGGTTTCATTTGTTTGAGTTGTTTTAAATTTGTTCGAATTTTAGTTTATTAGGATCTGCTTATTAGGATTTAAGTCTGCTTATTTGGTTTTTAGTTTCAGTTTGGATTATAGCTTTTTAGAGTCTGCTGATTAGATTTGTTTAGAACTGCTTATTTGTTTATGTTTAGTTTGATTTGCCTGGTTTTAGTTTATTGAGTTTGTTTTAGAATTGGTAACTGATTGTTTGGTTCAGCTTATTTGGGATCTGTCTATTTGGCTTATTACTGTTCATCTGCTTTTGTTAGGTTAATCTGCTTATTTGGTTTTCTTTGATTATTGTTCTAGCTTATCAGTGTTATTGCTTATTTCTGCTTATGCTTATCTGATTTTTCTGTTTTGTTTGCCTTTGGTTTTATTTATCTGCTTACTTATTTATCTGTTAAAATTTCAGTTTTAGTTTATATTGCTTATTAAGTTTTATGCTTATTTGATTTAGCTGTATTTAGCTTATTTTGTTTTGCTGTTTACTGATTAAAATAACAGACTCTTTTAGTCTGTTTGTTCACATTCCAAAAAGTCCAAAATTTATTATTAACAAAAAAATAGGTCATGCTGGGATTCGAACCAGTGACCTCAAGTTCAGCAGCCAAACACCATAACCATCTACTCTAGGACCTTTTTTATGTTTTACTTTGCTTTATTTAATTAATATAGACTTGGTTTAGCTGCAGTTTATTTTTAATAGTTTTAATAATTTTAGTTTAATTAAATTTTAAATATAAATTTCCCTTTTATTTTCTTTTGTAAGTTTAAAGTTTTTTTTTAAAAATTAAAAAGATAAAAAAAATATATTTTATTTAAATTGTTTTAAAATTTAGTTTAAATTTTATTTAATATAGATTAGTTTTAAAATAAGTTTTAAATAAATTTCATTTAAAGTTTTTATAAAATTTAGTTTTATTTTATTAGTTTAAAGTTTTATTAAAAATAGATTTGTCTTTTTAATTGTTTTAATTAGTTTCAAAGATTTTTCTTAGATTAAATAATTTTAATTTTATTTAAATTTTAAATTAGCTTTTAATTAAATAGTTTTAGTTTAAAATGCCAAAAATACGTTTTACCAAGAACAAAATTAGTTTTACGTTTAATCCGATTTCAATTCGAGTCGATTTGTGGAACGATAAATTGATCTAAAAAGGGTTTGCAAAAATCCTAGTATTATATGGCATATTCCAAATGCCATTAGAATATCCTTTGAAGGTTTAAACAACCTCGGATATTTCAAATTCACTAAAAGACAAAAGGGAGCGGACTCTACGCCGGCGGTTCCTTAGCACCTACGGCGGTTCCTTAACGATAAGGAACTGCGGGCTCCAATAAGGAACCGCGGACAGATATAGCCGTTGGATGTTTGTCTTATAAATAGTGGATCAAATCTGCATTCTCATCAACCCTTTTTGGACATCTCTTTCAGTCTTCTTTCTCCTATCTAATCCTAGTCATTTGTAAATGATCACTTAATGTGTTAAGTATGTTTACTCATGATTATCCTCTTGATCTCCTTCTTTACCTTGTCCAAAGAGAAGATCACTCACACACTTGATATGTGATTAAAGATGTAGCATTGATGATGTAAAACCCGTATTTAAATAAAAAAAATGTAAATACGCTGTTTAATTATTTAAACTATTTACGTATTAATCATTGACGAAAATAAACGCGGGAACTAAATACAAGCGTACGAATACGAATACTTTTATATAAAAAAATTAAGAAAAGTAAAAGGGGCCAAAAGGCCGGTTTGTTTAAAAGAAAAAAGAAGACTAGAAATTGGGCCAAGCCCATTTGAAAGAATACAAAGGACGGGACTTTAGCCCTTCTTCCACACATCAGTCGTACAAAAAGGGTTTCACCACCATCGTGCCACCGACCTTAAGGAAACAAAAGGGAGTTTCGGTTGTGTTTTCGTTTCTCTTAGCAATAACACAAGGTAAATCATGTTTTCGTTTCTCTTATTTTCTTTATCACGAATTTATGATTTAAAAAAAAAGAAAAAGAAAAGGGGTTCGTTTGGGGTTGGATCTGTCCAGCCGAGACTCTAAAAGTCTCGGTGGTGGCTGTGGTGGTCGACCAAAGGCAGAAACCCCAAAAGGGGTGTGTTCGTTTAGCGTAAGATGGTCAAGGGGTGTTGGCTTATTGAACCGAGACTATAAGGTCATGTTGGCCTCATCTTTCTGCCCAGCCATGACCCACACAGGGGCGGCTCGGGCTGTGATCAGCCAAAACATTCGAAACAAGCCCAAACGGGTTGTTCCAGAAATAAGGGTGCGTTTGGTTTAATGAAACAGTGGGAAAACGTAGACAAGCAGTGGGAAAAAGGGTAAAATCAGTTCCTAGCATTCTAAACAGAAAATAAAGGATTTTATTTTCAGATTAGCGACGGTTTTGTGACACTATTTTCTGTCGCAGACTGTTTAGTGACAGTTTTCTTTATAGACAGTTTTAAAACTCAACTTTTGGTCACACCTTTTAGTGACAGTTTTCTGTCGCTAAGTTCATATAGGCAGATTTTGTTTTATATAGTTGTTGTATTGTTAAGTGCCACCGACAGGGGTATCTCGGTAGGCTCGAGGCATATTTATAAATATACTAAAATGAAGATATTTATATTATACTTTTTTTAATTACTTGTTTTAAATGTTTAAAATTGTATTTTAAATGAGTTGAATTAAAATAGTTTTAATATTTTAAAAGGGTATAAATTATTATATGAATTAGATTATTTCAGAAACTTCTAAATTAGAAATCTTATGTTTTAACGAGTTAATTTATTATAGTCTTAACATAACGTCAGAACACGTGGTATCATAATTATTAGTGAGTCGTTATATATATTAAGAGGATTAATATAAATTCAGAGTCATCAGCTAATATTCGTACAGATTTCCAGAAACAAAATAAATAATTGAAAAAGCCAATAAGATCCGTAAATTAAATAAGCGAATATCAGTTTACTTATTCGCGTCCCTTATTCATGTAGCTCGCGTGAAATCAGAGTAGACTTTCCGTCAGTTGATCTCGGTTGGTTACTGGACAGGAGGTACGAATTTTCCGTCCTTTAAGTAAGGACTTCCCTTCTATGCATGATTAGGATTTCCCTTCTGCAGCCAAATGTTTTCCCCAATATGTGTTTAAGCTTATCAGTAATCATGTTAATAACTAAATAAATTGCCTAAGCATTATATACAAGCACGACCAGTTTATGTACTAGTTACGGAGGTACCGTAACCACGACACTAGAGGCAACGGTGTCGTGACTCACATGCAGGAGAGTGATATCTTGCATCGTCCCTTCACGTTTTGGTCATTATTATTATCATGTCACGTGGGGCGTATGGATGCATCCTAGGCTTATCAGTTTACAGTTATCAGGGTGAATGTGGTGTGTGCTCTACATCCTTCACATTGGAGCTGATCCCTCCACCCAACACAGAATTTAGAGGTTACCCCTCTACAGTTATTTAGAGGTCACCCCTCTACATCATGACGAGGTCACCCCTCCAGATATTCATGCACGGTTGTTACAACACGTGACCTATATAAGCTCTGGCAATTAAAATACAGTAAATGCATGTTTTCAGATTTAATAGTTAATAATTCAGCTTCAGTATTTATAAACCAGGTTTCTCAGATTTTATACAGAGTACTACTACATGTTACATATCAGTCTCATAGCTTCATTAGTTGTCATTTATTCCATTTCTTTCAGTACATTCTTATCATGTTTTTTTTATCCGTTCACTGAGCGTTATGCTCAGTCGTAGTTTCCTTTCATGTTTCCAAACGGCAGGTATACAGGGACGATCTTAGGACTTATAAGAGAGTACGTGCATTGGATGGGAGCTATCCAGACTCCTTTATTTTTATGCACACATTAAGTTACTTTGGTTGTTTGGACACTGTTTCGTCCTTTTCTTTCAGTATTTAAATCTTTATATTTTGAGCTTATGTTTGGGCTACCGATGTTTGATTCTGGTATTTCTGTGCGGTTAGTTAATATTTAATACATTGCCTTGCATGATTTGATGACACGCCATAAATACAAGTAACAGTCCATTTATCCAAGTGGGGTGTTACAATTATGGTATCAGAGAGCAAGGTTCGACCTGTAGGCTCTAAAACTTTACCTGTGGCTAGTGGGTAGTCAGCAAGAACTTCCTGTATTTTGGCGTCGTTATCTTCAATGCTACTCATGTATTTTATCAGTCGGGTTTTCAAAATTTTTGATTAAGTAAACGGTTGGTACAGGACTGGCCATACTTAATCGCATGTGCTTTTCAGCGAACTTTTCGTTTTGGTGAACTGACCATAGGCGTTCACCCTTGCCCGTTTAAAATTTTGTATAGATGAACTGACCATAGGCGTTCATCCTTACTCATGTCAGATTTATGTTTCACTAATTGTCATTTTGTGAACTGACCATAGGCGTTCACCAGTATTCATGTCATATTTGTTGGCTATGCCTTCATGAACTACACTATGCATATTCAGATTTATTAATTCCAGGTTCTGACAGTTTTATCAACTGATCCTCTGTTATTTCAGATGCCACCCAGACTCGAACCGAGAATGATCCTAACGCAGCTGCTATTACTGCTGCTGTTCAGGCTGCTATACAAGCCATGTTACCCCAAATTCGTGATGAGATCCGAGCTGAATATCAAAACGGGCCTCAACAGAATAACAACCCTCCTGCCCCACCACCTGCCACTTTAACCACCTGGCTAGATTTGTTTAACAAACAGAAACCCCGACTTTTTGAACAGACTGTAGCTCCAACTGACGCGGAAGACTGGATCTATCATGTAGAGAAAAATTTTGGAGCTATGGGTTGTGGTGTTGCTTTCAAGGTTAGGCTTACAGTTTACAAACTGGAGGGTCCTGCTCTGCATTGGCGGAGGTCTCATAAACTATCAAATGGGGGAGATGCTTGGGAGCTTACATTGACCTGGGCACGGTTTAAGACGATGTTCTATGACCAGTTTTTCCCGCATGCTGAACAAGCTAAACTGAAGAGGGACTTCCACGTCATTCGTCAGAATCATGGCGAGAACAGTATATAGTTCATGCACCGATACCTCAAGATGGCTGGATCCATAGGGGAGGCTGCGGGTACCGCAGAGGAGCAAGCGAAGCAATTTCGCTGGGCTCTTCACTCTAGGACTGCAGATAGGCTGGTGAGTGCCACATTCACTAATGTGTCACAAGTAGCTAATGCAGCTCGTGATATTGAGATGCTTTTCGAGAGGGATGAGCTCGAGAATGTAGAGCGTCCAGAGAAGAGGTACATCTCATCCAACAAAGTTAAACAATTTAACTCCGATTATTACTTGTCAACTTATATGTTATGTCTTATCAAATTATAATCTTGCAGACACAGAGGAGGAGACCGATCCCAATCGGCTACTCCACATCAGAACTACAGAAACCACAGTCAGTCTTATGACCGTAATCAATCAGATAAGAGGAGCGGTGGTGATAACTACCGCGGCAGCTCAAACTCATCTGACAACTACATGTGATTCTTTAAGCTCCAGAAATACTAGACTATCGTGTAAAACAGATCTTAAAATTTTTGTATATTCCAACAGAGATGCTGGACAGGGGCGTGACCAAAACAACAGAGGTCAGCAATCTGCCCGACCGGCAAATTCTGGTAATTTTAAATTTTAGCCAAACAGCCTTATTTCAGTTATGTTATCAGAATCGTGACACGTGTTTATCTTCGTAAATCAGGTTCTCATCAAACTAGAGCTGCTTCTACCGGGTATTCTTATCCCACTTGCATCACATTTGGGAAGAAACACATGGGACCTTGCCATCATAGTACGGGTAGTTGTTACAAGTGTGGTCAGTCGGGCCATTTGAAGAGGGATTACAAGAGCGGGGATGCTGCCGGTACCTCAGGCCAGATTCCTCAGATTTTACCTCCACCACCACCAATACCACCAACCACTGGTCGTGTCTACACTACTACCCGTGAGCAAGCAAATAAGACCACATGTATCATTACTAGCATTTTGTTTATACACGGACAGTCTGCCTGCGTGCTTTTCGATACAGGCGCCACACACTCAGTTATATCTACTTCATATGCTGCTAGAATAAATATAACCCCTACGCCACTAGACAGTGTACTTAGTATATCTACCCATATGCGAGACTTTGTACTCATTACCCAGGTGTATAAGGATCTCCCTCTTGAGTTTGATGATAGAATTCGTCCAGTCAGTGCCCTTTCTCTAGATATGTGCGAGTTCGATATTATTCTAGGTATGGATTGGTTGTCAGCCCATCGTGCCACTATAGATTGTCATGCTCACAGGGTCATCTTCGGTGATGTCCAGACACCAGAGTATATTCACCGGGGTTTCCTACCAGGAAAACATGTTCAGATCATTTCAGCTTTACAGGCCCGTACTTTACTATACCATGGTTGTGAGGGTTTCCTAGCTACAGTTCATGACACGACTTCTGAGACACCTTCAATTCATGATCAGCCAGTTGTGTCAGATTTTCCAGATGTCTTTCCAGAGGAACTCCCAGGCTTACCTCCCATGCGAGAGGTAGAATTTGGTATCGATCTCATTCCAGGTGCAGAACCAATATCTAAAGTTCCTTACCGTATGGCTCCCGTAGAGCTTAAGGAACTGAAAGATCAGCTTCATGAACTTCTAGAAAGGGTTTTATTCGTCCAAGTGTGTCACCTTGGGGCGCGCCAGTTTTGTTTGTCAAAAAGAAGGATGGTAGTATGCGATTGTGTATTGACTACCGTGAGTTGAATAAGCTCACTATTCGTAACCGTTATCCACTTCCTCGTATTGACGATTTATTCGATCAGCTTCAGGGTGCCAAGCACTTCTCAAAAATCGATCTACGATCAGGCTACCATTAGTTACGTGTAAAAGAGCAGGATATATCCAAAACGGCTTTTCTCACGAGGTACGGTCATTACGAATTTGTTGTTATGCCATTCGGTCTCACGAATGCGCCTGCAGTATTTATGGACTTGATGAACAGAGTCTTCCACGAATTTTTAGACAAGTTTGTGATTGTATTCATCGATGATATCCTTATTTTCTCCAAATCTAAAGAGGAACATGAGGATCATCTCCGTACAGTTTTGCAGATTCTCAGACGAGAGAAGCTTTATGCTAAATTTTCTAAGTGCGAGTTTTGGCTGAATACAACGGCGTTTCTAGGTCATATTGTTTCTGCAGAAGGAATCACTATGGATCCTGCAAAGGTGGAGGCTATCACCAAATGGCTGAGACCGACATCTGTCACAGAGATACGTAGTTTTCTTGGGTTAGCGGAATATTACCGCAGATTTGTCGAAAACTTTTCACGTTTGGCATTACCTTTGACCCAACTTATGCGGAAAGGTGAGAAGTTTATATGGACCGAGGAGAAAGAAAAGATTTTTGAGGAACTCAAGCATCGATTGATCTCAGCACCGATACTTACTCTTCCATCCGGTACAGGTGGTTATCAGATTTATAGTGACGCTTCAGGAAAGGGCTTAGGCTGTGTTCTTATGCAGCATGGGAAAGTCATTGCCTATGCTGAGCGTCAATTGAAGCCGTATGAGAAAAATTATCCTACTCATGATCTAGAGCTCGCCGTAGTCGTGTTCGCCCTTAAAATCTGGAGGCATTATTTATACGATGAGTCGTGCGATATCTTCACCGACCACAAAAGTCTCAAGTACATATTTACCCAGCGAGAGTTGAACATGAGACAGAGGCGATGGTTAGAACTGCTGAAAGACTATGACACTAATATTCAGTATCACCTAGGTAAAGCAAATGTAGTAGCAGATGCCCTTAGCAGGAAGTCAGGAATGATAAATTGCATCAAAGTTCAGGAAGAAATTATTTAGGACTTAGAGCGGTATGATATTGAGCTCTTAGTACGCGGACAGAGGGGATACTGGGCTAGTCTGAGGGTAGAACCGGATATACTCTCTAGGATTAAAGCCGCACAAAAAAGATGGTAAAATCTGGGCGATTGTCCAGAACATTGACCAGCAGACCGAATTTCGCATCGATGACGATGTATCGTATGGTAAGGTACCAAACTCTGCGTTCCAGAAGACCCTGCTCTCAGAGAAGCCTTAATGACTGAGGCTCATAGCTATCCGTTCTCTATCCATCCAGGTTCCACTAAAATGTACCACGATCTTAAGCAACATTTCTGGTAGAGCGACATTAAACAGGATGTCGCAACTTTTGTGTCTAAATGTTTAACCTGCCAGCAGGTTAAGATAGAGCATCAGCGTACCAGTGGTCTTCTCCAGCCATTAGATATTACAATGTGGAAATGGGAAAAGATCTCTATGGATTTTGTCACCGGACTACCACAGACTCAGCGGAGACATGATGTAATCTGGGTTATTGTCGATCGTTTGACCAAGTCAGCACATTTCATTCCTATTCGTAAAGATTTCGCAGTCAGTAAATTAGCGAAACTATTCACCGAGGAGATTGTACGATTACACGGTACACCTTCAGAAATTATATCAGATAGGGATCCCCGTTTCACTTCTAACTTTTGGGGAGGTTTGCATAAAGCTTGGGGAACTAGGCTCAAGCTCAACACAACTTTTCGCCCGCAGAAAGACGGTCAGTCAGAGCGTACCATCCAGACCTTGGAGGACATGCTACGCGCCTGTGCATTAGAATGGACAGGACACTGGGATGACTATATTTGCTTGGTCGAGTTTTCCTACAACAACAGTTGGCGTGCTAGTATCAAGCGTGCTCCATTCGAAATGTTATACGACAGAAAATGTCGTGCTCCTATTTGTTGGGATCAGGTTGGAGAACGTTTGATTGAGGGGCCAGAATTAATAGAGCTGACCAATGAAAAGGTCGCTATTGCTAGGGCAAAGCTGCAAGAAGCGCATACTCGCCAGAAGAGTTACGCCAACAAGCATCACAGAGATCTATCATTTCAGGCTGGGGATCGTGTGTTCCTCAAAGTATCACCCGCACGCGGCGTTAGACGTTTTGGTCTCAAAGGCAAGCTCAGCCCTCGTTACATCGGACCGTTCGAAATCCTTGAACGTGTTGGTGAAGTGTCATATCGGTTGGCGTTACCACCTCAGCTTTCACACATCCACAACGTGTTTCATGTATCATTACTCAGAGGGTACAACTATCATGAGCTTCACAAAGTGAATTATCCACTCGATCAGATTCGGGAGGATCTATCTTATATTGAGGAACCCGAAGCAGTTTTAGATCGCCAGGATCGAGTTATGAGAAGGAAGACCATTCCTTTCGTCAAAATCCTGTGGAGGAACCATACCGAGCGGGAGGCCACTTAGGAAACAAAGGAGTCTATACGGACTTCTTATCCTCACTTTCAGTTTTGATTCGGGTATGTCTTTTCAGCTTTTATATCCTCAGCTTAATAGCATTTTCAACTTTTACCCCAGTCAGCTTAAATACCTTATAATTCGGGGACGAATTCTTCTTTTAGAGGGGAAGAATTGTAAAACCCAGTACGGCCGTATCCTTAATTCGGGGAAGAATTATTCTTTTTAGAGGGGAAGAATCGTAAAACCCGTATTTAAATCAAAAAATGTAAATACGCGATTTAATTATTTAAACTATTTACGTATTAACTATTGACGAAAATAAACGCGGGAACTAAATACAAGCGTACGAATACGAATACGTTTAATAAAAAAAATAAGAAAAGTAAAAGGGGCCAAAAGGCCGGTTTTTTTAAAAGAATAGAAATTGGGCCAAGCCCATTTGGAAGAATACAAAGGACGGGACTTTAACCCTTCTCCCACACATCAGTCGTACAAAAAAAAGTGATTAGAGTTTCACCACCATTGTGCCGCCGACCTTAAGGAAACAAAAGGGAGTTTCGGTTGTGTTTTCGTTTCTCTTAGCAATAACACAAGGTAAATCATGTTTTCGTTTCTCTTATTTTCTTTATAACGAATTTATGATTTAAAAAAAAGAAAAGGGGTTCGTTTGGGGTTGGATCTGTCCAGCCGAGACTCTAAGAGTCTCGGTGGTGGCTCCGGTGGTCGACCAAAGGCAGAAACCCCAAAAGGGGTGTGTTCGTTTAGCTTAAGATGGTCAAGGGGTGTTGGCTTATTGAATCGAGACTGTAAGGTCTTGTTGGCCTCATCTTTCAGCCAAAACATTAGAAACAAGCCCAAACGGGTTGTTCCAGAAATAAGGGTGCGTTTGGTTTAATGAAACAGTGAGAAAACGTAGACAAGCAGTGGGAAAAGGGTAAAATCAGTACCTAGCATTCTAAACAGAAAATAAAGGATTTTATTTTCAGATTAGCGACGGTTTTGTGACACTATTTTCCATCGCAGACTGTTTAGTGACAGTTTTCTTTATAGACAGTTTTAAAACTCAGCTTTTGGTCACACCTTTTAGTGACAGTTTTCTGTCGCTAAGTTCATATAGGCAGATTTTGTTTTATATAGTTGTTGTATTGTTAAGTGCGACCGAGAGGGGTATCTCGGTAGGCTCGGGGGCATATATATAAATATATTAAAATGAAGATATTTATATTATACTTTTTTTTAATTACTTGTTTTAAATGTTTAAAATTTTATTTTAAATGAGTTGAATTAAAATAGTTTTAATATTTTAAAAGGGTATAAATTATTATATGAATTAGATTATTTCAGAAAATTCTAAACTAGAAATCTTATGTTTCAACGAGTTAATTTATTATAGTCTTAACATAACGTCAGAATACGTGGTATCATAATTATTAGTGAGTCGTTATATATATTTAGAGGATTAATATAAATTCATAGTCATCAGCTAATATTCGTACAGATTTCCAGAAACAAAATAAATAATTGAAAAAGCCAATAAGATCCGTAAATTAAATAAACGAATATATGTTTACTTATTCGCGTCCCTTATTCGTGTAGCTCGCGTGAAATCAGAGTAGACTTTCCGTCAGTTGATCTCGGTCGGTTACTAGACAGGAGATACGGATTTTCCGTCCTTTCAGTAAGGACTTCCCTTCTATGCATGATTAGGATTTCCCGTCTGCAACCAAATGTTTTCCCCAGTATGTGTTTAACCTTATTAGTAATCATGTTAATAACTAAATAAATTGCCTGAGCATTATATACAAGCACAACCAGTTTATTTACTAGTTACGGAGATACCGTAACCACGACACTAGAGGCACCAGTGTCGTGACTCACATGCAGGAGAGTGATATCTTGCATCGTCCCTTCACGTTTTGGCCATTATTATTATCATGTCATGTGGGGCGTACGGATGCATCCTAGGCTTATCAGTTTATAGTTATCAGGGTGAATGTGGTGTGTGCTCTACATCCTTCACATTGGAGCTGATCCCTCCACCCAGCACAGAATTTAGAGGTCACCCCTCTACAGTTATTTAGAGGTCACCCCTCTAAAGCATGACGAGGTCACCCCTCCTGTTATTCATGCATGGTTGTTACATCACGTGACCTATATATGCTCTGGCAATTAAAATACAATAAATGCATGTTTTCAGATTTAATAGTTAATAATTCAGCTTTAGTATTTATAAACCAGGTTTCTCAGAATTTATACAGAGTACTACTACATGTTACATATCAGTCTCATAGCTTCATTAGTTGTCATTTATTCCATTTCTTTCAGTACATTCTTATCATGTTTTTTTATCCGTTCACTGAGCGTTATGCTCAGCCGTAGTTTCCTTTCATGTTTCCAAACGATAGGTATACAGGGACGATCTTAGGACTTCTAAGAGAGTACGTGCATTGGATGAGAGCTATCCAGACTCCTTTATTTTTATGCTCACATTACGTTACTTTGGTTGTTTGGACACTATTTCGTCCTTTTCTTTTAGTATTTAAATCTTTATATTTTGAGCTTATGTTTGGACTACCGATGTTTGATTCCGGTATTTCCGTACGGTCAGTTAATGTTTAATACATTGCCTTGCATGCTTTGATGACACGCCATAAATACACGTAACGGTCTATCTATCCAAGTGGGGTGTTACAGATGAAGATCACCTTCTCCTAAAGATCTAGTCATGTTCATCATTTGTTTATTTTTGTCTTGTGTAGATCCAATGTATTTGTGAATACTTGCACTAGTTGTGTTCATCCAAGCTATATGTGAATACTTGGATTAGAGTTATGTAAATCCATTACACATGTGTGTGCCTGGATTTGTGTTGTGTAGATCCAAGCTACATGTGTGTACTTGGATATGTTTAGTTGAGTTGTAATTAGTTGTGTTAGTTCTCACTAAAATATAAAGTGACGTGGTTGTGTCTTGTGAGTTCTCACTAAACTATAAAGTGATATGTAGTTGTGTTGTGTGAAGTTCTCACTTAGCTTCAAAGTGAAGAGTTGTGAAGATTGGTTCTAGCTTTGGATTAGAACTCTACATCTAGCCTTGTGTCGGAAAATGGTGAAGTAGGCAATGTTGTGAAGATTGGTTCTAGCTTTGGATTAGAACTCGACATCTAGCCTTGTGTCGTAAAATAGTGAAGTGGGCGACGTTGTGTAGATTGGTCCTAGCTAAGGTTAGGTCTCGACATTTAGCTTAGTGTCAGAAAATAATGTAAGCGACGTTGTAAGGTTTTCTCCGCCAAGAAAGTCAATAGATACGTGTTGATCTCCGTGACAATGAGACAAGTTTATTTTGAGAGAAACTCGAATGGTTGGGGAAGGATTGTGCATCGCATCATTGGGTCCATGACACTTGTCTTCAAAAGATGTGTTAACCCGGTTTCTGCCTAAGTTGCATAGAATATTCAACTCCTTCAATGCTTACCAATACGTCATCACTAGCACCTTGTGGTGATTGTTCCAGTGCTAACTTAAGTAATTGGTCCGCATTCAGCTTCATTCAACTCCATATTTCTTAAGGACAACTATTTCTATTTATTGAATGTCCTTGGGTAGATCCCTCCGGTTCTGGTTGGATCATAGGACTTAGTTTCCTATCCTAAACCACCTTTTGACTTCATCGATTCGTCGTGGATAGTAGGTGTTTTGGGTATAGATTGTAACCATAAAACCATTGAAAACCATTCAAAGTGCTTGATAAAAATCAAAACTTTTAACACTTTGAAAGTTTTACATTACCGAAAAGCTCCCCCTATACACATGCATCGATATACAAAATAGTTTAGCATGTGAAGGAAAGAGTTGTACTTGAGTCTTTAAGATCACATCTTGCGATATATTACATTTTAATTACATTTTCTCCCCATATCTCTAATATAAAAATATTATATTAGAGATACCAATTGATTAAAATATGACAATTTCTGAAACCGATTGGGAGAGAAACATGTGTGCACGCATGAATCATGGAACTTTTTAACGTCGGGTTTCTCCCCCTCAACAATATATGTGTGTCACGAAACAAAATTTGACAATATTTTGGAAAAACGACACCACAAAATATGTTGAGGTACGGAGATGAGATGCCTTATCCGATAAAATATATTACATTTGACAGATTGAATATCATTTTCAGAATGTGTTGGATTCATAAAATGTGACAATTTCAGAGATGTACCCAACAACATTAAAGGCTTTGATTTAAAACGCTCCCCCCAAAGCATTGATCCAAATAGCATATGAAAATTTTGAGATTCAAAAACCATAGTATGAGGAAGGGAGTGTTGTACACACAATTTTGAAAGATTTACCAAAACCTTTTGAGAAATTCTTGAAAAATTGTGTTCAACGGTTTTAAAATATTGTCCGATTTACATGAGCTCAAAACGTTGATTTTTTGTGACTAGCTCATGACCGAGAAAAATTAATTTCTCGTTGTGAAGGATATGTTATCATCCGTGATAAACTTTCCTTAAGTGAAGTTCGAGTTCTAAGCTGACATTTACTTAGAAGTCGTTTTTCATGAACTTAAAAACTTTGAATGTTTTTATAGGAAGCTCATGACCGAGAAATATTAATTTCTCGGTGAGAAGGATAAGTCATACTAGGGATGAACTTTCCTTTGTTTGAAGTACGAGTTACAGTCTGACATGTGACTGTAAGTCATTGTACATGAGCTTACAAACGTTGAATGTTTCTACAGATAACTCATGTCCGAGAAAACTTAATTTCTCGTTCAGAGGATAAGTCATCATCAGGATGAACTTTCCTGTCTTGTGAGCCCGGGTTACAATCTGTAAGTTGACTATAAGCCATTACACGAGCTTAAAACTTTTGAATAGTTTTAAGAGAAGCTTGTGTCCGAGAAATATTAATTTCTCATTTTAAGGGTAACATATCGTTGAAGAGAAAAAGTTCATTTTCTTTGACGTTCGAGTTACAGTCTGATATGTGACTGTAAGTCATACTCGTGAGGCTTACTTGTGAAACCCCTGAGACACGTATTTCTCTGATATCTGCTTCTTCAGCAACCAAACTCTGAGAGTGTCTTTTGTTGAACAGGTTATAAATATTGGTCCTTTGTGTTCCCGTTGAACCGTGACGTCGATACCTGCACTTGCATCAGTAGTTTGTATGCTTGCATGTGGGTTAGTGATATCTTTCTGAGAACCATGTGGGGGTACACCTTGAATCTTTGTCGAGCTAGAGGGAGATATCTTGCTAGTAGGAACCCACCTAAGACCAATTGTTTCAAATGTTCTACCCATTGGTATCCACCTAAGACAAGGTCTAGGAGTCATAGATTTCTCATGCACAGCGGAAGACTTAGTTGGAGAAAACCTATTTCCTTTAGGGTTCCGTCTTGGAGGTACTCTACCCTTTGGGTTCACCTTTATAGACGAGGATTCTGAAATATTAATAGACCTAGATTTAGATCTTGGAGGCAAACTAACATTCATGGACCCAATTAGAATCGTGCTAGACTTAGGTACCCATTTATATCCCGGTGGTGTAAAGCTCGAGTACCACCCTCTATGTGTCTTAATAATGTACTTATAAAACTCCCTTACCTTGTTTTCATGTTTCAAAGTTGTGGAGTCTGACGTACTTAGTTTCTTAATAGGATTAGCAGCAGATTGGTGTAAAGGTGTCTTAGGTTTTCTAGTACTAGTGGGCACAACCATAGGCTTCCTAGTTCTATTATTCACGCCATTAAGATAGTTGTTGGGAATTATCTGTTAAGTGTCAAGTACCGTTAGTATATTCCAAGTACTGTTAGTGTTATGTAAGTGCCGTTAGTGTTAACGCGGTACATAGTAAGTACTGCTACTTATAAAGTAAGTACTGCTATGTTGATTAGGACGAATATATCTTTGTATAAGATATGTCATAGTTATAGTTAGAGTATATCTTATGTGATATACCTAAATAGTTAGAATATTGATAATATATCGTCTGTGATATAGTTATCTTTATAGAATATTCTAAGGTTTCTAGGGTTCCTTACTCTATAAAAGGAACATATGTACAATGTCTTTCATGTACCTCATACAAGTCGATTAATAAGAGAATCGAATAGTTAAAAGTAATTATGTTCTTCTGTGCTTTATAAGTTAGATTCTGCATAACTTATTTAGTGTTAGTAAGAGTGCTCAAAGTGTTTTAGTTTGATTACAAACTATTATACTAATTCTTAACAAAATATCGATCCAACCAAAGGGATCAACAAGTGGTATCAGAGCTTGTTGAGAAACTCTGAAAAAGAAGAACACGACCCCATACACTCCACACATACCAAATCTCAATGTCTCAACCAGATGGTGATAATGCTCACTTGGATGATGCTCAGATCCCTGATCCTATTCCATAGGGACAACCACAAGTTGTGCATCCTGCACCAGCACAAGGTGCTCAAGTCGTGAATGCTGTAGCTACCTCTACACCAACACCTTCTCATACTCTGTCTGCTGTTAAACTCACAGTTCTCAAAGGTGACAATTATGAGATTTGGGCTATGCAGATGGAACATTACTTGAATCACACATATCATACTGTGTGGCAAGTTATCAAGAACGGGAACACACCAAAGAAGCTACACTGGTTGCCAGACGGTACATGCTATGCTCTACCTGCTGTAACTGATGAGCAGATACAAGTAGAGATCAGAGAAAGAAAAGCCAGAACTGCTTTGGCTATGGCTCTTTCTGAGGACATCCTACCAAGCTTTCATCATTATAAAGATGCCAAAGCTATGTGTGATGCTATAAAACTTAGATTTAGAGGCAATGACAAATCTAAGAAAATTAAGAAGATTGTTCTTAAACAAGAATTTGATAACTTCTCTATTATCAGTATAGAGGGAATACATGGTGGATATGGAAGGTTTAGCAAGTTGCTTATTCAGTTAGCAGTTTATGGACAAGTAATTCCTAATGAAGAAGCTAATCTAAAATTCTTAAGAAGTGTTCCACCAGAGTGGAAAGCAATGGCTATGCACTTCATCATAAGAGATGATTTGGAAACAATTCCGTTTGATCATCTCTACAACAATCTTAGAGCATATGAGATGGACGTGAAAGGCACTGAAGTAAAGACAGCAACTGCTTCAAAGTCTAACTTAGCTTTTATGTCAGATGGGAACAGCAGTACCTACTTTCAAAATACCGCTAGTGGATCTAGCAGCGGTACATACTTCACAAATACCGCTGGAGGACTTACAAGCAGTACTTACCCACAAAGTATTGAAAGCAGTCCAATGGTCTCTCAAAATCCACATGGAAGGTCTTCACTATTGTTTAGTGACAATGATGCCTTCTCATTCTTTGCTGGACAAGACAACATGCCAAAATTAACTCTCAATGACTTGTTCCAAATGGATGATGCTGATGTTGAAGAGATGGATCTAAAATGGCAAGCTGCCATAGTGTCAGTAAGATCTAATAGGTTCTTCAAGAAGACTGGAAGAAAAATGACTGTTAATCCTAATGAGCCATTAGGATATGACAAGTCTAAAGTTGAATGCTATAACTGTGGAAGGAATGGACACTTTGCAAGAGAATGCTCTAGAGATAAAGCTGAAACTAGCAATTTGAAGTCCAAGAACAGCTATAGAACCAGTCCAAGAATAACTGAAAGCTTTCCAAAAGGAAACAACAGGAGTCCTAAAGGAACCAAGGCATTGGTTACTGTAGATGGAGTGGTGAATTGGGCAGAAGAAGAAGAAGAAGAAGAGCTTGGATTAATGGCTCTCTCACATGAAGATACTGAGGTACATCCTTGTTCTAAAGATTGTATTCTTAAATTTAATAGTCTAAAAGTAGAACTAGAGGAACAATATCAAAAGGTTAACACATGCACTGTAGAAGTAGAGGCTTTCAAACAGGGTGTTTGAAAAAGAGATTTTGTTTACCCTTTTTATATTACTTTTATCGTTCCTCGATTCGACTCGAATTTGATTTCCGGTTTAACGTAAGATTATATTTGTTCTTGGTAAACATAATTTTAGGATATTTTAAACTAAAAGCCTATTTGATCAAAAGCTATTTTTAAACTAACTTAAATAATACTAAAAAGTCTTTTGAAACTAATTTAAGCTAATTGAAAATATAAAACTTTTAAATAAAATCTATTTTTAAATAAAACTTAAACGAATGTAAATAAAACTATTTCTAAAAATGAATCTAATTTAAAATTTAATACTAATTTTTAAACTAAGACAACTTTTAAATAAAAACAAAAATAAAATTTAAAACTAAATTTAAAAACTATATTTAACTTATAAAATAAAATTATATTAAATGAACTAATTAATATAAAACTAAAGACTTTTTAAATAAAAACTATTTTTAATTAAACAAAATAAAATGAAAACAAATTTAAAGTTATAAAAGTAAATAAAAATATTTTTTTCTTTTTTATTTAATTAAACAAAACTGAATTTAATTAAACTTTCTAATTAAAAATTTAAATAAACTAAAAACAAATTATTAAACTACATTGAAACTAAAAGATATTAATTACCTATATTAATTGAACACTGCGTATGATAACACAAAAAGATTAATAGATGAGATGGTTGTGCACATTGGCAGCTAAGCTAAAGGTCATGGGTTCGAGTCCCAGGACAGACACAATTATTATTATTATTATTTTTTTTTATTACAGATCAAAAGGATCTGTATTGTTGCTCAGCAATATATCAGCAGAAAAATACCGAATAAGCTATAAGCAAACAGTACGAACCAATAAGCAAATCTAGTAAACTTAAAAAGCTATAACAAATGTGAAATGAGGCAAATAAGCATATAACTAAATAAACAAGGAAGCCAAATAAGGCAAATGGCAATTTAAGCTAGACTATTAAGCAAAAACAAAAAAAAAACAGTTTAAACATAAGCAATTAAGCAGTTCAAATAAGCTAATCTAAAACAAATTCAAAAAGTAACCAAATCAAATAACAAAAAATATAAGCTAAAATTATGATAGCTACAAATCCTAACACAGGCAGACTTAAACGATTCAAAAAAGAAAAACAGTATAAAAACTAGATCCAAACTAACTAAAATAACCAGTCAAAATAAAAAGAAACAAATAAACTTACTCAGACAGAAACATTAACCAACAAATTAAACAAATTCATAAGCTAAGCCAATCAAACATATTAAACAAAAATTCATACGAAAATTTAAAAAGGAAGAACACCTTGATGAAGATTTCCGTTGAGATGAAGGTGGGTGCTGAACCCCCTTTGTCACAGAATCAACAACACCATCTTCGAATCATCACTTCTCGAACCAAAGAAACCGTAAAAGTAGCTCTCGACATTTTTTTTTATATTCGAATAATAATAAATATATCAATGAACAGTATAACTTAAAAATAAACTTTAAAGCAGATTAAATCAAACTTTGACAGAATTAAAATGAAACCAAAATAGACTGAATAAAACTTCTCATTAATATAAAAATAATTACAAAAACTGGAAATTGAAATTACAATATTAAACCTATAACTAATTTACTGAAAAATAAATCTATTTAAATCTACTCCTAAATTTAATTAAAAAACTGAAAATAAAAAAATAAAAAGCTATCATTTTCATCTTTGTGGAGTGGGGATTTATAGGGAAATCCCTAATCTCCTTGGTGCCCAAGGCTTCAATCTTGACCCTTCTTTCTTTTCTCTCTCTTTTTCATCTCATCAAACGGCTGAGACTCTCCTTTATACACGCGGATTGCCAACATGGATTTGGTGTTTTATTCAACCAATAACAAGAGATAGATAAGCCACGTCGGATTGGATAAGAGGACCACCAGTTTGATTCCACCAAAGGCTTCCGAAAAACTTGGGGATTTAATCCCCAAGTGTGTGAATTAAATGAATTGGGTAAAAGCCCCAAATTTCTATGGATAAATTTTGTGATGTAAATTAGGGTTTTGGGGATAAAAAGATGGTGGTTGCTGCGTAATATTGGGGAGAGAAGAAAGTGTGTGTGGGTGAACTTTGTTTTTATCGAAATAATAAAGTGGGGAGGTAAATGGGTTTATTTATTTTAAGTGAGTGGGTATACGTGTGAGATGGTGAGGGAATAAATGTGAGTTTGACTTGTGGTTTGATGTGTGGGGTTGACCGAAGGTATGACCAGGTAATGGGGGTAAATAATTTGTTTCATTTATTTTGTATACACGTGGGAAGTGAGAGTTACGTTTGAGAGAGTTGACTGGGGAATTGACCCAGCAAAGATTTAAGTTACTCCATCGTTTCCTTCTTTATTCATCACTTGGGCTTTAACCCAATACACTTTTAATCCGTCCCTTTTGTGCAAATAGGCTTAAACCAAATTATCCAATCCGTTTAGTTTTAGGTAAATCATTCCTTAAATGGTTTTGTGGGCCCATTAAGCAAAAGTGGGACCCACTAAGTCCGAAATCTTCAAAAAGATTTAATCCGTTAAAAACGAACTTGATTTCGGCTTCTTTATTCATTTTCTTCACACTCGTGTCAGTTTAACCGGTTTTCGTGATCGTCGGCACACTTTTGGTCTTATGACTTTGTCTTCGTCTCTTTTTGGACTTTTCTTCAACATTTGACCGTGAAATCCCGTGTTTTCTCTTCTTTTGATCATTTGTACCTATTTAAACACAAAAACACAAAACTACGCGTAATTCCGACTTTTTAGACATTAAACACATGATTAGGTCTTGTTTTTCCTTGATTTTAGTGGCAAAAGGATAAGTGTTTTCACACTTATTAGTGTTGTTAAATTATAAGAAAATATAGTTTTGTACAAAAAGGCTCAACAAAACTATGAAGAGAAAATAAGGATTTTGACTCTTCAAATGAGGGAAAAAGATGTGGAAATAAAAGCTTTTGAAAGACAACTTTTAAAAATAAATTCAGAATATGAAGCTTTTGAAAGACAACGATCCGCCTCCTTTTCGGACTTGGATCTATTTATCCTCATACCTTGTTAGGGTCTTTTTGGATAGACTTCTCCATGATCTTTAGGGGAGTAATTGCTTCTCGTCGTGTGTCTTGATCCATCATATTGATTTGGATTAATGATCTTCACGTCATCTTTGGATCTTTAGCAAAAAAAAGTGAATCCTCATGCCTTGTTAGGGCCTTTTTGGACTCGGGTATCCCCATGCCTTGTTAGGGCCTTTTTGGATAAGCCAATATTCGCGTCCCGTTTCAATAAGTTATGCCTTGGCTATGAACTCTAATTAATACCGAGCAACTTTTAAACGATCTTGTGCTAGAAGCTAAGTAACTTTTAAATCGTACAACCTTATTTATTGCAAATATATTTATTAACAAGTGATGGGAGAAAAATCTCATAACTAACTCACATAAGTTAATGAAAGAATACCAAACTTATAATTAACTCTATCATCTCTCGTTCTCCACAATTTAAAATCTCAAGGAATGAGACTCGTGGATGCTTAGCCTAATAAACCAATTAAGGTCCATATGGTTAAAGATACTAGCTAGAGCAAACTTGGATAAGTAAACTTGGGTTGAGTCAAAATATTCACGACGGGCTTAATATATCAAAGATATCTAAACTTGTTAAAACCATTTTATTTATTTATTTATTTTTTAACTTTATTCTTGAAATAGAAATTATTACGATGCGATAATAAAAGGAAAGAAAATAAATAAAAATACTACTAGGCCAAAATAGATCAAAAATTTGAAAAACGTTGAAAAAAATTTTAAATTTTCTGGTAAAATGGGGTCAAATTCATGGAAAAGCCCACTAAAATTCGATAGAAGTCCCCCTACACTTAATATAAACATTGTCCTCAATGTTTAAGCATGTGGGTGAATAAACTCCCCTACACTTAGGACATTGAGTACGTTGTTTAAAATCGAGCTAAGGAAGGGACAACTAAAGTGATTACATTTATTTGTTTTATTTATATACAAGATTGAATCACAATAGCAAAAACTTATCGAAGGAACCGGGTACACGGGGAACACGGGTCTTGTCAAAAGTACCAAAAGTGGATCATTTAAGCACATGTCCCTGCACAATCACAACACACAAAACAAACAACCTACACGGCTCCCCCTACACTTATTGTAGAAAATAAATAAAAGATAGATAATCGGGTTGCCTCCCTAGAAGCGCTTGTTTTTGTTAACCGAGTCACGAGCCTGACTCGACCCCGAACTAAATGGTCCATGGGGAAGCCTCGAATGTTATACCGGGATCAAAAATCTTATCCTCGGTCCCGGAGGAACATAATAAATGAGAGGCAGGAGGATAAGTCATAAAAGGTAGAAAAGTCCTCTCGACATAAGAAAAGTAAGTGAAGTCTTGATCCACGGGAGGTGGGATGGGTAAAGGAGACAAATTGTCATCCCCTAAAGACATAGGATGGTCACTATTCGGCAAAGCCGTAAAGGTATCAATCATAGAATGGTCATTGTCACCTCCCGGGTCAAAGCACTCATCCTCATTTCCCGGTATGAAATGAGGAGAGTAAAAGCGATACATCACCTGCTTGGGTGTGTACGCGGTAGGACGGGGTGGCAACATAATATGAGAAATATCAGAAGACATATCTACCACCCGCGTCACCTCACCAGACCGAATCAAACGGAAGGTAGGGTCAAATCTCTCCACCTCCTCTACGATGGGAGGTGGCATGGCTAACAACGAATGCTCATCAATAGCAAGAGAGTCGGAGCTATCAATGTCCTCAATCCCCTCTTCAAAGAGAGGATTCATCTCACTAGAGATGTAGGCGTCATCAAAATCAAATAAAGGGTTCGAATAAATCTTGAAATTTTCCTTCGGAACGTCTTCATCGGATAGTGACTCGTCATCACTAGAAGTAAAATCATCATCGAGATCAAAAAGGGAATTAGAGAAAGCCAAAGAATCGTCTCCCAAGATGTCGGTGGGAGGTAATGAATTATTACTAGATAGAGATTCACACTCATCGTCACTATCGGAAGCAACCGTAGGCTCACTTTGGATTGGAATAAGAATCTCATCACAAGGAATAGTGATAAGACCCTCATCCCCCATGATGAGAGAGGCATCAGTCTCCGTAGTGGAAGAATCGAGAATAGGAGTGGTAGAATCCTTAGGCTCGAGAGCCGGCAAGTCGAGAGAAGGAATTACAATTGCACTAGGACATTGAACACAAAGATCATTCCAAGAAATAGTATTCTCGTCGTCATCATCATCATAATAGTAAGAACTCACAAGAGGAGGAGTATAATCACTAAGATTAGATACTTGCTCTTGTCGTTGTCGTTGTCGCTTTTCCTCCTCATTTGCTTCTTTTAGAAGAACAACGGCTTCTTGAAGTTGCAAAACAATGGCGTGTGTTTCGTCTTTCAAAGCATTGAGTTGTTGAATTCTCTGAGAGGATTGATGATTGATGGTAGGATGTGGGGGCTCACAGTTATGAAAACCAGAATTATAGCACGGATGTGGCTCATAGGAAGTCATCGGTTGAGAAGAATTAGAACACGGATTTGGTTCATAATAATTCATTGGCTGACAATACGAAGTATCGTGAGGGCCCCCACAATGATTGCAACACGGGTATTGGGAAAAACCCGGTTCATGTTGCGGATAGGGATTGTCATAGACGGGAGGGGGGGGAGAAAGTATTGTAAGAGGAGAAGTACGAATTTGTTGAATTAAAAAATGGACAAAATCCAATTTGTGTATTGTCGATATCAAAACCGCACCGCTCACAAGTACACCATTGACATGTTTGAAAACCATGCCATGGTCTCCCACACCGAACGCAAGACGAATCCATGAAGAATTAAAAATAAGAGGGGTTGAGAAAAGAATTAAACACAAAAGAGGATAAAGAAGAATATTTTTGTATTTTTTTAGAAAAATATATATATACAAGAAAAATCGAAAGAAATCGAACTAAAAAGTAACACTAATACGTAATATTTTTGGTGTAATACTTTTAGGAAAAAGTATTACTTTTGATTTTTATTTAATTTTTTTGTTGCAATTCTTAGGAAAGAAATTGCTTTTGTGATTTTTTTATTTTTTTTGTATTTTTAAGTTTTTTGATTTTGTTGCAAGAAACGTAACGTTCAAAAAGAACGGATCCCAAAATCCAAACGTCTTCACGAAAAATCGTCAATCGTACGAGCGAAGCGGCAGCGGCGCCATTTTGAAAAAGAGATTTTGTTTACCCTTTTTATATTACTTTTATCGTTCCTCGATTCGACTCGAATTTGATTTCCGGTTTAACGTAAGATTATATTTGTTCTTGGTAAACGTAATTTTAGGATATTTTAAACTAAAAGCCTATTTGATTAAAAGCTATTTTTAAACTAACTTTAATAATACTAAAAAGTCTTTTGAAACTAATTTAAGCTAATTAAAAATATAAAACTTTTAAATAAAATCTATTTTTAAATAAAACTTAAACGAATGTAAATAAAACTATTTCTAAAAATGAATCTAATTTAAAATTAAAACTAATTTTTAAACTAAGACAACTTTTAAATAAAAACAAAAATAAAATTTAAAACTAAATTTAAAAACTATATTTAACTTATAAAATAAAATTATATTAAATGAACTAATTAATATAAAACTAAAGACTTTTTAAATAAAAACTATTTTTAATTAAACAAAATAAAATGAAAACAAATTTAAAGTTATAAAAGTAAATAAAAATATTTTTTTCTTTTTTATTTAATTAAACAAAACTGAATTTAATTAAACTTTCTAATTAAAAATTTAAATAAACTAAAAACAAATTATTAAACTACATTGAAACTAACAGATATTAATTACCTATATTAATTGAACACTGCGTATGATAACACAAAAAGATTAATAGATGAGATGGTTGTGCACATTGGCAGCTAAGCTAAAGTTCCTGGGTTCGAGTCCCAGGACAGACACAATTATTATTATTATTATTTTATTTTTATTTTTTTTTATTTTTTATTACGGATCAAAAGGATCTGTATTGTTGCTCAGCAATATATCAGCAGAAAAATACCGAATAAGCTATAAGCAAACAGTACGAACCAATAAGCAAATCTAGTAAACTTAAAAAGCTATAAGAAATATGAAATGAGGCAAATAAGCATATAACTAAATAAACAAGGAAGCCAAATAAGGCAAATGGCAATTTAAGCTAGACTATTAAGCAAAAACAAAAAAAAAAACAGTTTAAACATAAGCAATTAAGCAGTTCAAATAAGCTAATCTAAAACAAATTCAAAAAGTAACCAAATCAAATAACAAAAAATATAAGCTAAAATTATGATAGCTACAAATCCTAACACAGGCAGACTTAAACGATTCAAAAAAGAAAAACAATATAAAAACTAGATCCAAACTAACTAAAATAACCAGTCAAAATAAAAAGAAACAAATAAACTTACTCAGACAGAAACATTAACCAACAAATTAAACAAATTCATAAGCTAAGCCAATCAAACATATTAAACAAAAATTCATACGAAAATTTAAAAAGGAAGAACACCTTGATGAAGATTTCCGTTGAGATGAAGGTGGGTGCTGAACCCCCTTTATCACAGAATCAACAACACCATCTTCGAATCATCACTTCTCGAACCAAAGAAACCGTAACAGTAGCTCTCGACATTTTTTTTTTTTTTTATATTCGAATAATAATAAATATATCAATGAACAGTATAACTTAAAAATAAACTTTAAAGCAGATTAAATCAAACTTTGACAGAATTAAAATGAAACCAAAATAGACTGAATAAAACTTTTCATTAATATAAAAATAATTACAAAAACTGGAAATTGAAATTACAATATTAAACCTATAACTAATTTACTGAAAAATAAATCTATTTAAATCTACTCCTAAATTTAATTAAAAAACTGAAAATAAAAAAATAAAAAGCTATCCTTTTCATCTTTGTGGAGTGGGGATTTATAGGGAAATCCCTAATCTCCTTGGTGCCCAAGGCTTCAATCTTGACCCTTCTTTCTTTTCTCTCTCTTTTTCATCTCATCAAACGGCTGAGACTCTCCTTTATGCACGCGGATTGCCAACATGGATTTGGTGTTTTATTCAACCAATAACAAGAGATAGATAAGCCACGTCGGATTGGATAAGAGGACCACCAGTTTGATTCCACCAAAGGCTTCCGAAAAACTTGGGGATTTAATCCCCAAGTGTGTGAATTAAATGAATTGGGTAAAAGACCCAAATTTCTATGGGTAAATTTTGTGATGTAAATTAGGGTTTTTGGGGATAAAAAGATGGTGGTTGCTGCGTAATATTGGGGAGAGAAGAAAGTGTGTGTGGGGTGAACTTTGTTTTTATCGAAATAATAAAGTGGGGAGGTAAATGGGTTTATTTATTTTAGGTGAGTGGGTATACGTGTGAGATGGTGAGGGAATAAATGTGAGTTTGACTTGTGGTTTGATGTGTGGGGTTGACCGAAGGTATGACCAGGTAATGGGGGTAAATAATTTGTTTCATTTATTTTGTATACACGTGGGAAGTGAGAGTTACGTTTGAGAGAGTTTAATGGGGAATTGACCCAGCAAAGATTTAAGTTACTCCATCGTTTCCTTCTTTATTCATCAATTGGGCTTTAGCCCAATACACTTTTAATCCGTCCCTTTTGTGCAAATAGGCTTAAACCAAATTATCCAATCCGTTTAGTTTTAGGTAAATCATTCCTTAAATGGTTTTGTGGGCCCATTAAGCAAAAGTGGGACCCACTAAGTCCGAAATCTTCAAAAAGATTTAATCCGTTAAAAACGAACTTGATTTCGGCTTCTTTATTCATTTTCTTCACACTCGTGTCGGTTTAACCGGTTTTCGTGATCGTCGGCACACTTTTGGTCTTATGACTTTGTCTTCGTCTCTTTTTGGACTTTTCTTCAACATTTGACCGTGAAATCCCGTGTTTTCTCTTCTTTTGATCATTTGTACCTATTTAAACACAAAAACACAAAACCACGCGTAATTCCGACTTTTTAGACATTAAACACATGATTAGGTCTTGTTTTTCCTTGATTTTAGTGGCAAAAGGATAAGTGTTTTCGCACTTATTAGTGTTGTTAAATTATAAGAAAATATAGTTTTGTACAAAAAGGCTCAACAAAACTATGAAGAGAAAATAAGGATTTTGACTCTTCAAATGAGGGAAAAAGATGTGGAAATAAAAGCTTTTGAAAGACAACTTTTAAAAATAAATTCAGAAAATGAAGCTTTAAAAAACCAGTCTTTGTAATGAGAGGGAAGTGATTAGTCATTGGCAACAATCCTCTAAGGGATTAGGAACATTGATTAATTCACAAATGGGGTATTATGATAAAACAGGTCTAGGATATATTAAGGATCAACCCGGGATAACCTTAACTAACAAAGACTTATCAAAAAGGATTTTTGAAAGTTCTAGTGAGGTAGATGATACACCTAAAAATGATAGATATGCTGAAGGAATGAAGGCAGTTCCTCCACCAGTATCAGGAATTTTCATGCCCTCTTGTAATGATACTAGTATAGAGTCAGAAGAACCTAAGATTAATAATGTCTTTAAATCTAGTACTGTGTCTCAAGAAAATACTGATGTGACCAAGAATATTGTTTATCCACCTTTAATGAACAACTTTGTTTCTGAGGAATCTAAGACTAGTTCTGCTCCCAAGCAGGTAAAAACTCCTAGCAAGATATTGGAAAACAATGAAAAACATACTAAAACCGAAAGGGGTGGGCTAGGTTTTGAAAAAGTAAAGTCAAAACAACCTTTTGGGTCTTCTTTAAGAAGAAAAGGATGTTATGTTTGTGGTAGTCTAAATCATTTTATCAAAGACTGTACATTACATGAAGATAAAATTGTGAAACAGAAGGCTACACAAAGGGTCATGAAAAACAGTAATGGGAAAAATGCACAGGTTTATAGGAATCAAAAACTTAAAGATGACAAACCTAAGTTTGATCACACAAGGGTAGTTAAACAGGTTAAAAATAATCCTACCAAAAGTTTTGTTCCTAGGGCAGTACTTATGAAGCAAGGACTTGTATCCTTAAAGTCTGGTAAACCAAGTACCGGCAAGCCTAAACCTACAAGTACTGCTAGACCAAACCTAAGTATTGTTGGTTTAAAGTATGTAAAACCAATGTTCTCCAAGACTTCTAAGAAAGTTTTTGAAAAAGTTAAAACACCTAGAAGCAAGGACAAGAACAAACCAGTACAAATGTGGGTTCCTAAAAGAGATATACCATGTGTTAAAGCAGGTACCGCTAAAGCAGTACTTAAGTCAAAGAAGTCAAAGCACATAGAGTCACCCTATGAATTTGACTACATAAATGAAATCATGAAGTATAAGAGTAAAAGTAGCATTACTGGAAATGCTTCTGTACATACTCTTAAATGTGTAGGTCCCACAAGATCCGAGCCAAATGTGGCTTGGGTCCCTGTTAAAAACTAATGAGTTTTATTTGTGTGCAGGGGCATCTCATTGATGAATTAAAAGATAAAGGAACTGTAGATAGTGGATGCTCAATACACATGACAGGGAACAAAGATTTTCTTGCTGAATTTGAAGAATTCAGAGGAGGTCCAGTAGCCTTTGGGGGTAGCAAAGGTAGAATCACTGGCAAAAGGAAAATCAACACAGAAAAGTTGAAATTTGAAGATGTCTTCTTTGTAAAAGAATTGAATGAGTTTAATCTCTTTTCTGTATCACAAATGTGTGATAAGAAGAACAAGATGCTATTCACAGACAAAGACTGCTTGGTGTTGTCCAAAGACTTTGAGATGCCCAAGGAATCTCAAATACTGCTCAAAGTACCCAGGCAAGAAAATATATACACCTTTAATCTTCATACTATTACTCCAACAGGTGGTATTACATGTTTACTAGCTAAGGCTTCTTTAGATGAGTCAAACTTATGGCATAGAAGGTTAGGTCATGTGAATTTCAAGAATCTTAATAGATTGGTAAAAAGGAATTTGGTTAGAGGTCTACCTAACAAATCTTTTCAAAATGATTTCACATGTGCTGCTTGTCAAAAAGGTAAACAACATAGAGCCTCTTGTAAGACCAAGACTGTAAACACTGTGACAAAACCTTTGCATCTCTTGCATATGGATTTATTTGGTCCAATTTCTATCAGAAGCATTAGTCATAAGACCTTTTGTCTAGTCATAACTGATGATTATAGTAGATCCAGTTGGGTTTTCTTTTTAGCCCTTAAAAGTGAGACAAGTGAATTACTAAAGGATTTTATCACTTTAGTTGAAAAACAGTTCACTAAACAGGTTTTAATCATTAGGACTGATAATGGAACAGAATTTAAGAATGCTGATTTTGATGAATTCTGTAGGTCTAAAGGAATTAGGAGACAATTTAGTAATCCTAGAACTCCAAAACAGAATGGAGTAGCTGAAAGGAAGAATATGACATTAATTGAGGCTGCTAGAACTATGCTGGCTGATTCACTTTTGCCAAATACCTTTTGGGCAGAAGCAGTCAATATTGCATGTTATGTGTTAAATAGAGTCCTAGTAACTAAGCCTCAAAACAAAACACCTTATGAACTCTTGACTAATCTAAAGCCAAACATAAGTCATTTAAAACCGTTTAGGTGTCATGTGTCCATACTAAATACTCTTGATTATTTGGGAAAGTTTGATGGAAAGTCTGATCCAGGATATCTTGTAGGATATTCATTGCAAAGTAAAGCATATAGGGTTTACAATTTGGCAACTAAGAAATTTGAAGAAAATGCTCATGTCAATTTCTTAGAAAATAAACCCAATGTTCCAGGAATAGGATATGCTTGGATGTTTGATTTAGTTTATCTAACTAACTCCATGGATTACTACTCTTTGCAAAAGGATTGTCAAACTAACAATGCAGGTGAGGAGTCAAGTGCAACTAATGCAGGTACTCAAGAAGATGTTTCTTCATCAGATGATGATATTCATATCTATGTGCCAAACATGCCTACTGTTACTCCCATGCCTGCAACCCCCAAGAAGTAAACCATGCCATCAAATGATGATCAAGCCTCCCAGGAGCTTCAGAGGCTTCAAGATCAAGAAAAGAATGCTACATCTGCTAATAAGCATTCAGGAGAAGAGTCTTTTGAGTCACAACACTCAGCAGTACATACTATACCTAGCGGTACTTCATCTATAAGTACTGCTAAGTCAAAATCTGCTAAATCTGCTGACTCACTAGAAGAGATTTTGCAAGCATTGGACGATGAAGACTTATATGCCAGTCCAGCTGAAGGAATCTTCTCCAAAGCTTCCTATGATGAGCAGGGTGCAGTAACTGATTTCAACAATTTTGAAACAGAAATTCAAGTCAGTTCTATTCCCAGTCATAAAGTCAACAACAACCATCTTGCTACACAGATTATTGGTGATCCAAAATCTGCTGTACAAACTAGAAGACAACTGCAAACCAATATTGAAACTCATGCACTAGTGAGTTATGTCAAACAACAGCAGAGAACAAATCATAAAGATACTCAGCATTGTTTGTTTGCCTGTTTCTTATCACAAGTAGAGCCCAAAAACATCTCTCAGACTCTTGATGAAGAAAGTTGGGTAGATGCCATGCAAGAAGAATTAACACAATTTGAGCTACAAAAGGTTTGGATTCTTGTGGATCTTCCCTCAGGTAAAAGAGTAATTAGTACTAGATGGGTCTTCAGGAACAATAAGGATGAAAGAGGGGTTGTTGTGAGGAACAAGGCAAGACTTGTTGCTCAAGGCTATAGACAGGAAGAAGGGATAGACTATGATGAGGTTTTTAGACCAGTGGCAAGGATAGAAGCCATTAGGTTATTTTTGGCCTTTGCATCATATATGGGATTTATAGTCTATCAAATAGATGTGAAAAGTGCCTTTCTATATGCTACTATTTCAGAGGAGGTATATGTCTCACAACCTCCAAGTTTTGTAGATCCTAAATTCCCCAATAGAGTCTACAAAGTTATCAAAGCACTTTATGGTCTGCATCAAGCTCCAAGGGCCTGGTATGCAACTTTATCCAACTTTCTACTAGAACATAGATATAGGAGAGGAACCATTGACAAAACTCTGTTCATCAAGAAAAATGCCAAAGACATCATTCTAGTTCAAGTCTATATTGATGACATCATTTTTGGTTCTACCAAGAAGACATGGTGTGAAGAGTTTGAAGCTTTGATGAAAGGAAGATTTCAAATGAGTTCTATGGGAGAACTAACTTTTTTTTTGGGACTACAAGTCAAACAAAGGAAAGATGGAATATTTATTAGCCAAGATAAATATGTTGCTGAAATCTTAAAGAAATTTTCATGTATGGATACAAGGAGTACAAGCACACCTTTTGAAGCCAAGAAATCTTTATCAAAAGATGAACATGGAGAAGATGTTGACATTCATCTCTATAGGTCAATGATTGGTTCATTGATGTATCTTACTGCTTTAAGACCAGATATAATGTTTGCTGTGTGTGCCTGTTCAAGATTCCAAGTTCATCCAAAGGTGTCACATCTATATGTTGTGAAGAAGATTTTTAAATATCTTAAAAGTCAACCTAATTTAGGATTATGGTATCCTAGAGATTCCACCTTTGAATTGGAAGCTTACTCATATAGTGATTATGCTGGAGCAAATCATGATAGGAAATCCACAACAGGAGGTTGTCAATTCCTAGGCAGAAGACTCATATCATGGCAGTGTAAGAAGCAAACCATTGTTGCTACTTCTACAACTGAAGCTGAATATGTAGCTGCTGCTCATTGCTGTGGACAAGTACTTTGGATTCAAAATCAATTGTTGGACTATGGGTTTAACTTCATGAACACCAATATTTAAATTGATAATGAAAGTACTATATGCATTGTCAAGAATCCAGTATTTCACTCCAAGACTAAGCATATTGAAATAAGACATCACTTTATAAGGGATGCTTATGACAAAAAGCTTATTCAAGTCTTGAAGATTCATACAGACAACAATGTAGCTGATTTGTTGACCAAGGCATTTGATGCAAAGAGATTCGAATTCTTCGTGACACACATTGGTATGCTCAACCAATAACATGCTGCATATGTTGAGGGGAGGTAATAGCTGTACAAGTTTTATATAATTTTTATTGTATAGTCTATGTTTTGTGTTTTTGATGTTATTGCGGGTTTATAGAAAAAGATAAAAGAGGTTACATGTCTAGTGGAAAGCATGAACTGGTCAAAATTGTGAGGTACCGTTGTTACTCCAAGTACCGCTAGCACAAAACCAAGTACCGCTTATGTTCCATATACCGCTACATGTCCGTTGTACCGTTAAGGGTATCTTTTGTAAATTTGGCGGTTTCTTCGCGCTTGGGTTTGTTATTTACTTAAATACTTACCCCAATTACACAATTGATTCACCTAATCTTTTATTTTTATCTCTTGATTCTATAACCTTCTCTCTAATCTTTCGATCATCAAAAATACTAATGGCTGCTTTACAAGTAATCTCTAAGCATAATTTGGTTGCGAATCTTGCTATGAATGATGACTCTCTTGGTTTCCATGAGATGCTTGGTTTCCTATCTCGAAGTCATGTTCGCTTCGCACTCACTGTAAGTCCAGTTGTCTCTATACCCATTGTTGAACAATTTTGGGATACTGCTATGTTAGGTACTCGTTTTGATCAACCTTGCATTAAGGCTAGGGTGAATCATAGGAATATATATGTCACTGAGGTACTGCTACGAGAAAGTTTGAGACTTAATGACGAAAATGGACTTAGTATGCTTAATATACAGAGATTCATGATGGCCTTGCAGCCATGGGCTATGGGGGTGGTAGGGAAAGTCTTACTTTCTTTAAAAGCATTATTTTCACCTCAATGAAAATTGCTTTTTCATGCTATTATTCACTGTTTAAGTTCAAAAAGTACATCTTTTGATCAAATACCTGCTGCATTGGCATCTACTGGTATTTGTCTAGCAAATAACAGGGTTTTTAATTTTTCAAAATTAATTTTTGAAGGCATGAATAGGAATTTGGAAGGGACTAAGAAGTTTTTAATGTATCCTAGATTCATTCAGACTTTAGTTAGTGACCAAATACCTAACCTACCAGCATTAACTGATGCATGGGATGTTCCTTCATTCACAAAGAGAACTTTCTCTTTCTTGACCAAACAAGGCAATGCCTTTACAGGAACAGTAACACCATTGTTTGCTCATATGTTAGCCCAACCTGCCAATATAGAAGGTGAGGAACCTAGCAATGCTAGTGCTTCTCAACAAACTCCTTCTCACCAGAGCTCCCACTCTCTAGAAGATTCACAATCTTCTTCTCACAATGTTGGTGTTCCACCTAACAATGATGAGATGATCCACACACCTGCTGCTTCTATTGCTGCTAGTGGTTCATCACAAGCACAAGCACCAGAGGTGGTGGATGTTGTAAATTTAACTGCTTTGTGTACAAGTTTGTCCCAACAGGTACAAGTATTGCAGAAAGAAAAGCTTGTCCAAGACAAGAAAATTGTTGAATTGGAAGCTAGCCTACTCAAGTTAAGGAACAAAGTGTCATCTTGGATGAGGCAATATAGATCTGTTTAGAAAACTACAATCAAGAAGCAAAGATTCAGGAACCACAAGAAAAGACAACTGAATGCAACCAAACAGGGGAGGAATAATGAAGAACAGGGAAGGAATAATGAAGAACAACCACCTTCTTCTGATAATCAAAAAAGGATCTCTGGAAATGACATCAATTTTGAATTGGATGAAGATGTCATGGGGACTTATAAAGATGGAACTGGTTTAGAGACTGGTGTGGATGGACCTTACGATATGGAGATTCAATAGCAAGAACCACAACCTACTCCAGAGGAACCACAAGTTCAAGAAAAGTTGGTAAATCAACCAGAGGAGCCACAAGTTGCAGAAACATTGGCAACTCAGCCAGGACCATCAGTTCAATCACCACTTCAAGCTAATTGGAGTGCTTTCTATGAGAAGTTGGAGGAAATTTCTATTTAGTTTCCTGCTCCATCACCACAAAGCAATAAATCAGATAAGACTGAAGAAGTGCAAGTTGTTATGATGGATTCTATGGAAGAAAAAGTATCTGGGGATACACAAGTGATTGAAGAAACAAGTGTGTCTAATACTGGTGAAGTCAACATTGTTGAAGATCCAAGTACTGCTAAGCCAACTAAGCCGACTGCAAGTACCGCTGACATTGTTGAAGACCCAAGTACTGCTAAGCCAACTAAGCCGACTGCAAGTACCACTGGTGATCATCCTTCACTAGAAAGTTAAACTTCTTTTGGAGAAAATGAGACTTTAGCCCAATTGCTCCTTGATTTAAAGAAGAATTTAGTTGAGAAGACTAAGCAAGCAGAAGTGGAGAAAAAGACACAACAAGAAGTTCTTGCCACAAAGGATCAAATTCAAGGTAAGAAAGTTCAAGCTTCACACCCTAAAAAAGGTATAGTCATTCAACAGTTAGCTAATGAAGAAGTAGCTGCCAAGTTGAAGAAGAAGCTACCTAAGATAAATCCAAAGGATAAGGGGAAGAAGCAATTATTATCAGAATCTGAAGATAAAAGTGATTCAGATGATGATATAAACAAAGTCATGTATAGATTTAATCAAATAGACCATGATGAGGAATTTGCATATAGAATGCAAGCACAAATTCGTGAAAATAAATTGCAGGAAGAACTTGCAGCAAAGCAAGATTTGCTAGAAGCCAAAAGGATACAGCAAGAATGGAACATACAAGAGTATGACAGGATTCGAGCTGAGATACATGCTAGTGAGCTTCTTGCAGACTCATTGATAGCTGAAGAGAGATATGTATATGATGAAGAAGAGAAATCAAAATTGATTGATGATCTGGTAAGGGAGAAACAAAGATTCTTTGCTGAAAAGAGAAGGAACGAAAAGATTAAGCCTCCAACTACTTTGCAGATTAGAAATCAGATGATGAACTTTCTAAAGAAAGTTAAAGGATTTACTCATATTCAGCTGGTCAAGAAGAATTTTGAAGAAATCAAGACTTTGTATGAGCAAAGTAAGAGGACTGAATTGAATTTTGTTGAGATTGGATCTGAAGCAGATAAGAAAGCTGTTGAAGAATTCAAGAAACATCTACAACAACAAAGAAAATTTGGTAGTACTCCTAGAATTGAGCCAAGTACTGCTGAACCTACAAGTACATCTCCATCTATCAAGACCACTTATGTGAGGAAGAATAGAAAGGAGAAAGTAAGTTAAAGGGAGGAAGAAACTGCTCAAAGAATGAATACAGGAGATGAAACTCAAGGTATTGCTCAGACTGAAAATGTACAAGCAGTACATACACAGTCAACAGTACATACAACAGTACATACTGAGGAAATGGTACGTACAAGCTTGGAAGAGGGTTCAACAGAACTTAAGGGAATTTCCAAGAGTGTTAAAAGGAAAAGATCAACAAAGCTAAAGAAGAAAGCTAAGAGAGCTAAAACAACAGCAGAAGATAGTGATGATGATGAGAGCTTAAGGAAGTACTTAAAGATTGTGAAATTTGAAGATCAATGTATTGATACAGAGATTTTTGGAAAAAAGAGCATCCATTGTTAAGTGGATTTACTCTACAGATCAAGGACTTGAAGCTCGTGAAATTCAGAGAACTGGTGGCACAACAAGATTATTCAGACTTTTGGAAGATATTCTTCACATTCTTGACAGACAAGATATTCAAGATCTTTTAAGGTTAGTTCAAGAAGCCAGTGCAGGTAAAACTGAAGTATCACTATTATATAAGGAATTTCTCTTTATGTATGAGCCACACAATTGTGATCAAGAAATGTTGAAGGTATTAGAGGATCAGGTTCCTAGTTACTATAGATATTACAGGTCATGTAGATTGCATATTTTGGATGTAGATGATGTTACATACTATATGCTACAAGAGAAAACTTACCCCTTCAAAAGAAAATTGTTGGAAAGGATGTTAGAACAACAATTAGAAGTTATAGAAGAGTCTGTTGATGCTTTAGAGTTGATCAGAATGGTTAAACAACAAATCAAGGATTTGAAAGATGAGGAAGAAGCTGAGAAATAATCTTAAGTGTTTGACTTTCAGTCACACTTCATAAATGGTTCTCAGTTCACCATGTCTAACACACATAAGAACTGGCTAGTCCATAAGCAAACGGATTATGGTAAAGACTTATCAAATCCGTTGAAAGCTGATAGTTTGCTAAAAACTATATGGTTCTAACTCACCTTGTTTCGAGACAAAGAGTTGGCTAGTCCTAGACAAACGGTACTAGGTAAAGACTTCATCAAATCCGTTGATGGTTGACAATTTACCAAAAATTGTAAGGTTTTCATTACACCTTATTCTTTGTGAATAAAGTATTGGCTATTCCAGAGTGTACGACTAACTGGTAAAGGATATATCAAATCCGTTGATAGCTGGTGATTTACTAAAAATCATGAAGCCAATACAGATTGGTGTTTGTTGTTAACTGTTTTATTTCAGGTATGAAGATTGCAGGAAAAGAAGTATTAAAAAAATATAATACTTAGAAGGTTTTGTTATCATCAAATCAAGACAAAGATTTATGATCAAGAGTTAAAAGACTAAACTCAAGAAGACAACAACTGATGCTGCAAAGATAAATGAATGTTTAGAAGACATAAGAAGATCATCGTTTGAAGACAAAGATGATGCTCATAATGTTTGAAGATTATCTTATCTGAAGAAGATCTACATTTGAAGTGTTTGGCTACATTCAGTTGGATACAAATACAAATTACCAAGTTCAATCCAAGGATGAAGGAAAGACTGAAGACATGTATTTTTAACACATCCAGTACAACAGAAACAAGAAGACAACAAGTTATCATTTCTTGTTTAGGGGAGGATTGTTGGGAATTATTTATTAAGTGTCAAGTACCGTTAGTATATTCTTAGTACTGTTAGTGTTATGTAAGTACCGTTAGTGTTAACGCTGTACATAGTAAGTACTGCTACTTATAAAGTAAGTACTGCTATGTTGATTAGGACGAATATATCTTTGTATAAGATATGTCATAGTTATAGTTAGAGTATATCTTATGTGATATACCTAAATAGTTAGAATATTGATAACATATCGTCTGTGATATAGTTATCTTTATAGAACATTCTAAGGTTTCTAGGGTTCCTTACTCTATAAAAGGAACATAGGTACAATGTCTTTCATGTACCTCATACAAGTCGATTAATAAGAGAATCGAATAGTTAAAAGTAATTATGTTCTTCTGTGCTTTATAAGTTAGATTCCGCATAACTTATTTAGTGTTAGTAAGAGTGCTCAAAGTGTTTTAGTTTGATTACAAACTATTATACTAATTCTTAACAGAATATAGATCCAACCAAAGGGATCAACAAGTGAAAAACACAAGCATTGTGATTAGCAGTACGAACACACTTTCCACAAGTTACACAAGTAAATTCCACATTCTTTCCTTGACTATTGTTAGGCATGACCTTATCTTGCATTCTAGTGCTCTTAGGCTGTGGTCCGCTAACACTAGTAGTGGGCCTTGTGTTCATCCTGTACCTTCATGGTACGATCACATTAGTGATCTTATCATTTCCTAGCTTAGACAAAGTCTGTGGGGGTTTTCCTAAAACAGATGATTTGAGACATTTAACCGCATTCGATTGGCGAACAACAGATGGTTTACCCAAAACAGACTTTCCTTTCATTTTCTCAATGAGTTTTTGTAACTCACTGATGGCTATGTCCATTTCTTGTAGTTGAGCTTTCAAATCATTTATGTCGAAATCTTTTTCATTTAGTTGACGAACAAAAGAAGCTGCAACTTCTTGACGCTTTTCATGATTATGAGCATGATCATCGATTTGTAAAGAAAGTTCAAGAGTGTGGTAATTTTTATCAAGATTAAAAGATCTTTTCTCAAGTTCTTTGTTTGACTCAATCCTTTGTGAAAGCTCAACCTCAATATTTCAACATTTATCAATAGCAAGAACACTCAGATGGTCAATACGATAAAATTCTCGCGAAAGTCGATCAATTTCGTTAGAAAGTTGGGTCTCTTGTGTCTTTAATTTAGTTTGAAGAAAATCAACTTCATCTTCAAGAGATTTGACATATCTTAAATCAGTTGTCATTTCTTTAGTGAGAGCATTATAAAACATTTCCGCATTATTTGAAAGATCATCGATGGTCGGGACAATACATTGTTGAATGACGAATTCTACTTGTGGGTGAGGTTTAACATTCCAAACGTTATCTCTAGAAACGTTTTCATAATAGACAAAACCTTTGTATAAATAGCAAACCCCTTGTTTTATAAACTCAAATTGTTGAACATTTTTCATCCCATTTATGTTTTTCATCCAAAATTCGCTTTTCTAACAAAATTGATTGCTTTTTAAGACCCCTTTTTGAAGAACCTTTCGTTTCCGTGTGATTATACGTTGGTGGAATATTTGGAAAATACTCTTGTTCAATTGAAAGCTCTCTTTGAGGGACAAAGTTAATGACATATTTCTCATACCATGCGGTATAATCATAGGGTGTGATGAAGTCATTTAGGTTGGATTGACGTTCTGCGTCACGACAAAGGATTTCTTCGGAGTCAGGGGAAAGCATAAGGGCAAGATTATCATTATAGCAACCGGTATCATAAAGACCATGCTTGATAGTTTGAACGTTCTGAGATATTCAGGCTTAACAAAACTTGTTTTCATATTTATATTGACTATGTTCATAGTTTGAATAGATTGACCCGTTTTGTAAACAATGTTGTTTAACGTTTTGACTCTCTTTTCCAAAGCAAGAACCTTTTCAATATCCTTATCTTCACGAATTTTATAAAGCTCAGTTTGTTCTTTGTTAAAAGACTCTAATTTAGTAATCTAGAGTTTATGTAGCAACAGTTGTTCTTCAAGTTCCGATATCTTTTGTTTTGACATATGAATTTCATGTGTTACTTGAGAACAATATTGTTCGTTGAGCACCTTACGTTCATATACCAAACCATTAGCTATAGCAACTCGTCGATCAGCTTCTTTTACATAATCACACTCTTTAAGCCTGTCTATCTCCTCGGCTAAGGATGTGTTTGCTTGCTTCAAACGAGTATTAGCCTATTTGTGTTCATCAATTTCACATTTTTAAAAACTCAATAATAGACGCAAGCAAACCACGGTCCTCATCCGAGTCAGTATCCTGAGCAGCATTTCCATCATCACTACACATATGTTGTGAATCCGTAGAGATATTGCTATCCTCCGTGTCCATTACATATGTGTTATTGATGCTTTCGGGTTGCTCTGGATGTTGTCGTTCATTAGCAAACACATTATAGTTATCGTATGATGGTACCGTTTCGAATGGCTCAGTATCAAAGATGGGTCTAGAATTGTCAGCAGTCTCTGGAATTACTTCTTTAATCTTTGCCATGTACAAATAATGTGCCTCCGACTCTTGATCATCGGCTTCATCATCAGTGTTGTCACGCCAATCAACTTCAGCTGCTGTGAGCGTAGGTGGATTTCCGTTGCCACCTTGTTCCAAACAAATCTGATTAACATGTGCATTGTTGTTGTTGTTTGACATGGTGAATACTTGTGAATGGATTAGGATCTTAGTGGATATGTTGTGATGAGGTGTGGTTGTCAATTCTGAAAAATGTGTGAAATCCCCAAACAAAGTGGTCACGAGAAACCAAAAAATTCCAAGATCAAAAATTGCACGATTTCGCAATTTCTATCGCAATGTCTATCGCAATGTCTATCTGTGACAACCCTGGTTTTGAGGTTCGTCACTTAGTTTTATTGTGTGCTAGTTACGTGTCTTTACGTGTTGATGTGCTAATTGGAGTGTATAGATTGTGGTTTGGATATCATTTCCGGTACGGGGTACCTTGTGAGTGAAACGATGTGTGATGATTTCATGTTCATGATTTCACATGGTAGTGACTATGAAATGAGATGGTGTTATTTAGTGGTTTTACGTATACATATATGTATTATAGAAAATCGTATTTTTACGATGTACGGTTTAGCATTTAGAGGTCTCGGATGAGGTAATTAGTCATATGAATATTTTTCGGGATGGTTTTAAGTCATTTGGGACTTAGTTATAAAGTTTATTTCAAAATTTGAGATTTTTTATAAAAGTGTATATTTTACGTCTTTTACGGTAAAACGCGTAAATTTGACTAGTTTTACCGTTTTGAGGTTTTGAAGGCTTTAGGAGCTGAAATAAATTAAGGTAAATTAAGGTAATATTAATAAGATATTAATTAACAATAAAAAGAAAAAAAATAAAAAAATATATATATGAGGCGGTTTGGGACGAATCAAAAGAAAAGAAAAAGGAAAAAAAGGAAAAAGGGAACCGGGCTTTTGTAATGGGCCAAGGACTTGTTAGGAAACTATATAAATACTTTTTATTAACCAAAACACTTTATAAAACCCCTGGAGATCACCTTCAAGTCGGCATCAATGGTGGTGTTAGGGTTCTTCATTAATTTTTCTTCTTTCAAAAATTATAAGGTAAGATCTTTAATACTCTTTTTAATTAAAGTGTTTTAATTCTTTCTCGATCATCTTATGATGGATTTAGGTTAGGGTTTAAATAATAATCTGTATTTTAATGATATTATAATGATTAGATGGTTTAGGGTTTGTAATTAATGGGGTTATGGGTAATTAATTAGGTTAAATTAATTAAACCCGTTTTTAAAAACTGGGCAAAATTTTGGGCCATTGTTTTGATCATATAAGGAGATCTACAAACTCTTATTTTGCGATCCACATATCCCTGGAAAGCTAATTGAAGTGGCTTTCCAATGCAAGAAACTAGAACTAAATTGGAGGTCGGAAAGTGGGTCAAAAACAGGTTACAACAGTCGGAGGTCAAAACAGTTTTGAAGTCAGCCTGTTTTCTTTTTAAGTTTTGGATTGTTTGGGGGTACTTAGGGTTGCATTGAGATCTTCTCACGAACATGAGAGATTGTTTATATATTATAGTAAGTATCTGCACTTGGGCTAAGGTTGTGGTTTAGGGTAAGACCCCCTAATTGTAACAAACTTTTCATACGTTTAAAATCAGTGAATTCTGGATAGGTAGCAATATATATACATATATCGGGGCCTTAATAGTAGCTTTAAGGTTAGGGCAAGTGGGAGGTTTTAGCTAACATATGTAAAACTATGAATATTCCTTTTACAGAAACCATGGGTATGTTTAAGTGGACGTTTGACTTAAGGTTTTGAGACCTAAAAACTGGGACTGTTTTGTGTAAAATATGAACGGGATAGTTATTAAACTTAACCAAGTTAAGGACTTGTTAAGGAAGGGTAATGGGGTGATTAGAGATTATCAATGAGGTATTTATATGGAAGTAGGCTAGATGTCCATCATAGGTTGATGAGCCATCTTAGTGATTGGTTCATATTTTGATTGCGTGTTTTTTGTTTATTAGCTTGTTGCTAGTGCGAGGACTTTTAGAGAAGCAATCAGGTGAGTTTCATAGTCCCATGTTTACTATTGATTTTGAATTCCAGATGGGATGGAAGAGACACTGTGTTGAGTTATTTATAAATTGATGTTGTGAATGTTTTTAAGGTTTGAGATGGACTTGTGTGTACAGTATGTGATTAACTACTATGTGATTCTTGTTTGTGTATGATTTGGATTGGAAAGGTACATAGGTGTATGGGCGCCTATGGTATCATGGTGTTTGGTAAGGCGTGATGCCTTGGAAATTATGGTTATTGGTAAGGCGTGATGCCTTAGAAATTATGGTTATAGGTAAGGCGTGATGCCTTGGAAATTATGGTTATTGGTAAGGCGTGATGCCTTGGAAATTATGGTGTTTGGTGAGGCGTGATGCCTTGGAAATTGTGGTTGTTGGTAAGGCGTGATGCCTTGGAATTGTGATAATTGATTAATCTTGAATGTTAGTTGTTAATGCATACTTGTAGCACATTGTCCATATGTTATTGTGTTGATGGTTGTTATTCACAGCTTATAACTGATTTAGCGTTAGAGTCTAAACCTATGACTCTCACCAACTTTATGTTGACGTGTTTTAGTGTCTCTTTCAGGTGTGAATGTGTTTAAGCTTGAGGATAGAAGTGGCTAGACTTGGATGCCTTAGGATTGCATATAGAAGGAGATCCCCGTTCCTTCTTAGTTTACCTTTATGGTTTTTTTGATAAGTGATACATGTTGGCACCTATATGTTTGTTTGGTTTATGTTTATTGTTTTTCTTGGGTAAGTGGTAGGACTGTTACCTACATACCTAGACTCCTGCTTTGTTGAGATATTGTCATGACATTTGTGTCGCCATTTATGACATTATATTTGCATTTTAGTTTTCTCTATAGAGACACCGTTTGTTGTGATGATATCCATACGTCGCGCCCCATATTCCGCCATGGTGGGGTGTGACAGAATGGTATCAGAGCCAATGGTTATAGAGAATTAGGTTGCCTAGTCGCGTAGCCTAGTCTATAGCTTAAGGGTCCCTGCATATAGGCGTCATAGGAGTATGTGTGCATTTTATAATAATTGATGTGTTTGGATGTTATTTATTGCGATGTTTTGACTAGTATGAATTGAACCGTAGTATGTTCATACTTAGTCACATGTTATTTTCTTTTCGGGTTTGTGACTAGTGCGGGTTGAACCATAATCGTCCACGCTAGTCACTGTTGTATTTTGCTTAAATTGTACATTATAGTACATATTTTAATACAAGGTAGTTTCTATCTTTTATCGAGTTATTTTACATACCTGAGGTATGTTATTTTTCTTTTGATGTTTAAGTCATGTTCCCTAAGAATCGTGTGGTGGTTCGAGTTACTAGGAGTAGGTGGATAGGAAGGGTTTTAAGCTGTTTCCACTCTTACGGGCGACATGACTTATAAGTGATGATGTTTTCGTTTTGGATTTAGTCTATGCTGTTTTAGCTAGACTATGGATTTTTGTATTCCAAGAGTATTACTATGTTATTTTAATAGATGGAGTTTTGGACTTTATTGTTTATGTGGTTATGAGCTTATGTGAGTAGATGGATTATGTGTTATATGTTGTATTGATTCTTATAAGTGTCATCATAGGAGGGAGTGCATTGGGGGAAGGGTAATTGTATAAGTATGGTGGCCAACATAGTTATACAAGTACCACAACTTCAATGGTTTCTCAAGGATGATTGCATGAAAGAGGGTTATTACATGCTTGTATATGATGAGATGTAGAATTTGGGTATACGTATAATATATGGGTTTTGTGCCTTGTTGTGGCATGGTGAGATGGTGAGAAGGTGATTACTCGTATGGAAAAACGAGTGTATAAAGCGATTGATTGACTTGACATGTATGATAACGAGTATGTTTGGGAGATTTGATAGGTATACATATGCGGATGTATATATACTAATAGATGTTATGTTATGATTTACGGTCGTTCAGTAGCTATTATAACTTGAACGTACCTGGTACTCTCTTGTGTTTAAACTATTTATTAGAGCTCGAGTTTGGGGGAGTTTCAACGACGTTTTGGATCTTTTGAAGTGTGTCTTGTAGCGTATTCTTTGAGTTTCGTATTCACGTGTACGTTCTAAAATGGTGTTCTTGGTTTTAAGTCTATTGAAGTAACTTGGGATTTCTTTTGAAATAATGAAATCTTTTGTGTTGGGTCTTACATTTCTTTTGGTCGGTATATATTGAGAAAAAGAGGGACTTGGAAATCTATTATAGGGTTAGATAGTTGGTTGTATTCGTTAAAATAAGGGTAAGGTGTTGGAGTCGTGTTTGAAACAAGGTGCAACATAAGACTTCTTTTTAATCAACACTTATTTATTTTAAATTCTAAAATACTTTCTTTAAAATAGAGCAAAGTAAAATTTCTTTCTACTTACATATTTTATATAATTGGGTTTAACCGATTCACGTCATTTATAATTATTAATACGAGGTTAAATTGAGTTTATGAAGGTTAGACATACAATTATATCTTTCATTTAAAAGGATTGCATTAATCACTAAGTTTATTCTATAGTTTTAAAACAACTAGTATAAAATTGTTTTGGTCATAACTTGTTCGTTTTTAGAGCTTTTTGAGTGATTCAAAAGCCAAAAATTATGTACTCGGAACGTACTTTTCAAATATTCAGAATGTATAGTCATGGGAGGTCAGTATCTTGGCCGGAATTATTGTACAAGTGTCGGGTTAAAGGTTGAGTTTGAATAGTAGTTTATTTTTATAATTTGGGATGCACGGGATACCTAGTTTTTGAGTTGAGTTTTGAGTTCGTCAAGAGGGTTGTTTGTAGATTGTTTGACTCACATAGATGTGGAAGGTAATAATAAATAGATAAAAAAAAGGATATATATTCTTTTGGAAAAGTCGATCTTTTGCACGGTTTAAATAATATGTCGCGGGGCGTAATATGTTTGGTTTTCATTGGGTGTTTCTTGGACTATTTTTCGTTGTGATGGGTCATTTTGAATTGATACACGTTTTGGGTTTGATTTTTCTTTTGAGTCTCATGGTTTTTGACTTGTTTTAACTGGTGCACGTGAAATGTCGTTAGTTATCTGTGGGTTTGATTCGTTGATCGTATCTGATGGATTCAGGATGTAGTTTTGGTATCGTATTGTTCGGGAGTGTTGAGGTAGTCATATGAAATACTTGGTCGCGCCTACACGATTAAGTAGGTGGCCATGAGAGAACGGTCGGAATACCCTTAGTGGGGAGGAAAGAAGTTCGTAGACGAACTAGTGTGGTCATGAGGTCTCTTAGAAGTACCAAGGAGGTGAATAGAGATTTGTGGGATATTAACACAAGTAACGCGCCATAGAGAGTGTTGGAAGGGGATGTAATACCTCAAAGGTATTTATGATTGTTCGTAGGGCATGTAAGTTTCCCGAAAATTTCCTGAAATTTAGTAGGTTTGCCTATTACTGTGAGGTAGAACCATAAATAGAGCAAGTAGGAGAAGTGAGAGGAGTTGTAGTTAGTGCCCTTCCAAGGCAAATCGTTGATGGAGTGATTTAAAAACAAGAGCTGTTAGAGATTGCAAGGAATGTCGGATAAAAGTTGAGTTGCTTAGTAGTATATTAGATGTGGAAAGAGGTTGAGTGGTCTGATGAGAGGAAGTACCGGTCTTTTAAGATGCGTGTAGAATTTTGCAAGTAGAACGAGGTAGGAATTTATTCGTATTGCCGCTAAGATAGGGTGCAAGGAGGCATAGTTGAAACTGCTAATGATGTTGTATGAACGCTTTGGGTTTACGGTTATGCATTTGGCTTCGCCAAAGCACTAACGGTTTTCATGGTGTCAATGAACCAAGTGTGCATGAACGTGTATAAACGAGTTATCATCGGGAGCGTCAACAACATCTTGAACTACTCAAATCTGAGAAGGAGAGTGAGGCGAATAATGTGTTGGTTTTGGAGTGGAGTTATACGTGAGATTTTCGGGTGTGAGTTTTTAGTATTAAGTTTACCATGATGAGTAGTTAGAGATGATGGCATATCATGGAACCAGCAAGGGGCAAAGTGAAGAAGGATGAGGAATCATTTTGGAGGCTGAAGAGGTGGATTGGATAATGAGCCGATCTTGGCATTATCGGAATGACTGGATGAGTTCGCAAAGCATGACGATACGTGGAGCAAGGATTTGGATGTGTACGAGAACGACAAAGAAAGGCGATTGCTTATATGTTGCAAGAACTGAAGATTTGGAAGAACTAGATATGACTTAATTAGTGGAGCTGGATTGTTATATCTGCCTAGAATGCTAGAGGCATTTGGTGTACGAGACGTAGAGAATGATCTATACGGATCATGAACGTCTCCAACACATACTCAATCATCTTGATTGAACATTTGACAAAGGTAATGGGTGGGGTTAAGTAGTGAAAGAAAATTGCAAGGCCAAGTACCATTTGGGAAAGGCAGGCATGGTTGATGAGACCTGGAATAAGAAGAATGAAGTGAAGCTAAGACTATATGGATGGCGTATTAGGGTGGTTTGGATGAAGGATGTAGGTTGCACGAGTTGAGTTGTCTAAAGCAGAGAACGCGTCAACATGTATGTTGCGTGGCTTGGACAATCATATAGAGAAAAGGGACGTAGACTATACTTCCTACATAGATAGGAGTAGCTTAGAAAAGGGCGATGTAAGGACGAAGTTGGTGAAAGGGATACATAATGCGGTGGAGGAATAAGTACGACGAGAGTTGGGTGATAGTCGATAGACAGACTAATTCATCTCATATTCAAGAGGAATGAGAAGTCACGTAGTTGAGAAGTTGGAAGGATTGCGTACGAATGTGATGGAATAGAGGGTTTTGGCGTAAAAGTTAGCCTAATACGTATGGAATGCCTTATGAAGGATTATGGCAAGGGAAGAAACGATGGGAAGCATCACATCGTGATGTATGGTATGAGTTGAGGAAAGAGAAGGAAGTGTGTATAGAAGCGAAGCAAGAATAAAATAGGTCGAGACAGGAACCGAAGGTAAAACTTTGGTAGAGCCTGATGAGTATAATAAAGCACAACGCAGGCTAATACTGTCGTGGTGTGGAAAAGGAAATGGCACTGACCTATACTGATTGTTTGGGAGGCTTAGTATCGATAATTGAATGGATGAGGAGTTATAGGTGTGATATGCCATAGGGACGAAGGGCTTGGTCTAACTGAGATAACCGTCCTTTTGATGATGTGTATAGATCATAAGTTGATTTGGATTGGAAGAACTAATGGATATGTGAAAGACCGCCATAGGTCACTTTGTAAGGAGATTGGAATCTTTAAGTAGTTTGGGGTACAGACTGAAGGGAGTTGATGAACATGATTGGATATGAGTATATTCGGCGAACTGGGAAAAAAATAGGCAAGTGAGATATTTATACAACCTTAGGAGTTACACTGAGGGCATGAGTGATTGATAAGAGGGAGTTAGGAAACTCATTAGCGATGGCTGAGTTTTTCGTATAATGATAGTTATCATACTAGAGGTTGATAAATGCCATTGGAGGCAATATATGAAAGGATCGGGTGAGTTGTCCCCATGGTGGACTAGAATTGGTAAAAGAGGCTACCAATGCGGTAATGATGTAGAAAAGGGGGAAACCACTAGAGTTAGTGACAAAGTTATGTAGGGAGTTTCACCCATAGTAGCGGGTGGTATGTTTTGGTAAAATGGAAGAGTTGATGTAGAGTTTTGTAGGTCCATTTATGATCTTTGGAAAGATCGGACCATTAGCTTATGAGCATAGAATTACCTGGGGTAAATGAGTTGTATACATGATACATTTCATGTATTGAGATTTGGTAAAGGTTGGTTGAGAATGCATTTTGCATGTACGGTTATTCGGGACTTGTATTAAAAAGAGTCTTTGTTTTATCAAAGAGTCATTTGTGAGATTTATTGACTGTGAGGGAATGAGTTTGGCAATGAGTTTAATTATTTTTGGTTTGTATATGTGGTATTTTGAAACTTGAACTAAAGTTCACGTGGGAATGAGAGGAGTTCATTTAGAACAAGTATCCTCGTGTGATGTGTTGTTTGTGTGTTTGATCCTAAGGAGTAAATCTCGGGACGAGATTTCTATTAGGAGGGAGTGATGTGACAACCCTGGTTTTGAGGTTCGTCACTTAGTTTTATTTTGTGCTAGTTACGTGTCTTTACGTGTTGATGTGCTAATTGGAGTGTATAGATTGTGGTTTGGATATCGTTTCCGGTACGGGGTACCTTGTGAGTGAAACGATGTGTGATGATTTCATGTTCATGAGTTCACATGGTAGTGACTATGAAACGAGATGGTGTTATTTAGTGGTTTTACGTATACGTATATGTATTATAGAAAATCGTATTTTTACGATGTACGGTTTAGCATTTAGAGGTATCAGATGAGGTAATTAGTCATATGAATATTTTTCGGGATGGTTTTAAGTCATTTGGGACTTAGTTATAAAGTTTATTTCAAAATTTGAGATTTTTTATAAAAGTGTATATTTTACGTCTTTTACGGTAAAACGCGTAAATTTGACTAGTTTTACGGTTTTGAGGTTTTGAAGACTTTAGGAGCTGAAATAAATTAAGGTAAATTAAGGTAATATTAATAAGATATTAATTAAAAATAAAAAGAAAAAAAATAAAAAAATATATATATGAGGCGGTTTGGGACGAATCAAAAGAAAAGAAAAGGGAAAAAAAGGAAAAAGGGAACCGGGCTTTTGTAATAGGCCAAGGACTTGTTAGGAAACTATATAAATACTTTTTATTAACCAAAACACTTCATAAAACCCCTGGAGATCACCTTCAAGTCGGCATCAATGGTGGTGTTAGGGTTCTTCATTAATTTTTCTTCTTTCAAAAATTATAAGGTAAAATCTTTAATACTCTTTTTAATTAAAGTGTTTTAATTCTTTCTCAATCATCTTATGATAGATTTAGGTTAGGGTTTAAATAATAATCTGTATTTTAATGATATTATAATGATTAGATGGTTTAGGGTTTGTAATTAATGGGGTTATGGGTAATTAATTAGGTTAAATTAATTAAACCCGTTTTTAAAAACTGGGCAGAATTTTGGGCCATTGTTTTGATCATATAGGGAGATCTACAAACTCTTATTTTGCGTTCCACATATCCCTGGAAAGCTAATTGAAGTGGATTTCCAATGCAAGAAACTAGAACTAAATTGGAGGTCGGGAAGTGGGTCAAAAACAGGTTACAACAGTCGGAGGTCAAAACAGTTTTGAAGTCAGCCTGTTTTCTTTTTAAGTTTTGGATTGTTTGGGGTACTTAGGGTTGCATTGAGATCTTCTCACGAACATGAGAGATGGTTTATATATTATAGTAAGTATTTGCACTTGGGCTAAGGTTGTGGTTTAGGGTAAGACCCCCTAATTATAACAAACTTTTCATACGTTTAAAATCAGTGAATTCTGGATAGGTAGCAATATATGTACATATATCGGGGCCTTAACAGTAGCTTTAAGGTTAGGGCAAGTGGGAGGTTTTAGCTAACATATGTAAAACTATGAATATTCCTTTTACAGAAACCATGGGTATGTTTAAGTGGACGTTTGACTTAAGGTTTTGAGACCTAAAAACTGGGACTGTTTTGTGTAAAATATGAACGAGATAGTTATTAAACTTAACCAAGTTAAGGACTTGTTAAGGAAGGGTAATGGGGTGATTAGAGCTTATCAATGAGGTATTTATATGGAAGTAGGCTAGATGTTCATCATAGGTTGATGAGCCATCTTAGTGATTGGTTCATATTTTGATTGCGTGTTTTTGGTTTGTTAGCTTGTTGCTAGTGCGAGGACTTTTGGAGAAGCAATCAGGTGAGTTTCATAGTCCCATGTTTACTATTGATTTTGAATTTCAGATGGGATGGAAGAGACACTGTGTTGAGTTATTTATAAATTGATGCTGTGAATGTTTTTAAGGTTTGAGATGGACTTGTGTGTATAGTATGTGATTAACTACTATGTGATTCTTGTTTGTGTATGATTTGGATCGGAAAGGTACATAGGTGTATGGGCGCCTATGGTATCATGGTGTTTGGTAAGGCGTGATGCCTTGGAAATTATGGTTATTGGTAAGGCGTGATGCCTTGGAAATTATGGTTATTGGTAAGGCGTGATGCCTTGGAAATTATGGTTATTGGTAAGGCGTGATGCCTTGGAAATTATGGTGTTTGGTGAGGCGTGATGCCTTGGAAATTGTGGTTGTTGGTAAGGCGTGATGCCTTGGAATTGTGATAATTGATTAATCTTGAATGCTAGTTGTTAATGCATACTTGTAGCACATTGTCCATGTGTTATTGTGTTGATGGTTGTTATTCACAGCTTATAACTGATTTAGCGTTAGAGTCTAAACCTATGACTCTCACCAACTTTATGTTGACGTGTTTTAGTGTCTCTTTCAGGTGTGAATGTGTTTAAGCTTGAGGATAGAAGTGGCTAGACTTGGATGCCTTAGGATTGCATATAGAAGGAGATCCCCGTTCCTTCTTAGTTTACCTTTATGTTTTTTTTGATAAGTGATACATGTTGGCACCTATATGTTTGTTTGGTTTATGTTTATTGTTTGTCTTGGGTAAGTGGTAGGACTGTTACCTACTTACCTAAACTCCTGCTTTGTTGAGATATTGTCATGACATTTGTGTCGCCATTTATGACATTATATTTGCATTTTAGTTTTCTCTATAGAGACACCGTTTGTTGTGATGATATCCATACGTCGCGCCCCATATTCCGCCATGGTGGGGTGTGACACCAGGGCCGTCTCATCGTTTTCGGTGGCCCTGTGCCGTAATATAAAATAGGTTCTTCGTCGTTTAACAATGGGTGTATGTTTTTGCATAAAGCTTCAATAGTAATAGTTTAATAACAAGTATAAAAGTAATTTTTTTTTTTATAAACGATATTTGAATAGCAAAAGGAAAAAAAAAGCACCTCAAAGATATGAAGAATCAATCATCACAGCAGAGATAACTACATACAGTAATATTATTTCTTTGAAGATACATACAGTAAATGTTTTATAATGGCTATTGTATAAGGCTGTAAGCAAATACAAAGTGGGCCTTTTCTATACTTAATGCGTAGCAGTAATTATATACTGTTGATTTACTGGAATTGGAGGCCCTATCTGCTGATGGGCCCTGTGCCTATGCACCTGTTGCACACCCCATCAGCCGGCCCTTTGTGACACTATCGCAATGTCTATCGCAATGTCTATCGCAATACCTTATCGCAATACCTTATCGCAATACCTTATCGCAATACCTTATCGCAATGTTGATCGCAATACCGATCGCAATACCTTATCGCAATACCTTATCGCAATACCTTATCGCAATACCTTATCGCAATACCTTATCGCAATACCTTATCGCAATACGTTATCGCAATACCTTATCTCTATACCTTATCGTAATACCTTATCGCAATACCTTATCGTAATACCTATCACAATACCTTATCGCAATATAGAAACCTACAAGTATTGCGATGGATTTTTAAGCCCAGATTTCGAGATTTGAAGCAAAAAATGATCCAAACACCCAAAAATTTTGTGTTTTTAACCAAAGTAACTAACCTAAATCTCTACCACAACCATGTAGGACATTTTTATGAAGATTAAACCATAAAAAACACAAAAAAAATTAGATCAATGATTTGAATAAAAAAAGACACAAAAATAAAGAACACAAACACAAATCTTCAATCACCTATCCACTATAGGCTCTGATACCAAATGTTAATCCCACTTCAATCCATAACACAAGATTTAGATGATATTTAGAGAGAGAAATAGAAGAAAAGTAGAGAAAGAAACTAGAGAGATTGGAAGGTTAAAACATTACTAGAGAGAGAAAGTAAAATGGTAACCACCTCTTCCACACTTGGAAGAGGGTTTATATACCCATGAGCTTGGTGGGCTCATGGGCTTGTTTCTTGGGCCGGGCTTGGCTTTCACTTGGGCTTACGCCCCTAACTTATACAATATTAGCTTAAAGTCCAAGCCCGGTTAACCCGACTAACCTATTACAATACAAGACCATTAACGACTAAGATGACCTATTACATTCTTGTTCGACTATATAAAATATAGGGCTAACAAAGGTATTACCAGATTCGTCTTAGGCCTGGTGATGAGTGGAAGACCGCTTTTAAGACGCGTGAAAGGTTGTATGAGTGGTTGGTAATGCCTTTTGGTTTGTCAAACGCACCAAGTACATTTATGCCTGTGATGTATCAACTGCTCAAGCCTTTTATTGGCAAGTTTGTGGTTGTTTATTTTGATGACATTCTTATTTATAGTAATTCTTATAATGAGCATGTCACTCATGTGAGAAAAGTCTTGACCTTGCTTCGGAATGATAGTGTTTATGCAGCCACGATGAAATGTGTGTTCATGACCCCTAAAGTTTTGTTTTTGGGGTATGTTGTTTCTAGTGATGGCATACAGGTGGATGAGTCTAAGGTAGTAGTTGTTCAGGAGTGGCCAACTCCAATTACCATTACTAAAGTTCGGAGTTTCCATGGTCTTGCTTATTTTTATAGGCGGTTTATCCCTAATTTCAGTTCTATTATAGCCACTTTGACAGATTGTATGAAGGGGGTCATTTGTAGGGACGGAGGAAGCGCAACTAGCTTTTCAGGTTGTCAAGGAAAAGCTTACTACAACGCCAATCTTAGATTGCCTAATTTTTCTTTGAGCTTTATATTTATGCTTCTAAGGTTGCAATTGGCGGAGTTCTTAATCAAGGTGGGCGACCTGTTGCCTATTTTAGCAAGAAGTTGACAGGGCCGAAGTCCAGTCCAGGTACTCTACTTATGACTTGGAGTTTTATGCAGTGGTCCAAGCTGTGAAGCATTGGTGCCATTATTTGTTTCATAAGGAGTTTTTTATTCACTGATCATGATTCTTTAAGGCATATCCGTACTCAAGATAAGGTATCACATAAGCATGGGCGTTGGTTGGCGTTTATTGAGGAATTTACTTTTATGGTGAAACATAAAACTGGTGCTTCTAATCGTGCTGTTGATGCCTTAAGCAGAAGGAGTAGTTTAGTTGTAACCAACAGGTTGATGTTCTAGGACTTGATGTCATTCGTGACATGGTGACTGTGGATCCATACTTTTCAGTTGTTTTGTAGGATTTTCAATTTGGAGATAAAACATATTTTGTTATGCACGATGGGTTCCTATTCAAAGGGAATCAACTTTGTATTCGTGATTCAAGTCTTCTTTTTCAAATTATTAAGGAGTTGCATGGTGAAGGACATGTTGTCGTGATCACACTTTACAGTTGGTTCAAGCGTCTTATTTTTTGCCTACTATGAGGAAGGAAGTGGATCGTTACGTCAGGTGTCATATTTGTCAAGTTTCAAAGTGTACGACTACTAATGCAAGGCTTTATATGCATTTGCATGTTCCTTTGCAACCTTGGGTTGATATTAGCATGGATTTTATGTTGGGGCTACCTCGTACTCAAAGGGGTAATGATTCAATATTTGTTTTTGTTGATCGTTTTTCTAAGATGGTTCATTTTATTCCTTCCAAGAAGACAACAAATGCAGTTAATGTAGCCCAACTTTTCTTCAAGGGTGTGTACCGTTTACATGGTTTACCTTCATCCATTGTTTCTGATCTAGACACTAGGTTTTTGAGTCATTTTTAGCGTAGTTTGTGGAAGATGGTGATTACCCAACTCAATTTTAGTAGTGCTTATCATCCTCAAACTGATGGGCAAACTAAAGTTGTTAACCGGTCCCTTGGTAATCTGTTAAGGTGTTTGGTGGGTGATCATGTGAAGGCATGTGATCAGAAATTGTGTCAAGCTGAGTTTTCTCATAATCATGTTGTTAATCGGAGCACTGGGTTTAGTCCATTCCAGGTGGTTTATTCTGCTCAACCACGTGGTCCTCTTAGTCTTGTGACTCCTCAGGTTTCTAGGTTTGTTCCGAAGAAACTGCAAGATTTTGTTGAGGGGTTGCATGATGTACATAAAACTGTTCGTGACAATTTGGTTCTCGCCAATTCGAAGTACAAGCATGATGCAGATCAAAAGAGGCGACATGTTGATTTTGACGTAGGAGACTTTGTGTGGGTTGTTTTGACTAAGGATCGTTTTCCAGCTGGTGAGTATAATAAGTTATCTACAAAGAAGATTGGTCCATTGGAAATTGTGGAGAAGATGAACTCGAATGATTATCGTTTGAAGTTACCAAGCCATATTCGATGTTCTAATGTTTTTAATGTGAAGCACTTTTTTCCTTACCATGGTGAATCTTCTGATGATGATACTGCTGGGAATTCGAGGACGAATTTTTCTATCCAAGGGGAATGATGGAGGCCCAAGTATTGAAGAGCGGGTTGACTTGTTTTTGGAAGCCCAAGATCGTGTGAAGAAGAGGGCTTTCTTAAAACAGCCATAACTTGAGCATCGTAAGTCCGTTTTCAGCCCGTGACATGTCAAGACGACCAGAAAAGCGAGAGGAACGACATTATAACCATCCCTAGGCTGGTTATGTAAATTTGAGGCCTAAAAAGCCGTTTTACTATAATTTATTTGCATTTTTATGTTATTTTCAGTTTTTGTTGGACTTTGTCTTTGGACCACAATCCATCCCATTGGTATCTTATTTAAATAATCTGTTGTAACCCTAATAATCAGTTGTAACCCTAGCAAGACAGTATCGGTTTAATAAAAGTTAAACTATTGGCCGCTTTTTGTCAAGTTTTTAACCCTAATAATCAGTATTTATTAGAATCAACGATTGTTGTAAGAATTGTTTCTTGTATTTATTGGAATCAACAGATCCAATTATTATCTTAAGAATTGTTTATAGTATTCATTGGAATCAATAGATCCAATTATTATCTTTTCTTTTTTAGTCTACACCAATGTCATACTCCACCACACACCCACAAGTTATCTGTCTAATGCCATCTACGTCACATTGAACTACACGTATATAAAATAGTTGGTGGTGAGGTCAAATGAAGAGGAGGGGTCTGTTATGATAAGGTGGCTTTTTGAAAGTGGTTAAATAACGTGGCAACCGTAGGCCCAAATGAAAAGGGTTTTTTATGCTATGACAAAGCTCTAATGTTAGCATTAATAACGGTTCCATTATATTGGTCCAACAATTTCAAAGTTGAGTAGTTAATTAGAGTACTCGGTGTGGTGTATCACACATTCGAGTTTTTTTTTTCTTATAGCCACATCAAACAACATTATGTGATGGTGTTATTTTTTGGTGATGTATTATAGGCATCTTATTGGAATGATATGTTACAGGGTATATGATGATTGGCGGTATCTAAAAAAACATAGATGACGCAAGTGCACCCATCTCTCTTACAATTCTTTAACAATTAGAATGCACTGTTCAATCTAGGCATAGGACTTTTTGTGCACCTTTGGCGCCCTTGTGGCATGTCATACTGCACCATACCTATATGTTATCTGTCTAATGCCGTCTTTGTGAATGAGTAGTCGGGCATTTTTAGCCGGTATATTTTATTGGAGAGGAGGTTTATGTTATAAGGGTATATCCTAAAGTGGCAAGGAATAACACATCCATAACATTTGACTTGTTGGTCTCTCATCTGAGAAAAGTTTTCAATCTTGTTTTCATGTCATAACACACCTCAGAAAACTGATCTCTTCTCATGTCATAATCTTGTTTCCAATATACTTAAATGTTTCATCTCTAGTGCGAAATCGACACTCCATTTTAGCAATTCAAAAATTTTCACTTATACTTGTGTTGGAATCGACACCAACAAACCTGAAGATCGAAACGCGGAACCCTAGATCCCTTAAAGACGATCGCAGAGATGCAATAGACAAAATCCCAGAAAGACGACACTACAAAGGTAACCAACGATTATGTTATATCAATTGGTAACAAAGAATAGAAGATTGTGTGTGTCCTGTGCATCACCCCCTCACCAGGGGGTCGGTTACAAATCCAGGCCTAAGCCCACTCGACACACTTACCATACAATAAGGAACAAACCTAATCAAGATGCTAACTATATTGGAAACTATATTCAACACATACATGACATTTGATGTATATATGACACTGATTACAAACTTAATGACTCGGTTGATGCTTCATTTGCAAAGACATATTGCTTCTTGGAGTGTAACTATTGTCTTGTATATATATGCTCACCAAAAAATAAACCGATAATTGTCTCGTTTATTGCCGAATCACGCTTATGCTATACCTTTAAGACAAGAAACAACATCAAGCATTCAAGCATATCTGTAAAGATCCAAAAAGAAAAAAACAAGACGACAACGACACCAACATCTGTGTTTTATATTTTTGTAAGCATATCACAAGGTGCCTACCTCAATCATATGACAAAGGTTTACAGAACAGAAAAGGATAACAAAAACGTTGGTGATATCGTTATCAATGTACTTGCCGGCTCAAATGTTTATTAGAGAAACAAAGATGGATTACAAGTCCATTAGACGAGAAAAACTAAAAACAGAAACAAAAGCAAAAACATCCGCGATGAGGTTGCTATTCAACCAGCTGATACTACATCATATGGCACTGCTACTTATGATCACGCTATCAAGAGCAACAACATCAGTTGATGACATAACACAAGCTTTGCCTCACTGCCCAGATAAATGCGGGAACGTGACAATTCCCTATCCTTTTGGGACGAAAGAAAATTGCTACTTGGACAAGAAATTTTATGTAGATTGCAAGAAGTTACAAATCTGGAACACCACTTTTAAAGTACAGGAGATATCAAACTATGGGCATATGCTTGGGCTGTTACCAGTGGCCGCCTATCGTTGTTATAACGAGCGGCATGAAATTACTAACGCGTCAGATGCCAGAATAAATTTGTCAAGGTTCCCTATCGCAAGTAAAGTTAACATGTTAACTTCAGTTGGATGTGATGCTAGAGCTGACATACATAAAGAAATATAAAGGTGAAGATTTCATAACGGGATGTTCATCAATGACTAATTGCAAGAACCTGCATAATGGTGCATGTTTAGGGATGGGTTGCAGCCAAACTATGATTCCTTATAGGCTGTATAATTTAAGGATTCATACAAATAGCAACACGAAAAGGGTTGGGAGTTGGGGTTTTAACAACTGCACGTACGGATTTATTGCTAAGAAAGGTCGGTACAAATTTAGTAAAAGGGATTTTGATACCATGCGTAAACGAACTTATCCTGTGGTCCTTGAATGGTGGGTCGGGGATAATATAAGTTGTGAAAAAGCTAAGAAGACGAATAATAGTTATTTTTGTCAAGAGAATAGCGTATGCATGGACATTCTCCATGGATCGATGAAAAAACCCTTAGGGTATCGGTGTCAATGTGCTCATGGGTACAACGGGAACGCATACCTCCCGAATGGTTGTAAAGGTAGCAAATTCTTTGTTTATTTACCGAATATCAACGAGTGTACAATACCTACAACATACTGAACATAGCAAATCTTTTAAGAAATTTTGTGATATTTTTCAGATATCGACGAGTGTGCGGGACAAAATGAATGCAAATATAATTGTGTTAACACGAAGGGGGGCTACGATTGTTTATGCCCCCCTGGACAGCAGGGTGATGGTTGGCGGAACGGGACCGGATGCGCATATGCCACTGCGGTGGATGGTGGTAGCAGTTCCAAGATTCAATACCAGGGTACACACTGCCTTTATAATTTATACAAGAATTATAGGAAAACTTTATAGCATGGAATTAGCTTAACTAGTAATGGCAAGGCTCTCAGGTCGGTACGTGTGCGTGTGTAAGCTTAAGTCATGAATAGACTCATGTACGATCCAATAAGTTATAAAGAATCAGACTAATCTAGGGTTCGGGCCATGTGTACAAGCTCCTATATATAGCTAGTTGGAGTTTGTAAAGGTTAAGTTATTTCTACTGATTTAGCAAATTTATGAATTTACCCTAATATCGAATTCTGTTCATCCGCAGGAATTAGCATGGGCATCGCAGCTTCATTTGTGTTTACACTTATTCTATATTCTGGACTCAAACAACGTAATATCATTAAGAGTAGGGAGATGTTTTTCAAGAAAAATGGCGGCCTAATTCTACAGAGGCTTCTCTTTGAAACAAAACAATCAAACCACATGGCCAAGATATTTTCAGCACGAGTTCTGGAAAAGGCAACCGAAAATTTTCACAAAAGCAATGTCATAGGTGAAGGGGGCTATGGTACAGTTTATAAAGGTACGTTGGAAGATAAACGAACTGTTGCCATCAAAATGTCAAAGTCAATTGATGAAAGCCAGATTGAGCAATTCATCAATGAGGTGATCATTTTATCTGAAATAAGCCACCCGAATGTCGTCAAACTATTGGGATGTTGCCTAGAGACGCATACGCCACTCCTAGTTTACGAGTTTGTAACAAACAAACCTGTCTTTAACCATCTACATGATCACATATCTAGTTGTTCGTTGACGTTTGAAAGGCGTCTAAACATATCCGCACAAACTGCAGAAGCACTTGCTTATATACACTCAACTACACAAATCATTCATAGAGATATTAAATCATCAAACATACTTTTGACGGATGACTACACTGCTAAGGTATCTGATTTCGGCATCTCAAAGTTCATTCCTATTGATCAGACTCACGTACAAACATTGGTACATGGAACTCTCGGATACATAGATCCTGAGTATTTCCGATCAGGAATTTTGACTGAGAAGAGTGATGTTTATAGTTTTGGTATGTTTCTTGTGGAGTTGCTTACAGGCAGAAAGGTATTTTCGCATGATGGGACTGAAAGTGACTTGGGTTTGGCAATGTTTTTTGTTTCATCACTAGAAATGGGTTCCTTGATTCAAATACTTGATAATCAGATTAAGATAAATGGGCTCAGTGAGCATATTAAACTTGTTGCCAACCTTGCAAAAGACTGTATCGAGCTAGAGGGCAAGAAAAGGCCTAACATGGAAGAAGTAAAAACGAAGCTTGAGGAATTGAGAAAATCTTTCTTACAGAGTTCTGTCACTGACTCTGACCGGCTCCTCTTATTTTATACGTAGAGACGGCCCTCATGTATCAGTTCCATTATAACTTGTAATGTTAGTTATTTGCTGCATATATCTTTTAGTACGTAAGATTACATTAAATAAAAAGATTATCCCATTAGATGCTTGCAAACAACATATACGAGCTCAAAATGTTTACAAAGGAAACCAATGTGGATGACACATTGACAAATGACAAGTTTATAAGAGGCAATGTGGATGCGGCTTATAGTGATTCTACATCTTATGGTACTAATGATGTGCTATCAAATTCAACATATCAGCAGTGAAAGTAGCACAAGCTTTGAGCAATTGATTGGGGACATAACAATTCCATATTCTTTTTGGACGAAAGAAGGCTGTTACTTGAGCAATTAATTGGGTCGGATATTATGATATTGCAACTGATATTGATAGCTCATGAATTATTCTTCAATTTTACACCCTCACATCAAATATCATTGTTGTTGACGTGTGATCTCTTCTCATGTCATAATCTTGTTTTCAATTTATTTATGTTTCATCTCTAGCGCGAAATCGACCCTCCATTTTAGCAACTCAAAATTGTTCATTTATAATTGAAACCATGAAAGGGATCTGATGTATATCACATTGATTACAAACTTAATGACTCGGCTAATACTTCACATTTGCGAAGATCATATTGCTTCTTGGAGTTCTATTATTGTCTTGTATAGATGCTCACCTAAAGATAAATAAAAAATATTGTCTTGTTTGTTGACGAATCCAGCTTATACCTTTAAGACAAGAAAAGCATGCCGGCAACGACACCAACCTCTGTGTTTTATATTTTTGCAAGCATATCAGAAAGTGCCTACCTCCAAATTATATGACAAAGGTTAACATAAAAGAGAAAGACAACAAAAACTTTGGTGACATAGCTATCAATGTACTGACCGACTCAAATGTTTATATAGATAAACAAAGATGGATTACGATTCCATTATACAAGAAAACTAAAAACAGAAACAAAAGCAAAAACATCCGCGATGAGGTTGCTTCTTAATACTACATCTTATGGTACTACTAATGATGATGATATCAAGAGCAACAACATCAGTTAATGAAATAACACAAGCTTTGCCTCACTGCCCAGATAAATGTGGGAACGTAACAATTCCCTATCCTTTTGGGACGAATAAAGATTGCTACTTGAACAGAAATTTTTTTGTAGATTGCGAGAAGTTGCAAATCTGGAACACCACTTTTAAAGTACGGGAGATATCAAAGGATGGGCTTATGCGCGGGTTGTTACCAGTGGCCTATCATTGTTATAATGAGCGACAACAAATTACTAAAAGGTTAGATGTCCATATAAATCTTTCAAGGTTCTATATCTCAAAGAAACATAACCTGCTAACTGCAGTTGGATGTGATGCTAGAGCTGACATAAAGACAGGTACATTTCCCAATCAAGATTACATAACAGGATGTTCATCAATGACCGACTGCAACAACGTGCATAACGGTAAATGTTTCGGGATGTGTTGCAGCCAAACTACGATTCCTTATAAAATGAATATTTTCAGGATTCATACAAGTAGCAACACGCCTAACGTCGGGAAATGGGGTTTTAATAACTGCACGTACGCATTTGTTGTTTAAAATGGTTGGTACAACTTTACTAAAAGGGATTTTGATACCATGTGTGGGCGAACTTATCGTGTTGTTCTTGAATGGTCGGTCGGGGATAATTTAAGTTGTGAAAAAGCTAAGAAGACGAATAATAGTTACTATTGTCAAGAGAATAGCGTATGCGTGGACATTATTCATGGATCCAAAAAAAGGAACGTGGGGTATCGGTGTCAATGTGCTCAAGGGTACGACGGGCACGCATACCTACCAAATGGTTGTAAAGGTAGCAAATTATTTGTTTATTTATTGAATATTGATGAGTGTACAATACCTACAACATAGCAAATCAGTTAAGAAATTTTGTGATATTTTTCAGATGTAGACGAGTGTGCAGGTAAAAATGAATGCAAATATAATTGTGTTAACACGAAGGGAGGCTACAGTTGTTTATGCCCCCCTGGACAGCAGGGTGATGGTTGGCGGAACGGGACCGGATGCGCATATGCCACTGCGGTTGCAAGTCCGCCACTGGATGGCGGTAGCAGTTCCAAGATTCAAACAATGTAATATCGTTAAGAGTAGGGAGATGTTTTTCAAGAAAAATGGCTGCCTGATTTTACAGAGAGTTCTCTTTGAATCAAAACAATCAAACGCATGGCAAGTTATTTTCAGCACGAGTTATTGAAAAAGCAACCGAGAACTTTCACAAAAGCAATGTCATAGGGGAAGGAGGCTGTGGTACAGTTTATAAATGTACATTGGAAGATAAAGGAATTGTCGCCATCAAAAAGTCGAAGTCAATTGATGAAAATCAGATTGAGCAATTCATCAACGAGGTGATCATTTTGTCTGAAATAAGCCACCCGAACGTCGTCAAACTATTGGGATGTTGCCTAGAGACGCATACTCCACTTCTGGTTTACGAGTTTATTGCCAACAAAACTGTCTTCAACCATCTACATGATCTCTAGTCGTTCATTGACGTTTGAAAAGCGTCTAAGCATAGCCACACAAACTGCAGAAGCACTTGCGTATATACGCTCTACTACACAAATCATTCATAGAGATATTAAATCATCAAACATACTTTTGACCGACGACTACACTGCTAAGGTATCTGATTTCGGCATCTCAAAGTTCATTCCTATTGATCAGACTCATGTACAAACGCTGGTACATGGGACTCTCGGATACATAGATCCTGAGCACTTTCGATCAGGAATGTTGACCGAGAAGAGTGATGTTTATAGTTTTGGTATGTTTCTTGTGGAGTTGCTAACGGATAGAAAGGTATTTTCGCATGATGGAACTGAAAGTGACTTGGGTTTGGCAATGTTTTTCGTTTCATCACTAGAAAGGGTTTCCTTTATTCAAATACTTGATCATAAGTTGAAAGAACACATGCTCGATGAGCACGTAAAGCATGTTGCCAAGCTTGCAAAAGAGTGTGTTGAGCTAGAGGGCAAGGAAAGGCCAAGCATGGAAAAAGTAAACAGTATAGGCACTAACTACCTAATAGCACTGTATGGTTAAGGAAGGTCCCTCGGCTGTGAAAACAGTTTAGCATTTGGCCTTTGAAGGTAACTCGCGAGGTATCAAATCTTAAAGCAAACAGTACAATTAGGGACTATTATTTATGCACATAGTATCGACGAGGGGAGCTTTTCTTATCTTTCACCAAACCGCAGGGATGATCAGAAAAGTCTTTTTACATGATCATACTGAAAGTTACATGGGTTTGGCAGTGTTTTTGGTTTCGTCACTAGAAATCCAAATAATCAATAATAGTAAAAAGAAGATGGGCTGAAGGAGCATATTAAGAATGCAGAGCTCCCTAACATGGAAGAAATTATGAGAAGGGAAGAGGGGGTTTATATATCTCTCTAACCATCGGCCCATAACTTGTTCCCTACTCCAAGCCTTTGCAAACAACGACTCGCTGTTAGTTAAAAGATTGCAAAAAAACACTTATTTAAACACTCGTTAAGTCGGTTAAACTTGTAACGAACTATAACGGTCGTTAAATAAATAAATAGTGAAGTATATTAAATATTTAATATAAAACGTATATATATTAAATACTCAATAAATGTGTTCTCCGTGTTTGAGTGTAATGTCTAAACGATTACACATATTCCAACAATTTATTCGCCAGAGAATATAGCCAGAGTGGTACCCGGTACCTGCAAGTATTAGTAAACTAAACTCTACTCGTGTCACAACCTTGTTTTCAAACTATCTATGTTTCATAATATCGAGTTATTAACGCTCCATTTTAGCAATTCAAAGATGTTTAGTCATACATGAAACCGTACATTTTGCATACTTGATGACTTGGTTACTATTAAACATATGCAAAGATCATATTGTAGTGTTACTATTAAACATATGCAAATATCATATTGCTTCTTGGAGTGTTACTATTGTCTTGTATGTATGATCACCTAAAGATAAATCAAAAACATTGTCTCGTTTGTTGCCTGAGTCCAGCATATAGACAAGAAACAACATCAAGCATTTTTATAAACATGAAAAAAGACATGCCGGCAACGACGTACACTAACCATATGACAAAGATTAACATAACAAAAAAGGACATCAAAAACTTTGGTGACATCGCTATCAATGTACGTACTGACCGGATCAAATGTTTATATAGAGAAACGAAACGGATTACAAGTTCATTAGACGAGAAAACTAAAAACAGAAACAAAAGCAAAAACATCCACGATGAGATTGCTTCTTAACCTGATACTACATCATATGGTACTATTACTAATGATGACCCTATCAGGAGCAACAACATCGGTTGATGAAATAACACAAGCTTTGCCTCACTGCCCAAATAAATGTGGGAACGTAACAATTCCCTATCCTTTTGGGACGAAAGAAAATTGCTACTTAAACCGAGCATTTTATGTAGATTGCAAGAAGTTACAAATCTGGAACACCACTTTTAAAGTACAGGATATATCAAATAACGGGCATATGCGTGGGTTGTTACCAGTAGCTTATCGTTGTTATAACGAGCGACATGAACTTACTAGAAGGTCGGATGCCCTAATAAATCTGTCAAGGTTCTCCATCACAAACAAACATAACGTGCTAACTGCAGTTGGATGTGATGCTAGAGCTGACATAAAGGCATTGACCAGTAAAGACTACATAACAGGATGTTCATCACTGACTGAGTGCAAGAATGTGCATAACGGTGTATGTTTAGGGATGGGTTGCAGCCAAGCTATGATTCCATATAGAATGAATACTTTCAGGATTCATACAAGTAGCAACACGGATAATGTTGGGAAATGGGGTTTTAATAAATGCACTTACGGGTTTGTTGTTGAGAAAGGTCAGTACAACTTCACTAAAAGGGATTTTGATACCATGCGTAATCGAACTTATCCTGTTGTTCTTGAATGGTGGGTCGGGGATAATATAAGTTGTGAAAAAGCTAAGAAGACGAATAAAAGTTATTTTTGTCGGGAGAATAGCGTATGCGTGGACATTCTCTATGGATCCAAGAAAAAGCACATGGGGTACCGGTGTCAATATTCTCAAGGGTACGAGGGGAACGCATACCTCCCGGATGGTTGTAAAGGTAAAACATTCTTTTTTTGTTTATCGGGGTTTTAAAACATAAGATTGTAATGTAGCAAATCTGTTAAGAGGTTGTATGATATTTTTCAGATATCGACGAGTGTGCTGGACAAAATGAATGCATATATGGTTGTGTTAATTTGAAGGGGGGCTACAACTGTTCATGTCCCTCTGGACAGAAGGGTGATGGTTGGCGGAATGGGACCGGATGCTTATATGCCACAGAGGTTACAAGCCTGCCACCAGATGGTGGTAACCGTTCCAAGATTCAATACCAGCGGGGTACACACTGCATTATTATTTATAAAAATTATAGGAAAACCTGATAAGATGGAATTGGCTTAACTTGTAATGATAAGGCTCTTAGCCGGTACGTGTGTGTGTGTGTGTAAGCTTCAGTCTTGATTAGACTCATGTAAGATCCAATAATTATCAGAACCTGAGATCAAAACTTACCCTAATATCAAATTCTGTTAATCCGCAGGAATTAGCATGGGCATCGCAGCTTCACTTGTGTTTACACTTATTCTATATTGTGGACTCAAGCAACGTAATATAATTAAGAGTAGGGAGATGTTTTTCAAGAAAAATGGCGGCTTAATTCTACAGAGACTTCTCTTTGAAGCAAAACAATCAAACCACATGGCCAAGATATTTTCAGCTAGAGTTCTTGAGAAAGCAACCGATAACTTTCACAAAAGCAATGTCATAGGTGAAGGGGCTATGGAACAGTTTATAAAGGTACATTGGAAGATAAACGAAATGTAGCCATCAAAAAGTCGAAGTCAATTGATGAAAATCAGATTGAGCAATTCATCAATGAGGTGATCATTTTATCTGAAATAAGCCACCCGAATGTGGTCAAACTGTTGGGATGTTGCCTAGAGACACATACGCCACTCCTAGTTTACGAGTTTGTAACCAACAAAACTGCCTTTAACCATCTACATGATCACAAATCTAGGTGTTCATTGACGTTTGTAAGGCGTCTAAACATAGCCACACAAACAGCAGCAGCACTTGCTTATATACACTCAGCTACACAAATCATTCATAGAGATATTAAATCATCAAACATACTTTTGACCGATGACTACACTGCTAAGGTATCTGATTTCGGCATCTCGAAGTTTATTCCTATTGATCAGACTCATGTACAAACATTGGTACATGGGACTCTCGGATACATAGATCCTGAGTACTTTCGATCAGGAATGTTGACCGAGAAGAGTGACGTTTATAGTTTTGGTATGTTTCTTGTGGAGTTGCTTACGGGCAGAAAGGTATTTTCACATGATGGAACTGAAAGTGACTTGGGTTTGGCGATGTTTTTTGTTTCATCAATAGAAAGAGGTTCCTTGATTCAAATACTTGATAATCAGATTAAGATAAATGGGCTCAGTGAGCATATTAAACTTGTTGCCAACCTTGCAAAAGACTGTATCGAGCTAGAGGGCAAGAAAAGGCCTAACATGGAAGAAGTAAAAACGAGCTTGAGGAATTGAGAAAATCTTTCTTACAGAGTTCTGTCACTGACTCTGACCAGCTCCTCTTATTTTATACGTAGAGGCGGCCCTTTTGTATCAGTTCCATTATAAGTTGTAATGTTAGTAATTTACTGAATATATCTTTTAGTACATAAGAAGATTTAACTATTATATACTGACCACTTCAAGGATATCCCTGTCGACGTAAGGAATCCTGTACGACACATACAAACAACATAGAATCATATATATACACAAAAAACATTCAGACAACACCAACATCTATCTTATCTATTAATGCATATATCCCAAGGTGCCTGCAAACCATGAATATGTTACCAGAACAAAAGATAAAACAATAACATTGTTGATGATATCAGTGTCTGCATACGAGCTCAACATGTTTAAATAGGGAAACCAATATGGATGACACATCGACAAGTCCATTAGAGACAATGTTGATGCTGCTTAAAGTGATTCTACATCTTATGGTACTAATGATGAGGCTACCAAAACCAACATCAGCTGTTAAAGTAGCACGAGCTTTGCCTAACTGCCCGAATACATGTGGGAACATAACAATTCCGTATCTTTTTGGGACCAAAGAAGTCTGCTACTTGAGCAAACTATTTCAAGTAGATTGCAAGAACCTACAAATTTGGAACACCACTTTCAAACTGCAAGAAATTAGACTGGCCGATGGGTATATTCGCGGGCTATTACCAGTTGCTCATCGTTGTTACAACGATCAACGTAAAGTTACTAGCAAGTCGGAACCAAGAATAAATCTTTCAAGATTCCCTATTTCAAGCACACTAAACATGTTGACCGCAGTTGGATGTGACGCTAGAGCAGACATAAAGACGAATAATGGTAAAGGTTATATAACAGGATGTCTATCAATGACTAGCTGCAAGCAGCTAACCAACGGTTCATGTTTCGGCATGGGTTGCAGCCAGGCTAAGCTTCGTTACAGGATGAGAACTTTCAGGATCCATGCAGACAGCAACACCGGAAGAGTTGGAAAATGGCGTTATAATAATTGCACATATGGGTTTGTTGTTGAGAAAGATCGGTACAAATTTAATGAAATGGATTTTGGTACCATGCAAAATCGAGCTTCTCCTGTGGTTCTTGAGGGGAATCGAGCATCTCCTGTGGTTCTTGAATGGTGGGTTGGAAATGTAAGTTGTGAAAAAGCTAAAAAGACAAATGTGGATTACATTTGCCAAGAGAATAGCGTATGCATCGATGTTCTTCACGGATCGAAGAAACAGCAAAGGGTACAAGGGCAATGCGTACCTCCCAGATGGCTGCAAAGGTAACACTTTATTATTTGTTTGAGATTGTTTTTTTTTTGCATAAACAGCAATGTACAAGACAAGTAAAATTACTATAATGGGACAGATATAAGACGGAAAAAGCACATTGTATTATGAAGAAAAAAGAGCTTATTTATACCATCACTAAATATGATATGACCATTAAAAGACGGTTTGTATGCCTTTTAGATATCGACGAGTGTGCACATCAGAATGAATGCATATATGATTGCGTTAACACGAAGGGGAGCTACAATTGTTCTTGCCCCTCTGGGCAGCAAGGTGATGGTATGAGAAATGGGACTGGTTGCTCAAATGCACAAACGGCTACAAGTCCGCCACCAGATGACGATGGAAGATCCAAGATTCAATACCAGGGTATGCACTACAAATTTAAAATTGTGTCGATATACATTACAAAGCAAGTTTTTACCTTGTGGGTATAAACTCAGTTTTCAAATAATTTGTACAGACAAATATAAGAACATATCTATACAAGCTTGGTAAGTGTTGAAGTAGCATGAACTTTCTTCGCTAACTTAAAGTTTCATCTAAGAACATACACACACCGAACTGCTTGGGCTTGGCTTAAGTCTGCATGGTTCTAGAGTGCGTGTGTGTGTCAGTGTGTGTAAGCCTATGTCTTGATTCGACTAATGTACGTTCCAATAGGTTAATACAAACTAACACTAAACTCCTCTAAAAAGTTAAAGATTACCGGAAATAGCCACATAAATTGATTGAGGTTCGTTGGTTAAAACCAAAATTCTATACAACTGGTTCATATAAGATTAAATCAGTTGGCACAGTTTAGCTAATGGGGGAAATACCAAGCTCGATATAATGATTTAGACTTGCCTAGGGCTCAAGGTGTACATGCTTTGGTCGTTTGTACAAGCTCGTATATAGCAAGAGTTGGATAATATGTTCTCTAATATCAAATTCTTTTGATGCCAGGAATTAGCATGGGCATCGCAGCTTCACTTGTTTTTACACTTATTCTATATTGTGGACTCAAACAACGTAAGATTATCAAGACTAGGGAGATGTTTTTTAAGAAAAACGGCGGCCTGATTTTACAGAGACTTCTCTTTGAATCAAGACAGTCGACCCACATGGCCAAGATTTTTGCAGCACGAGTTCTTGAAAAAGCAACCGATAACTTTCATAAAAGCAATGTCATAGGTGAAGGAGGCTATGGCACAGTTTATAAAGGTACGTTGGAAGATAAACGAAATGTAGCCATCAAAAAGTCGAAGTCAATTGATGAAAATCAGATTGAGCAATTCATCAATGAGGTGATCATTTTATCTGAAATAAGCCACCCAAATGTCGTCAAACTATTGGGATGTTGCCTAGAGACGCATACTCCACTTCTGGTTTACGAGTTTATAACCAACAAAACTGCCTTCAACCATCTACATGATCACAGATCTAGGTGTTCATTGACGTCTGTAAGGCGTCTAAACATAGCCACACAAACAGCGGAAGCACTTGCTTATATACACTCTACTACACAAATCATTCATAGAGATATTAAATCATCAAACATACTTTTGACCGATGACTACACTGCTAAGGTATCTGATTTCGGCATCTCAAAGTTCATTCCTATTGATCAGACTCACGTACAAACGCTGGTACATGGGACTCTCGGATACATAGATCCTGAGTACTTTCGATCAGGAATGTTGACCGAGAAGAGTGATGTTTATAGTTTTGGTATGTTTCTTGTGGAGTTGCTTACAAGCAGAAAGGTATTTTCGCATGATGGAACTGAAAGTGACTTGGGTTTGGCAATGTTTTTTGTTTCATCACTAGAAACGGGCCTCCTTGATGCAAATACTTGATCATCAGTTAAAAGAACATATGCTCGATGAGCACGTAAAGCATGTTGCCAAGCTTGCAAAAGAGTGTGTTGAGCTAGAGGGCAAGAAAAGGCCAAGCATGGAAAAAGTCAGAAAAGAGCTTCATGAAATACGAGAGTCTTATATCACGGGTTCTGCTGTATATACTAAGATCAACAGTATAGGCACTAACCATCTTATATCCTTTGATTAAGAGTAGATTACATATATCGTCTTGGGGGAAGGGTCGGGTTCTCTGCCTAATCTAAACCGTTGTGGACATATATTGTTCTTGTAGTTTGGTAAAAATGTTATAAATTACAATCCCCATATTTGTTAAATATCACTGTTTGCTTTCACTTACGGTCCTGTGGTCACGAAAGGTAACTCACGAAGTACCAATTCTTAAAGCAAACACTACAATTATGGACTATTTATGCACACAGTGTTGACGAGGACGGTTTTCTTATTTTTCACCAAGCCGCATGGACGATCCTGAGTATTTTGGTGCAGGAATTTCGAAAGAGACGAGTGATGTTTATAGTTTCGACATGGTTCTTGTAGAGCTGCTTACATGCAGAAAAGTCTTTTAGAAAAGGACTGATTGATCCAAATAATCAATAATGAAGTATTAGAAGATGGGCTGAATGAGCATAATTAAGTACGCAGAGCTTGCAAAAGACTGCATCGATCGAGGTAGAGAGAAAGAGAAGGCCTAACGTAGAAGAAGTGAACGTGGAGCTTAAGGAATTGAGAAAATCTTATTACAGAGTTCTGCAACTGAACCTAATTTCTTATCATAGTCGTCATTCTAAACTAATCAAATATTTGATGTACGCAACCTAACTATCGGAACATAATCTCTTTGGCTTTGATGTACGCAACCTAACTATGATAAATTTCTTATCATAGTCGTCATTCTAAACTAATCAAATATTTTCCGCTAGCAACTATTGGAACATAATCTCTTATGTAAGTTTAACTAGCAACTATCGGAACACTTTGTGTACATTACAAATTGCAAGTATGTAAAAACCATAAAATTTGAGAAGCCAAAGCGTGACCCGAAGTTAGCGATGGACCGAACCGGCCAAGGCCGGAGAGGGAACTGGGATTTGGGCGGGTAACTGTTATGTTTTGCTGGAGGGAAAGATTTAACGATTTAAACATTAAACAGATGTTATAAACAACCTGATGCATGCGCGGCGAAATAAGGCAGTCGTCTTGGAATTAGTCTGTAAGCAATGCCAAGATACCCGGCGCATAGTCGTCTCTTGAGGGCAAGTGAATTCGAAATAGTAGAAATCAACAATATATGAGTTCAATCTTAAAAAAATAAATCGACCACAGTGGGAGTCGAACCCACGACCTTTTGATCCGAAGTCAAACGCGCTAATCCACTGCGCTATGCGGTCTTTTGTGTACATCATTCCTAGTCTTCTACTACTCCTACTACTATAATTGAGCTGTTCACTTAGTTTTGGAGATTAGAAAAAAAAAAGTAAAGTAACATCCGATGTCGTCTTTCACAGGTTATGGGTCTCAATATCGTTTATGACAGTGTATGGGGAGGTTGAATGATACGACCCTCTCGAGTAGTATCGGGATAGTAGCACCACTATAGCGTGTGCGGACTCCTTAAGAATTAGAGAAGAGAAACTGAGAATGTTTATTGATTAATTTGATTGACTGATTACATTCATAACAATGACCAGTATTTATAAAACATAAAAATAAAACTCTAATCCTATATAGATAATAGTAATGGCCCATTCGGCCCGGCCCACACAACCTCCGGGTGTATCATTGAAGTGTGATCCAACCTTGCTAAATTTGGACGCCAAATAGGCAAATATACCCTTAACATACACATCATGTAAATAAATTAACATAAACAGGGACGAAGCCAGGACGAAATATGACCGGTTGCGCAAAATTTTTAAACCGTAATATAACAGATGTAAAAAATGAATTAAAACGAAGGGTAGAAACACGTTTCGATTGACCCATTTAAGATGCATTTAGAAAAAAATCGATGTTTTTTTTCACAAATTGACACTACACATAAAAAATCCATAGGGGTAACGGGCACCCGCGGGAACCCCTAGCTCCGTCCCATAAATACTTGTTAATTTGATGACTTTAGTTGGACTAATTTTCTTTATACAACTTGTTTTTGAGACTTCTGCAATACAATGTATTTTATAACCGAACGATCTTTCTTCATCTTTTCTGTTTTGATTCACTTCCACGAGGACGTGATGTCAGCCACGGCTTCATCAACGGGCTGACATACAACCCAGTTGGGCCAACCAACGCCAAACTGTTTGATTGGTGTAACTTTTCCATTACACTTCCTGTAGGATTTGCTAGCACAAGCTGCATTTCCATAAAAAGAGTAAAATGTGTTAGTTTTTCATAGTACTGAATGACCACGTAAATACACGACCCAAATCTCACCTGTAGTGATCGCTTTTCTAGCATTGTTCTAAGCTCGTTCAACCATTGCAAGCCCTCTTGTGTCTATAGCCGTCACAGCTGAGAGGTTAAAAAGATACTTGATATTGTACTTTTTTGTAATGCTCATACCCGAATGAGTATTATTGAGTAAAACACTGATCAAAACAAGTTTGGATCAAAAAATTTAGGTTGCAGAACGAGTGAGCTGAGTTAGGATCAAAATGGGTAGATTTGTGACTCATGGTTGATTTTTAACGCACTTAAGTCTTTCCAAATTTAGAAAACTTCTCTATGTTATCTAAAACTAAATAATATACCAGTCATGTCGATAATTACACACTTTATCAGACTCCCGTTATTGACTGAAATCCTATCTTCCTCCTCCCTTAACCATCTAAATATCCTGCAGATATTAAACACCAATATCTTTACGTACATTGCTTATTTGTATGCTTTAATATATGTCGTACAAACTACAAAGTACTAAAAGGCTAAGACTGAAGTTTGGCATAGTTAACCTTTCTTGTAGGTAAGTAGAGTTGGCAACGTAGATGGGAGCCTCAACCCCGAGTATAAGAAACAAAGAAACTCTGTGAGCATCTCGATATCAAAGATCATCTTGATAGATTTGAGGGCCTGGAATGCAACCTAGGATGCTGGTGTTTGGTCGTGTCACATGTAACAAAATATTGAAGATGGAAACTCCCACCTATAATGAAAACCTTAAGTAAATGGGTCGAAATTGGCAACTATGGTACTACCGAGAAATGGAAAGATTACCGCGATTGTAAGACCAACGGGAACTGAGATGAATAGAACGCCAAAGAAAGATGGCAAACATGCCAAGAAATCAAGTTTGTCAACTTTTCAAAGACAGAATGCACTTTCATAGTCAATTAGTCCGATCACAGCAGTAACAATAATTGCGGCTAATATTAGATCCCGGGTGTACTTAAAGAGGGGCATCAAGAACAAGAGTCTCAAGAGCACTGTATTCATTATGATGTTTGACATTTTTGTTTTTCAACAGCATTTTCGTTCACAGCTGATTGCGAAAATGATCCTGCCAAAGCCAACAGTTATTTGATTATAGTGTACTACTGTATTTTTGTATTCCTGGTTTTGCGGGTTCTACTGCTCGAGGTTGCAATTTTGACTCTCTAGTCTTACTTAGGATTGGGTCGATTTAGGCTATGTCGCATCTCTAACGGTCAAATGGGATGAGCGGGTCAAAAGTTACAAATCGCCCAAAATGTAAATACAATGCATAAGTTATAGTAGTCACTCAAATAATATGACACAGTAAAGGTTATTGATTAACGCCACCCAACCCGTTAATAGATGACCGACAAAAATAAAGGTGTTAAGCCGAACCTGTAGTAACATAACAAGATGAGCAAGAAGCAGCCATGGTCATCAGCCCAATCGCTATCTTTTCTTTATTTCAATCGACTTGGTAGTTCTTCAAATCCGCAAAAGTTCTTCCAAAAGCTATTCCTACCTACAACATAAAATGCACATGATGGGTCGTTTGTGATGCAGCAAATTAAGAAGCTTCTAGTAACAAGCTTAATAAATGACTAGTTTCATAAAGTAAGTTGAGAGGTCTTTTTGGAGTCTATCTAATTCCTAGTTGTTGGCAGCATAAGGCAGAACAATTAGCCTTCTTTTAAACATTGTAATAAGCTGTTTAAGCTTAAATTACTGAATAAAATTGATGTCCAGAGTTTCCTTCAACTCCGATATTGTTTCACCTTAATCCAGCAGCTACTGCTGCATTAGTTTGTCAATGCATTTTAGTTCATTTTGAAGAAAACCTACTGTGAGGGATAAGAGTCCAGTAACGGCAACGCTTTTGACAGAAACAGCGAGAAACTCGCCATGAAAATACAGTGTGTTTGATGAGAGTGGATTCAGACCCTTGTGCAGTTGATCACCAACCTGTTTAAAAAGTCGAACTTTCAGATCATTTGGGCTAAAGCTGTAAAGTGCATGACTAGTTTAGTAAAAGTTGACAGATTTGTTCTTACGGAAGCTATATTAGGAAGCTTCGAAATGAAGAGAGCTACTAAGAAGGTTGATAAAATAACCGATGCTAATGCAGCTGCTGCTGATACCCAAAATAGTTTTGGCTTTCACAATCCTTGCATAAATAGCTTGGACATTCTCGTTAAGTCTTTAATACGCGGAATATAGAAGAATGGACGCCAATATGGACTGTACTTACAATTTGTCTTGTAGTCAACAAACAGGCCAAAAAGCCAAATCTCATCGCAATAGTTGGGCAAGAAGATAGAAAATCATATAAGACAGACAAAAAAATAAGAGTAAATTTAACATTTCTGACTTAGCGGTTATGATAAAGTTACGTATTTAGTCCAAGGATGAGAATATAGCATCTCGACATATGTGTCTCTGTGACATTAAGAATACAGGATTTGTTTCTTAATTACCTCGTCACTTTGCTCAATGGTAGACGATAAAACGGGGATTATTTGTAATTTGTTAGTGAAATTGACGATCCTAAGTGTAGCCTCTGATAAGAAATCGATTATAAATCCTAACCTGTCGTTAATCATGTATGTTAGTCAGTTGATTAACATCGTTTAACATTTACATGTCATTTGTACAAAAATATGGAAGAATAACCTTAGGAATCCAAGAGAAGCTTGAAAGAGGCCAGCAAAGAAAGTGGCGGTAAAAGCCAACTTATAGAACTGGATCCGAGGAGTAAGAAACGGCATCATTAGCATTGTTCCCCTCACCAACGAGGCTACGGAAACTGGGCCGACAGCTAGATGTTTAGAGCTTCCCACTACAGCATATATCATTGGTGGCACAAAGCTTGAATCTGATCATAGTTAACAAGTTATTGATTTTCATGTATAACAAGTTATTTATGTTAATTTTACAAACTTTAAACTTGGTACATTAACTGACCGAACAGCTTCTTTTACCAAAAAACTTACATAGGCCAATAACGGGAGGCAGATTTGCAAGCTTCGCATAACTTATACCCTGCAAACCAAATTATATGTAAATTAGAATCTCCTGAATAGTTCAAGTGCGTTAATTATACTGACGAATGTAGCATGCGACTTGTGTGTATGTATCCTTGTGAAGTCATAAATATTAGCTAAACCGCAACAGGTCACATTTTATGTTCGTTACATCTAATGGTAAGGCCAGCAACTACATCTGAACGGAAAAGGCCTTGTAACTGTGCGCCCAATCAAATATAGGAAACATGATTTTATTAGCACAAGTTTGGTTCTTAAATCTGTGAAGTGGGTCATCAGGAAAGAAAACCTCAGACAGTTTATGTCTTAAACGTAGTTTTAGCAGGTGGACGACATACTTCGTGCATTGTTTCTTGTGAAAATGGTATCAATATTGTCATGCTTTGTGATGGATCATGACCCAAACCCATTTGGTTTTCAACTCTACTTGGGTTTAAACTCATTTCCGTATGCTTCCGTATGAATTAAGAGATTTGGCAACTGCTAAATGAGCAAAGTTAGCAGCCCTCGGGCTTCACCTGCCCTTTCTAATAAAGCCAAACCGAGCAAATGTTTGTCAATTGCTATGATCAAACTTTTATACAGTACATCAAGTTACCTGAGCTTCACTTAAACCAAACCTGTATAGTAAAGATCACTATTTTCTGCTGTCATAGGGTTGTTCGCAAACTCCAAACATCTAAAATACTATCGGTTCAAGCTGTGAACTCATTCATATTTCACCTGTGTGGCGAGCTAACAAAAAATAACTACGAGAATATAGAATGGACGAAAACTGAAATAGACATAACAAATGTTACTAGAATGAAGCGTTTTAAGATGCCATTATTGCATCAGGTCATAATAAAGCATTATCTAACTAAGGATCATTGTTTTTTTGCGAACCAACTGCACAGCAAGCATTCCCATTACTAAACTAAAGTACAATTACGATATCAGAATCAATTTTAATACTAAAGCCGCTCTCATCAAACTCTTCAAAAGAAACCATCCAAACAGCACTCTTGCCATATCTTTAGATCAACGTGCATATGGAACTCACAATTCTTATTCTTGTTTTGAAGAAGGATCGAGACAATTTGGGAATATGACTGGAAGTTTCAGCGGTTCACTTGTGTCCCCTTGAATTGCTCTAGCTAGTGCGTATCCCAAAGCAGTTGATACAGCAAATGAAACAGCATTTCCAACCTGTAGGTATCTGCAACCAAAATCAGAAACGAAAAACATTAAAAATCAGCATATTGGGACGTTTTTATATCAACTTGATAACTCTAAATTTTGTTTTTTCAAGTAACCTTACCGCTCTTTAATCGATCCACAAAGTCGGTAATGATCAGGGAACCCTTGTAGCCTAGCATTTTCTCTTATTGTTAAGACCCTGTGCTGATTTGGATGAAGCAGAGCCTATCAAAAAGGAACAAAGAAGAACTGAGCATCGTGTCTCTGAATCTGATTTGGCATTTATTATAAGTAAAGAAAGAACCTGGTTGTGAGGTTCCGCCCTGCCTACTACAGTTTTGACTACGCTGTCCATGCCCAATCTACCAAATGGTCTGCAGTTGTACAAGAACCATTCCAAAAAAAGTACTCAGAAAAACTACGTTAACTGATTATGCATGACCACTTCAAAAAAGGAAGGAAAAAACATACTTGGTTGATTTTCCCTTCACAAAACTCAAGCAATAGTCCGGGACCTGTATCATCAGATAACGTAATGTGAAAAAAACATTGACACATAATGTCTGATTGAGTGCTTAGTTGGTTGTTTAGTGTGGTCTCATCCAAACCAGCACAAGGTCTTAATAATTCTCATAAAGATTGTTGTAAATATAGTACCAGTGGTTTTCCAGATGGTAGTTTCTCTCTTTTAACCTTTGGGTCCAAATAAACTACGTTATTCTCATCAACAAGCACCCCTGGGAGATTTCTGAAACAAGCCCCCTGTTTGTGTCAATAAAGTTAGTGACCGTATGATCAGTACACAAAGGCCATAATCAGTATAGATTGAAACAAAAAATAGGGCGAAGGGGAACCTTAAACATAGGAATTCTACAAACTCGGATGTGATCATCTTGATTCAATTCCAACGCCCTGTGATCATAAAGAATCATCTTTTCTGCTGAACCTGGGAAAATAAAACTTAGTATTACTATAAAGCAAATGCAAATAAATAATTTGAATTTTCAATTGCTAAAGCAGTGTACCTTGCTTTCTCATTCTAATGAACCTCTGAAAATCTGTATGTGGGGCAGCTCCATACTCCATTTCATCCTGGCCACTGTAGGTTGTAACCTAACATTAATCAAATCCAAAGTATAATTAAGAACTGAGTATTCCACCTTCAAATAAACAGCAGAGCTAAAAAATGACCAAAAAAAATTTATAGATTCATACCTGAGGCAAGTCTGAGATTGCATCGCCCAGATTTATGTTTTTCTGAAGCTTGTGTGATTTATCGTTATCAGGCCCAAGAACACAATCCTACCATCAAATAAAGAGCTTTTAAATACTAGCAAAAAGATGCAACATAATTTTAAAGGTAGATTTGTTAATTGTACACACCTTAAAGTCATTAGGAATAACACCTTTTCCAACAACCTCATGAGTTGGTAAGGGAAATTGTGGCAAATTCTGTTTGTTAAAAAAAAGTCAATTGACAGATATAGTAGGCATGAAAAACAAAGAATATGCAGATTTTAAAATAAGTACCATCAAAGTACTGGCACCCCATAAAAAAACTCTATATCTGCATTGTGAAACACCATAAGATCCAGCTGCCATGATACCCAGACGGGTTTGGAAATTCATGGCTACTAAGCGCCCAACAGCATGGTATCCCAGGAGACCATCCGCAAACTTGATTATATCAACCACGTTTTCCATCAAAACAAACTTAGGTTTCAAAAACTCAATGATATCCATGTAAACCACCAATTGGTGGTTCTTTTCATCATCAAGGGGACTTTTAGAATTCCTAAATCTGTTATGGCCACTGATTCCTTGGCACGGAGGACCTCCACATATGAAATCAACATCACCCTATGGTAAAATAGACAATTCATATTTAGCATCTAAATATAAAACAAGTACAACAAATGACACAAATAATTCTGAAAATTGAAAAAAGGGGATTTCTTACAGGTAGTGGTAACATCTTAGAATTGTATCCTCGCGTCACAAATTCCTTAACGGCTTCCTTGCAATTGCATTTGCTGTTACACATAAGCAGAACTCATATAATTATTTAAAATATTAAAAATATAAATCTGATGCTTTATTAAAATGCTTAACTTACATGAGACTATCATATGGTTCCCATGTGTCATGCTCAGAACCATAGCCTTTCCAGCGGACCTATAACAATTACAGCTAACATTATATATGCAGAAAGCTAAACCAAAAATATAAACAGAGTCAATAAAAAATCAAAGAATGTAACGAAAACAGTTTAAAATCAGGTAAAAATTATCTCAGTCTTTTATATTGTGGTTACAAAAAAAATTAAGCAGGTGTAATGTGGTTAGAATGTCATATGGTCGGTGTGAATCAGGTACTAAAATAGTTATGCATTCAAACCTTACATTACTTATCCACATTTATGCATTCAAAAGCAGACTAGTGAAAACTTTTTTTGTAAAATAAAAATGCTTAAATTCTAATTCATGCCGCTGCCTAATGTAAAATCGCTTTCCTATTGCTACAGGTCAATTCAGTTAATAACATATGGTCTAAATTAGCAGGTTACTAGACAGTAAAACGGCATTTAATATCGCATGTTTGAATTGCAAACCTTACTTCATCTAAAACGGCTTGTGGTTTAATGGGTTGAAACTCCCCCCAAGTCTGCTTAACCAACCTAGTTCAACCCAAACTCAATTCAAAAAAACCAAAATAAACCCGAAACCAAACAAGTAGTGCTGGTCGAACCCACTCGCAAGAAATAGTAAGGCTCAATTGCTGCAAAAGTATGCCTGAAACTAATATTTAATAGCATTGGGCAAAACTATATACCTTTAAATATAGCTTCTTGTTGAGATTCTTACGGGGCTTCTTGGTCTTAGGTGCGTTCGGATCACCAAAGCAAACTGCTAAAAATCTCCCGACCTCAAACTCTTCATCATCATCATGTTTCTTTTCATCAGCCTCTTCAGAATCTGATTCTTCGAAGTTAGCTTGTACACATTCATCACGTTGTGTGCCTACGAGACCAAACTCTTCGCATAAGTTCCTCCATTCCTTTAGCATAGAAAAGAAGTCTTCAGCAGACTCGTTGCGCACCTACATAAATAAAGTAGAAAGTCAGTACAGGTTTAACTAACAACCAACACACATGAGATGGGGAATTCAAACATTACTGTAGCAAGTCAGTTTGAGGCTTTTTAATACACGTCAAATGTAACAATCCCTTTTTCAGTCATGTTCTAATAACTTTATTCACAATTAATCAGAGTATATATGAATATTAGGTTTTGTAGTCGTGTGTGACACGACAACTATTTATAAAGTTACACATAACAAAATCAGAAATGTTTTTAGCCAACCAAAATAACTGACACAAACTCATTTCAAACTGTTACACACTCGGCCTTTAAATTTCCCCATATATATAAGATATATTCAAATCATACATGTGTTTCAGGATGGTTAATCTTTAGACTTGCGCAAGCATCCTCGTTCATATCAACTGCCCATTTCTGCAATATTAGTGTAATTATGTCAGAAAGTTCAAATGCAGTTGAACAAACACGGAAACATATGTTGTAACAATCTCATTCACAATATAGTTAATTTACTTACCGTCTCAAGCTTGACACCAGAGAATCCTGTTCCATAACAAAGCCCCGTAGACATTGCACCACAGCCAGCATACAAATCCAAAAGTGTCAATGTGGAACCGTCATAGTTGCAACTCTTTGTAGTTTTCTCTACTTCAACAGTGGGACTCGTTTCTTCAGAAACTAATGATTCGCACTTTGAAACGAGGGGCTCTGAAAGTTTGAAACATAAAGACTTAACTATGTTATCTTAATAAAATCTAACTATATTATATATTAGATATAAAATGATAAAGAAAAAAATCAATGTAAGTGCTTGTGAAGGGATTCACCTTTGTGTAAAGCGGTAAATGTAACAGGCTTGGAATACTGCATGTCATAGTAATAATGAGCTGATAAGAGCGCCGTCGTTTTTTCAGCCTCGGTAACCTGTTATAAAAAGTGCTTTGTATTACATTTCAAAACGCATAATTTATTATACGATTGACAACCAAAATGCTAATAATATTAATCTACATAAATACAAAATTTTAAAAAGTTTAAACGCGTACCTTAGGACTCAGGTGTACAATCTTGACTTTTGAGACAATGCTATTTAACGGATTATCGTCTTTCATTTCAGAATAAAAGACACGTCTCCTGTCGATAAGATGAGCTTGACTTTGTATGACCTGAAAAAGTATAAATGGAGTCATTGTTCAGCATATTACGCATATAAAAAATATAAGGTTATAATATAAAGGTTAAACAAAATGTGAAACTCACTGTATCGCCAGCTCTGAAAACCCATTGCGCTGAAAAGTACATATCTTTATCCTTGGTTTCGAAAAGCTCAACAATCCTAGCAATAAAATTAGGCACGCCTACCCCAGCCTACAAAATCAAGAAAACCCATATCTCAAAAAAATTACATGACCCAAGATTTGAAGTCGATTTTGCATAATTGGTAGCAAAAACAGTAATGTCGACTTTCACACATAAGCAGACTGTAAAAAGAACTTATATATAAATAAAGTAATTAGGTTAGTAGACAAAGAAGCTTACGTGTATGTAAGCATGATCGTTAAGCTTAAATGGAACACCATCAACAACCGCTTTCGTAAAATGACAATTTGCTTGATAACACTCTTTTGCATCTTCACTGCAAAATCATCAGCAGATAGAAACATGCAAAAAATGTCAGCCAAATAAGTTACAAAAACATTCACCAAGGCTGAGCTTAAATAAATAACTACACATTAAGCTCCCATATATGTATCAATATGTGAGCTACGCCTTAAAAAATAATCTGTGTCTGAAGTAGCTTAATTTTTGGACTTATGAGGTTATTTGACAAGTAAAAAAGCTCGTACACGACTTTTCATTTTAAGAGCTTATTTAATATAGCTTATGTACTTATACAGTACACAAGCAGAAAAGAAAAAAGTGACCTTAGAAGCTTTTTTTCATATTCAAATAAGCCTGTAAACAAAAAATATGCTACCCTGAACACCCCCTCAATAATTTAACTTGAAATAAGCTACCACAAAGACCTGATTAAGGGTGTATTCTGAGCTAGCTTATTTTTCATACTAATGAGCTTATTTGAAAATTAAAAAAAATATCATATGCTCACTTTTTTCATCTTGACGGCTTATTCAATACAGCTTAAGTACTCAACAGTACAGAAGCTCATTAGCAGAAAAAAAAGTGAACTTACAAGCTCTTTCATTTTTCAATATTCAGATAAGCCTATAACCAAAGAATAAGCTACTTTAAACACACCCTAAATCCTTTAACTTGAAATAAACTAACACAAATACCCAACTAAGGGGGTATTCTGACATAGCTTATTTTCCAGACTTAAGAGCTTATTTGAAAATTAAAAAAGCTCATACACTCACTATTTTCATCTTAAGAGCTTATTTAATACAGTACAGGTATTGTACTTAAACAGTACACAAGATCATCAGAAGAAAAGAGAGAACATACAATCTTTTTTCATATTCAAATAAGCTCATAAGTGAAAGAATAAGCTACTCTAAACACCCCCTGAAAACTTTTAACTTGAAATACACTAACACAAAGGCACAATTTCAGGGGGTGAGTTAACTTAGTTTCCAGACTAATAAGCAGAATCAAAGCTCATAAGCAGAATAAAGTGAGCTTACAATCTTTTTGCATATTCAAATAAGCCTATATTTTAAACACCCCTAAATACTTTTACTTGAAATATGTTAAGACAAGCATCCAATTAAAGGGGTATTCCGTATTAGCTTATTCCATATCAAAATAAGCTTTTAAGAATTGAGAAAAAATCATAGGCTCGCTTTTTTTTCATCTTAGGGGCTTATTTAGTACAGCTTTTGTACTTAAACAGTAAAAAATCTAATACGCAGAAAAAAGTGAGCACACAAGCTTTTTCAATATCAAAATAAGCTTAGAAGACAAAATAAGCAAACACAAGCAACCAATTAAGTACTTAAAAGGTACGTTAGCTAACCTTGATAAGCAAAAAAAAAAACAGATAATTGAACATACAAGCTCTTTCAAAGCCAAACAAACCAATAAGCCCACAAATAATAAGCTAATACAGTAACCCCTAAAATACTTTAATTTTATAACATACTCATTTTTCAGGTTTTTGGATTAGCTTTTTTTTTTGGGCTTATAGACTTATTTGAGTTTACATGTTTTTATAAATCTAGATAAGCTTATAAGCCCAAAAATTAAGCTAACACAAAAAAACCAATTTAGACAATACAGTACTAAACTAAACATTTTTTATAAAACTTAACACATCCTTAAACATATGCTTAAAGTCTTAAACCAAACAACCATTTAAATAATCATATCAACTATTAATATAAAGTTTTGAATTAGCTTACTTTTCTGGCCTTATAGGCTTATATGAATTTAAAAAGGTCCAAAAGACTCATAAGCTTGTTTAATAAAACCTATGTATACATTAACTCATCTCAATGCACTTACAAGTAGGGGTGTCGAAAAAGTCGACCCGACCCGAACCGAAGCATATTCAGGGCCGGGTCACTCGGGTGCAAAAGTGTATTCCGGTCAATTTGGGTTCACCCGAATTGACCCGAGTTCTAATTAAGGCTCGGGTTCGGGTTTATATTTTTTAGCCTTGATCCAAACTGACACGACCCGACTTGACCCGAACCCGACTGAAATTACACTTTTTACATTGTATTACATCCTTAAATGAGCCACTTTTTACACTTTTTCCTTATACTCGGGTTGACCCAACCCGAATTGACCCGACTCAAATTGACCCGAACCCGTAGGCTCGGGTCCGGGTATGATTTTTTTACTATCAACCGGACTTGACCCGACCCGAGTTGACCCAAACCCGGCCAGGTCAACCAGAATCACACCCCTACTTACAAGCCAAAAAAACAAACTAACAAGCTTTTCCAAATTCAAACAAGCATATAAACCCAAAAACAATAAGCTAATCCAGAAACCCGCGACATACTTTAACTTGATGATATACTCATGAATGTTTTTTTTAAATTCAATATCAAATGATAAAAATGCAACCCAAATAACAAACTTAATAGGGTTTATAGATTACCTTGCTTTTTTGCCTGTAAGCTTATTTGAATTTGTAAAAACTTATAAGCTCACTTTTCGTCTAATAAGCTTGTTGAACACAGCCTGTGTACTTAAGGGGGTGTTCGTTTCGGCTTATATAGCCGGCTTATGACTTATTTGGTTCTAGGCTTATGTTTCATAAGCTCGCTTTTTGTGGCTTCTTTCGAAACTTTTCAGCTTATGTAAGCTTATCAAGCCATGAAAAACTTATATGCTATATAAAGTTTACAAATAAGCCACAAAAAGCAAGCTTACAAAACATAATTCCAAAACCAAATAAGCCATAAGCCAGCTATATAAGCCAAACCAAACACCCCCTAAATAAGTACATCAGCTCATATCTAAAAGCTTATAAGCCAGAAAATTGAACTTGCAAGGTTTTCCAGATTCAAATAAACCTATAAGCCCAAAAAAATAAGCCTAAAAGCTGACAGGTGTTATAAATTAGCGAACGCAAACATTCAATTAAACAATAAGAATTAAACCCAACACACAGAAAAAAAAAAACTGACGTATTCGTTTCGGGTAACATCTTCATTGGTCCCTGCAAAACCAAAAACACAAAAACAAAAACAAAACTCAACCAAACACTCATATCCAAACAACAACCTAGTTACAATTATCAAAAACCAAATACTAAAAAGGAAAAAAAACATACATCGAAATCGTATCGATGAGGCCACAAACGTCGCGCCTCAGCGTCCGGAACCGGGTCCCCCTCGAACCTCTCATCCTCCTCTTCCCCATCTTCATCATCTAACTCCATAGGTACTGAAACATCGTCATTGACACCTACGACACCTTCATTAACAGGTACAATAACATCCGCAATATCCGCAACAATAGCAACAACGTCTTCTTTCAAAGCTCGTTTCCCATACGATCTAGCCGGTCTAGACGAAGACGGTGGTTCAGATACAACAACTACTGCTGGTTCTGTTTTGGTTCTTTTGGGGTTAGATCTAGATGGTTTGGGTTCGGGTTGTTGTTTACGAGGGCGGCCTGGTTTTATCTTGTTTTAGGATGGAAGTAGAGGGTTTGGGTTGTTCTGGAGTGGGATTAGATACGGTTTCGGGTTGTTGTTGTTTACGTGGGCGACCGCGTTTCCCCATGGTTGATTGTTGTGATTATTGGGAATTAGGGTTTGTGAATTGGGGTTTTGAAATGAGGGGTGTGTGAGTGGGGGGGTTTATATAGGAGGGAGGGGTGGTTGAGAAATTGGGGGGTTTGAAATGATTTGGGAGTTAGGTGGGCGGGAAATGTGGGATTTTGTGACCGGGATATTCAAATTTTTTAGCCTTATAGGCTGGGTTGGCCGTTGTGATTGGGGTTATTTACGGTAGTTATTTTGTAATTCGTTTGAAAATATTTGATTGATTTGATGATACGATAATTAATGGTATAATCACTAATTTGGTCATCGAATTGACAGTCTGTTAACTTAAGGGTAGGGTGAAAGTAGAGAAATGAAAATGATCTCATTTTCATTGTTTGTTTGATAAATAATTTAAAAAGATAGAGAGTTGAATTCTTAGAAAAATATATCATTTGTAATTTATGTAGAAATCATTTCTATTGTGTTTGGTGTAAAAACCATTTCCTATTTATATATTAATAATAATAATTATTATTCTTATTATTATTATTACATCATTTAATTATTATTTTTATTTTATTTTTATTTTTTTATTTTTTTATTATTATTCTGTTTATTTTAATTTGTTATTTATTCATATTATTAATATTATTATTTAATTATTTTTTTATTTTTAAATTTTATTATTATTATTGTATTTATTTATTATTATTATTATTCATTTTTATTATTATTATTTATTAATATTTATAATTATTATTTTAATATTATTATTTATATTTATATTTTAAAAGTTTATTATTATTATTTTTTATATGTTATATATTTTTGTTATTATTATTATTTATTATAAGAATAATGATATTTATTATTATTATTATTATTATTATTTATTCATTATTTTTATTTAATAGTTTTTTAAAGAAAAAAAAGATTTGCATGATTATTTTTTTTTCAAATATTTTCTTAGATTTTATTTCAAAGAATATAACTCTCAAATTCATTTCTAATCTCTCCCATTCTTTCTATCAAATGTGCCCTAACTACGTTAACTTGATGTTAAATCGATGACCTAGTGACTCGATCGGGTTGACCCAGTGATCGATCTCGTGACTCGCTAACTTGATCGGGTGGTCGAACCTGTGACTTTGTGATTCGACCGGATTAACTCAGTGGTCGATTTCGTAACCTAGTGACTCAACAGGGTTGACTCAGTGGTAGATCTCATGACATGTTGACTTGACCGAGTTGACTCTAGAGTCGATCTCGTGACTCGTTGACTCGTTTGTGTTGACCTGATGGTTAAACTTGTGACCCGATAATATGTAACTTTTAAAAAAATTATATTGAAAGATATTGAAAAAATCACTTTCAAGAAAAGAAAAGAGGGTAAATCCTTTATATGTAATATAGATAAATAGAATAAAGAAAAAATAATTTTTTATAATTTTGTAAAATCAAATACTTTGCATAACTTAGAATATGTGTTTAGCAAAAGTAGTTGTCAATAAAACTAAAAATAAATATTATAAAAAGAAATTATTATTGTTTAGCTACAAACATCTGATTATGAAAGATCATGATGAAATAAATTTGTTGTATATTCGTTTACTAGGTGTTCACGGGTCGGGTCGGTTCGATTAGTTGGAAGATTTTAACTATCCGTCGCAGAGCGGGTAATTAATTTTACTATCCGAAACCGAACCGTGCTAGGCGGGTAACCGGACATGCGGATACCCAAAGTAAGCGGTTACCCCGGTTCGCTTCGCGGTTACCCATTTTTCATGTTTAATTGAATTTAACGATATAAAAATAGCGTGTTCTAGAACATAATATGCCATTTTAGTATAATCAAATGACATCGAGTAGATAAACGCTATATAAAAGTAATATAATCGGATTAATCGTATAAAAGTTATTTCGTTTATATATTATGATTACACTAATTAGTTTTTACACGCAAATTATTATATATTAAGAGCTAAAAAGTTTTTTATAGAATAAGAGTAGTGCAATAAAATGGTTAATACTTGAACGATTATTTGAATATTTAGTTAAAAAAAAAACATGTATAATATGCACGATTCGGTTCGGTTAACCGCAGATTTCTAAAAATAAAAACCAAAACCGACCCGTGATGGGCGGGTTATTTCGGTTTCAGTTTCTTCGGTTTCGGATTGAGTGGTTCGACTCGGTTCGTCGGTTTCTTGGTTTTTTGAACACCCCTACCGCTTACAAATTTTTAATAATCATAATCTCGTCATAAAACGAACATACAATACAACTTATAAAAGTTACGACTATTTCTTTTTATGATTTTTATTTTCATCTTCATCTACGGGCAAGTTTATCTTCGGTTTCTCCAACCATTGTTTTTGTTAAGCATGCCTTTATGATGTGCTTGTTTCAGCTTACCAGTTCATTTTATCTTAGTTTATATTTTATAAGCTTTATTTTATGGCTTATACTATTATATCAAAACTAAATTTATATAAACTCACAAATTTTAAATAAGTCAATAAATATATATAAGACTCATTTTATGATTTCATTTTATGATTTGAGCGAAAAACAAAAAGAACTGTGCTTACTTTATTTTCATGCAATTTATTGTAAAAATAATATCACATTTAACTCTTAATCCATGATGAAGTGTGATATGTTCCGTTATATTAAAAAAAAAAATAAAAAAATTGGCTTAAATTTAGATATAAACTATGTATTAGCTAGAACGACTGATTACAATTGTCTATGTAAATTTATAGCGCCTTGCTAATTTTTAACTATCATTTATCATCGTTCAAAAACAATAAAAATATTAATTAACTTTTTGTTGTGATCGTACGATTATATTGTATAATGATTTGTTAAGAATAAATAAACGGAATACAAATTATATTGTACAGAATCGTAGATTACAGATAACAGATTGAGGTCTGCAACAATATGCAGTGTCTTTAAACAGAAATTTGTCCCTAGTACGAACTGTTTAGAGGATACAACAATCAAATCAAGATAAACTTGAATCTGATGAATCTGAAATTGTCTTTCTTGATGGATTCTGATGTGGTATTTATACTTCATGAAACAACACCAATGAACTATCGTGACTTTCCAGAAAGCAGTTATATCTGTTAAAAGGATAACTGTAAAAAAAGAGACGTCGTTGAGTTTGTTTAAGGACCATCTTTTGACCTTTTAATATACATATTAATTATACCTATATTAAGCCCAATAAGGCTTACCATTTACCAGGATGTCCATAAATGGACTTTAAGTAATTAGTAGGAATGGATTCAAGGCAAACATGTTTTGGTTTTCTTTTTCTGACGATGTGATACAAGAACTTTACATGTTCCAACATGATTAACAATTTATGAGATAGTTTAAGGTTATTTTCAGAATCAAATAAATGTATAAAACTGCGAGAACCACTTTTATACTCTTAAAAGTGCATATGTATTTTCATTATTACGTTTAAATTAATATTTAATAATTGTTTTATTGGTTATAGATCCGAGTGTGATGATCGATATAAAGAGTGCACATGTGTTTTCATATTATCCAACGAAAAAATATTTATAATACATACAAAACAAATACATGTGCATGGTCATAGGATACATGTTCCTAATGACCCACGGCAATGAAAATTTATATATTTCTACCTAATGAACTAACCCGATAAATATACATGTGCATTTTAATAGTAAAAACGTGGTTCTCGTAGTTATGTATATTTATTTGGTTTTGCAAATAACCTCACCCTTATGAGATATCAAATTTTTTAAAAAAAAAACTAATCTACCTATTTTATAAAATAAGCTTTTTAGGAAAGCATCTTCAAACAAAAATTTTGAAAAAATGACAAGCGTTAAGAGAAAATAATCAAGAGTGTGCCTTAATTCAAGGGAAAGCAATTAATTTTTATCAAGAAAAAAATACACCCAAACTCTCTTTTCTGATAGTATCCCCCCACCAATTTAAGATCCAAACACAAACAAGTTTATAATTTTGATTTCCATATAATTTATTTCAGATAATGGATATGATTCGCAGGTTGAATCCCCAAATTATTAGGGCGATAGTTTTAAAAAATCCCCAAATTATTTGTTAGAGGGAATGCAAATCGATCCAAATCGTATCAATTCCAGTGATAATTAAAAATCAAAGTACACCCATACAAGTCGAGGTCAGTGATCTTATTTTTTATGTTTTGTCAATTTATTATAATGTTTTGTTATATTAGAATGTTTATGTTTAATATGATTTTAATTTTTTTCATATGAATTTGTAATGAATCATATATATAGAAACTTATAAATAATTTAAATTTAAATGACAAAACTAAACATAATTATCGTAATTTAACTGCCCTGCGTCAGATCAGGGATTGAGATAATTATGAAATAATAGTTTCCTTTGTTACGCGTCAGGAATTTAAATTTTAGGGTTACATGTTAATCTAATCAGTCACTATATATTAGCCCCACATTAGACTCATATCACTCACATCTTCTCAATCTTCTTCTGTATTTTGCTCATAAGGTACCCATAATAGATCACTCATTGATTAGTTTTGCACTAATTGTTAGTTTAATTGTTTGTTATATCTAAAAGTTTTAACTTTATAAATCTTTGTAGGTTACGATAATGGAACAGAACATGACACCTTTGAACCAGGTCAATGCAGACCTTGACAACATTAAGATTTTGATTAGATGCATAAGCATTTGGAAGCCACACTCACCTTCTAATTCTAAGGACATCTGGTCCTTAGACATGATGTTCCACAAGATTTTGAATCCATACAAAGTTTTTTCTGAGTATTCTTTGCAGTATTTCGTCAATGGTGGTAATACTATTTCTCAAAAGGTCTATATTTTATGTTTGTTTCTTATATTACGGCTTTAATTGTTTCTCTTGCATCGACGGTGATGACTTTAAACAACCACGTAACTAATATCCATGCTTTAAAGCAGTATGATGCAAAAATAGTAACGACCAATATATTTCTAATTAGAAGATGCTTTTTCCAAATGTTATACAGATTATGTGAAATGAACTCTTATAGTTGTGAAGAGAAACTAGATATAAACGTCTCTAGAATAGTTGTGAAAAAATGGTTTGACTTCAACAAAAAAAACTAATCTCTTTTAACAGTATTGGATAGAAGAATTCAAGGAGGCCTGTAAATGTTGTGCCAAGCTGTAAGCGCTAGAAATGGTAATGGCAATGTAAAGGTAAGCATGATACGTAGAATGAGTTGGTAGGGTTTTATAGGTCTACTTATGTATTATAGTACCGAAGAAATGCACCTGAACTAGAAAATACTATATCTAATATCATAAGATGAAACAATTTTTACCAATTTACACCATACATGTTTAAAGTGCAGCTTATTGCAATGTACATAAGTGGAACCATCATCGCACATTTAACCAAAGAGCACATGATGGAAATGATAAGACATGTCTACAACCATCAAGTAAGAGCTACCTGACTTTCTTAACAAGATACCATTAAAAGTGAAGATTTCAACAGACAAGTTCAGCCATTTTACTGCAAGTTACTTGAGTGTCTAATGTTGTATTTTTACAGATTTGTTTAGGTGACAAGGAGCGAGGCCGCGATGGAATAGATTAAACACGGAAAAATTCACACATGTTGCAGGATGATAGTTGCACATCTGAGACGCGGGGTTGTTTTTTAGATTTTCCATTTTTTTAGTTTAAGTATTTTATTTTAAGATTTTTAGAAAGAAATTTTCACTGCTCACTTTATTTATTTAATTTTTAGAATTAATTTGATTTTTAATTAGTTTTAATGAAAACTGTTTTGTCTTATTAGGATAAAGTTACTTTTTCCAAACTTTTTCATTTTTCTACTATTTAACTAAGTGTTTTAGGATTTCTCAAAAAGTCAAATTAATTTTCACATTATTTTATTATTTTTAATGTTTATTTTAGTTTAAAAAGTGTTTTTAGCATTTTAAAATTAGAAAAAATAGTTTCTAAAATTTAGGAAAAATAATTTTTAGTGTTTAAATAGTATAAATAATATATTTGTTTGATAAAATAATATTTTGATCTTTTTTTAATTATATTTAATTTCAGGGCTTTAATTAGCATTTAAAATTGAATATTTAATTAATAAAAGGTTTTAAATTTATTTATTAAATTTTTATTCTTATTTATATTATTTTAAACTTAGTTTAAATTTTTAATTAGTTTTTAGGTTAAATTTTTAATTTTGTCGCGTTTTACGTATTTACGTCATCGTATTTACGTTTTACGCCGTAGTGTAATCGTAGTGTAACTCGTCTTTAATTTTCTATTCTCAAAACCAAAAACAACACAAATCCAAACTTGATTTTATTATATTGGTCTAACATACACACCTCCGTCGAGAACGAACTCGCATTTATCGGTTTTACGGTTTTCCTAAATCGTATAACTTAATACTTGCCCATCATACTCGTTTTTCCTAAAACGTGTACGATTATACCTACATCAATAAGAATAAAAACCTTAATCCTACTTGGCTAGATTGGATATATGACTCAACTGTGACTTGTATTAATGGGTTGTAGTAGTCTTTTCTTTTTCTTTTGCCCGCTATTCTCTTGCTAGTCAATGCTTTGTTGGTGTTTATTCGTCCCAACCAGGGTAAGATAATCAAAACCTAGCTATGTACCAAAACAATGGTTACCGGATATCACTTGAAATCGTGTAATCACTTTCCAAAGTAAGTTATTCGACCCTAATGCCTGGGTATCACAAATACCTACTTGGGATAAGACCAAATGCAGTTAGTGATTTAGGCTCAAATCTCTAACCCTTTCAATGTTATGCGTTTTTTGTTCTATTTCATTTCATGCAATGCTATGAACACCTATTTATAGGTGTATTCAAACCCTATTCAATGGTATTACGAGGAATGAACGGCCAATTAATCTCCTCTTAACGTGCTCCATAATACTATGATAGTGGTTACATGACCAATTTTAAATGTGGTCATCAATGTAGTTAAACTGTCACTTGAATAGGTCAAATACCGTTACAACTTACAAGTATACTTTGTTCAGCTTCAGTATTGTCTATCATTCAGTCCCACTGAAGCATCAGCCATCCTGAGGATGTTCTCGCTGAAGCCTTCACTACTGAAGAAGACTTACTGATGAGTAAACACTAAAGACAAGTCTTCAGTAGAGTTACTCCCTGATGAATACCTTCAGTCTAGAGTTCAACTCCTTGAAGAGTTAACTCACTGAAGATCATCAGCAATGCTGAACAACATGTTAACCACTATAAGAGTCTGGGGGACTTATGGGTGTACACTCCGTACCTCCTTACCCATTCACCAGTATGAACTGAACCCACAATTAAACTATATTTCCAACAATCCTCCCCAATATAGTACAATTCCTTTTGCATGAAAATTAACTTTAACAAACATGTGCATATATGAAAATATCTTGATGAGTGAATTTCCATATTAGTATATTATACTTCAAACATTCGAGAATTAGGATGTTCTAAGAATTGAACCCTTCAACTACTTTGAATACATGAATATAGAATACACACAAGTTTTCAAATACATAACAACTCCTGACACTACTAGCCATGTGTCCATATCCAAATTTATAAATGTTGTAAGAGCTAAGTCCATGCTCCCTGAGGCGGCGAAACCTCAACATTTACATAGGTGGTTCATCTTTAGTTCATGCTTCTACTTCAGCACCTTTTATTTGACTTTAACCATTGAGAAGTTTATAACTTTATCCTCCTTCACCAGGTACAATCACATCCTTAGGATGATATACATGTGCTTCAGTCCCTTGAATGTTCAACTTTCCATATTGAACTCAACTCCCAAGTTTCCTCAGGAGGGAGTTGGGTGTCCTAGCATTCAATGACTAGAGTAGACTTTTAAACCCATCCTTTTAGCAGACTTTATGACTAAGTCTCTAACCAATCCCTTCGCCAAGTGATCAACTAAATTTTGTTGATACCTCACAAACTCTATTGAAATCACCCCATTCGTGATCAACTCACGAATCATGCTATGTCTGACACCTAAGTGTCTAGACTTACCATTGTACACTTGACTATAAGCCTTAGCCAATGTAGTTGCACTTTCACAACAAATAGAAATGGGTGCCATAGGTTTGACCCACAATGGAATCTCAATAAGCAAGTTTCTCAACCATTCAGCTTCTTTGCCAACAGCTGCTAAAGCCACAAACTCAGACTCCATTGTTGAACCAGTCATGCAAGTTTTTTTCTTAGATGCCTAAGATATTGCACCACCACCAAGTAGGAATACCCAGCCACTGGTCGATGAATTATCCTCAGTATTGTTGATCAAACTTGCATCAGTGTAACTTCCAACACTGAAGGATATCCAGTATATGACAAACAATAATCCATTGTTCCTTTCAAATACTTCAGTACCCTCTGAATTACTTGCTAATATTGAGTACTAGGATTACTAGTGTACCTACTCAGTTACCCCCAACAAAAGCAATGTTAGGCCTTGTACAAGTCATGGCATACATCAAGTAACCAATCACCCTAAAATACTCAAGCTGGGAGACAGCCTGACCATTGTTAGGCATCAGTTTCTCACTTGTATCCATTGGTGTACTCACTGGAGTACAATCAAAGTGATTGAATTTCTTCAGGACCTTCTCAATATAATGAGACTGAGAAATCACAATACCATCACTTTCATGTTTAATCCTTATGCCAATGATAACATCAGCCTCCCCCATGTCTTTCATGGAGAACTTAGATGACAAAAAATCTTTTGTCAAGTCAACTTGAACTTGATCAGTACCAAAGATTAGCATATCATCAACATATAGGCAAATGATGAATCCTTTACTAGATTCATCAAATTTGCTATTTACACATTTGTCAGCTTGGTTAAGTGAATAACCACTAGACAAAATTACTTCATCAAACTTTTGGTGCCATTGCTTAGGTGCCTTCTTCGGTCCATACAATGACTTAATTAGTTTACACACCTTGTGCTCATTACCAGGCATGATGAAGCCTTGAGGTTGGTTCATATAAAACTCCTCATCCAAGTCACCATTAAAGAATGTTGTCTTCACATCCATCTGATGAATAATCAGATTGTGAATTGATTCCAAGGCAATCAACATTCTTATGGTACTGATACGTTCTATTGGAGCATAAGTATCAAAGTAGTCTATCCCTGACTTTGTTTAAATCCCTGAATGAGTAACCTTGCCTTGAACTTTTCAAAAGTTCCATATACCTTCATTTTATTTTTGAAAATCCATTTGTTACCAAGTGGATTGCAACCTGGAGGTAGATTAACCAACACCTAAGTGTTGTTGCCCATAATGGAATCCATCTCATCATTTATTTCTTCTTTCCAGAAAGTAACATCTTGGGGCTTCTTTGCTTCATCACATGTTTTAAGATCATCCTCAACATTAAAGCAATAGGAGTATTGGTCAGAGACCTCATCCTTTGTACCTTCAATTAAGTATAATTTAAACTCAGGCCTAAAGTTCTTTGGAGTCCTATGCCTTGTGCTTCTTCTGAGCTCAGGCTCAGGTTGCTAAACCACAACCTCATCAGTGATCCTTTCAGGTTCTACTGAAGTACCAATGTCCTCAACTCCAATGGGAGTCCTAAGGCTTGGTATAGAAACTTATGAAAACCTAGTCTCATCAAAGTTAGCATCCCTTGATTCGATGACTGAGTTTATAGAAACTGAATCATTAGGTTCAATAACATAGAACCTATAAGCCTTGGAATGCTCAGAATATCCAACAAAGATGCATTCAATGACTCTTTCACCCAAGGTTTTCACCTTTGGATCAGGGAGTCTTACAACAACCCTACATCCCCAAACCTTGAGATAGTTCAAGTTTGGTTTTCTTTTAGTCCATAGTTCATAAGGGGTAATCATGTTCCTTTTGTTGGGAACCCTATTTAATAAATAGCAAGCTGTTAACATAACTTCACCTCAAAACCCTTGACCCAGTCCATAATAGGACAACATGGAGTTAACCATCTCCTATAGTACTCTATTTTTCCTTTCAAATATACCATTTTGTTGTGGGGTATAAGGGGCAGTCGTTTCATGGATTATTCTAACAGACTGAAAATACTGAGTATCCATATACTCACCTTCCCTACTAGCCTTCAATCTTTTGATTTGGACTCCTTGTTGTAATTCAACTTCGGTCTTAAATACTTTAAATTTATCTAATGCTTCATCCTTAGTATGCAACAAATAAACATAACAAAACCTTGAAACATCATCAATAGATGTTACCAAATATTTCTTATTCCCTAATGAGGGAGTAGCATGCAAATCACATAGGTCACTATGGATTAGCTCCAAGACTTTAGTTTCACGTTTTACATCTTGAAATGGTTTCTTAGTAATTTTATTCAGCATGCAAGTGTGACACTTTTGACACTTTTCAGTATCCATGTCAAAACCAGGGATTAATCCATCCTTAGACATATATTGCATCCTTTTATAGTGGACATGGTCTAGCCTAGCATGCCATAGTGATGAATCATTCATTTTAGTGGTAGTCATCGGGACAGAATCAACATTCACATTATAATCAATCTTAACCTTGAACATTTTATTACACAAATAGCCAAAACCAATAAACACACCATGTTTAGATAAAACAAATTTATTAGATTCAATCACTTGTTTATAACCACAATTATTCAAAACACTACTAGAAACAAAGTTCTTCCTAATATTAGAAACATGTAAAACATTAAACAAAGAAACAATCTTTCTAGAACTAAACTTAAGATCTACACAACCACGTCCATGCAATAGGGCTGTTGACTTATTTCTCATGTGAAGAATAGATCCATCATTCATCGACTCATAAGTCTTGAACCAACATCTATCTTTACACACATGTACTGTTGCTCCAGAGTCAACCCACTATGCCACATCATCATCCTGCACAAAATAATCTTCAGATATGTATGTTACATAATAAATCTGAAGAGATTCATTAAACATGTTCTGACCTTTCAGTGTGTTGTTTGAACCAATCACTGAACCATTTGTGCCTGATCCATTAGCTTTGCTACTAGTACCAACACCTTTACAATCCCTTTTCAAGTGTCCAGGTTTCCCACACTTCCAACAAGTCACCGATGATGACTTATTGTTAGGATTAATTTTGGTGTTATCCTGATGCTTACATTTGCCCTTGTTGTCACTGAACCTGAAGGAGTTGTTATGCTCCACCATATTGACAACTGATGAACCAACAACATTGTTGCTCTTTGGCTTATCACTTTCATGCACCCTAAGGAACACCTCAATGCGCAAATGACTGCGCAACTCAACAAGAGTTAATTCCTCCTTCTTATGTTTTAAGGTATGCTTGAAATCTTTCCAAGAAGGAGATAATTTGTCAATGACGCAAGAGACCTGAATGGTATCATCCATGTTCATTTTATGTTGTGTAAATCTACCAAGTATTCCAAGAAGTTCATTGTATTGTTCCATGACTGGTCTTGAATCAGTCATTTTGTAATTTGTGAAATCACTCACAAGGAACTTCTTACTTGATGCATCCTCAACCATATATTTGGCTTCCAAGGAATCCTATAGTTCTTTACGAGATTCAGAATTTTGATATATATCAAATAAGGAACCAGACATACCATTGAGAATAAAACCACGACATACATAGTCGTCATTCTCCCATTTGCTCCTTTTCCTTAGGTCCTCCAAGGTAGCATCATCACCACCATCAAGAATGGGAGTAGTCAGCACATACACCACACTCATGGTAGAAAGAAGAAAGTGCATCTTCTTTTACCATCTCCTGAAATCCACCCCTTCAAACTTATCCAGCTTGAAAAAGTTAGCCACCATATGCTAACTTTTTATCACAAAATAATTGCAGCCGTCATTGATTATCACAAAATAATTTACTTTGATTGTTGGTGTTTATTTCGTCCCAACCAGGGTAAGATAATCAAAACCTAGTTGCGTACCAAAACAATGGTTACCAGATATCACTTGGAATCGTGTAATCACTTTCCAAAGTAAATAATTCGACCTTAATGCCTGGGTATCATGAATACCTACTTGGGATAAGACCAAATGCAGTTAGTGATTTAGGCTCAAATCTCTAACCCTTTCGCTGTTATGTGTTTTTTTTTCTATTTCCTTCCATGCAATGCTATGAACACCTATTTATAGGTGTATTCAAACCCTAGTCAATGGTCTTAAGAGGAATTAACGGCCAATTAATCTCCTCTTAATGTGCTCCATAATACTAGGATAGTGGTTACATGACCAATTTTAAACGTGGTCATCAATGTAGTTAAACTGCCACTTGAATAGGTCAAATACCGTTACAACTTACAAGTATACTTTGTTCAGCTTCAGTATTGTATGTCCTTCAGTCGCATTGAAGCATTAACCATCCTAAGGATGTTCCCGCTGAAGCCTTCAATACTGAATAAGACTCACTGATAGAGGTGACAAAACGGGCGGGCGGGTACGGGCGGCGGGCTAAACGGACGACGGGCGTGGGCAAAACGGGCACGGGCAAAACGGGCGGGCTAAACGGACGGGCTAAATGGGCGCAAGGTAAAATGAGAAAAAAGACATATAAAAACGTAGAATTATAAAATAAAATTATTTGTTTAAAAGCCGAGGATAAAAACTAAATATAAAATATCCATTATCCGCCGAGTAGCCTAATTAGTGTTTTACCTGTGCGTCCATTAAGCCCATAAGTTTCTTACATATGCGCCCGTTTAGCCTATTGATAATAAAGAATGGCAAAAAGTGCCTATCCTTTTTTGAAAATAAGCAAAAAGTGTTCATATTCATTAAAATGGTCAAAATTTGCCACCTCTACTCACTGATGAGTAAACACTAAAGATGAGTAAACACTAAAGACAAGTATTCAGTAGAGTTACTCCCTGATGAATACTTTCAGTCCAAAGTTCAACTCCATGAAGAGTTAACTCACTGAAGATCATCAACAATGCTGAACAATATGTTACCCACTATAGAGTCTGAATGTTTAGGGACTTATGGGTGTACAATCCGTATCTCCTTACCCATTCATCAGTATGAACTAAACCCACAATTAAATTATATTTCTAACATGCTTAATAATATCGCGCTTAAAAAAAAAAAGTTAACAAAGTACGTAAATTATGTAGCTTAACTACTCAAAGCACCATTTTGACAATTTTGTGTTTGTCTTGTACTTTATAGAAGAAACGAATCTTAGCTTACATACATAAAAACAGCGAGAAATATAAACTTATGTTGTTATCACAACATCATTAGCCAACAAAACATTCGATATGACCAAAGTTATATCTAAGAACATACAAATACAACTACACAAAACCTAGTCACATATAATTACCAGGCACAAAGTCAAGACAAAATATGACCGGGTGCACAAATTTTTTGAATCGTAATATAAAAGATGTAAAAAATGAATTAAAACGAAGGGTAGAAACACGTTCCGATTAACTGGGTGCATTTAAGATGTATTTAGAAAAAAATCGATGTTTTTGTCACAAATTAACACTACATAGAAAAAATCCATATGGGTCACGGGCACCCGCGGGAACCCCTAGCTCCGTCCTGATAATTACACAATGTTGCAAAAAAAGTACAAAGTCGATTAATCACCGAGTAATCACTAAAACGTCATCAACCTTGCTAATTTATCTAAAAAACGATTAACGGCGGTCAAATGTGATCAACGACGGTCAAGGGAGGTCAAGCTTACCGAAAACGTTCAATTCTTGCCGAGAATAACAAAAACTCATTTTAAACTTACTATTTATATGTATAATAAGTTGGATTTTAATATCAGTACTACCGAAAATATCTAAAACTCGTTAGAAATACCCCAACTTGCAAAAAATACCCAAAATTTGCTTAAAAATGCTGATTCGATTAATCACCGATTAATCCCGCCTAAAACGATTACAACTTATAAAATGATCGACCACCCGACTAACGATTTACAATTTTTGCAACCTAATAATTACACAGGCTTGTGAACAACATATAAACCAAAAACCGGCTAGCTCAAAATGGTTTTAAATATATCCAAAAAAAAAATTGAGATTGAATTTCTCAAGCAATGAAGATTTTGCTTACATTTCTCCTAAATTTGATGATATCGTTCGTGATACTGTCACGAACGATATCATCTCAATCCCTGCCGGGCTGCCCGGACAAATGTGGCAACGTGACGATTCATTATCCTTTTGGTACGAAAAAAGGTTGTTACTTGGGTAAATTGTATCGTGTAAACTGTACAAGACTACGAGTACACAACACAAGTTTCGAATTGTTAGACATATCACTCGACAGTTATATGCATGGCTCGTTACCGATAACTGAGCGTTGTTACCACAAAAACGCTACGAAAGCTAGAGATACACGAATTTGGCTATCAAGGTTCCCAATCTCAACCTCAGAAAACTTCTTGACCACAGTAGGGTGTGATGCTCGAGTCAGCATGAAGGCTACGTTTCGTGAGGACTACATAACGGGTTGTTTATCTATGACGGGTTGTAATATGTTAAGAGATGGTTTATGTTTAGGCATGGGTTGTAGTCAAGTTCCGGTTCCTTACAAAGTGACTAGTTTTCGTATCCATACAGAAAGAAACACAAACGGGACTGTTGGAAAAGGGAGTTCCAATAACTGCACGTACGGGTTTCTGGTTAAGAAAGGTCATTACACGTTTCAAATATCGGATTTTGATAATCTGCAGAACCGGAGTTTTCCTGTTGTTTTTGAATGGTCAGTCGGGAACACGAGCTGTGAAGAAGCTAGAAAAGATGGTGAGAATTATGTTTGTGGAGAAAATAGTGTTTGCGTTGATACTTTGACTGAATACAATCAAAGTTACCAAGGCTATCGTTGTCGATGTGCTGACGGGTATTCTGGAAACCCGTATATCAGAAATGGTTGCCAAGGTAATCATAACGTTGCGTATGTTTGTTTAATACCATTAACGGATTTTATATGTATAGTTGATAAGTGTTTGTTTATGTTTTGCAGATATTAACGAGTGCGAGCCTGATCAAAACCATTGTGTGTATGGTTGTGCCAACACGGACGGAAACTATAAATGTTCTTGCTTTTGGGGGCAGCGAGGTGACGGTAGAAAGAATGGGGCGGGTTGCAAATATTTAGGAAGGACAATCTTTGCTGGTAAGTAGATACTCCAACTCTCTCGCAGTACTAGTTCTTGAAATATTTGTCATAAACTACGGCCTAATTAAGGGTTGTTTCATCTAGTAACTAATTTCTATCGATTAACAGGCGTCAGCATGGCCACTGGAGCATCAGGTATGCTGACAGTTATACTATACTGGGGACTCAGACAACGACAAATCCTGAAGAGCAGGGAGATGTTCTTCAAGAAAAACGGCGGTTTGATTCTTCAGAAACTACTCTTCGAATCTAGGCAATCTTCTGGTATAGCCAAGATCTTCTCAGCACGAGTTCTTGAAAAGGCAACCGACAAATTCCACAAATCCAACATCGTCGGTCAAGGAGGCTATGGTACAGTATATAAAGGTATACTACCAGATGAAACGATGGTCGCCATAAAAAAAGCCAAGTCGATTGATGCAAACCAAATCGAGCAGTTTATAAATGAGGTGATCATTTTATCAGAAATTAGCCACCCAAATGTTGTCAAACTCTTGGGATGTTGTCTAGAGACACAAACACCCCTCTTAGTATACGAGTTCATAACCAACAAAACCGTCTTCCAACACTTACATGAACAAAACTTTATCCATTCGTTAACGTTTGAAAAACGTCTAAGCATAGCCACACAAACTGCAGAAGCCCTTTCCTATATACACTCGACGACACAAATCGTACATAGAGATATTAAAACATCAAACATACTTTTGACAGATGACTACACTGCTAAAGTGTCTGATTTCGGTATCTCAAGGTTTATTCCTGTTGACGAGACACACTTACAAACCTTGGTACATGGGACACTTGGGTACATAGATCCTGAATACTTCCGTTCAGGAATCTTGACCGAGAAGAGCGATGTTTATAGTTTTGGAATGGTTCTTGTGGAGCTTCTTACGGGCAGAAAGGTCTATTCGCAGGATGGGACTGAAAGTGACTTGGGTTTGGCGATGTTTTTTGTTTCGTCATTAGAAAGGGGTTGCTTGATTCAAGTTCTTGATGATAAATTTAGAAAAGATGGACTTGATGAACATGTCAAGAGACTTGCTAAGCTTGCGAAAGATTGTGTGGAGTTAGAGGGCAGGAAACGGCCTAATATGAAAGAAGTGCAAGAGGAACTCGAAGAACTATGTCATTCTTACATAAAGAGTTCTATCGTATCCGATAAAGTTCAGAACTTCGACTCCGACCAGCTTATCGTGTTTGACTGGTAAAGTCAACCGTGCTGCAATAGTCTTTGCAGTCTTTTACACTTCAATGTTTTTGCAGTTAAAAATATAAACGTCCTACGTTATATGAGTCGTTTTAGTACTTGTACATATGATGTTCCAGTCATCAAACGAAGGAAATTTATACCGTTGCAAAATGATCCAGACGGAACATAAAACCATCTTTTAGCGACTAGAATGTACAAAATGACCCGAACGGGACATAAAACAACAGGAAGAGCAAGAAAGTGAAAGGGTCAAAGTTTATATCATTTTAGAAGAATATGTCCATATATCATATTCGAGTACTATTGGTTCATGTTTCCGAAAGATACTTTGTACATGATATAAAATCGATAACAGGATATAAGAACTCACAAGTGATCCTATATTGATGAGCGAAGAAGTTGCTGACCACAAAAAGGCGACTTTTGTTGGTAACTTTCTTATAATGAGCAAACGTAATCGCCACTTATGTCTATGTCTTCAATATCTGAATCGTCCAAATCATCAAAGTCCATACTATCACCAAGAAGTTGTGGTAATCCGTCATTTAAAATCCCGGGATGAGTTCTAGCTTCTTGTATTATTGAGACTATTTCATCAACGTTTTGGCTCGTTTCGAATGCTAGTGCGTTGGGAGAGCTTCCACCGGCCATTAAATCCACTGGTAAGTTCTGTAAGAACCATGGGTGCATCTGGATTTCTTGCATTGTTATTCTCTGCACAAGCTCGAAATCATAGAGCATTATAGATAGGTTGCAACGTTTTCTTATACCGATAAAATTACTTATTTGCCATTGTCATAAGAACAACGGGTCAAACCGGTTTTTAAGGTAGGTTTAATTTCAAGTATATTTCTTGTAATCTTAGCTTATCTATTAAATTAAACGCTTATGAAGTTAAAAAAGAAATGGACAAGATACTAATATTTGATTGCAGCCGACCCGAATCATTTAGTCCCATTTTGACTTACAAGTGTTTTGACCCGATATCCAGTCAGCCAGTCCTATATGTATGACAGTATAAAGTTCTACCTTTTCAGGGTTGGCAACGAATATTCGGTAGAGAAGATGTTTGCATTCCAACGAAATTTCTACAGTATCTGGAATTGCATATTCGACACTAAGTATACGCTGTCATAATCGAACAGAATTTGATCAACACCATATAAAATAAGACTTTCTTGAACCTTATAAAGTTAATGATATATATTACTCACGCAAACAGTCGTACGGAAGTTCTTTGGATCATCTGGATCTCCAAACGGATACGCCCCAACTAGCATAACGTACAAAGTTACCCCACATGACCAAACATCTGCAAGCTACAATTTCTAGGGGTTAAAATGGGAAACAGTATTGCGGACTATCATACTTGACCAATGTGTTGCCAAAAAACCCCCCCGGGATAAAGCATCTTAAAATTCTTTTTCTAGTATAAAAAACTAAAAATATTTCTACGTCGATAATGCTAGTGCTTTAAGAAAAGGATGTTAGTAACGCAAAGTTCGACGTTTAAATAGTCAGCGGTCTATTTATCAAGTAACTAAAAGCTAAAAGGCAGCACCTTTCCATCGTATTCTTTTCTTGAGAGAACTTCGGGTGCAATGTAAGCTGGTGTTCCGACTGCTGACTTTGGTTGAGAATGCAGAACAGCTGACTGAATTGCATAAACAGCAACAATTTGGTTATTAAGTCTTCAAGGACGTGTTTAAGAAAACATGGTAAAAAGATTACCTTTGAGTAACCAAAGTCACATATTTTAACACGAGGAGCTGTGCTTCCATCTAGCAGTGTGTTTTCGAGCTTAAGATCTCTGTGACAGACTTCCTGCAACACAAAAATCCATCAATAACTAAAAATAAAAATAACGACGAAAAGAAAAAAGAAAGATTGAATGGATAGAGTTTATACCATCGAATGACAATAGCTAACTCCTGATATAAGTTGTTGAAAGAAAAATCTCGCCTAATCCAATAGAGAATATATATCAGAACTATCGATAATACTTGTCACGACTTTAAAGTTAACAATAACCACTTTTCTATAATCAAGAATTAGGTAAACTTACCTCGTTCTCACTGAATTTACCCGCTTTACATATCCTCTCGAAAAGTTCTCCTCCAGCTGCATACTCCATGACAATTGCTAAATGAGTCGGTGTTAGTAACACCTGAAAATTGCAGGCCCAAATTTATAAAACAACACATCTTATTCAGTATTCAACACTAAAACTCTATTTTCGGTTTAGTAATATGTGGTTATAAATTGGGCAATATGAATGTGTGAGTTGTGAGCAGAATTTCTACTCGAATATCAGGCTTATAACAAGCTGAATCTTTATATGTACTCATGTAACATACTCGTAGTATACTGAGGTAGTAAGGTCCATCCAGATCGAACCCACGGATGAAAAAGAGAACCGGAAGGGAATTGACTCAGCAAATGAACTAATTTATCAATGTCAAATGTCTTACGACTACAAAAACCGCTTACTTTAAGTCTTTAACTGTATTTGGATTCGGAAAACTAATACCATTAGGCTTAGTTTGAACTTTGAACTTCATATAGAAAGACGAGTTTCAGGACCAATGTCGTGACAATATAACTAGTAGATGCCTTTAGCATAGCTCTATAACATATACAATCTCCCTAAGACACTCTAAAATACAGCACGGGTTCATGAAAGCCTGTTACGAGTTACGGTTGGGTCAAACGCCAACGGCTAGTCTGCTACAACGATTACTATCTTAATTCGCTAGCAGAAACATTTAGTGCCTAAACAACTTACGGACTCCATGTTAAAACTTAAAACTGACTTTGGAAATTTCTAAAATTGAATCATTAAAGTCAAGTGATGACTTTTTGGGCTCAATCTTTATAAGTCAAGCTTTGACTTTTTGGGATTAAGGTATCAATATCAATAGTAATAATGAATTTCTAAGGGAGGGTTCGAGAAAGGCATACTGTCCGTTTCTGCACGACTCGACCCACTGACCACTAACCCGCAGTTCTAAAAAGATAATAATAATGAATTTCAAAAAGTAAGAATAACAGTTCAAAACTAACCAACCTCTTTGAATCTGATAATATTTGGATGCCTTAAAGACCTATGATTCATAATTTCCCTCTGAACATGTTCATCAATCTGCAAAAATATTCAAAATATTCAACTTACCAAATTTAGAAAGTTACACAAAAAATCATAAAAATCACAACTTTTTGTCATACAAAATAATCTTGATCAAACCAACATAATATTTATGAATAATCAACACACCAAATGCATAAAAAACCTTAAAAAAACACAAATTTTAAAATTTTACTAAAATTTGAAAAATCTTGATCAAAAAATATTTATAAAATTTTTACCTTTTGACCCCTTTCAATGAACTTAACAGCAAACAATTCTTTAGTCACTTTATCTCTAACAAGCTTAGCTACACCAAAGTTACCAGAACCAATTTCCTTAACAAGTTCATATCTTTCCATTTTTAGAAAGAACCTTAAATCATTAACACCCACAAAACTTAGAGACTTTTTGTGTTTTTGTTTGTAGATTTTTATGAGTTTGGTAGGTGATGATGATGGTGGTGATGAAGTGTTGTATGGGTTTAGTAGACTAGTAGTTTGGAGAGTAGACTTGACTGATCCTACTTGCTATTAATAGAATTCTTGGATGATATAAAATATTGTGAGTGTTAAAATATTGTAACATGCCTTGCTATTATTGGAGAAAATAGGTGTCTTAACCTGGTGAGTTTTGTGTTTTTTTATTGTTGTAAACTTGTAATCCACTACACTTGTAATACAACTTTTTTTTTAGAAAAACAAAATCACCTAAACAACTTTTGAAATTTTGAATTTCGATCTTTGTATGTTTAATAATACAATAAAAAAATAGTAAACTACATACAACCATAAAAATTAGTAAGTTTAATATATTTTCAAGTGATTTTCCTTTTTCTCTAGATAATCTTGTATTTTTTACATAGTTTTTTTTTAAATTAACGCAACCCTTGTGAGAGGGTCGAAAACAAAATTTATATAAAACATAAGGGTTAAAATGTAAAAAAAGAAATTTAATACATAAAAATTAATAAAAACACATTACGTGACAAGATTGTGAAAGGACCACAACCCCTCTATATTTATATGAAACTCCCCCAAGGGTAACATGAGAAACCGAATTTTGTTAACTCTAATTCAAGTGTCGATAACAAGAATGAACCTAATAAGATCTAATCATTGGTTTATACAAGCCTCAACCATTCACACAAGTACTACTCCATAATCACAGCACCAAAACACATTTTAAAATACTAGCAGGGTACCCGCGCGTTGCAGCTGCGGGTACCCTGTATATAATGTTCAAGCGCAAACATTATAACATGACGAATCGATTAGCCTGAGAAAACAAAATGGAAATAATTCAGTATCCTATGTTTCTTTTTGGGCGACTTTTATCGGCTATTCGAACCTGAGGCGACTCCAGTTTCTGGATGAACTTGTTGGTTCGGTCCAAAACCATTTGAACTATCAACTTGGCATATAAATTATATAAACGTTTATGTGTTTTATTAGTTTGTAAAATATGTATAATAACATGTATTTTTTTTATTTTTAAGTGTTTTAAATATAACATTAATGAATGTATTTATTTAGTTTGTATTTGTACCTTATGCTTTATCATGTGTATAACTTGAATTAAAAAATTTAAGAGACATTTAATGTATGAATGGTTTGTAACATAAGTTTTAGAAGTTGTATTATTTAAGTTATGTTTTGTGCATTTGAGGATTGTACCATAAGTTTTAAAAATTGTACTACTTAATATTAAATGATGAGAGAGATACTAATCTCTTTTATATGTAGTATAGATTGAAATTTGAAATAAATAACAAAGATTAAAATGAGAATTATACCAAAGTGATTATGATCAATAATATGTTCCAAGTGTAAGTTTTGATCCTCACAGTTACAAGCAATCAATCTCATTAGAGTTCTCTTGACTACAGCAACCACAAGCATGAACTAAGTATAGTTCACCTTGTAACCAATACAACTTTAAAACAAATAATCAAAGATTGGAGAATCTTTGATCAATTTCTACCAACTATAGAACTCTTGTGAGAAACCGTACTTTCCCAGCATTATTTTATTCTTTTTATTCGTGCTTCTTGAATTTTCCAATGTATTACATTTTCTTGTATTTTTATATGTAAATCCTGAGATCATGATAATTTCAATAAATTATACTTTTCAAGTATTTTCTGCTCATTGATAAATACTTTATCGGGAATTATAAATTTTTATTTTATTTTTCCATATTTATTTAAATCAAAGTTTTTGATTTAAAATCACCCGCGTGCGTTTTACAACGAGTTTATTCAAAATCAATGTATAACGAGAATTCCTAGTGATCGCGATACCGACGGATGCCCAAAACTTTACATTTTATCATCGATTGTTTCGATAATTAATATTTTCGACGATTACGTTTTAATTACGTGTTGAGTCGTGTTGGTAAACCATATAATCATATTTATGATGCATTGTAACTTTTGAAAAGTATTTTTACGAAACCCGAGCCCCGTAAATATTTTCAATATTTACCAATAACAATTTTCTACCCTTTAAACTAGTAAATTGTTTTTAAGTCCACAAGTTTCAAAGTTGGTAATATTGGTCCCTCCACTACCAACATATATAAACTCATTTTTCTTCCATTTTACACATACAATAACAAGTTAAAAAAAACACACATCTCCTCCCACACCTCCATTTTGCCGCCACCCTTAACACCATAAACCACCACCATCCATCATGATTTAACAAAAACAAAAATTAGACCACACCTTAGAATTTAATGGTGATTCTAATGGTACAAAAATCTCCCACATCCATAAGGTTTTGAGTTTTCTCATGAATTTTGATGGGTATTTGTTTTGATCATCATAAATGTGATGATCATGCTATGGTCTTCCTATTTTGATATTAAAAAGTTATATATTTTATCTTGAGTTTTTGTTAAATTTTTCATACAAGTATTTTTAGGAGTGTTTGGTTGATGAGTATGATAGTAGAGTGATCCTATAGGTAGGGGAATGATTAGCTTTGGTGGAAAAATTGATTTATCATGATTTCTAAAAGGGTATTTTGGGACAGCAGCTTAAAACAGATTGTTTCGTGGATTTAAGTTTTGATATAGGCTGAGATTTGTTGAAGTTGTTGTAGAGTTTTCCGAGACGCTCGTTTTGATATAAGATAGAGCTTCTAACTCATTACGAGTCAAAAGTTATGCTAGTTTTAGTATTCGTGTACCGGGAGACGCAAGTCGGCACAATCCGAAATTGTTGCTGATTTTGGGTCGACTCTCGAGGACTTTAGGCTTGGTTAGATAATGGGTACTATTGGTTTTTAAAGTTTACAAACTTAAATTGATGAGTCTAGTAGTGGTTTCAAAAGACGGATTGTCGAGTTAGTACTTTTAAAGTGGTCCAAACGGTTTTATAAAACAAGTATACAATTCTATCCCAAATTTTAGGGTCGAGTATAGTGTCGAGCTCATGGGTTTTAAAGTGTGAACTTTGGCTCAAACTTTGGTGAGGTCTTATACAGGTTATAAGTGACCTTGACACCAATTTTCATCTAAAGCGGACAAGTCTAGATAGGGTAGATCGGTGTGTACATTTGGGGTGTACTTGCTGATTTTATTTTGGACACATAGTTCAATGCTTGTGTTGCGTGAGTTTGAGTATTCACCATCGGACATGGTGACTTATTCAAGTGCTTAGTCATTATATAAATGACTTAACTACTGGTCCGAATAAGGTAAAGTGATAGTTTGACTTGCGTTGACTTGGCGTCGTATGACGGGTCAATTTCAAGTATACAAGTGTTTTAACGTGTAGTATTGGATAAATGGGTTAACATGGATTCATTTGTTTCGTGTCAATTGATTTGAAACAGGAATACTTTGAAAACATTTGAGTCATATTACATTTGATGTATATCGATATTTGAGTTCGAGTCTTAACGCGCAGCTTATTTTGATAGGTTGCGGCTTTCGCGTTTCCCGGGCATCCATATCATCGGTGATCATCTTAACACTATCGTTTCTACTCAGTTGTTGAGTACCGTGATTGACTTACCTCGTGGCTAAGGTGAGTTCATAGCCCCTTTTACTTGTACATGGTTTCTAAACGCGGGGTGAGATTTTACATGGTGGAACACAACCATTTAAAAACTGTGTGCTATCCTCAACTTGTATGCTATCCAGAATTTGTATGCTATCCAGAAATTGTATGCTTTCCAGAACTTGAGGATTTCCAACAGATTTTCATTGATATTATTGCTTTTAGTCTTTAGCCTTAAGTTGCCTCTCATTGATCATGAACCGTTAATTAATCCTGCTACCAAGCGCGAATGTTGTGGGTGAATTCATCGGGATTGACAATCCCCGTCCCGATTACCTTGATGCACGTACATTTGTTTATTACTTGAGTATTTAGGCTGAATACTCACTAGAGGAACTTACACTGAGTCAAGCTTCGGTTCATGAACTAAACAACAATGATAATGTTTCGGACTATGGTTATCGTACGTAACCATTTTCCCCTATTTCTTGTTTACAAATGAATGCTTGTGTTCCACGTCCTTATTGCTAAACCTATGAATTTCACTCAACTTTGTGTTGACGATTTTACATGTTTAATCTCAGGTATTATTACTTAGCTTTTTTTGGATGGGAGCCCGCATGATATTATCGCAGCTCGGAGATTTCTGTGATGTTTTAAAAGACAATTTTTAGTAAAAACTGTTAGGAGTTTATTCTATCTTTTGGGCAACTTTATGTTATAACTGAGACGAAATAATATAATTTTCCGCTTCTAAAACTCTGGGACCTATGTTTAAAAACTCTGACCTTTTATGATGTAATGTACATGTTTTTATTTCGTATGAGCTGTAATTCGTTGTTTCTTGTACAATGACGTGTTACCCCCTCGTTTCCTAGTTATTCCATGTCAGATTTTGGGGGTTTCACAACTCTAGCAACAATGGAGGTGAAGTACCCTGATGGTCTGGGCATATGAGCTATTTTATAGCCTCAACAACGGAGGTAAAGTTATAGCAAAGGATATCAAAGGTTTCTTAATGAATGTCATGCATATAATTGCATCATTATTATTATAACAGACTGCAAAGTGCACCACACTTCTCAAAAGTGCGACGTACTTCGCATAGTTCTCCAAATGCGTACTCCAAGGGATGTGCGCCACACTTCTCAAAAGTGCGCCGCACATCGGCTTTTTCTAGATTCATTTATTTCTTGGTCTCTCCTTTCTTCCATTTCTTCCTTTATAAGTTTATTCTTTTCCTATCACAATTGTACATTAAATTAATAATAATTCACATCACATTCTATTTATTTACATAGCAAAATAGGACAAATGCATCATTACAAACATGTATAAATGATGGGTTGTCAAGGCGTAGACGTAGATCACACAATCGTGGTCATGGGGCCTACAATAACTTTAGGAACTACAACAACAATCACAGATTCAACAATCCTAATGGTGGTAATCGAAGTCAATTTTCATGAGCATCTAATCAAAACACTATTTTTGGTACTTGTAACAGGTACAAAATTGGACATATCCCATCTCAATTTCCTAATCGAGATCTCAATACAATAAGGTCTCCACCACTTCAGTTAACTTTCATGATTATCGTTCACAAACATCAACTAATTGGCTTCCAGACACTGGTTGCAACGGACACTCTGCCATGGATCAACACAGCCTTGATCACTCAGAAACATACTATGGTAAGGATTCTCTTTATGTTGGTAATGGTGAAAGTCTTCCTATTTTACATATTGGTTCAACCAAAATTTACTCCTCACACAAAACCTTTACCCTTTCAAACATCCTCAATGTCTCTCAATTGAAACGGAACCTCCTTTCGGTTCAAAATTTTTGCCATGGTAATAGTGTTTCTTTAATTTCACTCTACTTTTTTTTTCTGCGAAGGACACGTTTACACGGAAAACCCTCCTTACAGGTCCAAGTGACAACGGGCTTTACTCTCTCTACCTTCCACTTTCTTCCTGTTCATCGTGTTGTTTTGTCTGTTGTTCGTGCATCTTCTGACACGTGGCATCGAAGACTTTGACATCCACATCTAGATCTTTTGAAGTTTATGTTATTTAATTTTTCTCTTCATGTTAACAATAAAAGTTTAAGTACCTCTTGTAATTCTTGTCACATGGAGAAATCCGTAAAACTACATTTATTACCCTCATCGTTCAATAGTACTAATGTTTTGTATTTAATATTTTGTGATGTTTGGGGTCTTGCTCCTATTAAATCCTTTAATGATGATTCGTATTTTTTATTATGTGTCGATCATTTTACACATTATATGTGGTTTTTTCTATTAAAAACACAAGTCTGATGTTTGTGCTACCTTCAACACTTTTCATACTATGGTTGAAAGACAATTTAACACTAAGCTTAAATCTATTCAAACAAATTTGGGAGGGGAATTTCGACCCCTCTCTCCTTTCCTCTCTTCTTTATGCATTATTCATCGTCTCTCATGCCCTCACACCAGTGAATAAAATGGTTTTGTTGAGAGACGCCACCGACATGTGGTGGAAACGCGTCTTACTTTTCTTGCTCAATCAGGTGCTCCTAAACAGTTTTGGAACTTTGCATTTGACACAACCATTTACCTGATTAACAAAATGCCAGCTCCCGTTGCATCCATAATATCACCTTTTGAACACCTTTTTAAACGAAAACCTGAGTATTCCTTTTTACAGGTCTCCGGTTGCCAGTGTTATCCTCATCTCCGTCCTTACAATCCTCACAAAATAGATTTTCGTTCCTTACCCTGTCTTTTCCTTGGTTAAAGTCCAACTCATCATGATTATCGTTGTTTTGATCTCAATACAAATTGATTATTCATTGCTCGTTATGTTCGTTTTCATGAACAATTTCCTTTTCTTCATCAGCCTTCTGCTACACCTACAAAGTCTCAACCAGATCCTTATTTCTCTTCCTTTCCTATCTCGTGTTGCTCTCTCACACAACAGAACCCGTTTATACTAACCCATATTCGACCCACTCACACCAGCCCATTACCGAACCACAATCACAACAGGCCACATTACTGAACCACAATCACACCATCCCATTACTGAACCACAATCACACCAGCCAATTACTGAACCACAATCGATCGAATCACTTCAGCCTCTCTTAAACCACCCAACATCATCGACCTCTATACCACCTATTACCTCAACCCGATCAGCCCATCTTTGCCAAAACCCTCCTAAAACCAAATGTTATGATCCCTTATCTTTTCACACAACAACTGAACCTATTGTTACTGAACCCACGACTTTCTTTGTTGCTAACAAGGATCCTCAATGGCAATGAGCCATGTCTGAGGAATACAAGGCTTTGAAGAAAAATGACACGTGGACTTTGGTTCCACCCGTCTCGAATGATAATGTGGTTGATTGTAAATGAGTGTACAAACTTAAAAGGGATCAACATGGGGCTATCACACGATACAAGGCGCGCTTAATTGCTAAAGGTTGTAATCAGCAAGCTTGTATTGATTATCATGAAACTTTCAGTCTAGTTGTCAAACCGACTACTATTCAGGTAGTTCTTTCTTTGGCAGTCAACCATGGCTGGTCACTTCGTTAGTTGGACGTTCAGAATGCGTTTTTACATGGTGATTTAAAAGAAACTGTTTATTTGCGACAACCTCCATGTTTTGTGGACCTTGCAAATGTGAGACCCCCATAATCTGACATGGAACAACTAGGCAACAAGGGGGTAACACGTCATGGTACAAGAAACAATGAATTACTGTTGACACAAAGTTGACGTAATAAAAACATATACATTACATCATAAAAGATCAGAGTTTTAAACATAGGTCCCAGAGTTTTATGTGCGGAAAAATATATTATTTAATCATGGTTTTGTAACATATTGCTACTAAAAAGTACAGAATAACTTCTGACAGCTTTTACCAAAACCAAACTTTAAAAGTAAAACAGAACTCTCCAAGCTGCGATAATATCCTGCGGGCTCCCTTCCAACAAAGCTAAGTAATAATACCTGAGATTAAACATGTAAAATCGTCAACATAAAGTTGAGTGATATTCATAGGTTTAGCAATAAAGGTGTGGAACACAAGCATTCATTTGTAAACAAAAAATAGGGGAAAACGGTTACGTACGATAACCATAGTCCGAATCATTATTATTGTTGTTCAGTTCACGAACCGAAGCTTAACTCAATTATGTTCCTCTAGGGAGTATTCAGCCTAAATACTCAAGTATAAACAAATATTAGTGCGTCAAGGTAATCGGGACGGGGATAGTCAATCCCGATGGATCCACCCACAACATTCGCGCTTGGTACCATGATTAATTAACGGTTCATGATCAGGAGAGGAAACTCAAGGCTATAGACTAAAAGCAATAATAATAATGAAAGTCTGGAAAGCATACAAGTTCTGGATAGCATACAAGTTATGGATACCATACAGTTTTTAAATGGTTGTGTTCTACCGTGTAAAATCTCACCCCGTGTTTAGAAACCATGTACAAATAAAAAAGGACTATGAACTCACCTTAGCCATGAGGTAAGTGAATCACGGTACTCAGCAACTGAGTAGAAACAATAGTAGTAAGACGATCACCGACGATATGGATGCCCGGGAAACACGAAAGCCGCAAACTATCACAATAAGGCGCGCGTTAAGATTCGAACTCAAATATCGGTATATACCAAGTATAACATGACTTTAAATATTTTCAAAGTATTCATATTTCAAAACTAGTTACATGAACCAAGTGAATCCATACTATCCCATTTATCCAACGCTACTCGTTTAAACACTTGCACTCATGAAATTGACCCGTCGTAAGACGCCAAGTCAACGCAAGTCAAACTATCCCTTTACCTTACTCGGACCAGTAGCTAAGTCATTTATATAATGACTAAGCACTTAAGTAAGTCACCATGTCCAATAGTGAATACTCAAACTCACGCAACACAGTCATTAAACTACGTGTCCAAAATACAAATCAGTAAGTACACTCCGAATGTACACGCCGATCTACCCTATCTAGACTTGTCCGATTTAGATGAAACTTGGTGTCAATGTCACTTATAACCTATAAGACCCTGCCAAAATTTGAGTCAAAGTTCATACTTTAAAACCCATCAGCTCGACACTTTACTCAACTCTAAAATTTGGGACAGAATTGTATACTTGTTTCATAAAACCATTTAGACCACTTTAAAAGTATTATTTTGACATTCCACCTTTTGAACTCGCTACTAGACTCATCATATAAGGTTTATGAACTTTGAAAATCAGTAGTATAATTTATCTAACTATGCCTAAAGTCCCCGAGAGTCGACCCAAAAGCAGCCACAATTTCGGATTGTGCCGACTTGCGTCTCCCGGTACACGGATACTAAAAATAGCATAACTTTTGATTCGTAATGAGTTAGAAGCTCTATCTTATACCAAAACGAGCGTCTCGAAAAACTCTACAACAATATCAAATAACTTAAACCCATGAAAAACAACCTTAACCCACTGATGTAGTATACACTTTATAAAATCTTAGAAAAACATCATTTTGACTCAATTCCACCATGATCCATACCTCTAGTGTTACCCTACTATCATACCCATCAACCAAATACTCCTAAAACACTTGCATGTTAGATTTTAACAAAAATCACAGATAAAAAATAAACCTTTTAGGATGAAAACATGATGATCCTACCTAGATCATCACATGCATGATGATCAAAACACAAATCAACCATGGAATCATAAAAATCTTGAAAGTTGATGCATGTGAAGGATTTTGGTGTCAAAACAATCACAAGAACATATTAAACTTGGTACTTTGATTGATTTAACAAGATTCAAGCTAGTTTTTGTGGATCATGGGTGTTTTTGGGTTGAAGGGTGACGACAAAAAGGGGAGGGGTGGGAGAGAGTTGTGAATTTTTTTATAAATGTGTTATGTATGTGTTTGAGTGGAAGAATTTGGTTTTTATATGGTGTTAGGTTTAGGGGTAAAAGTTGCCAAGTTTGAAACCTTTGGACTAAAAAAAAATTTAATTGTTTAAAGGATATAAAATGACTATTAGTAAATTTTGAAAATATTTACGGGGCTCGGGTTTCGTAAAAAATACTTTTCAAAAGTTACAATGCATCATAAATATGATAATATGGTTTCCCGACACGACTTAATACGTAATTAAAACGAAATCGTCGAAAATATTAATAATCGAAACAATCGATAATGAAATGTAAAATTTTGGGCATCCGTCGGTATCGCGATCACTATGAATTCCCGTTGTTCATCGACTTTGAGTAATCTCGTAGTAAAACGCATGCGGGTGATTTTAAATCAAAAACTTTGATTTACATAAATATGGAAAAGTAAAATAAAGATTTTTATAATTCCATATAAAGTATCTATCAATGATCAGAAAATACTTGAAAAATATAATTTATTAAAATTATCATGATCTCAGGATTCACATATAAGAATGCAAGAAAACGTAATACGTTGGAAAATCCAAGAAGCACAAATAAAAGAATAAAATAATGCTGGAAAAATACGTGTTCTTACAGCAAAACCGCATCATCTCTGTCTACTACATAAAACTTTGTATGGTTTGAAACAAGCCCCTAGAGCATGGTTTCAACGTTTGTCCAAGGCTCTACATCTTTTGGGATTTAAAGGGTCCACAACTCATCCCTCTCTTTTTATTCATTCTCTGTAGGCACCTTTTTGTACATGCTTGTTTACGTTGATGATATCATTTCAACAGGCAACAATGATGCAACCATTGACCATGTTGTTAAAAGCTTAAGTTCTACACTCGCACTGCAAGAATGGTCCTCTCTCTTATTTCTAGGGTATTGAAGTGAAATCAAATGGTTGGATGTTATCCTCTCTTAGAATAAGTACATCTCGAAAATCTTAACCAAACTGGCCTTTCGCAGTCCAAACCGGTCTCTTCTCCATGCTCGACAACGGCTCCCTTAACACTTGGTGACCGCCTAATTTTTGGTAACCCGTTTCGGTATAGACAAGTCGTTGGGGCCCTTTAGTATCTCACCCTGACTCGCCGAGACATTTCCTTTGTTGTGAATAAGGTTTGTCAATTTATGCATACTCCAATAGAAAAACACTGGTCTGCTATCAAGCAGATTCTTCGATACCTACGAGGCACCTTGAATCATGGTCTTCTTTTCAAACGGGCATCTGGATGTACTCTACATGCTTATACAGATGCAGACTGGGTTGGTTGCCCCGATGACCGTCGATCCATGAGGGGTTTTGCTATCTGTCTTGGCTTTAATCTTGTTTCTTGGTCAACTCAGAAACAACGGATTGTCTCTCGGTCATCCACTGAGTCTGAATATAAAGCCTTAGTTGTCACAGTGGCTGAACTTACCTGGCTTGAATCTCTACTGCTAGAACTTCGTGTTCCTGTCAAATCCAATCCGATATTATGGTGTGACAATCTGGTAGCTACATATTTGTCAGCAAATCCGATCTTCCATGCTTGTATGAAACATGTTGAGGTTGATTTTCATTTTGTGCGAGTAAAGGTTGCACAAGGACGACTTTTTGTTCAATTTTATCTTTACACATGATCAAATTACAGATGTCTTTACAAAGCCGTTTCTAACTAACAGCTTTCTGACTCTACAGGACAAGCTACAACTTATTTTCCACGCTTAGCTTGAGCGGGGATATTAGTCAAGTACTGATACTTATGTATATGGTTTATATTAGAGGGTATTAGAGTATAATTATTTAATCTACTTATATCCGTGTAACCACTCATTCACATACACAATATACAACATCTCTTACTGTTTATCTCATTCAAATACGAGTACACTTTTTAAATTCTAAAATTTGAAATTTGAAATTTTAAAATTTTAAATTTTCAAATTAATGGACCAAACGGTACCTTAAGCCATTTTGGCTTGTTAATTAGCTATGACAAAGCTAGAAAAAACACGTGGAAATTGTTATGGATCCTAGGAGACAAATCAAATCAAGTATTTGGAAAGAACGAACTAGAACAAAACCCACTATTGAGGAATTTGTTTGTTTATTAAGGTTTACTTTTATAAACATGTAATCTTTATGTTACACGCGTACGAATAATCACAAAGGCTTTTTTTAGTATTCAAAAACAATTTCATTTGCTTTAACTTTCTTTTAACTTCTTTTGTTCAAATATTTCTTATTAAATTTGTGATATGGACTAAAGTGAGTATGTCCATGATGCAATCATGCATGTGAATATTCCTTTTTTTCTTCATATAATGAAAATAAAATATTGAGTATTATTGATTTGTGACCATGGTTTTAAATAGTGTGATATAGCATATTTTATACTGGGCTATACGTGAAGCGTGACTTTTACGTTATGAAACAAGTTAAAACATCGTCTCTAAGCGTAGTGTGCTAAAAAGCGGTATAAAGCGTGATATAACACGTAATGTGACAATTTTTTTGAAACTTTTTGCAGATTTACTTGAATTGTGCGTGTTTACTAATTTTGAGTTATTTAATAAACTTGGGCTTAGTAATTTTATTATGGAGATAGATCATTTAGTAACTACAAGCTGATTTGTTTTAAATTTAAATTAAAGGTATTGCTCCATTTTGTAAACTCGTTATGAAAATATTAATTTATAATATTTTGTATCGCTATATATCACGCTTCAGAAAATGCCGTAACACTATAGCTTTTATAACCTGAAGCTTCACAATACTGTTACGTCACGCTACACATTATTTACAACCTTGTTTCTCAGAATGTATGCCCCTCGAAGATATAAAAGGTTGCATTTAAAAAATAATTCACTTATATATGATTGACGAATTATAATCACCAAAAGTTCCACTGAATCATACGAGTATATTTTACATGATTTTTTTTTTTAATTTAAAGATGATCTTGTTCATCTCATTATCATATTTCTTTATTCCAAACGCTTTAATCATTGTGTTATTTGCTAGTAAGATTTGAGAAATGTGTTTAGCGAGTTTCTATCATGTAGGTTCATTATAACACTACAATAATAAATTTAGTGTTTATTCACATTTTTTTTCACACTTTAAAAAATATGAGTTTTATTTATAAAATATTTACACTTGTAAGTGTAAAGTATTAAAAAACTTACGAATAAAAGTGTGAAGTAGTAAAAATCTTCACACTTAAAAATGTGAAGTTATTTGTTACACCTAATTGTTTAAACACATGTTAAAAGTGCTTATACTCTTTTAGCAAGCTTGTAAAGTTTGAGGGTTATTATGCACAATGTTGCAAAAATCACGAATCGCTAGCCGGCCGGTCGACCACCTTGTAGCTTGTAATCGTTCTAGGCGAGATTAATCGATGATTAATCGGATTAATATTTTTAGCAAATTTTTGGTATTTTCGACAAGTTTTGGGTATTTTTAAAGAGTTTTAAGTAAATTCGGCAATATTATTCGTAAAATACGATGAATCATACATAAAAATAGTTAATAGAAGTGATAGACACAAGTTTATTGTGAGTTTTTGGTATTTTCGGCAAAATTTGTAGGTTTTCGACAAGTTTGACATCCCTTGACCGTCGTTGACCGTAATTGACCTCCATTAATCGCCTTTTCATTAATCGACAAGGTTGAGGACCTTGTAGCGATTAAACGACGATTAAACGGCCTTGTAGACCTTGTTTTGCAACATTCATTATGCAATTATTCTTTATTATGCTTTCTTGTTTTGTACAACTTTTATTTATGCAGGGACTTAAGTGCAATCAATCGTTGGGATGAGTATATTAGCTGGAAGCGTTGACTGATTCATTCATTAATTCATTCCTCTTTCACGCACAAAGATCAAATCTCTCTCTCAATCATTCAGTTACGACTTGTTGGTTTCATGCAGTTTTTGGTTTAGATCTTCTTGATCTATTACCTATAGTTTGGTTAGGGTGTTTGTAGTGTGAGTGATTGTTTAGAATAGATAGGATCCACCTGGTGGGGACTATCATAATTTCTATTTGTATTCGTTTGGTGAGCACCTGTGTTAGGGACTCATCTACTTGTGTATATTGTTATAATAAAAGTAATCACCAAGGAGTGGTTGGTTGAGTGATTAGATGAATCTTGTTGGTTTTGATATCATTTTTACATGGTATCAGAGCCCTAGGTTGACTCTTGAGGCTCGATTGGTGTTGCTGGTGATTATTAAGGTTTTATCATGAAACCTTAATTTTTGGGGCTTTTGGTTAATTGGTGGTTCTTGACGGTTCTTGAGTTGTTAATCGTTGATTAACGTGGTTTTTGATCGATTCTGAGGGTCAATTTGAAGAAACCCTAATTTTTTAATTTTAGGGTGTCTTGATCTGGTTGATCTGTGGGGTTTTTTGGGATCTTTCTTGTTGATCTTGGTATATTCCGCTGCTTTTTCGCTCTATAAGTCTTCTTATTCTCTTAAGTCAATCTTACTTGGTCAACGGGGAGCAAACAGGCTGATAAACATCTTGACCTACCACCATTTGAGTGGTTTGGATACCTGCTCTGGTCAGTCCCATTCTCGTTGGTAAGTTTTGAGGAGCTTGGATGTGAGTTTATATCTGTTCTTGTTTTTTTTGGTAGTTGGTTATTTCTTTTTTGTTTGTTGTTTAGTTGTTATTTCTGTTTCTTGGTTTGGTAGTTGGTTGTTTCTGTTCTTGTTTGGTTGGTTTTGTTTTTCTTGTTTCTTGATCTTGTTTGTGTTTATTGTTTGTTTTTTATGGTTATTCTTATTAATTCTTTGGATTAGAGTAATCCTCTTCATTTGCATCCTGGTGATTCTATTTGTGCATCTATTGTTTCTGTTAAACTGTCTGGTGTGGAAAATTATAGAATATGGGCTTGTGCCATGAAACTTGCTTTACAAATTAAAGGTAAGTTTGGTTTTGTTGATGGTGCTTGTTGATGAGACTACTTTTATACATAGTCTCATCGTCCAAATAGGGCTTAAAATGCATTAAATATCATCAAAATACCCAAATATATGCTTGTGTTTGTTGCTTGTGTATTTTAGGTACGGATATTGAGAAAATGACAAAAGATCACAAGAATCATGCAAAAACGAACACGGGAAACGAAGCCGCACGATGAACCAAGCCCTAATGAAGAAATTTCCAAAGAAAACCCTTGAAGATTTGAAGAATTATGAAGATTGGTCCTCCAAGTTTGAAGAATTGACACTTTATACCCTTGTATCTTCATAATTACAAGTTTGGTCCCTAAAGTTTGTCAAAATTACAAAAAGGACCCTTAACTTTGAAGAATTGGCAAATTTAGTCCCTCAACAAAACTAAATTGTCAATATTGGTCCTCCAAGAAGTCAACAAATAAGACAAACCTTGAAGAATGAAGAAAATGCCAAAATTAGTCCTTCAAATATGAAGAAATTGCATTTTAAGTCCTTGAAACAAGTTTGGAAACTTGTTGTGCCATTTTTGACAAGTCCTTTGATGTGTCCTATTGATCGTTGGGCTCAATGGTTAAGAACCATTATATCTAGGTTGATCATCATTCATATGATAACATAGCGGAAAAGAACAATGATCATGACAAGGTGTTTAGGCACAAAGACACGAATTAAACAATTGGGATGTTCATTATATTAATAACAAACATCCACTAGACGTGTATACATTGAATCCCACGTCTAGTGCGACACACACTTTAGGTTTACATTGTGAATGAATGATATATAAAACCTACGTCTATGTTTTCTTTATATACTAGAAAACATAGCTTACAAAGAAAGCTAAAGTAATAAAAAGACTCCAACGGCTTGTTGTATTTAACTTTGGCAAAAGTAGTCCTTGTCTTCTTATTTTGTTGTGTTTTGACTTATCAACTCAATAATTCGACCCAACAATCTTCCCCTAGTTGATGATGTCAAAACACTCCTCTTAAGCATGAATCCTTTGTATGTAGTACATGATCTCCAAGAAGCTTCCCCTTAAGTATAGCACATATTCTTCCCCTTTTTGACACATCAATAGGGAATATGTGAAAGTATGCAATCTTGTAGATTCTCCAAAAGTAGCTCTATGTAATGATCCTGAAGAAAAATAAATAAAGTATTCTTGATGTTGAAGTAAAATAACCCAATCTTATGTTCCATGTCTTGTTTATCCATGTGATGAAGAACTTATACCATGAAAAAATATAAGTAGACCTCGATCCCTTGTCAATATTCTCATCCTTTGTGAGACACTGAGCACGATAATGTAACTCCTTCAAGTGTTTATGACAAGGCTTCGTCACCATCCATGTAAAGCACGAACAAGTTACCTTTAAAGTCAGTGAATGGTACGCCACGACTTTAAGATATGATAGAACACAAACTTGCGAAAATCTTCTTCAATCATCAAAAACTTACCATAAGAATTCTTCCCCTTAAGCTAACACTTCTTCATGAAGAAACTTAATCTTCATATCATATGTAAAAGTGATAAGACGGATAACTCTTTTACAAGGCTACCCCGATTACATAATCAAATCCAATAAATTACCTCACGAATTGTTGCTAACTCGCATTAAAATCATTAATCCCTTTCAAAATATCCGAGCCATAAATATCATCATGATATTCTATATTAAAACGGAGATTCCATGTACCTTCGTGTGTATTTCCCTTCTTTTTGTGTGCTTAAAACGTACCAGTTTTTCTCAAACAGCAGCTATTCCGTTTGTTATCCGAGAACCCTTACTGTCCAATATCCACATTCATTACCCGATATCGGACAAGACGTATCAGCGTTTGAAGAACATATCTCGGACAACACTGTCAACCTATCAGTGTTGACTTATTCCTGTCAGCGTCAAAACTCTTCCTGTCAGCGCCTAAATAACAAACGTCAAACCATACTCTTGTCAGCGTTGCATTCTTACTTGTCAACGTTGAATATCAACATTACCTTTTCAACCTTAAACAAGCGACAAAGCTTCTTTGATCCTGTACCCGCATGCCCATAGTAACCATGTGAACATATATCATGTGAAAACAATAAATATCGGCCAATCAGATGTATTCAATCGTGTGAACACATAATTCTCGACAAATAAGAACGAGGGACTCACGGTAACATAAAGAACTAGCGTGTAGAGGATCTAACTTTAAATAACAAATTAGGGTTTTTACCGTGTGAACACAACTTGTCATCCAATCAGAAAACTCTCTCCGTGTGAACACAAATTAAAACACTTAAACCGTGTGAAAACTTCTTGTTTGGCTGACCATGTGAACACAACTATTTATCTTACGTCACACTCATTGCTCTTTGATTATGTGAACAGACATGAATAACCAATCAAGAAATCGCATGACTTAGCCGTGAGTAATCGTAGACTTGTATGAACAGAATCAATCCTTGTTTTCCATTCTGAATAAATTCCTTTTCTGCATTAACCTTCACGTCTTCTAGTTAAACGAAGAGATCAGCAACATTAAATCATAGCCAAAACACAGCGATCTAGGGTTTGGAACTTTGAGCATCAAAACCCTAATTAGGGTTTGTGAATAACCTTAGATCGTGTATCTTCACACGTTTTAACAGCTACAAACATCATAACATTCTGCTTTCTAGGTAGATCTAGGGTTTGAGGAACCCTAGTTCATGATTTTATGTAAAAGCAGAAAACTGAAAATCTACCATCAGCCAACTTCGACGCTTAATAACTTTTGCCTGGGGATAAAACTCGACAATCCCTCCGGTGGATGTTTAGATCTATGTATGTAGAACACACATCTAAAATTTCGTGACGATCTAACGGTTCAATCAAAAGTTATGACCTTCTGAATACTGCTGCGCACACAAAAACGTCCAGAAAAATTCAATACGAATTTTTCTTCTTCACCATACACGAACACCTCGTCGGACCTAGATATCACGAGCCTTAGGCTCTGATACCAATTGATGTGTCCTATTGATCGTTGGGCTCAATGGTTAAGAACCATTATATCTAGGTTGATCATCATTCATATGATAACATAGCGGAAAAGAACAATGATCATGACAAGGTGTTTAGGCACAAAGACACGAATTAAACAATTGGGATGTTCATTATATTAATAACAAACATCCACTAGACGTGTATACATTGAATCCCACGTCTAGTGCGACACACACTTTAGGTTTACATTGTGAATGAATGATATATAAAACCTACGTCTATGTTTTCTTTATATACTAGAAAACATAGCTTACAAAGAAAGCTAAAGTAATAAAAAGACTCCAACGGCTTGTTGTATTTAACTTTGGCAAAAGTAGTCCTTGTCTTCTTATTTTGTTGTGTTTTGACTTATCAACTCAATAATTCGACCCAACATCCTTGAAAGATAATTACAAAGGAAATGGGGTTTGTGCTGATTTAATACTACATGAAGGAAGTAAGGAAGTCAAGGGGGTGTTTCTGCCCAGACAACCTAAGTTGAACCCACCACTCCCCATCCTCCACGTCACCAACCTTAAACAACCCTCCAATCATACACTCCCTTCCTTCCACGTCAGAATCCACCCAAACCCTTTTATTTAAATCAGTTTTAAACTGATATTATTTGGTGGGAAACACAATTTTAAACATAATCACCCCTTAAACAAATTGAAACCCCACCTGCTAACTTCCCTAATCATACGAACCCTAAAACCTAATTACTTCAAAACAAAGGGGAAAAGTTTGAGATTATCCAGATTGCTAATTTATCATACCCTTAACCCAAACCCAACTCCCAAAAACATCACCCTCACCCTCACATGTCTCTCCAACCCTCCCCTGACCCACATCCAAGCTTGAAGACAAAAGGAGGACAGCTAATCAACGCCTATGGGCATTTTCGTGCTCCCAAAGGAAAAATGGACGACCAAGATCCTCTTTTCACTGCTGGCATCTCACATACATCCAAGATCATCACATGGATTCTTTACCAAAAATTCAAAAATGGCATCTAACTGGCATCTTCAAATATTCGTCCAAGGGTAGCTTGGGAAGTTCAAGTTATTAGGGTTTAGAGTTCTATTCAGTTCTAGAAGCAAATTGTAGCCTCTATATAAAGGCACATAGGACTTAGGTTTAGACTGTTCTTTTTTCTTCTCTTTGGTCAAGACCTTGTAAAACCATATTTATTTTATGAAATGAATTGGTACTGAGTTTGTGACGAGAAAGAAAGAGCCCATTTACATTCCTTGCATTTTAATTTTCCAAGTTCAAGTTCTCTTTTAAATTTCTGTTGGTGACTCAAGCTTTTAATTTTTCTGAAATTGGTCCAAGTGCTTTAAGCTTGTATCATAAGCCTGATAATCTTGTTGATTATCAAGCTTAAGTGAGGGTTTAAGTTCTTGTTGATTTAGTTTGTAGCAAAGATTTAAGAGAATCAAAAAATTTTCAGTTTTATTTTTTATCAAATAAGCCACAAACAGCTTAATCAATAAGCTGGTTTGTTAGCTTATTGACCTTGTGAACAACTCACTCTCTTGTTTTCCTCCTTTCTTAGCAGGTTTACAATATCCTCCTTTTTAAGAAGACATATGTGGTGTGTGTGTCAACAGTGACCACCACCACCCATTCTTTGTTTGTTTACTTGTTCATAAGCCAAAAGCACAAGCTATAAGCTTGTTGGAGGTGGTTTTTCAGCAACTGTTGGGCCTGGATGTAGGCCCAACAAGGTAGAATCCTTGTTCCCTTTTCCAAGTTTTTATTAAGTTTTCAGTTATTTGTGATTTTGCTTGATTTTGCTTAAAAAGTTGTTAAGTGTTGTTTATGTGGATTGTTATTGCTTGTTATAGGTCTTTATGCACGTTAGTTTGAATTTGAATCATTTGGGTTAAGTTTTGTTAAGGATTTATTTGAAAAAATTTGATTTTCAATTTTTAAGGGGTGTTTGGATCTGCTTATTAACTGGAAATTTTGAAAGATTTTGAGTTAAAAACCAGTTTAGAATCACTCAAAAGGGTATCAATAGGTTCTAGGCTAGTTTGGTTTTCAGTTTGGGCAGGTTTTAAACCATATGCATGCTTAAAATATGGAAAAGTAAAAAAAAATCAGTAAGTGCTTGTTGTGACTGATTTTTGTGGAAATTGTTCATCATATCTTGCTATTTGTTAGATTATAGGTTATTCTAGGATTGTGTGTTGCTTGTATGCTGTTTTGTGAGCTTATGAGCAAGATTTGAACAAGTTAAAGTCATTATTGTGCCAAGTTCATAAGCAAATACACTCAGACCTAAACATTGCCTTAATCAGAAACTTGCATTGGTCATTTGTGCTTGATTTGTGTTAGATTTGTGCTTTTCTTGTGTTAGTATTGACTCCCTATACTCAACTGAGTATAGGGGTGCCCCTATTGTCCAACAAAACAACATCAAAATCAAAATCAAGTCCTCTTGATTTCAATCTTCACATGTGAATATATCAACTTGTGTTCATCAGAAACAAGTTCATATCTGGGCACATTTTTGATTTCTAGCTGCTTGATTCTTATTTGTTTTTGGTTTTAAGCTTGTTTAGAGTAAGTTAAAGTTACTGTGATTGAGTTTTTAAAGTTTAAAAAAAAAGAAAAAAAAAGTTTTTCAAAAAAAAGGACTGGCCAGGACTCGAACCTGCGCCATCCTCCTCACAACACATCACACTTACCAGCGCGCCCTTGGGACTTTTACTGATAGAGTCTCATTTCAAAATCTATTTAAGTGGTGTTTGTTTTGTGGCTTGTTTACATAGCAGCTTATAATTAAGCTATTTCTAGCTTATTTCTTTAAGGATTTGACTGTTTAGCATTTTTCTTAGGTTTGTATTAAGTTTTTTTTTTTTACTTTTCAGTCCAAAAAGTTTATTTTTCCATTAGTTAATTAATTTTCTAGGATTATTTTTAGTTTTAAATTTAAAAAGTAATTTAAAAATAGAAAAATGTAATTTAAAAATCTGAAAAAATAGTTTTTAGGTTTTTAATCATATTTTTGAGGTTTACAGCTAATTAAGTTTTCAAAAAGTCTAATTTTTTATTTTATTGGATTTTAGGGTTTTTAACCAACTTTAAAATTCAATATAAAATTATTAAATAGGTTTCAGAAAATTTTGATTGCATTTTTGTCTTAGTTACATTATTCTAGATTTTTGGTAATTTTTTAGAATTTTTTTATGAACTTTGAATTTTTTTGAATATTTTAATATTATTTTATTATTAAAAATTGAAGTTTGATTTTTTTTAGTTTTTACATTTTTCCTAGGTTAAGGATACTTGATTAGGAGTTTTGTCACTTTCCAAATATTTTTAGGACTTTTCAATTATTTTCTAGAATTAATTTAAGTTTTAAGTGATTTCAATAGTTTTTAAGTGTTTAAAAATAGTTTAACTTGGTTTTAAAATTATTAAAAATATTTTTTAGCTTAATTAGGATATTTTTGAGGTTTACAAACTTTAAGATCTTGTTTAGGGCTTTTTAATAATTAATTGTGATTTTTAGGGCTTTAATTAGCATTAAAAAGTCATTATCTAATTAATTAAAAGGTTTTAGCAAGTTTGGATTTTTTGTAAACTCTTAGAATATTATTGGGGATTTTTAGTAATTTTTAGGAATTTTTAGGTTAAAATTTTAATTTTTGTACTATTTACGGTTTTACGTGTTCGCCTTTTTCGTCGTAGTTTAATTCGTTTTCGTAACCGTCTTTCTCTTCTAATCTCATTTCTTTCTTCATTTTTCAATCATATAATCACAAATCATTAATCAATTCAACACACAACGCACTTGCCTCCTCGAGAACGAACTTAATTGGTTATTAGTGCTTGGTTTTCCTAAACCGACACTTAATACTTGCCACATTTACCATCCTTTTCCTAAAGGGGTAATTTTACAACAATCATTTTGGCGCCGCTGCCGGGGAGGCGTGTTGTGTTTTGATTGAACAATTGTTGTTTTTATATATAGCCATAATAGTATTTGTATTAGTAGCACTTTACTAATACGTATTATCGGTTTTTCGTTTTTTGTGAATTTATTACTATATTGTATACGTAGAACAATAAATTTACAAGTACTCCAAATACGTGAGAAATCACAACCTTGACTTGGGAGGTCATTACCCAATCATTGTATTCGAATCTCAAACCAAAGAAAAAGGCAAAAATAGATAAATACTTTCGTGAAGCTCGATTTTGAAAAATACAAACTATAAGGTGGGTATAAGGCGGTTGTATTTCACGACCTAAAGGAAAAAGGCTCTTAAGTGCTTCGAGCCGCCTCGTTTCCTCCGCTTGCTTGTGCGTATTTTGATTTTGAAAGCTAATCGAGGGTTTTGCCGCCCAAAGTATTACTAAGTATCATATATATTTTCTTGGTTTCTATTGATTAAACCCTCTTGAACGATTTGGTGTTCCACCATCGTTCTAAAGTCATCGAAGGCGTTCACTTCACGTGATCGTTTTCATTCCTTGAGGCTTCTTTAATCGAGAGATTTGATTAAGGAGGAGATTTGTAGATTTGTGTCTACCTAATACATTCCAAAAATCCAATAAAAGTAAAAACAATCAAAAACCACAAAAAATTGAAAAAGTAAAAACACCAAAAAGAATCTTCTTTGCTCGCCTTCTCGTTGTACGTGACGTTTATGCAAATTCGCTCTAAAGCAAGACGTGCTCGTAAACGAATAAACAAATCTATCACTCCTTCTAGTGAGGAGTCTCCTATTGACGAACCCATTGTAGTGAAAGAAGCACCCATGGCTAATCGAACTATGATGGAGTTGCTTCAAGCACCCACCGAGGGTTATGGAGAAGCGATTGTGATTCCCGCTATCCTTGCGGAGAATTTTGAGGTTAAGACGGGTTTGTTGTCCATGATTCAAAACAACAAGTTTCGAGGTGACGAAAAGGACAACCCTCATAACCACATTCGCCAATTTAATCGTCTCACCGCCACTTGCAAGTTTAAGGACGTCTCTAACGACTCGATTAAGATGATGCTTTTTCCGTATTCCTTAGCGGGGCCCGCAAAAATTTGGTAAGAGAAAGAGCCACCCAATTCTATATTGACGTGGAAGGATCTCGTTTCAAAATTCGTGAACCAATTTTTTCCGCCCTCTAAGACTACGCACTTGAAAAACGAGATTTCAAAGTTTTCACAAGAGTATAATGAGAGTTTTTCAACGGCTTGGAATAGGTTTAAGGAAATGTTGCACGAATGTCCTCATCATGGTTTTTCCGACTTGCATCAAATAGACACGTTTTACAATGGCTTGAACGATCATGAGCGTGATTATCTTAATGCCGCCGCGGGTGGTAATTATTTGTGTAAGACGGTCGAGGAAGCATTGTTAATCATTGAGAATAGGTCTAAGGTCTATAGTCCTCGTAGCACGTCGAGTGTTCGTAAGGCTTCGTCTTCGCCTTCGCCTTCATTGTCACACACCGTTGATGCTTGCCAAATCGAGGCTAATTTGGAGAACAAGATTTTTGATAAGTTGAAAGGATTGTTAATTGAGTTTAAAGTTGGTGAACAACCCACTCCCGCTACGGCTAAAGCGGTTGAGGTTTCTTGTATGTATTGTGGTGGAGCTCACGATTATTCCGAGTGCATTACCAACGGTGGTAACACTTCGAGTGCCTTTGCAGCCGCGGGAACTTATAACCAAAACAGTCAAGTTCCTCGCACTAATCAATTGACTCCACCGGATTTTCCATCAAATCAAAATGCTAACAATTATCGAAACAATCAAGTTGGTTACCAAAGCAATCAAAGGAACAATTTTAAGGGTAATAACAACTATGGGAATCAAGGAACTAGTAGCCAATTGCAAAATCAAAACCAAAACCGTAATTTTCAAAACACGAGTCAAGGTCTTCAAAATGTTTACACTAAAGAACTACCAATGGACTTTTTGAATTACGCCACGGCAAATGATAAGATTTTGGAAAACATTCAAGAACAATTGGCTAGTCAAGCTAGGGACACGGCTAAAAACACCAAGGAGTTAGCTAATTTTGTGAAGGAAAATCTTAACATGAGAAATGAGTTGAAAAATGATTTTGCTAATCAAATTAGAGGTCAAAACAATAAGATTGAACAAAGTCATGCTAGTCTTGAACAAAGAATTGACCAAAAAGCCGCTAGTCAAGATTTGAAGTTTAATAGTCAAGATGCTAAGCTTAATGCCATTTTAGAAGCCGTCATGGGAAACAAAGCCTCTACTTCTTGTGGTCTTCCTAGCAACACCGTTTCAAACCCGAAGGGAGAGATGAAAGTGATTACCACACGAAGTGGTAAGACACTTAAAGAACCGACTCCTCAACCAATTACTCCAACGGTGGAGGAAATTGAGGAAGAACCCAAGGTGGAGGTCGAAAAAGAGCATATTTCAAGCCCATAAAGTACCGCTCATGCCACACCTACGATCGACCCTTTACCAACATTGGAACCCGAGATTCCAAAGGCTATGCCTATGCCCCAACCCACACCACCCTTGCCTTACCCATCGAGACTTAGGAAGGAGAAACGACAAGAGCGCAACAACTACCAATTTGAGCTTTTTATGAAAATGTTTCGTGAGTTGCACCTTAATGTGAGTTTCGCCGATGCTTTGGTCATGATGCCTCGATTTGCTGCTAACTTTAAGAGTATGTTGAACAACAAGGAGAAATTACACCAATTGTCTAGTTTTTCGTCGGTTTATCTTAATCGCATACCTCAAAAAGTCGGTGATCCCGGTAAATTTTTGATCCCTTGTGCCATTCAAGATATGGAAGAATGCTATGCCTTGGCCGATCTTGGTGCTAGCATTAATTTGATGCCACTTGCAATCTTCAAGTCGCTCAATCTTCCTAATCTTACTCATTCACTAATGTCTATTGAGTTGGCCGACCATTCCACGATTCGTGCATGTGGTTTGGCGGAAGACGTTTTTGTGAAAGTGGGGAAGTTCTACTATCCCGTAGATTTTATCGTCGTTGATATCCCCACGGATCCTCAAGTTCCTCTTATTTTAGGTCGTTCGTTTTTAGATACGTCTATGGCTTTAATTGATGTGCATGCTAGAAAGATCACCTTACGTTTCAACGACGAGGAACTTGTTATAAACGCAACTCAAAATTCTCAACTTTCTCATGTTTATTCCGTTGCTACCATAAACCTCGTTGATATGATCGACGTGGTTTGCGAGGAATTTTCACAAGAAGTTTTAGGGTTTGGTGATGAAGAAACTAGTGGCAATCCCACTATGTTAGATCCAATTCTTGATAATTCGACACCAACCTTCACTCCATTTGAAGGTGGTGGTTTTACGTTGGAAGAATGAAATGTTCCACGTACTTGTGACGAAGACCTCGACAACGATGAGGACTTCTCGATTATCAAGGATTTTCTCAACGATTTCCCTTTTCCTCCACCCGAGGAGGTTATGAGTATCGAGCCCAAATCTTTACTTGAGGAACCACCTATCCTCGAGTTGAAAGATTTACCTCATCACCTCGAATATGTCTATTTGGAGGAGGACGACAAGTTGCCGGTTACTATTGCGAAGGATCTTTCGAATGATGAAAAAACCGCACTTGTCGATGTTCTAAAGGACCACAAAGGGGCGATTGCGTGGAAGTTATCCGACATTAAGGGAGTCGATCCCAAGTTTTGTACCCACAAAATCTTAATGGAGGAGGATTTCAAGCCCACAATCCAAAGTCAATGGAGGGTGAACCCCAAAATTCACGACGTCATCAAAAAGGAGGTCCTTAAACTCCGTGACGCGGGAATGATTTACCCTATTTCCGATAGCCCTTGGGTGAGTCCTATTCACTGTGTCCCTAAAAAGGGAGGGATGACCGTTGTGCCAAACGATGCCAACGAATTGATTCCCACTAGACTCGTGACCGGATGGAGAGTGTGCATTGACTATCGAAAGTTGAATGAAGCCACTCGAAAAGACCATTTTCCCTTGCCCTTCATGGACCAAATGTTGGAGCGTCTTGCGGGAAACGATTTCTATTGCTTTTTAGATGGTTTTTCCGGTTACTTCTAAATTCACATCGATCCTCGTGATCAAGAAAAAACTACGTTTACGTGTCCATATGGAACGTTTGCCTATCGTAGAATGCCATTCGGACTTTGCAATGCACCGGGAACTTTTCAACGATGCATGATGGCTATTTTTCATGATATGATCGAGAAGACGATGGAAGTCTTCATGGATGACTTTTCCGTGTTTGGTGATTCTTTCACTTCGTGTTTGTCGAACCTAGAGAAAATGTTAAAATGTTGTGAGGAAACCAACCTTGTGCTCAATTGGGAAAAATGTCATTTTATGGTTAAGAGTGGAATCGTCTTAGGGCACAAGGTCTCGAAAGCATGGATTGAGGTAGATCAAGCTAAGGTAGACGTCATCGCCAAATTACCTCATCCCAAAACCGTTAAGGGAGTTAGGAGTTTCCTAGGCCACGCGGGCTTTTATCGTCGATTCATCAAGGATTTTTCAAAGATCTCTCGGCCCATTACACATCTTCTTGAAAAAGAGGCACGTTTTGTCTTTGACGAAGATTGTGTACGAGCCTTTGAAATCCTTAAGAGGAAACTAACCGAAGCTCCCATTCTTGTTGCTCCCAATTGGAACCTCCCCTTTGAACTAATGTGTGATGCTAGTGATTACGCTATTGGGGCCGTTTTGGGGCAACGTCATGATAAGCACTTCTTGCCTATTCACTATGCTAGCAAGACGATAACCGAGGCTCAACTTAAGTACACTACAACGGAAAAGGAGTTCCTTGTCGTGGTGTATGCATTTGAGAAATTCCGACCTTACCTCTTCTTGACGAAATGCATAGTGTATACGGACCATTCGGCTATTAAGTATCTCATGGCAAAGCAAGATGCTAAGCCTAGATTACTTCGTTGGATTCTCCTCCTTCAAGAATTTGATCACAAAATCGTTGACAAAAAAGGAGCCGAGAATCTAGCGGCCGATCATCTTTCTCGTTTGGAAGATCCTCACCAAAGTGTTTACGAGCCCAAGGAAATCACCGAAACATTTCCGCTCGAGACACTTGGTGTAGTGAATTCTAAGCTTGATCCTTCCACCCCATGGTTTGCGGACTTTGCAAATTACCATGCGGGTAACTCCATCATTAAGGGTATGACGACTCAAGAAAAACAAAAATTCTTTCGTGACGTCAAGTTCTACTTTTGGAACGACCCTTACTTGTTTCGAACTTGTGCGGATCAAATCATCCGACGTTGTGTTTTTGGCACCGAAGCTTCTAACATCCTTAGAGCTTGCCATGAGGGACCCACGGGTGGTCACCACGGTGCTAATCTCACGGCTAAAAAGGTGTTTGATGCCGGCTTCTTTTGGCCTACTATTTACCGAGATGCACAAGATCTTGTGAAGTCGTGTGATGCATGCCAACGACAAGGAAAAGCCTCACAAAATGATGAAATGCCACAAAATATCATCCAAGTATGTGAGATCTTTTACGTTTGGGGTATAGACTTTATGGGGCTGTTCCCATCATCTCGTGGTAATAAGTACATTCTCGTTGCGGTTGACTACCTTTCTAAGTGGGTGGAGGCCAAGGCCTTGCCCACCAATGATGCTCGTGTGGTAGTCAAGTTTTTGAAGCAATTGTTTTCTCGGTTTGGAACCCCTCGTGCTATCATAAGCGATCGTGGAACCCATTTTTGTAACGACCAATTTGAAAGGGTTCTAAGGAAATATGGGGTTACACATCGGCTCTCTACGGCTTATCACCCACAAACGAGTGGGCAAGTCGAGGTTTCAAACCGAGCTTTAAAGAGGATCTTGGAGAGATCCGTAGGAGAAAATCGACAAACTTGGTCGGATAAGTTGGACGATGCTTTATGGGCCTTTAGGACCGCTCATAAGACGCCCATTGGGTGCACTCCCTATAAGCTTGTGTATGGAAAGAATTTTCATTTGCCTATCGAGTTAGAACACAAGGCTTATTGGGCCCTAAAGCATTGTAATGATGATATGGAGACCGCGGGAAAACACCGTAAAATGCAATTAAATGAATTGGATGAATTGAGGGATATTGCTTATGAAAATTCATTGATTTACAAAGAAAAAACTAAAAAGTTGCATGATTCTAAAATTAAAAACCGGGTTTTTAACATTGGGGATCAAGTTTTGCTTTTTAATTCAAGATTGAAAATCTTTTCCGGTAAGTTGAAATCCCGTTGGTCCGGTCCATTCACCGTGACTCAAGTGTTTCCGTATGGGACCATCGAGCTAGCTCAAGATGATGGTCCTAACTTCAAGGTGAATGGACATAGGTTGAAGCACTACTTTGGCGGGGAAGTTCCATCCTTGAACTACCTCGACCAAGTCACCTTCCCCAATGATAATTAGTATTGAGGGGATCGAGTCGAGCTCATGACTCGGTAATCAAAAACGAGATGCCTCGTGGGGGAGTCCCATGCTTATCCTATGTACATATTATCGCTTTCTAATGTAGTTAACGTGTGGGGATTTGTGCCCTTCCAACCTTTGTTCCGTGGTTGTTTGTGATATGTGGTTTCTAGATCATGATCTTCACGATTGGAGCCTCTCGTGTTCGTTTTATGGGAGCACTCGATCGTTTGCTTTGGAGACATTTCTCAATATCCATGATATATCCTTTTGATGTTCTAACCTTAGGTTATTAGCACACTTCATAAACGGCTATCAATTTAATGGTTACACCCTTTCCATGCTAGATTAGGCATTCGACTACGTCTCTAGTATGGGGGTGTTTGCACCCCTAGACTCGAAACATTGAGGACAATGTTTAACTTTAGTATGGGGGGTGAATAGATACTTGCCTTGCCAAACCTTCACGCTTTCCAAAGTTTATCTTTTTGCTTATCGTTTTTGTTGCAAAATAAGGCTAAAAATGGCCAAATTTTAAAATTTTTCTCATGTTTTGTAAGTGTTTGAAGACACGAATGTATGTTTTCCGATGGCGAGAATAAGAGTAATTTTTGACTCGACCGTGCGTGTTGAGCACTTAGCTTTGATTCCTTAACTACACATTAGGCTAAGTCTCTTAAATGAGGACGAGAAATGATAGGGTTAATTATAAGTTACTATGCTAAACGTAGAGTACTCGTATTCTTTCAAAAACTCATGTGTTCTCGTTGTTTGCTTATTCTCCCTTCGCTTGTAAATATTTTTTGCTTAATAAATATTGACTTAGCGGTTTAGTTAGGATTGTTGGGTTTCTAGTCTTTTCTAGTAGCTTCCGTGTAATTAAATTGGGAAGACATTAAGGTATCGCCAGCGTCACGGTTTTGAAGTATTGGCACCCCAATAATCAAAAGCTTCACCCAATAATAAGATTTCAAGTGCTCACCTAAATCTAGCAAACAATTTGAAGCCCCATAAGGCCTAAAATCTATGCAAAAATTGAAAGTGAATCAAGCCTTAATCTTCGAAGCTTTAAAGATCCAAAATTCGCTTTAGCGTGAGGATATACGTCTTTGGCTAATAAAACCACCGATGAGGAGGATAATAAAAGGCAAGGCAAGACAGAAGTCATAATAAAAGCTTCATGGCGAAGTTGAATAAAAGATGGAGGTAAACCAAAGATAATAAGGCCCTTCCGTTAGGGGGCGTATAAAAGTCTTGGTAATAAGTCTCATGTTCAAAACCGTTATAAAACCGTGTTTATCGATTCTTCTTGTCAACTTAATTTTTTGACATCGTTGTCTATTAGGAGGGGTTATTGATTTGATGGTCTTAGTTACACCGTTAGGACTCTATTTTTAGACCTAAATCTCTATTATCGCATAAGTCAAACAATGTATCCTCGTGAAACATTCAAGACAAAATAAAATATAAGAGATACAACTTAGGAATAATGGGAGGATAAGTACGTGATTGGGGCATATGAGTAGTGTTAGCATTACTAACTTATAATGACAATGATCTCGTTGCACGCTTGGCATGGAATTGAAGTGAAAATCGAGGACGATGAAATTATTTCTAACAAAGCATTCACGTGTTCTTATTCTATGAACCTAAACGTCCCATTTTGCGATGAAAATCATACATTATATCTAAAACACAAGTAGTAGTAATAGTAGTAGTGTAGCTAGTTTATCATTCCAATAAAGTGAATAAAAATGAATTTTGGAGATGCTATGATACTTTATTCTAGCATTGCGTGAGGGCACGGCAATGGTTTAGTATGGGGGAGTGATGAGACTGCTTTTATACATAGTCTCATCGTCCAAATAGGGCTTAAAATGCATTAAATATCATCAAAATACCCAAATATATGCTTGTGTTTGTTGCTTGTGTATTTTAGGTACGGATATTGAGAAAATGACAAAAGATCACAAGAATCATGCAAAAACGAACACGGGAAACGAAGCCGCACGATGAACCAAGCCCCAATGAAGAAATTTCCAAAGAAAACCCTTGAAGATTTGAAGAATTATGAAGATTGGTCCTCCAAGTTTGAAGAATTGACACTTTATACCCTTGTATCTTCATAATTACAAGTTTGGTCCCTAAAGTTTGTCAAAATTACAAAAAGGACCCTTAACTTTGAAGAATTGGCAAATTTAGTCCCTCAACAAAACTAAATTGTCAATATTGGTCCTCCAAGAAGTCAACAAACAAGACAAACCTTAAAGAATGAAGAAAATGCCAAAATCAGTCCTTCAAATATGAAGAAATTGCATTTTAAGTCCTTGAAACAAGTTTGGAAACTTGTTGTGCCATTTTTGACAAGTCCTTGAAAGATAATTACAAAGGAAATGGGGTTTGTGCTGATTTAACACTACATGAAGGAAGTAAGGAAGTCAAGGGGGTGTTTCTGCCCAGACAACCTAAGTTGAACCCACCACTCCCCATCCTCCACGTCACCAACCTTAAACAACCCTCCAATCATACACTCCCTTCCTTCCACGTCAGAATCCACCCAAACCCTTTTATTTAAATCAGTTTTAAACTGATATTATTTGGTGGGAAACACAATTTTAAACATAATCACCCCCTTAAACAAATTAAAACCCCACCTGCTAACTTCCCTAATCATACGAACCCTAAAACCTAATTACTTCAAAACAAAGGGGAAAAGTTTGAGATTATCCAGATTGCTAATTTATCATACCCTTAACCCAAACCCAACTCCCAAAAACATCACCCTCACCCTCACATGTCTCTCCAACCCTCCCCTGACCCACATCCAAGCTTGAAGACAAAAGGAGGACAGCTAATCAACGCCTATGGGCATTTTCGTGCTCCCAAAGGAAAAATGGACGACCAAGATCCTCTTTTCACTGCTGGCATCTCACATACATCCAAGATCATCACATGGATTCTTTACCAAAAATTCAAAAATGGCATCTAACTGGCATCTTCAAATATTCGTCCAAGGGTAGCTTGGGAAGTTCAAGTTATTAGGGTTTAGAGTTCTATTCAGTTCTAGAAGCAAATTGTAGCCTCTATATAAAGGCACATAGGACTTAGGTTTAGACTGTTCTTTTTTCTTCTCTTTGGTCAAGACCTTGTAAAACCATATTTATTTTATGAAATGAATTGGTACTGAGTTTGTGACGAGAAAGAAAGAGCCCATTTACATTCCTTGCATTTTAATTTTCCAAGTTCAAGTTCTCTTTTAAATTTCTGTTGGTGACTCAAGCTTTTAATTTTTCTGAAATTGATCCAAGTGCTTTAAGCTTGTATCATAAGCCTGATAATCTTGTTGATTATCAAGCTTAAGTGAGGGTTTAAGTTCTTGTTGATTTAGTTTGTATCAAAGTTTTAAGAGAATCAAAAAAATTTCAGTTTTATTTTTTATCAAATAAGCCACAAACAGCTTAATCAATAAGCTGGTTTGTTAGCTTATTGACCTTGTGAACAACTCACTCTCTTGTTTTCCTCCTTTCTTAGTAGGTTTACAATATCCTCCTTTTTAAGAAGACATATGTGGTGTGTGTGTGTCAACAGTGACCACCACCACCCATTCTTTGTTTGTTTACTTGTTCATAAGCCAAAAGCACAAGCTATAAGCTTGTTGGAGGTGGTTTTTCAGCCACTGTTGGGTCTGGATGTAGGCCCAACAAGGTAGAATCCTTGTTCCCTTTTCCAAGTTTTTATTAAGTTTTCAGTTATTTGTGATTTTGCTTGATTTTGCTTAAAAAGTTGTTAAGTGTTGTTTATGTGGATTGTTATTGCTTGTTATAGGTCTTTATGCATGTTAGTTTGAATTTGAATCATTTGGGTTAAGTTTTGTTAAGGATTTATTTGAAAAAATTTGATTTTCATTTTTTAAGGGGTGTTTGGATCTGCTTATTAACTGGAAATTTTGAAAGATTTTGAGTTAAAAACCAGTTTAGAATCACTCAAAAGGGTATCAATAGGTTCTAGGCTAGTTTGGTTTTCAGTTTGGGCAGGTTTTAAACCATATGCATGCTTAAAATATGGAAAAGTAAAAAAAACTCAGTAAGTGCTTGTTGTGACTGATTTTTGTGGAAATTGTTCATCATATCTTGCTATTTGTTAGATTATAGGTTATTCTAGGATTGTGTGTTGCTTGTATGCTGTTTTGTGAGCTTATGTGCAAGATTTGAACAAGTTAAAGTCATTATTGTGCCAAGTTCATCAGCAAATACACTCAGACCTAAACATTGCCTTAGTCAGAAACTTGCATTGGTCATTTGTGCTTGATTTGTGTTAGATTTGTGCTTTTCTTGTGTTAGTATTGACTTCCTATACTCAACTGAGTATAGGGGTGCCCCTATTGTCCAACAAAACAGCATCAAAATCAAAATCAAGTCCTCTTGATTTCAATCTTCACATGTGAATATATCAACTTGTGTTCATCAGAAACAAGTTCATATCTGGGCACATTTTTGATTTCTAGCTGCTTGATTCTTATTTGTTTTTGGTTTTAAGCCTGTTTAGAGTAAGTTAAAGTTACTGTGATTGAGTTTTTAAAGTTTAAAAAAAAAAGAAAAAAAATAGGACTGGCCAGGACTCGAACCTGCGCCATCCTCCTCACAACACATCACACTTACCAGCGCGCCCTTGGGACTTTTACTGATAGAGTCTCATTTCAAAATCTATTTAAGTGGTGTTTGTTTTGTGGCTTATTTACATAGCAGCTTATAATTAAGCTATTTCTAGCTTATTTCTTTAAGGATTTGACTGTTTAGCATTTTTCTTAGGTTTGTATTAGGTTTTTTTACTTTTCAGTCCAAAAAGTTTATTTTTCCATTAGTTAATTAATTTTCTAGGATTATTTTTAGTTTAAATTTTAAAAAGTAATTTAAAAATAGAACAAGGTAATTTAAAAATCTGAAAAAATAGTTTTTAGGTTTTAAATCATATTTTTGAGGTTTACAGCTAATTAAGTTTTCAAAAAGTCTAATTTTTGATTTTATTGGATTTTAGGGTTTTTAACCAACTTTAAAATTCAATATAAAATTATTAATTAGGTTTCAGAAAATTTTGATTGCATTTTTGTCTTAGTTACATTATTTTAGATTTTTGGTAATTTTTTAGAATTTTTTTATGAACTTTGAATTTTTTTGAATATTTTAATATTATTTTATTATTAAAAATTGAAATTTGATTTTTTTAGTTTTTACATTTTTCCTAGGTTAAGGATACTTGATTAGGAGTTTTGTCACTTTCCAAATATTTTTAGGACTTTTCAATTATTTTCTAGAATTAATTTAAGTTTTAAGTGATTTCAATAGTTTTTAAGTGTTTAAAAATAGTGTAATTTGGTTTTAAAATTTTTAAAAATAGTTTTTAGCTTAATTAGGATATTTTTGAGGTTTACAAACTTTAAGATCTTGTTTAGGGCTTTTTAATAATTAATTGTAATTTTTAGGGCTTTAATTAGCATTAAAAAGTCATTATCTAATTAATTAAAAGGTTTTAGCAAGTTTGGATTTTTTTTAAACTCTTAGAATATTATTGGGGATTTTTAGTAATTTGTAGGAATTTTTAGGTTAAACTTTAATTTTTGTATATTTACGGTTTTACGTGTTCGCCTTTTTGTCGTAGTTTAATTCGTTTTCGTAACCGTCTTTCTCTTCTAATCTCATTTCTTTCTTCCTTTTTCAATCATATAATCACAAATCATTAATCAATTCAACACACAACGCACTTGCCTCCTCGAGAACGAACTTAATTGGTTATTAGTGCTTGGTTTTCCTAAACCGACACTTAATACTTGCCACATTTACCATCCTTTTCCTAAAGGGGTAATTTTACAACAATCACTTGTGTTAGAGATACTTATCTTGCTAGTCATGTGTTTCTTCCTCAATGGGATAAATATAATGTTGTTGTTCTTAATTGGCTACTTGGTTCTTTGACTCAAGATGTGTATCTTGGTCATGTTTTTTCTGATAATGCTGCTAGTGTTTGGGCTGAACTTAAAGAGACATATGATAGGATTGATGGTTCTATTGTGTTTAATTTGCTTCAGAAAATTAACTCTTTTAAGCAAGGTGGTTTGCGTGTTTCTAAGTATTATTATAAGTTGAATTCTTATTGGAGAGAGTTTGATATTTTAACTAAAGTTCCTGATTGTACTTGTGATGCTGGAATTGAAATTGTTGATCATAGAAAATTGTTAAAATTGATGCAGTTTCTTATGGGACTTGATGATGTTTATCAACCTATAAGGAGTAGCATCCTGACTAGGGAAGTCCTTCCTGAAGTTAAGGATGCTTTTCTTGTTATTTCTAGAGAAGAATCTCATAGAGGGATTCCTTCTAGTTCTGTTAAAATTGAAAAACCTCAAGTGTCTGCTTTTGTGACCAAGACTGTTGATGATAAGAATAAAATTGGTAATTGGTCTAATGGTAATATTGGTAATAGCAATAGGTCTACTGGGAATACTGGTGGTGGTAAAGGAAATTATAATTCTTTGTTGTGTAAGCATTGTGGGTTAAAAGGCCATACTATTGAAAGATGTTTTGAGATTATTGGTTATCCTCCAGGATTTAAAAAGAATCCTAACTTGAAACCTGCAAATGTTTTTAACAACACCAAAAGTAACAATATGGATTTTAATAAGGATAACAGTAATATGTTTTCTTTGAGTAATGAGCAGATGCTCAAGTTAATGAGTCTGCTTAATGATAATGGTTCTTTTTCAAGGGTTCAGACCAATGTGGCAGGTATTGGAAATTGTTCCTTTTTTAATTGCAATGTGTTTTTTAATCAGCATTTTTATAAGTTTTATTGTGCTACTGTTAAAACTGATAGAGTGAGTTATCACTTTGGTTGGATTATTGATTCTGGTGCCAATCAACATATGACTAATAATACAGACAATATGTTTAATCTTGTTGATGTTTCTGATTTAAAACTTACTGTTGGTCACCCTAATGGTACATTGGCTAAAATCACTCATGTTGGGAACTTGAAACTTAATAATGGTGTGATTTTGTTTGATGTTTTGGTTGTTCCTAAGTATTGTGTTAGTTTGCTATCTGTTAACAAGTTAATTAAAGATAGTAAACTTAGAGTTAGTTTTGATGCATCTAAATGTTATATTCAGGATTTGAAACAAGGAACTGTCTTGGGGACTGGTAGTGAATTTGTTGGTCTATATTTGTTTGATAAAGATGATAATGTTCCCGCTGTTAGCAATTGTGAGTATTTTACATGTTTTGTGTCTAAAGATGTTTGACATAATAGGTTGGGTCATCCTGCTAACCAGGTTTTACAACTGTTAAAGAATTCTTTGGAACTGAAACATGTTAATAATGATTTACCTTGTGATGTTTGTCATAAGGCTAAGAAAATTAGAGAGTCTTTTCCTTTGAGTGAGCATAAATCTAAGTGTTTTGGTGAACTTGTTCATGTTGATGTTTGGGGGCCTTATAAAGTGGTTAGCAGAGATGGATTTAGATATTTTTTTTACCATAGTTGATGACTTTAGTAGACTTGTGTGGGTGTATATGCTTAAAACTAAAGATGAAGTTTTTCAAATGTTTGTGACCTTTTATAATCTGGTTTTAACTCAGTTTAATAAAAAGATTAAGATTATAAGGTCTGATAATGGTACTGAGTTTGTGAATAAAAATATGGTGATTTTTTTACTATGGGAATTATTCATCAAACTACTTGTGCATATACTCCACAACAGAATGGTATTTCTAAAAGGAAACATAGGCATTTGCTTAATGTTGCAAGAAGCCTTATGTTTCAGGGGGGGATTCCTCTTATGTTTTGGTCTGAATGTGTTTTAACTGTTGCTTATTTGATTAACAGGCTTCCTTCCTCTGTTTTAAATGGTAAATCTCCTTTCTGTCTCATGTATGGTAGAGAACCTAACCTTTCTCACTTGAGAAGTTTTGGATGTTTGTGTTATGCTACTGTTTTAAAAACAAGTGATATGTTTTCTAAAAAATCTGAGAAATGTATTTTACTTGGTTATGCTAGTGGAAAAAAGGCTTATAAACTTTTTGGTCTTGAAAATAGAGGAATCATATACTCTAGGGATGTTAAGTTTTATGAAAATGTTTTTCCTTATAAAATGAATAATGATGAAGTTTTAGAGTCTTCAAATGAAGTTTCTACTTTTAATTTCTTTGATTATTTTAAGTCTAAAAACACTTTCAAAACTTCAAGACCCAATGATGATGAGGAAGGGATTACTCCTTTGTGGAGAGAGGGTGGTAGTTCTGCTACTGAGGAAATAGCTAATAATAATGATAGTCAACCAGATGTTGCTTTTCAGCAAGCTGGAAATGACTTAGTTACTAGTTTACCAAGTAGTAGTAGAAGACTAACTGCAACTCCCACAGGAGAAACAGACAGATCTGAGGGCAATTTTGGTTTAAATAATGAGGTTCTTAAAAGTTTTTTAAACAGTGAGACATGAGAGGTTGGACAGAGGAAGTCTAATAGGGTTACTTAGTTTCCTGCTAAGTTGAATGATTATGTGCTTAACACATCATTAAGATATGGGTTGTATAATTTTTGTAATCATGCTATGCTTGATATAAAGAATTTTGGTTTCACATCTAGTCTTAATAAGAATTATGAACCTACTTGTTATGAAGATGCCTGTAATGATCAAAAATGGATTAATGCTATGAATCTTGAAATTCAAGCTTTATATGAAAATGGTACTTGGGATCTTGTTGACCTTCCTATTGGTAGAAAGCCTATTAAGTCTAAGTGGGTGTATATAATAAAATATCTTTCTACTGGTGAAATTGAAAGATATAAAGCAAGACTTGTGGCTAAGGGTTGTAATCAGAGGAAGGGTATAGACTATAAGGAGACTTTTAGTCCTGTTATTAAAATGAGTACTGTTAGATGTTTGATTGATTTGTCTATGCAAAATGGTTGGAGTCTTTATCAGATGGATGTTAATAATGCTTTTTTTGTATGGAGATTTGAATGAGGAAGTCTTTATGATTCCACCACCAGGATATTCTAAGCCTGGTGATAACAAGGTTTGTAGACTTAAAAAGTCTTTATATGTTCTTAAACAAGCTCATAGGCAATGGAACAACAAGCTTTCTGAAACTTTGTTTGATGTTGGTTTTGTTCAGTCTAATAATGATCATTCTTTATATATCAAAACTGATGGAAAAATCAAGTTGTTCTTGCTTGTTTATGTGGATGATCTTGTGTTAACTGGTAATTCTGAAGTTGAGATTGATAAGTTCAAAAAGTTCTTAAATAACAGATTTAAAATCAAAGATCTTGGAAAACTTAAGTATTTTTTTGGGAATTGAAGTTCTCAAAACTAAAAAAGGTTTGTGTTTAAGTCAAAGGAAATATTGCCTAGAACTGCTAAATGAGTATGGATTGTTGGCTTGTAGACCTGTTGTTACACCTTTGCCAGAAAATATTGTGCTTGCTCATAAGGAATCTGATGGTGATAGTTATTTGATTAATATCACTAACTATCAAAAATTAGTTGGAAAGTTAATCTATTTAACTTTGGCTAGGCCTAATATTTCTTATGTTGTACATTGTTTAAGTCAACATATGCATGCTCCTTTACAGTCACATTTTGATTTTGGTTTAAGAGTGCTAAAGTATTTGAAACTTGCACCTGGGAATGGTATTAGCTTTAATAAGAATACTGAAGGTTACAAGGTTGTTGCCTACTCAGATTCTGATTGGGCTAAGTGTCCTATAACCAGAAGATCCGTGCATGGTTATTGTGTTTATGTGAATGGTAACCTTGTAATCTGGAAAAGCAAGAAGCAAGTTACCTTGTCTAAATCCTCAGCTGAAGCTGAGTATAGAGCAATGGGAGCTGCTACTTGTGAGATTATGTGGGTTGTTAAGCTTTTAAGTGAGTTTGGTATAACTCAGTTGCTTCCAGTAAGCTTATGTTGTGATAATAAGTCTGCTATGCAAATTGTTGCTAATCCAGTAATGCATGAAAAGACTAAGCATTTTGATATTGATGTGCATCTTGTCAGAGAGAAAGTGAATTCTGGTCTTATTAGAACTGCAAAGGTGGACTCTAAAAATCAGATTGTTGATGTTCTAACTAAGGCCTTGGGTTCATTTCAACATGCTCTCTTGGTTAAGAAGCTTGGTATGGTTAACCTTTTTGGCTTACAAGCTTGAGGGAGGGTGTTAAAAGTGCTTATACTCTTTTAGCAAGCTTGTAAAGTTTGAGGGTTATTATGAAATTATTCTTTATTATGCTTTCTTGTTTTGTACAACTTTTATTTATGCATAGACTTAAGTGCAATCAATTGTTGGGATGAGTATATTAGCTGGAAGCGTTTACTGATTCATTCATTCATTCATTCCTCTTTCACACACAAAGATCAAATCTCTCTCTTAATCGTTTGGTTACGACTTGTTGGTTTCATGCAGTTTTTGGTTTAGATCTTCTTGATCTATTACCTATAGTTTGGTTAGGGTGTTTGTAGTGTGAAGATTGTTTAGAATAGATAGGATCCACCTGGTGGGGACTATCATAATTTATGTTTGTATTCGTTTGGTGAGCACCTGTGTTAGGGACTCATCTACTTGTGTATATTGTTATAATAAAAGTAATCACTAAAGGGTGGTTGGTTGAGTGATTAGATCAATCTTGCTGGTTTTGATATCATTTTTACAACACAAAACACTAATAAAAAGATGAACTTTTCAAATTCATACATTTTAAAGTATGAACAAATATCATAATAAATGTAAAAAATTAATCAATTTATTGTAGTAAGAACGAATTGAGCTTGAAAAATGTATCACGAGGTAAGTTCGAGCTAAGTCAAAAGTTAAATTAAAGTAACCCATGGCTCTTTCCAAACCTCTCAAATGTGCATATGAGTTATATGTCATGATGGTTACAAAATCTGTCTTAGGCATTCGATTAATTCTCGCTTAGATATTACTAGTAGAAGTTTTTTAACCACTTTGATATTCACTAATCATCTTTTACTAATCATTTTGGTAAAAATCAGCCAGCATATCGATTTATTGGATACAAATCGATCAACATACCGATTTATCATATAAATATCGGCAAGATCGAGCATAAATTGATGAAATCAGACAAAAATCGGCTAAATCGATCATCTCGATTACGATTTTTTTTTCACTATTAATATAAAATGATATTTATAGATTTACATAACTATAGAAAGGAAGCGAGCAACAAGCTGCGTCGCAAGCCCTTTTTAAATTGTAAAACTAATTCTATTGAAAACTACATCTGTGAATTTAGGCGTTATAACGTTCCTAGTCATAACGCGTTGAATTTTCTTCAAAAAGCTCCACCACTTCAGGTGCAAAGAAACCGAAGGTATCAAATGCAAAAGGAATAAACATGTGCTGACTTTCAATACATGTTTTTTCGTGTTTTATCACTTTACATGAGTCGGCTTTCAGAACAGCCTGGGCTGCTGTAAAACTCCGGTTACTCAACCTCACAAGAGGAGAAACCTCAATCAAATCCACACATACATGTTTTCCTCCAACCTATCCAAAAACCAAAATGTCTGCCGGTCTAAGTGTAAATCTTCCAAAAAGAACAGAATATCAAAATTTTCTAAGTTTATATATAAAATTTCAATTCGATTAATCTCCGCTTAACCAATTAACTGCTAAACGCTATCCGTCCGTCTAACTAACGTCTAAGCCATTTTACAACCTTGTATGTCACACATTTATCAAAACGAATGAAAAATAATGATGAAAAAAAGCAAGGGGCCATTGTATGTTTTGTCGTAAATGGTGGGACAATATAGGGTTTTGTATGGTTTTGCAAGTTGCCAAAATTGGTAGTGACAGGTCCAAACCATACGTCCCACAGTTAAAACCCACCAATAAGTCCAGTTTATTCATCTTACTTCCACATCTCCCGATAACATATGTTTGTCATATATCTCGCCAGAAGTAACTATAAACAGCAACACTAACCAGTCACGCTCAGGGACGGAACCAGGTGGGTTTCGGGGGGTCCCGGGACACCCGGGACACCCATAGATTTTTGTTGCGTAGTGTTAAATATGTTAAAAAATTTATATTTTGGTTATATCTGTGTTAAATGCACTTGTTCCCTAAAAATTGTGTTTGTAACATTGTTTAGTTTATTGTAAGTGCACTTGATCGTTTTGTGTCCTGGTTCCGTCCCTAGTCATGCTTCGTATACGTAAGGAAGGAATTAGGGGACAATTTGACCATATGCATTTACGATGAATTATACAGAACGAGGAACATAATTCTTTTAGACTAAAGCATTTGAAAAAGATCAAGGATTTAAAAAAAAAAAATTAACACTATGAATAAAATTGCATGGGTCGAGTAGCATTTAAAAGCTTGTAAGCAATGGAAAAAGATCCCGCCTTTATTTTAGTATAAACTTAATCAACCAATCACAACCATCTATTTTTGTCATATAACAAAAAAACTCATTTTTTTTAAATTAAATATCTCACAAACCGTTCATCGTTACGTAAAACAAAACATATCATCGCGACGAAAATTAAATCATCTATCCATCGAGGAGCATATGTATATACTTTCGACGAACTTTTTTATCGATTTTTTTCTTAAGTCACGTCTGGAGAGAATCATATATGATTCGTCACGAAACATATACGATTCTCAGAAAATCATATATGATTCATATCACGAATCATATATGTTTCGTCACGAATCATATATGATTCTCTCCAGACGTGACTTAAGAAAAAAAAATCGAAAAAAAAGTTCGTCGAAAGTATATACATGTGCCCCTCGATAGATAGATGATTTAATTTTCGTCACAATTGTGTATTTTTTTTCGTTTTACGATTTACCGTTTGTGAGATATTTTCATAAACCTGACACATATATCTTTGTGTTTTCATCAGACTCCTTCACTAAAATTTTCAATTTTGACAAAATTTAATTCAATTTTAATTTTTTCGACCAATCACATCGCTTAAAAATCAAACCATTTAATTGGTCAAATTATCTTTTTTATAACCTTTATTTTTCATTAAAATTCTTAAATAATTCAATTATTTTATTATATACTGTAAAAGATTTGGTAAGAATACAAAAGAATAATTTATTTCTTTTTCCTTAAAAAGAATAGTCCTTTCTAGCTGGTAGTCTTGTACTTGTACTTGTACAACTGTAATTGATACAGTAAATATCAATTTGCAACCAACGAATCCTTATTTATATCAAAGATTTACCTACATGATATGACAGTAAAATTATAAAAAACAATACAAATCTCTTAGCTGTAATATGTTTGATAAAATCATAAAAACTAAAAAAAAGTAACAAAATCTCATCAACCATATAGAAAGTTATCAAACATAAAAACCAAAAGAAACGAGATAAATACCAATAATAACATCCGTACTTTTGTTATTAGTACGTACGACTTTATAAATAGAGAGAAAATATAGTATTGACAGATCACGAACGTTTTATTTAATAAACTTGTTTGTTATATAAAATAAACTAGCGGTGCTTCTACTGTAGAGCTGTAAATGAACTAGACGAATACGTACATATCATTGCTCATGTTCATTCATATAATTCTGTCCGAATAAATAAAAGAATGCGAACATTTAATGAACGAATTTTTTTTTCATGTTTGTTTATTAAGAAAATCAGTTGTTCATGTTTTTTTAATAAGAAACTGAACAAACCTTAAATGAATACAAACGATCGAACATAAATGAACTTAGACAAAAGATATAAAATTTGATTATATTATGCATAATATTTGTTTTATACATGTCGTTTTGTTTTAACATACCAATTTTAAAATTATAAAGTTAAAAAATATCACATAATCAGACGTTCACGAACAAAAACAAGCAAACATAAATCCTAAATTTACGTTCATTTATTTAATAAATAATCGAATTTTTAATCGAATGGTTCATGAATTGTTCACCGAAGATTCGTTTACAACCTTAAAAATATATTGATTCTATGTAAAATAGTATCTTACACCTTTTTACGACATTAGACAACAATAAATCCCACAATTACGTACGCTTTTCTTCAATGGCTTCTTCCATGGCTGCACGTAAGGAGCATTTGTGCATGGCAAAACTCGCAGAAGAAACGGGACGTTACGACGATATGATGAACTCGATAACGAAACTCGTCTCAGAGCTTCCGGACACCGAGGGGCTAACCGAAGAGGAATTTAACCTCATGGGCACATCATACAGAAAAGTGATGGAACCTCTTCGAGCAGCATGGCGTAGAGTCAAGAATATCGAGGAAAAAGAAGAGCTGCGCGGTACGCATGAGCATGCTAAGATGGCTAAAGAGACTAGGTGTAGGATTGAGTGTGAGATAAGTGAGGTATGTTATAAGATGGTGAAGATGCTTGATGAGAAGATTTTGGTTGGTGCAAAGTGTTTCGGTCACGCGAAAGTGGTTTTGCTGAAGATGAAAGGCGATTATTGTAGGTATTTGGCTGAGGTTAAAGATGGCGATGAGAGGAAACAAGCTGCGGAGTGTGCGCTTGAGGCTTATCAATCTGCTAAGGTTTGTGTTTTTGGTTTATGTTTATCTGAAGCTTATGGTATGCTTTAAAAAAAAAGTAACCGGCCCTCCTGTTCACTTGAGGGACTTAGATTGCGTAACACCATGAATCCATGATCAAAGAGACATAGGGACATGATTAGAAGAAGTTGATAACTAACAACGTTGGCATTGTTTGCAGCGTTATGAAAACTCTTTGTTTTGTAGGATATTGCAGACACTGAACTCACCCCGATACACCTGACCCGTCTTGGACTAGCAGTTAATTTCTCAGTCTTTTACTACGACGTTTTGAATCAATATGAGCGGGCATGCACCTATGCGAAACAGGTATAAAACATGAATTTTTGTTTAACTGTATATGCACAGTTTAGAAGTAAGAATACCTTCTTTTTCAGGCCGTGGATGAAGCGATTTCTGAACTGACAAAAGTGGACGAGGACTCCTACAAGGACAAGGAGGGTATCACTTTGGTTCTGCGAGTTTTAAAGGAAAACCTTAAATTGTGGAAATCTGATATGCAGGTATAACTTGATTAGGTAATGGGTCAAAACCAGTCACTTATACATGTAAAAGCCGGCCGGGTTGACCCAAAAACCTGCATTTTGATTCATATTGATTATACTTGCAACGTTCCTATGTATATTGTGCTTAAACAAATCAAGCTACCGACGATTGTTCTTAAACAGTATCGTCGTCTTTCTTTATTTCAGTACCTTTGACAAATTTAATCTTCATTTTCAGTCAAAAGCGCGAGATGAGTTACATGTGGTAAGATCCACAACAACAGCAGATAAAGGTATCACAGCAGATAAAGGTATCACTCTTTTGTTTACGTGATTAAACAAAAATCGTTGATTTAAGGATTAAGTAACATCATTTACATGATTTAAGGTCGCGAAAGAAGAAGGCCTTTAAATGAAAGGTATACGCCATCCATATGTCCCGTGCAGGTAAACTTTGCTCTTTCATGTTGATATTAGAAAATCTTTGAATGTCTGTAAAGAACACCTTTTAGTTTAGATGTCGGCTGACGTCTATGATTACATAATGTGGTGCAAATGTAAATGTTCTTTGACACGATAACGTTGTAACAGGAATGAGATCAAGAAACCAGTCAAGCGAATTGATCAGGAACAAAAGGAATGAGTAGAGCACTTGACCCGTTACGGTTTTAACAGATTTTTTCATTGACATGTCGCCTTCTAGCTTCATTGTTTTGCCTCGTCTTTTCTTTACTTTAGTTTGCACCTTTTGATCATTTTTTACGTACTTTGAAGTGTGTTGAAATACTGTTTGTATCCGAGAAGAGACATGTTTTTAAGTTTATACAATGTGAGCATCAAAGGTTTGTGGTTGTGATTGTGGTCCTGGTGACAAAATCGATTGTATAACAATACGTGTCGAGGAGAAAACGATTTCAGTAGTTCGTACTCCGAAGCTGTAGCAAGAATCTCCAAAAGTCCCTTCAACTTTAGTTGCGGTTTCACCACATTTGTACCAAAACCATCTCCAAATTTTTAACTGCATCAACAGGAGCAATGTACACAGCACACGTAACACTTTCACCACGGTCGTGATGGTTCCTTAAAATTGCAATGTACACGGCACAAATAATCTTCCCACTTCCGGTTGGGGCCGCTACCAACACATTGTCATCGGTCTTATACAGCACTGTCAAAACTTGTTTTTGGATAGGGATTAAAATATTTGAATTTTTGATGATGTGATTCGTACAACGAGTTCCTGACAGCAGTCACCGGGAGTGCTTGCAAATTCAGCAACTCAGTTGGTGGTAAGAAAAGAGATGAATATGTTCATCTCGCGAAGTTGGTTCCAACGAAGAATATGGGATCCCGAAATCCATAGTTCTTTTCAAGACATCACCTTGAGAGCAAGGTGATTTGGAAACAGCGGGAAATGTTAAAAGTTAGGCTAATCAGACCACTACTATCTATCTTAGGATTAAAGTTTCACTCTTAGGTTTTATTAATATCGTGTCACGTATAAACCCTAACCGAATCGTATCACTCTAGTACGATTAACTTGGGTGTCTTTTGTTCCTTAAGAAAACCCTACCGAGCCCCGTTTATTGCAGTTCCTTTTCAAACATACATACACAATGACCAATTTTTCACGACAGTGGTATCATTCAACACTTCTGGCCAAAGTGGCACTCCTGATGAACAGGCCATTTTTAATCGGTCAGATACATGTGCTTTCATAAACCACCAATGACCAAAATTTTGGTGTGGCAAGGGGAGTGTTGCAAGTGTTGGATACAGCCGCAAGGTACCCCGGTTAGGCCGTGCACATCTAAGTCAAAAAACTCGCCCTTCCCTAATTGAACAATGAGCGTCTTATAACTTGCTACTAAGCTTTTATACCTTCTTGAAAGTGGACAAAAAATGACTGCATCCCAGTAAATTACAAGACTGATTTCGAATATACAATCAACGGTGAAAATACAATAGCCCCAAAAAATTTCACAGCAAAGAGAACCAGGACTTTGACTTAGATTTATAAAGTTGGAGCTGTTGCAGCTGCTTCGCGTTCAGAGTGTTTAGCAGCTTCCTCGAGAGACAGTAGTTGTTGCATTACTGTGGCGAGTTTAGCAACATACTCTTCTTTAATATGGCTTGGAACCTTCTCGTAGCTCTTAGCTCTCATAGCCTTGCTTAAAGTATCTCTTTGCCTGGTAAAACATGAGAAGATCGATGAGTGATATTCCAAATACCTCCAAGTATAGGTCGACATATTTGACCCGTTTACACATGAAAGTGCAAATGCGGGTTATGTTTTATCTCAAGAAACGCAGAAGATTAGCAAAGGTGGAAATTGGGCACCTATCTTTTTAACTCTAGAACAGATTCTTATACCCGTCCCACTAATATATACGAGTATTATATTTAATTACACGATGCTTGAAATTAGTACCCATGGCTTTGGTTAAAGTTCTTACTTTTGTAACTCTGTCCGCTTTGTGTTGAGCTTTTCACGTTCCTTGTTAACATCAATAGCTCCACGCAGCTTTAGATAAGCAGAAAGTTTTTCGTTTACCACAGGTACTGCACATCCCGTGGGAAGAGCATCATTTTCAGTAAGCACCTGGAAATTGTAAATCCAAAGTATGAGACGCAAGTGTGTTGTACTAGAAAAAATGAGCTTAAGATTTTGTGTGGCAAATATCTTATCAGAAAACACGAGAAAAACTAAACATGTCAAAGAGATTCAGTTGAAGTCTAGATTTTAGAAAGAAGTGCATTTAAAAGCCGAGTGTGATTAATGAGCATACCGTCAACGATGATAAGCTGGCTAGGGCCAGAACCTCCATTTCACGCCGTTTGAGAAGATCTGCATCTTCTATGGTTCGAGAAACTGCAAAACCCGCTCGCCTGAAAACCAAGCAAAAATTCTTTTAGAACCAAGTGTAGGCATAGATATACATAATAATCTATCACTGATTCAACTCCATCAGTAAATTTACAGGTATCAAATGGCTCGAACAGGCCGCTGTTTCATCCAGTACCAAAAGGTAAACGTTGGCCCGTTACTTAACATGCCTTTTCCTCACAATTTTGCCGCTTCTAGCGACATGGATTTTAGATCAGTAGAACAATAGATATAAACAGTTACGAGCTGTTTTTTAGTAAGCGAAGTACCTGTCGTTTCTTTCACCATCAGGCAAGTTTGCCCTAATTGATCTGAATGATTTCACAGCACACTCGACCACCTCCATCTCAGACTCCACTGTTTCATTTGTCCAGGACTGTAAAAAAGTATAACTCAAAAATATAAGTTACAACTTGCCTTGATTTGATCTTACACGTGGAGAAAGAAATCTAACCTCCGTAACTGACGGGTATTTGCATATCATAATGGACTTTTCTCGTGCATAATGCTTTGGAAGTCGTTGCCACAATTCCTCAGTAACATACGGCATAAAAGGGTGCAGTAACCTTAACCCATTATCCAAACACACATAAAGAGTATCTTGTGCATGACTCTTTGCACAGGCCTTTGATACATCATCACCAAAAAAGTAAGGTTTAATGACTTCAATGAAAATGTCACAAAGCTGATACTGCCACCAAGGATATACAGCACTCGATGCATCCGCGAACTTGTAAGAATCCAATGACGATATCGTTTTTGATATAGCTTTGTTTAGAGCAGAAAGTATCCACTGGCAACTAAAAGGCATGTTCTCCGGTTCTATCTTTAATGGAGGGGTATAATCGTCCCCGAGTTTGCTCATGGCAAATCGTACAGCATTCCATATCTTATTACACCATTGACGATATCCATACACACGTTGTATGTCAAGGTTTATCTTATCCGACTACAAAAAGATAACAGCACAATGTTAGTATCCACAGGAAAAGGATTACACTTAATAAAAAAAGGCATCGACAAGATATAGATTAGGTTATTGGTTGGCTTTGCTCCATTTTACTTCTGAATATGTCGATTCAGGTTATAGGTTATAGCTAGAAACAGTTACAAAAATTAGCTAAAAAATCAGATAGTTCAAGGTACCCATCTGGTCACCATTACCTGCGCCAGGGACGGATGTACCTAGTGAATATGGGGGTCCGTTGCCCCCCATGGCCAGTCCGATACGACGATATTTTAGTGTATTTTTCTTCGATTTTGACTTTTTTTTGAAAGCGCACCCCACAAAAAATTCAAATTGCCCCCCACCCATATAGTAAATCCCTAAATTTAACGCTTTAAAACCTTATAAATCCGTCATTTGTAATTAAAAATACTCAATTTATATTTTCAATAGTACTTTTTTTCCACATTTTGTTGCTATCGTAAAAAAAAAAATTATTTTTGCCCCCCACAACCTTGTTTGCTAGTTCCGTCACTGACCTGCGCTGTGTATGAGACAAGAGCAAATCGAAGTGCATCTGTACCACATTCAGGGATGCCGTTAGGAAAATCTTTTTTCTGTCCCTCTTTGGCGACCTTCAATTCAGATTGATCGAAATTTCCCTCCTCCAGCCTCTTGTGAAGCTCTTCCAGTTTTTTTCCCTCTATGATTTCAATAGGATCCACCACATTGCCCAAAGATTTAGACATCTTCCGCCCATGTGCATCACGAATCATGGGATGTAGATAAACCTATAGAATAGCCAGATATCAGTTCTTAAATTGCTTTCACATATATTACGTTTATTGCACCGTACTGTTTTTGTACACCCATGGCATTTGAGCTAGTGAAAGTTTTCCATAAATAGTCATTGCATAACCTCTTGACTCGTTAATATGAAACTAGTGTAAAGATTACTGCTAACACTAGAGATCATATATGTTCAGAATATTACCTTTGTATACGGTACATCGCCTCTCAATTTCATGCCAAGCATCACCATACGAGCAACCCAAAAAAACAAGATATCATGCCCGGTTTCAAGAACGGAGGTTGGATAAAAAGTCTTCAAATCTTGGGTCTCATCGGGCCACCCCAGTACAGAGAGTGGGAGAAGCCCGGAAGAAAACCAGGTGTCAAGAACATCAGGATCTTGAGCCAATTGGAACTCTTTCCCTGGAAAGATCTGACTAGCCTCCTCCTTCGCCTCTTCCTCATTTCTTGCAACCACCCAATGGTTTTCGTAGGTCCCAAATTCCTTACGTTCGTCTTCTTCTAATGTAACATACCATGCAGGAACAGGATGGCCCCACCATAGCTGCCTTGATATACACCAATCGTGAATGTTTTCAAGCCATCTGTCGGAATGCAAATGCAATAAACCTTTAATTTATAAGAGCTTGAAGCTAAAGGGATGTACACAGTGGCGGACGCAGGAATATAAAAGACAGGGTGCAAATTTTTTTTTTGGACAGTGACATCAATATACAGAAAAAAAACTACTATAGAAATGATAAATCGGGTATTTTTACTTAGAAATGAGGGATTTATAAGGTGTTAGAGAGTTAAATGTTGTGTTTTAATATGTAAGTGGGGGCAATTTGGTTTATGGGTGGGGGGCACGTTCGAAAAATGCTTAAAATCGGAGAAAATTTACACTAAAATCTCATTTTATCCGGCTAGCCATGGGGGGCACCGCCCCCCCAAACTTTGTTAGTATGTCCGCCCCTGGATGTACATTGAGATATAGGATAAATGATAACTGGCAAACTGAACAGTGTTTTATCTCAGGCTGATCGCCCAAAAAGTCTTAAAAAGGGACACGGGTGAAAAGGCGTAGAAACTCTATGTTTAAAGCACAAAAAGCCCCTAAATAGCTTTCACTATACAGATTATCATACTTATGATGTTTTTTTCGAAGTCATGCGCGGTAGCAATACCAAACCAAATACGACAAGTAGTGGGGTCCTCAGCTAAGCATGTCAAACTTAACCAGCCGTCCGAAATCTTTCAACCATACCAAAAAATGTCATTTTGCCATATATCTAATGCAGGTAGAAAAATAAATCAAATAAGTTATTGGGAATGACCTTTTCCACTCGGCAACATAATTATTTGGAATTATGTCAATTTTCTTGTTTGTCTCGTCCGTGACAGCATGAAGAGCTTCCTTGCCCATACTTTTACAGTCAACGTACCACTGAGGCTTTATCATTGGCTCAACCACATCACCGGTTCGAGAACAAACCCCTAGCCTCATTTCATTTTTCTCTTCCCCTCTATAGAGTCCCTACATGTAAAGAATAGATAGATATCGAAATTTAAAACACGGGGGGAACCCTTATCAGATCAAATTTTACAGATGGATAATGAATGATTACCTTTTCCCGTAAAGCCTTGGTTACTGCCACACGAGCTTCAAATCGTGGCATCCCTACAAAATCTGAACCTCCGTCATTGTTAATCTTTCCATCATCAGTGAAAATGTTAATGAATTCCAGGTTATGTCGTTTTCCAACTTCAAAATCATTTGGATCATGAGCTGGGGTTATCTGCAATAACACCCTTATAATCATCATAATGAAATAAGCAACTAAAAGACCAATCGAAATTTGCATCGACATCAAATGTGTAAAAAAAACGTCCAAAGTCACTTGATCAATATAAGGTACGATCCTATTTATACTTTTGAAAGTTGATCCCTTTGGACGAAGTGTAAAAAGTGCTGTATAAAAGAGTGCACCATCTAGTTTTTTAACAAATCGTTTTACCTTGACTGCACCAGATCCAAATTTTGGATCCACAAGTTTAGCATCACAAACTATAGGAAGTTTCCTTCCGTTAAATGGATGACGAGCAAACTTTCCATGAAGATGTTTGTATCTTGGGTCTTCAGGATGTACAGCAATACCAGTATCTCCGAGCATTGTTTCAACTCTAGTAGTAGCCACGACAATCTCACCAAGACCTGCCTCCTCTAGCGGGTATGCAAATGATGTCAAAACACCAAATTCCACCAAGTTTTCATACCCAGGAACCTTCCGAGGCGTCTTCTCTTTAATATCAACATAATCTACCTCGATATCTGATACAGCTGTCCTCAGACTACAATCCCAGTTGACTAATCGATTACTTCTGAAATTAACAAAAAAGGTATCCATACTTACGTCGGAGTACAAAAAGAAAGCCAGTCGAATAAAATTACAGGACAACAATTGGAGGTGTACCAAACTACCAATTCCAGTTTAAGCTTAATCTCGGTCTCATGCATAAAATGATTAACATAAAAAAAATCAAGTTTTTTTGTACGGAATCGCTAGCAGGTTGATTAGGTCAAGAGTTTCTCAAAGTGCATTTTTATGCAAAAAGAAAACTTCGTAGCCCAAATTTTATGCAAAAAGAAAACTTCATAAGATTGAATCAACAAACTATTTCTTATCATAGTTGGTACACTTAGCAATACATTTTCGATAACAAGCGATTTGGGTTAATCACCGCGACCCCATACAAAGATTATCTGTCTTTGCCCAAGCCGATTTTAGCTTGTTACTTAACCCGCGCAACTTGCCACCTCAGAAAACTAACATGCGGGACAGAAAAAAATATACTGATACAAGAAAAGAAAAATCAAACCCCAATTTGACAAACACCAGGAGGGATAAAATCTTATAAATGTCAATGGTACCTATAAATAAGTTTCTCGTTATAAAGCCTGATAAATGCTTCTGTTACGGCTTTTGACCTTTTCTCGTCCATTGTAAAGCACTGGCATTAAAAACCAAAATAATTATGAACATAAACTCTTAGTTCAAAATTCAAACGAAACCTGCAACAATAATCAAGAAAGAAAAAAAAAATCTAAAGATTGTTTACTGAAATTTACCTCACGTGACCAATCTAAAGATGCACCCATACGCCTGAGTTGTCTTAATATATTGCCCCCGTGCTCCTCTACCCACTTCCAAATCTATCACCAATACCAGAATAAGATATAACAATCATAGCGTCAAATGAATAATATATGGGAAGTGATAAGTGACGTGCACTTGTGTGATGCACACCACATATAACATATGCGTTTTTTCGGTGTGTGCATCACTTTGTGTGGTGTGCATATCACCTCCCATAATATATATGTAAGTCAAACTCACTTCTTCTACAAACTTCTTTCGGCCCATATCGTGGCGGGTTAATTGGCTTTCTCTCCAGATCTTTTTCTCTGTCACAACCTAAAATGGAGGCAGTGTCATATGAATGTAAGAAACTAACAAGTAACAACACACATATTGGAAGACAAAAGATGTACTCCGTATAAAAGTAGTAGTAACAAACAATTGCAAGCCATATGAGATATCAGTTAGGAAAAGCAAACCGGCAATCCCAACCTAATGGTCCAACTCGTTAAAATTTTATCTTAAGATGGTCAAACATCAATTGAAGTGTATAGTTAATGCATAACGCAAGGATTTACATTATCGTCGAAACAATATAACCTTTTAATCGTGACACAAAAATAACTTCAGAAACTTCAAAAATATCAGTTCAAAACCTTGTGCCTGTTCTGACCCGTGAGGCCGTGACACAACCCACCCGCCCCATTTTCCGCCTAAAATATCAGTCAGCACTAGATTTTTAGAAGTCAAATGAACTAACCTGAGTTGCTATCCCTGCGTGGTCCAATGCAGGCACCCATGAAGTGTTGTATCCTGACATTCTCTTATAACGAACAAGCATGTCCTGTATAAATGGTAATCATCATGAGTTGCTGATAAATAAAAGACGGAAACTGAAAACAAACAATTACTAGTGTAGTATATAAACGGTGTAAGTCATGAAACCTGGATAGCAGCAGTAAGAGCATGACCGACGTGTAAATCTCCAGTTACATTAGGAGGTGGAAGAAGCTGCGTTTAAATTTTTGTCATAAATTAAACAAATTAAAAATCATTATAGATATGAATAAAATGTTGGAAAATATCAATGCAAGAGTCTCACGATCATGAAGGGCGGTTTATCGCTGTTAGCATCTGCCTCAAAGAAACGCGAGTTTTCCCAATATTGATACCATCTGCCAATATATAAACACAAAATGGTAAATAACAACTAGCAGTGGCGGACGCAGGAAATTGTATTGTGGGGGCAAATTTATTTTTTTTTACATAACAAGACGAAAAAAATTAAAAATCCGAAAAAAATCCAGTATTATAACTTAAATATGGGAGATTTTTAGGTTTTACATTGTTAAATATTGGATTTTAATGTGTGAGTGGGGGGCGATTTGAGTCGAGGGGGGGCACTTTAAAAAACGCTCAAAATTAACGAAAAAATACACTGTAATTTAGTATTTTTGGTTTAGCCATGGGGGCACCACCAACCCGTACCCAAAGGGTACAGTAGTAGAAGCAGGGGCGGAGGGAAGGGGGGTCAAGAGGGTCATGCTACCCCAAGCGAAAATATTGTAGTGTAAATTTTCAAAAAATTTCGGGTTTTTTTTTAAATTTTGACCCCTAAGAACCATTTTTTAGTGTAGTTTATAAAAAATATCAAATTTTGACCCCTCAAGCCAAACTTTCTGGCTCCGCCTCTGAGTAGAAGAAGAGGTAAATAAGAGCGAACATACGATTTCTCCACTTGATCAGGATGAAACTCCTTTGGCATTTTGGGAGAGAGTTTCTTCTTCTCGCCCGCGGGTGTTGGTGGGTCGATATAGTCTTGAGGATTGTCGTCTCCTGCTGCGTCAGCCCTCTGGTGCTTCTTACTGGCTTTTGAGAAAGTGGGAGCCTTGAGTTTAGCTGCTGCTTCTTTCTGCGCAGCCTTTTGTTTTTTCAACTCTTTAGCTTCGGCCTGCATACACACAAACAGCAAACATATAAGAAGCTTAAACTTTTTACATGGTAGGAGAAGCCAAACGGGCAACAAGCTGCGCCGCTAACACTATACCTTCTCTTGTTTTTTCTTCTTCCTCTCAAGTTCTTCTTGCGTAAGTATCGGGTTCATCTTTGCCCTAAACCTTCAAATCAAACGCGGTTTTTTTTTCGAGGCAAAGCTTTACTTTTTTTTCTGTATATATAGTATACGGTTTGGGCTTTGGGCCTCACCAAACATTGGACACCGACTTGTCTATTAAAAGTGTTACTATTTTTTCTTTTAACACCATGTGAATCTCAAACTTCCAAAAAACTTTCTAAAAAAAAACCACTTAAACTCAGCTAAGCTCTTATGTTCTTTTTACCAAACATACCCCTTTTATAAAATTTACTAGAGTAAAAAAGTTTTTGATATTTTCTCGTTTTATATATTTTAAAAGAGTAAAAAAAAGTTTTTTGTATTTTCTCGTTTTATATATTTTGCATTTTAGAATTTTTGATTTATCAAAATTTTTAAGTCTTGTTTTGCACTTTTAGGGTGTGTTTGGTTACACTAGGGAGCAGTAATAGTTAGCAGTAGCATTTAGCAATATCATATATAATTTATAAAAGTGTTTGGTAGATTAGTAGTAATTATAATTTAAATGTGTGAAAAGAAATAAAAGGACATAATTATATAAATAGGATACGTTTTAAAATTAAATGTGTTATATTAATGAGGGTATTTAAGTAATTTATTATGTTTAAAGCTCTTTATTAATAATGCTCATCTAAAAATCATCTTTGAAAGAGCATATGAAAAAGAGCATTTTTATGAAAAATAGTAATGCTCATTGCTCTTACCAAATAAGTTTTTTTAACAATTATGCTAAATGATAATGGTAATTGGTAAAAACGCTCTTAAAAAAACTGTTACCAAACACAGCCTTATTCAAGCCGATTTATTTACTTTATTAACAAGACAAAACATCGTGATTTTTATGTTTTACTACTTTTTTTTTATCAAACTTTATATTTTATGTCTTGTTTTTTTATTTTATATTTTTATCAGCATAAAACCGAAAAAACGAACTAAAAACCGAAGAAACCGAAAAAACCGCACCAAAAAAAGCCCCAATTGAAAAACCGAAGGGGTGATTTTCGCACTTTTGAAAACCGAATGTTTGGGGCGGTTTTTGATTGCATGTATAAACCAAACCGAAAAAACCACCTTGCCCCACTTACGTCTATAAAATTAATATATTTTTATATTTAAATAGTTATATATGTGATATTTCCGATATGTTTAGTCGTCTTTTTTTTATCATAAAACCGCCTTAAACCGCCCCATACTCACCCTTGCTTTTGGGGTTGGTGGCCTTGTGCAAATGAGCTTCATGCACCTGTTAATAGTCGACCATGATAAAATACTAGTTAAATATCGATTGAATGCAACGGTCGTCGATGTTGCTGTTGTAAGAATTTGCGTGGATGAAAAATAGTTATTGAATACTCTTAGATCTTGTTTAGTTCGTCATAATCCAATGTGACTGAATGTAATTGTGTAATTCGATTACATTACATAGGCTGTTTGAGTCGCATAATGAAGGGAATTGTAATTCACTTTATATTACGTAGACTGTTTGGTCTTTGTTGTAATTGTAATTCAACATTACAACTATATCAATAGAGGGAATTCAGATTACGTAAGAAATTGGATGGAAAGTTTTGAATTATGTTATACTCCCTCTGTCTCAAATAAGTGTCCTCGTTTGACTTTTTGGTCTTGTTTCTTAAACTTTACTGGTAAATATGTTAATTTGTGTTATATATTACTTGATAAAAATTATATCGATGAAAATACATTTAAAACTTTATTCATTCATATATTTTTTTTTGAACGGCAAATGTTAGTGGTTAGTGGGTCGAGCCGTGCAATGACATCCAAGCGGAAGAATGTCTTCTTCGAACCCGCGCCTAGTTAAGTTAGACTCCTTATCCGTTTCGCCTGAAAGGCCCTTGGCAGGTCTTGAACCCAAGACCTCCAGGAATCCTTCCCCAAGGAAAGCACTTAGTGCAACCTTGGTGGCCAACTGAGCTAAGCTATTACAGAGAAATCTGCAAATATGCTCCCTGGGGTTTTCCAAAATTGCATGTTTGCTCCCCAACGACGAGAAAGTGCAGGCGGCCTCCCCAAGACGAGCTTAATTGGTAGGCAACCTCCCTCGTCTCTAACTCTATTAAATTTTTGTTCGTTATCTTTTTTTATTGGCATGGGTAGGCACGTCTGTTCTATTATTTTTAGTAGCAAAGTTTACTTTTATTACATTCATACTCCATGTAATATTCTTTATATCAAACACTTACCCCACACACGCTTTAGATCAAAACCCTCAACTTCAAAACTCATAATCCCTAATTTATAAATCGATGAACTGCTTTTGTGGAAATCAAACACTTATTCGTACATCATGGACCGACACAAATCTAGGAAGGCGATTTTGATGTTGTTCTACTAATACTTGTCTATTTTTCTCGTAGGTTGACCCCTATGTGTGCTCGTGTAGTGGCTATAATCCCAGGTTTGCTAAGATCAAGAAATGCACTTGAACAATCGTTGAATGCACTTCAGTTATCTTTGAATGCAATGGAGTCTGGAAATCGAAGGTTAAAGATATGGTTGCTTTGTAGTTGAATGTTTTTCTTGTTTTGCTACTTGATGTAATGGCTTATGTTTGATTTAGCTTATGATACTTGAACATATTGACCAAATAATGTAATGGTCAATAAATTTTGTTTCGATTAATGAAGTTCAAGTTTGATATAACTTGTGTTTGATTTATGTTCTTGTTACTAGTTTGTGCTATGGAAATAGATAAGCAAACGCACATTCATTCATAACCAACATTTCATGATTCATTAAAAAGCCAACATCTTTTGCATATATAGCATAAAACAGACATAAACATAAGCATAAACTAACATAACATAAACAAAGTACTAAACATCACTAAGGCAACATAATACATCATCAAACTTTGCTTTTACCCTTCAATTTGTCATCTTGATTGAGAGTCACAGAAGGCCTCTTTCTTAGCTTTATCTCAATGGCATACCAGATCTTAATATTGGAAAGTCCAAGCACAACTCCTGATATTGCTTCAGGGCATTTGATATTTGGCATTGATCTTGTATTCTTTCCTACGGGAATGTACTTACCAACTGGGACCTCCATTTCTTGTAGTGCATCCTTGGCTTTGCTTCCACAACTCTTTTTCTTGCCTTGATCCTTTTTAGAACAAGAGCTATCCCAGTAATCATCATCAAGATACTCAAAGAGATCCTCATAACCATACCAGCCTACCAAATCCTTTGTAACATTTTCTCTAAACCTTTGTGCAATACTTGGAGTTACTATTGGCCTAGGTATTTCGAGTTAAGTTGGGCCATTAATTCTAAACGGCTGCTTATTTGACTCAAACTAGGGTTTGATGAAATTTTGTGAGTTTACAATGAAGTGGTGTGTCTAATTTATAGTTGGTTTAGTGTGTCGATGGGTAATAACTTGTGTGACGTTACTCATTCAATTTCTCAACAACCTAGTTAGTCAAGCTTATAAATGGGTCAAATTAGGGTTAGACCCAGATGGGCCCATTTTACAACGGGTCAAAACAGAAGAAACAGCCATTACTACTTGCCTTAGACAAAAAACAACTTGTATATCAAACATAAACTACTAACTTAAACAACCAAGTCATGTTTCATTCAGATACTACAATCTTAAACAACCAAGTCTAGTACCAAAAACAAAACAATCTGTCTTAAAACAAAAAAATAAACAAGTCTACTTAAAAGCATGAGTTCAGTTTTAGAGGTTAAGTCTACATACACTCCTCTTTGTTCTTTTGCTTGGGAGTCGAATAGAAGCCTGAGTACCAACTTGTGTAGCTTGTGTAGCACCCTGTGAAGTTTGAGTGTTAGCTTGTGAAGCCTGTGTACCAGCTTGTAAAGCTTGAGTCTTTGCCTGAGAAGTGTGTACCACCATGTTCACCTTGATTCCTTGTTTGAGAAGCATGTGTACCACCCTGCTCACCTTGCGTCCTAACAGAAGCTACTTTTGAAGTTGATTTTCTTTTAGTTACAACAGCATTGCTTGGTCTAGCTTGTGAAGCTTGTGTTCTAGCATCATTGCTAGTTCTAACATCAATTCTCCTATAACAACTTCTTTTATTATGTCTTGTAGTTTTACATAAACCAAATGTAATACCTTTACCTTGCCTAGTTAGTTTATTTCCCTTCACCGTCACAATATCCCCTTTACTTTTCTTTCTCTTCTTAGGTGGTCTCCTAATCTCTAGATGGATTTTAGGTGGAAGCAGAGTAGTTGGAAAATCAAATTTAGCCCACAATTCCTTGCCATTGACTAGGTTAACCTTGTGGGAATAAATAGCCTTCCATGTTGCCAGTTTGTATGAGTTGTGAACCCAATCCTCGGGTATGCCTACATCATAACTATTGTCTCCCATATCATGTATTGCAACAATGACATGCTTACATGGTATGCCTGATATCTCCCACTCCCTACATGAACAATTCTTTTGAGACAAGTTAACTACATACTGTTCCTGGAGATAACCTTTAACCTGGTATAGATCAGAACCATTCCAATCCACAATACACTCACTGGCAGTAGCCTTAATCTTATCAAAAACTTTAGCAACAGCTAGAGTCAAAGGACCATCACATTTTTCAATTACTTTTTGGACAATAACGATCCTTTTCATAAAATATTCCTTCACATGTTCTAAGCTTGTAATGATATGACTACCCCTAGCATCTAACAACTGTCTGTTGAAGACCTCACAAATATTGTTTATTAACAGGTCACAATGAGTTTCACCTAAAATTTTGATTAAATAGTATGTATTAGGCAATATATGAATATGTTTAAAAGCTAATAGTTAAAACAAATACCAGAGAAGTATGCCCTGCTTCAATGTTTAGCAGGAATCTTTTTTTTAACCATTGATATGCTTTGAGGTTAAAATCTTTCAACTCTTGCATATTTTTTCATGTTTTACTATCTTTTTTATCGAGATAATTTCATACAAGGTTGCAAATATCGTGAATCGTTAGTCGGTCGATTGACCACCTTGTAGCTTGTAATCGTTCTAGGTGGGATTAATCGGATTGACATTTTTAGCAATTTTTGGTATTTCTAGAAATTTTTGGGTATTTCTAACGAGTTTTAGGTATTTTTGGCAAAAGTATTCTTAAAATACAACTTATCATAGTTTACAGTGAGTTTTCGGTGTTTTCAGCAAAATTTGTAGGTTTTCGACAAGTTTGACCGTTATTGACCACAATTGACCAGTTGACCGTCATTAATCGCCTTTTCATTAATCGGCAAAGTTGAGAGTCTGATAGCGATTAATTGGAGATTAATCGGCTTGTAGACTTTTTTTGCAACAGCTTTAGGGTGCTAAGTCCTTACCACAACGTTGAGTCGTTGACCGACATTTTAGTAACTGTAGTTTGAAATAAGGTTTAGTCGGTTCTCTCTAATATTTACGATAAACATTGTTCTGTAGAGTCTGTCAGGTCGCGAAATCTGGCTTGGGTGAGTTTTCACTTCACTCGTACCCGAAAGATAAAAGAGTAGGACTGGTAGATTCTCTCACTAAGATGTCCCGCATATTGTGGGAGTTTTCTATATTTAGGTGACTTCCATTATCACTTTGGATAAAAGAACAGTAAGCCTTATTTATGAATAGCAAGTCATGAATGCTTTGCCAAACATGAAGCCATGAGAATGAGAGGATGTACTTTAGCAGTGAATTGCTTCGCATAAATGTTTTGTATCGTTATGAACTACCATTCCTCCTACCTTCAGTAAATTGTAGATGACTTTGTGTACAAAACTTCTTAACTGCTCTCGGACCAGAGGCGGAGCCAGACTATAAAGTCATCGGGTGCATAAAATTTTTAAAACGGGTATCTATATTGTACATAATTTTGGGACCGGGTTCATTTTGAAGAAATAGAGATTTTTAGCAAATATATACACTAGGTGACAAAATTCCATCGGTTCCCGTGCATCCCCGGGGCGGGAACCCCCTAGCTCCGCCCCTGTCTCGGACCCATGAGTTAGGGGACCAAAATTTAATAAAAGATTTGCCTGCATTGCCCCTTATAGATTGTAATCTTGTATCTGTATCTTCTGCAGAAATATCTAAAATGGTCTATAACAAACTACCTAACACAACTCAACCTGCGTCAAGGTTGTGTTTCAGGCTATGAATTGAAGACCACTTGATTATACTTGAAAAACAGTGGACTAGCCAAATATGTAAAACTGGAAAACATACCGGAAAAGAGGCCCTGGTCCGATTAGCAGGCGTATTATAGAATAGTCATTACAGCACAACTGCATATCGCTGACAGAAACTTGCCTATAAATAGATATAAATTATTTATGTTCTCCTGTGATATCAAAGGCATGGGCAACCTTAACGTTGGGATGAGATTCGTAAAATAACAAACTTGAATAGAAAATACCAAAAGTTTTAAATAGGCATAAGTTCTGCAAATACCAGTGAACATAGACAAGTTATGCCTTACGATACAATAACTTCCGGTAACGAACCAATTTCTAGAGTATCTTTTGTTTAAACAATAAAGCGCCGTGCTCCAAAGGGTAATCCAACATTCCAGGCCATTTGTGTGAAATATTTATGCTTAAGAAACCATAAAGATCAGCACTTTTCAACGACCTATTCTTCCATTTCGGGACAATTTTCAGCTCAAGAAGGTTTAAGCTCAAAACTTACTAATTAAACCCAAAAAGTTGCAACTTTATTATACCGTTAGTGATAAAGATTCCGTCCTTAAATCCAAAAAAGGAAGTAGCACTTACTGACTCACGACTTCATAAACGAATCCTCGTATCAGCAAACATGACAACTTTTACCTTAGTGACGGAATCTAATATCCATTTAAGGTAAAGTATCAATCTTTTCATAACTAATCAAAGTATCATGTCATATCAAAAGTAGCAAGTCATATTACACAATCTAGTCATAAGAAGATGCCATAGTTTGTAGCTAAAAGCTTCAATACATCAATATAAACTTCAGACCTCGTCTTTAGGACACTAACCCCTTACCACAACGTTGCCCGACCTTTTAATATCGTTTGTGAACTGTAGTTTCATATAAGGTTTAGCCGGGGGTTTTTAATATTTACTTCTTGTGTTTCCATGTTTGTAGAGTCTGTGTCAGGTCGCCAAACGTGGTTCGGGTGAGTTTTCACTTCACTCGTACCCGAAAGATAAAAGAGGAGATTCTCTTATCAAGATGTCCCGCATATTGTGGGAGGTTTCTATATTTAGGTGACCTCCATTATCACTTTGGATAAAAGAACAGTAAGCCTTATTGATGAATAGTAAGTCATGAATGCATTGCCAAACATGAAGCTATGAAAGTGAGAGGATGTACTTTTAACAGTGAATCATTAATGTTTTGTATCGTTATGAACTACCTTCAGTTAATAGTAGATGGACTTTGTGTACAAAACTTCTTAATTGCTCTCAACAACCTACCCAATCCCGCCGGAATGGAGTATCGGAGAGGTGAAATATAGAGAGATCCTACCGACCTACCCCTACCTGATCAGGATATACCTGCAAGTAGGGGAACTGCGTCCAGAAAGACCTCCGGCAATTTGCCTTTATACAAATTTTATAATTTAAGTTTTCATTTACGGGGATATTGCAAATACTGAACTCGTCAGAATATAGATGCAATCCGCCTTGGACCGGCTCTTAACTTCTCAGTGAAGTCAAGCCTTTTTTTACTTTGATGTACACGACCTATCTGGTATTCCTGTGACTTTTTCTCACCCAACAAGGTTTGAAGTCGAACGTCTTCTGAGACTTTCAGGTTCACAAACTTACTGTGTGCTTTGGGTACATGCTTTCGATCTCTTATAAACCTTTAGTTAAGTTATTAAATCATTTCACAAAACCTCTATCCAAAAGGTAAAAATGGCAACAAGAAAGTGTAAATGCACTGGTCAAAATTTGACCCCACTAGTCAACAACCCATGAGTTAGGGGACCAAAATTTAATGGTTAGATTTGCCTGCATTGCCTTATAGAATGTAATCTTCTGCAGAAATATGCACCAGAAATATCTAAAATGGTCCAGAAATATCTAAAAGATGCTATCTTTGGATCGAAACTTATTAAATGCAGGCGGTAAAGCAACCACAAATCAACCTGCGCCAAGGTTGTCTTTCAGGCCATGAAGACCAGTCGATTATACTTGAAAAATATCGAACTAGCCAAATATACAGAACTTGAAAACATACCATAAAAGAGACCATATAGAACAGTCATAACAGCAGAACTGCGTATTTGCTGACAGAACTTACCTGCAGATAGATACAAATACTTTCTTAATGGTCTCCCATGATGTTGAAGACATGGGCAACCTTAATTTTGTGACGAGATTCATAAATAATAAACTTGAAGAGAAAAGACCAATCTTTATGGGAAATCGCCAATGATTGTTGAGCATACCCATTGGTTCTGCAAATACCCAAAGACGGGTCATATACCATTCAAGATAGAAAACTTCCTGAAACGAACGACTTTCTAGAGTATCTTTTGTTTAAACAATAAAGCGCCTTGCTCCAAAAGGCAATCCAACATTCCAAACAATTTGCGTGAAATATTTATGCTTAAGAAACCTTAAAGATCAGCACTTTTCAACGACTTGCAACTTAACTATACAGTATACACCGTTAATGATAAAGATTCCGTACTTAGCAAAAGAAAGTATCGCTCACATCTTCAACTGTTAATCTTGGTGACAGAATCTAATGTCAGATTAAGGAAAAGTATCAATCTTATCATAACTTATCAATGTCATTATGCTCATTTCTTAAAAAGGCCAATACAGGGAAATACCATATATCATGTTATATCAAAAATAGCAAGTCAGATTATACAATCTAGTCATAAGAATACAGGAATAGAAAGAATCCATACTAAAGAAGATGCAATAGAATCATTAAACACTAAACATTTATAGAAATAGGATCATAATCAAATAAAAAAGCTAAAGTTTACCGTAAACCTGAAAGAACTAATTGCGAGTATCAGTTCCTGATTCCACTTTTTCCGAACTCAAGTGAACTTATTTGACAAGATACACTTATATGGAGTATTTAGGATTGCGTTTTGAGAATGCATACTTTCTCAAAACGCAACAAACATGTAGTAGAATCTACTTCAAATCGCAATCCTCCTAAACAACCACATAACGGCTAGTAATGACTTAAAACGCAATAATCAGATAATCAGCTTCAAAACGCAATCCTCAACACAAAACGCATAACAACTTTGATAATAATCGATATTAGTCTTTTTACATGATCCCAACCCTATAACTATATAGATATGTATCTTAATAAGCACTAAAAAGCCCTAGTTTCCAAACTTACAAATTTGCCCAAATCTAAATAAAGTCCTTATAATCCTTTTTTCGTGTCGGTTTTCGAACCTTTCACTTCTCCCATATCATCCTGAAATGCGCACCTAGCGAGGTTTGAACCCTTAAAGCGACTTCCATCTCGGACTAGCCGCAGGTGGAGTCGGCGACAACGGCGTTTGAAACCTCGTCGGAGAAAATGGAAACCCTGGCGATGGCAAGCACCCAAACCCTAACGGTGAAGGCGGCGCGTGAAACTCCGGTAATGGCGGTGGAGGCGCGTGACTTAACCCTGTGATGCTTGTTTGAAAAACCCTCATGTACGCCGAGATCGGAGACTCCGCCGTGGCGTGCACCGCCGGTAACGGTGGCAACGGCGACATCATCCGTTGACCAGCAAAAAACCCAAGTTGACCTCCGGCAACGGTGGCAGAGCCTCCGGGAGGTCTGTTTCCGACGTGCTCAAGCGGCGGTGGACGGATCCTTTGCAACCGCGAGCTTTGAGGCTTGACCAACGGCGGCGCGTGAGTCTCACGCGCCGTCGTATTAACCGCCACGCGCTCGTGAGCAGGAGACCCAGTAAGCTTCTGAACAACATCTCTGAAGTCACTTTTGCTGACGTTGTACACAGGAGGCTGCTGGGGTGGCTGCTGACTCACAAAACTAGACGGCTGAGATGACGTGTCACTGTCCAAGATCAACGGCTGAGATTGAATCTGGTGATGGTTTAGATGATGGTCAAACTTAAAGGATGGCATTTTGGTAATTTTGTGAGACATCTTGTTCACATGTTTCAAGTACTGATCCTTTGAAGATGAACTAGTTGTGTTTGTGTTTGTGTTTGTACTAGGTTGTTGTTGTTCATCAATGTTTTTAGGGTTTATAGGAGGACAAGAATCTTGGTCATCCATGAAAAAACACACACTAAAAAAACACACACACACAAAAAAAAAACAAGATCTTAGGTTTTTTCTTAGTAGAAATATAAATATATGTGATATGATGATAATATATGGCTTTGTTTTGTGGGGACTAGAAAAAAGAAAAAGGCTTTAATAAAAGACAAAGTAAGTGAAAAAATAATAAAATAGTATAGTTTGTGCTAGAAAACAGAGACAATCAAACAATATTGTATAGATTTCCAGACATCTTTTAATGTTTGTAGATATGTTTGAATGATGGAGTGTGTTTTTTTTTAAGTGTGTGTGTGTGAGAGAGATGGAAATGAGAGTGTTTTTGTGGGTAGCTTAGAAAGATGGAGCAAGGGACATCACATGGAACATGTAAAGAAAGTTTTGAGAGATAGAGATGAGACCAATCTATTCTTTCCAAATGGTGCCCATGTTTATATACACAATTTTTTTACTAGGGTAAAATGGTTATTTGGTAAAGTATTGGCATTTATGGTAGAAATGTGTATGTACTAGATCATTCAGAATGTTTAAATGATTTTTTTATTATTTTAAAAAAAATTATAAATAATTTTTTTTATTGTAATATTAACTTTTTATTAAAAAATAATATTTAATTTAATTTATATAATGTAAGTTTATTACTTCCTCCGTCTTATAATAAGTGTCCATTTTTTACTTTTTTTTGTTTTTTTATCTTACTTTGATTATAAATATTTTTATTTGTGTTATATAATATTTGATGAAAATTATACCAATGAAAATACATTTAAAACCAATCTATTCATATAACTTTCATCAAATATCATATAACGTAAATACAAATATTTATGGTCAAAATTCAATAATAAAGACTTAGAATATTCTATTATGAACACTTAATATCAGACGACGATAGTATAATTTATAGAACATAAGTTTTAATTTTGTGATTTATTTAAAGAGTTATATATTTATATAAATTTATTATATCGTGATAAACTTATATAAATACACAAGTCGAATATCGCACAAAATTAATTTCGGCTTATATTTCTAAAGCTATTTTATTTTTTTTTGCTTATCTTAGACTTACGGGCTTATGATATACTCCAATTTATATAAGCCCATAACTCTCGAAATAAGCCACAAAATTAGGACTTATAAAATATAATTCGAAATGGATTAAATGAGCAAGAACTTTTTAATATTTTATGTATTTAATGCATCAAGTCTTTACGATTAATGCATCATAAATACTCTTATAATATTTTTAATGTGTCAAATGAGCAAGAACTTTTTAATATTTTAAAAAGATTTATGAGAAAACTTTATGTATCAGAATTTTTTTAGAAAACTTTAAATAATGATTTGTTATATTTCTTAAAAACTTTTGCCAATGAATATGATATACATTAATGATATTAAATACATAAAGTTTTTAAAAATACGAAAAATTAGTGTTATGGTCTTTATCAGTCAAGTATGAGATAATATAAGTCACGTATGTGATTAAAACTTTACAAAGTTATTATTACACAATAATGTGACAATATTATTGATTTAATTAAATAAAAATATCGTTTTTTTTATAATTTATTTGATTGGACAAAAAATGTTGTCACATTATTGTGTGGAAATTTTGTAAAGAATTTGTGAATATAACATTTCTCTATTTGATGATTTATAAGTTTTATGTGTTTTTTTTTCTTTAAACTTGCTTTTTGAAACGCGTTACACACTTATCTTCTTGCTTAATGCGATTTAGCATGAAATCAGTTCATATCAAAAGTGTTGTGGTTACTCATTTTGTGTAATATGATTGATTTTGCTACTGATATGAACGCGTTTGTGTGATGGTTGCGACAAGAATAAGATGGGTTTTGGTAAGAGAAGCGTAACGAGTTATATGTATCAAATGTTAAAGGCTAAATAAGTGAGGTTGTTGGGTAGTCACTCAACAAAGATATCAACATATAGATTAACTGACATAGTTGACGCAAAAGGCGTGAGTGTTATTTAAACTCTTTTTTGTTGATGTAAACACATTAATGTACTCTATTTAGCTAAAGTAAAGTCATGGTGGCTTTGACATATCTGTAAGTAACACGAAAAGTTTGGTAATTTGAAAAAAAAATCATTATTTAAGACTACCGTTCTGTCTTGAGATCGTAATTTCAGTTTCTATTTTGAGATATATCAAAATAATTGTTAATTTCTTGCGTTAACCAGTCGAGAGGTAATTTAGTAGATTTAAATGATATTTAATTGGTTGAATAGTATAAGGAATCGAGCGATAATGATTTCGAAACATAACAAGTATCTAATAAAAGTTTGGCATGTATGGTAGAATCGCGTATGTATTAGACTAGTCGGGTTGAGCCATTTGGATGTGATGTGATTGATTTAGTTGTTGAAAATGGACGAGTTTGTGTGATGTTTTAACAAGAATAGGACGATTTATGGATAAGAGGAAAGTAACAAGTTATAAGGCTAAAATAAGTCGGTTTGTGGAGTAGTAACTTGTTTTTAATATAAACACGTAGGTTGGCTGGCATAGTTGATCTAGGTACGAAAAGTCGTTTAACACCCTTAAATGATCATGAAGAGAGGAAAAACTTTAATGAGGAATTCAAGTGTTTATGGAATTACGGATACACCAAAGTATGTTGATTCATTAAAGACTTAACTTTAACAAATAAAGTTATATCTAATAATGAAAACGCGTTAATGTAATTTATTTTTGTTAAGTTAAAGTTGAAATGACATCACCCAATTTTTTTTGGAACGAGTTATACACCTGTCTTCTTGCTTAATGCGACTTAGTATAAGATCAGATCATATCGGTCGTGTTGTGCTGATTTATTTAGTTGTAATGTGATTGATTTTGTCATTGAATAGACGCGTTTGTGTGATGGTTGCGACAAGAATAAAATGATTTTTGGGTAAGAAGGGTGTAATGAGTTATATGCATTAAATGATAAAGGCTAAATAAGTCAGATTGTTAGGTAGTCACTCATCAAAAACACTAACACATAGATTAACTGGTATAGTTGATGAAAACGCGTGAGTGTGATTTATTTTATTTAAACTCTTTTTGTCTACAGTAGTTCGTGGGTCTCCAAAACCTAATGCCGTAAGTTTAAAGCGTGTTAGTGTACTCTATTTTAGCTAAAGTAAAAGTCGTGATGGCTTTGATTAACTTAAGTAACACGACAAGTTTGATAATCTGAAATAAGATATATTTTTTTATAATTTATGGCTGCTCACTTCGTTTTAAGATTGTAAATTCAATTTTTATTTTGAAATATATCAAAATAATAGTATTTTTTTGCCTTAACCAATTGAGAGATAGTTTAGTCGACTTAAATGATATTTGATTGGTTGAATAATATAACCAATCGAGAAAAAAGAGAGTATTTAATAAAAGTTTGGCAAGTATTGTAGAAATGTGTATGTATTAGATTAGTCAAGCTGAACCGATTTGGATATAATGTGATTGACTTAGTTGTTGAAAAAGGACGAGTTTGTGTGATGTTGCGATAAGAATAGGGCGGTTTTTGGATAAGAGGAAAGTAACGAGTTATATGCACCGAATGATACGGCTAAAATAAGTCGGTTTGTCGAGTAGTAACTTAGTTTTAATATAAACGCGTAGGTTGGCTGGCTTAAATGATCTAGATATGGAAAAGTTGTTTAAACACCTTTGAATGATCATAAGAAGAGGAAAGCTTTAAATGAGGAATACAAGTATTTACGAGTTATATCATAACGTAAGCACCTCTAAAAATAACTAGTACTTGACTTCAAGTCAAATGAATACATATTGGCCGGCAGATATAAAATGAATTCGTATAAATGTTAGACTTCACTTGAACTTAAGTCGCTATCATTCAATCGTGTAAAACTGTTCATGACAGCCTGGAATGAATACGTATGACAAATATCAAAGTTCAAAACGATAGGCGTATCTAAAAGACCAATGAGCTCTTTAAGGCCTTGATTAATTAAAAAATATTCAAGATCATCTTTTTGTAGCTTTACATCCTTTTATATTAGTTAGTGGTAACCGCCTAAGTAGATAATTAGCCCATGGATTTTTAATGTGTTAGTGTGTTACTAAGATGAGCACGGGTCCGGAAATTGTTGGTACCAGACCCGGGCTTGATAAATCAGATAATCAAATTGTGAGAAAAGTGACAACTATGAACCGTACAAAGAAAAATTGTCTTGGTTTCGGTTTTGATCTTTAATTAGTTATTCGAGTTTACTCGGTTAGCAATCGGCATTTTTTATATAATAAACGATTAATTTTTTAAGAATTTTAATAAAAAGTAGAGGTTGGTGGAAAAAATTGGACTAATCAAAATGTTTGATTTTAACATATATGTAAAATCATACGATCTCATTGACTAAAAAAAGTCAAAATTAAATACAATTTGATCAAAATTAAAAAATTCATGTAAAATGAAAAACACATCGAAAAATATATATGTGTCAAAATGTAAAAATTAAATGAAGAATACAAGTATTTACGAAATTACGGATACAACAATGTATGTTGATTCATTAAAAACTTAACTTTAACACATAAAGTAATATATGTAAAAAACAATGAATCTAACTCTAAATCAATCAAGAACTAAATAACAAAGAACCCAGCCAATCTTCCCTTGACTCTTTTTATCAATGAATCAATTACAATATTTGAATACAAGAAATAATCAAAATAACAACTCTTAAACTCACAAGATTGATCAAGAAGATTGATCAATATTGTAAAACCTGTAAATTTCAGGTTTTGACTTGTGAACATTATGTACGTCACTTCATGATATCTAAATATTTTATACCATTTTTCCTTGCATGAATCATTTGAGCCATCACATGCATTCCATAAGCATGCATCATCTTAACAAGAAAACAATTATATCACAATTTTATTGTGACTATGCATTTTTATCACAAAAGTATGACTACGTTTGTATGACTATATTTCAGTAATCATACAAGACAACAAATGACCTAATGTGAAGAACTTTGAGTCTTTTGAAACATATGGTCACTTGCATGCATCTCACTGATTTTCCCCAAGAGCAACGTCATGATCACAGTATATGACTGATTACCTATTTATATATATAAGCAATGGTGGATTTAAATAATCTATATATATATATATATATATATATATATATATATATATATAATTTTCACTATAATTGACTTCAGACTACCCTAACTATCACTTTTACATATAGACATTTAATAAATCATACTATGGATATATCTTATACGTAAATGTAATAATATAACCACCTAGGGACCATGCTTTCACCAAAAGGCACTAAACGTAACCAAAACACTTAAAACCTGAGCTTACTCCAAATGCTATGACCTTAAATCATTTGACACGTACTTAAACATGACTACTAAGCAAGACGAACCCAAACCTACACGAAACTACATATACACGTACATAAATACTTAACCACAACCCTTTTACACCAAAACCTTACATCCCTCACAAATCTTTCTAACTTAACATTAATTTTAAAAACTAAATACACAAACTAGTTTTTCTCCTCACTAACACTACCAAAACCGCCGGTTTTGGTTTCCTTCTTTTTAAAACCATGGGAAACTTGTACTAGTCTAGCATTTTAAGAGTGTACTAGGTATATGATTAAGGAGCTAAGTCACCTCTTACTCTTTCTTGTCTTGAGCCGTGTATACCTCCAACACCACACACAATTTTGTACAATCTTAACCCATTATTACCTACACAAGACACACCCTCCCTTTCTTGGAAACCTCCATGCCACGGCTACCCCTAAAAACCCTACAACCTTGTACAAATTTGGAGCATTTAAGGTTGTGTACTTCCTTGTACAAATCAAACATAACAAATCCTTACCTATCTCTCTCTTGCCGTGTCTCAACCCCAAACCACATCTCCTTTACTTCACTCTTGGCTATATATCACCTTGAGACACTCACTTCTCTCCTTCACCACAAAAATTCGGATCAAAGACCCTCACATAATACCTAGACTAAACCAAATCTCAACTTACTACATTTACTACCAAATCAAGCATTGAAGACAAGCATTGAAGACTAGACGTAAAGGCTACTAGGATTCGTGTGACTATAAGCCGCCGCATTCTCATCTCCTTTTGTCTACATTTTGGCCAAACAAGTAAGCATGAACTTTCTCTATTACTTTTCCTTAACCATTTTTGCGTTTCATGCATACCCGTGCTAAACAAATGATGTTAGGGATACATGCACACGTTAAAAGTTCATAGTCACGCTCTAGACAACATATAAACTCGCGGCATAGATGAAAGTTGGAAAGTCTTACATTGTGAATCCTTAAAAGCATGAGTATACGAACCTATAGGAGCCTTAGTATATCCTTTGCCTTAAATATATGAATAAGCCGACTCTTTAAAACTCCTATAAGCATATATTGTTAAATAAGCCGCGACATAGTAAAAGCTTATAAGCTAGTTCTTTTTCCCATAAGTTGTATTAAGCCAAGACATGAAACCTATAAAGTCACACTAGTTAAACTTATATATGAATCATTTTTAAGCCGAGTGTTACCCTAAAAATAAGCTAACTAGAAAAACCTTGTAATAATAAATATAAGCCGAATCCATAAGGCCTTAGAATAAGCCCATAAGCTTTCAAAAACAATAAGCTTATAAGACACAAAAATATAAGCCGAAATTATATAAGCTTACAAATCATGAAAATATAAGCCGAATATATATAAGCCTTCACTAAACCACTTTTTATTTTTGAAACCAAAGCAACTAATAAGCCCATATAGCAAAATTACTATAGGCCCATTAGTGAGAATTTAACACTTACTAAATTACCACAAGTTTTTACTAAGCCCAAAACTTTTTACCTCAACCGGATGTAAATGGGCCGTGTAGCCCAATAAGAGAAACAAGTGTTTACTTTTCGTGCCAAATGTGTAAATTGGTGAAAGATGGACCCGAAAGTGAAAATATTAAAATAGGAAGTACTCTTGTTACTTTTTACTACTTGGTAAAAAAATTACTTAACCTATTTAAGCTTAAACACACAAACCGTGACCCTCAATGGGCCACTTTAGCCCATCTAATTTAAATTAGTGACTTTTTGGGCCAAATGTGCCAATTGCCAAAAGATGTGGCCAACTTTGAAAACTAAGCGAAACCTTTAATCATTTTCGTGACTCTTATAAAATACAAGGGCCGGTTATGCTACTTTTGAAATTATAGGGTACCAAGAGTCAAACCGTGAGTAACAATAAACTACAAGGACCATTTGTGACATTTTTGAAACTTAAATCAAGCCCTAATCCCACTTATTCTCATGCCGTGGGATTGGAGGGGGGTATTTTGCCATTTCCCGAAAGTTTATCAAGCCCTAGGGGGCGTTTTCATAACACGGGATAACCGACAAGGACTAACAATGTAATAACCATAACGGATAAAAACATATGATAAGATTTCTAAACTATATATTATTTACAAGTGTAATCCCAATTTAATTACTTAAAGAGGGTTATCATAAAACGGATTATTTGAATTAATTACAACTATACGACATTAACAAAACCATTTAACTACCTCCTTTGTGAAACCTTAAAAACATTATAAGGTATAAAGATTTTTCTTCATTTTAAATTAAATAAAACTTATGGATTTATTTAATTTACGATACCCTTTTTCCTCAAACGCAAGTTAATAAACTCGTATATTTATATATATTATTTTTGAAAACAATATATATAAATACATCCTTAACTTATTATAAAGGAATTAAGCCAACGTATCAATCTATAATCTGTGATCATGCATTTTCATATGTACATTCATCATGCGTTATTATTTTGCATTCGCTGAGACAATTAAATTACTTAGGTAATTTCACTGCTTCGTGATCATACTGCGCCAGTACATTCAGTGACATCATCACTACATCATCACTACTGAGGTGAGTTCATGGCCCCATCTTTACTGTTTTATAACTGGGGGAGAAAACATACAACACTATTTATATGCAAGCATGCACAGACAACAACAATTCATTGCCTATTGTTGCCCCATTCCCGTGGACTGTAATAGTTAATAGTGTAGCGCGAAATGTATGGATAGATCTATTCGGGTATTGACAATACCCGGCCTGTCGTGATCAGCTGTCACGTGATGCTTAGGCCAAGCAGCAGGTTTATGTCATTGTCGGATTAAGGGAAACAAACATCAGGATAGACCAAATGGGCGTACTGAGAATCATGTCTAGCTTCTATTACAGGGCAGTAGGAACTACTGTAGTATTGGGCTGTGATGTCCTGCTACCTTCGTGATGCTTTGCATATTAATACTTTATTTAATTAAACCTGTGAATTCACCAACCTCGTGTTGACCCCCACATTTTTACTTTTATGTTTTCTCAGGAAAGTAAGCAGGTTCATGCATTGGATTCCAGCATTTTAGGAAAGCATCATGTTGACCATTGGGCTGGGATATTTACTTCTGTTTTACAATAAATGTGGTTTTCTTTTGGACAAGATACAATGTGTACGATTAATTCATGTAATATGTTTTTGAATGATTTTATGATCATCGCTCTATATGCTATGTGCTATCGATCCACCCCAGTAACACCCCAACTACTTCTCCGCTGCATTTGACCAATCTGGGGGTGTTACAGAGAATGGTATCAGAGCGCATAGTTATAGAGAACCAGATCAAAGACTTAAAAATTTTAAGAAATTGAATTTTTAAAAACTGGACTATAACTGAACATAAAAATCAGTTTGAAAAGAAAAATTGATTTTTGGGAACCTATAAGTTAGGCATATGGCATTATAGAGCATGCATATTATATGAGCTAACCTCACATTGATTTATTTCCTCATGGTAAATAAATAACATAAGTATCTATTTATACTTTTTACCTCATGGTTAAAAGCTTTTAAAACCACATCCCATATGCATCATGAAAACATTTTAAGTTGTGTAAGTTGAAAACTTGCTCAAAACTGTAAAATATTACTTTCAGATATCATGACGACGCCTACTGTTGTTACTACCTTCGAGGAGCTTATGGCTCCTACCATCACACCTTTGTCACCGACATCAATGCTAGTTGGACCTGCATCTGATACAGAGTCCAGAGATGACCAGCAGGACGGGGTCATCGTACTCACAGATTCACCTACTCCTTCACCACCCACTGCACCTCCTACTACACCACTTCTTGTAGTACCTGCATCCCCTCCCAGAGAGGCGGACCAGGTCGTACCTTCCCTACCACCACCACCTTCTGTACCTCGCACTCACCCTACCAGTGCCTTGCCACCTCGTAAGAGGAGGCATGACTCTATCACCGATTCGACTTATGAGGTCGGAGAGGGTTCAGGAGCCGGGCAGGCTAGACTTAGTGCCCTTCAGGCACAGGTCGATGCACTTACAGCCCGACAGGCACAGGACACCACTCTCATTCACTCTCTACTACAGGCAGACCAGCAGGGTCGCGCCATGCTCCAGGAGAGACTAGACTCTCTCTATTGGGCCATGGCCGGAGAGTCATATACCACCAGAGAGACTATACATTGGCTATTGGACGAGGTAGCTTACCTTCGTTGCCGTTTAGCTATGTTGGAGAGTCATTCCTACGAGACTCGAGCCGCCATCTACACACAGGAGGACACCTTCAGGACCTTCGTGGACCTAGCAGATCTCCGTCATCAGGGGATTACTACAGAGACAGAGCAGCTACGCAGTGCCGACACTACACGCCAGCAGCAGCTACTAGAGGCATTGAGATACACCAGAGAGACCCGGAGTGCTGTGATCCGTATGCAGGACATGCATGCACCACCAGTTGGACCATCTGCACCTGCAGGCAGCCACACTAGTGTAGGGTAGATTTTTAGTTGTACATCATGACAAGCACTGAGTTGCATCTCAGCTCTCATGATTTATCTCTTTTGTACTTGTATTCCTTTTCTGATGTATTCGTAGTACCTAACCTTAGTAGGTAGGATATCTTTTGGTTGTATCACAAACATATGTACCACTATTTCAGACAGGTTGCTATGACCCTGTCTTAGATCGGTTGTACTTGTACTATATTATTGTTCACAGGAATGATATGTTACTGTTCATTTGTTTGGTTACATTTATATTATTATGAACTCTTAACGGATTATCAAATTTGTTGTGAATTCTATGCATAGACATTCCCTATGCAGTTTAATATAACCATCTTTTATCAACTAACGAATCTCAAAATTTTCTTATAGAAAATGCCACCAAGACGCGTACGCCCAAATGCCGCAGAAACACCTGCAACGACTATATCTGATGCACAACTCAGAGTACTGATCGAGCAAGGCATTACTGACGCATTAGCTGCCAGGGAAAACCGCCCCAGCGGAACCCATGGAGACAGTGAAAACTCTAATAACCGAAACCGCGAAGCTCGAGGATGTACTTACCCTGACTTCCTAAAATGCAAACCCAGCTATTTCAAGGGCAAGGAAGGGGTAGTCGAGCTCATGCAATGGTTTGAGAGGACTGAGACGATGTTTCGTATTAGTGACTGCACCGAAGAGAACAAAGTGAAGTTCGCCACCTGTACTCTTTTGGAACATGCACTCACATGGTGGAACTCACAAGTTGCTACCCTCGGACACGACGGAGCCTATGGGATGACATGGACTGCGTTGAAGGAAAATCTTACCATGAAATACTGTCCCCGAAGCGAAATCAAAAAGCTGGAGATTGAATTGTGGAATCTCAAATGCATCAACTTCAACATCACAAGCTACAACCAGAAATTCCAAGAACTAACCTTGATGTGTACCCGCATGTACCCGAAAGTGGCGGATAAGATAGAAAAGTACGTTAGTGGACTTCCCGACTCTGTTCACGACAGTGTGCTTGCATCTCGACCTACTACCATCGAGAGTGCCATCGAGTTTGCCACAGAACTAGTGGACAAACGTGGTCGTGATCATATGACTAGGCAGGCAGAACACAAGAGGAAAATCGATGATAACTACCGTCATCATCCCCAGACTCAACAGCCCAAGAGGCAAGGCTTAAGTCAAATCTGCAGTGCTATTTCTTCAGGACCACCGCCATACGCAGGAAACAAACCCAGATGCTCAAAGTGTAATTTCCATCACTACTCCACTAATGGATGTCGAAGACCCGAGCAGAGCAATGCACATGTCCCGACCAACAGAAACAATTTCAGTACCAACAACAAGCCCCACAATGGCAACAGGCAGAATTCCCGTGGAAGTGGATACCAAGGAAACCGCCAGCTCACAGACAGTGGAAACATGGCTCGCAAAGAAATCCGTTGCTTTGGTTGTGGAGAAATTGGACACATCCGACCTGACTGTCCAAAACGTAAGAATGAAAGCCAAAGCGGAGCACCAGCCAGGGTTTATGTCATAGGAGAGAACAGGACCAACCCCGACTCCAATGTAGTCACTGGTACGTTCCTTCTAAATAGTCGCTATGCAAATATTTTATTCGATACGGGAGCCGATAGGAGTTTCGTATCCACTGAATTTGGTAGCTTGCTAGGCATTTTACCAACCCCACTAGATAATTGTTACAGAGTTGAACTAGCAGACGGAAAAATCATAGAAACTAACACCATCATAAGAGGCTGTACTCTAAACCTCCGGAACCACCCATTTGATATTCAATTGATACCCATACAACTAAGTAGTTTTGACGTCATCATTGGTATGGACTGGCTAGCCAAGTACCATGCAACCATTGTGTGTGACGAGAAACTAGTCCGCATACCATGGGGAGGCACAGACCTAATTATCCGAGGAGACGGAAATTTGGATAGAACAGATACTAGGTTGAGTGTAATCTCGTGCACCCAAGCCCAGAAATATCTACTAAAAGGATGCCCTATCTTTTTAGCACATATTTCTAAAACAGATCAGGAAGAAAAACCTAAGGAGAAACAGATCAAGGATGTACCCATCGTCCGTGATTATCCCGAAGTCTTTCCAGACGACTTGCCAGGATTACCTCCGACTCGTCAAGTTGAATTCCAAATAGACTTGGTGCCAGGAGCCGCACCTGTAGCTAAAGCACCTTACCGTTTAGCACCCACCGAGATGAAAGAACTCGCGGAACAACTCAAAGAACTGTCAGATAAAGGCTTCATAAGGCCCAGTTCCTCACCTTGGGGAGCCCCAGTACTGTTTGTCAAAAAGAAAGACGGTTCATTCCGAATGTGTATCGATTACAGAGAACTGAATAAGTTAACTGTGAAAAACCGCTACCCATTACCACGAATCGATGACCTATTTGATCAACTACAAGGATCAAGCATATACTCCAAGATCGACTTACGATCTGGGTATCATCAATTGAAGGTCAGAGAAGAGGACATACCAAAAACAGCTTTCAGGACACGATACGGTCATTATGAGTTCCAAGTCATGCCATTTGGACTGACTAATGCACCAGCTATATTCATGGATCTTATGAACCGAGTATGCAGACCCTACCTGGATAAGTTCGTAATAGTGTTTATTGACGACATCCTCATCTATTCCAAGAATGAGCAAGAACACGGAGAACATCTGGCTCAAGTACTAAAATTGCTTAAGGAAGAAAAGCTGTATGCAAAATTCTCAAAGTGCGATTTTTGGATCCCAAAAGTACACTTTCTTGGTCATGTAATTGACGACAAGGGAATCCAAGTTGATCCGGCGAAGGTCGAATCGGTGAAAGATTGGACATCTCCCACATCTCCAAAAGAGATTCGTCAATTCTTAGGACTTGCCGGTTACTACCGACGATTTATCGAAGGCTTCTCTAAGATCGCTAAACCAATGACCAAACTCACCCAGAAAGGCATTAAATTTGTATGGGAAGAAAAGGAAGAAGTTGCATTCCAGACCATCAAGCAGAAATTGTGCAGTGCACCCATTCTAGCTTTACCAGAAGGTAACGAAGACTTCGTTGTCTACTGTGACGCCTCACACAAAGGGTTGGGAGCTGTGTTGATGCAGAGACAGAAAGTGATTGCTTACGCTTCAAGACAACTGAAGAAGCACGAGCAAAATTACTCCACCCATGATCTAGAACTTGGATCCGTAGTTTTTGCCTTAAAAATCTGGAGGCACTATCTGTACGGGACCAAATGCACAGTCCACACCGATCACAAGAGCTTGTAACATATTCTAGACCAGAAGGAATTAAACATGAGACAACGTCGTTGGATAGAACTACTCAGCGACTACGACTGTGACATCAAGTACCACCCAGGCAAAGCAAATGTAGTTGCAGATGCACTAAGCCGAAAGGGAACTGATCCTCCCATGAGAGTTCGAGCCCTAGTCATGACCATTAGTTTGGACCTACCCAAACAAATATTAGAGGCCCAACTTCAAGCACAAAAGCCTGAGAACATCGGAAAGGAAGACATAGGGGGAATGCTTAGGACAGACCTAAGCAAGGAAAAGTTGGAAGCTAGAACAGATGGAACATTATGCCTACACGGGAGAAGTTGGCTACCCTGTTATGGAGACTTAAGAAACATAATCATGCACGAATCCCATAAATCCAAGTACTCCATACACCCCGGATCCGAAAAGATGTATCAAGATGTGAAAATATTATACTGGTGGCCGAACATGAAAGCAGACATTGCCACCTACGTGAAGAAATGTCTGACTTGTGCCAGAGTAAAAATCGAACATCAACGACCATCAGGGCTACTTGTTCAACCCGACATACCAAAATGGAAATGGGACAATATCACCATGGATTTCATCACCAAACTTCCTACATCATCCCACGGGTACGATACAATCTGGGTAATCGTAGACCGCCTCACAAAATCCGCCCATTTCCTACCCATCAGGGAAAATGATTCTCTAAGTAAATTAGCCAAAACATACTTAAAGGAAGTCGTGACAAGGCATGGAATACCAGTCTCAATCATCTGTGATAGAGATGGCAGGTTTACGTCAAACTTTTGGAAAGCTTTTCAAAGAGCGTTGGGAACAAACCTGGATATGAGTACCGCATATCATCCACAGACAGACGGTCAGAGTGAACGAACAATCCAAACACTAGAAGACATGCTGAGGGCATGTGTGATCGACTTTGGAAAGGGATGGGTCGAACACATCCCATTAGTAGAGTTCTCCTACAACAACAGTTACCATGCCAGTATTAAGGCAGCACCATTTGAAGCCCTATATGGCCGCAAATGTCGCTCACCAGTATGCTGGGCAGAAGTGGGAGAATTTCAGCCAACAAGACCCGAACTAATCCAAGAGACCACTGAGAAGATCACTCTCATCAAACAACGAATTCAAGCTGCCCAGGATAGTCAGAAGAGTTATGCTGATAGGAAACGTAAACCTATGGATTTTGCCGTAGGTGACCGTGTCATGCTAAAGGTATCACCTTGGAAGGGTGTTGTACGGTTTGGGAAACGAGGAAAGCTAAATCCACGTTACGTAGGGCGTTTCAAAGTGATTGCCAGAATTGGAGAGGTTGCCTACCGCTTAGAGCTGCCTCAGCAGTTAAGCCGAGTACACCCTACATTCCATGTCTCGAACTTGAAGAAGTGCTACTCAGATGAACCTTTAGCAATGCCATTGGAGGGAGTCTATTTCGACGACAAACTTCAATTTGTAGAAGAACCAGTGGAAGTTGTGGAGAGAGAAGTCAAGAAGTTGAAACGAAGCCAAATCCCGTTAGTTAAAGTACGATGGAACTCTAGGAAAGGTCCTGAGTTTACTTGGGAACACGAAGGATCGTTTAGAGCCAAGTACCCACACCTTTTTACCTAAGCAGTGACGTCACCTTAAGCTTTGAGGACAAAGCTAAAATAACGGGTTTATGCTGTAAAACCTGTAAATTTTAGGTTTTGACTTGTGAACATTATGTACGTCACTTCATGATATCTAAATATTTTATATCATTTTTCCTTGCATGAATCATTTGAGCCATCACATGCATTCCATAAGCATGCATCATCTTAACAAGAAAACAATTATATCACAATTTTATTGTGACTATGCATTTTTATCACAAAAGTATGACTACGTTTGTATGACTATATTTCAGTAATCATACAAGACAACAAATGACCTAATGTGAAGAACTTTGAGTCTTTTGAAACATATGGTCACTTGCATGCATCTCACTGATTTTCCCCAAGAGCAACGTCATGATCACAGTATATTACTGATTACCTATTTATATATATAAGCAATGGTGGATTTAAATAATCTATCTATATATATATATATATATATATATATAATTTTCACTATAATTGACTTCAGACTACCCTAACTATCACTTTTACATATAGACATTTAATAAATCATACTATGGATATATCTTATACGTAAATGTAATAATATAACCACCTAGGGACCATGCTTTCACCAAAAGGCACTAAACGTAACCAAAACACTTAAAACCCGAGCTTACTCCAAATGCTATGACCTTAAATCATTTGACACGTACTTAAACATGACTACTAAGCAAGACGAACCCAAACCTACACGAAACTACATATACACGTACATAAATACTTAACCACAACCCTTTTACACCAAAACCTTACATCCCTCACAAATCTTTCTAACTTAACATTAATTTTAAAAACTAAATACACAAACTAGTTTTTCTCCTCACTAACACTACCAAAACCGCCGGTTTTGGTTTCCTTCTTTTTAAAACCATGGGAAACTTGTACTAGTCTAGCATTTTAAGAGTGTACTAGGTATATGATTAAGGAGCTAAGTCACCTCTTACTCTTTCTTGTCTTGAGCCGTGTATACCTCCAACACCACACACAATTTTGTACAATCTTAACCCATTATTACCTACACAAGACACACCCTCCCTTTCTTGGAAACCTCCATGCCACGGCTACCCCTAAAAACCCTACAACCTTGTACAAATATGGAGCATTTAAGGTTGTGTACTTCCTTGTACAAATCAAACATAACAAATCCTTACCTATCTCTCTCTTGCCGTGTCTCAACCCCAAACCACATCTCCTTTACTTCACTCTTGGCTATATATCACCTTGAGACACTCACTTCTCTCCTTCACCACAAAAATTCGGATCAAAGACCCTCACATAATACCTAGACTAAACCAAATCTCAACTTACTACATTTACTACCAAATCAAGCATTGAAGACAAGCATTGAAGACTAGACGTAAAGGCTACTAGGATTCGTGTGACTATAAGCCGCCGCATTCTCATCTCCTTTTGTCTACATTTTGGCCAAACAAGTAAGCATGAACTTTCTCTATTACTTTTCCTTAACCATTTTTGCGTTTCATGCATACCCGTGCTAAAAAAATGATGTTAGGGATACATGCACACGTTAAAAGTTCATAGTCACGCTCTAGACAACATATAAACTCGCGGCATAGATGAAAGTTGGAAAGTCTTACATTGTGAATCCTTAAAAGCATGAGTATACGAACCTATAGGAGCCTTAGTATATCCTTTGCCTTAAATATATGAATAAGCCGACTCTTTAAAACTCCTATAAGCATATATTGTTAAATAAGCCGCGACATAGTAAAAGCTTATAAGCTAGTTCTTTTTCCCATAAGTTGTATTAAGCCAAGACATGAAACCTATAAAGTCACACTAGTTAAACTTATATATGAATCATTTTTAAGCCGAGTGTTACCCTAAAAATAAGCTAACTAGAAAAACCTTGTAATAATAAATATAAGCCGAATCCATAAGGCCTTAAAATAAGCCCATAAGCTTTCAAAAACAATAAGCTTATAAGACACAAAAATATAAGCCGAAATTATATAAGCTTACAAATCATGAAAATATAAGCCGAATATATATAAGCCTTCACTAAACCACTTTTTATTTTTGAAACCAAAGCAACTAATAAGCCCATATAGCAAAATTACTATAGGCCCATTAGTGAGAATTTAACACTTACTAAATTACCACAAGTTTTTACTAAGCCCAAAACTTTTTACCTCAACCGGATGTAAATGGGCCGTGTAGCCCAATAAGAGAAACAAGTGTTTACTTTTCGTGCCAAATGTGTAAATTGGTGAAAGATGGACCCGAAAGTGAAAATATTAAAATAGGAAGTACTCTTGTTACTTTTTACTACTTGGTAAAAAAATTACTTAACCTATTTAAGCTTAAACACACAAACCGTGACCCTCAATGGGCCACTTTAGCCCATCTAATTTAAATTAGTGACTTTTTGGGCCAAATGTGCCAATTGCCAAAAGATGTGGCCAACTTTGAAAACTAAGCGAAACCTTTAATCATTTTCGTGACTCTTATAAAATACAAGGGCCGGTTATGCTACTTTTGAAATTATAGGGTACCAAGAGTCAAACCGTGAGTAACAATAAACTACAAGGACCATTTGTGACATTTTTGAAACTTAAATCAAGCCCTAATCCCACTTATTCTCATGCCGTGGGATTGGAGGGGGGTATTTTGCCATTTCCCGAAAGTTTATCAAGCCTTAGGGGGCGTTTTCATAACATGGGATAACCGACAAGGACTAACAATGTAATAACCATAACGGATAAAAACATATGATAAGATTTCTAAACTATATATTATTTACAAGTGTAATCCCAATTTAATTACTTAAAGAGGGTTATCATAAAACGGATTATTTGAATTAATTACAACTATACGACATTAACAAAACCATTTAACTACCTCCTTTGTGAAACCTTAAAAACATAATAAGGTATAAAGATTTTTCTTCATTTTAAATTAAATAAAACTTATGGATTTATTTAATTTACGATACCCTTTTTCCTCAAACGCAAGTTAATAAACTCGTATATTTATATATATTATTTTTGAAAACAATATATATAAATACATCCTTAACTTATTATAAAGGAATTAAGCCAACGTATCAATCTATAATCTGTGATCATGCATTTTCATATGTACATTCATCATGCGTTATTATTTTGCATTCGCTGAGACAATTAAATTACTTAGGTAATTTCACTGCTTCGTGATCATACTGCGCCAGTACATTCAGTGACATCATCACTACATCATCACAGCTGAGGTGAGTTCATGGCCCCATCTTTACTGTTTTATAACTGGGGGAGAAAACATACAACACTATTTATATGCAAGCATGCACAGACAACAACAATTCATTGCCTATTGTTGCCCCATTCCCGTGGACTGTAATAGTTAATAGTGTAGCGCGAAATGTATGGATAGATCTATTCGGGTATTGACAATACCCGGCCTGTCGTGATCAGCTGTCACGTGATGCTTAGGCCAAGCAGCAGGTTTATGTCATTGTCGGATTAAGGGAAACAAACATCAGGATAGACCCAATGGGCGTACTGAGAATCATGTCTAGCTTCTATTACAGGGCAGTAGGAACTACTGTAGTATTGGGCTGTGATGTCCTGCTACCTTCGTGATGCTTTGCATATTAATACTTTATTTAATTAAACCTGTGAATTCACCAACCTCGTGTTGACCCCCACATTTTTACTTTTATGTTTTCTCAGGAAAGTAAGCAGGTTCATGCATTGGATTCCAGCATTTTAGGAAAGCATCATGTTGACCATTGGGCTGGGATATTTACTTCTGTTTTACAATAAATGTGGTTTTCTTTTGGACAAGATACAATGTGTACGATTAATTCATGTAATATGTTTTTGAATGATTTTATGATCATCGCTCTATATGCTATGTGCTATCGATCCACCCCAGTAACACCCCAACTACTTCTCCGCTGCATTTGACCAATCTGGGGGTGTTACAAATATCACACACAGTATACACACATGAAACGATTATTGGTTAACAGAATAATGAAAAGTGAAGTCGTTGAGGTAGGTGGAGGAGTATAAATACTCCTATCTTGCATATTAGTCCTCATATTCCAATACTTGACACTTGTAGTCCTTCCAGTAATAAACTTGACTTCCAAGAGAAAAAACTCCCCATCCATCTTTAGCTAATGTCCAAATAGGTCCTTCAGGTTATGGCTTACATTCTTAATACTCCCCCCTTAAGCCCTTAACCCGCAAGAGTATTATACAAACCAAGCATTCTACAAAATTTCTTATGGTCAGATATAAGCAAACCTTTAGTGAATAAATCTGCAGTATTATTTTCATATTTAACTTTCATGGGTATAATATAACCTACAGATATTTTTTCCCTTAAGAAATAAAGATCAATTTCAAAATGTTTGCTTCTTTCATGAAGCACATGATTCAAAGATATTTGGATAGCAGAATTATTATCACAATTCATTTCAACAGGTAGAATCACATCCACTTTCATATCTTTCAGCACTTTATGAATCCACATCACATAACTCTATATTCAGCTTATGTGGAAGATCTAGAAACAACACTTTGTTTCTTACTCTTCCAAGAAACTAAGTTATCTCCCAAAAATATACAATAACCCGTTAAAGATCTCCTAGTTATCTTGCACTTTGCCCAGTCTGAGTCAACAAAAACATTAAGCTTGCTACAATTTCCTTTCTTAAAAGTTATACCCAAACCAGGTTCACCTTTCAAATATCTAAGAACTCTGAAAGCAAGTCTTAAATGAGATGTTATAAGATTATGCATGACTTGACTAAGACAATGCACATCATAAGCAACATCTGGTTTAGTCATAGTCAAATATATCAATTTTCCCACAAGCTTTTGATAAGAAGTAATCTCAGTAAGTTTTTTTATCATCGCCAAATTTCTTATTCAGTTTTTTACTATCTGGATTAACTTTAATAGGGGCACCACAAGGTTTGCATCCTAACATACCAAACTCAGACAACAACTCTGTGCAATATTTTCTCTGAGTTAAACATATACCATTATCAATGTCAATAACCTCAATGCCCAAAAAATATTTAAGTTTTCTAAGATCTTTGATAAGAAACTTAGTACTTAAAAATTGCTTGAACTTGTTAACTTCATCAAGATTATTTCCAGTGATAACTATATCATCCACATATACAAGCAAGACCAATAAAACACCATTATTGTTCTTAATGAATAATGAAAAATCATTTGGACTTTGAACAAAACCATTTTCAAAAAGAACAGAAACAAGTTTCTCATTCTATTTTCTTGGGGCTTGCTTTAACCCATATAGAGACTTAATCAATTTGCACACTTTGTTACTATTATCATCTCCATAACCTTCAGGTATTTTCATATAAACTTCCTCATCAAGTTCACTATATAAGAAAGCATTATAGACATCTAATTGAAACAATGGCCAATTATTACTCACAACTAAACTCAAAACACATCTAACAGTAACAATTTTAACCACTGGTGAAAAAGTTTCATCATAATCAATCCCTTCCCTTTGGTTAAAACCTGTTAATGCAATAATGCCTAAAAAACGTTACTTGCATTTTTCATTCTCGCTTTGTTTTGATGACGACAATATGTAAAAACATGCATTTACGAAAACAATGAAAAACGAATTCTTGAGTTCAAGTATTTTTCATTTCAACCATTATCACTTAAGGTATGAACAAACAAGTAATTATACTAATTAAGTGATCAAGGATTTAATCTTTTCTTAAAACTAGGGATGAGCATTTGGACCCGAATCCCGAAACCGAACCGGAACCGTACCGGAACCGTACCGATTCCCGGTACCCGAATCCCGTTCGGTACGGTACCGGTACCACGAAATAAGGTGAAAAAAAATTCGGTACCAATAATTCGGTACGGGACCGGTACCAAATCGGGAAATTCCCGAAAAAAAGGGAAAATCCCGATTTCCCGGTACCGGTACCGGTACCGATACCGGTACCGATACCGGTACCGATACCGGTACCGATATCCGAATCCCGTTCGGTACGGTACCGGTACCATTAATTTATGCTCGGGAAAAATTCGGTACCACTAATTCGGTACCGGTTCGGTACGGTACCGGTACCGTGCTCATCCCTACTTAAAACTCACTTTTTATTAAGTGTGACAAAGTTTTAATATTAAACTTTCTTTTTCAGAAAATGTTTTATTAAATTAATTATTTGAAAATTTGAAATTTGAAAATGGCATATTCTATCTTGGTTTGGGATATTCTTTCAGGATATTTTAATCCCCGGATTCGATCCAACCCAGTAAAAGACAAAAGGGAGCGGACTCTACGCCGGCTGTTCCTTAGCGCCTACGGCGGTTCCTTATCGATAAGGAATCGCGGGCTGCAATAAAGAACCGCGGGCAGATATAACCGTTGGACATTTGTCTTATAAATAGTGGACCATTCTCAGACTTTCAATCCACCCCTTATGTACATAAACTTTCAGATTCTTACATACTTCTTAAATCACTCAAATCCTTGATTATTTGTTTGATTACTACTTGTTTAGAAGTGAATCTTTATCCTCCCATCCTTTCCTCTTAAGGTAAAAAGAGAGTTTTTGTGAGTTTGTTAAAAACTGATGTGACGCTGACGTGATGATGAGTGAGTGAACCTGTTGATACGAAAATGTTTATTCAGTTGAACTCAAGTCACTATCGTGTAAATACGGTTCATGACAACCTTAAATGAATACGTGTGACGAATATCGATACGATAGGCGTATCTAAAAGACCAATGAGCTTTTAAAGCCTTGTTTCGTAATATAAAAATACTTAAAATCATCAATTTTTTTTAACTTTGCATCATTTTATACTCTATTAGTTAGTGGAAATCAATCTTGTACATGCCTGAGTTAAGTAGATTCATCCATAGATTTCTATAGGATGAGCGTCTCGTCCCGAGTTTCAAAGCCAAACGGAAATAGTATCGAAATCGTAACGATTTTTGGTATCTGAATTCTTACGAAATAAAGTAAAAAAGAAATCGAGACCGTTAATCTGGTATGAGACTGATACAAAATCGAAAAATTCTCAAAAAAAATAAAAAATTTGATTTATTTATACCGATATCGATACCGATATGCGAATCTCGTTCGATACGATACTGATATCACTAGTTTATGGTAGAAAGAAAATCGATACCACTTATTAGTACGAGATTGAAATAAGACTAGGGCTATGTTTGGTAAAATTAGCTGTAAGCTGTAAGCTGTTAACTGTAAGCTGTTAGCTGTAAGCTGTTTATTAAAAAGTTATATTTTTAATAAAAGTATTTGATATATTAGCTGTTAACTGTAAAAATTATAATGTAAAATGACTTAAAATGATATATTTAAATAAATTATAATATGGTTGGAGGGTATATCAGTAATATACAGCTTTAACAGCTCTTGATAATTTAAAAAGCTGTATCAGACAGTTTTTTATTTAAGAGCTACCTGGTGGAAATAAAAAGCTAACAGCTCTTAAAAATTGTTGTACCAAACAAAGCTATTAGATTATTTTATTAACAAAAAAGCCAACAGTTCTAAAAAAAAGATTTAAAAAGGCTCTTGCCAAACATAGCCTAGTACTCGAAGAGAAACAAATATGAGAAATGATTTATCCTCCTACAATTCATTCTTAATTATATGCCTACTCATAGTATCTTGACACGTGTCAGAACTGACGGTTTAAATGCAAAGAGATAATGAATGGAGATAAAATATAAAATATTATTGTGTGTGTAGGAGGATATGTAAGAGGATATTGTATGAGGATATAACAACACTCAACAAATAAGAAAATTTACTACTACAGTAGGTGGTAAAAGTAGAAATAAACCAGTAAAAAATAAGAGTTAAAGTAACTATCTGAAAAAGGGCAAATGAAGAGTCATGATTTGTTTGCCTTTTACTCTCCTCGGGAGTGTAATAATTTATTTGCTTTTTCTTTATTCGTGTCTTTTGTTAATTCCCATAAACATGATGCAATGCCAACTACATTACACAATGACAAAAAATGGGTATTCTAGTCATTTGCTTTTTATTACTTGTAAATTCATTATTTGTTGATAAATTATTTGTTTGGAAATGATAATCAGGATTAAAGATGGGTTTTACCTAAACCAATAACGTTATAAGAGTGGAACTAGGTACAAACTCGGGACCAATCTCGTCTCGAACCCGTACCGATTTAATGTTTCTAATTTCTTTTTTTATTTAAAAAGTTATGTACCGATCCTGTATTGAACGGGATTTGAGTATCGGTACCACTACGTGTATCGGTACCGGTACCGGGAAATGGGATTTCTCGTATTTTTTTGAGAATTTCTCGATTTGGTACCGATCCCGTACCGAATTAATCGTCCCGAATTTTTTTTCACCTAATTTCGTAGTCCCGATCCCGTACCGGACGTGATTCAAATACCAGAAATCGATACGGTTCCGAGTACAGTTCGGATTCAAGATTCGGGTCAAAATGCTTAACCCTACCTAATACACAAAGTACGCATTTGAGTCGTCCTGCTCAAGCCGTAAAAAATTTGTTTTCATGTTAGATTTTATTTAATATAAAAAATTATCATGATAAAATATATAAGTTCTTGATTAACATCATATTTTAGATGTTATAATAATGCTCGTATCATTTTTTTAGCTATTAGAAAAACTAATTATTAAATTACAATTAAAATTCATCAATAAATATGACATTGCAAACTACATAATTAAAAAAAGAATAGTTAAACTTGCATAGCAAAATACGTTATACGACAACGAGTTAAAAATCTAAATACTTTTCTCGAATCGTGTCTTTCAACTTCTCGATCTTTGCCGCGTCTGCCAGACTCATCCTGGTAGTATCAGAAGAAAGTATCTTTCACATTTTGTTTCTTTTTAAAGCTCACAAAGTCCCATGTTATAAAAAAACATGAAAATGCCGAACACGAAAATGCCACACTCAGTACGAAGTTTGACGTCGTTGTATGACGTTTTTCGAAACCTTTTGGATCGACACCTACAACTCAAGACGCGAGAACCTCTCACTAGATGCGTTTTGGTCGATAAATTACATCTTTCTAACCATACCTCAGCTCTTATACAAACACGTAGTAACTAAATTAATCGTTAGATTTAGAGGTGGCAAATTTTGCCCATTTTGATAAATACGAGCACTTTTTGCCCATTTTCAGAAAAGGATGGTGCACTTTTTGCCCTTTTTTATTATTAATGGGGTATGTAATAAACTTGTGGGCTTAATGGGCACACATGTAAAATACTAATTAGGCTACTCGACGGATATTTTATATTTAGTTTTTATCCCCGGCTTTTAAACAAGTATTTTTATTTTTTAATTTTACGTTTTTATATGTCTTTTTTCTCATTTTAGCTTACGCCCGTTTCGACTGCCGCCCGTTTAGCCCGCCGCCCGCTCGTTTTACCACCTCTAATTAGATCCATGTTTGGTTAACATCATGATTGAAGAACATATGAAGCTTAGTAAGTAGAATTTATAAGTGTAACTGTGTAACCTATCATGTAATAAAGTATATTCAATCATCCAGATAGGCCCAGCCCATTTAAAAACTCAAAAAAGTTTGTGTTGTGGCCCAAAACAAAAAACAGATAGGCCCAGCCCATTTAGAAACTCCAAAAAAAAAACAAAACAAAATGAAACAAATTTGACTCCTTAAAAAAACACACACATAGTTGCATCTGGTTCTTCTAGAGAGCAAAAACCTAATCCCACATAAACAAATCTTGTCGGCTATGGCAGAATCCGATAAGTCCCTCTCTAAGGTAGTACAGTTTTTTTTTTTTTTTTTTTTTTTTTTTTTTTTTTTCTTTTCATTTTTTTTTATTTAATGAAATGAAGTTTGGTGTTTCTTATTTCATTAGATCTGACTTTAAATTGTCAACTGGGGTATTTGTTTCAGCTTATATATTAGGCTTATTTATGGCTTATTTGGTTTTGGATCATGTTTTATAAGCTCATTCTTTTGTGGATTAATTGTAATTTTTTTTGGCTTGATTAAACTGATTACTTTTTTCTCTCTGATATACGCCAAAAACTAAGTAAGTCAGGGGCTGTTTGTTTTAGCTTATAGCCTTATATCACGTAAGCCTATTTCGGCTTATATAACATAAGCCCCAATTCTGTGGCTTTTTTATTTCATGATAAACTTATATAAGCTCATAAGTCTCAAGATAAGCCATCAAAATTGGGGTTTATGAAAAGCCGAAATCTGGCTTATTTTCGGCTTTTATTTCATAAGCCTCAAATTTTTTGAGCTTATTTGGAGACTTATTGGTTTATGTAAGTTTAATTATGATATATGCATATGGCTATGGCTATGGCTGAGTCCGATAAGTCCCTCTCTAAGGTAGTACAGTTTTTTTCTCTTTCATTTTCCTTTTTGTTATTTAATGAAATGAAGTTTGGTGTTTCTTGTTTCACTAGATCTGGCTTTAAATTGTCAACTGGGGTATTTGTTTCAGCTTATATATTAGGCTTATTTATGGCTTATTTGGTTTTGGATCATGTTTTATAAGCTCATTCTTTTGTGGATTAATTGTAATTTTTTTTTGGCTTGATTAAACTGATTACTTTTTTCTCTCTGATATACGCCGAAAACTAAGTAAGTCATAAGCTTGGTATATAAGCTTAAACTTAGGGGTTGTTTGTTTTAGCTTATAGCCTTATATAACGTAAGCCTATTTCGACTTGTATAACATAAGCCCCAATTCTGTGGCTTTTTTATTTCATGATAAACTTATATAAGCTCATAAGTCTCAAGATAAGCCATCAAAATTGGGGTTTATGAAAAGCCGAAATCTGGCTTATTTTTGGATTTTATTTCATAAGCCTCAAATTTTTTGAGCTTATTTGGAGACTTATTGGCTTATATATTAGGCTTATGGCTTATTTGGTTCTTGGATCATGTTAAGCTCATTCTTTGTGGCTTAAATGTAATTTTTTTGCTTGAATAAACTGATTACTTTTTTCTCTCTGATATACGCCGAAAACTAAGTAAGTCATAAGCTTGGTATATAAGCTTAAACTTAGGGGTTGTTTGTTTTAGCTTATAGCCTTATATAACGTAAGCCTATTTCGACTTGTATAACATAAGCCCCAATTCTGTGGCTTTTTTATTTCATGATAAACTTATATAAGCTCATAAGTCTCAAGATAAGCCATCAAAATTGGGGTTTATGAAAAGCCGAAATCTGGCTTATTTTTGGATTTTATTTCATAAGCCTCAAATTTTTTGAGCTTATTTGGAGACTTATTGGCTTATATATTAGGCTTATGGCTTATTTGGTTCTTGGATCATGTTAAGCTCATTCTTTGTGGCTTAAATGTAATTTTTTTGCTTGAATAAACTGATTACTTTTTTCTCTCTGATATACGCCGAAAACTAAGTAAGTCATAAGCTTGGTATATAAGCTTAAACTTAGGGGTTGTTTGTTTTAGCTTATAGCCTTATATAACGTAAGCCTATTTCGACTTGTATAACATAAGCCCCAATTCTGTGGCTTTTTTATTTCATGATAAACTTATATAAGCTCATAAGTCTCAAGATAAGCCATCAAAATTGGGGTTTATGAAAAGCCGAAATCTGGCTTATTTTTGGATTTTATTTCATAAGCCTCAAATTTTTTGAGCTTATTTGGAGACTTATTGGCTTATATATTAGGCTTATGGCTTATTTGGTTCTTGGATCATGTTAAGCTCATTCTTTGTGGCTTAAATGTAATTTTTTTGCTTGAATAAACTGATTACTTTTTTCTCTCTGATATACGCCGAAAACTAAGTAAGTCATAAGCATGGTATATAAGCTTAAACAAAGGGGCTGTTTGTTTTATCTTATAGCCTTATATAACGTAAGCCTATTTCGGCTTATATAACATAAGCTCCAGTTCTGTGGCTTTTTTATTTCATGATAAACTTATATAAGCTCATAAGTCTCAAGATAAGCCATCAAAATTGGGGTTTATGAAAAGCCGAAATCTGGCTTATTTTCGGATTTTATTTCATAAGCCTCAAATTTTTTGACCTTATTTGGAGACTCATTGGCTTATATTATAGGCTTATGGCTTATTTGGTTCTCGGATCATGTTAAGCTCATTCTTTGTGGCTTAAATGTAATTTTTTTGCTTGATTAAACTGAGTACTTTTTTCTCTCTGATATACGCCGAAAACTAAGTCATAAGCTTGGTATATAAGCTTAAACAAAGGGGCTGTTTGTTTTATCTTATAGCCTTATATAACGTAAGCCTATTTCGGCTTATATAACATAAGCCCCAATTCTGTGGCTTTTTTATTTCATGATAAACTTATATAAGCTCATAAGTCTCAAGATAAGCCACCAAAATTGGGGTTTATGAAAAGCAGAAATCTGGCTTATTTTTGGCTTTTATTTCATAAGCCTCAAATTTTTTGAGCTTATTTGGAGACTTATTGTCTTATATATTAGGCTTATGGCTTATTTGGTTCTCGGATCATGTTAAGCTCATTCTTTGTGGCTTAAATGTAATTTTTTTGGCTTGAATAAACTGATTACTTTTTTCTCTCTGATATACGCCGAAAACTAAACTAAGTCATAAGCTTGGTATATAAGCTTAAACTTAGGGGTTGTTTGTTTTAGCTTATAGCCTTATATAACGTAAGCTCATTTCGGCTTATATAACATAAGCCCCAATTCTGTGGCTTTTTTTTGGGAGATTTATGGGCTTATATAAGTTTATTATTTCATGATAAACTTATATAAGCTCATAAGTCTCAAGATAAGCCACAAAATTTGGGGTTTATGAAAAGCCGAAATCTGGCTTATTTTCGGCTTTTATTTCATAAGCCTCAAATTTTTTGAGCTTATTTGGAGACTTATTGGCTTATATAAGATTAATTATGATATATGGCTATGGCTGAGTCCGATAAGTCCCTCTCTAAGGTAGTACAGTATTTTTTTTCTCTTTTCATTTCATTTTTTTATATTGAAATGAAGCTGGTGTCTTTTATTTCACTAGATCTGACTTTAAATTGTCAACTGGTTGTGATTTAATGATGATGTCACAATGAGTTTTGTGGTATTTGTTTCGGCTTATATATCAGGCTTATGGCTTATTTGGTTTTCGGATCATGTTTCATAAGCTCATTCTTTGTGGCTTATTAATAATTCGGCTTATATAAGCTTATCGCTTCCCAATGAATTTAAATAAACTGATTACCTTTTTCTTATTGTGTTGACTTATGGGCTTATATAAGTTTATCATATGATGATATATATAAGCCCACAAGTCTCAAGATAAGCCGCCAAAATTGGGGTTTATGAAATAGAAGCCAAAATTTGGCTTTTATTTCGTAAGGCTCAATTTTTTGTGTGTGCTTATTTTGAGACTTATGGGCTTATGTAAGTTTATCTTGATATAATAAACTTCATTTCTTTTTTATATTGTTTCATAAGCTCATTCTTTAGGGATTATGTTATATAAGCCGAAAATAAGCCATATTTCGGATTATATCTCATAAATCTCAAATTTTGTAAGCTTTATTTGGAGACTTATGGGCTTACATAAGTCTCCAAATAAGACACAAAGTTCGGTCTTATGTTATATAAGCCGAAATAGGCTTACGTTATATAAGCTAAAACAAACAGCCCCTTAATGAAGGTACTATTCTTTTTCACTAAAATAAGGGGGTGCTTGTTTCGAATCTTTATATAACACAAGCTAATTTCGGCATATATTTCATAAGCCCCAATTTTGTGGCTTATTTGGAGACTTATGGGCTTATATAAGTTTGTTATACCATGATAAACAAACTTATATAAGCTCATAAGTCTCAAGATAAACCACAAAAATTGGGGTTTATGAAATATAATAAATTTGGCTTATTTTCGTCTTTTATTTCATAAGGCTCAATATTTTTGCTTATTTTGAGACTTATGGGCTTATATAAGTTTATCATGATATAAGCACATAAGTCTCTGAATAAGCCACAGAATTAGGGCTTATGAAATATAAGCTGAAATGAGCTTACCTTTCATATGTTGAAACCAACACCCCCTAAAATCAGCCAGAAAAAGTAAATTTCTGAAACATAAGCTGAAAACAAAATAAGTCATAAGCTGCATATTTTTAGGATTTAGGGACTTAGCAGTTTAAGAGAGATGGGTAGGCTCGTGTTCTTGCATTAAGAATTAAGTAAGATACATGGGAATTTACAAGCCTGGTTTTATTTTGGAGCTTTTGATTAGGTCCGTCCATCTAGTTGTTGTTGTTGGTTGTGGTTTCAAATATTACCAAGTGCTTTAAATGGTGTAGAGCTTTATGTAACACAAATTGTCTTTTAAACCACAATTGCTCGTTTAAGTTAAGAGACCTTTTGGGAAAATGAGGTCTCGGGCTCAGTGGTTTAATCGTAACTCTTGGCTAAAGCCACTTGATTGTCTCGGGCTAGGTCCTTGGTAGGGATGAGCACGGTACCGATCCTGTACCGAATTTTTCATGAGCATAAATTAGTGGTACTGGTACGTACTGGCCCGAACGGGATTCGGAGATCGGTACCGGTCTCGGGCTAGGTCCTTGACACACCTTGAGACTTACAACTCAAAGAAAAAACCAAAAAACAAAATCGCTCCCCATAACTCCTAAAATTCTGAGGCATGTTCCATCGATCCAGCAAGCTAGTAACCGGCTTAATATTCTTGAAGCGAAACGTTAGTAACTTAAGTCGAACCGTCAATAGTAATATCCCTCAATTCCTTAGGGGACCGTCTTACCTGTGTCATCCATGTGGGCCTTGTCCACTCGATATCGCCAATGTAGCTGCTTGGTAACTTCTAGTTTTATTTAAGACTAGTGAAAGGTATTAAGAGCCCATAAGGCTTATAAGGTGATCAATCTTCTGAACTTCTTAACTTTCGTATATGAGAGACATGTAGCTTAATCTTTTGACACCATCGTCATGCTTAGATACATAGTCAGATTCACCAGTCTTGCGCTTGCTGCACCTGAAGTCTGACGGCTTTGGTACTCTGACTGTGGGACCCCATTCTTGAGAGACAAATTTGAGATGCTACTTTGGAAAAACCATAGATCCAAACTATGCAAGAGAGCATGCTAACAGTTACGATGATTAAGTCGTATCTCTTTGGGGTCTAGCGAGTGTGAGATTTTAGAACTTGAGGGGTATGATTTCTGGTTATGTTGGTGTGACGGATGTGGTCTGAAAAACCCGTCTCACATAGATAGAAGTTTGATCATCTGATATGCCTTGTCGGCTTTAATATCATGTACCTTCGTATGATGAAATTTCAATATATTGAGAGTTTATTTTCTGGGCTTTGGCGATGTTACAATACATTCTGTATGTCACCAATTGGTTTAGGATGTTAGACGTCATATTTTTTACCAAATTTATCGGTCTTAGAGCTGCTGCTTTCGTGTATTATGGCCCTGAAGGTTGCAAGGGATTTGATTTATAACACTCAAAATCAATGAACTTGTTTTTTACAACTTTGACTGGAGTTTTTTCCGCTGGGACAGTGGTGATAGCTTATGACTTATATGTGTACTCTATGCTTTAGGCGTCTCTTGACATGCTTCTATAGCCAAGAAGGGGTGTCCATGATTTGGGTTTGACCCACGAAAACCGAAAACCGAACCAAACCGAACCGAACCCGAATTAGAACCGAACCGAAAATAGAATTCGGGTTATGGGTCATAACCGAACCGAACCAAACTACTAATTTGGTTTTCGGGTTGGGTATGGGTTTGGCAATCGGAGCCGAAAACCGAACCGAAAACCGAAATTGTACAAATATTTATGTTTTTATATATATTTTTATATGTAAAATAATTATTAAAATTAAATCTTATTTTAAAAATACAATTTTTATACTTGAAATAATTTATTTTTTGCTAAATATTTAAATAATTATGTATTTTTTTAGAAAATTCAGAAAATTCGGGTTATTCGGGTCAACCTGAGAACCGAACCGAATTCAAATTCGGTTTTAGGTTCGGTTCGGTTTTTGGGTTGACCCAGGAAAAAAAATTAACCGAATAAACCGAACAACCCGATAACCGAACCAAAGGACACCCCTAGCCAAGAGACCCTGATCAGAAAAACAAGATTCGCTTAATCCTATCACACTTCACAAGTATTAGAGCACTACCTGTACCCGACCTTGATTGGTTAAAAAATCTTGTGTGATATTGATACTCACAAGATATTATTGATATTATTGATATACCAGTGAAACATGATCTACGTTTTTATATACATCTTTTTGAATATAAAACTTTATATACCAATCAAATAGTCGGTGGCTCAAAAGGTAACATGTAAATTATGCAGGATTATCTTCTAAAGGAACAAGAAGAGAAGCAGGTTGTAGCTACAGAACCCGTGCCCACTGAAAAGGCTGCTGTTGATGCTGCTCCGGAGCCACCTGTCACTGAACCTGCAGTTGAGTCTACCGAGACCCCTGCTGCAGTCAGTGAAAGTGTCGCTGAATCTGTAGACACCGAAGGTTCTGATGCTTCTGCTGCTGAAGAAAATGTTGCTCCAGCTGATGACACTGAGTCGCCTCCAGCAGCCACAGAAGAAAGTGAGGAAACTACTGAAGAAGAGGAAAAACCCGAGATTAAGGTATGTTCATTTAATAGGAGTGGCATAGTTTACTATGATCCATGTTTTGGTAGATTGTTGAGCATAATGTATATGCTGCCTTGTTTGAATAACAGCTCGAGACAGCACCTGGAGATTATCGTTTTCCAACTACAAATCAAAGTAGACACTGCTTTACCAGATATGTTGAGTACCATCGGTGAGCTTCTTAACCTGCACCAATCTAACACCTTTGTTGTTTGCTTTTTGTGAAAGTATATATCTGATTCATGATTATATCAGGTGTGTCGCTGCAAAGGGAGAAGATGCTTCCGAATGTGACAAGTTTGCAAAATATTACCGGTCACTTTGCCCAGGCGAATGGGTATGTGCACTCTTCCCCAGAAACCTTGTTCTTTATCTCTATTCTCTCGGCAGTAGTATGCATTTGCTATAGACATAAGAGATTTGATAGTATTGTTGTGTATGCAGGTAGATAAGTGGAACGAGCAGAGAGAAAACGGCACATTTCCTGGCCCTCTGTAGATTTCAGTTCACAAATCGTTACATTGAGAAACGGAACTTAAACTACCAACTTAATAAAGCCTTTGGTTCCATGTTTATTATCTCGGGTTGAGAGTCTAGAAACATGTCAGTTGTTTGAGGTTATGACTCCCCCGCCTTTTTGTAATTTTATATGTTTGACGACATCCACAGTTATGTTTACAAGATTGAAGAGGATCATCTTATGATTGAACATGAAATCCTTGAAAGATTTATAATAATGTTTCTGACTTCTGAGTGGTCTATGTGTGGTCGATCATAGCACATTACATATCTGGTCATGTTTTATCGTTGAAAAAACTGAGTGCTCATATTTGATGCGCGTTTAAGTGTGTTGATGATTGCCTTTTTGGGTTCTGAATCTTATTATCTGCATAGAAAGTCGAAAATGAAAGTGCCATAGTAATAATAGGCGATTACCTGCGGAAATGTTGGGAGGTAACTTTCCAGAGATAAGAGTTGAAAGTTTGCTTAATAGAAAGTGTCTATGTTTAAACATCGCAAGACATTACGATACATACGACTATAATTAGGCATCTAGTATAAATGTTGCTTTCATTTTCTGTCCGAACACTGTATATTTGTTCATCTATGACTAGCTGACTAAATTTCTAGTAAAATTTGGTCTTAATTTACCATTCTGTTTAGGTGTAAGCTACCTTTCTTGAGGAAGATCGAAATTGGTCATTAATTCGTGCCGCACGAACAAGGTGCGATAGCCCATGAGCCAAAATCAACAAGAATACAAAATTAACTGCAAGTCATACGAGTATTACGATAGAGGGTTTAGAGTTGGTTTTTGAACATTGATGTGAAGACACAGAAGCCAAATTAACTGCAAAAAAATGCAGAAAAAAACACTTTCATTGGCAGAACAACGAACTTGTGCGATCTTGATTTTTTTTCTACGTTAACTTTTTTTTTCCGACGACCAGCTAGTGCGACATATATGCTCCAACAAGTCGACCTAGTGCGACCAAGTTAAATTTTTTAAATATAATTTCTTTTTACAAATAATTATTTAAATACAATAAAAAACATTACAATAGTATTTATACTTAAATATTGTTAAAGAAATTATTAAAAAAATAATTGGAGATAAAAAGGGTAAAATGCATTATCTAAAACTAACTATAAAAATTGTCAAATTAATATATGTTACGGAAAAAATTAAACAAAACTCAATATATTAAAATTTGGAAATTTTTTACAAACTTTATCTAATTAAAACTAATAATAATTTTATCCAAAAAATATATAAAAAGAAAAAAAGAAAGAAAAGAGAAGACAGAGAGCGCAATTAGATCACAGGTAGGATGGATTTGGTCGACTCGGTCGCCGCAATGAGCCGACTGAGTCCGACCGAGTCATTCAACCGACGTTGAGCCCAGCCTAACAATCCAGCCAATTTCTTCCCATACACATTTCAACAAACACTTGGTGTGTGCTACATAAAAAGCTCATTATTAACAAAAGTCATATGTATGGACTACCACCATGTCAACAACTCTGAATTATCATCCACCTTAGTTAGACGTAACTTCCCACCATCTTGTTGTGTTGGAGTTGGGAGGCCTTGGAGCATACTTAAATCTGCTTCTTGTTTTATATCTTCTTCACAAATTAGTCTTACTCCACACTCCTTCACCTCAATATCTTCTTCATTATACTCTTCGAAACAAAATGTAACAAAATTCTTTGCTTCCTTCCATTCCCAAGTAACCCGCACATAACGCAACCATATCATATATGACTCGTGGGATCCCATCACATAAGGGTAATATCTTGTGATCAAAGAAGCTCCATCAAAGTTCCTTATAGTGTACCCTGCTTTAATCGTCCTCAATGGCTTTTTGCACTTGAAAACAACACAAGCTCCATATCCCTTAAACTTATCATAACACCAGTCTGATGGTAATTCAACCTTTACATGTTTTTCCGTACTTCTATTTGTAAACCACTCTGGCATGATATTCCCATGATATACTATATCTAAATCAGAATAGTCATCGTCTTGCAAGAAGAATTCATATATGCTAGTCTGCAAACCCATATACCCAAGGATAGCTAAAAGCTGGTGAATAGAGCCTTGGGAAGTTATAGATGAGTCAAGACACTGAGTCTTCGATGTAGACCCCTTGCTATCAACGGTAACATTCTTAAACAGATTTGGACAATTAACGAAATAATTGAACCTATTCCTAAATGGGTCTTTAGATGATCTCAACAATTCTCTTAAGGAGGTGCAATTAGATGCTTCAATGTTCCATACGCTAGGTGGAAGTTTGGGCAACACTTCCAGCTTCTTGCAATCATCAACGTCAAGTGTTTCAAGATGAGAAAGTTGACTCAAACTTCCAGGCAAGCTAGTAAAATTGTTCCCTTTTAAGTATAGATACTTTAGACGTGATAAGCCTCCAATGCTGTCAGGCACTAGTTCTAAATTGCAGTAGCTTAAATTCAGAGACTTCAACATATGTAAGCCTGCCAATGAAACTGATCTTTGGGGATGTGGCTGTTTACTTGGTGAACAAAAGGGAGCAACGATTGAAGTCCACCATCTAGGTTGAATCCTCCCTTGGCCACCGAATGACAATGATTCAAGGTTAATTAGAGAGGATACACAAGAAGGAAGTTCTGTAATGGCAGTTTTGTCAACATGAAGCTCCGTTAAGCTTTTGATCCGACCCAATGCTTCAGGGAGTTGGTCGACTTTTAGGCACCCCGTTAGATTCAAAACTTGAAGAGCATCCGTTTCCATTCTACTTGGGAGATTCTGAAACCGTTCGCAGTCTCTCAGATTTAACACATGAAGCCGCTTAAGCATTCCAACTGAGGGATGAAGGCTAACCAAATTCACACAACCTTCAAGACTTAGTTCTTCGAGATTTGTAATCTGTGAGAAGTCGGGGGTGGTTGTTAGGTTATTACAATACCTTAGCTTCATTACTTTCAACCTTCTAAAGCACTGGCATCCACAGAAAAAAAAAAGATAAGTTCTCAGATCTTCAGACATCAAACAGGAAAACATGTGTGTTCAAGGAAATACCTTAGGTGTTGTCCAAAAAGGTTTTATGTTGCTGTAAGACAGGTCAATGGCCACAATGTTTTGTGGATAGAAATCTGAAGGTAAGTACTTAAAAGGGCATCCATGCCAATAAAACAAGCTTAGCTCATTGGACAAATAATACAAATTTCCCGAGAAGATCACATTGTGGTCCTTCAATTCAAGTTTCTTCTCCGATACTTGTTCCTCTTGATAGATTTTCAGAACCCGCAACTTTTTCATATGTGAAAAATCATTAGCATCTATGTGAACCTTTTGACTAAATTTCTCTAACGAAATACCTAGAACTTCAATTGCATCAGTTATTGCCACCTCGAAAAACAAAAAACATGTAACTTAAATTAAAAACAGTAACATACTCAGTTGCATATACTTTTACATAAATATAAAGGAAAAGAGTCATATGCCATCTTTTACCTTATTTTGACCTGATATATCGTACATGTGAGAGGAAATCAACAATCTTCTCTGTTTCCCTGCCATGTTACATTCTTCACGAACAATCTCCCTTGCCATTGCTTGAATCAAGTCATGCATTTGAAGTGACATATCGCTAGAGATCGTGATTAATGACTTATCAACTAGAACTCTCATGTTTGTATCTGCAAAATAGTTACAGCCATCTAGTATGCTTGCTACAACATTACTTTTATCTCCAAGGAATAAACATGCGATATCAACTAAGATATTTTGTTGCTGGAGGTTTAGCCCATCGTAACTCAAACGAAGCACTCTTTGTATCTTTTCATTAGGATGTACTTTAAGCCTTTCCAATTCACTTTCCCACTGACCCCCAGTTTTGCCATACAAAAAACGACCCAAAACTTTGAGGGCCAGTGGGTGACCTTGCACATATTCAACAACTTTCCAAGAAACTTCTTCGAAACCTGTAGAAGGATTTTTGTCATCAAAGGCGAAGGCATAGAAGAGCTCAGAAGATTTATCCTTATCTAGAAATTTCATGTCATATATTTCATCCACTCTATGAGATCTCAGGAGCTGTTTATCTTTACCCGTGAAAACAATCAAACTTCCTGGGGAAAACCATATAGGTGAACCCGCTAGTGCTTCTAACTGCTCATGATCATCCACATCATCCAAAACAAGCAAGACCGTCTTACATGACATCCTTTGCTTTATTACCATAGCTCCTTCGGCAACACTTGATATCTTCACATTTTCTACTTTCATGATCTTTCCAATCATTTCCATCTGGACTTGAGTTACACCTTGTTTTGAGACACCTTCACAAAAGCAACGTCCTTCAAAGTGGACGTACATCAAGTTGTAAATAGCTTTGGCAAGGGTCGTCTTTCCTATTCCGCTTATACCACATATTCCAATCATGTTAACCTTATCTGACCCAACGAAGCGTGACAACTCTAATTTGTCGAAATGGGTATCTATGCCAACAAGGTTTTCACCAACATGCAAGGGTCCATCACATAACTTTATGAGGATGTCTTTGGAGATGCACTCAATGAACTTGGACTCGTACCTATTGACCATAAAAGAAATAAAAACCAAATAGTGTTAAGCTTTAGTTATAAGGTGTTTATGAGAAAACAGCTAACGTAAAGAAAATTACCCATTTGTCATGTCCTGAAGATCAAATCCAGATAGATCAGCTGCCATGGATAAAGCTTCTTTCCATTTACCTACCTCTGCACTATTTGAAACTTTGTGGTTCCCGAACGCTTCTGCGTAACTCCCTTTTTGTTTCCTCACCACATCAGGCTTTGCATCATAAAAGATAACGCGGACCTCATATTTGGGATTTTCAATCTGCTTGCACTCAAGTATTTTGACAAGTTCTCTCAGGCACCATGTTGAAGAAGCGTAATTTTTGGAGAAGACAACTATGAGAAATCTTGATGCTTGAATGGCTTCGTAGAGATGAGGAGATATCTCTTCTCCTTTAGGCAACTCTCTATCATCTCTAAAAGCATGAATTCCCTTTTGCTTAAAATCATTAAACAGATGATCCATGAAACCTTTACGGATATCCTCTCCTCTAAAACTTACAAAGACATCATATTTCCACCGATGAGGAATGGACGTAGCAGCCATGATCAATAGTGAGATCGCGCTGGGTTTGTGACAACTAAAGATCATCAGAAAGAATAAAATTACAAATTAGTGCCAATTAAAAAATCAGAATGAACTGCTTATGTGACTGTTTGAGACTGAAATAAGCAGTTTTCAATGTTTGAAATTATTATAACTTTTTAAAGAATGGGTTAATTATATAAACTGCTTATGTGACTGTTTGAGACTGAAATAAGCTGTTTTCAATGTTTCATAAACCAATAAAAAGAGAGAACAAAAATGACTTACAATATATCGATCAACTTGAAATTTCCTACTTATTTAGTGGGCTTATACATTAAAATAATCCCAGCTAACTATCTGGGGTAAGGGTGTATGTTTCAGCTTCTATAGCTGGCTTATGGCTTACTGGTTTTGGGCTTATGCTCCATAAGATCACTTTTTGTGGCTTATTTTGAAACTTTTTGGCTTATATAACTTCATTATAGCTTTAGATGTTCATGACCTTTTTAGTATTTTTACTTCATTATCTATAATAAACTAACCCAAAAAAACACTACTAATTTATAAGCATTAAGTTGCTTATGATATATAAGCAGAATCCCAAAACAAAAGCTTAGACAAACACCCCCTTATTCAAAGCAACTTATCTGAAAAATGAATAAGCAGATAAACAGTTTAGTAAGGTTTCCCAAACACACCTCAAAACACCTTATTATAAAGATAAACAGTTTGGATAAGCAATCCTAAACACCCTCAAAAGCTCTTATAAAGATCAGTTACCTTATTATACAGATAAGCAGTTTGGATAAGCAATCCTAAACACCCTCAAAAGCTCTTATAAAGATCAGTTACCTTATTGTTGTTTCTTTCTAGTTGCTTTTGATGGAATGCCTTGTGAAATGACTTACAATAAAAATGGAATGAAAAGTTTCAGTAGAGTTAGATCAAGTAAAGGCCATTGGCTGGTTGACTCCAAGTCAACTCTAATTTCACTTTCAGTCCCTTCATTTTAAGTAAACTGTCATTTTTCAAATAAAAAAAACCACAAACCAAAGAGCAAATTTGAATATTACTAAAACCATATGCTCAGGTTCAAAGAGGTCCAAATCTAGTTTCGAGGTTCCAGTTTTAACTCATAAAACTAAACAATGAAGTTACTCTGCACGAAAAAACGTGATACAAACATCGTTTCTTCTAAGCAAAAAATTTACAGTAACTGATGTAAAGAGGTCTGTTTATGGGGGTAAAACGGGTAATTCTAGCATGGTCAACATGGGTCCGACAGGTTCAACCGCAAAAACTTCACTACCATGGGTATTAAAGGTTATGCATATGATTGAAGAAACTATACCGTTACCAATAACTCCAACTAGTTGAATAGAGCGATTTAGGAGGACCTGTTTCTTAGCTAAATGTATCATGTAGGCTAAGATTACCTAATGTGCCCTTATGCACACAAAAGAAAAGTGTTCAGTTCGGATAGGTACTTGACAGGTGTCTGACTCACTCACCCTACATAGTACAGTAGAATAGTTTGACTTATAAGGTCAAAAGGAGCAACCTGTGACCAACTGAACTAATAACTAGTTTAAAATTGCAACGATTCTACTTAAACTGCAGCACATTCTTTTCGGATGTTCTATTAAAATTGCAGTGCTACTAGTTTAAACAGATTCTACCCTAAATGACATATTTTGGGAAGTACTTAACAAATTTTTTACACTGTAAAAAGTCAAACACTTCAATATTCATTGATGAGGATATCCCATTAAAACTTCAAAACTTTTTAAGAAATTGATATGATCCCACATCGGCCAAGTACGGGAAACCTAGACATTATAAACTTATCAACTTACAATGAAGCTCATACCAAGGAAGCAAATTTAAAGTAACTATATGCACATCTCACTAAAGATGATAGCTCATTAGGTGTAACCATAGCATTTATCCACATATACATTCTGTTTTCTCTTGGATCAAATGGCCAGCAGTATCGATAATCAACACTATGATATGCCCATCTGTCACAACTAAGACTATTCGGGGCCTCTTAATTTTCTTATAAGGTAAACGGATGAAAATAATGTGTTCACCGAGTAAACTCGCTAAACAAATAAGAGCATATTCAAGTACTATCAGACCTTTTGCTATCATCTAGACAGTAAGTATCCTTGCATATACATGCTAAACCAGAATTAAAACATAAGCTCCTGACACGCGGTTAAAACACAAATTGGAACACATTCAAGTACTATCATAACATTAATTATCACCTCGACAGTAAGCATCATTGCCTATAAACAGAAAGTTCCACACTTGATCAAAATACTCAATGGTCATGACAAGTGTAAGATTATCAACACTTTTGATATATTCGTCCATCAAACAATACAACTAAGAGACTGAAGAACTGAACTCTCTAAAATTCACTAAGAAATGAGACTTGAATCTAAAAGGGGTGTTTGGTTTTGCAATTGAAAGCGGTTATCTAATATTCAATAAATTAAGAACATATAAATCGAGTAACATAAAATGTGGTGCAGGACATACCGTTTGGATAAGATGTACCGGCCTATCCGGACATTAAGGTGATGGTGGTGTTGCTGATGTTTGTGAAAAATGATGAAGACAGAGGGCATAACAGTCATTTCAGTTAGACAAAGGACTAAAACTGAAACCGTTTGCCACATTGATGCACTATTTTTGCAATTCCGAAACTTGACACACGAGACGTGCTTATTGGTCATACCACAAGGATGATTTGTGTATATTATTGTTTTTAGTCAACACGTGCAAACACTTTTAAAAACTATATTTACCTACGGAGTATTTTTTATGAAATTAACGTTATCCTTACTTTATGTTGATGATTGAGATCACTCCCATAGAAAGCAAACTGATACAAGGGGCATAGGTTTTTTTTTAACAGCTAGTAAATTTATGTAATTATACTTTTCATAACCGCTCGCCAAAGACAGGAGGAGTGGTGGTACCAAAGTTGGTGCAAGAGTTTTGACGTGAGCCAAATTTTGGCGTATTATATCCGACGTTGCGTCAAGGGGTGTGACGCAAACTTTATTAGTGACGCCAAATTTAATTTTAATTTATTAATTTTCTTTTCTTGAAAATATAACTATTGGAGGAGCTTGGTGTTTTTTATTTAATATCTTTTTTTTTCAAAATTTAACTTTTTTAAAATTTTTATAAATACTTTCATTTATTCTCAAATTTTATGTACTCAACTTTTATATTTTATAACTCACTTTTTAAACTTTTTTTATTTTCTACTCGCAAAAAATGAATCGCAACCAACATTAAAGTACAACCGACATGCTCAACGACCCTACTAACCAAATTCCGATCAACAATCCAGGCTCGTCTTTAAATCCAGATCCTCCACCCAAACTCCATTCAACTTATATGCCATATTATCGCAACATGAACAAATTTCAACAAGAACAATTTCAAAAATTATAACAAAAACAATTTTACATCAACTAACGAACCAAAACGGTTTGAAATCACAATCCTAACCGTGAGTGTTTAGCTTAATTTTACAAAGTGAGTGTTTAGCTTAATTTTTTCTTTTACGAATTTTAGTTTTTTCATTATATTTAAAAAAAAATTATTCTCTCTAATTCAAACATGCGGTAAAGTGTAGAACGATGACCAGACCAAAATAGGTCTGGCAGGTCTGGTCTAAGTCGGGTTCTCGGTTCGGTCCGGTCCGCCAGTTCATAATGCTCACCCCTAGTAAAAAGATAGTGGTGACCAATTGGAGAGAAACCTGGATTAAAAGGATTGTTTTGCCCTTATATGACTAGAACCTCACATAGCTTAAAGAAAAAAACTAACGCGTATCTGGTCATCAGAGGGGTTAACTCAAATGTGTCAATCACATGAACGACTAGTGTAATGAGCTGCGTTTTGGGACAAAATGTGTCACTTTGCGTAAACCAATGGACTATTTATGTTATCAACTCTTAAATTTATGTCTATGTTTCTTAAGGCTAACGTGCGCGCACACAAACACATGCTACTCCACATGGGTGCTTACAACGGAATTTTACCCTCGCTGCTTGGATGAGACATTGTAAATAACGCGTGGATACCGTGAGACTCAAAAGTTGAAACCCATGTAGTTTACATACATGCCCAACCATTAAAGACGACCATGACATCATCTTGGGCTGCATTTAGCAGGGTCTAACAGAATTAACTAATTTCATTAATCTTAGGATTTTATGTTCAATCATAAGCCAACCATTAACTACCAACATTCTTACTGATATAGACTATCAGGTCATCAAAATCACATCGGGTGCAATAAGATGGGCTGTAGAGGAAAATGTTTAATGGCGCTTATACTATTTGAAATAGTACAGTGGCACATCTATTTCTGCAAGCATCCGGTAAGACAAAACCAAAGTAAGCATTTGCTGGATAACTGAAGAGATAGTTACTAACAGATGGTTACTTTGGTTTTGTGTTATCAGATGCTTTCATTTCACGTACGAAATAGTAACCATCTGTTATCAGGTAGTAAAAAATAAAATGGGCTGTAAATGAACATACTGGTTTTGTGTTAACAATGTTGTTTTGGATCTGCGTTTTTGATATCTAGTTTCTGATCATCTACAATGAATAACTGAATTATCTCTTTTGAATAGCCGTCTTTTTTTTTTCTTCATAAGAACGATTTTTCTAGCAGATTCTAAATCTATTTGTAATACTAGTTTGCATTATTTTAGTTCAGCATATACCAATAGTAACATTCATTTCTCGAAATCTTTTATACAGCCAGTTAATATTAGCAATACCAAACAGCCCCTATAAGTAGCTGTAAATAAGTAACTAACGGTAAAGCGTCATAAGATGAGGATGCAACTGAAAGTAGCTTATAATATTCTACTCGCTAAAAGTGGATCGCGAAAAATCCAACACAATTATACCTTAATTGGATTCTAAGAAATGGGTTTCTAATGTTGCGGTTTATATACTTGCTCATACTCTAAATTAAGTTACATAAGAATTTAAACACTGTAATTTATACATTTATTAATTATATCAACTTTCCTTATAGTCAAGACGGTAAGGATTTATTGTAAGCTATTTTTTTGTGTGTAGATTAGACAGGTTAGGTTTGACCCAATAAATTTATATCTGATATAATCACAAAACCGCGGAATTATAGTGAGCAACCCTGGATGACCCGTTTCCCTTGCAGCTAAGGTTTTTTCCTTACTTTACATTAGAGATAAAGCACAGCCCAAACAGACCAATGATAAGCAAATGTGACAACTAAAAGACGCTATGCTTACCCGATAAAATGTTGAAGCTTTTTGTAGACCTCAAAAAAGCATGGTTTAACATTCCTTGCGTGTGTCTGATTTGCTAACGAAATTATACCCCGCATCTGTTTCACTGTTAAGTCATGATAACAGCTTGTCTAGCAGACGCCAATCCTTGATACACACAAAAACATCTCAACACATGTTGTAGCTGGATCATTTTAGATTAGACCCTGTGAATTTCAGATAATATTCTAAAAAATGCAATCGATATAAGACAAATATACAATACGTTTCCACATCAAAGTAAATACCTCTTTTGGGGTCAGAAAACTATCATCGAAATAAGACCACTACCCCCTGAACACACCCCGTAAATACGTCCCCTGAACACACACTCAACCAACACATTGAACTTAGTCACTGACCCTATATAAGTAGTTATGCTAATAAGTAATCTCAAACACCCAAAATAAGTAGGCTCAATAAGCAATGACAAACAGCCCTATAAATAAGCAGTTATTCTCGTAAGCGACCCCAAACAGCATCAACATCACACATTTGAATTAAAATCATACACTTGAAAGAAAAAAAAATTAATCATACAGAAAGTTTAAAATATGAAAGAAGCTGAAGCCATTTTAACAGTTGGAAATGTGTTTATAAATGAGATATTCACATTAATATTCTTTCAAGTTGTTTTTCGGGCTGCAACTTTACAAAGGGAGTATTTTTGGGACCTGCTAAAAGTGGTTAAGTTAAAGTGCTTACTTCAAAATGATTGTTCGAAAGTTAACTGCTAACTTTAAAACTTGTATAAGGTAGATGCTTAATAAAGAATGCGTGTGGCTTACATTAAAATGGTTGTAAGAAACTGCCTAACTGAAAGTGCTTATAAGAAAGTGCGTAATTGAAGTGCTGATGGGCCTAGTGCTTATCTTAGAGTGCAACTATCGAACAATTAAAGGTTAAGACACCAAATGAAGATTACAATTAGGAATGTTTATAGCTCCTTAATAAGAAAGCCAGAGAAATAAAGGAATAATCTGGTGCTTGTTTTCAGTGAAACATTTTATCAAACATTTGGTGTGCAACCAATTTTCTTTTTTAATAAAACGACTTCAAATTGCATAAAGCATGAAACTTTATAATACCCTTTTTAGCAAGAATCATATGTGTATCATTGATACATATAAATAAATAGGCATAATGATTTATTCGTATTTCGATGATGGTAGTAGCACTGTAGCAGGTGGTGGTGGTGGAGGCGATTCTAAAAGGGGTTTGTTTGTTTATAATTTTAACTAGTTGCACGGGCCTTAAACATAAATGATGCATTAAGTAATAATTTTGTAATTACAATTTTATTTATATCATACTCCCTCCATCCAATAATTCACCGATAAAAAATACGCAGTTTAATAAAAACAATATTTTTTCAGTTTTTTCTCTCTTACTTTTTACACAATGACAATTTTACCCTTAACTAATTAATTTATAATTTATTTATTATTTGTAATAATACCTTCAAGTGAGTGTAGTATGATAAAATTAATCTCAATTTTTTTATCTATTTTAAAAGTGGATCATTATTTTGGGACGTTCTAAATAGTAAACTCGACTATTAATATGAGACGGAGGGAGTATATGTTTTTTAAGAACATCTAATGTTTATTTGTTTGATTATCTTGTTGTTTTACTGTATACCGTGTAAACTAATATAAACTCACCTCAATTTTTATTTTTCAAATTTCATATTCTTTTTAATTTCGATATTTTATTATAAATAGTTATATTTTAATTATTAATCAATAAACTATTATATTAACCTTACACGTATACGATTTATAAATTCATGATTGTGTGCTGTTTAATATTATTCTATATAATAATATAAAATTATTAATATTTAAATAGTGATGGTGCTCAGGGATCCAAGAGTTTTACATGATTTTTATTATGTGATAATATTAATTGATATTTTGTATAATTATTTGTTGCGCAAAAGATTTGATTTTGTTTTTGATTTTGTTTAACTGAAATGTTAGCTATAGACAATGTGTGTTTAGTAAAACATAACGACTTTAAAAAAATATATGTTTTTGTAATATGTAAAATCTCTTCTATTTATTTTCTTCTCACACTGATGCTTGAGGTCCTGCATTTATTTTTATATTTATATTTGTGTTAATAATTTACGTAAATTACATGCAGGAATTTGTTAAGTGTCAAAATAAAAATACACGATAATTTGTGTTTTTTCTAATATTTATAATTATGAAATTTGTTGATTTTTAAATTACATAGAAGTTATATTTTTAAAATATAAAAATATAGGTTATAAAGTTTAAGGGGGTATTATGTTTATTTTTTAAAGTTACTAAAAAAATATAAGTTTACACTTAAGTTCATCTAATTTATTTAGAATTTAACCACTAAAATTTTATTAATCCCCTCCTCTTTTTTAAGTTTTTATTTTCACAAATTTGACACATATATTTTTATAAGTTTTCATCAAATTCCTCCACAAATTTTTTTAATTTTGACTAAATTCAGTTCTATTTTGACTTTTTTGAACCAATCACATTGCTTGATTTTGCATATGTGTCAAAATTAAGTCATTTGATTGGTCTAATTAATTTTTCTACAACCTCCACTTTTCATTAAAAATCTCAAAAAATCTAATTCTTTTATTATATAAAATATTTTTATAAAAAGGAAAAAGAAAAATAAAAAAGGATGAAGAGGAGGGCATAATAGTCGTTTCAATTAAAAAAACTAAGGCGCCTGTTTGGTTTTTTAAAATTCTGGAATTATAAATTTTAATAAAAATTTATATAAATTTTATATTTTTATTATAAATTGTTGGTCTTTTAAGAGGAAAAGGTCAGGCTAGACGCTAAAGGCTATATAAAATTTATAAATTTTTTTAATAAATTTTACAAAAAAATTATATAAAATTTTTATAAATTTTCTATAAATTTTATAAATAATTATATATATTTTTAGAAAAAATTCTGTAAACTTCTAAAAAATTTATATAAACTTTTATTACAAATTTATATAAATTTTTTATGTAAATTTTGGTTTTCATGTTTATATGACTAAAAACTGAATATTTTTTTTTTCTTAATTTTTATTAATTTTCTACTTAAATGATTTCACCTTTTATATAAATTCCATAAAAAAATTTTATATAAATTTTATAAATTTTTTTATATAAATTTTATTTTTGCTATCTAAAATAGTAAAAACCGAAAAAAAAAATTATATAAATTTTTAACTTTTTATATAAACATAAAAACCTGAATAAAAATGAATAGAAAAAAAGTTTATAAAAATTAATTTTCAGGTAAATTAAAATTCCTTACTTTTTTAGAGTAATTCTAATAACCCTCATTTTGGCAATTTAGAGAATTTTAAATTCTTTCGTTGATGATACCAAACAGAATATTTGAGGGGAATTAAATGTAAAGATTTTAAATATCCCTAGTATTCTCTAATATCCCCCAACCAAACGACACTTAAAAGTGGAATCTAAGGTTTGTTAAACGGATGATTTTTATAATTTCAAAAGTCGATGGATCAAACGTGCAACTTGATCGAACCCTTAAAACGTTTTTTGCAATTATGTATTTCTTAAAATTAACGCGTGAGCACGCAATGTTACTCTACATGGTTAAAACGCTTGCGTAAAAAATCTAGTTTCAATTTGGCTCGTGAGTCCACACAACACTCTAACGATCTTCGTTGTTTACCACGCCACGATTGGTTGGGACAAATTATTGAATAAGGGCCCGTTTGGTAGAATGATTTATGGGTGTTTGGACTAAAAATAGAGTAAAAACTCTTGTGTGGTATTTAAATGTGGGCCCCGAAATTGGTAACCAACCCTTTAGGTTGGGGGAGTGGTAAGAAAAACTCACGGGTAGGTCTGAGGTGTCAAAATCCCACGTGTGGGTTACCAAGAACCCCGCTATCTCACCTCAAAAATCCACGCGTGGGTTGAGGTTTCCAGGGCAAAAAAAAAAACTCGCTACAAGTGAGTTTCTCACCCTTCACAATACCCCAAATCTTTCTTTTTCATTCCCATTTAATCTTATATAATCCCCATTTTCACTAATTTTTTTTCATCTTCTTTCTTTCTCACTCACAAAAAATCATCTTCTTCCCTCAACATACAGCAATGTCCGGTCAATAAACCACACAATCCGGCAAACGCCGGCAACGTAGAAATTCGACCGCCTCTCCACCTACACCTACTGGAACCTTTGATCTTAACAACCCTTCACCATATCTACAACCGAACCCATATAATCAACTATATCCAAACCAACCTTACTCGAATCTACCTTACCCAAACCCTTATAATTTTACCTAATTCTCTCAAACTCCCGGCTTTCAAGATTTTTGTTCACAAAACCCATACAATTTTAATAACTATGTTGGTGGTTCGTCATCACAACACCATGCCAACATACCCACCTCTCTCATACCCACCTCTCTTATACCCTCCTTTCATATTGAGGAAGGATACAGGCCATCTTTTTCGGGGCCATATCAGGGGCCCCTAGATGACACGGTTGAAGTTTCCATCCCAACTCCAACTTCGTCGAGGGCGTCTAGAGGACGACAAGCTCCAAAGGCTCCAGACGCATCTCGGCAAACTGCATGGACACACTTTGAAAGAAGTCGAGTTGTGTAAAGGATGGGTATCCGTTTTTGAAAATTGCGCGAAGGGAAACGGTAGGAATTCTAAAGGTTTTTGGACCGTGGTTTTGCATTACCTAGAGACCAACACAAGGGTATTCGGTAAAAGAAAATATGACAGTGTGAACGGGAAATGGAAGTTGATCCGGCCTCAAGTGCGTAAGTTTGTTGGAGTGTATAACAATATGATACGAATGGGAGTTGTGAGTGGAGCCGACGATGAGACGTACATTAACAAAGCATGTGAGGACTATCAAGTTGAGCACAACTCGAAGTTCAGGTATCGTCATTGTTGGGAAATTTTGTAAGGTAGTCAAAAATTTATTGGGGGGGGGTGAGATGGACCTGTGGGAATTTAATCAGATGGAAGAAAGCTAAGGCAACAAGAGGTCGAAGACATCAGAGTCATGGGATGCAGCTTCGTTTCAAAGTGTTGACGACAGTCAAAGCAGTGGTGTTCAACGACCAGTAGGCAGGGATAAAGCCAAAGCTGTTACGAGGAAGAAAAAAGGTCAGTTAATAAGTGTGAAAACACTTATCCTTTTACCACTTATTTCCAATAATAACATGACCAAAATGTGTATTTTATGTCGTAAAAGTCGGAATTATGCGTGGTTTGTGTTTTTATTGTGTTTCAGGATAAAAATATGAAAAAGGAAGAAAACACGGGCTATCACGGGCTTTTATCGAAAAAAAAAGACAAAAGACAAGTCAAAAGATCAAAAGTGCAAGAAGAACGGAAGTCAAAGGCCTATTCTGAAGATTTATCGAAGAAAAAGTCTAAAGACGGAAGTTTAACGAAGTCGAAGAACCAAGTCTATTAAAAGAAGAAAAACAGAGGACGAGTTCAAGTTATCATTCGACTAATCCCGAGCCTAATTCGAGAAAGACGAGAAGAAAAGAAGAAACAAGCACTTTCCACCTCCCCTATATATAGTTAGAAAAATAGTCATTAAAGAGTTAGTCTTCATTTTTCTTTTGTAGTTTTAATTTTTAGAGAGAGAAAGTGTTTAACTTTCTCTCACTAGGAAAACTTCATCCTTTCTTTTCTTTCTTCCTTGTTTTAATCTAATCTTACCTTTTTAAGTTTAATCTTGGTTTAATCTTCATCTTTTTAATCTTTCTTGTTAGTTACGATCTTGTTTTCTTAATCTATTTTATCTTATTTTTTTACACGCCATAAAAAGTTTGTTACTTTTTGAGTTTCTTGATTCGTAAGTTTAAGGTTTTAGAAGTTTTATCATTTGCCTAGCTTATTGGTAGCTTATTGGTGTTCTTGTGTGCTTATTCTCCTTCAAAAGTTGCTTAAAGAGTGCCCAGATTCGCCCTTTTACGAGTTCCCCTTTTTAGGAAAATCTGATTCAATTTAGCAATTTTTGTGTATTGCGACATTGAACTTTTTTATGTATTGCGACATTTAACTTTTTTATGAATTGCGACATTGAACTTTTTTATGAATTGCGACATTGAACTTTTTTGTGAATTGCGACATTGAACTTTTTTATGTATTGCGACATTTAATCATTTTGTGTATTGCGACATTGAATCATTTTGTGTATTGCGACATTGAATCATTTCCTTATATTGCGAAATCTTGGTTTTTCACATTGCGAAATCTTACCTTTTCAGGCATTGCGAAATCATTGATTTCGCATTATTGTGAAATCTTTGTCATTTCAAGATTGCGAAATTATACTTCTTATTGCGAAATTATTCTAGATTTTCTTTAAATTGAGAAATCTTTGTTTTGAATTGCGAAATTAATTATTTTAATTGCGAAATTAATTCAAAAAATATTTATATTGCGGAATTAATTAGTTTTAGCTCCTAAGTATTTTCAAATTTAATTTTTCCCGCCAATTTCTTTAAGTTTCGTTTTATTTATTTGTTTTATTTTACGTAAACTTTATCTTAACTTGTCATTTCTTAGTTTGATTTTAAACGTGTTTTATTTTATAGTTTTCATTTCTTTACGTTTTAAGTTCTCGTCATTTATTTTTAAGAGTCTTTATTTTTAGTTTAATCTTTCCTCGCTTTTTTTTTATTTTAATTGCTCAATGACGCCTTTTCTTTTAATTAGTTTTAGACAACGACGCCCTTTTGTTTTATCCACCAAAGACGACTGAGTCGCACTTTCAACTGGTAATCAATTCGAAAAGACTGGAACAACGAACTAAAATTTCATACGAGAAAATCTCTAGTATTATCAGTCGTCGTGTTCATCGGTTGCGTCCCAAGAAGAAGAGTTTGTTAGGTTGATGGTGTCCGAGTTTCACAATGCGGGCAAAGACGAACGCCTTAAGTTTTTGGAAATGAAAGATAAAGAGTTGGAGTGTCGTCGTCTTGAGTTGGAAAATCAAGCCAAACAATTGGAAAATGCAGCCGAGAGCCAAAGAAGAGAAGCAATGGAAAAGAAGGATATAGAGATAGAATTCTATATGACACCCTATGATCACTTGGGTAGGCCACAATTGGCATACCGTTTGTCACGCCGGGCGAAAATCAAACAGCGTTACAATTTTGAGTGGTAGTTTTTTTTACTTTGTATCGTTTTTATTTTCGGTATTTTACGTTTTTATTAACCCGTGTATCGAATTTTATTTCATGAAATAAAAGTTTTAAATAATAAATAAATTAAATAAAAGTGATAGTGGAAAGATGAGGTGGAGGTGGGATGGTGGTGGGTTTTTTTTTTTTCTTAGTAACCTTGAAAGGTATGTTTTGAGTGGGTTAGTGAGAGGAAAGAGAAAGCTGACGTGACGCTGAGATGACGGTGGGATTTTTTTGCACCACTCCCCCAGCCTTATATCAGCTTTGTATAAATTCCTAACAAGATGCTTCTTTTTGAAATCCATACCTGGTACGTGGGCCCATTTATCATCTACACCACTCACTTCATTTTTATTCTTTTTTATTAATAAAACTTTTAAGATTAAATAACATATTAATTTAAAAAGTATATAATATATAGGTTTTTTAAATTTTTCTATTTCTTAATTATATCTCAAAACCTACTTCAAAATTCAAATCAAAACCTAAACCTAAATTCAAATCTAAACTCAACTATTACCAAATGCACCATAAATTATTCATCTCCAAGTTATGCAACACATCTAAAAAGCCAACACGGTTTTTGAGTGTGGAAGAAGACATGCAAAGGACACACGTTCTCTATGTAGAGATGGATTAAAAAACTAATTATTTTATTAAAATGTGTTTACTGTAACATTTTAGAGATAAAGAATTTTTGTAGTATGTAGTAAAATTTCGTTAATCGTGAAAAGCTATTTTTAAACTAATTTTAGGAAAAACCGTTCGTTATACAAAAGATAAAAATACTTCAACTTCTAGACTGGAAATCATCGCAAAATAAACACAACGTTTTGATCTTCGATTTCTAAGTAAGTTTACCCTTTTTATATTACGTGTAGTCTTAGTTATTTTATACTATAATCGTTTCAAAGTAAGCTTACCTTTTTTATAATTAGCTTTAAAAAAGAGTAAAGTACAAAATTTTAAAAAAATAAAATATTTTTTGAACTTTTTGTATTAAATGCAAAATACATCCCTGTATAAGCAAAAACACGAGAATACCCTGTCTTTTAGACCCCTGTTAGTTCTTAACGGAAAAATATATGTATCATCCGTCCAAAGAATGTATAGTGCACCAGTTATGTAATGGTTGGGTGTAATATGTCTCAAATATCGATAACGGATGTAATTCAGATTTTTGACAAACCACATAGATGAATTTTGTACTTTACTCTTTAAAAAGTTATAACCTTTTTACTTTCTTTTAAATTGACAATTTTACTCATAACTAATTAGTTTTCAAATACCTTAAGGTTTGTAATAATTATTTAATATGATAAGCTCGAATTAAAATCGTATATATATTTGAATTTTCTTTTTGAAACAACTTAAAATAAAAAAGCCAAAAATAAATATGATATGAGACTTCTTTACTAGCTCAATGTATGCTCAAGCATGGGGTAGAATTAGGTTTGCTCGTGCCTTTATCGAAGTTACCTCAGAATCAGACCTTAAGAAGGATGTAGTTATGGCGATACTGAATGAGGAGGGTAATGAGTATACTAAGGCTGTTATTCGAGTAGAATATAAATGGAAGCCTCTACATTGCGCGGAGTGCAACGTTTTTAGACATTCTCGCGATACGTGTTCTTATATTGTTGTTCCGGTTCAAATAGAAAATCCATCTAGGGATGGTACTAATGAGGATGGTTTTAAGGAAATTACCAAAAGGAGAAAGCTGAAGGTAATTAGAGTCATCAAATAAGTTGTATTAAGCTTTCAAAGCCGAAAGCTAGTTTTCAATATCATCAGAAATCGATTTCTCATAACATTATGCAAGTTGCTCCTACTCGTGACAATTTCGATATGCCTTCTACTTATAAATAGAAAGAGAACAGTGCTTCAACATCCAACTCTTTTAATGTCTTGGCTACGATAGAGGAGGATGATCGAGAGGTGGTAGGTTCTATGAATGATCTAAGGAAGATGCATATGGAAAGTGATGGGAAGTTAAATTATGATGTACCCGGAACTCTAAAACATAGTGTGAAGACTAATTTATTAAGTTCTTTTGATGTAATCAATGCATTTGATGAATCTGGTGAAGATGAAGTGTTGGAGCTTAATACTGGAAGGGTTATCAACTAGAAGAAGACGATTTTGACTTCTATAACGGATACAAGGCTCAAGTCTTTGATTTACTTGGGCAATTAGATGCTTTTTGTGCAGCTTGATATCCATATTAATAGGAAAAATAGGAAGTAATTTTTTTTGTTGGTAGTTCATAAGAAGGGCGTATCTTCTTATGTAGTTGTTAGGTTTGTTGCACGGTACCGTGCTTGTTTTTTTACCTTTGAATAGGCCGAGATGTAGAGCTTCACCTACATCTGTTGCATTGTAACGATTTTTTGAGTAAAATATTTTACCGGGGAATGTCTCTTTACCCTAAAAATATATATTATATGAGACACAATGAGTGATGAGGTATAGTCTCACCCCCATGCTTAAGGTGAGACAGAATACAACTAATTCCTAATGCTTCATGAGCAAAAATATCTTAAGACAGAACAGCTCACTAGAATAGTTGGGGTGATGAAGATCACCTTAGGTCCAGAGACAATGGCAAGAGCTAGACCCAGCCAAGGATAGACCCAGCCAAGGCTAGACCCAGACAAGGCTAGATCCAGACAAGGCTAGACCCAGACAAGGCTAGACCCAGACAAGGCTAGACCCAGACAAGGCTAGACCCAGACAAGGCTAGACCCAGACAAGTCTAGACCTAGGCAAGGCTAGACCCAGGCAAGGCTAGGCCCATACATATGGAGCATAGCCTCCATCGGAAGAAGGACGATTGCACCTAGCCTACATAGTACGATAATGTACGAATGGTACAGACGCCTGGACCACGACGAGTACTAGAGGAGCATGAGGACAACTCTGACCATGAAGGACATACCTGGTGCTCATCAGCTATTTAGGTGTTGCTCCTACAAGACAACCTTGACTCCACAATTCGTGTGTCTTGGAGCCACCTCCAAGTAGTATAAAAGGAGGTGTTCCTCCAGGAACAAAGGTTAAGTTTTACACACACACTTTACTACTTACTCTCTCTCTCTCTCTCTCTCTAGAATTACCACTCACTAGAACCACATACTTACTCTCACGCCAGAGTTGGTCTCGGATTCAAACCCCGAGGCGAGCTAACGGTGTTCTTTCTTATTTCAGCCTAAGAGACTAAGGGCTAGACTAAGGAACTCTGAAGAAGAAAGATAAGGCTTCACAAGGAAGGAGTAGTCACAACATACTCTGAGGGAGCAAGCCAAGGCTTCATTAGAAGGAGTAGCCTTAAGATACCCAAAGGATCAAGGCTGAAGAAGCTTCTCCAGAAATTTGCTTCAACAATGAGTATAAATTTTTCACCAAAATAAACCATTAGTGGACTACTTGCATTAGTTTTTTTAGAATAAGGCCCATATAATAACAATCCAATAAAAAGAATAATATAAGCCCACAAACAAATTGTCCTCTTATATTGAATATAAAAAACGTGCTATGTTTACACTTGCCTGCGGATGAATATTATCTGAGGGAAAATGATTTATCCTCATACTTGATATGCCTACATATCTTCCTACTCTTATAATTATGACAAATGGATTGATGAATGGATGAAATTAAGAAAGAGAATTAGTGGATTACACAGGTTTTAATTTGATGTGGGTAGGAAGATAAGTAGGAAGATATTGTAGGAGGATTTAGCATTACTCTTATCTGAGACCAAACCGGACCTACCAAATCTGAGCCGGACCAAGGAGACTATGTTATAAGGATCGAGTACGGATCGAAGTGGTCTGATCCGGTCCTACATAACATAATCGTCTGGTTTTTTGTAAGACCGAACTGGACCAGATCGATCGAACAATGAAACAAAAATCAGACCAAAATTTGTTAGTTAAACCCCAAAAGGATACGACTTTCATACCTAACTATCACCTTGCATACTCGAGCTATCTCGATCTTTTATTGAGATTGAATTTTACAGTTATTATATCAAAGTTGTATCTCTTCGGGTCTAACGAGTGTGATGTCAGTTTAATATCTTGCACCTTGCTTGGTAACATGAACCAATTTCAAAAATTATAACCAGAACAATTTTACAAATTTCAACAATAACTAACAAACCAAAACAATTCTCAACCACAATTCTAACCATAATCAGAACATCAATCACATCACGTATAAGATGAAGAAGACGAACAAATCCCTACATCAACGTCCAAAAAAGATACTTGTGCGATTAAAATATCAAAAAAATTTATTCTTTTTGTCTATTTTGCAAAGGTGTCGAATTTTTTGATTTTTAAAGAAAAAAATAAGTATTTTATGAAGAATGATTAAAAATTCGGGTATATTTGTTTTTTCTTTTTGCCATTTACATATATCCTCAACAAAATATCTATATTTATATATTTTTTCAAAACATGCTTTAATAGTATTGTACATTATGTATAAAAATTTGTATTATAGTATATATGTAATTTAGGAAGTTTTATTAGGTATATATAAGAAATTTTTCTTTTTTCCTTATTTTTATAATAAACACCCACTCACTCATATCCAATGTTTTAAAAACCGGTTTGACCCGACCGGTTCAACCAGTCAAACCGGAACAATGACCGGTCCGTTGTGAGCCAGGTTTTTTACCGAAACTCGAATCGGATTAAACCGTCGGGTTTTAGACGACTCGAGTCGAACCGTCGGATGAGAACCGACCGGTTCAACAAATTAAAATAAAAAAACAGAATAGATGTATTTCGACAAGATCTATGTGTAGTTAGAATCAAACGCTTCCTAATCTTGTTATAGCTGGTGTCGTAGATTTGATGTCATAATCAAAAGTAGTATCATGTCAACAAAATGAGTTATGGCACCAGAATTATTATGGTATCAGTTTTCAGAAGGAATGATGGTTTGTGGTGCCATAAAAGTATTTTTGGTGCCATAAAAAGTTTATATCTATAAGATTCTAAAATAACAAAAAAACGACAGCGTGGGTTGGTAGCCACGGCGAGACAACCACGACAACCAACCCACGGAGTCTTGCGTCGTCAACTTTTTTTGCGCCAAAACCTCGGCGCCACCAAATGGCAGCACCGTTCCAACTGCTTTGAAAATAAAAGCAAAGTTAGCATTATGACCTAAAACGTCTAATTTTGTTTAGCAAAAAAAAGTAAGTAATATTACTTAGTCAAACATGGTGTTCTACGTAATTTTTACAAGTTTAATGTAATCTTAAGCTTGTTTACTGTCTTATAGGTTCGCAAATACAAATATACATAATTTATACACATAAATTTCCTCATAGATGCATAATTATATGATTGTCTTCATAATAGTTTCCTGAAATCCCATCATATAATTGGTCGTGTGCAAATGCAACCATAAGAAAAACGTGATTCCCGACATCAAGTGACCCGAGAAAGGGTTTCTCATCTTCAAACCAAAAACAATACTATAAAACGTAGCTTCCCGACGAAGCTATATATCGGTGCATATTTGTTTTCCGCAATATGCACGGTCCCATGATATACATTGTTGCAGCTATTCGATCATGTCGTTAAGTTCTGGTCCTCAGAAAAACTTCTCGAGCGATACATACACAATTCTAAAAAAAACACCTACTACAAAATTGTCAAACACTAGATGCCTCCGCTTGCCTATACTTGGAATTTATATACTTCGTATTTCCACAATTTTTTGATATGATATTTTTAGATATATTTGTGTCAACTAATCAATCAACATTTTTAAGCGAATTAATTTCATACATTACCTTATTTTCAAAATTAATTTCATACACATATATAAATTGCAACTATTAAATGCATAATGTATGATAATTTTTAAAAACTTTTTAATATATATATAATTAATTTTAAAAGTAAAATGATATATGAAATTGCTCATTTTTAAATATATTTATTTCAAATAATATAATTTAATCACTTAATTTTGTTTCTACTTTTTCCGTGAAAACCTTCATATTCAAAATCTTCATCCATAACGTATGTATTGTAGGTAATTTCTCTGTAACAGAAGAAGTTGCTAACTTAATGTCGAGAAGATGTTAAAAAAGATTTATTAATGATTATGTAGCTTTTTTATCGTCTAACCACTGTTTTTATATAATCGAATTTATATTAGTAAACATATTTTATGTATAGACACTGTTTTTTTGTCAAAACTAAGATTAAGTTTATGTGAAAATCAGTTTATACAGCTAAAATTTTAAGGGTTTAAAACAATTAATAGCTACATACTTTCTCATATATATCCATATCATACATGTACTCATAAAATTACCAAGATTATACTTGAACTTCCGGTTTACTTGTTAATATGGTACCTCAAACTTTTTTTCTACATATTTTACCCTTCAGCACAATGCCAAATTTCGCAACGTTAGTCCTTTAACTAACGATCGTTTTTGTTTTCAAATTTTTTTTTTAACTTATAAAAAAACTATAATTTTTATTTTTTTATTTTTTTCTTTTTTAAATTTTTCCAAACAAATTTAAAATATAAAAAAATTATGTTTCGAATTTAAAAAAACCTTTTTTACTTTAAAAAATTTCAATTGTTTTAAATCTTGTTTCATTTTAAAAAAAAGTTTATATTTTCAGAATTTTTTTTTTCTGAATAGTTTTTAAAAGTTAAAAAAAAACTAAATGATTTTTTTCAGAAAAATTTAAAATTTTTTAATTTTTTTTGTATTTTCGGAAATAAATAAACTTTTTTTAGAAGTAAATTGAAATAAGTGAAAAACGTAAACTTTTAATTTAAAAATAATTTTTTTATAAAAAAATTCATTAAAGGAATAATTTAAAATGTTTGAAATGTTTTAAAATTATTAATTTAGGAAAATAAAAATATGTTTTTAAATAATTTAAATTTTTTAATTTTTTAGAAGAAAATCATGTGAGTTATTTATAACTTTAAAAAAATAAGAGAAAAATGTAAAAAAAAAACTTAACTTTTTTCGAATTTTTTTTTTTATTTTTTTTCAAAAAAACCGAAACTGAATTTAATCAATATCAGGAAAAGCATAAAAAGTAAAAAAAAAAAGTTTTTTTAACTATAATTTTTTTGGAAAAAGTATAATTTTTTTTAAGTTAAATATTTTCTGGAAAACAAAAACGATCGTTAGTTAAAGGACTAACGATGCAAAATTTGGCATTGGGCTGAAGGGTAAAATAGGTAGAAAAAGATTTGAGGTACCATATTAACAGGTAAACCGGAAGTTCAAGTATTATATTGGCAATTTTATAAGTACGGATATTATATGGATATATTTGAGAAAATACGTAGCTATTAAATGTCTTAAACCCAAATTTTAATTAACATATTTATAGATAATTATCTGTCACTCGGAATCTCCGTTACTATGCACGGGGTTCGTCTATATGAATATCTCTGCATATACATGTATATCGCATTCGTACACAGAAAACTTACCAGAATATCGCATCATCAATTATTTCGCTCTAGAAATTTCGGCCATCGAAAAATCCCGCCGCTATGCGCGGGTACTCGTCTAGTATTATTTATTTTTCAATATATGTATGAGATTTATATTAAAATGATATAATTTAAATTATGTCACTTAAATTTAGAAAAACATATGCACGTGTACTCCGATATCTCAATGTGTTGGAAAAAAAATATATTTTCTTTTTCGAGATTGACAATTTGTTTTAAATGACCTCACTAAGAACGTAAATTACATCTGAAAAAAATGTTTTTTTAGTTTGATAGTTTATTTTAAGTGGCCCTCCAATAAAAATGCAAATTACATCTCACTCACACATTGAGTATCAGTAGATTTAACACTATAAAACTTAAAATCTTTCATTTTAAAGTAAAAATATTCATTTTTTATTCAAATTTTAGTTTTTTTTTCATACAATATATAAAAAAACTATTTACATGCCGAAATTAAATTTTCAGCATCCAAAATAAAAAAGGAAGTTGAAAAAAGTTAACAACAAATAGATGTTGAAAGTTGAAACGCATGGTTAATGAATCATTGTGATCTGTTTCTTGCTCACATTCATTTTAAATTTGGAAACTTTGAATAATACTAAAGCCTCTTAATAAGCAATTAAAGTATATGAAAATGTTTTTAAATTTGTCAAACTTGATCAAATTGGTGATTGATATTTGTACATTCCATTTGGACATTCGAGGTTTGTAAAGTTAAAGCGAACATTTCCTTAATAATTTTTTTTATAATTGTGAAGATTTTAACGTTTTTGTCGATTGTTTTATGTTTAGAATTTTTCAAGCGATTTTGATTTTCAAAATTTCAAAGTCAAACTCGATAGTATTTTTGATATGATCCTGATCTTTTACAACATTTTCTATTTATATATTCATGTTTTTCTTATCTCATAGATTTTCAATATTAATTTTGTGCCAATATTTTATATGTATGTTTATGAATGTCGTGGAGCATGTTATCAAATGTAACTTTTATGTCTTTTGATGAGCATTCTTGGTTTATTCTAAGGCTAACAGAATGGTGTTGCCAAACCCATCACCACGTTTATATTTATTGGTGGTGAGAGACTCACCGTCGTGTTACACCATATTTTTTAAATTATTTTAATTCATAAAATAAAAACGTAAAATATAAATATTTTTATTTGAACATTAAAACTTAGAAGTGATACTTTCATTTGTCAAATAAAAACATACATAAAAAAGTAAATAAAAACATAAAAATATATTTCAAACACGAATCACTTTGACTTTAGAAATAATTTTTTTTAACACAAACTCTATCCCCTCTCATCATCCCTCCAACAAAAAAAAGCACACACCCTGACATGTAATTTACAAACACACACATGCAAAACCATATTCCAATCATAAATTTAGAAAAGTAAAAAGTATAACATGGCATGACTCATGCATGGTGAAGAATATACCGTTTCTTTAACATGTCGTGCGTGAGTTTATGAAATAGGGTGGGTAGTCACGCGTGAGTTGACAACTCACGTTGTCAATCGACCACCACTCCGTCCAGCTTCACAAATAATTTATTTTGACCTTTTTTACAACTATGTAATATACATGCATCATTTTTTTAAATCTTAAAATGTTCAATTGTTAATGACAATGACGAATAATGAAAACTAAACCAAAAAAACTAATAATGTTCATTTTCATTGGTTTCCTCTGAAACCAAAGAACTCACATGACAAGCTTTATGTTGCATTGTTTAGAGGATATCATATATGACTACTAAAGTATTAGTAAAATCAGTCAAATAGTTTGCTCAAGGAGGAGTTTACACCTCAAATATCGTGTACCAATAAGTTTTACGTGATGATTAACGTACGTAGTTAGATTTTATCTCATAACTGATGTAATGTTTCACTAAATGCTTTTTTATATATTGTTTGATACATGTTAAGAACTAATCGCATGTTACGAGCATTTGCAATTTGATTTTGAACTTTCGCGTTTTAGTTTGAACGTTACACCAAACACTTACCACAATATCGCATATCGTTAATTATTCAACGCCTACATATTTGTTACTACCTTAATTATCTGCCGCTAACCATTTTCGTTGCTATGCGTGGGTACTCGCCTAGTTAATATTAAAATGTGAAAAGACTGAATTAAAATAAAAATAAAAATGTTAAGAATAAAAAGAAAAAAAATCGTACAAATATATTAAAATGATGGTTGAATCCACAAAATTTTTAAAAATACAGTGAAATTAAATGGTAAATAAACAAATAAATTAAAAAATATTTTAATTTAAAAATAAAATCGATATTTTTAATAAGTTGTTTGGCTAAAGGCAGTGATCCCAAAAAAAACTATCGTCACTTCAGTTTTTTTCCTCACTAATTCACCAAAAACTCATACTAAGGAAAAAAATAATAATTTATTCATTCACCTCCCCTTTATTTCAAATATACTAAAGAAAAAAAAACTTACATTCACCTCCCTTTTCCACTTTTATTTTTATTTAATTTATTCATAAATTAAAAACTTTTATTTTATTAAATTAATAACGTTATATGTGAATAAATAAAAATAATACACAAAATTCACTAATCAGACCAATTTTACTTTTTCAAAAACACTAATCTTCTTATAATTTGTGCATCCACTATTTTTTTAACGTGTTTATTAAAGCTTCTTGACCACCATATTTAATTTCTTATTTGATGTAAACTAAAATAACACAGAGTACTCAAATAGGAAAACAGAAAGTATCGATTACTTCTAATTGTGTAATTGACGCTGTATAAGAAAGCTGGGAACGGTTGGCACGAGAATGTGGTGTCAAACCGTCACGTAGAATCTTGAAGCTTTAGCACCACATTTACGGGGGAGTGGTTGACACGAGAAAAAAATGATGTCAAATAAGTATAATGGCCCACAAATACCTCCTTTATTACTATAAAAAACGATGAACAGTGTTGGCTCTGGCTGGTCCGGTTGACGCGAGCCAAAGAACGGTACGCCAACGATGACCTGACGCCACAAAACTACCAACCCACCTAGCAGTTCCTGCTCCCCACTCAATGAAAAAAGTAAAGATGTTAAGAAATCATTTCATAACATGGTTGTTTTATTTTAAATGAAAAATCATGCCAAGGTTATTTAATTGGACGAGCAAAGATTTACTCTGTTAGGATGCGTTTGTTATGCAGTAGATAACTTTAACTTTAGGTCTTAAAATAAAAAAATACGTTTGGTAAAATTTAGTGTCATGAAAATTTGGGCTGATGTCTAATTTTTTAAGCTATGTGAATTCCCATGTAACATATGGGTGTAGAGCTTTCATCCTTCATTTGTGGGCCCATCCGCATCTATAGCCACAACTTTATCTATTTTATTTTTTATTATTAGTTTCTAATATATAAACATAGTTTTGTAATTTTATATTAATTTTTAAAATCAATATTAATATAATATATTATTTTATTCTCTCTCCATCTTTTCCTTTGACCCAAATATTTTCTTCTAACCTTACATTAAATCCTAAACCCATCTATAAACCAAACATGGTTAGTTTTTTTCACTGTAGTATAAAGCAAACATTTTTTATTGCAGTATAAAGCGAGCATTTGACTTTTCAAATAATTTTGTTTATTGTGTAATTCAAAGTTTAAAGAATGTTTAATTATTATGCATTTTTTGTGTTTGAGTGACTTAACAGTGTAATATATGATTATCAATTTTATATTTACATATATTTGTTTGTTTAATTTTATAACTAAAAAAAGAAAATAATTTTTTTTAATATAAACAATGATTTTGATAAAAAAAGTTAAAGTGTTTACAATTAATAGTAAAATAAATAAAGATATATTAAATCATTATAAATAAATAAAGGTACATATAGTGAAAATAAAACTCCTTTCGTCTTAAAATTATTGTTCACCGAAAAAAACACACAATTTAAGAAAAGTATCAATTTACATCTTTCTCTTTTACTTTTTTGCATAAAGACAGTTTTCTCTTAACCAATTAATTTAAAAACTTTTTAAAAATTTGTAATTTTAATTTGAACTAAGGCTAATGTAGTAATCTCGATCTAAACTTCTTATCTATTTTTAAAAGTAGACAATTAATTTAGCACAGCCCAAAAAGGAAATGTGGACTATAATTTTGAGATGAAGATAGTAATAAGTATAAGAACTATAAAATGTTTTCCACAAAATGTTTTCTAGAAAACAAGGAAAATAGAAAACGCGTTCAAATCATCATTTTGCAGAAAATATCTCTACAAAACACAAAATTCCTATTTTCCTCTTTTATACACAAAACAAGAAAACAACTTTTTTTTGTTTTCCATGTTTTCCCTTTAACACACAAAATCTATTTTTCTCTTTATTTTTACGTTTGCGTTGAATATTTTGCTTTTTCATCAGTATTTTACGTTTTCGCAAATATTTTACATTTTCGTCAGTATTTTTACATTTTCGTCAGTAAATTTACGTTTTCGTCAGTAAATTTACGTTTTCGTCAGTAAATTTACGTTTTCCTTAGTAAAATTACGTTTACGTCAGTAAATTTACGTTTTTGTCAGTAGATTTACGTTTTCACCATTATTTTAACGTTTACGTCAGTAAATTTATGTTTTTGTCAGTAAACTTACGTTTTATTCAGTAAATTTACGTTTTCGTCAGTAAACTTACGTTTTATTCAGTAAGTTTACGTTTTCGTCAGTAAATTTACGTTTTTGTCATTATTTTAACGTTTACGTCAGTAAATTTACATTTTCGTCAGTAAACTTACGTTTTATTCAGTAAATTTACTGAGGTAAACGTTAAAATAATGAAAACGTAAATTTAGTGACGAAAACATAAATTTACTGACGAAAACGTAAAAGTACTGACATAAACGATAAAATAATGTTGAAAACGTAAATTTAGTGACGAAAATGTAAATTTACTGACAAAAACGTAAATTTACTGACGAAAACGTAAAAATACTGACAAAAACCGAAATTTACTGACGAAAATGTAAATTTACTGAGGAGAACGTAAAATTGCTGACGAAAACGTAATATTACTGATGAAAACGTAAAATTACTGACGAAAACGTAAATTTTATGACAAAAATATAAATTTACCGACGAAAATATAAATTTACTCACGAAAACCTAAAACAACAACACTTGAACATGTTTTGTAGTTTTGCTAAATAGAAAACACAAACACATATTTCTCTAACTAAACGCGTTTTGTAAATTTTCAAGTGTTTTGTGGAGATGGAAATCCCTTCTCTTTTTCTACAAAACAGAAAATAGAAAATGATAAAAAATGTTTTCCAACTAAACGCGGCCTAAAAAGCTAGTATATCGTTTGTTCCCAAAAGATGAAAATCCTGCTACTTGTATATATGTGCAGACACAGACACAGAAGTCAAATTAACAAAAGAATGCAGAAACATAGCCAAGTCTTCTCATACACAACAAACGTACACTTGGTGCGTGCTACATAAAAAGATCAAAAGTCGTGTGGACTATACTAGGATTCCCAGTATGCAGCCGCTATCGCCCTAGTTATGCGTAACACCCTACCATCTTGTGTTGGACTTGGGAGGCCTTGGAGCATACTTAAATGTGCTTCGTGTTCTATATCTTCGTCAAAAATTAGTCTTACACCACACTCTTTCATCTCAAAATATTCACTATTATGTTCGAAACAAAACGTAACAAAATTATCTGCTTTCTTCCATTCCCTTGTTTCCCGCACATAACGCAGCCATATCATATATGAATCTCTAGACATATCTTCCATAAACTCACTTTGTAAGAGATATTTTCCATAGAAATCTGGGACCAAAGAAGCTCCATCAAAGTTCTTTATAGTGTACACTCCAAATGGCGAGAAAGGCTTTTTGCACTTGAAAACAATGCAAATTCCAAATCCCATAACACCACTATAACACCACTCTGATGGCAACTCAACCTTTACATGTTTTTCCGTACTTCTATTTGTAAACCACTCTGGAATGCTATTCCCATGATATGCTATATCTAAATAAGAATGGACAAAGTCTGGTAAGAAGAATTCAAATCTGTTAGTCTGTAAACACACACACCCAAGAAGAAACTGATTCTTCGATACACGAGTCCTCACGAATGGGTCTTTAGATGATCTCGATACTTCTCTTAAGGAGGTGCAATTAGATGCATCAATATACGATACGCTTGGAAGTTCGGGCAACACTTCTAGCTTCTTGCAACCATTAACATCAAGTACATCAAGATGAGAAAGTTGACTCCTTCCAGGCAAGCTAGTAAAATTGTTCCCCCTTAAGTATAGACACTTTAAAGATGATAAGCCTCCAATAATGTTAGGCACTAGTTCTAAATTGCAGTAGCTTAAATTCAGTCTCTTTAACATATGTAAGCCTGCAAATGAAACTGGTCTTTGGGCATGTGGTTGTTTACTTAGTAAACGAAAAGGAGCAGTGATTGAAGTCCACCATCTAGGTTGAATCGTTCCTTGGCCACCAAATGACAATGATTCAAGGTCCATTTCCACTCTACTTGGGAGATTCTGAAGCCGTTTACAATCTCTCAGATTTAACACAACAAGCCTCTTGAGCATTCCAATTGAGGGATGAACGCTAACCAAATTTACACAACCTTCAAGACTTAGCTCTTCGAGATTTGTAATCTCTGAGAAATCATGGGTGGTTGTTACGTTATAACAATACCTTAGCTTCATTACTTTCAACCTTCTAAAACACTGGCATCCATAGAAAAAAAAAAAGATAAGTTTTCGGATCATCAGGCATCAAACAGGAAAACATATGTGTTCAAGGAAATACCTTAGGTGTTGTCCAAAAAGGTTTTATGTTGCTGTAAGACAGGTCAATGGCCACAATGTTCTCTGGATAGAAATCTGAAGGTAAGTACTTGAAAGGGCATCCATGCCAATAAAACAAGCTTAGCTCATTGGACAAATAATACAAATTTCCCGAGAAGATCACATTGTGGTCCTTCAATTCAAGTTTCTTCTCCGATACTCGTTCCACTTGATAGATTTTCAGAACCCGCAACTTTTTCATATGTGAAAAATCATTAGCATCTATGTGAACCTTTGGACTAAATTTCTCTAGAGAAAGGACTAGAACTTCAACAGCTTCAGTTATCGCCACCTCGAAAAACAAAAAACATGTAACTTAAATTAAAGACAGTAACATATGCAATTGCTTAAACTACATCCATGCCATCTTTTACCTTATTTTGACCCGATATATCATACACGTGAGATGAAATCAACAATCTTCTCTGTTTCCCTGTCATGATAGATTCTTCACGGACAATCGCCCTTGCCATTGATTGAATCAAGTCATGCATTCGAAGTGACATATTGACAGAGATCGTGATTAATGACTTATCAACTAGAACTCTCATGTTTGTATGTGCATAAAAGTTACAGCCATCTAGTATGCTTGCTACAAAATTACTTTTTTCTCCAAGGAAAAAACATGCGATATCAAGTAAGATATTTTGCTGCTGGAGGTTTAGCCCATCGTAACTTAAACGAAGTACTCTTTGTATCTTTTCATTAGGATGTAGTTTGAGCCTTTCAAGTTCACTTTCCCACTCACCCACAGTTTTTCCATATAAAAAACGACCCAAAACTTTGAGGGCTAGTGGGTGACCTTGCACATATTTCACAACTTTCTCAGAAACTTCTCGGAACCCAGTAGATGGATTTTTTTCCTCAAAGGCGAAGGAATAGAAGAGCTCAAGAGCTCTATCCTTATCTAGAAATTCCATGTCATGTATTTCCACTCTATGAGATCTCAGGAGCTGTTTATCTTTACCCGTGAAAATAATCAAACTTCCAGGGGAAAACCATATAGGTGAACCCGCTAGTGCTTCTAACTGCTCATCATCATCCACATCATCCAAAACAACCAAGACCGTCTTACATGACATCCTTTGCTTGATTACCATAGCTCCTTCAGCAGGACTTGATATCTTCAAATTTTCTACTTTCATGATCTTTCCAATCATTTCCATTTGGACTTGAGTTACGCATTGTCGTGTCGAAACACCTTCACAAAAGCAACTTCCTTCAAAGTGGACATACATCAAGTTATAAATAGCTTTGGCAAGGGTCGTCTTTCCTATTCCGCTTATACCACATATTCCAATCATGTTAACCCTATCTGACCCAACGAAGCGTGACAACTCTAATTTGTCAAAATGGAAATCTATGCCAACAAGGTTTTCACCAACATGTAAAGGTCTGTCACATAACTTTATGAGGATGTCTTTGGAGATGCAATCAATGAACTTGGACTCGTACCTATTGACCATAAAAGAAATAAAAACTGAATAATGTAAAGCTTTAATCATAAGGTGTTTGTGAGAAAACAACGAACATAAAGAAAATTACCCATTTGTCATGTCCTGGAGATCAAATCCAGATAGATCAGCTGCCATCGATAAAGCTTCTTTCCATTTAGCGACCTCTGCCCTATTTGAAACTTCATGCTCACGGAACGCTTCTGCATAACTCCTTTTTTGTTTCCTCTCCTCTAAAACTTACAAAGACATCATATTGCTATTCTTATTTAGATATAGTATATCATGGGAATAGGATTCCAGAGTGGTTTACAAAGACATCATATTGCCACCGATGAAGCACGGACGTAGTAGCCATCAATGATGAGATCGCGTTGTGGTCATGACAAGTAAAGATTATCAGAAAGACCAAAAGAACTTTATAAACTTCAGTTTTCCACCGAATCAACTACTCTAGTATTTTACACTAAACTAAAAACAGTTACTATTATACTATATATGTTATAATCAACCACCCATCTAGAATTGGAAGCTCAAGCTGGGTTCATGACAAGTAAAGATGATCAGAATTGAAAGAGTAAAAGAACTTTATGCTAAAGTTAAAACTTCACAATTATTTACGAATCCATGACTAAGTATCATAAACCAATAAAAAGAGAGAACCGAGATGACTTACAATATGTAAATCAAAATGGAATGTCTCTGAAATGAATTTGATAAAAGTGGAAAGTTTCAGTAGATTTTAGATCAAGTAAAGGCAATTGGTTGGTTGGTTGACTCCAAGTCAACTATAAGTTCATTTTCAGTCCCTCTGTTTTAAGAAAATTATAATTTTTTAAATAAAAATTAACTACATTAATTGGTTCACGTGGTTTGTCAGAATTTACGGATTCGGTCCATTTTCCATTTTCATGTCAGATTCGGTTACTCTTATTTTTAACATATATCGGATTCAGTTCACTTCAAGACATGTTAAGACCACAGTGACTGAAATGAAAAATGAACTCAATAGGTAATTTTCAATAAACTACATGGACCATTTATGTAGCTAACTCTTATTTTTATTTATTCCTAGCTATTCCATGCCCTTTAATTAACGGTAGACACACGACCTAATGTAATAGCAGCATAATTTTCCGTTTGATATCATGCCGTGTTTAATGTAAATCCAGAATTCACCCATGGTTTGACGAAGATCCTCACCAACCAAACATGTAGTTTTACTTCAATCCCAAACCCTATGAACAAAAACTACAAACCAGCCGTAACAACATGACCAATCATCTAGTTTCACAGGTTTTGAGTTGTGTATAACTAAAAAAAGAGCAAATTTGAATATTACTAAAACAGTAAAACCATATGCTCAGGTTCAAAGAGGTCCAAATCTAGTTTCGAGGTTCGAATTTTAACTCATTAACCTAAACAATGAGGTTACTCTGCACGAAAAACCGTGATACACAGAATGCGACGTACGGCCTAGTAAATGAAAGGTGTGACAATTCTATTCATCTAGTTCATATTTCAAGAGGGAAAGTTTCACTGGTTTTCAGCACCTGACAGTTTCATGGTTCAGATAGCGAGTTGAGCCTAAATGTCGATGATTATGTTATATAGTTCGCCAAATATCGCTTTACCTGTAGAATTTATTAATGCAAAACGAGGAAGTCTGTTTGTGGGAGTAAAATGGGTAAATTTAGCTTGGGTCGGACGGGTTTAACTACAAATCCATGGGTACTAATGCATTATGCATATGATTAAAAAAACTATGCGGTTACTAGTAACTCCAACTTGTTGAATAGAGCAATTTAGGAGACCTGTTTCTTAGCTAAACATTTCTATCACAATTTAGATGTATCATGTAGGCTAGATTATCTAATGTACCCTTACCGAAACTGGTCAGGGGACACCTTAAATTTCTTATAAAGGTAAGTGGATGAAATCATATGTTCACCGAATTAACTCGCTCAACAAATTAGAGCATATTCAAGTACTATCAAACCTTTTACTATCACCTAGACAGTAACTACGTTGCATATACATACTAAACCACAATAAAAACTTAAGCTTCTGATATGTGGTTAAAAGACAAATCAGAACACATTCAAGTACATTTATTATCACCTAGACAGTAAGCACCATTGCCTTTGACCGGGTGCTAGATAACCATAATAAAACTTTAAACTCCTAATATGTGGATAAAACACCAATATGGCAACTCAAAGTTCCACACTAAACCAAAATTATCAATGATCGTGACGATTTGTAATTGGTTTATAAACACCAATATGGCAACTAAGAGACTGAAGAACTGAACTCTTTAAGTCACTAAGAAGTGACACTTCAATGTGTTTGGATTTGCAATTTTGCAATTGATATTCAATATTTAAGAACAAGTAAATCGACTAACATAAAATGTGATGCAGGACATAGCGTTTGGATGTGTTTCTCCTCTCCTTCAAGTTGTAACTATCACTTTTAAGGGAGTTGAATGTTTCGCTACTGATTATCAAAGAAGGTAGCAGATAAGATACACCTCAAAGGCTCAACCAACCAACCTTTGAGTCTGCCAATGGAGCATATCACTGTCAATGGAGTATGTCATATCCTACTTACTACGAGTCTAGTCTTATCTACAGGCTAATCAGAGAACCACGCAGGAAAGGTTTCTAGACTACACGTCTACGACCCTAATCCCTAAACATATTATTTATAAACTTCAGTTTTCCACCGATCAACTCTTCTACTATATGTTAAAATCAACAACCAAGCACAGGTATTTTTAGGAGTACTTTGGAAGCTCAAGGTAAGTTTAGCGTTTTGTTTCTTTCTACAAAGGCTTGAAGAAGAATTTTTTATAACAACCATTTGTTCCGACCTTTTGCTGATTAATTCACATAGGGTTTGAAAATACAGCCACACAGACTCAAACCGGGTATAGCCCTCCTTTTTCAAGAGGCTGCTGTGGCCACTTCATTATCGTTTGCACTACATTAATTGAATTAAGTCAATATTCTCGAGACCTCTCGCACTATATAATCATTAGTACAGCTACATTGTCAAACACTTTTATAAAGCAAACGGCTAATTCTAATTTCACCAAACATAAGCTAGTTAGGTAATTTCAAGTTTTCAACACCTAAGGGGGTGTCTGTATAAGCATATACAGCGATCTTATTGCTTATCTCATTTTCAGCTTATGTTTCAGAATTTCACTTTTTCAAGTTTATTTTGAAAGCTTTTGGCCTATGGGGGTGCTTGTTTAGGGGGTGTTTTTTCGGCTTATATGTGGGCTTATGAGCTTATTTAATTTTGGCTTATATTTCATAAGCTTCTATTTTCTGGCTTATTTTGAGACTTATAGGCTTATATAAGTTTATCATATGGTTATAAACTTATTTATTATATCATAATAAACTTATATAAGCCCATAAGTCTTAAAATAAGCCAGAAATTGAAGGCTTATGAAATACAAGCCAAAATCAAATAAGCTCATAAGCCCAGATATAAGCTGAAACAAATATCACCTTAAACTTATATATTAGGCTTATGACTTATTTGGTTTTCGGGTTGTGTTTCATAAGCTTATTTTTTTGTTGCTTAGTTTAGAAAAAGAAAAATTCAGTTTATATAAGCTTATCATGAACTGATAAAGCTTATATAAGTTGAAAAGTCTTAAAAATAAGCCTAAAAAGTGAGCTTATGAAACATGAGCTGAAAACCAAATAAGTCATAAGCCTGATATATAAGCTTAAACAAGCACCCCCATAAGCCAAAAACATTCAAAATAAGCTGAAAATGACATAAGCATTAAACCCGGTATATAAGGTTAAGAAAACACCCCCTAACTCCATTTAATAGATGAAAACTAATGAAACCAATATTTCACCTTCTTTTTCTTCTTCATTAATCGTGGTAGTGGTGATTGAAGTGATGGTGGTCGTGGTGGTGCTAGGTGTGTGATGGTACATCACTATTGATCACCTCGCTGGAAAATACCCCACAACCACGAATGATGCTCTGCACGAAAAAACGTGTTACAGAAATCGTTTAAGGAAAGCAAACTAACTGATTTAAAGAGATCTTCACCTCCCCTACCAGGACCAGCAGCTGCTCCACCCCCAGCAGCCTGTACCTGCACAACATGAGCCTAAATGTTGATGATTATGTTATAGTTCGCCAGGTGCCGTTCTACCTATAGAATTTGGTAATGCCAAAACAAAGAGGTCTGTTTATGGGGGTAAAATGGGTAATTTTAGTATGGGTCGAAATGGGTCGGACTCGTTCAACCGCAAAAACTTTACTTCCATGGGTATTTATGCGTTATGCATATGATTGAAGAATCTATACAGTTACTGATTAATAACTCCAGTTTGTTGAATAGACCGATTCAAGAGGACCTGTTTCTTAGCTAAATATTGCTATTATACCTATTTGACCCGGCAGACATAAAACCTAATCAAAACTGACCTGCTAGATGTATGATGTATCATGTAGGCTAGATTATCTAACGTACCCTTATGCACGCAAAAGCAAAGTGTTCAGTTCGGATTGGTACTTGAGAGGTGTCTGACCTACTCAACCTACATAGTAGTAGAATACTTTGACTTATAAGGTCAAAAGGAGCAAACTACTTTACCTTCCTCTCAATCATTGCAACACTTTCTTTTGGGGATATTCTATTCAAATTGCAGCGCTTACTAGTTTAAACAGATTCTACGCTAAGTCGCTAAATGACCTAGCGCTTACTAGTTTAAACAGATTCTACGCTAAGTCGCTAAATGACCTATTTTCCTTTGTCCGTACAAATCGATTCATGGTATTAAAGAACTACATTGAAGGATATTTTAGATGTTTTGTAAGTGCGTACCTCTTTGCAACCTTTAATCGCTTGAACATAGGAGGATTCTTTAGCATCTCTGTATGATCATACAAGTCAAAAACATTTAATATTGAAGACATGCTAAAGTTGTGAGACTTTTCCATCCTGCGGATTAACAGACTGTTATGATCCCAGATCGGCCAAGTAGGGGACACCTAGACATTATAAACTATCAAACCAATTCCATAGTTGGCCAAAGTGGGATCATAACACAGACCATCAGGGTTTCATCTTTTCTCGAAGGGAGAGAACTTATCAACTGACAATGAAGCTCATACCAAGAAAGCAAATTTAAAGTAACTATCTGCATCTCACTGAAGATGATAGCTCATTGGGTGTAACCATAGCATTTATCCACATACACATTTTATTTTCTGTTGGATCAAGTGGCCAGCATTATCGATAAGCAAAACTATTATATGCCCATCTGCCGCAACTAAGACTATTCGGGGCCTCTTAATTTTCTTATAAGGTAAACGGATGAAAATAATATGTTCACCAAATCAACTCGCTCAACAAATTAGAGCATATTCATGTACTATCAGACCTTTTGCTATCATCTAGACAGTAAGTATCCTTGCATATACATGCTAAACCAGAATTAAAACATAAACTCCTGACACGTGGTTAAAACAAAAATCGGAACACATTCAAGTACTATCTTAACATTTACTATCACCTCGACAGTAAGCATCATTGCCTATGAACGGGCCCTAGATACTGATAATAAAACTTTGAGCTCCTGATATATGTGGTTAAAACACCAACATGGCAACTCAAAATTCCACACTAAATCAAAATAATCAATGAACATGACGAGTGTAACATTATCAACACTTTTGAAATATCCATCCATCAAACAAGACAACTAAGAGACTGAAGTACCGAACTGTCTAATTCACTAAGAAATAACATTTCAATCTTAAACAAGGAAGCAGACTAAAGTACTCCGGACATAGGAGAGCATATCAGTGTCAATGGAGTATCATGCCATATATCCTACTTACAAGAGTCTAGTCTTATCTACAGGCTAATTAGACAACCGTGCAGGAAATGTTTCTAACTACAAGTCTACGACCCTAATCCCTAAACATATAATTTATGAAACTTGAGTTTTCCACCGAATCAGCTACTCTAGCATGTAGGCAAAAATCACCATAACGAAAACCAAAATTGACCCATTTTGAATCCTTTGAAAAGCCTCCTCTTTCAAATTCACCAATCCATCATTTCCCCCAATCCAGTCTCAGTTAGTATATAACCCACTATCTATATCAATGGCGTTACTTCGTTTCATACAGTTCCCATCATTAACCAAACAACCCTTGATTCCCATTCCCATTCCCATTCCCCCAATCCTTATCCATCAAACCAAACAGACCCAGTTTCATACTAGTCATTTCAGTTTGATAATTAAAAGTGAAACCAGGGGTTTGTCACCCGGATGGATAATGTATTCGATCGGGTGGAACGGGAAATGATTATATGCTTTCATGTGTGCGGGGAGTTAACGGATAAAAGTTAGACAAAGTTAAAAGGGTGGAACGGGAAATGATGAATATACTTTCACTTGAATCTAAAAGGGTGTTTGGATTTGCATTTGAGAGTGATTATCTGATAGATATTCAATAGTAATTAAGAACAAGTAAATGGAGTAACATAAAAATGTGGTGCAGGACATAGTGTTCGGATGTGTTTCTCCTATGTAACAATCACTACTGATTATCAAAGAAGGTAGCAGATAAGATGCACCTCAAAGGCTCAAACAACCAACCTTTAAGTCTTCGACTGGCATACTAAAGCCCTTCGGACATAGGAGAGCATATCAGTGTCGATGGAGTATCATGTCAAATCCTACTTACAAGTGTCTAGTCTTATTTACAGGCTAATCAGAGCACCGTGCAGGAAGAAAGGTTTGTAAACTACCAAGTCTACGGCCCTAATCCCTAAACATATAATTTATGAAACTTGAGTTTTCCACCGAATCAGAGCACCGTGTAGGCAAAAGTGGAATGTATATAATGCTATCGAACCATGGCAAAAATCACCAAAACCAAAACAAAAATTTACCCATTTTGAATCCAGTAAACTTGAATCCTTTGAAAACCCTCTTTCAATAAATTAACCCAACTTTAAAAATAAAAAATCTCAATTAATTTATAACTCACTTTGTATATCATCATTTTGGCCACTCCATGAATGGCATTACTTCGTTTCATACATTCCCCATCATTAACCAAACACCCCCTCATCCTCATTCCCATTCCCATTCCCATTCCCCGAATCCTTATCCGTCAAACCAAACAGACCTGATTTCCTTGTTTTCCAAACCCACTCCACCATCATTGAAAAGGGGAAAGTGAATTTTGTTTTTAATTTAACAGGATGAAGACGAGGGCATAATAGTCATTACAGTTTAACTGAAAAAAAGGACTAAAAGCGTAAAGCTTGTCATTAGAACTTTTTTTTAACAAGGTTATGTTTGATATGAGCTGTTTGGAAGCTTTTTTTTTAGAGCTGTTAGTTTTATTGTTAAAAAAATAATTTAATAGCTCTGTTTGACTCAACAATATTTTAGAACTGTTAAGTTTTTATTTTAAATAAATGGTTCTTAAATAAAAAGTTGTCTGATAAAGCTTTTTAAATTATCAATAGCTGTTAAAGCTGTAAATTATTAATATACCCTCCAACTATATTATAATTTATTTAAATATGTCCTTTTAAGTCATTTTATCCTCAGCTCGGGAATATAAAAATTTCAATCAATTCCTCTTTACTCCACTCCCCCATCGTTCCACAAACTTCGTCTTCATTCCTCATTAAACTCAAGAACAGAGTGAAAGTACATCAAGATAAAAAAAAAATAAACACTTCTAAAAACCAGTGTTTTCAAAACCGGTTCAAAGCAGTTGGTTCAACCGATTGAACCGGAGTGATACCGGTCCGTTATAAGCCGGGTTTTCATCAAACCTCGGACCGGATTTAGCCACCAGGCATGCTCGATCCGGGTTGCTCATTTTTCTGGCGTTTGGGTGTTACAATTTTTATTTTATGTCATTTATTCATTTAGAATCTTAGACGTCTCATCTTTTATAAAATTTTATCTTTGTAGAGTTGTTTCTTTGTGTATTAGGGCCTTTGAAGTTTGCAAGGCTTTTAATTATATGTTCTAATCCTTACGATCTATAAGTTCGTGATTTTTAGTTTTAGGTTAACAATGAGCTTTAGGGTGCGTTTGGTTTGAAGTCAGGTTTTACTTTAGCTGTGGGTTTATAAAATAGATGGTTTAGGTTGGGTTTTAAAATGGGTATTGAAAATAAATAATAAAAGTAAAAACAAAATATTAAATTATAAAATAATAATATATCAGTTTAAAAATAATAATATTTACGTTTTAGTAATTGACAAAAAAAAATAATAATCAAATTGTCACAAATATAGAAAAGGACAAAGAATGCATGTTATCATTTAATGCAATGAAAACCCAACAATGCAAAAGTTACCTCTATACCTCATATTTCTTAAATGACTAACATTTGAATAGTCGTGTTTTCTAAAACCCCTTTAGCAACCAAATAGCTTTTCTCTACTTTGATCCCTAGGCCCACTTAAAAATCCAACAACCTAACGCACCCTTAGTAATTGCTGGTGGGTAGTGTTCAAAGAATAAAAAGTGTTTTAATAGTGTAGAGCTTATTAGTATACTTAAACACCCCTTCATTCCCATTCCCTCGATCCTTATCCTTATCTCAAACCAAACTAACCCGATTTCCTTCTGTTCCAAACACACTCTACCATCATTGAAGCAACACAACAAATTGAGGTAATAAAAATTACCTTTTTGGTTAAATTTTGAAAAGTGAGAAATGTGGTACTATCCTTGTTTATCTTTGTTGAAAATAGCTATAGAACTGTAGTAGTATTTACATTAATATTACACTTTCGCGTATTGGGTTTGTATATAAGTTAAAGTTAAATTTATCAAAAATTTAAATCAAAATAAAATAAATTTATTAAAAATGACAGAAAAGTAAAATTTAATAAAAAAATATATTAAAATAATGAATGTCAAAATAAAAAACACAAAATTTTAAAAAATTTAACGAAATTAGATCATGCAAAATATAAATAGATAAAAATATATTTCAATTAATGACAAAAATTATTTTAATAGTTAGTTACAAAATTTTTTAATAAAATAGTTAATGAAATCACTTTAATAACATATCAAATAATCTTGAGCATTTACCTCTACTAGGATTGGTGCCGCGCGTTGTCGTGGGTTTATTCTTCCAATGCATGTTAGGGGAAGGTTAAAGAGATGTTATAATGGCTTGGAGTGAACCTAGCGGTTTCCGAATCTTTGATTACAGAAATATATTTAGCACAAATGGTTTACGTAGGAGCGCGTTATCAATATCATATACTTATCAATTCATTAGAACCTTGTGGAGCATTTTACAGTCCTTGATGTTGTGTTCTTGTGACAAGTTTGATACAAACAGATTAAACACATATCAATTCATAAGAACCTTGTTGTACAGGTTGAATAACACTTGAAAATTAGAAGTGAACATTGCTGTAATACCAGACTACTAGGAGAGTATGTTCAGTTTGAGAGAAACTGTAACTAAGCTATGAAACAGTTGCTTATCATAATGGTTACTTTTGAATTTAAAATAAACTGAATCAAATTAATAATAATCAACCGATTCACATCACATCATCCATAGATCTCATGCACATAGTAGGCTGATGACACAAAATAGTAACGTGTGAACTCACACTACGTTGTATAGTTAACCGAAACTCTTTTGGGGCCATGGTGGTTGGGTCTGAACTCCGAAAAAACTCCATTTTCTATGTCTTGATATTGAACCCGTTTTTTGTCTTTATTTTTTCTGACAGCTCACTTTCGGTGGACATTAGTGCGGCTGTTGTTTTGGACATTTTCCAAATGTAAATAATATGATGCTTTTAGTAACATGGTATCTTTTTTCCTGCATTGATTTGCTTCTGTGAGTTGGAGACTGGTTTCGGTGGACTATGCCTGCTTCAACTGCTTTGTGTTTGAGATTGATTTCGGTGGAACTTAGGATTCGACGTGAATGTGCCTGTGCAAAGGAAAGGCGGCGTTAAGGATTTTGGTTTACTATATGTCGGTCTCTTAGAAGGAGATATAGTACTAATATTTATAACCTATAAGCTATATATCACTCAAATCCTAGATCAAAAAGGGTCAAAATATGAAATAATAGCTTCTAATTTTCACTAAGCTTTTTTTTATGTTTAGTACTCGGTAGTATTTAGCCCACCGACTCAATTAAAGAATCGGAGGTGTTTATCAAATTTGGTTAGTGAGATCGATGTTACCTAAGAGTTTAGTAGTTAATCTGGTGTTATTGTCACGGGTTTCATGAGTTACGAATTGTAACCATCGAGCTAAATATATTCAACTTTTAGCCAAACCAATAAGTTTCATGAAGAAGTTACCTGTCAAAATAATAGCTTTTATGCCTCCTACTCCGCCTTATGCTCTCCAAGCATTTCATAATTATGTTCTGGAGCGGTCCTTCATTCGGAAACTGTTACCTGCAGTCAGGTAAGTATCGGGCACAAACTACTGCACATGATACCATCCTGGCTATCTCACTGTGTTTGTAGGCTTGTGGTAAATGTCAGTCGAAAACCTCATCACAATTTCCATCTTTTGTAGCTCCAGTCTACAATTAAATTTAAGCAATAACAATAAGCTTAAAAAATCATGTGCTTATTTTTAGTTTTAAACTTAAAGTTTCTTATTTTCACCTTTTTTACTTTATCATAAATATTTATTACTATCAAATAAGGACTTTAAGATTTGCATGATTGACAGTTTTTATTCAGATTTAGAAAATCATTATAAATAATCCAAATTTATGTATGTGCGTTAACAAATTTTAATTTTTGTCAAAAGGATTTAAAATGTATATATGAAAATACTGATTATTTATTGTATGCAATTTCTTTTAGCTATATCGGTGTGAAGTAACGAGAGTGGAGAAAGTTCTAATCTTAGTATGTGCATCCTATAATTTCGTCTAAGGCATCAAAATTCTTAATATTGAACCTAACGATCATATCGAAAAATCCTAAAATCGAGTCCTGTTATATATATCGAGGGCATATATGGGTAGTTTCGCTCAAGGCATCTAAAAGCTCAGGACCGACCCTAAAGAAGAAGTACATAATTTTTGAAGTGATAAGGAGTTGGATCTGTGTTTGATTGAGAGAAGTTGTTGGTGGCTTATGAAAATAATTTAAGGTTGTGTAAATATGACATAAAGTTAGGGTATTATAATATTATATGTCTTTAATTGCGAGTATTATTTGTTGGGAGGTGATTTGCATAGTCCTCAAAATGATTTACATACTCAAAAGTATGTTATTTTGACATATATACCCTTATATAACTTTACTCATGTTTATTTTACAAGGCTATAAATGTCAATATATCATAATTTTGAGTGTGTAAATCATTTTTGAGAGTGTGCAAATAACCTTTCTTATTTGTTATTGTGGATAATCTGTCGTACAACAAATCAAGTGGGCTAGCAAATTTTATGTGTGATTAATATAATGGGTTAGATGAGTTACTATCATCTTTATTTGGGTTTGATATAATGACCCATGCAATTATATAAAAATAAATCTCGAACGTTTAATTTTAGCATGTATTGTCTTTAGTAACACAAGTTAGCAACTTTATGATACATCTGAGGCATCGCCCGGGTCTGAAAGCCTCGTATTATTAAAAAAATCAGTTTGATAGTTATCCATTGAAAAATCATAATCACAAACATCTCTGATCAGTATTTAATTGGATTATAACTTTTTTTGTAGACATGTTACTTGATTTTTTCCAACTTTCTTGGATGATTTTGTCGTCATACAAATTCTTATAGAAATATATCATCAATAAATAAAATACCATGGGTTCTAAATTGATGGATTTGGATGCAATATGATCCTAGACTTATTTGTTGTTTTTTATTGCTGTGAAAGAAAAGTGTGAAGTACTAAAGAAATACAGTAATGGGGAAGAAAACCAAGAGGGATAAATATGTAATTTTACCAAAAAAATAAAAGCTGTATCATGCTTCCTTTCGCATTCCGCCCATTTTTGGACAGATCAGTTTTATTACAAAAAGCACTCCAAGTCCCTTCCTGTCCGTTTCCTTCTTGGCTTCCTCTTTCTTTCCTTCTTCAAAAATATCTTGAGAACATGATTTTTTTTTCCTCACTTTTCTTTACTTTTCTTTTGTAAAAACACTTGAGAACACAGTGTTAACGTCCTAGACATAGGGGGTGTTTGGGATTTCTTATTGAAAATAGATTATTCGTTTTCAAAATGGATAATCAAATAATCAGCGGTTATTAAACGTGATTTTAAAATATAGTGTTTGGATTACAATAATCAAATAATTAGTTTCGTACTATTTCAAAAATTAATTTATTAAATAACATTATGTGTAAAATTACTAAAATATACATTGTCATTATTGAGCTCTTTGAAAAACTTGCAAATGTGATGGGCCTAAAAGTAATTTACTACAAAACCATATTTTCGTTTCTAAAAAGTAAGTCCCTTTACACTTTTTCAAAACGTGGTTTTGAGAGTCTAAAACTCAGATAATCACTTATTGCATGTTGTCATCCAAACACTTTTTACCAACTTATTTCAGTTTTTAGACGTGATAAGCTAATAATCTCCTCCATAACGCAAAGCCAAACACCCCCATAGACTAGGCTAACAAAAGACTAGAAACACAACACCATGTAATGGTGCGGACGTGCGACCACTTATAATAATATAAGATTGTGATCGATTTAGTGTTAATGTAAAAATTTATATGAACTTTTGTATATCATTAAGATATCATGGTTATCAACTGTTCATCATCACTTCACCATCCCAACATCAACCTCCAACCTTATCACGTATACAAAAGATATCATAAATCATAATTGAAAAAATAAAATAAATAAGTCATTCTATATTTAATAAATAAAAAATACATTAAATTTAATAAAGTTCTCGTACAACTGAAGAAAAAAAACAGAAAAAGCACTTTTCTTCCATTATCTCAAAAAACGTAAAAGAAACTGATTTTATCAATACTTTATCAACAATCGACCCAATTTCTTGTCATATGGACTACCATGTCCAGTATATCCTACCACTCGCCCCACTTAGAAATAACGCCCCACCATCATGTTGTGTTGGAGTTGGGAGGCCTTGGAGCATACTTAAATCTCCTTCTTGTTCTATATCTTCTTCACATATTAGTCTTACACCAAACTCCTTCATTTCAACATCTTTTTCATTATTCTCTTCGAAACAAAACGTAACAAAATTCTTTGCTTCCTTCCATTCCCTTGTACCACGCGTATAACACAACCATATCATATATGACTGCATATTTAGATTAAAGAAAGCTGGAAAGTAATTTCCAGTGATCAAAGCCCCATCAAAGTTCTTTACAGTGCACCCTTCTTTAAATGTCCAAAAAGGCTTTTTGCACTTGAAAACAACGCAAATTCCGTATCCGTGAAACTTATCATAACACCAGTCTGATGCTAATTCAACCTTTACATGTTTTTCCGTACTTCTATTTCTAAACCACTCTGGAATCCTATTCCCATGATATACTATATTTAAACGAGAAAAGACATTCCCTTGCGAGAAGAATTCACATCTGTTGTTAGTCTGCAAACCCACATACCCAAGGAAAGCTGAAAGCTGGTGAATAGAGCCTTGGGAAGTTATAGACGAGTCAAGATACTGAGTCTTTGATGTAGACCCCTTGCTATTAACGGTAACATTCTTAAACAGATTTGGACAATTTCGGAAATGATTGTACCTACCCTTAAATAGGTATTTAGATGATCTCAATACTTCTCTTAAGGAGGTGCAATTAGATGCATCAATGTTCCATAGGCTAGGTGGAAGTTTGGGCAACACTTCCAGCTTCTTGCAATCATCAACGTCAAGTGTACCAAGATGAGAAAGTTGACACAAACTTCCAGGCAAGCTAGTAAAATTGTTCCCCTTTAAGAATAGTTTCTCTAGAAATGATAAACCTCCAATGCTGTCAGGCACTAGTTCTAAATTGCAGTAGCTTAAATTCAGTTTCTTTAACATATGTAAGCCTGCCAATGACACTGATCTTTGGGGATGTGGTTGTTTACTTAGTGAACGAAAAGGAGCAGTGATTGAAGTCCACAATCTAGGTTGAATCGTCTCTTGGCCACCGAATGACAATGATTCAAGGTCCATTTCCACTCTACTTGGGAGATTCTGAAGCCGTCTGCAGTCTCTCAGATTTAACACAACAAGCCTCTCGAGCATTTCAACTGAGGGATGAAGGCTAACCAAATTCACACAACCTTGAAGACTAAGCTCTTCGAGATTTGTAATCTCTGAGAAGTCGGGGGTGGTTGTTAAGTTATAACAGTACCTTAGCTTCATTACTTTCAGCCTTCTAAAGCACTGGCATCCATAGAAAAAAAAGAAGATAAGTTCTCGGATCATCATGCATCCAACAGGAAAACATATATGTTCAAGGCGATACCTTAGGCGTCGTCCAAAAAGGTTTTATGTTACTGTAAGACAGGTCAATGGCCACAACGTTTACTGGATAGAAATCTGAAGGTAAGTACTTGAAAGGGTATCCATGCCAATAAAACAAGCTTAGCTCATTGGACAAACAATTCAAATTTCCCGAGAAGATGACATTGTGGCCTTCCAATTCAAGTTTCTGCTCCCATACTTGTTCCTCTTGATAGATTTTCAGAATCCGCAACTTTATCATATGTGCAAAATCATTAGCATCTATGTGAATCTTTTGACTAAATTTCTCTAAGGAAAGGACTAGAACTTCAACAGCTTCAGTTATTGCCACCTCGAAAAACAAAAACATGTAACTTAAATTAGAAACAGTAACATATCGCTAGAGATCGTGATTAATGACTTATCAAATATAATGGAGAAGAATCATATGTCATCTTTTACCTTATTTGATATATCGTAAACGTGAGATGAAATCAATAATCTTCTCTGTTTCCCTGGCATGATAGATTCTTCACGAACAATCGCTCTTGCCATTGATTGAATCAAGTCATGCATTTGAAGTAACATATCGCTAGAGATCGTGATTAATGACTTATCAACTAGAACTCTCATGTTTGTATCTGCAAAAAAGTTACAGCCATCTAGTATGCTTGATACAAAATTACTTTTTTCTCCAAGGAATAAACATGCGATATCAAGTAATATATTTTGCTGCTGGAGGTTTAGCCCATCGTAACTTAAACGAAGCACTCTTTGTATCATTTCATTAGGATGAACTTTGAGCCTTTCCAGTTCACTTTCCCACTGACCCACAGTTTTGCCATATAAAAAACGACCCAAAACTTTGATGGCCAGAGGGTGACCTTGCACATATTCAACAACTTTCTTAGAAACTTTTTCGAACCCTGTAGAAGGATTTTTGTCCTTAAAGGCGAAGGCATAGAAGAGCTCAAAAGATTTATCATCATCTAGATATTTCATGTCATATATTTCATCGACTCTATGAGATCTTAGGAGCTGTTTATCTTTACCCGTGAAAATAATCAAACTTCCTGGGGAAAACCATATAGGTGAACCCGCTAGTGCTTCTAACTGCTCATGATCATCCACATCATCTAAAACAAGCAAGACCGGCTCACATGCAATCCTCTGCTTCATTACCATAATTCCTTCACCAACACTTGATATCTTCAAATCTTCTGTTTGCATGATCTTTCCAATCATTTGCATCTGGACTTGAGTTAGGCCTTGTCGTTTTGAGACTCCTCGAACATCTTCACAAAAGCAACTTCCTTCAAAGTGGACATACATCAAGTTATATATTGCCTTGGCAAGGGTCGTCTTTCCTATTCCGCTTATACCACATATTCCGATCATGTTAACCTTATCTGACCCAACGAAGCGTGACAACTCTAATTTGTCGAAATGGGTATCTATGCCAACAAGGTTTTCACCAACATGCAAGGGTCCATCACATAACTTTATGAGGATGTCTTTGGAGATGCAATCAATGAACTTGGACTCGTACCTATTGACCATAAAAGAAATAAAAACCAAATAGTGTTAAGCTTTAGTAATAAGGTGTTTGTGAGAAAACAGCTAACCTAAAGAAAATTACCCATTTGTCATGTCCTGGAGATCGAATCCAGATAGATCAGCTGCCACAGATAAAGCTTCTTTCCATTTACCTACCTCTGCACTATTTGAAACTTTGTGGTTTCCGAACGCTTCTGCGTAACTCCCTTTTTGTTTCCTCACCACATCAGGCTTTGCATCATAAAAGATAACACGAACTTCATATTTGGGATTTTCAATCTGCTTGCACTCAAGTATTTTGACAAGTTCCCTCAGGCACCATGTTGAAGAAGCGTAATTTTTGGAGAAGACAACAATCAAAAATCTTGATGCTTGAATGGCTTCGTAGAGATGAGGAGATATCTCTTCTCCTTTAGGCAACTTTGTATCATCTCTAAAAGCATGAATTCCCTTTTGCTTAAATTCATTAAAGAGATGATCCATGAAACCTTTACGTATATCCTCTCCTCTAAAACTTACAAAGACATCATATTGCCACCGATGAGGAATGGACGTAGCAGCCATGATCAATAGTGAGATCGCGCTGGGTTCGTGACAACTAAAGATCATCAGAAAGAATAAAATTACAAATTAGTGCCAATTAAAAAATCAGAATGAACTGCTTATGTGACTGTTTGAGACTGAAATAAGCAGTTTTCAATGTTTGAATTATTATAACTTTTTAAAGAATGGGTTGATTATATAAACTGCTTATGTGACTGTTTGAGACTGAAATAAGCTGTTTTCAATGTTTGAAATTATTATAACTTTTTAAAGAATGGGTTGATTATATAACTGCTTATGTGACTGTTTGAGACTGAAATAAGCTGTTTTCAATGTTTCATAAACCAATAAAAAGAGAGAACAAAAATGACTTACAATATATCGATCAACTTGAAATTTCCTACTTATTAGAGGGCTTATGTAAGCTTATTTAGTGGGCTTATACATTAAAATAATCCCAGCTAACTATCTGGGGTAAGGGTGTTTGTTTCGGCTTTATGGCTTATTGGTTTTGGGCTTATGCTCCATAAGATCACTTTTTGTGGCTTATTTTGAAACTTTTTGGCTTATATAACTTCATTATAGCTTTAGATGTTCATGACCTTTTTAGTATTTTTACTTCATTATCTATAATAAACTAAACAAAAAAAACACTACTAATTTATAAGCATTAAGTTGCTTATGATATATAAGCAGAATCCCAAAACATAAGCTTAGACAAACACCCCCTTATTCAAAGCAACTTATCTGGAAAATGAATAAGCAGATAAACAGTTTAGTAAGGTTTCCCAAACACGCCTCAAAACACCTTATTATAAAGATAAACAGTTTGGATAAGCAATCCTAAACACCCTCAAAAGCTCTTATAAAGATCAGTTACCTTATTGTTGTTTCTTTCTAGTTGCTTTTGATGGAATGCCTTGTGAAATGACTTACAATAAAAATGGAATGAAAAGTTTCAGTAGAGTTAGATCAGGTAAAGGCCATTGGTTGGTTGACTCCAAGTCAACTCTAATTTCACTTTCAGTCCCTGAGTTTTAAGAAAACTATCATTTTTCAAATAAAAAAACAACAAACCAAAGAGCAAAATTGAATATTACTAAAACCATATGCTCAGGTTCAAAGAGGTCCAAATCTACTTTCGAGGTTCCAGTTTTAACTCATTAAACTAAACAATGAAGTTACTCTGCACGAAAAAACGTGATACAAACATCGTTTCTTCTAAGCAAAAAATTTACAGTAACTGATGTAAAGAGGTCTGTTTATGGGGGTAAAACGGGTAATTCTAGCATGGTCAACATGGGTCCGACAGGTTCAACCGCAAAAACTTCACTACCATGGGTATTAAAGGTTATGCATATGATTGAAGAAACTATACCGTTACCAATAACTCCAACTAGTTGAATAGAGCGATTTAGGAGGACCTGTTTCTTAGCTAAATGTATCATGTAGGCTAAGATTACCTAATGTGCCCTTATGCACACAAAAGAAAAGTGTTCAGTTCGGATAGGTACTTGACAGGTGTCTGACTCACTCACCCTACATAGTACAGTAGAATAGTTTGACTTATAAGGTCAAAAGGAGCAACCTGTGACCAACTGAACTAATAACTAGTTTAAAATTGCAACTATTCTACTTAACCTGCAGCACTTTCTTTTCGGATGTTCTATTAAAATTGCAGTGCTACTAGTTTAAACAGATTCATGACAAGTAAAGATAATCATATTTCTTTTCGGATGTTCTAGTAACCTGCAGCACTTACAAAGACATCATATTTCCACCGATGAGGAATGGACGTAGTAGCCATGATCAATAATGAAATTGAGCTGGATTCATGACAAGTAAAGATAATCAGAAAGACTACAAAAAGTTTATGCTAAAGTTAAAACTTCACAATTATATACATATAGTTGAGGAAGTAAAACGAGCAACAAGGTGGATTGCTAAACCCTTTTTAGATTGCAAAACTAATAGTATGAATTAGTAACAATTAAGAATCCATGACTAAGTAGTATCATAAAACAATAAAAAGTAACAGAAATGACTTACAATATATCGATCAATATGGGAAGTCTTTGAAATGAATGTGATAAAGATGGAAAGTTTCAGTAGAGTTTAGATCAAGTAAAGGCAATTGGTTGACTTCAAGTCGACTATAATTTCACTTTCAGTCCATCAATTTTAAGAAAACTATCATATGTCAAATAGAAATTTATCTTCATAGATCTAACTTTTTGTTTTTAGAGTTAACTACATAAATGGTCCCTGTGAGTTAACTACATAAATGATAGTTTCGAGGTTCGCATTTTAACTCATCAAACTAAACAATGACGTTACTCTGCACGAAAAACCGTGATATAGACATCGTTTCTTCCAAGCAAAGCAAAATTAACTGATTTAAAGAGATCTTCACCTCCCCCTACCAGGACCAACAGATGTTCCGCACCCAGCAGCCTGTGCCTGTAAAACATGAGAAACATCAGTCCTCGCATATTTAATGTAGAAAGACGGTCAGGTAGGACACGTTGGGTTTGCATCAGGTGCATCAGGTCATTTATTAGGTATAGTCGATGTAGGATTGTAGGCTGTGTTAACCAGCCTGCAAAATCACTCTTTTATCCGTATTGTAGATGTTTTGAGAAAACAACTATGGTGCATCATGTAGGCTAGATTATCTAATGTACCCTTATGCACATAAAAGCAAAGTGTTCAATTTGGATTGGCACTTGACAGGTGTCTGAGCCACTCACCCTACATAGTAGTAGAATAGTTTGACTTATAAGGTCAAAAGGAGCAATTTGTGACCAACTAATAACTACTATGAGGAATCTTAAGATGAAAATCAAGTTTATACAGAGATCATAATACTAACCCGAGCTCACATCACTAAAGCATGACCTCGACCGACACCAAGTGCTGATCTTTTACCCTTCAAGAAAGAAAGTTTGCATGATATAGAAACAAAAGAAGAGTTTAGAAACTTAGAACATGGATCAGCTGCAAGCAGTATGATCGCTTGAACTAAGGAGCGATCAAAAACCTTTAAGAATTGTCAGTACTTGGTGTAAATTACAAGTCAATTGTCAACATTTCATTTTGAAAAATTACATACCTAACTTTGCTTCCTCGAATGAAGACATGCTCAAGTTGTGAGGCCTTTCCATCCTGCAGATTAACAGACCATCAGGGTTCCATCTTCTCCAAGGGAGAAAGCTTACAATGAAGCTCATACCAAAGAAGCAAATTAAAAGAACTATCTGCATCTCACTAGAAAACTCTGAAGACGATAACTCATATAGCATTTACCCATAAGAGTATGTTACATGTGTTTACGTGACAAATAGATTGTATTCGTAGTTGTGAAGATTCATCAAATTCATTTAATTATTAAAGTGTTGTAGTCTTGTAGATGTTATCATAGTAATCTAATATATTACATTATCGGTTATATGACTGATCTTTAAGATGCAAATATGCAGGGGTGTTTTGAAATATCACTATATAGAACTAAAGCTATTCAGGGGACCTCTTAATTTTCTTATAAGGTAAACGGATGAAAATAATATGCTCACCGAACAAACTCGCTCAACAAATTAGAGCATATTCAAGTACCAATGTACCATCAGACCTTTTACTATTACCTAGATCGCTGCATATTCATAATAAACCACAATAAAAACATCAGCTCGGTTAAAACACAAATACGAACACATTCAAGCACTATCATAACATTTACTATCACCTCGACAGTAGCATCATTGCCTATAAAACTTCAAGCCCCTGAAATATGGATATAATCAATAACTAACTCAAAGTTCCACCATAAATCAATGACCATGTAAATGGAGTAACATAAAATGTGGTGCAGGACATTGCATATTCGATTAAAGAAAGTAGCAGATAAGTTGCATCAAACAACCAAACCTTTGATTTGAATCTTGGACAGGCCTATCCGGGACATTAAGGTGATGGTGGTTTGAATTTTGATAATGGCTAGCAGCAGTTGTGACGGTGGCGGTGATGGTGGCAATAACAGGCGGTGGTGTTAGATGAGTTTAGGGGAATTAGTGGATTTTGTTTATGACGAGGGGCATAACAGTCATTTCAGTTGGACTAAAGGACTAAAAGTAAGGTTTGTCACTAGGATATGGGGGGATAGTTTTTTCAATTTCGTAACTTGACGGATCAAACATACAAATTCACCATACCAAAGAACCAATTGAATGATTTTGTAATTAAGAACAAGTAAATCGAATAATATAAAATGTGGTGCATATTCGATTAAAGATGCATCTCAAATGCTCAAACAACAAACCTTTAATTTGAGTCTTGTACAAGCCTATCCGGGGGACATTAAGGTGTTGGTGGTTTGAATTTTGATGATGGCTAGCAGCAGATGTGACAGGTGGCAATAACAGGCGGTGGTGTTTGATGAGTTTAGGGGAATTAGTGGATTTTGTTTAAGACGATAGGGGCATAACAGTCCATTTC